>CM055117.1:167421512-169821512 GCA_029206835.1 Rana muscosa | reverse complement strand
CATTTTTTTACAAAATTTTCAGTCTTTTTTCTCTTATAGCGCAAAAAATAAAAAACCCAACAGTGATTAAATACCACCAAAAGAAAGCTCTATTTGTGTGAAAAAAAAGGACAAAAATTTCATATGGGTACAGTGTTGTATGACTGAGTAATTGTCATTCAAAATGTGAGAGCACCAAAAGCTGAAAATTCGTCTGATTAGGAAGGGGGTTTAAGTGCCCAGTTGTCAAGTGGTTAACTGCACGGCTGGAAGTTCGGGACTGAAATCCTGTGGCAGAGGATTCCTGGCTATCCACATTTGTTCTCAAACGGTCTGTGGCAGAGACTGTCCTGATATTGGTTCGTGCATCATCCCGGCTGCTAGGCCAGGTGAGAGGGGTCTATCCGGGTGAGCAATACCCACTCAACAGTGAGAGTGGTGGATGACTTTAGACATTTTGTGTGTTCTACAGCGTGTACCTGAACCTTCCCCTCTCTTCTCATACCTTCAGACCAGACCCTCCTTTCCTGTGACAGCAGGAGGTGTTCACGTGTGTTTGAGATTTGGGGTGAACACCCTAATGTAATAGGCAGCGCACACCTATGCCCCCACCCCAACTGTTAACACCATTTGTCTAAACCCACTGTTTGCCACAGCACACAATACATTTTAACTCTCCTTGGGATGCCCTGCAATCTTTTAACCCTTTGGTTGCCACCGACATACATCATATGTTGATGAAAGTGGTGGGCTTTTACACACACTCCCGGCAGCTGCAGCCAACGACTGGGAGTGTATTTATATCTGACAAGCCAACTGCTGAACATCAGATAAAAGCGATCAGGGGGTGAGCAGCCACCCCATCACCTCCAAATGTCCCCGCCATTCTTCCTGGGCTCCGCTCACCTATTGATGGACCGGGGACAAGAGTGGTAGGTGCCGCCTGGTGGAGGAGAGGGAGCCGAGTGAACATCCATTTGCTCTCTTCCCCTTCTTCTTACTGACCCAGAAGCAATGGGTAAAACATCACTTTTGGGTCCCTGAGTGATACTGGATGGGAAAGAATCGAATGCAGTGCTATCTACATTGCTTTCAATTCATTGGAGGACAGGTGAGACATCAGGGATCTTTTAGTTACACCCAAATCTTTAAAATTCCCCCCAAAACATTTTTAGCCCCCCCCCCCACATACATGCCTGTACAATTGTAAATGCGCTTGGGACACATTTGCATGAAAACATTGCTTGTTCTACACATATGACATATTGCCATGCATGCCAGAGTGAGAGTAATAATTCTAGCGCAAGTACTCACTCACTCTAAAGTGATGACCTATAGGGGCTTTTAATATGTCAGCTATAGAAAATATAGAGTACAGAAGTTTGTTGCTGTTTCAATGGGTGCTCACAATTTTAAGGCTTGACATATTGGATATATATTTACTCTGCACAACCTCATCTTTTATATTTTACCAAAAAGTGGATCATTTATTGCATTGTGTGCCCTAGAGTTTAATTGAGTGCATAGATTATTACCACATGCTGCACCACACTTGGATTGGCCTAAAGCATTTGTGCGGCCTTGACTCTTTTACGTTTCCCCTACAATCGGACTGTGAAGCTTGTTTTACTGCCACTGTGTTAAAAAAAAAAGCTGCAGTGGATCCATCTGAATCTTTATCAAGCTAGCTGTGGAAGGACCACACCAAGCTGTCTGGAGGAAGGCAGAAAAAGGTGAAAAAGTATATGCCGAAGCATAGAAGCCATGATCCCTGTTGATCACCCCACGCTTCTAATGCCTGGAGCTCTAATATCACCACATAGGCAGGACTCTCTGGGAGGATCGGTAGTGGCTGAGCCCCTGTACATGGATAGGCTGCCAAAAAGTCTCAAGCCTCGTACACACGACCCGTTTTCTCGGCAAGAAAAGACAAGAAAACTGTTGGGAGAGCTTTCTTGCCGAGATAACCGTTGGTGTGTACGAGGCTTTCAGGTCTCTTGTCAAGAAAACTGCCCAGAATCTCGACGAGAAAAAAAGAACACCTGCTTTCTTTTTTCTCGTCGGGAGTCTCATTTTTCTCGTCGTGATTTTTGTCAGATTGTATTTGGACTAGAAAACCGTTCGTGTGTATGCTTTTCCGAGTCTTCAAAAACCGTGCATGGTCAGAATCAAGTACGGGAGCGCACCTTGTAAAGCTAGTGTTCGTAATGGAGATAGCACATTCGTCACGCTGTAACGTTTCTTATCCCTGTCACCACAGGTCTCTTTGCTGTGATTGGACACAGCTGATTAGCAGGTCTCACGGTCATGAATCATGGGCCAGGACCTGCTGACATACTTCCACTGTGTACAATTACAGCAGGTGTCGGGGGTGGTCATGTGCATGCCCTAAACCCAGTAACAGGCAGCAACATACCAGTATGCCCCTTACCTGTGTGGGCCCTCTGTCCACAGGACATTATGGGTGGGTGGCCCGCAACTGGTTAATGCCGCTTTAAAACAGAAATTCAGTAGAAATTGTGGCTGCATTTGTTTTGTTTTTTCTTTTGTTTTTTCCCCGTCTTCACCTGGTGATCTGGCCAGAAACACACCTCATTATTAGTGAGACACAACTCTGGAGGAATGAGCAGAGGAGGCTTAACAGACAGCAGCATTGTCAGACTGAGGGTAGGGTAGTGTAATGCCTTGTACACACGACTGAATTTTCCGATGGAAAAAGTCAGACAGGCTCTTTTCATCGGATATTCCGACCGTGTGTATGCCCCATCTGACTTTTTCCTTCGGAAATTCCGACGGACTTAGATAGAGAACATGTTCTCTATTTTTCCGACGGACAAAAATTTCTATCGGAAAATTGGTTCGTCTGGATGCAATTCCGACGGACTAATAACCACGCATGCTCAGAATCAAGTCGACGCATGCTTGGAAGCATTGAACTTAATTTTTCTTGGCTCGTCGTAGTGTTGTACGTCACCACGTTTTTGATGGTTTGATTTTAGTGTGACTGTGGGAGTAAGTCACACATGTGCAAGTCACAAGCAAGTCTCAAGTCTAAAGCCTCGTACACACGACCGAGTTTCTCGTCGTAAAAAACACGTCGTTTTTTTAGACAAGATTTTTTCGACGAGATTCTTGTTAACCTTGTCGATTTTCTCGTCAAGCTTTCCATGCGTACACACTGACATTTCCCAATTTCCTTGTTGTTCTCCGCGGTCACGTCCAGCACGTACGACGGCACTATAAAGGGGAAGATCTTTTTTCTTGGCGCCACCCCTTGGGCTGCTTTTGCTGATCTCGTGTTACCGCGTGTGAAGTAAAAGTTTGGGAAGAGACGATTCGCACTTTTCAGTCTTCGTACTTTTCAGATCGTTTTCTGCGGTTCAGTTTGTGCTTGTGGGTTCGTATCTTGACTTTCAGGGCGTCTAGGCAGGTCGTATCTGTTTTACAGTGCGTTCTTGCCCGTTCATTTCTGTTTTTCAGTTCGTTATTCATAGGCCTTGCTGTTCTAAAGTGCGTTCTGTTCTGTACGTTCTGATAAGACGACCGTTTCCTAGCCATGTCGCCTGGACGTTCTCGTCGTCGAGTTCGTGCTGTGCGTGCGCTTGGTGTTGGTCTGCTTGTTTTGGACCAAGACCAGTCCATGAATGGTGTGAGGAGGAGTTCATGGACCAAGAATTGGTTGCTCCAGCGGGACCAATTCTGCCATATGCCTCTGCTGCGGGAGATCGTCGAGAATAATCCTGAGGACTACAGGAATTTTCTGCGGATGTCTGACCCCGTTTTTCAGGAACTGTTGGCTTTGGTGTCCCCCTATATTACCAGGAAGGACACCGTTATGCGGGAAGCCATCAGTGCTGAGCAGAGGCTCATCGCCACGTTACGTTATCTGGCGACAGGGAGAAGTCTTCAGGACTTGAAGTTCACGACAGGCATCTCCCCCCTGGCTCTGGGCCTCATAATCCCAGACACCTGTTCTGCCATTATACAAGTCCTGCAGGAGGACTATATTAGGGTAAGTTTTCTCCATTAACATCACATTTTATGTATTACATGTATGCTAATGTATTGTATTTCTTTCATCCTTCCCTAATTACCATGATTGTAATATGCTGAGAATGTCCCCTTTGTCCTCATGCATGCTGGAAGCTTTAGATTGCCCCTTTTTTCTCCTCCATGCATATTTCCCTTCACTAACCTTTCCAGCAGGGGCGCCTGTTGCTCCAAATGTTTGGGGGTTCAAACCCCAATTTAGGAAATAAACTTCCTCCTTTTTTGCTCTGGTGCCTATTAAACGCCCCCATTTGTTCCCTCCAATGCAGCCATTTTGTTCCCTCTAATGCAGCCATTTTGTCCCCTCCAATGCAGCCAGTTCCCCCCCAGCCCTACACTTACCTTCTTGTGGTCAGCGCCATCCTTCTTCTGTCCTTGATGTCTTCTCCTTCCCTTGATGTTGCATCAGCCAATCATGTTACCATTAAACAGACTTGGTGAACATGATTGGCAGAGCAGCCTGTCAGTGTTTACCCAAGGAATGCCCCCCCCCCTGCGTCCCCTATTTAACTTTTCTGCAGCCAATTACATCCCTCAGGCTGTAATGTGCAAGACAATTTTCCTTACTGTTTCTGATATGCAATTTTAAGCCCATAAATGCCGCAGTTCTTCATATGTCGGTCGCTTAACAGGGGGCCATCCACCTGAATAGTGGGCGGCATAGACAATACATAGGTTAATGCAAGGCATGAACCTATGTATTGTTCTGAGTGACGGGCACAGGAGAGAGGGGGCAGTGCTCCAGCGCCCACTCTGGACGCACCGCCACTGCAATGCTATCCTGTGGCCAAACACATCTACCCCCCTTCCCCATTATAATTTATTAATGGACCATCATAGGGGGTGATGAATATGATACATGAGCCTTCCATTATACTTATTTAAAACACCTTAATAAACGTAGTCTTTGCTTGATGTTGGCCTCTAATGTATTTTCTTAGAATATACTTGTAATGTTTGATTTGTGTATTCTAATATTTTTTCATCTTGTTTGACTCCTCAGCTTCCTTCCACGCCACAGGAATGGCAGACTGTGGCATCGGAGTTTGCCACGCGGTGGGACTTCTCCAACTGCGGTGGTGCTATAGACGGGAAGCACGTCCGCATCGTGCCGCCACCCCGTTCTGGGTCCTACTACTTCAATTACAAGGGTTTTCATAGCATTGTGCTGATGGCGGTGGTGTCAGCACGGTATGAATTCCTCTATGTTGATGTAGGGAAGAATGGCCGGATGTCCGATGGGGATCCATCATCCAGACGGAGTTTGCCCTCCGTCTCCAGAGTGACGACCTTGCATTGCCACCGGATGCAGGGAATATTGAAGGACTCCCCTTTGTTTTTTTGGCTGATGAAGCCTTCGGGCTCGGACCACATCTTATGAGGCCATTTCCTCAGAGGACCCTGACCCCAGAGAAGAGGGTGTTCAATTACCGGCTGGCCAGGGGCTGAAGAGTCGTTGAAAATGCCTTTGGCATAATGGCCAGCCGGTTCCGTCTTTTTATGACTCCCATCCACTTGGCGGACTACAAAATAAACTATGTAGTGTTATGCTGCTGTGTGCTACACAATTTTCTTTGCCGCAAATCTAATTCATATATGGCCTCAGTTTTGCCTGAGGCTGGACTTTCCCCTGATAATCCCCTGCCGGGCCTGGAATCTGCCCGTGCTGGCTTGCCCCCCCAAAATGCCCGTGAGGTTCGGGACAAATACATGGACTATTTCATGGGTAGGGGGGCAATTCCTATGCCAGGCTATGTCTAAAGATTCCTGGAGAACAATCCAAATAAAAATCTTGTTTAAACTTCTAACTTTTGTTGGTTTCCTGTCTCCTAGTTTGTCTTAGTGCATTTGTAGTGCCAAGTGTATTTTCCTTTAGTAAATACCAACCATTTCACTATGTAACCTTTAAAAATGTACCAAATAAGGTTAGAGCATATTAGAAAAAGAAGCTACACGTTGTTTGTGTTCAAATCTTTTACTATGTGCAAATTCACACACCTTTTTTTTGTTTTTTAAAATTTTTTGTTTGCCTGGCCACAAAATGGCAATTGTTTTCTTAGGAAAATACAAAAACAACAGTTGCATTCCAAATATTACAAAATTGGATACCTCGGAGCAATCTGAGACATTCACTTACACAAACTATATGTCTCTATGTGCCCGTCCTAATATGGGGTCCTGCCACCCCTTGCCCAGCCAAAAATTGAATATGCACACAATTGGGATTATTTTCCTATAGGGATTTTAGACTCCCGATCCCTATTGTCAACATGTGCTATCTGCCATCAGGGGTGATCAATGGACGTGTTTTGGGGGTGCAACCCCTTCCTCAGTTCACCTACTTTAGATACGAGGAAGGGGTTGCACCCCCAAAAGACGTACATGGATATCCCCTGATGGCAGATAGCACATGTTGACACACTGTGTGCAGATTAAATTTTTGGCTGGTTTGATTGTCAAAAAGTTTTTTAAAAGTTGAAGAATAAACATGAACAAAAGGGGGTTGAGATGCCTTATTGAATTCTCCCCAAAACATTGAGAATGTCTTTAAATGTTTGATCCATCACATGAATTCTTTCTTTAATTTTGTCCAGTTCCGTGCTACATTCCATCACTTGCTGGATGAGGCGGAGGG
Source organism: Rana muscosa (assembly GCA_029206835.1). NCBI lineage: Eukaryota > Metazoa > Chordata > Amphibia > Anura > Ranidae > Rana > Rana muscosa. The sequence continues at coordinate 169,814,848 of CM055117.1, read as the reverse complement.
CACTGTCAGCAGAGAAACCTGTACTATCCTTCACCCCAACATTCACATCCCCTAAAAACAAAATAAAAAGGTATTATAACTCTGCAGGACTACCTCTCTTACCTGAAGCTGTGGTGACAGATACTGACCTGTTGTGGTGACCAGTTCCACAACGTCATCCACCTCTCCTTCCTGCACTTCTCCTTCCTCCACCTCAACTTCCTCCACATCTTTAGGTTGTTGGTCTTTTGGAGTTTGGGGTTGTTGTGCTCCCTGGAGTGTCCTCCTCCCAGTCTTCTCTCCCCTATGAGAATCAAACAAAAGGTAGAGTTATCACACAGAAAATCTCTATGTAAAAAAAAAAAAACAGGCTAAATTGCTTGGAAGTGGGGTACAAGTGTGTGTTTGGGCGGAAGTTAAAGATGAATGCCTTATTTCTGACCAAGAATATGCTTAGTATTCACCTTTGTCTGTCATTTTTTAGACATGTAGGCAACACAAAAATTCTCTGATGCACCTGTGTGAGACACCCAAAAAAGGCGGGTCTGTTGGCCCACACTATAGTGCTCCAAAGTACAGATGTGGAAGCAGCTGCTGAGTGTCCTCTCCTTTACACTGACAAAAGTTTGCATTTCATTCTCTTTACAAACACATCATCTAGCCTAAAACTTTGTGCCCCAAATTTCACAAAAAAAGGCAGATGTCTAATTACTTTTGTGGCTGTAAAATAAGCCAAAACAGCGGATAGTGGCCGAACGAAGTGTCTGTAATGTAACGAACGATTACTGTGCCCAACCAAGTTCAAAATATTACATTTTGTAAGGGAGTCCAATAAGAAAAAAAAAAAAAAACAGCAACATGTCAGTTTAGAAAAGGATTAATAACAGAAAAGTGTACATTTTACTTACTTTTTGCGAGCATTCTCTTAATGCTCCTTAACTGCTCTGGCTCCCTCAGTTTGAGGTCTGACCACCTCTTTCTGAGCTGCTCATTTGAGCGTTTCACCCCGAAATTCGTCTTCAGACTCTTCACGACTTTAGTGAGGATTTTGGCCTTCCTTCTATTTGGTTTGCTATACGGCCCATGCTTTGCGTCATAATCAGACTTGAGCAAGATGTCCACCATCTCCGCCATCTCGGCAAAAGACATATTCGATGCCTTGAATCTCCTCCTTGATCGTGACGTTTCCTCGGTCTCCGGGCTTGTCTCCTCCCATGGGCGTCACCAGGGTGGGACCTGAGGGGGCCACGTCCCCCCCAATTTTACTGTGTGCCCCCCCATGTGCCCCCCCAAGTTAAGTTGTTGGTTTTAACACAAAAAATGTCCGCCAGCGCCGCGGCTATCTGAGTTTCCATCCGCGGCGCTGAATGACTGAATCAGACTCACTACAGTAACAGACGTCAGTCTGTCACGTGACGTCGCGTCTGACGGCCGCCGCTATTGATTATGGGAATTGTAGTCCGCGGCGCTGGCTACGTCGTGCTCAAGCTCCCTGCTCCAGGGGGGTGGAGTCAGTGAGTCACTGAGAAGAGCAGCGCAGCCAGCCTACCACATGCTAACTCCCATCGCCGCGGTAGGTTAGCATGAATAATTGATCATATTTTGCCCGCCAACTCCAGTCCAGTCACAGTGCCTCTGCCACCAGTGCTGCCACAGGAAAGGTAGGTCCAAAAAACAGTAAAAATTTGCTTGCATTACCATTTATAATCTGAAATAAATAGCTGGTGGTTCTGGTGCAACAGTAACTTCAAAGATACATAAGACAGAGCTCTCATGGAGGTAACAGAAAAAATACTTAACTAATATTAGAAAAGCATGATGAAAAGATGAAGTAATATTGACTAAATAGTATATAGGAGGCTTTGTTTTTTCTTTTTGCAAAACCCAAACCAATGTGTGTTTTAGAGGTTAAAATATATATCATTGACCCCAATATATAATATTAGTTAAGTATTTTTTCTGTTACCTCCATGAGAGCTCTGTCTTATGTATCTTTGAAGTTACTGTTGTCCGGCACCAGAACCACCAGCTATTTATTTCAGATTTAGGCTCAGTTCACACTGCTGCGATGCGGGAACGCTGCGAATCCACTGCGGGTTCCCGCATCGCAGGTTTTCCCGGCAGCAGTTCACACTGCCCTATGTGAACTGCTGGGAGTGTCAAGTAAAAGTTAATGACACCCCCAAATCAGTTAACATATCGCAGTGCGATCTGCAAACTCGGACAGGAATCGGATCGCATGGGTGTGAACACCCATGCGATCCGATTCTGCTGCGGACAAAAAAAAGGGTCCTGTGATGTGCACTTGCAGTGCGGTGCGGATCACATGCGAACTCTGACATCGCAGCAGTGTGAACCTAGCCTTAAATGTGAACTTGCGTGCGTGTCGGGTGCGATGCAGGAATCCGCAGTGGATTCGCAGTGTTCTCGCAACGCACCAGTGTAAACCGGGCCTAAGAAATATTTTTTTCAGTTTACAAAGTGCATGCAATGATAATTGATAAGGATTAAACAATAAATTGATATTTTACCATGAATGAGTTAAAATTTGCTGACAACGTAGGTGAACCGTGAATTAAGAATTCAAATTTCATATTTGTGCGTTTTGTGTGCATTGTCAGGAATATTTCATATTTGTGCGTTTCGTGTACATTGTCAGGAATATTTCATATTTGTGCGTTTCGTGTACATTGTCAGGAATATTTCATGTTAATGCGTTTCGTGTGCATTGAATTTGTCTGGAATATTTCATTTTTGTGCTTTTCATGTACATTGTCAGGAATATTTCATGTTCATGTGTTTCGTGTGCATTGAATTTGTCTGGAATATTTCATATTTGTGCGTTTCGTGTACATTGTCAGGAATATTTCATGTTCATGCGTTTCGTGTGCATACACACACACACACACACACACACACGTTTTATGGTTGGCCCCCCTACTTTTGTCCTTGTCCCCCCATGTGCCCCCCCTAAATATGAAAGCTAGAGACGCCACTGTCTCCTCCTCGTTAGTTGCAGAATTATCAGACACCTGCTGTAACTCCGCCATATCTGTCTGCGCGCCGAAAGAGAAGGGGCGGGGAAAAGATGTTAGTTAGAACGTCATGGGCGGGCAACGTGTGCGGAGCGACGTGTTCGTATTTTGACGCATGCGTGGTGTGTATATAGCAAACACACATGTGACTATAGTACGTTCGGTGTGCGGAGAGAGGAGTTCAAGTGACGGACGTGCGAACGAAGGTATGTGATTTTGAGACTGTGCCAAATTGTTGGCCTATACTGTTTTGAGAATGTTGTAGGATATATATGGTGACTACGATGTTAAGGAGGTTAGACTGTTTGCCTCACATTAGTTATATATTATTTCTTAAACTTGCAGATACAATATGAATGTCTTTATTAGCGACAAAGAGTTCCTGGCGGAATTTATTGACCGGGTAAGGGAGCTGCCCGCTCTGTGGGAGACGAAAAACCCCATCCATAAAAAAAGAGGGGTGAGAAAAGCAGCGCTGGAGAAGCTGCTCCCATTTGTGCATACCAAGGTGCCCACAGCCACAGCAAAACAAGTGGACACTAAAATTGGGAACTTGAGAGGCACCTACAGGACTGAACGCTCTAAGGTCCTGGCTTCTCAGAGGTCAGGAGCAGCAGCAGGTGATGTGTATGTCCCGATTTTGTGGTACTACAGCAGGATGTCCTTCCTGGATGACCACATTGAGGCAAGGCCATCACTCTCCACTCTTCCCCCCAGACTTCCCTGCAGCCAACCTGAGCCTTCCCTGGAGCAAGAGGAGGCAGCCATCCTGGATGATCCTGATTTGGCCATCTGGAGCCAGGTATAGTATTAAGTGAAAATGTATTGGGATAAAATTAATGTTTGCCAAATATGTCAAGATGAGAAACATACAATATCTTGGGTTCCACAAGTGAAATCAAGATCTCTAGACATTAGTCTGCTCTTAATTGGGTGCTAAATAGTCAATCTGATGTAGGTGTAAATTAGAAAAAATTATTTCTGGATTTACATTCTAATTGCTTCAATCATGTTTATAAAGTTTGATGCAAAGATTAAACCAACATATTAAACTATGTCCCTTTTTCATACACAGGATGAAATCAGCCAGGAGGAGGGTCTGGAAACTGTGAGCCAGGAGGAGGCAGGGCCCAGTGGCAGCCAGGAGGTGACAGGGCCCAGTGTCAGCCAGGAGGTGGCAGGGCAAAGGAGAAGCACCAGATCCCAGGTACCTCCCATCCGGCTTCCCAAAAGAGGCAGGAGGGACAGGACCACCAGTGAGGCAGCAATGGCCCTTTTTAAAGAGGCCCATGCCACCCTCAAAGAGCCCACATCCTCTGAAGAGGCCATTGCCAGCCTAGTGGAGGCAAAGTTCAAGGTGATGAGCATGGAGCAACGCCTCCTATGCGAGCCCCTGCTCATCACCTTGCTCAACAAGGGGGTGATGGAAAAAATTACCCCCAATACCGCCATTTGTGAGGTGGCACAACTGTCCCAACCTCAACCTCCTCCTCCACCTCCACATTCTTCTTCTGTCCCACCCCCTTCTCCTCCACCTCCACCTTGTTCTTCTGCGCCACCCCCTTCTCCTCCACCTCCACCTTGTTCTTCTGCGCCACCCCCTTCTCCTCCACCTCCTCCTCCTCCTGACAGGAGTACCCCTCCAGTGGCCCAGCCTCCAGCCAAACGAAGAAGGAAGGCTACAGGGAAGGCTTCAGGAAAGGTTGCAGGGAAGGTTGCCAGGAAGACGAGGAAGTGATGGCCTTGCTTCATTGTGGTCGGACAGAAGGCATCCTGTTGTAGTACCACACACTTGGGACATATATATCACCTGCTGCTGTTCCTGACCTCTGGGAGGCCAGCATCAGATTGTGCTCAGAAATGTTGGCCTTCTCAAGCTCCCAATTTTAGTGTCCACACAGGGTTGCTGTGTGCTCTGGGGTCCCTGGGATGCACAAATGGCAGCAGCTTCTCCAGCGCTGCCTTCTCTTTATTTTAGTTCAAACATGAATAAATGTTATTTTTCTTTAAGTTCATACTTGACTATGTGTATTTGTAAAAATGTAAAATCTAGCTTTGGAGTAAGCAGATACATTTGACTGACAAAAAAAGGGACAGATAACAACCCCCCAAAAAAATAACTAAATCGTATTTCGAAAAAAAGGGTGTAAAATGTACATAATATATATTAAAAGATTCTATGGGAGATCACTACCAAAACATTGCGAAATTACAATTAACATCAGTTAGAAAAATATCTAATTTTTTAATATTCCTAAAAACTTGCACGATATAATACACATAAATCTTCTTAAGAGCAACAAGAAAAATGTTAAAAAAAGATAGTCATAACTCTGTGTGAATATCAGCAGCAAAAGAAGTTCATTCGTTTGGATTAATGTAACATTCTAACAAAGATTTCAATGCACAACATTTAAACGATGCAAAAATTTGGAGCGTGACGAATGTGCTATCTCCATTACGAAGGCTTGTTTTACCAGAAGATGCGCTCCCGTCTCATAGTTGCTTGTGAGCATGCGCGCTTTTGGAAGAGTCGTAAAAGCATACACACGAACCATTTTCTCGTCACAAAACAGGCCGACGAGAAACACGACGAGGAAATCTGGAATCCTGACGAGAAAATAGAGAGCAGGTTCTCTATTTTCTCGTCGAGATTCACGGCAATTTTCTCGTCGTAAAACCAAACACATGAACGGTTTTCTCGACAAAAAAGCTCACGCGGCACTTTTCTTGCCGGTTTTGGACGAGAAACTCGGTCGTGTGTACGAGGCTTTAACCTTCAAGTCTCAAGCAAGTCCCAAGTTACTGTGACGAAAAGCAAGCAAGTCAAGTCGAGTCCCTGCTAGAAGTCAAGCAAGTCAAGTCAAGTAATTTATTTTGGTCAAGTCACAAATCAAGTCAAAATACTGATCTACCCCATACTATATAAAAATAATAGGAGGGATAATAATAAATAATATTGGTTATGTGCCCATGCCTCACTGTGCCTCACTGTGCCCATGCTTCACTGTGCCCAAGCTTCACTGTGCCCGTGTCTCACTGTGCCCATGCCTCACTGTGCCCGTGTCTCACTGTGCCTGTGCTTCACTGTGCCCGTGTCTCACTGTGCCCGTGTCTCACTGTGCCCATGCTTCACTGTGCCCAATGCCTCACTGTGCCCGTGTCTCACTGTGCCCAATGCCTCACTGTGCCCGTGTCTCACTGTGTTTATGCTTCACTGTGCCCGTCAGCCGTGTACCTGATCGGCGGCATCCCAGCGGCCATTTCAGTATTCAAAAGCCGCGCCTCCTCCTCGTCTGTGATAGGCGGAACACTCAATTTCCCAGCATTCAGTGTTCCACCTATCATGGTCATCCTCTCATTCTCATAAAACAGACGAGGATAAGAGGATGTCCGTGATAGGCTGAACACTGCCTGCTGTGAAATTGAGTGTTCCGCCTATCACAGACGAGGAGGCGCGGCTTTTGAACACTGCAAGGGCCGCCGTCTGTCTGCATGACACGCTGATCAGGTAGGCAGATAGCGGCTTGCGGTAAGTGTTAGTGGTGCCAAATCATTGCAAGTCATTTAGCCCAAGTCAAAGTCAAGTCGCAAGTCATTAGTGACAAGTCAAAGTCAAGTTGAGTCATTTATTGAATTCTCTTAAGCAAGTTGCAAGTCCTCAAACAGGTGACTCAAGTCTGACTTGAGTCAAGTCATGTGACTTAAGTCCCCTACCTCTGTTGACTGAGTGTATGCAAGACAGCTTGAGCGGAATTCCGTCGGAACTCCGTCGGACAAACCATCGGACTTTATTCCAACGGACAATGCGGTCGTGTGTACAGGGCATTAAACGTACTAGCAATTTAGAACCACTAACAAATTGAAGGCAAACTCCAGCTCAAACTTTCTAATCAGTTAACCAAACAGTTTTGTTTTTGCTTTTTGGGATAAAGGTTCTGCACGAATAAATAAAAGCTGATCATTTTAATCACCCCTGTCAGTGTTAAGCGTTTTTATAAACACCCCCCCCAACTCTCCCGTTTTTTTTTTGTTTGCTTTTTTCATGCGGGTGTGGTGGGGCGGAGCGGGTAGGAGGTACCTGCTTCCACTTCCTCTCCAACCGCCTAGGCAATTGGAGCTGTTGAAGGGATACATCACAGGTCCCAGAGGGCTTTGAGACCATTAACACAAAGCACAGAGCAACTCGCACATGCGCAGTGGGAAGCCAGATGTGAAGCTGCAAGGAGTCACAGCCAGCTTCCCTTAGCAAACATGTCAGCACTGGGGGCCCAAAGACCGGTAAATACCTGGTGCAGATAAGAACATCGCTGGGTGCCTGGACAGGTAGGTATCCTTTGTTTTTGTTTTTTTAAGTTAGCGGGAACAGTGTTTGTAGCTTTTTTTCTTAACTACTTCTTAACTGCGCTATAACCAAAAGATGGCTACAGTGCGGTTCTCTAGTTCTGGGGGGGGGGGGGCGGTCCATGGCTGTACTTTAGACACAGTTGATCGCAGATCGCAGTAAAGGGACAATCAGAGCAGCCCTTTACCATGTGATCAGTTGTGTCCAATCATGCGCTGTCTGTGTGTGAGGAAAGGAGTGCCGATAACCAGCAAAGCTGACAGTACATTGTTTACACTGATAGTCAGGGCACGGCTTGGCTCTGCCTCAGCACTGATGGGGCTGCACATTATCAGTGCAGCCCCATCAGTGTCAATCAATGCAGCCTCATCATTGCCAATGAGTGCCCTGATTATCAGTGCAGCCCCATCAGTGTCAATCAATGCCGCCTCATCATTGCCAATGAGTGCCCTGATTATCAGTGCAGCCCCATCAGTGTCAATGAGTGCTTTCCCATCAGTGTCAATCAGTGCCACCTCATCAGTGCCCCCTCATCATTGCCAATGAGTGCCCTGATTATCAGTGCAGCCCCATCAGTGTCAATCAATGCCGCCTCATCATTGCCAATGAGTGCCCTGATTATCAATGCAGCCCCATCAGTGTCAATGAGTGCTTTCCCATCAGTGTCAATCAGTACCACCTCATCAGTGCCCCCTCATCATTGACAATGAGTGCCCTGATTATCAGTGAAGCCCTATCAGTGTCAATCAGTGCCACTTAATCAGTGAACTAGGTTTACACTGGTGCGCGAGAAACAACGCATGCGATTCGCACAGGAAAAAGGGTCCTGCACCATTTTGCACAAAATGTATAGCTCAAATCGCACTGCACAGACATCGCATGTGATGTGCACAGGAATGCGGTGCGATTTGAGCCATACATTTTTTATGGCTCAAATTGCATCGTATCTGCACCAAAATGGTGCAGGGCCCTTTTTTATCCCTGCACTTGAAGATTCTTGCAATCGCACTGCATTTTGTTCTCTGTTTCGAGGCGTTGTTAATCTAACATTGACACCCACAACAGATCGCATGGACTGCGATTACTATGCGATGCGGGGAATCACAGTGAATATTGTGCGTTTCCCACATCGCATTAGTGTGAACCAGGGCTGAAGAAGAAAATTACTTATTTGCAATATTTTATAACAGAAACTAAGAAATATGTTTTTATTTTTTTTAAATGTCTGTCTTTTTTGGCTTGTTTAGGAAAACATTAAAAAAAAACAGTGGTGAATAAATACCACCAGAAGAAAGCTATGTCTCCAAAATCTATAACAATTTCATATGGGTACAGTGTAGCATGACCGTGCAATTATCATTTAACCACATTAACCCCGGAAGATTTGGCTGCTCAATGACCAGGCCATTTTTTGCGATACGGCACTGCGTCGATTTAACTGACAATTGCGCGGTCGTGTGACGTTGTACCCAAACAAAATTGATGTCCTTTTTTTCCCCACGAATAGAGCTTTCTTTTGGTGGTATTTTGCGCTATAAACAAAAAAAGTGCGACAATTTTGAAAAAAATATATATATTTTGTACTTTTTGCTATAATAAATATCCCCAATTTTTTCTCAGTTTAGGCCGATATATATTCTTCCACATATTTTTGGTAATAAAAATCGCAATAAGCATATATTGATTGGTTTGTGCAAAAGTTATAGTGTCTACAAATAGGGGAAAGATTTATGGCATTTTTATTATTATTATTTTTTTTACTAGTAATGTTGGTGATCTGCGATTTTTATCGGAACTGCGACATTATGACGGACAGATCGGACACTTTTGACAAATTTTTGGGACCATTGACAATTATACAGCGATCAGTGCTATAAAAATGCACTGCTTACTAGGGGTGTGGAATTTAATCGCTGCATCGGTGCATCGCGATTCGGGCGTCCCCGATGCGGCACCGATGCAGGGAAAGCTATTAATCGATTACGGCGATGTCTAAGCCCCGCCCCCTCCTCCCGGGAGAGCTGTTGCCTTATTTTATTTTTGGCAGTCTGACCATCTCATGTACTATGTCTGCAGTCTGACCATCTCATGTACTATGTCCGCAGTCTGACCATCTCATGTACTATGTCCGCAGTCTGACCATCTCATGTAGCATATCCGCAGTCACTGACTATCTCATGTACTATGTCCGCAGTCTGACCATCTCATGTACTATGTCCGCAGTCTGACCATCTCATGTAGCATGTCCGCAGTCACTGACTATCTCATGTACTATGTCCGCAGTCTGACCATCTCATGTACTATGTCCGCAGTCTGACCATCTCATGTACTATGTCCGCAGTCTGACCATCTCATGTAGCATGTCCCCAGTCACTGACTATCTCATGTACTATGTCCGCAGTCTGACCATCTCATGTACTATGTCCGCAGTCTGACCATCTCATGTAGCATGTCCCCAGTCACTGACTATCTCATGTACTATGTCCGCAGTCTGACCATCTCATGTACTATGTCCGCAGTCTGACCATCTCATGTAGCATGTCCGCAGTCACTGACCATCTCATGTACTATGTCCGCAGTCTGACCATCTCATGTACTATGTCCGCAGTCTGACCATCTCATGTAGCATGTCCCCAGTCACTGACTATCTCATGTACTATGTCCGCAGTCTGACCATCTCATGTACTATGTCCGCAGTCACTGACCATCTCATGTACTATGTCCGCAGTCACTGACCATCTCATGTACTATGTCCGCAGTCACTGACCATCTCATGTACTATGTCCGCAGTCTGACCATCTCATGTACTATGTCCGCAGTCTGACCATCTCATGTACTATGTCCGCAGCCTGACCATCTCCTGTACTATGTCCGCAGTCTGACTATCTCATGTACTATGTCCGCAGTCTGACCATCTCATGTAGCATGTCCGCAGTCACTGACCATCTCCTGTACTATGTCCGCAGTCTGACCATCTCATGTACTATGTCCGCAGTCTGACCATCTCATGTACTATGTCCGCAGTCTGACCATCTCATGTAGCATGTCCGCAGTCACTGACCATCTCATGTACTATGTCCGCAGTCTGATCATCTCATGTACTATGTCCGCAGTCTGACCATCTCATGTAGCATGTCCGCAGTCACTGACCATCTCATGTACTATGTCCGCAGTCTGACCATCTCATGTAGCATGTCCGCAGTCACTGACCATCTCATGTACTATGTCCGCAGTCTGACCATCTCATGTACTATGTCCGCAGTCTGACCATCTCATGTACTATGTCCGCAGTCTGACCATCTCATGTACTATGTCCGCAGTCTGACCATCTCATGTACTATGTCCGCAGTCTGACCATCTCATGTACTGTGTCCGCAGTCTGACCATCTCATGTACTATGTCCGCAGTCTGACCATCTCATGTAGCATGTCCGCAGTCTGACCATCTCATGTAGCATGTCCGCAGTCTGATCATCTCATGTACTATGTCCGCAGTCTGACCATCTCATGTAGCATGTCCGCAGTCTGACCATCTCATGTAGCATGTCCGCAGTCTGACCATCTCATGTACTATGTCTGCAGTCTGACCATCTCATGTAGCATGTCCGCAGTCTGACCATCTCATGTAGCATGTCCGCAGTCTCTGATCATCTCTTGTACTAGGTCTGCACTCTCTGACCATCTCCTGTACTATGTACAAGTTGTTGTCTGCTTTGTTTAGACTTTGCTACATGCAGGGAGTGTTGTCTTTTTTTTAAAAGAACAGATATAATAAAAAAAATGGAGTTCTCCTGACTGCTTAAATTTTTTTGGTGAAAACCATGCGCACTTGCGCTGTAATCGTGATGCATCGTGATGCATCGCGGAATGGAATCGAATCGTTGACCTGATAATCGTAATCGAATCAAATCGTGAGGCCAGTGAAGATGCGCACCTCTACTGCTTACTGTGTAAATGTCACTGGCAGGGAAGGGGTTAACACTAGGGGGTGATCAAGAGGTTAACTGTGTTCCCTAGTGTGTGTTCTAACTGTAGGGGGGTGGGACTGACTGGAGAAAATGACAGATCGTGATTCCTAGCTATTAGGGACTCATGATCTCTCTCTCCTCTCCTCACAGAACAGGGACGTGTGTGTGTTTACACACACACGTCCCTCTTCTGCCTCTCGTTGTCGCGATCGCGCGTGGCCGGCGGTCATCGCGACCGCGGCCACGCGCATTGGCACCCCCGCAGTGCATCGGGCACGTGGGCGCCTGCTATCCCACTTAAAGGAGCCGCCGTACAGCTACGACGGCTCGCGGGATTGTGGTCGGCAAGTGGTTAAAGTACGACAGCGCTGAAAGCTGAAAATTGGCATGGGCAAGAAGGGGGTGAAAGTGCCCAGAATTGAAGCGGTTAAGGCTGAAGAACCACTTGCTGACTGCTTAACTGTAAATATACATCATTATTTTGACGTTAAATACCAGGGTTTTGGCAGCAGCTAGCTACAATAACCCCTGTATCTTTATTTACAGTAGGCAGCCAGCTTTCTAAAAAAGGTGGTCCCAGCTGGTGGATTCACCGCAGGATCATTTCTATAGGCGGCAGGAGAGGTGCCAACCCCTCCTGCCACTTCCCGGTGTCTTCAGAATTAACTGGGGCCATCGGTAAACCCGGAAGTGATCCGGTCTGATCAATGGCTAGGCCAGTGCTGTCTCTTGGCCTATACCGACAAGGCCCAGGCCTAGGGCGGCACTTTGCGGGGGGCGGCAAATAAGCTGACCCCCGCACGAAAAAAAGCCCCCCAACCTGTCCTTCCGAGTCTCGCCTCGCACGGCCGCCTTCCGCACATATACAATCCCCGGCAGCTTGCTGTAGCGCGGCACTTGTTATGTGCAGTATGGAGCGTACCTGGCAAGGTGGGGGGAGGGGCTAGCACCCCCATAGAGCGGCCGTTGACTGGCCATGTAACTGGCGAAGGCAGAGCTTAAATCTCTGCCTACCCTCCTTCACTGGCATCCTTACACGGTTGGAACTCCTCCCCAGGGTAGGGTCTGTCTGTGTCCAGTGGAGAAGAGTGAGGAGGACGTGGGAAACCCCCAGGCAGGCGTCGCTATAGGGGGGGGCGCGGAATGCACCCGGTGACACCCTCCAGGAAGCGGGTGCTGTCGAGCCCCTCCCAGATGTGAACCGGTGACAGCGCACTGCTACTCAGCTGAAGGCTGAAGGTACTGGCACTGTGACAGGGGAGAGGCGGGCTGTCAGACGGTTTCCCCCACTCACCCCCCCTCTCTTATTTCCTGCAAACAGGAACAAAAAAGTCTTCTGGACTGCAGCACTCCAAAGATAAAAGCCTTTATTAAAATAGGAAATCCAAAATGCACACTGTACAACGGTACACAGGTCAAAAAAATCTGGCTAACATGTTTCGCACTGTGCTAGTGCTTATTCATAGCTTGATAGCCAGATTTTTTTGACCTGTGTACCGTTGTACAGTGTGCATTTTGGATTTCCTATTTTAATAAAGGCTTTTATCTTTGGAGTGCTGCAGTCCAGAATACTTTTTTGTTCCTGTTTGCTGTTAGTAGCATTGTCTGCACCCTTGGCTGCTGGGAGGAGGTGATTGGAGGATTCCCACACCTGAGCGGCTCCCTTTTTTTCTGCTTCTCTTATTTCCTGTCAGCCGCGCAGGATAAGAGAGAGGGCTCACTTCAGATTTGCCACCCACCTTCTTGCCCGTTTTTTTTCCCCTCCCCATTGGCCACAGCAAAGGCCAATCAAAAGACTAGTGGAGCATCATGGGACATGTAGTCCCAGAAGATTAAGCCATTTACTTTCCCTTTCATTTCTCCTCATCTCCCCTTGCATTGAAAACAAGATTGGTTTATATACTTATCACTGAATAAACTATTCATGTCTATGTTCTGCTGCCTATTGTGAGACTACTTTCCCTATTAACCAATCGAGCGCTGGATCATTTTGTTGTACATAGTCCCAGAAGATTGGTGGCCCATTGTCCTCCAGAGGGACCCGGCTATACCCCCCAGCATGCATTATGCTGGGGGAAGAGAGAGAGATCCCAGGAACAAGCTGAGGGTGTGAGAGCAGCCCAGTACCACAAGGGAGAGCACCACGCTGCCCAGCACCACCAGAGAGAGCGCCACGCTGCCAAGCACCATCAGAGAGAATGCCACGCTGCCCAGCACCACCAAAGAAAGTGCCACGCTGTCCAGCATCACCAGAGAGAGCGCTACACAACACAGGGTGAGCGAACATCCAGCCGGAGGGATCACTGCTTCTGTTTTGCTGGGTCTGGTAAGAGGGCCTGTCGGCCAGTATGCATTACTGATCCTAGTAACTGAGGGGGGTGTGACACCATGTTTTACCGCACCAGATGACATCTGATCTCCGCATAGAGGAGAGCGGGGCTCTGACAGGTCCGTCTCTGCACAGTGAGCGGAGACGGACCTATCATCCGCCTGCTCAGCGGGGATCAATGGAGCGAGCCCCGCTGAGCTAGCGGAGTCCATCAAAACGGATCGACCCCATGTGAAAGGGGCCTTACGGTGTCATCTCATGAGATAATTTACGAGAGCGTGTTTAGGGGCGGGGTAGGGTAGGGTAGGGGTTGGGTGGGGCAAGTGGTGGTGAGTAACTCTTAAGGCCTGGCTAGTGCCTCATGACTTGAAATTTTGAGGCCTGCATTGTACATTCACATCAGTCCCTGCCCTCAAGGAGCTTACAAGTAGGCACTTGGTACCCACTTTTAATGTACAGAGAGGAAGAGGTGAAGCCTAAAGAGGAAGGGGTGTGGTTTACAGATGACCGGGTAGGTCTTAAACAGAAATGGGTATGGTCTTGACAGGAAGGGGTGGGTCATATTTAAATTAGGGGTGCACGAGTTTAGTCAGGCCTAGGGCAGCACAAAACCTAAATACACCATTGGGCTAGGCAGGAAGTCAAGTAAGGGCAAGATGGCCCTCACTTGGCTCTATGCCCTTCGAGGACCGGACTGACGTCTGATGTCACTTCTGCCTCTCGGGCTTAAAGGGATTTTTTTTTTCTTCTTAAAGTCAGAATGACATTTTTTTTTTCTAAGGTAAGTGAGAGATCTGGGGTCTTTTTCACCTCAGATCTCTCAATAAAGAGGATCTGTCATGCTTATTTCTATTACAAGAGATGTTTACATTCCTTGTAAGGGCCAAATCACACCACATGCAGTCCAGTGCATTTATTTTCTGCATCCAAAACGCATGGAAAGTAGGTTATATGGTTTCCAATGGCATAGTTCACACCAGTGCTTGCAGTTCCAATTAAGGTGACCACATTTCCAAACTACCATTCAGGGACACCCTCCCTTCCCAAAAATCAGCTTGTGCTGTAACGAATCAGAACGCAGTGATTGGAAACAAGAGGTGGAATTTATGATTTCTCCAATCACAAGCAGGGGGCGGGATTGTGCTCCTCCAGGCTTTCCCGGCCAGGACAAGTACTGTCAGTGAGTAAAGCGGTGATGTGGCAGCCTTTTTTGGGGGCATCAGATTGGCCTGGGGGGTGGCTGTGTCAGTTTCATTCAGGGATGCTGTATTGTCCTGGAATGAATGTGCCCGGGACAGACCTGCAAAATGCGGGACTGTCCCGGGCAATCTGGGACACGTGGTCACCCTAGTTCCAATGTGTCCAGTACAGAAAAAAAAGTAGAACTGCACTGGACTGTACTGGAACGCTGTAAAAAGCATCAAAAAAGCACTGGAACACCTGTCTTTAGTTAATGTTAAAAAAAAAAGTGGGGGGAAAAATTCACTGGACTTCATCAAAAATGCATCAAAAACGTGTCAAAAACACGCATGCAGAAAAGTATCTAGAACGCATCCGGACTGCCTTTCTATGGTGTGAACTGTCCCCAAAACCTATAAAAACCCACCGGAATGCACTGGTGCGCATCAAAAATGCATGATATATGCACCGGACCCCAGTACTGTAAAAAAGATCAAGAAAAAAGTAGAAAAAAAGCATCTGGAATGCTTTAAAAACGATCCGGAATGCGCTAAATACACGTGTAGCGGCACCACCCCTCTCTTTCACCTGGTTTTGGCTCCTCACAGGCAGAGAGGAGCACACCCATGCCACAAGCCCGTACCCTCCCGTATGAGGAGGTTGAGTGGTGTTGTTGATGGGTCTCCACAGTCAGAAAGTCAGAGGATGTTTCTCACCTCCACAAATGACAGAGATAAGTCCTTGTTCCCCCTCGGTAACTTGAATGTCCACACCAGCTGTAACTCCAACGCAGAGTTTATTTTCTCTTTTGGTAAAATAACAATCTCTGATAGGAAAAGGTTGGAATGAAAGACAGAACAGCATAAGATGTGAGAGAGGTCCAGGCACAATCACTTCACTGCTCGGCTTCTCAAGCAGACTCAGCCCAGATGGATAGTCTCCCTAGGTAGGGACTAGCAGCCAAATGGTACTCGAACTTAGACTCACAGTCTCTGCCACAGACTGGGTTGAATTTGGTCTCTGCCACAGACCTGGTGAACTTGGCCTCTATGTAAGGAGAAGACATCCCTCCAGAGAGTTACCGGGCCCCTTCTTTCACCGTGACTTCTCACCGGTCCCTCAGAACAGTTCCTCCCCCGGCCTCCTCGTCTAAGATACAGGTCCCCTCGCAAGGCGGCACCCTAAGATTCCTCGATCCTTAATGGGCCCCAGCTGAAGGTGCTGGGCCCAAGGCCTTTGCCGCAGCCCCAGGACTAAAGGTGCCTGGGACTGATTCACCGACCTCCGCCCCTGGGGCAAAGGTGCCCAGGGCGGACAGGAACACACTCCTGGGGTAGGACCCCCGACCACGACAGAACGGACAGCACCCCGACCAGGCAGCGTCTGCCCCTTTTATATCCCCTCCCAGCATGCACAGCAGGCCTGCCACACCCACTGTACGGCTGCTGAGAGGGGACACACAAGGCACAGCACTGTATCAGCGGTTCAACCCTGGCCTACTATGGCAGCGCCACCTGCAGGCCCCAGGGAACTATACACCGATACTCTCCCTGCGGATAAAATGGTTGACAGAATCCTGACAATTGGGGTGTTTGAGCATAACTACCACTCAAACCCAGCTACACACATTAAAAATGCGCATGCAGAAATGATGCGGAACAGATCTGGAGTGCGTTGTTGTGGTGTGAACTGGCCCTAATAGGAAGAAAAGTGATAAAAACTCATTTTTTAAGTGACAGTGTAAAAATAAGAAGTAAAATAAAAAATTTAAAGCATCCCATCGCATACGTAAGTCACGCCCGCATATGTAAACGGTGTTTAAACCACACATGTGAGGTATCGCCGCGATCGTTAGAGTGAGAGCAATAATTCTAGCCCTAGACCTCCTCTGTAACTCTAAACAGGTAACCTGTAAAAATGTTAAAGCGTCGCCTATGGAGATTTTGAAGTAATGTAGTTTGTCGCCATTCCACGAATGCGTGCAATTTTAAAGCGTGACATGTTGGGTATCAATTTTCAGGGCGTAACATCATCTTTCACAATATACAAAAGAAATTGGGCTAATTTTACTGTTTTTTTTTTTTTTTTACATTCAGTAAAGTTTATTTCTTCCTAAAAAAATTGCATTTGAAAGACCGTTGGCACAAATACAGTGTGACATAAAATATTGAAACAACCGCCATTTTATTCTCTAGGGTCTCAGATATATATAAATATATATAAATATATATATATAGATAGATAGATAGATAGATAGATAGATAGATATAGATATATAATGTTTTTGGGTTCTAAGGAATTTTCTAGCAAGAAATACCGATTTTTACGTGTAAACAAAAGGAGTGTCGGTATTGAAGTGGTTAAGGCTGGAGAAGTGGAGAGAATTCCATAGAAAATAAGACGTGACATTGCCCTGAGGACTGGCCTGCCTGTGATGTGACTCTGGGGAAGAAGCTGCCTGTGATTGGCCCGCCAGCTCTGTACAGTGTGTTGGGAGATAGAAGGAAAAGGAGGGGGCGGCGCTGAGTGCCGGGGGCTCCCCGATCCATCAGACGGCTGGACTGGGGCTTTTCCTGGCACACGCCCAGCACACCTCCAGCCAGCATCCGACTGGCCGTCTGCACGCACAGGTCCCGCCCCCTCAGTGACAGGCGGCTCCGCCCCCCGCCTGTGTGTATGGGAAGCGATGCTGGAGAGGCTCAGACACCCCGCTAGTACCTGCCGCCCGCTCCCCGCCTAGGGACATCCCCAGCCCGGCCAGGAGGTGCCGCTCTCCCCGGACACTCGTCCTGCAGGCAGTGACACTCCCTCCTCCGCCTGTCATCAGCCGCCTCTATAGGGACATGCAACAGTTGTCGTGTGCTGTGTGTCCGCCGATGGAAAGTTGTGTAGCCGGAGGGGGGAGAGCCGTGTTTCGTCTCCTGATCGGCAGACACTGATCTCCGGAGTGACTTTGTAGCGCTCCTGCTGACCTGTTGAATGTGGATCTTCTCCGGGAGAATTGCGGATGTATCTCCTGGGGGGTCTCTCATACCACCATGGGCACCAAGCAGAGCAAGGTGTGCCAGGCTTCCAGTGCTGGGGGGGACAGTCCTCAGCACCCCCGGAGGAGCACCCCGGCCAGGGACAGGGGGGACTTCTGGGCAGCTTTCGGGGTGAAGTCTGGGGATAAATTTGGGAAGAACACTTCGGGGGGTCAGGCCCCCTATCACCGGAGGATCAGGATGGTCCAGGATATGATGGGGATGCTGAGACAAGGGAGACAGGAGGAGGCCACCGAGGAGCTACGACACCTGAGACAGGTAAGTGCCCCCGGGGAGGGAAACATGTCATAGAAGGAGGGCAACTCCTTACTGCAGTGCTTCTCACCCTCAGTCCTCAAGTACCCCCAAGAGCCATGTCTTGGCAACTTCCCTTAGATACAATCGCTCTTATCAACACCATGTCATTCATATTGATTAAAATCAACTGTGCCAAGTAAAGGAAAACCTGAAAACATGGCATGTTAGGGGGACTTGAGGACCGTCCGAGGGTGAGAACCACTCTGCCTTACTGGACCTAAACCCAACAGCAGCCTACCAATTCTGAGATGTGACGGCTGCATTCCTTTCCTGATTTTTAGAATTTTTTTTTTTTCGTTTTTTTTTCATTTGGTGATCCAGCCAGAAAGTCTTTTTTTTTTTTTTTTCTCTTTAAAAGAACACACTCCCCTCCAGATGTATCAGTGACAAAGCAAAGATTTAGGGGCATCCCTCATAAAGGGACCAAAAGGAACATCTCGATACCCAAGGATCACAAACATTTTTTTTTATAAAAAAAAATACAAATTTATTAACCACCTCAATACAGGGCACTTTACCCCCTTCCTGCCCAGGCCAATTTTTAGCTTTCAGTGCTCACTCTGAATGACAATTGCGTGGTCATGCAACGCTGTAGCTATATGACATTTTTATCATTTTTTCCCCCCACAAATGGAGCTTTCTTTTGGTGGTGTTTACCTCCTGAGGTTTTTATTTTTTGCTAAACAAATAATACATAAAAAAAGACAGAACATTTTGAAAAGGGGGAAAAAATAGTTTTTCGTCGATTCTGTTATAAATTTTGTAAATAAGTACGTTTTTTTTCTTTCACCCCCTTCACTGACAGGCACCGATGATAAGGCACCAATATGCTGCACTGAATGGCAGCACTGATAAGACACTAATTGGTGTTACTGATGGGTGTCACTGTTAAATAGCACTGATATGCAGCACTGATGGGCGGCATTGATATGCAGCACTGATGGGCGGCATTGATATGCAGCACTGATGGGCGGCATTGATATGCAGCACTGATGGGCGGCATTGATATGCAGCACTGATGGGCGGCATTGATATGCAGCACTGATGGGCAGCACTGATGGGCGGCACTGATGGGCAGCACTGATGGGCGGCACTGATGGGCGGCACTGATGGGCGGCACTGATGGGCGGCACTGATGGGTGGCACTGATGGGTGGCACTGATGGGTGGCACTGATGGGCAGCACTGATGGGTGGCACTGATGGGTGGCACTGATGGGTGGCACTGATGGGTGGCACTGATGGGCGGCATTGATATGCAGCACTGATGGGCGGGATAGATATGCAGCACTGATGGGTGGCACTGATTAGAAGGCATGGGTTGGCACTCTAGGTGGGCACTAGTGGGCGTCCTTGATGGGTCTGCATTGATAATCAATGCGCTGGTTATCAGCACAGACCCCCCCCATCACGATAGCTGCTTGTCAGTGCGAATAGAAGAAAAGCCGTTAACCAGCACTTCCTGGTTACCATGTGATCAACTGTGATTGGACACAGCTGATCACATGGTAAAGAGTCTACGTCATAGGCTCTTTACCAAGATTGGAGATACAGTGTGTCAGAGCGACACAACGCACTATCAATGGCCGCACTGCATGCCCTCGGGAGCAGCTTATTCTGCTGGCTGTCATATGACGCTTAGTCAGGATAATGAAACCACCACTCGGCCATCATTTTGCTATAGGTCAGGCGGGATGTGATTAAAATCAATCCTAGACAGGAGTCCATTATTGTAATGAAATATTAGTTAGACCAACATATATATAGTGTCATCGCTATCCCAAGTTGGCGTTGCTGGAGAGACACTGTCCTCAGATGAAACTGAGGATATATATGCTCTTGAAGGTGCCTGGAAGTATGTGGCATCCTCTACATGTTTTGCGGCAAGTGCTTGCTCAGGAGGAATTACATACAGCTCCTCTATAATAAAGCATTACAATATCATACTTTCAGGCATCCCTGCTCTGCCTGGCTAAGCATCATAGTATTTTACATTTTCTTCCCTTCTTACATCCCATTATAGGATTGTTTGTTACTATGTGCCTGTTCTAGTGATGCCTGTTCCAAGTCGGGAAAACTCTTTTACTTTGTTTTTGGATGCTATGCCGACTGTGATTCATAAATAAATCTTCCTTTATTGAAATGCATGTACAATCGCTGGAAAACAACCAATGCGTTTCGGCAGTCAGGCCTTAATCATGATGAAGCCCTGGCAGCCGAAACTCGTTAGATGTTTTACAGCAATTGTACATGCGTTTTCCTTCCTGTGATCCATGTTTTATAGAGGTGTCAGCAGCCTCAGCGTACCAGCAGAGCTGTTATAAGTGATGGTGGAAGCTCCCATATACCCGTTTCCACTTACTTTTATTTAGCCTGTATAGTACTGTATGCGGGTTGTTCGCTCTGCACCTTGTGGGGGGGATTTAGTAAGGCAATGCAGCACATTCTGGGGTTGTGTATGTAGTTGGAAGCCTTACAACATTTTATTTTTTCACCTACGTACAACAAATTCAAGTTCTTATTTGTGACACTTACTGTGATAAGGAAAGTGGAGACCTCTTCCATGCCTGAGTTAGTTGTTGATTGTGACACACATGTAATTATAGTGTTGCCTCTATGAGACCATTCTGACTCTCCTAACTCTTCTAAATAGACTTTTTGCCTGTGAAATGCTGTTCTTTTGGGGGTTTTTTTCATGTGAAAAGTTTGGTCTGAGTTGCGACAGTTTCATATGCACCTTACCAACACGTAACGCACTTTTTTCGCACTACCACGAGACAGCGTTCTAAAGATTCCAAGCTTACTGAATACAAACGCACACGTTCCTGCAGCAATGGCTGTGCAAATAGGTGGGTGCTGTAGCGACCAACGGCTGGAACCGTCAAAAGTCAAACTGAAGAAATGTCACGAGGATCTCCAAAAAAATGAGTTCAGAGCTTTATTGAAGATCATAGTTACAGCAACGTTTCGGAGCCTCAAAGGACCCCTTCATCAGGCATGTGATGATGAAGGGGTTATTTGAGGCTCAGAAACATTGCTGTAACTATGTGATCTTCAATAATGCTTTGGACCCAGCATCATTCCTCTTTGCCATCTTTTCCAATCAGAGAATGTCTTGTACTCATTCGAAAAAATACAAGGCATTCTGTTAATCGCGAGCAACCCCCTGTTTTCAGTGTTAGGAAGTACTGGAGCACCCCTCATTACATTGTGGCAATCATTATAGGCCCCAGCGTCTCTCTGGATATGGATACTTAAATGGAGCCAAGCTGGACCATTGTATAGTTAAAAAAGACAATCCTTGTGTTCCACTTTAACCACTTTCCCGCCAACGACGTACCCGTATGGCGCTAGACGTCAAATGGTTATACCAGGATGACGTCTGCAGCTGCAGGCATTATCCCGGTCCCGTTTTTTTTTTATTTCCTGTACAAGCAATCCTAGCAGCTAACTAACTGCTGGATTTGTTTTACACATCAGCGGGAGAGGACCACTGAGAGTCCCGATTGACCTGCCGGTGCTTCCGCTGGCTGATTATGGAGGTGATCAAAGACAGGAATGGCTTTGTTCACCTCTGTGGTATAGGAACTCAGAAGCGATGAGCTTACATCACTCCCGGTTTCTCTGGCAAACGGCACCATTTTCAAAAATGAAAAGCATTTGATCATACCAATCTTGGTGTGATCAAATGCTTTTAACCCGCCTAACAGTATTCCCGAGTCAGGCTCGGGGTGAGATTTCAGTACCTAAAGCGGTAACCCCGAGCCAGACTCAGGATCGCATCGAAGGATACAGGGGAGGATACAAGGGAAGTTACTTACCTTGTCCCTGGGTCCTGTGATGTGTCCCCGCTGTGTGAGCGAGCCGTCATCTCGCTCGATCCACACTGCCAAGTGCCGCCGAGCTCCATTCCCTGCGGCGCATGGGGGCGGAGTTCGGCGCCAAATTCAAAAAGTGAAACACGCAATACACATACAGTATACTGTAATCTTACTGATTACAGTACTGTATCAAATAATAACACACCCCCATTGTCCCTAGTGGTCTGCCCAGTGTCCTGCATGCAATTTTTTTATAATAAAAACTTTTCTTTCTGCCTGGAAACTGGAGATTGTCCATAGCAACCAAAAAGTGTCCCTTTACATCAAAAGTGGTTTTAGACCGGCTAGAAAACAGCGATAATAAATTAGAATCACTTGCAGAATTGAGAGATAGTGATTTGTGGGGAAATTCGTCATCAAACACTGAAAAACACTTTTATTATTATTTGTTATAATTATTTTATAGTTATTTATTATATTATAATTTATGATTTTGTTTTTTGAACTTTATCATACCCGGGATTTCTACTAGACTCTGGTTTGGATAGATTTAAGTGAGTTATTCCTAATAATTACAGGCCTACAATATAAAACGGCAAATTTCCATGCAGAATAATGGTACCCCTTTCAGCACCTAAAATCTGACAGAATCATACCGCCAGGGAGGTTAAGGAAAGAGGAAGGATCTGGGGTCTGATAGACCTCACATCCCTCCATAAGGAGTACCTGTCACAGGCCCGTTGCTGTCACAAGTGATGTTTACATTCCTTATGACGGCAATAAAAGTGATAAAACCCATGTCACCCATGTTCGTGCACAGAGGTGAACGCACACGTCGGTCCCACACACATGCAAACAGCGAACGTCAGATCATGGACAGTAATTCTATCACTAGACCTCCTCTGTACATCTAAAGTGGTAACCTGTAAAGGCTTGTAAAGCATCGCCTATGGATGGTAAAATGTATGCCGTTTGTCGCCTTTTGCACGGCGTGCGTAATTTTAAAGCGTGGCATTTTTGGTATCTATTTACTCAGTGTAACATCATCTTTTTTTTATATTTTCCCAAAAAAAAATTGGGTTATGTATTGTTTTTTTGCATTAAAATAATATAAAAAAAAGGTTTCCACTAAATATTGCATTTGAAAAACTGCGCAAATACCGTGTGACACCCACCCATTCTCTCTGGCCTTTGCTTTAACAAAATATGTAATGTTTGGGGAATCTAAGAAATTTTCTATGTTACATGTAAAGAAAAAGTGCCAGAAGAGGCCTGGGGGTCAAGTGGGTAAAATAAAAGTTCAGTTGGGCTTCATGTTGTAATAGCTGGAGAAGAACAGCGATGGTGAAAGTCTGAGTGCCGTCTATCAGTTTACAGCAGGGGTCTCAAACTGGTGGCCCTCCAGCTGTTGCAGAACAACAATTCCCATGAGGCATTGCGAGGCTAAACAGTTACAAGCATGACTCCCATAGGCAGAGGCATGATGGGACTTGTAGTTCCGCAACAGCTGGAGGGCCGCAGGTTTGAGACCCCTGGTTTACAGTAATGATGGGTGACTGGTGGTTACTCTCTGTGCTGGGACCCTCATGCCGAAATTACATAGACGTGATGTCCTAATATATCTCTTTGTACATTACACGCATGTTGGCCACAGCTGGTGGACCCTCGTAGTTTTCGTCTTTCACTGGTCCTGAACAAGTAGACTCAGAGCATGTAAACTGATTATCCACTTGGTGACCGGCCCAATGTAGCTTTACCGCTACAGGGCGGCCGCTCTGTGCAGAATCGTGTGTGTATAAAGAGCTGTACAATTAATCGTGACGAATCGCAATCTTTTTCCCTTTCCCGATCTTCAAAACAGCATGTCACAATTCTTTCTAACAAGTGCAGAGAGTTCTCACAGCTGGAAAAACAAAATCCAGGCAGCCTGCCAAGTTTTAATACAACACATGAATAAGTGGAAACAAAGTATCTTTTCGTTCTTTTATCAAAGGAAAGAGCTCAGCGTGTAGATGAAGGAAGTTTAACCATTTAAATTTAACCCTTTTCTGACATTTGTTGCTTACAAGTAAAAAAATCATTATTTTCTGCTAGAAAATTACTTGGAACACCCAAACATGATCTATTTTTTTTTTTTTTTTTTTTAGCAGAGGCCCTATAGAATAAAACGGTGGTTGTTGCAATATTTTATGTTGTGCCGTATTTGCGCAGCGGTTTTTCAACCGCAGTTTTAAAAAAAAAAAAATACACTTTAATGAATAAAAAATAAATAAAAAATAAACGGCAAAGTTTGCCCAATTTTTTTTGTATAATGTGAAAGAAGATGTTGCACCACGAGAATCGTGATCTTTATTAAAAAAAAAAAAAATTGTGATTCTCATTTTAGCCAGAATCATGCAGCTGTAATACACTTAGGGCTGGGAAAAAAATCGATTTTAATCTTGAATCGAGTTTTGAGTTCAAATCGATTCAGATTTGAAGAAAATCGATTTTTTTTTTTTTCCTTCAAAGTTTCCGTAGCAGGGCTACAGGGGGGGTATCCGGAATGGCACTGGGTGGCGTTACCCCAATTACATCTACTCGTTGCAGCCGCCGCGAGTAGATGTAATGTAACACTAACTAACCGCAAACCACCGTCTGCCTACCTGATCAGCGTGTCATGCAGACAGACGGCGGCCATTGCAGTGTTCAAAAGCCGCGCCTCCCGAGTCCTCGTCGTCTGTGATAGGCGGAACACTCAATTTCACAGCAGGCAGTGTTCAGCCTATCACGGACATCCTCTCATCCTCATCTGTGTTATGAGGATGAGCGGATGTCCATGATAGGCGGAACACTGAATGCTGGGAAGTTGAGTGTTCCGCCTATCACAGACGAGGAGGAGGCGCGGCTTTTGAATACTGGAATGGCCGCCGGTGTAGCAGTAAAATCCGTATCCCATGAAAATCTGCATCAGGTACGGGCACAGTGATTGAGGCATTGGGCACAGTGAGGCATGGGCACAGTAAGGCATGGGCACAGTTCAATTCAACTAAGAGTAACCTCAGGATTTTTTGTTTTATTAGCTAAATCCAAATACAGTATTAATAATTTGGATGTTTAACAATCTTTGTTGCACACTGACTTTGCAGTTATAGAAAGTGTTTGCCTTTGCAATTTTGCTTATTGATGCACTTTAATTAATATATTTTAAAAAAAAAAGAAATCGAATCGTAAATCGAGTTTTTGATAAAAAAAAAAAATCGCAGATTTTTTTGGGGGGGAAAATCGCCCAGCCCTAAATACTCTCTCTCTCTCTCTCTCTCTCTCTCTCTCTCTCTCTCTCTCTATCTCTCTATCTCTCTATCTCTCTATCTCTCTATCTATATATATATATATATATATATATATATATATATATATATATATATATATATACACAGTGCCTTGCGAAAGTATTCGGCCCCCTTGAACTTTTCATCCTTTTGCCACATTTCAGGCTTCAAACATAAAGATATAAAATTTTAATTTTTTGTGAAGAATCACCAACAAGTGGGACACAATTGTGAAGTGGAACGAAATCTATTGGATATTTTAAACTTTTTTTAACTAAGAAAAAAATGAAAAGTGGGGCGTGCAAAATTATTCGGCCCCCTTGCGTTAATACTTTGTAGAGCCACCTTTTGCTGCGATTACAGCTGCAAGTCGCTTGGGGTATGTCTCTATCAGTTTTGCACATCGAGAGACTGAAATTCTTGCCCATTCTTCCTTGCAAAACAGCTCGAGCTCAGTGAAGTTGGATGGAGAGCGTTTGTGAACAGCAGTTTTCAGCTCTTTCCACAGATTCTTGATTGGATTCAGGTCTGGACTTTGACTTGGCCATTCTAACACCTGGATATGTTTATTTGTGAACCATTCCTTTGTAGCTTTTGCTGTATGTTTGCAGACTCCAACAGGTTTTCATCCAGAATGGTCCTGTATTTGGCTGCATCCATCTTCCCCTCAATTTTAACCATCTTCCCTGTCCCTGCTGAAGAAAAGCAGGCCCAAACCATGATGCTGCCACCACCATGTTTCACAGTGGGGATGGTGTGTTGAGGGTGATGAGCTGTGTTGCTTTTACGCCAAACATATCGTTTTGCATTGTGGCCAAAAAGTTCGATTTTGGTTTCATCGGACCAGAGCACCTTCTTCCACATGTTTGGTGTGTCTCCCAGGTGGCTTGTGGCAAACTTTAGACGAGACTTTTTATGGATATCTTTGAGAAATGGCTTTCTTCTTGCCACTCTTCCATAAAGGCCAGATTTGTGCAGTGTACGACTGATTGTTGTCCTGGGGACAGACTCTCCCACCTCAGCTGTAGTTCTCTGCAGTTCATCCAGAGTGATCATGGGCCTCTTGGCTGCATCTCTGATCAGTCTTCTCCTTGTCTGAGCTGAAAGTTTAGAGGGACAGCCAGGTCTTGGTAGATTTGCAGTGGTCTGATACTCCTTCCATTTCAAAATGATCGCTTGCACAGTGCTCCTTGGGATGTTTAAAGCTTGGGAAATCTTTTTGTATCCAAATCCGGCTTTAAACTTCTCCACAACAGTATTACGGACCTGCCTGGTGTGTTCCTTTGGTCTTCATGATGCTCTCTGCGCTTTCAACAGAACCCTGAGACTATCACAGAGCAGGTGCATTTATACAGCATTTATACAGAGACTTGATTACACACAGGTGGATTCTATTTATCACCATCAGTCATTTAGGACAACATTGGATCATTAAGAGATCCTCGCTGAACTTCTGGAGTGAGTTTGCTGCACTGAAAGTAAAGGGGCCGAATAATTTTGCACGCACCACTTTTCAGTTTTTTATTTGCTAAAAAAGTTTCAAATATCCAATAAATTTTGTTCCACTTCACAATTGTGTCCCACTTGTTATTGATTCTTCAAAAAAAAAATTATTTATTTTATATCTTTATGTTTGAAGCCTGAAATGTGGCAAAAGGATGAAAAGTTCAAGGGGGCCGAATACTTTCGCAAGGCACTGTATATATGTGTGTATATACACATACACATACACATACACACACACACACACACACACACACACACACACACATAGTGCCTTGCAAAAGTATTCACCCCCCTTGGCTTTTTACCTATTTTGTTACATTACAGCCTTTAGTTCAATGTTTTTTAATCTGAATTATATGTGATGGATCAGAACACAATAGTCTAAGTTGGTGAAGTAAAATTAGAAAAATATATACATAAAACTATTTTTCAGAAATAAAAAAAATGATAATTGACATGTGCGTATGTATTCACCCCCTTTGTCCAGCAGGACACTGACCCCAAACGCACTGCTAAAGCAGCACTTCAGTGGTTTAAGGAGAAACATGTAAATGTGTTGGAATGGCCTAGCCAAACCTCAGACCTCAATCCAATAGAAAATCTGTGGTCAGACTTAAAGATTGCTGTTCACAAGCGCAAACCATCCAACTTGAAGGAGCTGGAGCAGTTTTGCAAGGAGGACTGGGCAAAGATTGATTGCTTCACAATAAAAAACAAAACAAAAAAAAAACTCTTCAAAGTTGTGGGCATGTTCTGTATATTAAATGATGCAAATCCTCAAACAATCCATGTTAATTCCAGGTTGTGAGGCAAAAAAACACGAAAAATGCCAAGGGGGTGAATACTTTCGCAAGTATGGATGTGTGTGTGTGTGTGTGTATGTGTCATATATATATATATATATATATATATATATATATATCATACAGGGCTTGACAAATTTGCTTGCAATCTAGGAGCCAGCTAAAAAAGTTAGGAGCCAGGTTTATTTTTTTTTAACGACCAATGCGTGCAGAAGCAAACGCATACGTGAGTAGCGCCCGCATATGAAAGCGGTGTTTAAACCACACATGTGAGGTATCGCCACGATCGGTAGAGCGAGAGCAATAACTCAAAACATGCAACCTGTAGAATTTTTTTAAATGTCGCCTATGGAGATTTTAAAGGGTAAAAGTTTGTCGCCATTCCACGAGTGGATGCAATTTTGAAGCGTGACATGTTGGGTATCAAATTTACTCGGCGTAACATTATCTTTCACAATATAAAAAAAAATTCGGCTAACTTTACTTTTGTCTTATTTTTTAATTTTAAAAAAGTGTTTTTTTTTCTCCTCCAAAAAGGTGCGCTTGTAAGACCGCTGCGCAAATACGGTGTGACCAGAAAGTATTGCAACAACCGCCATTTTATTCTCTAGGGTGTTAGAATAAAAAATATATATAATGTTTGGGGGTTAACTTCTAAGTAAAGGGTAGGAGATGGGTGGGCAGTGAAACAGGCAAGCATTGCTGGTTGTCTTGTCTTGTCATACCAACGGCCACCACAAGATGGCTCCAGATTACAGAATGAAGCCTAGGCCTGCAGAAGGCCACAAAGCCGCGGCCTAAATTACCGTCCGGCGCGGCCCGACGAGATCACGCGATCGCGGGGGGGGTGGGCACGGAGATGCAGGTAACCTCAGCTGTGCTGCCCCAGGCGCCAGGTCACTAATTCTAGTCGCATTTGCGACCTGGCGCCCGGGTATTGTCGAGCCCTGTGTATATATATATATATATATATATATATATATATATATATATGTGTATGTAGCTTTTTGTCCTCCCCTGGAGCTGGTACGGCGGGGAACCCGCTGTGACGCAAAGGGAGAGGGGATAAAAGGGGCGGACGCCCTTACCACGGGGTTGAGAGTTCGGAGTGGGAGTCGGAGGACTCGGCCGCACCCAGGCACCTTCAGCTTGGGTGCTGGCGTTCCAGTGTTCCTGGCCTAGGTGCCCTTGGCCTGGCCGGAGCGGAGATGGAGTCCATCTCAGGCACCTTTAGCCTGGGGTGAGGTACTATGGCGGATGCCTGGGGCTCAGTACCTTCGACTGAGTTCCGCGAGGGTGGAGGAATCCGAGGGGGCCCTAACTCCTTGGGTGCCCGTGTCTGAGTTGGAGAGGATTGGTGTGCGGAACTTCTCTGAAGAGTCCAGCGCAGCATCGCTGGTGACAGAGAGGCCTCGGTATCTCCCTTGGACAGATCTCCTTTCCCTGACAGGGGCCGTGCTAGCGAAGGTAATTCATGTTCTACCTCACATAGTCAGTGGCCGTGACTATTCGCCACTGGTGATGTCACAGTGGTTAGCAGGAGAAGGGAAAGGATTGTGCCTCGATCTGTTCTCCATCACTACTCAGTAGAAGAAACTGTTTGTTGTTTGGCAAGAAGAATAAAACTGAGTTGGACCTATTCACTGTGTGGAACTCTGGTTACTAGGAGCAAAGGAGTCAGGGACGAAGTACTGGACTTGACTCTAGGACACCTGCACAGGGCCCAATCTTCTGGCCTTCACCTCTTAGCTATGGAGGATATGGGCCGTGGTGTATCTCATCCCTCCCCCCAGCACTGAGACCCCTAGACGAAGAAAGACAAGCCGAGTATGAGAAGGGGAGAAGAGGGGTGAGACTGCTATAATATATATATATATATATATATATATATCACTTCCATTACTAGTATAAAAATCCCAGTATATATACCATAGTACCATATATACCATAGTTTTAACTTTTGCGCAAGCCAATCAATATACACTTGTTAGGATTTATTTTATTTTTTTTACCAAAAACATGTAGCAGACTACATATTGGCCTAAATTAATGAAGAAATTTGTTACTTTTCTATTTATTTATTTTTTGGATATTTTTTTATAGCAGAAAGTAAAAATTATTATAATTTTATTTCAAAATTGTCGTGTTTTTCTTTTTTTGTTTTATAGCGCAAAAAAAATAAAAAACACAGTGGTGATCAAATACTACCAAAAGAAAGCACTGTTTGTGGGGAACAAAATGACATAAATGTTATTAATGTACAGTGTTGCATGGCCGCGCAATTGTCAGTTAAATTATGACAGTGCCGTATAGCAATAAAATGGCCTGGTTGTGATGGGGGGTAAATCTTCCGGAAGTGAAGTGGTTCTAGGAGACACCGTTGTCCAGTTTAGGTCACATTTCTCCCAGTGTGATGAGGAGCACTCTGTATCTGAGTGCTGGTCGTGTGTAGTATTATACCAAGTATGGCTTACTTCATATTAAAAATCAAAGCAAGGCTATAGGGCAGATGTGTTACAGGAAAGGTTAAATGAGGTGAATCACCATACATAATATGAAATGATTAATTTGAGCGATCTTCTCCTAAATGTAATCTAATATTCAGGACTCCGGGGTAGATCATCAAGACACATTCGGCATTCTGTTTGATGCGTTTTATGATTTTTTGATGTTGTGATTTTCTTGTGAACTTGGCGCAGCTCTCCTGTAAATCCCCCCCCCCCAAAAAACATTGACGCTCGCTGAAAATGTGATCAGTGCTGGGGAAACCCAGGGAGGGCTGCTGGAATGATGTCACTGCAGGAATCCCCCACCATATAACACAGCAGCAAAAATGTCTGCAAGAGGCTAGAATGAGGCTGATCAGAAATCTCATGTAAACTGAAGGGCCACCAGTTCTTTTCTGAAATAAAACCCAATCACGTTATCAATACAAGTAGAAAACTTGCATCTCGGAGCTGTATGAATAACATTATTCTGAATCGTTCTCATCGTCTTCTACTTTTCTTAATATCAATAAAGTATATATGAAAAATGGCAAAAGCTTGCCTGTTTGGGCACAGTAGGGGGGTGTAACAAAATCTTTGACGCTTACAATAGAATATTATTGTAAGCGCAATTGTGAAGGAATAGTATTTGGATCAGACCGGGCTCGACAAATTTGCTTTGAAAGGAGACGGCTAAAAATTAAGAGCCAGTTTTTCTTAACTAACAAATTTTAGGGGGTGGAGCATGTAACAGGTTCCTGAAGGTGAGCTTAACCTTAACAGCCAGGGCAGTTTTTGCAAACGTTTAATCTGCGAATCTCCTGCATGCAGTTTCTGAGCAGCTCCCTGCTCTACTCTCCAGAATGGAGGACTTACCAGAGCTGCCGCGTCATCGAGGAGGTGGTCTGCCACAGCATTAAGGTACTACCCGACACTGACATCCGATCCCGGGATGTCACCTCCTGACCGAGGGCACCCCGAAAATTAAGGCTTCCAGTCACACGTGACCTCACAGCCCTAAGTGACGTGATGTATGCCATCTGGCATATGATGCTACGGTGCCACCTCCTGACCCCCTGCCATAATCATAATCCTCCTCATCATCCCACCTGTTCCTGGCATCCCACTACCCTATCTCCTGTCATTATACTTCCTACCAACTTACCCCGTCATCATTTCTATCCTCACCATAATCCCCCTGTGCCTGGCATCCTACTACCCCACCCTCATGTCATCTTCATCCCCCCTGCACCCCACTGCCAGCTTCCTACCACCCCCCGTCACCCTCCCTGTACCCCACTGCCAGCTTCCTACCACCCCCAGTCACCCTCCCTGTACCCCACTGCCAGCTTCCTACAACGTCACCTCCACTGCCAGCTTCCTGTCACCCCCTGTACCCCACTGCCAGCTTCCTGTCACCCCCTGTACCCCACTGCCAGCTTCCTGTCATCCCCCTGTACCCCACTGCCAGCTTCTTACCACTCCACCCCCATCACCCCCCCTGTACCACACTGCCAGCTTCCTACCAACCCACCCACGTAATCCCCCCTGCACCCCACTGCCAGCTTCCTACCACCCCCCTGTACCCCAATGCCAGCTTCTTTCCACCCCCATCGCCCCCCCCCCTGTACCCCACTGCCAGCTTCCTACCACATCATCCCCCTGCACCCCACTGCCAGCTTTCTTACCACCCCACCCCCGTCATCTTCATCCCCCCCTGTACCCCACTGCCAGTTCCCTACCACCCACCCCCATCATGGCCCCTGCACCCCACTGCCAGCTTTCTACCACCCCACCCCGCCATCTCCCCGGCACCCCACTGCCAGCTTCCTACCACCCCACCCCGTCATCTTCATCCCCTCTGTACCCCACTGCCAGCTTCCTACAACCCCCCCTGCCCTGTACCCCACTGCCAGCTTCCTACCCCCCCGTCACCCTCCCTGTACCCCACTGCCAGCTTCCTACAACCCCCGTCACCCCCTCTGTACCCCACTGCCAGCTTCCTACCACCCCCACCCCCTGTCATCTTCATCCCCCCCTGCACCCCACTGCCAGCTTCCTACCACCCCTCTGTCATCTTCATCCCCCCTGTACCCTACCACCTCATCCATTGTGATCAGCATCCCCATCATCCCTTTGTATCCCACCTCTGGCATCCTACCACCCCACCCCCTGTCATCATCATCCCCCCCGTACCCCACCTCTGACATCCTACCACCCTGCCTCCTGTCATCAAAATCCCCATCATCCCCATGTACCCCATCTCTAGCATCCACCACCCTACCCCCCGTTACCATCATCTTCACCCCCCCTTTACCACACTGTCAGCTTTCTACCCACCTATATCCTGTCATCATCCTCTCCATCCTTATCATACCCCCCTGTGCCTGGTGTCCTACCACCCCACCCGCTGTAATCTTCATCCCCCCTGTACCCCACTGCCAGCTTTCTACCACCCCACCCCCCGTCATCTTCATCCTCCTTGTACCCCATTGCCAGTTTCCTACCACCTCACACCTCTGTAATCTTCATCCCCCCTGTACCCCACTGCCAGCTTCCTACCACCCCACCCCCCATCATCTTCATCCCCCTTGTACCCCACTGCCAGCTTCCTACCACCCCACCCCTGTAATCTTCCTCCCCCTTGACCCTGCTGCTAGCTTCCTACCACCCCAGCCACTATCATCATCATCGTCGTCCCCATACCCCACTTCTGACATCCTACCACCCTGCCATCAATATCCCCATCATACCCCTGTACCTTACCTCTAGCATCCAACCATCCTAAACCCATCATCACCATCCCCCCTGTTCCCCACCTCTAGCATCCATCATCCCCCCCTTGTACCCCACTGCCAGCTTCCTACTCACCCACTGTCATTATGCCAATTTGCTGACCTCCTATTACCCCACCCATTTTCATCAACATCCCCATTTTCCCTCTCTACCCCATCTCTGGCATCCTACCACCCCACCCCCTGTCATTATTATTCCCATCATCCCCCTCTAACCCACCTCTGGCATTCTACCACCCTGCCTCCTGTCATTATCATCCTCATCCTTCCTGTAACCCACCTCTGGCATCCTGTCCCCCTACCCATTATCATTATAGGGAAGATATGATCTCAGCCTCTCACCCCAATGCTGCCATCATCCCAAACTGCATCCTGTCATCCAACCAACTTTACCCCAACAGTTGGCTCACACACCACAATACTGCCCTGCCACCCAGCGAGAGGTAATGATGTGCTGTAACCTCCTGGCAAACAATCAGTGAGTGATAATGATGAGCAGTAATCTATAGCAACCAATCAGTGAGCAGTAATATTCTGCAGTAACCTCCTAGCAACCAATCAGTGAGTAATAATGATAATCAGTAACCTATATCAACCAATCAGTGAGCAGTAATGTGCAGTAACCTCTATCAACCAATCAATGTGCGGTAATGATGTGCACTAACCTCTAACAACCAAATAGTGAGCTTGGAGCAATCAGTGAGTGAGTGTGAACCAGACTTTTATGTGTACATTACTAAAGTTGTTTTTTTAGATAAGTCTATGTTAGGGCTAGGAAAAAAATCGATTTTAATCTTAAATCAAGTTTTGAGTTCAAATCGATTCAGATTTGAAGAAAATCAATTTTTTTTTTTATATATTTTTTTTTTCCTTCAAAGTTTCCGTAGCAGGGCTGCAGGGGGCGTATCCGGAATGGCACTGGGTGGCGTTACCCCAATTACATCTACTCGCCGCAGCCGCCACGAGTAGATGTAATGTAACACTAACTAACCGCAAGCCGCCGTCTGCCTACCTGATCAGCGTGTCATGCAGACAGACGGCGGCCATTGCAGTGTTCAAAAGCCGCGCCTCCCGAGTCCTCGTCGTCTGTGATAGGTGGAACACTCAATTTCACAGCAGGCAGTGTTCAGCCTATCACGGACATCCTCTCATCCTCGTCTGTGTTATGAGGATGAGCGGATGTCTGTGATAGGCGGAACACTGAATGCTGGGAAATTGAGTGTTCCGCCTATCACAGACTAGGAGGAGGCGCGGCTTTTGAATACTGGAATGGCCGCCGGTGTAGCAGTAAAATCTGTATCCCATGAAACTATGCATCAGGTACGGGCACAGTGATTGAAGCACGGGCACAGTGAGACACGGGCACAGTGAAGAATGGGCACAGTGAGGCACAGGCACAGTTCAATTCAACTAAGAGTAACCTCAGGATTTTTGTTGTTTTATTAGCTAAATCCAAATACAGTATTAATAATTTGGATGTTTAACAATCTTTGTTGCACACTGACTTTGCAGTTAGAGAAAGGGTTTGCCTTTGCAATTTTCTTTGTTGATGCACTTTAATTAATATAATTAAAAAAAAATCGAATCGTAAATCGAGTTTTTTATAAAAAATCGCAGATTTTTTTGGGGGGGAAAATCGCCCAGCCCTAGTCTATGTGCATGTTTGTTTTTTGGGATGTTGGGGTGGAGAGCGAAATTGCTAGGGGTCTATAACTTGAATTTTTTTTACCCATTATGGGAGTTAGTGGGGCCTCATGTCTAAGATTTGCCTAAGGCCTCACAAAGCCTAGAGCCGCCTCTGTGTTCTAATATTAAAAGTCAGCAGCAAACTATGTGATGATATTTTTGGTGACAGGTTCTCTTTAATGAGGCATCCAGGGTCTCCCCGCATGTCTCCCCTCTGCTCCATTGAATGGAATGCAGTGCACATCACACTGCATTATATTCTTTCCCTTTGCCCGCAGATGGGCAAGCGGTGCCCAGGATACACAGCGGGGGGGTCACGCCATGGCGACCTGGCACCTGCGGTTTGTCGAGCCCTGAGATCAGAAGATCACTAACCACCTCAGGGAGATTAAAGTGACACTGAACACACACTGTTTAATTTACATTGTCCCTTCTATTCCTGTATATGGATGATGGCACTATAATTATTTTAATAATAAAACAAATCTATGTACCTTCTCTATTTAATATACAGCTGTCACATGACCCTGCTCTTTCCCAGTCTGTCTGCAAGGAAACACAAACAGGAGGAGCTTCTAGTCCTCTGCTGCTGATCACATGTTCAAAAGAAAAAAAGCCTTTGGGATCCAGATTAATAAAAAACATAAAAATAAATCAATAAACTGTTTTAACCGCTTCAGCCCGGAAGATTTGGCTACTCAATGACCAGGCCATTTTTTGCGATACGGCACTGCGTTACTTTAACTAATAATTGCACGATCGTGCAATGCTATACCCAAACAAAATTAACATCCCTTTTCCCCCACAAATAGAGCTTTCTTTTGGGGGTATTTGATCATCCCTGCGTTTTTTATTTTTTGCGATATAAACAAAAAAAGAGCGACAATTTTGAAAGAAACACAATATTTTGTACTTTTTGCTATAATAAATATCCCCAATTTTTTTTTTAAAAGTAAATTTTTTCCTCAGTTATAGCCCACATTCAGCTGAACTCGCAGGATTTCACTGCCGCTGGCAGACCCAATTTCGGCTGCGATTTCAAAGACATCTGAAACAGATGGCAATGTAAATCGCGGCTGAAATCGCAAAAAGTAGTACAAAAACGACTTTTTGTAATCGGTGCAGCGCCGCAGATGGGGCGTTGCACCGATTAGGACGGTGCCATTGGCCGCAATTTGCGGCAAATTTCGCCGATTTGACATGTCAAATCGCACCAGTGTGAACCAGGGCATAGCGTCTACAAAATAGAGGATAGATTTATGGCATTTTTTTTTTTTTTTCTTTTTTTACTAGTAATGGTCGGCGATCTGTTAAATTTTTTTTTTTTTTATATATATATGTAGCGATACCTCCAACTAAGAAGGCCGCAGATTTAGTTGGGCCCTCAAGACAGCTCCGTCAACCCCCGGCAATATGCTCAACCCCCTACTGGCACAGCTAGTAAGGGGAGATAGGACCGCGTGACCGCAACTCTAGGTGACACAGTCCTATGGCAAACACACACAGTGATATACTTTAAAACTTCTATTAAAGTAAGTGAAACTGACACCAATGTACTTGACCCAGATATTTTACTGAGGCTAATGGGCAAGTAATAAATAACAGTATAACAAGTTGCAGATCCCTGCAATAAACAGTAATAAAGATAAACAGAGTAATCAGAATAATTAAGTATTGCTGTGCAACTCTAGCGCTGCCCTTTTACAGCTACTTCCCCTCAGGGGTAGACTAACACCCAGCAATGTCTACCTATGCAGTCAGGCCTGACTGATCTAAATGGAAGTTCAGTGAAACAATATTCGCTAGCAATCTTTCGGTGGTGCACTTGAAGAACAACTTTGTAATCCCAACGAATAGTAAAGATAAAGTATCTGTCTTTAAACAGCTCTCACCACCCGGACAAGTCCAAGTCCGTTTCCTCCATCGATTTGTCTGGGAACAGGAATCCACCGACATCCAAGTCTTCAATCCTTCTGGTGTACTGCAGCAAGGATGAGAAGATTTCTCTAAGGTTCTGCTAGGCTGGCAGAGGGGCTCTTTGGAAAGCAGCACAAGGCCCAGGCTTCAGGCCTTGTGCACACAGCAGTTCAGCACAGAGATCCTCTTGCTAGGAGAGGGGTGTCCAAAGAGAGCGAACAAACTCCACCTCCCCTTTATAAAGTCTGCCCCAGCAGTCTCTGTTCCGGAGCAATGTACCCTGGGTGCTGCAAGATGTACTGGGAGATGTAGTCTCTCTCTCTCTCTCCTCTGCTTTCACTTCCAGTAATGTCTCTTTACTTCCTCCCGACTCACCTCTCATCTGGAACTTCTTGTCTCTCTGTCTTAAAGGGGAATACCCCGCTACACACTCCCCCCACTTTGAATCTTTGGTCCCCAAAGACATTTTTTAGGTCTGCAAAACATTCTAGATTCAATGCGGTTGCATAGGGTTGACAGAGGAGCCTCCCACCAATCATCATAAGATGGGGAGCTGTCCTGTCTACAGGTCGCTTCAGTGGGGGCGACCTGTCTAGCTGTGCCAGAGAGTGAGCTGGGGTTGCCCTCCACCAAATGGACCGTGGAGGGATCCGGATTCTCAGCATTCCTCCTAGCAGTAACTACAGAGTCTTCTGAGCTGTTCCCAATTTGTGGGTAGGTCAGCTTCTTAGGAGGCCGGATGACTCTTCGAGCCCTTTGCTCTCTTGGGATTTCTGGCTCTGGCGCCACAGGCTCCTCTTCCTCTGAACAACCATCATGGGCATCTTCCCAGTATTCTGCTGAAGGACTAGAAGGGATGAACTCTGTGGCTTCTGGGTTCAGTGTTTCATCTGTGTTGTCTTCAGTGGTTGGAAGATCTATGGTAGAAGTTCCTGGAGTTGGGGAAGGCCACAGCCAATCAAGTTCTCCCTCCTCACTTCCACTAAGTTGAGAGGCCTCTCCATCTTCAGCTCGGGAGGTCTGCGACTGAGTGTTCGGCCTAGGAGTATCCAGGATAGAGGCCGGTTCAAGGGAGTCTCCCACGGGAGGTATTCTAACTGCCTCAGCAAGTGGGAGAAGGTGGTTTCGATGCCACGTCTTCAGTGGGCCTACCTTTCCTTCTGGCTTCAACGTATAGACAGGTAGGCCTGGCAACTTCCTGCAGATGACATAGGGTTCAGATCTCCATCTGTCTGCAAGTTTGTGCTTTCCAGGGACCCCCAGATTGCGTAACAGTACTCGATCCCCGGGCTGTAGGTCTTGTACCCGAACCTTCAAGTCGAAGTTTCTTTTATTTCGAGCTCCCCTTTGATCTGAGGCCGCTTGAGCATGTTCATAGGCTACTTTCAGGCTGTGTCTGAGCCTGTCCACATATCCTTTGTGGGATGTGGCTGAGGAATGGTCCAGAGAGGTGCCAAAGGCCAAGTCCACTGGTAGTCTCGCTTCTCTCCCAAACATGAGTCGATATGGGGAGTAGCCTGTAGCATCACTGATGGTGCAGTTGTAAGCATGTACTATGGCTGCTATGTGTTGGCTCCAATGTTGCTTTTTCTCGCTTTCCAGAGTCCCCAACATGTTGAGCAAGGTTCGGTTAAACCTTTCCGGCTGAGCATCTCCCTGTGGATGGTAAGGTGTAGTTCGAGTCTTCTTAATTCCCAAAGAATCCAGGAGCTTCCGGATCAGTTTACTCTCAAAGTCCCTCCCTTGATCTGAATGGAGTCGCTGTGGCAGCCCATAATGGACAAAGTACTTCTCCATAAGTACCTTGGCTACGGTGGAGGCCTTCTGGTCTTTGGTGGGGAAAGCCTGGGCATACCTGGTGAAATGGTCGGTTATCACCAGAACATTTCCTAGTCCACTCAGGTCGGGTTCGAGGCAGAGAAAATCAATGCATACCAGATCCATTGGGCCTTGACTCTGTAGATGGCCCATTGGGGCAGCTTGATGGGGTAAAGTCTTCCTCTGGACGCACCGTACACATGAGTGGCAGTACTCTTCTATCTCTGCCCTCATGCAGGGCCAATAGAACCGACTTCTGACAAGTTGAAAGGTCCTTTCAGCCCCTAGGTGGCCATGATTGTCATGCAGGGCAATCAGAACAGTCTCTCGATATTTCTCTGGGAGGAACAGTTGCCACTTATCTTC
This sequence comes from Rana muscosa, assembly GCA_029206835.1. NCBI lineage: Eukaryota > Metazoa > Chordata > Amphibia > Anura > Ranidae > Rana > Rana muscosa. The sequence continues at coordinate 169,776,166 of CM055117.1, read as the reverse complement.
TGAGTCATCAGAGGGGCCCCTTCGGTAGACCACTCCCTGATGTAACTGCAACCTGTCCCACTCTTTCCTCAGCAGGCGAGCTTCTTTTGAAGGTTGTCGCATGAGTCTGTTTGGTCCTGGAGGCCCTGGAGAATCAGGATCCAATCTCCCCATGGGGTCTTCCAATTGGTCACACCTAAACTCCTTCTTGGACAGTCTTGGCAGGTTGTCCTCTCCCAGTTGAGCTACTCCACAGTAGTGTTTGGGGACTCCCACCATGGTAACTCCTATTTCCTCTGCTCTGGAACCTCCTCGAGCTTGGAATTCAGCTCCTTGACAAAGGGCCCGCACCCCGTCCGGTGCCACTTGGGTCCAATCTTCTACGTCACTGGTGAGAGAATGAGATCTCCTGGACAGAGCGTCTGCATTTTGATTCCCAGTCCCTGGCCTATACTTTAGGCTGAAGTTGAATCCAGAAAGTGCGGCCAGCCACCTGTGTCCAGTGGCGTCCAGCTTGGCCGTGGTGAAAAGGTAGGTAAGGGGGTTGTTATCGGTCTTCACAGTGAACTCCGCCCCATACAGGTAGTCTTTAAGCTTGTCTACTACCGCCCACTTAAGGGCCAGGAACTCCAGCTTGTGAGTGGGGTAGTTCTTCTCAGAGGGGGTCAGGCTCCTGCTCACGTAGGCAACAGGCCGCAGTTGTTCCTCGTGTTCTTGGTAAAGTACTCCTCCCAGACCGTCATGACTAGCATCTACGTGTAGTTCATAGGGCTTGGTTGGGTCTGCATAGGCCAAGACTGGGGCAGTGGTTAGGCTCTCCTTTAATGCCTGGAAGGCCTCTTCACACTTCTGGTTCCACTGATCTCTGACTGACTCTCCCGGCTTCCTGGGCCCTGAGTCGTCCTCTTCCCCCTCGGTCTTGAGTAGTTCATTCAATGGCCTGGCAATTCGGGCGAATCCTTCCACAAACCTCCTGTAATAGGAGCAGAACCCCAAGAAGGATCTGAGTTCGGTTACTCTGGTGGGTCGTGGCCAGGAGGTAACTGCCTCCAATTTCTCAGGGTCTGTGGCCACCCCTTCTTCAGACACTATGTGCCCCAGATAGTTCACAGAAGACTAATAGAACCGACAGTTCTCAGGCGAAAGCTTGAGTCCTTCCTCACTGAGTCTTCTCAACACTTTTTCCAGCCTCCTTTCGTGTTCTTCCAAGGTTCTCCCAAAGACAATGACATCGTCCAGGTATACAAGGACTTCAATAAGGTTCATGTCTCCTACAGTCTTCTCCATGAGACGTTGGAAAGTCGCTGGGGCTCCAGACAGACCTTGGGGCATCCGGTTGAATTCAAAGAACCCTACTGGGGTTATGAAGGCTGTCTTCTCCCTGTCTTCTGGGTGCATAGGAATCTGATAGTACCCGCTCTTGAGATCCATAACGCTGAACCATTTAGCTCCAGACAAGCTCTGTAGGGCATCCTCTATCCTCGGAGTGGTGTATTGGTCAGGTATGGTTCTCCTGTTGAGAGTCCTGTAGTCGATACAGAGCCTCAATGATCCATTCTTCTTTCTGACCACCACGATGGGAGAGGCATAGGGGCTTCTGGACTCCCGTATCACACCAGTCCTCCTGAGTTCTGCAAGTTGTTCCCTTAGATCCTCCAGATCTGCTAGGGGGACCCGCCTGACCCTCTCTCGGAAGGGCTTGTCTTCCTGGAGGCGGATCCGATGGGTGGCACTCCTTGCACACCCCACATCGAACTCATCCTTAGAGAAGATCTTCTCCCATCTATTCAACTGGGCCTTGGCTCTCTCCTTCCAAGCTCCTGGCAGATTCGGGTTTTCCATGGACAGCTTCTCCCAAGCATCTCCTCCTTCACCTGTCCTCTTCACTTCTGACAGGGTAACAGGGGCCGCAGGGCTCACCTGGCCTAGCAGCATTCTGGCTGGGATTTCCATGGGGTCTCTGGTAGTGTTCCTAACACTCACTGGAACTCTACAATGGGCCTTCTTCAGGACCTTCAGCGGAATCACTTCCGGTATCACTTCCAGACCTGAGGACTCACCCCTTGGGTCTGACTCCAGCACGACAAAGGGACCAGGCTGCTCCCAAGTAAGCTTCACAGTGGCTCTGAGACAGGTTACTTCGCCGGGCTGCAACACTACCCCTTCTCTTCCAAGTCTCCACACCTTCCCTATCCCTTCTCCAGGGGTCTCCTGCTCTTGGACCAGCCGTTGGTAGGCCGTCTTTAGCATGGGATGGATCTTGGTGGCTGTTCGCCCCTCTTCTTTTACTAGAGGGGTCAGGAGTCTTCGGACCAGGTCCGTGTTCGTCCCTATTATAAGGGAATTCTTGTTGGCTCCAGGCGGCCTAGGGCACACGACTGCCAGGGTGTCAAACACTTCGGCCTTCCCAGCCACGGATGGGTCAAAGGTCATCTTGATGGGAAGATAGCCGTCGTAAGGGAAACTCTGGGTTCCAATTCCCCATATTTCCAGCTCTTCTATCTTCTGGATAGGCAGATGACTCAAGTGCCTATCGTAGAAGTCCCGGTATAGTAGGGTCACTTGTGCCCCGGTATCCAAGAGGGCCCTGGTGTAGACTCCCTCCACTTGAATGGGCACTATAGGGGATGGGCCCACCAGCTTCTCCGGATATGGCCCGGCAGGGGTCGCCTTCTTCAGACCTTTTCCTTTTGGACTCTCTCTTGTCCTATTCCCTTTGGACTTGAACCTTTCTTGAGCCTGGTATGCATTGACTTCCCCCCTTTTTTATGGGTGTAGGAACCCGCTGAGGGATACTGTTATTTTTCTTAGGTGTGCACCCCCTCTGGGGAGTGCTGTGTCTCTTCTGAGGGGTCTTGCCCCCTTTCTCTGCGGTGTATCTCTGTTGGAGAATGTTGTGTTTCCTCTGAGGTGTTCTATTTTCTCTCTTCTTCTGTTTTTCATTCAGTTTGGAGCTCACTGAAAATGATGGGCACCCGGTTGACTCCTTCACCGGGGCCCTCTGAAGTTTTCCGCCGGCTAGCGGTTATTTATCTTTTTCTTCCTGGGACTGGAACATATGTTTGCAAAATGACCAATCCCTCCGCAGTTGTAACAAATCACCTCTTCTTCACGATCCTGTAGAGAAGTGGGCGCTGAGGTATTCGGGAACAACTCCTTTCTTGGCCTTTTTTTTTCTGGTTTCCTTTGATCTTTCTCCATCAAAGAGGTCAGTATCTCCAACACTTGGGACATCTGCAATTTCAGGGTGTCCACTTCTGCATCTCTTTCGGGGGTCATGGCCGGGCTGACCATCACCACCAGAGGTTTGGTTGGCTCGACTGGCTGTTCCCTCTTTTTCTCCTCCCACATGGCCTCTTCCTCTCTGACCATTCGAATGAGGTCGGGGTATTCCAGGTTCTTCCCGTCCTGTCGGGTGCGCAGCGCCAATGCAATAGGATCCAGGGGCTGAGCTCCCCTCAATACCTGCTGAGCCCGGGCCTTGTCTACCTTCCCTGGGTCAATCCCCTTCTTCAGAATAATTCTATGCAGGATCTTGTCTAGACGTCCCATATATTCTGACAGTTTCTCTCCTGTTTTCTGGTAGCAGTGCTCCAGCTGATAGGTGAGCTCGGTAACTTTTTCTGTCCCACCGAACACATTCTGCAAGATGTCCAAGTAGTCCTGTGCAGTACAGTCTTTCCTGCTCATCTTCAGGTTGCGTATGGCATCCAGAGCAGGCCCCTTCAAACTTTCAGCAATTCGCTGTTTCTTGCTGCGTTCTGGAACTTCCCATTCCTCTAAGGCCTGAGTGGTGCCATCTAGCCACTCCTCAAATCCTTCTTCCCCTGAGGGCACAGGTTTTCTCCCTGAGAATATCCGGAGCTTTCTGTACCCCGACATTGGGTAATCTGTGGGATTCTTCTTGCACTGGGCCACAATCTCTCCCAGTACAGCGCATAGTTCTGTGCTGAGGGTGGCCGGTGATGATCTGGGACTCTCTATCCTCCTGCTCTTGTGCCTTAGGGGATGGTGGGGGAGGTATCTGTGGAGATGATGACTTTCTTATTTGGAACCGATCTCCCTTATGTGGCAGCGCATGTGTCAGATGGTAGGTCTGCCCATCCATAGGTTGTATGCTCTGGCTTTTAAAATGCTCTGGAATTTCGTCTTTCCACTCTATTAATGCGTATGTACACAAAGCATGTGGTCTCACATCCATCACCCATGATTTCTGGCATGGTGATAGGGATGTCATTAACTGCTTTATCGCATCTCTTTGCCAGATCCCCGGGAGTTCAATAACTGCCGCCGCGGCCGGATCTGCGCCAGCCATTGTGTACCACTGTCCTACTTCTAGTGGGTCCATGCCGGTCTTTTGGCGTGTTCGCTTGCTGTATCAGGATCCCGGACGAGAACCCCCACGTGTAGCGATACCTCCAACTAAGAAGGCCGCAGATTTAGTTGGGCCCTGAAGACAGCTCCGCCAACCCCCGGCAATATGCTCAACCCCCTACTGGCACAGCTAGTAAGGGGAGATAGGACCGCGTGACCGCAACTCTAGGTGACGCAGTCCTATGGCAAACACACACAGTGATATACTTTAAAACTTCTATTAAAGTAAGTGAAACTGACACCAATGTACTTGACCCAGATATTTTACTGAGGCTAATGGGCAAGTAATAAACAACAGTATAACAAGTTGCAGATCCCTGCAATAAACAGTAATAAAGATAAACAGAGTAATCAGAATAATTAAGTATTGCTGTGCAACTCTAGCGCTGCCCTTTTACAGCTACTTCCCCTCAGGGGTAGACTAACACCCAGCAATGTCTACTTATGCAGTCAGGCCTGACTGATCTAAATGGAAGTTCAGTGAAACAATATTCGCTAGCAATCTTTCGGTGGTGCACTTGAAGAACAACTTTGTAATCCCAACGAATAGTAAAGATAAAGTATCTGTCTTTTAAAGAGCTCTCACCACCCGGACAAGTCCAAGTCCGTTTCCTCCATCGATTCGTCTGGGAACAGGAATCCACTGACATCCAAGTCTTCAATCCTTCTGGTGTACTGCAGCAAGGATGAGAAGATGTCTCTAAGGTTCTGCTAGGCTGGCAGAGGGGCTCTTTGGAAAGGAGCACAAGGCCCAAGCTTCAGGCCTTGTGCACACAGCAGTTCAGCACAGAGATCCTCTTGCTAGGAGAGGGGTGTCCAAAGAGAGCGAACAAACTCCACCTCCCCTTTATAAAGTCTGCCCCAGCAGTCTCTGTTCCGGAGCAATGTACCCTGGGTGCTGCAAGATGTACTGGGAGATGTAGTCTCTCTCTCTCCTCTGCTTTCACTTCCAGTAATGTCTCTTTACTTCCTCCCGACTCACCTCTCACCTGGAACTTCTTGTCTCTCTGTCTTAAAGGGGAATACCCCGCTACATATATATATATATATATATATATATATATATATATATATATATATATCGGAACTGTGACATTATGGTGGACACATTGGACACTTTTTTGACTTTGACCTGATCCTCCTATCCTGCAGGATTCCTCCTGCTAGACTGGTCCCTGTAGCCTCTTTTTCCAATGCGTTCCAGCGGCAGAACACCATCTGATGTCATCAAATACAATGTAGAGCCCCTAGCCCAGCATTGGACGCTGAGGGATAGTCCACTGCTGGAGTGTAGGGAGGTTCTTGGGGAGTGGGGGATCAGGTAAGTCCCCCAGACCTAAAAAAACATTTAACCCTTTCAGTGCAGGGGTGGCCCTACTACAGGGGAGGGTTTTTACTTTTCGCCGGGGATAGGCTTTATATTATAAAAACAGAAAGGATTTCCTAACCAAAACTTGATTGGTTGCTATGATTTTCTGCTCTCTGTATATCATTTCCCTGAATGTCCCAGGAGATTCGAAGTATTTAGCGAGTGGAAGAGTTGCTATACATCAGCTGATCCTTCTAAGTAGTGTGCATTCCTTGCAGTAGTCGGATGTGGATCAGTGTAGGGATTCCTAAGGTCTCCTTTACACTGGAGGTTGTGGGGCAGTAAAAATGCAGTTGGGCCACTTTTTTACCGCTCTCCTTTAAACTGTTAAGGCAGCAGATGGGGGAAGTGTACTAAATTAACCTGGTTGTCATTTTCAGGGGGCAGCACCACCTGCTGAACCTGACCAATTCGATTGTATGTGGGCACCCTGCAATCATGTGCAATGTATGTGGTTGTGGTGCGTCAGTGTGAGCTTCTAGGCTGGGTCCACATATGCCGCTGCGGTTTCAGTGCAGCAGTTTGGTGTGTTTCTGGTCAACCGGTTCAGGTTTAATTTGGGGGCAAATTTTTACTTGAAATCGCATCTGAACCGGACCCAAAAAATGCACAGGGCCTCTTTTAGAACCGCACTGCATGTGTGAACCGGCTGCATTTAAAGCCATTCACATTCACTTGTTATGCAAATTGAATGCAGTTAAAAATGCATCCGATTTGCATATGTGTAAACCCAACCTGGAGATTAAAATTTCAAATGCTCACTGGCACTCCGGCCACACCGATCGCAACATTGAAATCGTACAACTTCACTTGAAGTAGCAGGATTTCAAAGTAGCATTTTAGTGCTACTTCAGGTGCCACTTGCAACACATACAGTATGTGCGACTCGATGCACAGATGTCCATGGAAGTCGCATGTGAACTTTCAAAAGTAGTGCAGGAACTACTTTCAAAATCGGGGCCACTCCGACAGAGTTGCACTAATTTGACCGATTCCTATTTGGACAATAGGGTGCGACTTGTCATGCGATTTTGAAACGGGGCTGATTGCACGTGGATTGCTCCTCAGAATGCACCGAATGTGTAAACAGGCCCGAAGGGTTACAATTAATGTGACAGACTATTGACTGTGATTGGTATTGGTCACAGTGAGTGTTTTCTGAGCAGACACCAGTTGTCCCCTTCTTTTTTTAAATTTATTTTTTTAAACGCGGAATGAGTATTCTTTGAATCCCTTTGGAGAGAACATTGTGATCCCTGCAGTATGGCGCTGTTCACGGTGGGAATGGCTGGGAGGAATTCTATTTTGTTTATAACACACAACTGTTTCTTATCTTGTGGTCGCAATGGCGGATAGCATGAAAAAATCAACAGAAAATGCTCATACTGTGTGTGCTAATTAAATATCCTTGTGTGTGTGTGTGTGTGTGTGTGTGTTTTTTTTATTTTTTTAGGGGGATATGGCAGGTTTTGAATATATAACACTGGATAATTTGCATATTATGTGTCACCTTGGGCTATTGATGTCATGGCTCTTTAAAACTGGAAGTCTGTAACATGATACAGAGACAGGAAGATCACTGTTATCCCCATAGGATTGCTCAAGGATGTTGTCGTTGCGTATGACGGAATTCTGCAGATTCTGTGTTTTCCCCGCTGCCTGGTCAAATCCATCTTAAATATTTGGATATATACAGATGAGAACAGATGTGTAAACTTCAAACTAAATTCATTTTTTAAAGGAGCTGAAAGTATATATATTTTTTTATTTTTTTTTCATTTTCTAGCGAACATCGAAATATTATTCTTTCAGTTTCTTGGATGAAACTGGATAATTAAGGGCCCGTTCACACCCAAATCATATATAATATAATATAATATAATATATAATATTACACATATATATGTGTGTGTGTGTGTGTGTGATATATATATATATATATATATATATATATATATATATATATATATATATATATATATATATATCTCTATCTCTATCTATCGTTATGAAACCCCCTTCTTTCCCTCTGTATGTTCTAAGTCTCCCCCCCCCCCCCCCCAGTAGTAAATGGTGTACTGCAGCCCCTAAGTCTAAATGATTTCCCAACCCAAACAAAGTTTTGATAAGTCTTGCACCTATTGTGCAACTGCATTCTCATTCATTGCCCTGGCTGGACCGTACTCACGGAGGACACATTTGTCCACAGAAGTATGGGGCCAGCCATTGAAATATATAAAGCCATGGTGCACAAGCGCAGTAGGCGCATGGACTGGCTGGGATTTTTTGTTTGCGCAAGGGTTGTATGGTGACTGGTAGGGTGAAGATCTCCAGAATGTTGCTGAAGGTAAGGAAACCCATAGAGGATTTATTTATATATCTATTTTTTTTTTTTCAATCAGCGGTTTGAATAAAAAAAAAAAACGAAATTCCCCATCCACACACTTGATGTGCATGGGGAAATCCTTCCACTGAGCCTTTGTATTCCGACACAAGAGAGACTTCCCCACTGATAAGCGATGCCAACTATAGCCGGCAGCATTGATTGAGTGGCACAAATCAAACTAGGCCGATACATGGATCAAAAGTCATCTGGTCCCCGCTGAACCAGCTGAACTTTTATCCATGCACTGTATGGCCAGGTTAGAAGGGAGGAGGATAAAATATACAACAAATTTTACTTTTCCCATTTTACATTATTTCTGTTAAAGTTGTCTCTCTTTATTTTATTTTTACCTACAGGTAAGCTTATAATGAATCTTACCTGTAGGTTAAATGAATATCTCCTAAACAGTGCACATTTAGAAGATATTCTAGTGAGCAGCAGCCAGTGATGTCCCTGGTGCCTACGCTCTGAAGGAACGGCATACCCGTGCCGCTCCCTCAGAGCTTTGTGCTGCAGCCGTGATGTCATTGCCACTCGGCCTTTCAAGCGGCTGCAGCCTGCGAACCCGGAAGGAAGACCGGATGAAGATGGAAGCCTCTTTAGCGGTGACAGTAGAGGGGCTTCATTTCAGGATAAGTCTTTCCTAATGTGCGCACGTCATACCTTTTACCTTGCACGGAGAGTTGTTTGTTTTTGTTTTTTTTACATCAAAGTTTACTGCCGCTTGAACTCCCTTCTAAAATGTAATTTTAGCGTGAAGTTTACTTGTTATATAAAGGTTGGTTTAGTGGTGTGTGTGTTTGTTTTTTTTGTTTTTTTTAAGCTTGATGCCAAAATGACCATGGCATGTCTTCTGAGATAGTATTTAAATTTAAAAAAGCATTGTATATGACCGCATGTTAACCTGTGCTACTGTTACACAAACGTAATCTACGCATTTCATGTCTGAAAAAAATGATTGTGGATTTTCTTAATTTTTTTCTGTATGAGATTTATACAATTTTATAGTAAGACTTGTTTAGTGATTTACTTTAAAAGATGCTGAAAACATTTAATTATCATCTTTATTCTGAGGTAACCAAAAGAAAATTAATAACAGTTTTGGGAATAGCTTGCTGCGGAGGAAAAATTGCAAATTTTTAAAAGTAATAGTGAATATAGTAATTAATGCAATTTTTCACCATGCAGTTATGGTTTTGTTTTTGTCTTGGTATTTATAAAATATAATAAGTATATTTTTAATAAAACATTTTTAGCTTTAGCTATATTATTTTTTTATTGTCTGTGTCCCTTTTGAGAGGCACCCCTCACTTCCTGTCTCAAGGACACAACTGGAAGTGAGAGGGCACGTCCCCTTAGATTGGAATAGTTGTCCCAACTGGAAGATTGCCCCGCTATTCCTGTTGTAGTGATGGTAACAATGATCACCAGGAAAAATAGGTGGAATACTCCTAGTGGGGACACAGGGATCTCTTGCTCAGGAATACTGCTAAAAAAAAAGGACGAAAATGGATAGCTAGTATCAAGTTTTGGTTCAGCTCACAGACTAGCACAAAAAAAAATAGTTAGTTGCTTAATTCAAATTAGATTAGAGCAGATCTCTCTTGGCAAACATAAGGTCTGCTTTTTTTTCAGCCACCCTATCCCCAAAGCTATTGATCAATCAAGAAACTATACAACCCCCCCATCATAGTGCTACCTTGTGGAGCTGGGTGCTCGAGTACAGTCAGTACTACTGTGTGCACCAGTAGGTACGAGGCCTGGAAGTGACTTCTGGAAGTGATGTATGCTGATATTTTCTAAGGAAATGGAACATAAGCCATTAACCTGGTAGAATAACATCACTTTCCCAGCCAACTGATGTCAATCAGGAGAGGAGGGATAAGTGGATGGAGAGTTTGACTTCAGACAGACTACAGAACATTAAGGTGTGCTGCAACTCTGAATGGGTAGAAGTACAAGGCACAGTACTTAGTAGTGTGAGAGGGAGCAGTAGATCCCTGTCATGTCACTAGGCAGAACAGGGAAATGCCTTGTTTACATCTCCCTGTTCTGCCTCTCCGTTTCACGATCGGGGGGCCGCCGGCGATCATCGAGTTTTCGGGACCCGCGGGTGCGTGCCCGCACGATGGCAAATTCAAAGGGACGTACAGGTACGCCCGTTTGCCTGTACGAGCCATTCTGCTAACGTATATGTGTGTGTGTGCGGCGGTTGGCAAGTGGTTAAGGTATATTGGTGACATGAAGGAAAAGTACTGTGAAATCACGAAAAAGAGAACCATGGGTGGAAGGAAAGAAAATTGCTTGATTTCTCCATCAACACAGTCAGTGTTGATGGTGGAGTCCCTCCCGTGAAGCTAGAATGTGTTTTTTTTTTCTCAACCAAAATGGAGTTACTCTTTAACCGCCTACAGACCAGTCGCCCGAGTCATACTGCCGCATGCTGGATCCGCTGTGCGAACCGTCGTAGCTGTACGTCGGTCGCTTTAAGCACCTGCCGCATCGCGTGGGTGCCGATGCTCGTGACCGGCGATCGCAGGCACGAGAGGCAGAACATGGACGTGTGTGTGTAAACACACAAATCCCTGTTCTGTTCTGTGAGGAACGGCAGATCGTGAGTTTCTAAGAACTAGGAACCACGATCTGTAATTTCCTCTAGGTCAGTCCCATCCCCCTACAGTTAGAACACACATTAGGAAACACAATTAATCCCTTGATCGCCCCCTAGTGCTAACCCCTTCCCTTCCAGTGACATTTTTACAGTAATCAGTGCATTTTTATAGCACTGATTGCTGTATAAATGCCAGTGGTCCCAAAAATGTGTCAAAAGTGTCCGCCATGTCGCAGTCCCAATAAAAATTGCCGATTGCCGCCATTACTAGTAAAAAAAAAAAAAAAAAAAAAATATATATATATATATATATATATATATATATATATATATATATATATATATATATATATATATATATATAAAAATCTATCCCCTATTTTGTAGACGCTATAACTTTTGCGCAAGCCGATCGATATACGCTTTATTGCAATTTTTTTATTACCAAAAATATGTATAAGAATACATATCGGCTGAGAAATTCGCTTTTTTAAAAAAAAAAATTGCGGATATTTATTATAGCAAAAGGTACAAAATATTGTGTTTTTTTTTTTTTTGTTTGTTTTTTCAAAACTGTCGCTTTTTTTTTTTTTTTGTTTTGTTTAAGAAAAGAAAAATCGCAGAGATGATCAAATACCACCAAAAGAAAGCTCTATTTGTGGGGAAAAAAAAGGACGTAAATTTTGTTTGTGTACAACGTCGCACGACCGCGCAATTGTCGGTTAAACCGATGCAGTGTCGAATCGCAAAAAATGGCCCGGTCATTGAGCAGCTAATTCTTCCGGGGCTGAAGTGGTTAAGCGCTCCAGTAGAGAGATAGCCATCTCCAAATATACTTACAGGCCATTAATTATGAGGAGCAACACACACACACGCACAAAATATATATATATATATATATATATATATATATATATATATATATATATATATATATATATATATATATATATATATATATATATATTTATAATGTATATTCCTCCAGTGGGCAATCCATCAGCGTCCATCCTGTTTTTTTGTTTACTGCCTTTGAGACCAGTCTGAGTGATCTCTTTTCTGTTAACTCTTCAGGTATATCTGTCGGTCTCCTGCAGTATACACTAAACAGGCTCACCAAGTCTCATGAGATCCTTATTGACAGCCCTACCTAATGTATATGTTTTTTTTCCCATTGCTATTTCTTCCCTTCCATGAGACCTAGTGAATTTTCTGATGGTGATGGAGGCCTATAGTTGGTAAAACGAGCCAGAACCTTACTTAGGGCCTAGCTGTCAGATGTCTGTCTGGCATTTCCAAGTGTAGCCTGGATCACTGGACTATAATGGGTTTGCCGTCTTGCAATGTTTTGCTGTAAAGCTGTCACTTTGCTGTTTATTTCTGCTTTCTAGCTTGTAGAATTACGATTCCTAATCCTATTACTGTATCTTTTATAGTTGTAATAAAGCTATCCTGAATAATTATTTTAATAAAAGCCAAGCTCCTGTGAAATATGTAGGTAACTGGAGACCTCTTCTGTCCATTAAGTTTAATTCATGGCATTTATTTGGCAGAAATGAGTATATATACTATGTAAAAATGCCACAGATTGAACTGGTGTTAGACCACCCAAATCACAACAAAACGGATTACCAGTTTCTACGAATACTATTGTAAAAACCAAGTACTGCCACTATTGCATTAACATTCAGAGTGATGCTTGATATATCTTGGGGTACCTTCACACTGAAGGACTGGGTGCGTCGGCAGTAAAGTGCCGCCATTTTTAGCAGCCCTTTACCGTAGTTTTTGCAGCGATTTTCAGCCGCTAGCGGGTCGGTTTTAACCCCCGCTAGCGGCTGAAAAAGGGTTAAACCCGCCCGCAAAAACGCCGCTTTGCAGGCGGTTCGGAGGCGCTACCCCATTGTTTTCAATGGGCAGGGGCGCTTTAGGAGCCGTATATTCACCGCTCCTACAGCGCCTCAAAGATGCGACTGGCAGGACTTTTTTTAGCATCCTGGCAGCGCAACACTCCAGTGTGAAAGCCCTCCGGCTTTCACACTGGAGATAAAGGAGCGTCTCTTTTCAGGGCGCTTTGCAGGCGCTATTTTTAGCGCAATAGCACCTGCAAAGCGCCTCAGTGTGAAAGCAGCCTGAGTCTGCTTTTCGGAACCTGCGTTAGCATTTTGTTTTCTTATCTACAGTACCTGGCAAAAGTATTCACCCCCCTTGGCATTTTCCGTGTTTTGTTGCCTCACAACCTGGAATTGTTTGAGGATTTGCATCATTTAATTTACAGAACATGCCCACAACTTTGAAGATGTGCGTTTTTTTTTGTTTTTGTTTTTTTTTTTTTATTGTGAAGCAAACAACAAATAGGACAAAATAACAGAAAAAGTCAATGTGCATAACTATTCACCCCCCTAAAGTCAATACTTTGTAGAATCACCTTTTGCGGCTATCACAGCTCCAAGTCACTTTGGATGAGTCTCTATGAGCTTGCCACATCTTACCTCTGGGATTTTTGCCCAGTCCTCCTTGCAAAACTGCTCCAGCTCCTTCAAGTTGGATGGTTTGCGCTTGTGAACAGCAATTTTTAAGTCTGACCACAGATTTTCTATTGGATTGAGGTCTGGGCTTTGACTAGGCCATTCCAATACATTTACATGTTTCCCCTTAAACCACTCAAGTGTTGCTTTAGCAGTGTGTTTGGGGTCATTGTCCTGCTGGAAGGGGAACCTCTGTCCTAGCTTCAAATCACATAAAGAGTGGTACAGGTTTTGCTCAAGAATATCCCTGTATTTAGTACCATCCATCTTTTCCTCAACTCTGACCAGCTTCCCAGTCCCAACTGCTGAAAAACATCCCCACAGCATGATGCTGCCACCACCATGTTTCACTGTGGGGATAGTGTTCTTTGGGTGGTGTGTTGGGTTTGCGCCAGACATGGCGTTTTTTCTTTGATGGCCAAAAAGTAAAATTTTAGTTTCATCAGACCAGAGCACCTTCCTCCATACATTTTGGGAGTCTCCCACGTGCTTTTTCTCAAACTCAAAACGTGCCATTTTATTTTTTTGGCTGAAAAGTAATGGCTTTCTTCTGGCCAATCTGCCATAAAGCCCAACTCCTATGGAGCGTACGGCTTATTGTCGCCCTATGTACAGATACTCCAGTCTCTGCTGTGGAACTCTGCAGCTCCTCCAGGGTTACCTTAGGTCTCTGCGTTGGCTCTCTGATTAATGCCCTCCTTGCTCTGTGAGTTTGGTGTGCGGCCGTCTCTTGGCAGGTTTGCTGTTGTGCCATGTTCTTTCCATTTGGTTATGATAGATTTGATGGTGCTCCTAGGGATCATCAAAGATTTGGATATTTTTTTTATAGCCTAACCCTGACTTGTACTTCTCAACAACATTGTCCCTTACTTGTTTGGAGAGTTCCTTGGTCTTCATGGCAGTGTTTGGTTAGTGGTGCCTCTTGCTTAGGTGTTGCAGCCTCTGGGGCCTTTTAAAAAGGTGTGTATATGTAATGACAGATCACGTGACACTTAGATTGCACACAGGTGGACATCATTTCACTTAATATGTCACTTCTGAAGGTAATTGGCTGCACCAGAGCTTTTTATGGGCTTAATAACAAAGAGGGTGAATACAAACGCACATGTCAATTATTAGTTTTTTATTTCTGAAAAATAGTTTTATGTATATATTTTTCTAATTTTACTTCACCAACTTAGACTATTGTGTTCTGATCCATCACATGTAATTCAAATTAGGGCTGCAACTAACGATTATTTTCATAATCGATTAGTTGGCCGATTATTGTTTCGATTAATCAACTAATCGGTTAATAAACGTAAAAAAAAAAGGTAATTTTGCTGCGATTTGCATTTTTTTATTTTTTTTTGCCCAATTTGTTGTTGGGCAGATTACAAAACACAAATTGCCACAAAAACACATTACATGCTTTTAACTGCAGCTTCTCCATTGAAGTATATTTAAACCCAAAAAACAAAATAGCACCGTTTTGCGTTTAAAAAAAGTACTTGCCCTTTCCAAATACGCAGCAGCTGAAAAAATCATGGATGTGAACGTGTCCCGTAGGAAACCATGTAAATGAATTGTAGTGTGTTTCTGCAAAAAGCACCAAAAAACAGTGACCCAGGCCTGAGATGTTTAGTAACATAATGGGGTTAAAAAAAACTAAAATTAGTACAAAAAGAGCAAATAATCGCTACTGTAAGGGGTTAATTTTTTACTGTGGGACAGTGAAAGTAATATTTACAGTAGCGATTTGCTCTATTTGTACTATAAAGGGCTAATATTAGTTTTTTTTTAACCCCATTATGTTACTGGCCGATTAATCGATTATGAAAATTGTAATCGATTAATTTCATAATCGATTAGTTGTCGATTAATCGATTAGATGTTTCGGCCCTAATTCAGATTAAAAAAAAACATTTTACTAAAGGCTGTATTGTAACAAAATATGTAAAAAGCCAAGGGGGGTGAATACTTTTGCAAGGCACTGTATATAGCATGAAGCTATTATGCAGAACTTTGCAAATTACATAGAGCATTTAAGATAAGTCTTTTTGTCCCAGAGGAGCTCATAATTTACTGTTACTAGCACAGTCCTATAGACATCATATCCTATACCAGTGTGGCTGCAAGCTGAAGAACCTACTGGCTTTGTTGCTTGGATGTGGAATGAAACCAGTGTTTGAATGAATCCAAAGTATACAGAAACCTTAAAGTAGTTGGTTCTAAAGGCTGAAGGTTTTTTACCTTCTGTGTGCAACGGCCCCCCAATCCTTGCCTGAGCTCCCTTCGATGCAGTGATGTTCACGATGGCCTCGGCAGTCACAAAACTCTCCCTCCTCATTGGCTGAGACATTGGCTCCCACTGCTGGCTTGGGAGCGAGCACGCAGCGGTGTCCCCAGGGCATGCCTTTCTTTGGGGGTACTGCTCCAAAGGGAGTAGCTAGGAGCGCCGACGGGTGACCCAAAAAGATCGGAGCTGCTCTGTGCAAAACCACTGCAGAGAGAATATACGTTTATCATGTCTGTTATTTAAAAAAGGAAAAAAAAAACTAGGCTTTAATATCATCACTTTAAAAAGGCTATGTACAAGATGTTTCTGTAGGAAATGAACCCAGGACCTCATTGGAAAGTGAAAAATCCAGAGGGCCTGTTCACTCCTACAACACTCTACAGCCCCTCCCAAAAAGTGATTTGCATTGGATCTTTTTTGATATGGTGGTAGAGCAGTGGCTGCCAGGCACTAAGGAGGCAATACTGCCACCTCCTGAATTTTTATTTTTATTTTTTTTCAGCCAACCTGGGATTTTTTTATTGAAATGCTCTGCAACCATGGGCCAAACACTTATGCCGCGTACACACGATCATTTTTCCCGTCGGGGAAAAATGACATTTTATTTTTTTTAACAACAAAAACGACCGTGTGTGGGCTTTTTGTCGTTTTTCCCGATGGGAAAAACGGCATTAATCACGACGAGAAAAATTAGAACATGCTCTAATTTTTCTCGTCGTGATTCCCGTTGTTTTTTTTCGTGGCAGTGTTTCCCATAGGGAAACACTGCCACGGAGCCCACACACAGTCGGTTTTCTCGACCAAGAAAAAAAATGTCGGGAAAAACGGACGTGTGTAGGGAACCAAGCCGTTCCCTCGTTTTTCCCGTCGGTTTTCACAATTGCGATAAGTCATATTGTAATTGAACGTTATTAAAAATTACATTTACTTTTTATTCTGCAGCTCTGTAATTTTCTGTGAAATGCAATATGGCTACCTGGAAGGTGTTCTGTACACAGAATGTGTACAGAACGTACAACATAATTTCCTGATTTTATGATTGGCTCACTGATTTTCCTAGAACTCTACACTAAGATACAAGTCCGATTTCAGGCATCCCCGCAACAAATATGTATTTTGGTAAATTAGTCCCAATAGGAAATCGCATATAAAGGGATGCAGGCCCTACATCCCCCCCCCCCCTGCTGACTGTCTGCCGGTTGGTCCATCACTTACCCCATCTAGGTGGCTGTCTCCCGGTTGGTCCGTCACTTACCCCATCTAGGTGGCGGGTCCGGTGTCCTCTCCTCCAGCACGGCAGTTTCCACCGTGCATCTCCTTCTAGGCGCTAGGCATCCGATGGGATTCCCTGACGCTTTGGCCAATTGGGAAACAGGTCTCACAACCCGCTTCCTGATTGGTGGGGGAGGAGATTTAGTGTGAAGATAGTGGATATTCATTCACTATTGTCACACAACTGGGTGGCAGAGAACTGCGCCCCGAGCCCTCCCTTTTTTTGAAGCCTATTGAAGCCTCTGGCTCTAATCACGTGCTTCAAACCCCCCCCCCCCCCCATTGGAATCCGAGTCCGAGGCCTGTATTTAGATCAGGAGGCCGGATGCATGGATACGGGGGGCGTCCCTAATGGACGGGGCGCCACTTGTGAAAAGAGACCTTAGCAACCTTTTATAAACATACCATAAGCCTGTATCTTCATTGCACAGAGATCAGAATTTATTTATCTAAAAAGAAACAGATAGTGGCTGGTGTGGCAAAAATGACAACTTCTTGCGCTTACTCCTTATCGCCTTCATTGGCGCACATGGCGCACGTTATTCTTGCAGGGTTGCTTCTGCAGACACCCTTTTACAGAAGAATAACCGTGATTAAGGTTGTATGATGGACGACTGTAGCAGAAAGATAGTCTTTGGCCCATAAATAACTCTGTGTTATGCTGAGCTATAGGGATAATATTGATTCTCCTTGAGATCAGCAAGGAAAGGCTTTCATTGTACAAAAACATAAATATCATAATTCACGATAGTAATAGAGGTCAGCAGTTTTACACTTTGATCCATGTTGTTAATGAGGCAATTAATCAAAGCCATCAAGAGAATCGCTCGTCATGTAAGGTCTGAAAATGGCATTCGTGTAGAGCTTGTATATCAGTTTATCTGTAGAAGTGGAGATAGATACTATAAATACCAGTGTTCTTTGCCAGCACTTTTTAACGTGGGAAAAATTGCAGATAAAGCTTTAATTTTATTTATTTTTTTCATGGACTTTTTTTTTTGTTTTTTTTTTTTTACACATTTTGCTTAGTGTACTGGGCAAAAAAAAAAACCAACTATTTAATACATCTCTCCAATTTCCTCATGTTTTCACGTTTCCCATGTTTTATTGCAAAAAAAAGTACAGAAAATAAATGTTGATCTGCCAGAAATTCGGTGCGCTCCAAAATGCTCCACATTTGGCACCTTTCAGGGAGGAGGGGGAGCGGCTACCTGTCAAATCCAGATATCTGTTCCCACTCCCTCTGTACAGCGAACTAGGCAATGTCCGGCCCCTCCTCCTGCCTTCTGGGAGATGCACCGGTCCCAGAAGACCGCAGGGACCATTCAGAACGCACAGCGCGACTTGCGAATGCGCAGTTGGAAACAGGCTGTGAAGCCACAAGACTTCACTTCCTGTTTCCCTTAGTAAGGATGCCCTGCGCCTGCACCTGGAGCCAAGGGATGGGTCGGCTTTGGGTGCTAACATCGTGGGCTCCCTGGACAGGTAAGTGTCCTTTTTATATTAAAAGTCAGCAGCTACAGTATTTGTAGCTGTTGACACTAAAAAAAAAAAAATATTCTCCCCAGGCGGAACTACACTTTAACTACAGAACTCTGCCTATACCCAACCCTCTTCGGTCTGCTTCCATATGCAAACATTTGATTTAATTTCCTTGTCAAAATATTTTATTGATTGGATCAACAAGTAAATACAAGCAGTTGTAATAAATACAACAGTAAACAAACCATGTTTAACATAAATGGTAGAATTTTAAGGTCCACTAAGTAGCTATTGTTAGGTAGGTTATTTGACCATTACAGAAAAGAAAAGTAAATTGGTTAATACAGGGCTTGACAAATTTGCTTGGAATCTAGGAGCCAGCTAAAAAAGTTAGGAGCCAGGAACGCGCCCCGTCCAGCCAAACTTGCGCGCAGAAGCGAACGCATACGTGAGTAGCGCCCGCATATGAAAGCGGTGTTCAAACCACACGTGAGGTATCTCCACGATCGGTAGAGCGAGAGCAATAATTCTAGCCCTAGACCTCCTCTGTAACTCAAAACATGCAACCTGTAGAATTTTTTAAACGTCGCCTATGGAGATTTTAAAAAGTAAAAGTTAGTCGCCATTCCACGAGCGGACGCAATTTTGAAGCGTGGCATGTTGGGTATCAATTTACTCAGCGTAACATTATCTTTCACAATATAAAAAAAAATTGGGCTAACTTTACTGTTTTCTTTTTTTTTTTTTATTAAAAAAAAGTGTATTTTTTCCCAAAAAAGTGCGCTTGTAAGACCGCTGCGCAAATACGGTGTGACAGAAAGTATTGCAACGACCGCCATTTTATTCTCTAGGGTGTTTAGAATAAAAAATATATATAATGTTTGGGAGTTCTAATTAGAGGGAAGGAGATGGCAGGGAAAACAGACAGGGAAACTCCATTAGCATTGCTGGTTGTCATACCAACTGCCACCACAAGATGGCGCTAGTTCACAGAAGGAAGCATAGGCCTGCAGAAGGCTGCAAAGCCGCGGCCTCAATTACCGGCCGGCGCGGCCCGACGCGATCCCGCGGTGCGGAGGGGGGGGGGGGGCACGGAGACACAGGATACCCCAGCAGTGCTGCCCCAGGCACCAGGTCGCTAATTCTAGTCGCAATGGCGACCTGGCGCCCGGGTTTTTTTTCGAGCCCTGAGTTAATATAACTAAGAATAATTAACTACAATTGAAATAATGCTACCATATAGAGTATTAGCTTGGACCAGAGCTGGTAAAATTTGTTAAATAGAATAATACTTCATTACTGTTCAGTAAAAGAATAAAAAATAGAGCCGAGGAGAAAAAAAAAATATATAAAAGAAAAGAACACACAGAAAAAGGGAGACACAACAAAAGGAAGAATAGAATAGTGAGGAGAATAGAGAAGAACGTGCAGGAGTCCACTGGATTTGCTCAGATCATATGGCTTCCTGTCTGAGACCTTTTGATTTAATTTCAAGCAAAACGCTACAGTTGCCTTGATTCCCAAAGCTCACCCACATATTCAGACTAATTTACTAAAGTAGTTGATAATCTGCACTTCACAGCAAATTCCTGTTTAATTATCCAATCATGTGCAGGTAAAATAAACAAAGTGAATTTTCACTCTTATTGAACAGTGAATATTCTAGGGCCGAAAGTACTGATTCAATCATACAGTTTGTGGTGTACATAGCTTTGCAAAACAATGGGATAAAGGAATATTCCTGAACTTTGTTTTATCTCATGGTTACTGTGACATTTGTGTGAATGCATCAATGCAGTGCTTGTTATCTCAGCTTGCAGAGCTTGGATTCATTGAATAAGTTTACCAAAAAATGTATGTATTGCAAAATATACAGCCTCATGCTAAATAACTAAGCTCCATTTCATGCTGAATAAACTAAATTATTAATGTATCTTAAATAGAAATCTTTAGATAGATTTGTTTACTCCGAAAGCATTTTAATAAAATAAATTTGATAAAAATAAAAACAAATCAGATTTAAATAAAAAAACTGATATTTTTATTTTTTTATTTGAAATCATTGATTTATATCCACCCTGCCAGGTAATATGAATCCGCAGCACTCAGACACGCGTTTTAAATCTCTCTCATTCGATATAACCATCCACATGCCCAAAGGAAATGATATAAATCATGGTGTAGTATTCTATTCAAATGGGGATACAAAATGAATGATTGCACTTACATTTCAAAGAGTGAGCACCATAACAAACAGCCTCGGGGTATTCACAGTAATGCCGCTCGCATAGAGCCGACGTGCGTTCCAAACAACCGAAAGTGACGCGGGATGCCCAATGGAATGTAGTGCTTTTTTACCATTTTTTTTTTTATAATGGTCAGGGTAAGGGGTCAGGACAGTGGGGATTCATAGAAGTATAGGCCTGCTTTTATTATTTTTTCAGTAGATACATATACCCGTCCGTAGTCTCCATCTCATGGATCTGTGTCTAAAAGATAACGCTGAGTGGTATGCACAAGAGTGGTTAAATCGTTTTTGACCAGTTGAGAAATAAGACATTGCACCAGAAAAGTGTATACATGTTTCAACATACTGTACTTGTGGTTTATAGTCCCCTTCTTTCTGAACATTGTGAATGAATGCAGTTGGAGGACGATGCTGTGGTAATTCAAACCTGAAATATCAACAACCATACCCTCGTTTAGGAACTAGCTATACATTTCCCATTTGAGTATAAACACTTCTGAAAATACTGCATTCAAATGTTTGCACATAGAAGGGGCTTGAACAGAGTTGGATTTTTTTTATGGAGATCTGGTCTGCGCAGTAATTCTGGATCCTGCATTGTATGTAAACAGGTTGTACCTGGGGCAACGCCATGGGCCCTTAGGCCTGATGCACACTGAACGTTCTAAAAACGCCAGTAGTGTTAGCTCTAGAAAGCTCTAGCTGTAAAATGAAAATTTTTATACACAGTCCCTCCATTTTCAGGGGCTCGAATGTAATTGGACAAATTAATATACTCATAAATAAAATGTTAATTTTTTATTATTTTGTTGAGAATCCTTTACTGGCAACGACTGCCTGAAGTCTGGAACCCATGGACATTACCAAATACTGGGTTTTCTCCTTCCTGATGCTTTGCCAGGCTCTAACTGCAGCTGTCTTTAGTTGTTCTTTGTTTGTGTCTTTCTGCCTTTTAGTTTTGCCTTCAGCAAGTGACATGGATGCTCAATTGGGTTAAGATCAGGTGATTGGCTCGGCCATTGCAGAATATTCCATTTCTCTTCCTTTGAAAGCTCCTGGGTTGCTTTTGCAGTGTGTTTTGGTTCATTGTCCATCTGTTCTGTGAAGTTCCTTTCAATCAACTTTGCTGCATTTGGCTGAATCTGGGCTGACAGTATATCTCTAAACACTGCAAAATTCATGTGGCTGCTTCTGTCACATCATAAATAAACACCAATGACCCAGTGCCACTGAAAGTCGTGCATGCCCATTTCATCACACTGCCTCCACCATGTTTTACAGATGACGTTGTGTACTTTGGATTGTGAGCTGTTCCAAGCTTTCTCCACACTTTTTTTTATTCCTGTCATTCTGGTACAGATTAATCTTGGTTTCATCCATCCAAAGAATGCTTTTCCAGAACTGGTCTGGGTTTTTTTAATGTTTTTTGGCAAAGTCTACTCTGGCTTTTCTATTCTTCAGACTTATGAATGGTTTGCACCTTGTGGTAAATCCTCTGTATTTGCTCTAGTGAAGTCTTCTCTTGATTGTAGGCTTTAACAATGATGCGCCCACCTCCTGGAGAGTGTCCTTCACTTGTCTGGATGTTGTGAATGGGTTTTTCTTTACCATAGAGAGGATCCTGTGATCATCCACCACTGTTGTCTTCGGTGGACATCCAGGCCTTTTTATGTTGCTGAGCTCACCAGTGTGTTCTTTCCTCAGAATGTACCGAACTGTTGATTTGGTCACTCCTAATGTTGCTGCTATCTCTCTCTCTGATGAGCTTGTTTCGTTTTTGAAGTTTTTACAATGGCCTGTTTCACTTTCATGGACAGCCCCTTTGAACGCATGACGTAGGTTCACAGCGATAGATTTCAAATGCAAATACCACACTTGGCATCAACTCCAGACCTTTTACCTGCTTAATTGATGAGAAAATAATGGAGTAGCACACACCTGGCCATACTTTTGATTGTCCAGTTACTTTTGGTCCCTTAAAAAGGGTCGGTGGCTATTCTTAAGAGCTGTGAATCCTAAACCCTTCCTTTAGATTTGGATGTACATACCCTCAAATTAAATCTGAGCGTGTGCACTTTCAGCCCATATCCATTATATAACTATAGCTTGAATATGTTTTGGTAAATACCTGAAAAATTGTGCCTATATCCAAATATATTTGGACCTAACTGTATATAATCCGGTGTTGGTAACTATGAAGTAGCCTTACCTGAAAAATGGCATGCAGTCTTTATTGGAGTGCATGCATGTAAACTAGAGGAGTCTGTAAAAAGTCTGCAGGAGATCAGCAGCAGTATTTTATGTATATAAAAAAAAAATTGGCTTTAAAAATCAGTCATGGTAATCAACTGCACTGAAACGGTGAATGCTGATGTAGCACTGGGGGAACATAAAACATAAAAAGATTTTCTCAGAAAGTAGAGTTCATTATACCTGTTTGAAGAGACCGTGTGTGTTTTTTTTTTTTTTTTTTTTTTTTTAGTACACGTGTGTGTGTATTGTCCCCTCTGTCTTATTGGATAGGGGTATAAATGACTGTATAAATTATGCATGTATCTAACATATATTTGTACATTATGTTTATAGATTAAAATTGAGGAAGTGACGTGACTGCGAAACGTGTAGGAAATATTAAAATTTTCCTGACCACTGCCTTAATGGTTTTTATATGATGTTCTGTGGGAATATCGTCCTGATTGTTTGTAAAATTTTTAATGTTTTGTAATAAAGATATGAATTTTTTATATTATATACGTCATTTGTGAGACCATCCTTGTACATCCGTAATTTTTTTTTTTCCCTCTCTTTTCTATTGGCTGACTGACCTGTTGCCTGGCCTAAACACGGATAGGTAGGTGGTGTGTGACTAGGTTTCATGAAAGTACCAGCTTCAGGCTCCATTCACACCTAGGCGGCAAAACACGAAATGCGTTTGCAATACCATTACTTCTTAATGGCACCCCAATTGCGGTGGGATATTTTCTTGGCAAAATCGCAACGCACAAAGCTTGTTGCTCAAAAAGGAGAAGGAGCTTCTTTTGGGTGACAGCATTGTGCATTGAAGCAAAATTGCACCGTGATTGGGGTGCAGTTAAGAAGTAATGGCATTGCAAACGCATCCTGCATTTTGCAATGATTTGGAATCGCGGGCAGAATCGTGGCGATTCCGCTCGCAATTTAAATCACCTAGGTTTGAATGGAGAAATGGAGGAAAAAAAATATTTAATTTTACATTTTTTTTATTTTTTTATTTCATCCCTGCATTGGGGAGGGTTAGAACCCCAGTCACCTCTGCAGTCTGTGTTGATTTTTTTTGAGATTTTACCAGCTTTTTACTGCCTCCACTCTCATGACAATGTTGTCACTGTGACAGAAAGTGAGGGGAAATGTTTTCCTACTCCAAAAAACAAAAACAAAAAAAAAACAACTGGATTTACAATTGCACAGTTAAAAAGGGAAATTTCAGAAGCTGTTCGCAACTGTTATGGAGATTGACTATATATTTTGAATGGCAATAGGAAAGATTGCTTAAGCACCCTGCATTGATCTATTGGTTATGTTCTGTTAAATGTAGTCGTACTGAGTAACGGAAAACGTCTTAAAAATGCAAATTCAATTAAAATATAAAATGCGTCCACTCCATAATATGAGACATCTGGGTCACGCGCCCACAACCTTTGACCATCCTTTACTGAATGTATAGATTTCAGATGCCTTTGATTTTAGGCCCCTGTAAACTACTCTAATTATCCCCCCAGACCATACTTCTCCCTCTCCCAACCTTTTTTTCCTTCTTTTTTTTTTTCTTTTATCCTACCTCCTTTAAAACCTTTTTCCACCACATCCTTTCCAATTTTCCCAACTCACACATGTCCCCAACCTGTCCGCCCTGAGCTGTATGCTCCACCCTATGTAATAATTTCTTGGTAATCTTTTACTTTTCAATGCCGCGATAATCTGTCTTGGGTCTCCACCCTGCTACTGTACCTGGTGCTTTTTTCAATTGAATGTTTATTCTTTATCATTTTATATGAATGCCTCATTTGTGTTGTGTATTGAAGGGGATCAGATTGCGGGCACACAGCAGGGAGGATCCCATGGTAGGCAGGGCTCACAGTAGCAAGAGAGAGGTGTAATTTTTTTTTATTTTTTTATAACTGCGATCAACGGCTTGCTACTTGCTGATCACAGGAATTTATGAATCAACAGAGTCTAGGGCAGTGGTTCCCAACCCTGTCCTCAAGGCCAAGTTTTGGGAATTTCTCTTAGATAAAATAGCTGTCCAAAATGCCAAGCCATTGACTCTGATTTAAAGCACCTGTGCAAGATAAAGGAAAACCTGCAAACGTGGCCTGTTGGGGGTACTTGAGAACAGGGTTGAGAACCACTGGTCTAGGGAACTCTTCAGCATTAGGTTCATGTTCATTGAATTAACCATGAGTTTATAGCCAAAGAGAATTCCAAAGACGTAAGGGTTTCTGAGCTGGCCAGCTGCAGGGAGTTCTGTTTCGATGTATCTCTTTTGCGTCCATGGCAGTACAAGGGATAAAGCTTAGTAGCATACTTGGTGACA
Source organism: Rana muscosa (assembly GCA_029206835.1). Lineage (NCBI taxonomy): Eukaryota > Metazoa > Chordata > Amphibia > Anura > Ranidae > Rana > Rana muscosa. The sequence continues at coordinate 169,751,066 of CM055117.1, read as the reverse complement.
AGAAATGTAACGTACAATTATGATACATACAATTTATCTTTACCAAAACAAATACTATATTTCAGTTGTGATTTATGAACTAGTGCAGCAAACATGATATATGTAGAAATATGCCCAGGAAGTTCACGTTGTAAAGCTCTGAGTCAAAATTCTTGGATTTATTGTGTTATATTTGTGATGAAATAGATTGTTGTAATTGTTTTATTGCATTTACCACCCAGAGGGGCTGAGTTGTGTGAGTGTGGCAAAGTTCACACTGCAGACGTTTGGATTCCAGACTGACAAATCTGTGCATGATTGTCTATTTCTCATCTACTACTGTACACAAAAATACTCTAGCTTTCATAGTTTTTAATTTTGGGACAAATAATCTATTTAATTTATGTTGCTAATTTTCTCTTGGTTTGTTAAAACTGCGTTTGCATTCCTATTGATTTGTATGGTGGAGAGAAGCAGTTCTGGGACAAACAAAAGCCCATCCACAGGTCCTTAGGAGGGTTTAAAAGATTTTACATTCTATCGTATAGGAATACACTTACTTATACTTATCAACATTCCTGATTGCTGATTCTTCGCTCCCAAATCCTACTTAATTGTACATTTCACCTTTTTTAACACTTTTTAAATCCCCAACTCTGGGCACAAAACAAACAACACTGTTCCACCCTATCTCCTTCTTCCCTGTAGTTTAGGGGTCTCCTGAATCCTTTTAAACAAAGGTCCATTTTTCTGTCCTTTAGACTTAGAGGGCTGCACTGTGGTCATTTTGGAGTAGAAAATTTCCTAGTGTCAGGTGGGAAGAGAAATAATGCTCCATAATTGGCACCCAGGGCCACCATCGGGAGGGGGCAGCCCATAAAAACGTAGGGGGCCCTGGTGTTCCAAGCTGCTGGGTTGGGTCTGTGTCTCTTTGTTGGGTTGGGTCTGTGTCTCTTTGTTGGGTTGGGTCTGTGTCTCTTTGTTGGGTTGGGGCTGTGTCTCTTTGTTGGGTTGGGGCTGTGTCTCCTTGTTGGGTTGGGGCTGTGTCTCCTTGCTGGGTTGGGGCTGTGTCTCCTTGCTGGGGTTGGGGCTGTGTCTCCTTGCTGGGGTTGGGGCTGTGTCTCCTTGCTGGGGTTGGGGCTGTGTCTCCTTGCTGGGGTTGGGGCTGTGTCTCCTTGCTGGGGTTGGGGCTGTGTCTCTTTGCTGGGTTGGGGCTGTGTCTCTTTGCTGGGTTGGGGCTGTGTCTCTTTGCTGGATTGGGACGTTTTTTTTGCTGACTATATATGGATGTCTCTGCTGAATTGGGCCATCTATTTTCCGGATTTCTTTTCTGTACGGTTTTTAGGAGATATTTCCCTTGCAATGCGCCGCTGACTTTAGCGGCGCATGCGCATCAGGGATTCTCAGCTGAAAGCCCGGCAGACGCCGGACCTTGCCGGAAAGATGTGCATGGGAGTGACGACATCGCGGCTCCAGCCACTCGCAGCGCTGGAGCCGCGATACCCGGAAGACACGCCGAGTCAAAATGTCAGCTGCCTCGGCGTGGACTGGGTGAGATACCGACGCCTCGTTCTAAGGTAAGTATTTTATAATGAGCTAGTATGCGGTGCATACTAGCTCATTATGCCTTTTGCCTTACAGGTATAGTAAAAAAATAAAAAAAAAAGTGTCAGCGGGTATACAACCGCTTGAAGGATAAGTTCACTTAAAAAAAAAAAATTCTCTTTTTTTTTTTTTCAACTAAAAAATGTGCATTTATTTATATATTTTTGGAGCCTGTAAAGCATTACACCAGCCATCAGATCTTTCTGTGTATCTGTGTGCCCATGTATCCCGTACGGAAACACAGATACACTGACAGGAAGTATCAATGAACTACAACGGCGCTCCACAGCTTGTAGTTAATTCACACACAGAGCTGTGTGAATGAATGACGCCACCGTGTGGGCGGAGCCCCGCACGGCCACTCTGATTTCAATGGTGACGGCTAGTACATACTACTGTCACGGGGAGGGGGGGAGCATGTTACGTTACCCTAAAAATGGGTGGAATATGTAACATATAACCAAAGGTAAACATATATCCTTTAAGCTTCAATTTGTTAGATAAACTAGCAGATTTAATTAAATACACTAACACTTACCTCCCCCTAGGCGGACAATGATGCTGTCCAAAGGTGCCCCCTGTACTCCTTTATCCAGAGTGGGGGCACTCTAATGTGTTACTGGTCAGATCACCAGGTGAAAACCGAAGGTGGGGGAAAAAAGCCTAACAGAAAATGAATGTAGCCACCACATCTAATGATGGGTAAGCTGCAATACATTACTGGTTTTGGGTTGGCTCCATGTACACGAAGGCCGGGTTCACACTGGGGCGACAAACGCTCCGACATTGGGAGCTCATGTAGCATGACGTGTGAAAATCAATGTTTCCCTATGGGAGCCGTCTTAACTGGTCCGACACATGTCGGGCCGACTTTGAAAATGCTCCCTGTACTACTTTTGGTCCGACTTTGATCCGACTTCAGCCCATTGACTATCATTGAAGTCGGATCAAAGTCGGACCGCAGTCTTGCATGATCCGACTTTGGCATGCGACTTGTGCCTTGCTGCTCTTGAGGGGGAACTCCAGGCCAAATTTTAAATAAAAAAACAGCATGGGTTCCCCCTCCAGGAGCATACCAGGCCCTTCAGTCTGGTATGGATTTTAAGGGGAACCCCGCCCCCAAAATCCAATCCAGACCCTTATCCGAGCACGCAACCTGGCAGGCCGCAGGGGAGGAGGGGGGGCGAGAGAGCGGCCCCCTCCCTCCTGAACCGTACCAGGCCGCATGCCCTCAACATGGGGGGTTTGGTGCTTTGGGGTGGGGGGGAGACCTGCGGCCCCCCCACCCCAAAGCACCCTGCCTCCATGTTGATGAGGACAGGGCCTCTTCCCGACAACCCTGGCCGTTGGTTGTCGGGGTCTGCGGGCGGGGGGCTTATCAGAATCCGGGAGCCCCCTTTTAATAAGGGGGCCCCCAGATCCCGGCCCCCCACCCTATGTGAATGAGTATGGGGTACATCGTACCCCTACCCATTCACCTGGTGGAAAAAATTTCAATAAAAACACACACAGGTTTTTAAAGTAATTTATTGCACAGCTCCGGGGGTCTTCTTCCGACTCCCGGGGGACTATTCCGACTTCGGGGGTCTCTGGTGTCGTCTCCGCGCTCTCCGGTTCTTCCTTCCTTCTGCCGGGCCTCCGCTATCTTCTTCCAGCTCTTTTGCTAGCGGGGCCCGGTCTTCACCGTCGCCTTCTTCCCTCTTCTCCTCTCCGGTTCTTTCTTCCTTCTGCCAGGCCTCCGCTATCTTCTTCCAGCTCTCTTGCTAGTGGGGCTCGGTCTTCTCCGTCGCCTTCTTCTTCTCTTCTCCTCTTCGATGTTGACACGTTGCTTCCTCCCGCTGTAATGCTGGCTGTGCGGTGTGCTCCGATTTTATATAGGCCTCTCATGACGTCACAGTCACAAGCTCGGGGTGGCCCCGGAGCATGTGACTGTGACGTCATGGGAGCATGTGGCCACCCGGAGCATGTGACTTTAACGTCATGAGAGGCCTCATGAGGCCTCATGAGAAGCAATAAATTACTTTAAAAACGTGTGTGTTTTTTTATTGACATTTTTTTCCACCAGATGAATGGGTAGGGGTATGATGTACCCCATACTCATTTACATAGGGTGGGGGGCCGGGATCTGGGGGCCCCCTTATTAAAGGGGGGCTCCCGGATTCCAATAAGCCCCCGCCCGCAGACCCCGACAACCAACGGCCAGGGTTGCCGGGAAGAGGCCCTTGTCGCCATCAGCATGGGGGCAGGATGCTTTGGGGTGGGGGGGCCGCAGGTCGCCCCCCTTCCCCAAAGCACCAAACCCCCCATGTTGAGGGCATGCGGCCTGGTACGGTTCAGGAGGGAGGGGGGCCGCTCTCTCGTCCCCCCCTCTTCTTCTGCGGCCTGCCAGGTTGCGTGCTCGGATAAGGGTCTGGTTTGGATTTTGGGGGAACCCCCATGCCAACCAGTGTCATCTGCCAATGCCAACCAATGCCTGCCAGTGCCATCTGCCAGTGCCAGCCAGTGCAGTCTGCCAATGCCAACCAGTGCCTGCCAGTGCCAGCTGCCAATGCCAACCAGTGCCAGCCAGTGCAGTCTGCCAATGCCAACCAGTGCCAGCCAGTGCAGTCTGCCAATGCCAGCCAGTGCAGTCTGCCAATGCCAACCAGTGCCATCTGCCAATGCCAACCAGTGCCTGCCAGTGCCACTTGCCAATGTCAACCAGTGCCACCTGCCAGTGCCAATTAGTGCCATCTGGAAATCAGTGCCAATCAGTGCTATCCTTCCACTGTCACCAACGATTGGACACTATTCCTCCTACTGACACCAACGACTGGACACTATTCTTCATACTGGCACCAATGATGGGGCACTATTCCTCCCACTGGCACCCATGATGGGTCACCTTTCCTCCCACTGACCTCAGTGATGGGGCACTATTCCTCCATATACTGGGCACAGGTGTAATTTCTCTTTTCGTTCATGGACGGACACAGCTCCTTTAAATATTGACATGTGGGTTATGTTCCTGTTCATAGGCGAGCACTAGGCAGAACATGTTAGTTATCTTAAAACATGTAACTTTAAGTTGAGCAGCCCCGCCCAGGAGGCGGTCCCTCCAGTCATAACCACTCACCCTGCAGCATGCAGCTTAGTTTTTTTCTGCCTAGCAGAGGAGAAGGACGTGGCTCCCTTTTGGGCCCAGAGTCCTGAAGACATTTTTATTTATTTTAGTTAGATTTTTCTATCAACTGCCAGCTGGGTGACAGGCTGGATATTATAGATCCTTGTAGTCTTCCCAGTCCGGCCATCGAGCGTGCCAGTCCTTAGCTACGCGCTAGTTATCCCACGACATACCCCATGGCTCCCGGGGGTGGCCGGTGAGCATATGCTCCGGGGTCCACATATGACTGGGCTGCTGTTGTCTCACTCACAGTGGACCGGGCCGACAGCTACTCCGTACCATCGGTTGTGGGTCTGTCAGGGACGCGCCAGCAAGTCCTCACAAGTACGGGTAAGTACGGTTCCTCCTGCCTCGGCAGGATGGAACAGCTGGGCATTCCCGGGATTAAGGGGTTTTCCTGTCCTCCCTTTCCCTGCTCTCTTTCGCCCTTTCCCCTCATGCCCTAGGGCCCGCTGCGACTGGGGTGTACCTGTGGGGGGGCTCCGGGTCCCTGTGGGGGACCGGGGTCTGCTTTCTGTGAGGGGGGGCCTGTCTCCTGGGAAAGTCCCTGCACGGCCTTCTCATCCACATTGCGGTGCTCAGGCGCCATTTTTTTTTAAAGCGCAGACGCTATTTTTGTGTGCCTGCCTTTCTCCATTGAAAATTCCATTGGCGCCCATTTTTGTCGTGGCCGCGCTGTGGCGCAGGTCGGTATTGCGGGCGGCCACTTCCTGGTGGGGAGGACCCCTCGTCTGGGTCAGTGCTAGACAGAGCACGTTTGATTGCACTTATTGATCACACTAATCTAACCGCTCTGTGAAAGTTTTTCCTTATATTACTTTGATAAGTCATAGATAGGGAATGGGCATGGCCGCAGAGGTCCTTTTGTGGTCCCTCAGCGCATGGCGGTCCGTTATCCTTTTGAGGAGAGCCTTTTAAAAAAATGGGCCTCTCCTATGGTCGTGGACCCCCCCGGTCTCTCGGCTACATAAAGTAACCACTTTTCCGGTAGAGGGGACCCCTGCCTTTAAAGGCCTTAATGATGGGGGGCCGGAACGGTGACCTGCATCATGTTCGCCATGCGGGGGTCAGAGTTGTGACCTATATTGGCTGCGGCTTTGGTGTCTCAGACACTCACTGAATGGGCAAAGATTTTGCAACAGACGGTAGAGGAGCGTCAGCTTCCTCCAGAGTGCGTAAGGCTGGCTGACCAATGGTCCAGGGCCTTGTGTATGTCTGTGATGCCATTCTGGATGTGGCCCCCTGGATTTCCAGAGCCTTTGTATTTGCGGTGGTACTGCGCCGCCTGTGAAATGCTGGTCCGCTGACCAAGCATCCAAAAAAGCTCTGGCAGATTTGCCTTTCAAAGGTGGGAGGTTTTTTGGTACCTCGCTGGACGACATTATTAGAGATGTCACTGGAGGTAAGAGCACACTTCTCCCACTATCCTCTATTGGGAAGGAGCCACGCCGTAAGCGGGGCCCTCCTATTCCGCGCAGAGACGGTATTTTCGTCAGATCCTCCCTGACTGACAAGGCTCCAGCTGGGGGACAGGAGTGTCCCTGGGTGCGTAAGCCGAACAAGACGGCTAACAAGCTTGCTACCACATGAAGTTTTGCCCCCACCCGACTCAGGGTGGGGGGACGGCTTCGCGAGTTTGCAGCTCAGTGGTCCTCCCTGCTCTCCGACCAGTGGGTCTGCGAGGTGGTCGCTTCGGGGTAAAAGATAGAGTTTCTTTCTTGTCTGCCATACAGATTCTTTCCCTCGAATCTTCCTCTCCTTCAGGCTCGTAGGTCTGCTTTGATAGAAGCAGTACGAGACTTGCTCAGGTACAGAGTAATTTACCTGTGCCCCTGGAGGAAGGGTTTCAGGGATTCTATTTGAATCTGTTTATAGTCCCAAAGAAGGAGGGTGTCCGTCCAATATTGGACCTCATGGCCTCAATGCCTTTGTGAGGGTGCAAAATCATCCGGGGGATTTTCTGGCGTCCCTGGACATCACGGACGCCTACTTGCATGTCCCCATATGCGACAGGCATCAGAGGTTTTCTGTGCTTTGCGATTGGCGAGGACCACTATCAATTTGTGGCTCTTCCCTTTTTCGCCTAGCATCAGCACCAAGAGTTTTCACCAAGGTGCTCGGCCCGATTCTAGCTTTGCTGAGACAGCGAGGCATTGCCGTCGTAGGTTGCTTAGACGATCGTCTTCTGAGAGCTGCTTCCAGCCCAGACTTAGAGGAGGACGTGTCTATAGCCAGTCAGACTCTCCAAGAATTGGGATGGATACTGAACCTCCAGAAGTCGGTGTTCCGATTCAGCGCCTAGATTACCTGGGGTTGATTCTGGACTCCATCGGAGGCAAGAGTCTTCTCCCTCCAGAGAAGTTGCAGACACTCCAGGCTGCAGTGAGGTCGTTAACATCCTGCAATTGGTCGTCTCTCCGTTTCTGCATGAGAGTCCTGGGCCTCATGGTAGCCTCCTTCAAGGCAGTATCGTATGCCCAATTCCATACTCGGGTGCTGCAGAGGGTGATTCTGTCCAAATGGGACAAATCCCTATTGTCTCTGGATCATCAGATTCAGGTAAGTCGCCTAGTCAGGGCCTCTCTGACTTGGTGGCTGACGTTCCCGGCACTTCAGTCCGGGAAGTCTTTCCTTCCTTTCCACTGGTCTGTGATCATGGCGGATGCCAGCCTGACCAGTTGGGGGGGGGGGAGTTTGGGGGGTTCGGTCGACCCAGGGCCGCTGGACTCCGAAAGAATCTCTCCTATCGATCAATGTCCTCGAACTTCGAGCGATTAGACTGTGCCTCTCCAAGTGGTTGCAGAGGCTTCAAGGGTGTCCGTTTTTTAGGATCCAGTCGGACAACGCCATGGAGGTGGCTTATGTCAACCATCAGGGTAGAACAAGGAGCTTGACCGCAGCGTCGGAGGTCGTTCACATCCTGAGATGGGCCGAAAGGAGCGTACCGGCTCTATCAATTGTGAAGGGCTTTCGCACTACTAGTGAGTAAGGAAAAATGTGACCAAGGGGGTATAATGTGTTCTAGAGCAGCAGAATCTAGCAGGGTTCACTGTACACAATAAATGGATAAAATATAAATGGTGATTAGCGCTAATCACCATTTATATTGTACCGGCTCTATCGGCTGCTTACATTCCGGGCGTAATAACTGGCAGGCGGACTATCTGAGTCGCCAGTTGCTGGACCAAGGGGAATGGCCGTTACACCCAGAGGTGTTTCAACTCCTTGTCAGAAGTGGGGCACACCAGATGTGGATCTCCTGGCCTCTCGACTCAATCGCACAGTGTCGAGGTTTGTGGCCAGGTCCAGGGATCCCTGGGCAGACGCGTCAGACGCGTTGGTGGCTTCATGGGGTCAGTATCGGCAAATTTATGCCTTTCCCCCAATGAAAATGCTTCCTTGTCTGCTCCGCCGAGTGGAGGCCGAGGGGATTCCGGTGATTCTAATTGCCCCAGACTGGCCCCATCATCCCTGGTACGCCGACCTCGCGAGACTGGTAGCAGACGCTCCCTGGCGTCTGCCAATGCGGGAGGACCTTCTGTCTCAAGGTCCCATACTTCATCCTGCTTTACAGTCGCTGGCTTTAACGGCATGCTATTGAAAGCCAGGTACTGAGGGACCGTGGTCTGTCAGATTTGGTAATCTCTACCATGTTGAGGGCCCGGAAATCTTCTTCCCGGAAGATCTACCATCGCACTTGGAAGGCATACATCTCTATGTGCGAGGAGATGTCTTGGCGTCCACGGGCATATTCGGTTTCTCGGATCCTGCTTTTCTTGCAGCGCGGAGTAGATCAAGAACTTGCCATAAGCACTATTAAGGGTCAGATTTCAGCCTTGGCTGTCTTCTTCCAACGACCCCTAGCGGCTCACTCTCTGGTAAGTACGTTTGTACAGGGGGTCCGATACGTGATTCCCCTGATTGGGCCATCGCTTCTTCCATGGGACTTGTATCTGGTTCTCTCGGTACTTCTGGAACCTTCCTTTGAGAACACCAGAGAGTATTTCTCTCTTAACGCTTTCTCAGGAAATTGCTTTTCTAGTTGCCATTACATCGGTCAGAAGGGTTTCTGAATTGGCGGCGTTGTCTTGCAAGTCTCCTTACTTGGTCATCCATAAGGATAAGCGGTGCTGCGCCCGCAGCCCTCAATCCTTCCTAAGGTAGTTTCGGCTTTTCACCTAAACGAGGACATTGTACTTCCATCCTTGTGTCCTCGGCCTTCACATCTCATGGAGGTTGCGCTACATACTTTGGACGGGGTACGTGCCCTACGGGTGTACCTGTTTTGCTACGGCTCCGTTCCAGAGATCTGACTCACTGTTCGTGTCGGTGTCTGGTCCACAGTAGGGCCTGGCAGTTTTCGTCGGCCACCTTTCTAGGTGGATTAGGCAGACCGTCATCCAGGCCTATGCCCTTAAGGGGCGGGCACCTCCCTTTCCTGTCACGGCGCATTCAACCAGGGCAATTGGTGTCTCCTGGGCTTTCCGACATCAAGTATCTGTTTCACAGGTGTGTAAGGCGGCGACCTGGTCGTCTGTTCACACTTTCTCAAAGTTTTCTAAGATTAATGTGAGTGCATCTTCGGATGCTTCCTTAGGCCGCAAGGTTTTGCAGGCGGCTGTTTGAGGTTGCAACTCCTCCGTTGAGGAGCTCTGTTTGTTTGGGGGTGAAGTTAAGTCTTCTTTTGATTGCTGTTCCCACCCCTCGTTTTTTCGGACACTGCTTGGGGATGTCCCACATGTCAAGATTTAAGGAGCTGTGTCCATCCATGGACGAAAAGAGAAAATAGTATTTTTTTGTACTCACCGTAAAATCCTTTTCTCTGTCGTCCATGGACGGACACAGCACCCACCCCTCCTTTTTAAGTTTGTACTGCTTTTTGATGAACTGAGCTGCAGGGTGAGGGTTTATGACTGGGCGGGGCTGTTCAACTCTGTTAAAGTTACATGTTTTAAGATAACTAACATGTTCTGCCTAGTCCTCTCCTATGAACAGGAACATAACCCACATGTCAAGATTTAAGGATCTGTGTCTGTCCATGGACGACAGAGAAAAGGATTTTACGCTATTTTTTTAATCCCACTGACCACCAAGCCTGGTGACCTACTCTATTCTCACCAACCCTCGGGCATTTGCTACTCCCACTGGCCACAGTCCATCCCCAATAAAGTCTGAACAACCGTAAACTGGCCCTTTTGTTACGAAAGTTTGGAGACCCCTAAAACAGGATGCTAAAAGCAGCAGAAAGGGAAAAGGTCTGAAGAACTATATTAGAGAACATGGATACTTTGCTGTTCCAGGAAAAAAATAAAATAATTGACTCCATGAAGAAATCAATGTGCTTTCTCTTTTCAACTTGACACTTGATGCTAAAGCTGGAGCTCCAGGCCATTTTTACTGCATGATGGCTCCACCACTGATCTTTTCTCTAAGATGCGTTTTTCCGACAGCATTGAAAAATAATGAGAGCGATTTTCAAATGCCTGTGTCACAGATACAGCAACATCCAGCATCTATCACTATGCAAGCCCACGGCCTGGCCCATGGTCCTGGACCAATGGCAGCTCCAACAATTGCTGTGCCAAGGCTGCCAGGCAAGAATACAATCACCAAGAATGCCAGCAAAAAGGAACTAAAAGTTACCTTTCTTGGCTGTACTTATGTTTAATTTTTTTTTTTACCCAGGATATCAGTAATGTTGTTCAGCGTTACCATTCGGTATGGACTGAGAGAAAAGCCTTCTGGGATACATGTCTGGCCCTCATCTTTTAGAAGTGGCAAAATAAAAATGAAATAGAATAATGGCAGATGTTGTTTTCAGCACTAACGTTCACTTTGTATGCATGCATCTGTGAGCTAAATAATAAAACAGGAATTATTGCCTTAAAAATGCTGTCTATGCTGGTGTCCTTTTTAAAAAATTGTTTTTTCCTTTAATTTTCAGTATACTTGGTTGGAAGTAGCTTTTTATTTAGGCTCTCCTTGGAGCCACTCCGCTGCTTGGGGCTGCTGGCAACTCTATTACTATCCATCCACGTCTTCATGCATTATTGGGGTCCCCCCCCGTTGAGTTTCTGCATTGTGTCACTCTCAGCTCACTGTGGACAATTAATAGTCATGCTTTTGCTAAGGTATCCATTGTGTGACGTATTATGTGCTTTGGTCATCTTATCATTGTTCAAACATGTATTTTGTATAGTCCACAAGGTATCACCCTATGTGAAGAATCCACCACCAAATAATGTGATTTACTTCTTACCAGCTCCGAAAAAACCCCCGCTACAGAGGGTCAAAATGTGCATTTAATATAAATCCAAACCAGGTCTTTCTCCCATTGCAAGCATGCATCTGCACCTCTTATTTGCTCATATGGAAGGATAAGTGGATTTTTATGAAAGATAAAAAGGGCTCCATATAGCGTAAACCTTTTCAATTTTATTAAAAAAACAACAAAGTATTGCACTTACATGTAGATGTACATTGAAAGCCTTTAAGTCTGATGTGCCGGCCGGCGCACAAACAAACAAACCCGTACTCCGGGACACGAAGGAAAGCACAAGGCCCCTGGACGACGTAATCTCTGACGACACGCATAGGGAGGAGTGACGCGCTGACGTCTCCTCGTGCTTTCCTTCGTGTCCCGGAGTACAGGTTTGTTTGCACATCAGACTTAAAGGCTTTTAATGTACATCTACATGTAAGTGCAATACTTTGTTGTTTTTTTAAATAAAATTTAAAAGAATTTACGCTATATGGAGCCCATGCTTGCCAGTGGGAGAAAGACCTGGTTTGGATTTATATTAAACGCACTTTTTGACCCTCTGTACGGGGGGGGGGGTCAATTGGAGCTGGTAAGAAGTTTTACGCATTACACCCTGTTCCAAATTATTATGCCAATGATATTTTTCTCATTTACCTAAATAATTGATGTAAACAGTCAGCATAATTCTCATGTTATCAACTATTAAGAGTACAATTCAAATTTTATTGAACAAACCTCCTAATAACAGTTGGTTTTTTCAAAATAAAAAACTTACAATGCACTGTTCCAAATTATTACGCACAGTAAGTTTCAAAACACTTTATAGGTTGTAAAGAACTGAAAATTGTCATTTGTTGTGTTTGCAGCATATTTACTGAAATCAAAAGCTATTTCAATCAAACTTTGAACAACATTTTAACTTTTTAAACATTTTAACAGGTCACGTTACATTTTAACATAGGACCCCTTATTTGATAGCAGCTTCACAAGTCTTTCATCCATTGAACTTGTAAGTTTTTGGACAGTTTCTGCTTGAATTTGTTTGCAAGATGTCAGAATAGCCTCCCAGAGCTGCTGTTTGGATGTAAACTGCCTCCCACCCTCATCGATCTTTTGCTTGAGGATGCTCCAAAGGTTTTCAATAGGATTGAGGTCAGGGGAGGCTAGAGGCCACACCATGACTTTCTCTCCTTTTTATCCCCATAGCACCCATTAGGGCTGGGGAAAAAAATCGATTTTAATCTTGAATCGAGTTTTGAGTTCAAATCGATTCAGATTTGAAGAAAATCGATTTTTTTAGATTTTTTTTTTTTTTTTTTTACATTTTTTTTTTTCCTTCAAAGTTTCTGTAGCAGGGCTGCAGGGGGCGTTTCCGGAATGGCACTGGGCGGTGTTACCCCAATTACATCTACTCGCCGCAGCCGCTGTCTGCCTACCTGATCAGCCATTGCAGTGTTCAAAAGCCGCGCCTCCTGAGTCCTCGTCGTCTGTGATAGGCGGAACACTCAATTTCACAGCAGGCAGTGTTCAGCCTATCACGGACATCCTCGTCTGTGTTATGAGGATGAGCGATGTCCATGATAGGCGGAACACTGAATGCTGGGAAATGGAGTGTTCCGCCTATCACAGACGAGGAGGAGGCGCGGCTTTTGAATACTGGAATGGCCGCCGGTGTAGCAGTAAAATCCGTATCCCATGAAAATCTGCATCAGGTACGGGCACAGTGATTGAAGCATGGGCACAGTGATTGAAGCATGGGCACAGTGAGGCATTGGGCACAGTGAGGCACGGGCACAGTTCAATTCAACTAAGAGTAACCTCAAGATTTTTTGTTGTTTTATTAGCTAAATCCAAATCCAGTATTAATAATTTGGATGTTTAACAATCTTTGTTGCACACTGACTTTGCAGTTAGAGAAAGGGTTTGCCTTTGCAATTTTGTTTGTTGATGCACTTTAATATAATAAAAAAAAAAATCGAATCGAATCGTAAATCGAGTTTTTTATAAAAAAAATCGCAGATTTTTTTTGGGGGGGAAAATCGCCCAGCCCTAGCACCCATTGATGCAGAGGAATTCTTTGCAGCATGAGATGGTGCATTGTCATGCATGAAGATGATTTTATTACAGAAAGCATAGTTCTTCCTTCTGTACCAGGGAAGGAAGTGGTCAGTCAGGAACTCCAACATACTTTGCAGAGGTCATCTTTACACCTTTGGGGACCCTAAATTGGCCGACCAGCTCTCTTCCCATGATTCCGGGCCCAAAACATGACTCCACCACCGCCTTGCTGACGTCGCAGCCTTGTTGGAACAGGGTGGCCGTCCACCAACCATCCTCTACTCCATCCATCTGAACCATCCATGGTTGTACGGCACACATCAGTGAACAGGTCTGTTTGAAAATTAGTCTTCATATATTTTCCTGCCCAATGCAGCCGTTTCTGCTTGTGAGCATTGGTTAGTGGTGGCCGAATGGAAGGTTTTATGCACAGTTGCAAGACTCTGGAAGACTCTACACTTTGATGTCCATGGGACTCCAGAGGCACCAGCAGCTTCAAATATCTGTTTGCTGCTATGTAATGGTGTTTTAGCAGCTGCTCTCTTGATCCGAAATCTTCCTCAATGTGCCTTTATCTGCACGAAACCCGTCTGTGCTCTGAATCAGCCACAAATCTCTTAATAGTGTGATGATCATGCTTAAGTGTTCATGAAATATCTAATGTTTTCATACCTTGTCCTAGGCATTGAACTATTTCACTCTTTTCGGCAGCAGAGAGAGATCCTTTTTCTTCCCCATATTGCTTGAAAATGGTGCTCTGCTTAACCACTTAAGCCCCGATCCATTTTGTTGCTAAATGACCAGGCCACTTTTTGCGATTCGCTACTGCGTTGCTTTAACTGACAATTGCGTGGTCGTGCGACGTGGCTCCAAAACAAAATTTGACGTCCTTTTTTTCCCACAAATAGAGAGCTTTATTTTGGTGGTATTTGATCACCTCTGCGGTTTTTATTTTTTGCGCTATAAACAAAAATAGAGCAACAATTTTGAAAAAAATTCAATATTTTTTACTTTTTGCTATATAAATATCCCCAAAAAATATATAAAAAAAATTTTTTTTTCCTCAGTTTAGGCCGATACGTATTCTTCTACATATTTTTGGTAAAAAAAATCGCAATAAGCGTTTTATTGATCGGCTTGCACAAAAGTTATAGCATCTACAAAATAGGGGATAGTTTTATGGCGTTTTTATTAATATTTTTTTTTTTTTATTAGTAATGGCGGCGATTAGGAATTTTTATCGTGACTGCGACTATATGGCGGACACATCGGACACGTTTTTGGGACCATTGTTATTTTTACAGCGATCAGTGCTAAAAAAAAATGCACTGATTACTGTGAAAATTACACTGGCAGTGAAGGGGTTAACCACTAGGTGGCGCTTTAGGGGGTTAAGTGTAACCTAGGGAGTGATTCTTACTATCAGGGGATGTGACTTGCTGTGACACGTCACTGATCGTTGTTCCCGATGACAGGGAACACGATCAGTGACAGTGTCACTAGGCATAACGGGGAGATGTTGTGTTTACACTAACATCTCCCCGTTCTATCTCTCTGTGAGACGATCGCGGGTATGCCCGCGGCGATAGAGTCCGCGGGACCCGCGGTCGGGCTCACGGAGATCGCGGGTCGGGCATGTGCGTGCTCGCGTCCACAACAACCGCTTCTTAAAGGGGACGTATATATAAGTCCTCCTGCCTGCCCGTGCCATTCTGCAGATGTATATCTGCGTGCAACGGGTGCCAAGCGTTTAAATTGTGGAACATCCTCCTTTAGTAGTTTTTCCTTTAATTGGGCTCACCTGGCAATCTAATTATCACAGGTGTCCAAGATTGTTTTCAGTGATCAAAAGAGCCCTGAGACACGACATCCATGAGTTAAACTGAAAAACAAAATATTTAATCTTTGTGACACTGAAATTGAATTTTCATAATAATTTGGAACAGGGTGTATTTGGTGGTGGATTCTTCACATAGGGTGGTACCTGGTGGACCATTTCATCATGAATTTTGAAAAGCTTCTAGTTGTAAGCACTGGTGGACTTTTATAAGAACTTTATATTTACAAATCTGAATTAGCGCGATTCTATTTTCTCTTTGTTTACGTTATACTGTGTTTTTTTTTTGTTTACAAACGTTTATTGGAAAAAACATAAGGCAGCTACAGAGTATACATGATACAAAGGATCAGCAGTAAGACAGCTGTGGTACATGTAGTTCAACTTAAAAATAAAAGGTACAACAATATTGTAAAGGAGTTCCTAATGAAGAATACAGAAAAGGGCATAGAAGAGCATTTACTGATATAAATCTATAGTAAAAAAGGAAGATAGATTGGAGGTGAGTGGGGTGATTCTGGTATGATGAGGAAAGTTTGAGATTAATGTTGAGTGGTGTTCCAGTAGGACCATTTTGATTCATAAGTTTGGAGGCTATCATTTAAGGTGTGAAAGATTTTTTCAGATATTTTAATAGTGTCCATTCTAGAGAGTACCTGTGACCAGATAAGATTAGTAGACCTCCAATTGAGGGCTATCATCCATTGTATAGAACTGCATAAAGAATGGAACAATCTGAGGCAGGGTCTAGGAATATCAGGTATATTAGAAAATAATAAACATGTTTGAGGTGTAAAGGTGATCCTGTGTTTTGAGGATTGCTCGAATCTATCAGCAGCCATCTGCCAGATCCGAGCTAGGAGAGGGCAGTCCCAAAATGTGTGCAAGATGGTACCCTGACAACCTCTGAAACAGTTAGGGGAGACTGAGGGATAAAATTTGTGGAGTCTAGAGGGAGATAGGTACCATCTAGTAAATAATTTCACTGGGGTTTCTCTAAAAGAGATAGCCTTATTGCACTTACGGAGGTTGTTATACATAGAATACCATGACTCCTCTGAAAAAGAACAGTTTAATTCGGTTTCCCAGTGAAGCATTGGAGCTGATTTTACTTCTAGTGAGGAGTTGCTGAGAAAATGATAGAATCTGGAAATCAGGCCCTTGTCTCTAGGAGAGGAAATACATATCTTTTCAAATATGGTATTAGAGAGGTGAGTGTTTAAAGAATAATGCTTTGCATAGAATGATCTAATCAGTTGATAGCGATCATGTTCAGATTCTGGGAGGTTATATTTTAATTGGAGTGTGATGAAAGGAGTGAATTCCCATTTGGTTTGAAGTGATTTTAAAGTGGTTAGGTTACACCGGTAGCGGCTATACGGGAGGGGGGAAGGATTTCGCATACGTTTAAATTACATAGAGGCACACGACAGGGCTGCCCCCTCTCCCCACTCCTGTTTGCCCTGGCCATTGAGCCGTTAGCTGCCTTGATTAGGGACTGTCCCTCAGTGCAGGGATTTCGATATGGGGATCTTCAGGAGAAGATCTTGTTATATGCAGATGACACTATGCTTCTCCTTGGGGATACCTCCACTTCACTGACTGTGGCCATGACTATAGTGTGGCAATTCGGTACATACTCCGGGTTAGTTATTAATTGGACTAAGTCCTCCCTCCTGTTGTTGGCTCGGGATCCTTCGGCATTCTCTCCAACCTTGCAGGACATCCCTGTTGCTAAGTCCTTTAAATATTTGGGCATCCAGGTCACAGCTTGCTTGCTCGAATATGTTAACCTTAATCTCACCCCTCTGATCAACCGCTGTCGCGATCGGGTAAAGGTGTGGAGCAAGTTGAGGCTGTCACTGGTGGGGAGGGTGAACCTGATAAAAATGATCCTTATGCCGCAGCTGCTGTACGTGCTACACAATTCCCCCATGGTTATCCCTCTGAAAAAGTTTAGAATTAAATTCGATCTTTCGATCACTTATATGGCTCTCCAAACCCCCTAGGGTCAAACTTGAACAATTGCAGCGCTCCAAAGACAACGGGGGATTGGCATTGCCCAATCCCTGGCTGTACTATTTAGCTTCACAAATGCAGCATATTGCACGAGTTATATCCCCTCGCCAGGACCTGGTACTGAATTTGCTGGACCCCTCGGTCCAACTGCTTAGCTACACGACGGGGGGAGGGGGGGGGAGTGGCGGATGGTCTGGAGGCCCTGAGGTACAGTAAATCTAACAAGCTCTTCCCCACGTATGCACTCATGCAAAAAACTTGGAATAAGGTCCGGATGCTTCAGGGAGTGACTGGCTTTACCGTCTACAGTTCTATATGGGAAAACCAATACTATAGGGAAATTGCCAAATTGCCGTATGGACAGAGGTGGGCGCAGTATGGGGTGTCACATATGACTCATATATTTAGAGATGGCAGGTTAAAGACTTTTCAGGAGCTAAGGATGGAGTTCCGACTGCCGGTCTCCATGCAGTTTTACTATCTCCAGCTTAAGCACGCAGTTGAAGCGCAGAGGGAGACGGACGTTTGGTCCTTGGACTCGGCGTCGGTCTTCAACTACTTGTTTGAGGTGACGACATATAAGGGGTTCATCTCTTGTTGCTACGCCAGGTTGCTTAACCTCTTTCTATAGGGCGCCCCTTTGAGGGCAGTGTCCCTGTGGGAACAGGACGTGGGCGCGTTCGAGGAAGAGCAGTGGGAGGAGGCTTTACAAGCGGTCCCCTCGTGCTCCCTGAACGTGGCTCATAGGTTGTCTCAGCTCTATATTCTTCTGAGGGTTCACTACACACCGGCTAGATTGGCCCGCATGGGGATGACCCCCGATCCGTCCTGCACCAGGTGCTGCAGGGATCACGGGGATCTCATTCACTTGCTGTGGAGATGCCCGAAGCTTCACTTGTACTGGACACGGGTCGTTGACACTATCAATGGCGCTTTCCACTCTCAGATACCACTGGACCCTCGGGTCTGCCTGCTGGGGATACTAGATCACCTCCAGTTGGGGGGTATCCCCAAGCAGGCTATTAGTAGGGCCTTATTCCAGGCCCGTCTGATGATTTTGAGACATTGGAAAGATACTGCGGCGCCCACGGTACAGGAGTGGATCACACAGATGGGGGTTACGCTTAGGATGGAAAAACTTGTCTACCAACGCAGAGGGACTTGTACGAAATATGACAAACTATGGGACCCATGGCTGAGTGTTCCAGGTCTGGCACCTTTGGATTTGATATATGATCGATTGTTCTGACCTTGTTCAGGACCAGTATACAGGAGGTGACTGTGATCTGGGGGAGGGCAGGTGGGGAGGGTTGAATAAAGTGTATTTGGGTGTGCTGAGTCACACTGATTGGTCATACTGTTGGTTATCTGGAACTGTGCGAGGATGTATTCTGTCTTTTGTTTTTACAACTGCTCAATAAAGAACTTGTTTGAGATAAAAAAAAGTGGTTAGGTTATTCCTCTCCCAGGGTGAAAATAGTGATCTGCTGTTGTATGCCAATTCCAGTCTGCTATCACCTAGGAAGGAAGCCAGCGGGGGGGGGGGGGGGTGGCGGAGGTGATGTCATATGTACTTCTGATCTTGTGCCAGAGTTGTAGAAATTGGGCTACTATCATGTTGTGTTTAAGGAGGTTGCGGTGCAAAACAGAGTTTGACCATAGAATCCCCTGTAGGTGAAAGGGGAGAATAGATGTGGACTCAAATCTTTTCCAGGGTATGTCCTGGTTAGGGGAGAACCACTGGCATAGCTGATTGAGTCTTGCAGCTAAGAAATAGTGCCAAAGGTTTGGGAGTCCTAGACCACCCCTAGACTGCGGCCTATGTAACAAAGCATAGCTAAATCTTGATTTTTTTTCTGCCCAGATAAACTTGTTGAGTATCCTCTGGATAGAATCCAACCTAGTTTTTGATATGTTAATGTGAAGGGCACGGAAATAGTATAACAGTTTGGGGATGATGATCATTTTTACAGCACATATCCTGCCGAGGAATGAGATATGGAGGGAGGACCATGATTTAAGAATTGAGCTAATTTGTGTGAATAGGGGAGGGTAGTTTGTTTTATATAGGGATTTGTGGCATGATGTAATGTGAATACCCAGGTATTTAAAGGAAAGAGGGCACCGGATGAACTGGAAATTGTTTTGTAAAAGGTTCTGCAGGTTTAGGGGAAGGTTGATTGGCATAGCTGAGCATTTGTTTATATTAATCTTAAGGCCAGAGACATCATGGAATATATTAAGAACTTTAAGTAGGGTGGGGATAGAGGTGAGGGGTTCAGTAAGGAAGATGAGGGCATCATCTGCATAGAGGCTGATCTTGAATTCCTCTTGAATGATTGTGTATCCCTTAATGTCGGTGTTGTTCCTAATGGCGTGAGCAAGGGGTTCTATCGCTACCGCGAAAAGAAGAGGGGAAAGTGGGCAGCCCTGTCTAGTTCCCCTACCAAGGGGGAAGAATTCTGAATTATTTCCTGGAATTTAGATACGCGTTTGAGGTGAGTGGTGTAAGGCATTAAAGCCTTGTATGAAATTTTCTGGGATGCCAAATTTGGGGAGAAGATTCAAGTATGACCAGTTTACACTTTCAAAAGCCTTATGTATGTCTAGGCTGAGGAGACATGTCTGACGTGTGTGCAAATTAGCATCTTGGATGATATTAGTAACCATCCTGATGTTATCTACTATTTGACGGCCAGGTATAAAACCTGTTTGGTCTGGGTGCACCAGGGGTGAGATGACATTTGCTAGTCTGTCAGCCAGAATCCTACCAAATATTTTAAGGTCGTTGTTAAGGACCGATATGGGGCGAAAGTTTTGGGGGAGGGAGTGGTCTTTATGGGGTTTAGGGAGAAGGGATAGATTAGCAAGGAGCATTTTTTGTACGCAACTCCATTATCTTTGACATACAGTCTGTCTTTAAAGACGCTGAGAGTCGATACATCATTCTTAAAGGTACCATAAATAATCGAGCAATTACCATTGCCTCAGTGTATGCTCCAAACGACTCACAGTCAACTTTTTTCACTCAATTTTTTGAGACCCTGGATCGATATAACTCCCCACATATGGTGTTGGGAGGAGATTTCAATCTCGCGGCTCACCCTGCCCTTGACAGGAGTAGAGTCACCCCTTCTTCTAAGGCCTTTTCCAAGTCCATTAACCGCTCCATTAATAAACTACAACTTGTAGACTCTTGGAGGGCCCACAACACAGGGGTAAAAGCATTCACACATTATTCTCATCCCCATGATTGTTATGCCAGGTTGGACTATATTTTCTGTACCCCCATCATCCTAGCAAATTCCTCCCAAGCCCATATACACCCATGCCCATGGTCTGACCACAACATAACATCCCTTAAAACCTCTGCTATAGGCCTCTCCCCCTCCCCCTTTAATTGGCGTCTCAATGACTCTCTACTAACCAACATCTCCAACATTCAATTAATGTCCGCCCACATAGAGAACTACTTTATTGATAACACTAATATTGAGACCCCTCCCACCACTCTGTGGGTTGCACATAAGGCTGTCATACGGGGCCACCTAATCAATTTAGCCGCCTCCAAAAATAAGGAGAGACTTACAGATATCAAATGCCTAACAAAAGATCTGGAGCGCCTATACAACAAGCTACAACACTCCCCCTCTCAAGAACTTACCTCTCAAATAAAATCTAAAAGAGAAGCTCTTGATCTCATCCTCTCCGCAAGCACTGAAAGATCCCTTAGATTTTCGAAAGCAAAATTTCTACTACACTGTAACTCTCCCTCTGCCGCTTTTGCTAGAAAACTCAGCCAAGACAACAGACCCACCCACATATACAAACTCAGAGACCATAAAGGTAATCTAGCTACACACCCCAAAGAGGTACTAAAAATATTCACATCTTTCTATAAGGAGCTATTGTCCAATCCTAAAGGCCGCCCAGATAGGACTTCCCTAGCTTGGCTGGACAGCTTGCAACTTCCCTCACTAAACCAACCACAGATCGACTCTCTTAAGAAACCCTGTACCGAGGCTGAGGTCATCTCAATAATTAAATCTCTTAAAAATTCTACAGCCCCTGGCCCAGATGGGTATTCATCCCTTTACTACAAGAAATTTGCCCCTTTACTAGCCCCTAGTCTTTCTAGACTATTTAACTATATCCTGGAGGGCAATTATTTTCCGGAGGAAATGCTCCTTGCTAATCTATCCCTTCTCCCTAAACCCCGTTATACTGTGTTTTATGTCAGGAAAATTGCTGCTTGTGGTCATTTGATCTGGTTTTTATTCCCTTTTGCACAGTTTTTTTTTCCATACTTTTTCCATGTATTTTGTATGTTTTGGAACCAAAAACCCCAATAAATAGTAATTTAAAAAAAAGAAACCAAGTTTGTGATGAATTTTTTATGCTGGTCTTACTGATTTATGATGATGAAAACCAACACAGACTGGTAGTACATCCTCCAGGTGCTCAGTGAGCTGAAAGAGGAAGATGAGAAATATATCACCATAAAGATGAACTGTGACATAAATTTGGGGTTTCCAGGTTAGGGATTTATTTCATTTACCGATACTACTGTATTTGCTGTTAAAGCAGTCCTTTCCCCCTTCAATGAATATCCCTGGTAAATGCATCTCTGCTTGCAGATGCTGCTAAAACATCAAGTCGTTTATAAAATAAAATATTTACTTGCGTATAATTGAATCTCACCTCCTGGCATTTTGAGGCACTGGGGATGTAGCAAGGACCTCATGTATGCCTCCTGGGAAGGCTAAGTCACCATGCCTTCCAGGGAGAGCTTTCTTTTTCTTTTTTCTGTGGAGCTATGAGTATGCAGGTGCGGGATCTATTACCACAACATCATAAGGTGTTGGAAACTATTCCAGAAGGTAAAGGGAGAGGGATTCCTCTGCCTCTACGAATAGTTGTGGCTGGGATATACTAAAGGATAATGAATTTAAGGAAACAGAAGCCTACCATAGACAGTAAATATGTGTTTTTATATTGACATTTAACATTTTATAAAGGTGTCTTTGCTTTATTTCTGAGGATCTGGGTGTAGGTCCACTGTAATAAAAATGGAGCTTGCTCTAAGGATGACTGGCTATTTTGTTTAGTAGCAGACCTAAGGTCCCATTCACACCTCCGCTTTTGTAGCTTAAAGCTTGAAGCTGGAGGAGAAAAAAAATCTATCATTCTCTATGGAGATGGTTCACATCTCCACTCAAAGTCACCTGAATCTCAAGTTCTGGAGCTCGAATCAGGCAGATCAGAGCGTTTTTGGCCTGTTTTTATTTCCATAGAAATGAATGTGTGTTAGGTGTTTTTATTTTTTGAGCGATTTTCTGCTCAAATGCAAAAATGTACAAATTAAAATCGTAATGTAATATATGAATAAATAAATGTAACATGAATGTACAAAAAACTAAAAGGCTCCATGTACACAGAAGCTGATAAACTGCAGTTTATTGGCGTTTTGGCGGTTTTTTTTAAAAGCCCATTAACTGCACTCTATGTTAGCCTATGTGTTCATGTACACATAACGTTTTTTAGCTTTAATGAGCAGTGGAGTTAATGGGCTTTTTTCTGAACGCAAGAAACTCGCGTTCAAAGTGCCGTTTTTCAGCAGAACAAGACGCAAAAAAACGCAAAACGCTCAAACGCTGGCCGCGAGCGTTTTTAGCGTTTTTTGGTCCATTGAAAAAAATAAAAATAAAAACAAAATAAAAAAACCGAAAAAATGCTACACTGAAAAACGCTAATAAAAGCTAGTAAAAAAACGCTGATAAAAGCTAGCTTTT
The DNA here is from genome assembly GCA_029206835.1 of Rana muscosa. Classification (NCBI taxonomy): domain Eukaryota; kingdom Metazoa; phylum Chordata; class Amphibia; order Anura; family Ranidae; genus Rana; species Rana muscosa. The sequence continues at coordinate 169,728,351 of CM055117.1, read as the reverse complement.
TCTGCTGCTTTAAAAACGACAGTTTTTGAGCTTCTGTGTACATGGAGCCCTAATCCATCATAAATAAATACATCATAGTGTGTAATAATGCATAAATAACAATTAACCCCCTTAAAACCTTAAATATTACATTATTTAAAAAAAAAATAATAGTAAAAAAATAAACACCCAAACCCAAAAAATATTAACGTATTTATTTTGTGTTAGGGAGTTTAGTTACTTATTATTGAGTAACTAAACACCGTAACACAAAATAAATCAGTACATTATTATTATTTTTTGGGTTTGGGTGTTTTTTTTTTTTTTTTTTTTTTTTTTAAGGGGTAGTAGTAGTAGTAGTAGTAGTAGTAGTAGTAGTAGGGAAGTGTTTGTATTGCTTTTGGGACTTGTTCACACTTGACTAAATTTCTAACGCCTAACAAATGCTTCTATAGCGTTAGTATGGGCATTGGACTCAATTTAATGAGCTTTAGTATGGGTTTTAGACTGGCGTTTTACAAGGGTTAATGACGAGTTAGAAATGCTCCCCAAATGCCCTATGGGCAGTTTTTGAAGCATTTGATGAGCGTTAAGGTGCGTTGAATCTGCTCCACAAATTGCCTTCTCCATTACAAGAAATAAACTAATCTTACCGCACCAGAGCGTTTGCGAAGCGTTACAACAGACTTGAATGTGAGGCATTGAAAAGCTTCAAACGCTTCCTGACACGACAATTTTAAAGCGACACTAACGCTTCATGTTTTCATAGTGTGAACTGCATAATGTGCTGTCTATTGTATCATTTGCATAGATGTTTGAGAGGCGATTTTAACGCCTCTCAAACGCCTGATTTTAACGTCAGTGTGAACTTCGTCTTTAGGTGACGCAACATTAAACTCATGAACATAGCAGTGATATTGTACCCCATTAGGATCCTGTATTTCTCAACACTTTCTTTTACCAAAAATTGGTTAATTTATTGCAATTGTGTGCTCTAAAATGTATTTTAGTGTATATTTGTACTGCAATTTACCACTATTTTCAGGGGGTTTTATGTAATCTTTTGGGCCTAAATACATTTTTTAAATGTGTGCAAAAAGCGCAAAACTGGCTCTGGCAGTGAAAGGGTTAAAGGATATCTAAAGGTTTGTTTAAAAAAACAAAGTCATACTTGCCACCTCTGTGCAGTTGGTTTTGAACAGAGGGGCCCCAATCCTCCTCTGCTGGGGTCCCTCAGCAGCGCTCCTGGCTTCTCCTCTTCTTGAGTGCCCCGTTGGAGAGCCGCTCTCCCTCGGGGCACTCGTGCGGGCGTGCCCGCGTGTCCTGTTGCTGCGCCTATTGATGCAGACAGCAGGACTCAGCCTCGCCCCCTGGCCCCCCGAATCATTGGATTTGATTGACAGCAGTGGGAGCCAATGGCTGCGCTGTTATCAATCTATCCAATCGGGACCCAAGACACTGTGCTTGTCCCTGTCGCTGGAAAGACCGGGTTCAGGTAAGTAAAAGGTGGCTCTGGGGGACAGCTGCATCACAGGAGGTTTTTCACCTTAATGCAGGCATGTCAAAAGTCCGGCCCAAGGGCCAATTGCGGCCGTGTTCCAGTTTAATGCAGCCCCACTGGTAATTTGGAGGGGGGCCACAAAAGATATATATATATATATATATATCATATTTATCTTTCTGGCAGCCTCCAGAGGGGACAGGGAGGGGGCAGGACGAGTGCCGTCAGATTACATACAGGAGAATCTCCTGTTTACTCTGCAGCCTCTGTAATAGGAAGTCCCTTCTCCTGGGCTGGCATTGAATGACTGTTCTGTCTGTCGTAGGAGGCGAAACTTTGGATTAATGAGGCCGCTGAGCAAACAGGAGATTCTCCTGTATGTAATCTGTTTGCGCTTGTCCCGCACCGCTCCCTGTCCCTTCCGAGGTTGCAGTTAGGCATCAATCAAGCTACACTGATGGCGATGGTGAGGCTGCATTCTTGGCAATGGTGAGGCTGCATTCTTGGCAATGGTGAGGCTGCATTCTTGGCAATGGTGAGGCTGCATTCAGAGGCTTCATTCATGTCAATGGTGAGGCTTCATTCATGTCAATGGTGAGGCTTCATTCATGTCAATGGTGAGGCTGCATTCATGTCAATGGTGAGGCTGCATTCATGTCAATGGTGAGGCTGCATTCATGTCAATGGTGAGGCTGCATGTAGAGGCTGCATTCATGGCTATGGTGAGGCTGCAGATGGGCACTGATTAGGCTGCATTGATGGGCACTGACCCTTATTTTGCTTCACAGTTCTTATTTATAAAAAAAAAATTCCTGAAACTTCCCTCTTAAAGTGAAGGTGCGTGTTATACGTCGATAAATACAGTATATCCAAATAACACGCCCAAGCTCAACCTTAGACTCTTCACCACACACAGCCACAAAGGCAAAAGAATTCTTGTTGCGCAGTGTATTCGTTAATTTGCATTTCATTTTAATGGTTCAAAGAATGTCAGGCAAAATGGTCGGCCCTCACGCATGTTCACTTCATCCCTCTTTGAAAAAGGTTTGGACATAGAATGCATTAAGGTGAAAAACCTTGAGGGTTTACAACCCCTTTAAAGATTCTCTCTCTCTCTCTCTCGCACTTTCTCTCGCTGTCCCGCTGTGTCTCTGTCCCGCTGTGTCTCTGTCCCGCTGTGTCTCTGTCCCGCTGTGTCTCTGTCCCGCTGTGTCTCTGTCCCGCTGTGTCTCTCTGTGTCTCTCTCTCAAGAATTATGTACAGGAAAACCTGTGTGTGATATTGAGCACGGCCAGCAAGCACATAAGGTTGTTGCCACTGCTATTGCATGTGATGCTTGGCACTTCACTTTTTCAAACGAGTCCTGGAAGCACTTGACCCCCAGGTTAACACACTGTACAGCTCTTATAATAAAATATAGAGTTGGCAAAGCGCACTGCAGCCAGGGGCCCATCCGATATTCTGATTCAATAATACTTGCCCTTTTCCCCCCCAATGAAAACTTTTTTGGTAGACAACAATGAAATGTTGTAAAACTCAGATTTACATGTTAAAATGGTTTAACTACTGTTAAAATAGATTAAAATCCAAGTGTTAAATGTTTTGGCTATCATAACATTCTTGGAGTCCCTGATCTGACCACTCATTAGACAAATTCATGATGACCATTCAATGTGAAATCCTATAATAGAATACTATAGTATATACTCGTTTATATCTTTGAGTAAGAAAAATAAGTATTTTTTTCTGCCTCCGATGCTTATCTGCCTGATTAAGGAAGGAGAAAGGGAAGAGAGCATCTCCTGTGCATAATAAATCACCATGATGATCATCCAGGCTTAGAATTCCAGATGTTTTCAATTGTAAACTCCAGAATGTGGAAATATCATCATGGCGGGGGGAGTTTTTCCCCCTGAAAGAAGACAGCCCTCGCTTTTCAGTGGCTGCCAAAACAAATAATGGCATCAGAGATCCCTGTTAGTACTTACTTACACTATTTTTAAGTATGTGTATATATTCCTAAAGAAAGATTTATCCAACCTTTTGTCAAACAAATGTGTAAGAAATCACAAATTAAGGTTTGTGTGTAGTGACCCCACCGCCTCAATATGTCAAAGCTTAGGGCGTGTGATGATCCAATCAGTATTGCATAAGTAATACTCCTGCATCCACAATGTTTAGAGGTGTCTGAACCCAGAAGGAAAGTTGGGTATATTCCTATTACAAGGGACACCTGTAATCGCATACTTTCTGAAACCAAAATGACAATCATCTCTGAAGGTCTTATATTCTGCCCATCCACCAAATTGGAGGATTTACAGTTATTCTCACATATGGAGAAATTTTTCAGGAGGCTCAAAGAATATTTTCACAGAAATGAAATAATTCCTATGACAATAGAATGTGACAAAAAGTAAAAGAGTAGCGAATTCACGCCTCCACGGGGACATAACGCCAAACTGGACACCTATATTAATAGCTTCAGACTGCGAGTTACATCCCTGATATCCACCCAGCAAAAGAAAATGTTATAAAATCTTTCACCACTGTAACGAAAGGCCATACACAATTTAAGAAATAATCAGGCTATCGCCATCAATCCAGCAGTTAAAGGGGAACAGTTGTTGTGACAGATACAAGGGGTCCAGAGGCAACCGGCAAATGCTACTTATTATAAACAACTGGATTATGATACGACCCAGGATTTTACTCGACCAATAAAAAGTCTTGTTAAAACACTACCAACCCACCTACGTTCAGAACTTATGAGTGCGATTTCGGATACTCCAGAAATTTGGGACTTATACATGCTGCCAAAGATCCATAAGCCAGGAGAATCAAGGCAGAAACATCAGATCAGGTATGAACACACTAACTAAACAAATCTTAAGTCTTGTAGAAATGTTAAAACTATTAAAGACTGCCAGTTTCCTGGAAGGTACTACTGTTTTCTGAACAGGATCAACACTATACAGCAATTACCACCAAACACACTTCTAGTCACTATGTATGTAGAATCTCTGTACAGTAACATTCCTCACAAGGATGGGATTGCTGCTTGTCACATATTTTTATCGTCCTCGCCAAACCCCAAGTACGGTGCTGAGGATGTTACACAGCTCATTGAATTCATTCTAACACACAACTACGTTACTTTCAATAATGACCTCTATCTTCAGTGTATGGATACCACTATAGTAAAATGGTATCCCAATATGCCTGACCTGGAGGACAAATTCTTTAACAGCATACAACAAAAGCCATACAGATATTATTGCTATATTGATAATGTTTAAATCATATGGACAGAAGGTGAGGAAAACATTTAAACACATTTTCACTCATTGGTCAACACATTTCACCCATCATTCAAGCTAAAAATTGACTCTTGGAATCGGCACACATGTTCATTTCCTAGATGCCACAGTATACATCAGGGATGATAAGCTACACACCTCCATATTTAGGAAACCCATTGACAGATGCAACTATCTCCACAGTTCCAGCTTCCACCCCCAACACACCAAGCGGGCCATCGTACACAGCCAGGCCATCAGATATCACCTAATATGCTCAAACCAAAAAGACTGAAATAAACATCTCGGACTCCCATATGAAAGGCTAAAAGAACAAAACCATCAATATAAGCATAAACACGGTCCTGAAAACCTGAAGAGAAAATCTCCTCCCAATATAAAGAGAAAAAAAAAAAAACAACAAATAACCATGTACCTCTAGCTATCATATATGTCAGCACTAGAAGGTACCATATATACTCGAGTATAAGCCGAGTTTTTCAGCACATTTTTTTTGTGCTGAAAATGCCCCCCTCTGCTTATACTCGAGTCACCTTTTTTTTGTGCCTGATCTTCCGGAATTTGGGGACCTGGTACTGGCCGGCCATAGGTCTCCTGGACCCCAAACTTGGCACACATATAGCCCCACTCTTCTACAAGTGTGCAAAGTTTTTTTGTCTGGGGACCAGAGAGAAACAACACTTAGAGCTTTCATGACTGAGGTTTACAACCACTGTAAGGTACCTTCCTTTGCCCTTACTGCATTTGTCTACTACCCTAATATTTTGCCCGAAGAGCCCCAAGGGCTCATGCACACTGCAGCTCAAAAAAAGAGCTGCTTTTACAGGCGTTTGAGTGTTTTTATTGTGCGCTTTTGCACTCCCAAATGACCACAATGCTTTCAAAATTACCCTGTATACTCGAGTATAAGCCGAGTTTTTTAGCACATTTTCTTGTGCTGAAAATGCCTCCCTCGGCTTATACTCGAGTCTGTGTCCATCTTAAACTTTGTGCGCCTGATCCCGGCCCAAACTTGCCAAACATGTAGCCCCACTCTTCCTCTACAAGTGTGCAAAGGTTGTTGTCCGGGGGACCTACAGCCGGGGAGCACTGATTTTTCAAAGCCGGGCACCCCTTCCATAGACTCCCATGTTAAATGGTAATTTCTCCGGTGATTTTGGGGACCCGGTACCGGCCGGTCGTAGGTCCCCTAGACCCGAAACTTGGCACACATGTAGCCCCATTTCTCCTCTATAAGTGTGCAAAGTTTTTTGTCTAGGTAACCTACAGCCGGGGATCACGATTTTTCAAACCGGGCACCCCTTCCATAGACTCCCATGTTAAACATCAGTCTAGTCATGGACACAGTGAGGCATGCACATGGACACAGTGAGGCATGCAGATGGACACCCTAGGCTTATACTCGAGTCAATACGTTTTCCCAGTTTTTGTGGTAAAATTAGGTGCCTCGGCTTATATTCGGGTCGGCTTATACTCGAGTATATACGGTAATCAAAAATTTGCACCCCATTATAACAGAGGATAAAACATTGAAAGGAATATTACAACAACACCCAATTCAGGCAACCAACAAACCTCACACATAAATTAATCAGCAGGAATCTGCATTCTGATTATGAGGTCACAATTAAGGGAAACAAGACCTGCAACAAAAAACACTGTAAACTATGCAGCCAAATCAATCCATCAAAAAGTGTCAAAAACACAAAAGAGACCTTCAATATCACAGGATCATACAGCTGTACCTCATTCAATGCAAACAATACAACAAAGGATCTTACGTTGGCAAAACAGGACATAAATTACAAAAAATAATGAATTTACACAGAAACTTAATTGAAGCTCGCACAGAGGTGGATTTCTGCACACCAGTGGGACATCATTTCTCATAACCAGACCACACTTTGGAAGACCTGAATGTTTTGGTTCTTAACTAGGGAACTTCAAAACTACTCAGGAAAGGAAAACTTTTGAACGAAGGATGATGATTCTATTTGACACAAAAGATAATGGACTAAATGTGGACCCGAGTTTCCTAAATCTCAATCCAGCAGTTTTACAACCTCCCTCACGTCTGACTCTTCCTCCCACCCATTACATAGCTATATCCCTGCCTTATCTCACCAACTTTTGAAGTTTAATTACCATTGCTGTGTGCATATTTTTTCTTTTCTTTTTTTTTCCGCCTTAGATTGTCTGCCTTCTTAACATTCTACTAAAACTTTGTGTAATAGTACTGCTTGGACCTTAAAGAAGGAGGTGCGTCCTGAAAGCTTGTCCTGAAAAGAGAAACCTGTAGAAATATTGGTTAGTTGTTGTATTTAAAAAAATCACCCTTTTTTGAAGCCTATTAGAGCCTCTGGCTCTAATCGCGTGCTTCAAAGAAAACACCCCTTCCATTGGAATCCATGCGTCCGGTGCCCGGCATGTAGATTAGATTAGGGGGCCAAACGCCTTTTATGGAGCGGCCGCCACTGCTCCGCTTCTTCCACAACCTCCTGCTCTCTAGCCCCCTCATCCCCTCCTTCCATGCTCACGTCCAGGAGTTCTCAAGTAACCTCTCTCATCCTCTGAAATTCCCTACCCCAATCTGTTTAGCTATCTTCTTCTCTGGTGTTCCCTGAAATCTCATCTCTTCAGGAACGCCTATCCCCACCTCTAGTTAACAACTGAATTTTACTTCCTCTAACAATCTATGCCACACAGTTATCTTTTTTTGTATCACTTGCCCTTCCCTTTAGATTGGAAGCTGTTAGGGGCAGGGCTCTCCAAACCTACTTGCCTGGATTTTTTTTTTTTGTAGTCTTCATTTATTTTGTAAAGCACTGTGCAAACTGCTGGCGTCATATAAATCCTGTATTATAATAATGCTTTAAAATGGAAAATAAAAGCATTTGCTTGCTTGCACCAATACAGTGCTGTAAGGGTGTTCTTAGACATGTATGTCCTGGATCGTTCTGTGTTTGCCAACTGTTGATGCTAATCTCGTTCGCTTTAAAAGCCAAAAATTAATGATATATAAACAACTGAACGTAAAATTCTGTTCTGATCAGCTTTCAAAGTCATAGGGAGAATATTGCTTAGAAATTAAAGTATTTGGCAATGTATAAATAGTTCGGCTTTCTCTCCAAAAATAGAGCGCATTGCTCTTTTCTTTAACATAAATGGGTATGTTTTTCTAAGAGGCATAGATTGTGCTTGGCTACAGTGAAAGCTGGCATGTCGGAAGATACTGAGCCTGCCTGAACTGTGCTTTACTTGTAATGAATGCCAACTAGTGCCATCACATGGCTGCATTGTGCTAATAATTCAGAAACTGACCACTGTCAGCTCAGCTCTGGAAGGGTTTGTTATTGGCATTGACAGTTGACTGTATGTGTGCAGCATGTCAAGAAGGAAATGCATTCTAACAGGTCATTGTCTTCTGTATTGACAGTGGAAGTTGTTGGTCTCTTGCCCAAAGAAATCTGGCAATGACTAAACTGGAAGTCAGCCAGGGGGAACAATAATGTAGTTCTTGGATGGTGAATTAAATTGTAAACATGAAAATGTTGTCTCCCAGTAAAGTGTGTAGAAGTCATACAGATTAATTAACTTGTTCTATAAAAGATCATAACACGTATTTAAAGTGGAACTTTAGAGCTGAAATAAAAAAAAGGGTGAACAGGAAGGAATTTTATTGCATCAGAGACATTCTTTGTCTCGTCTGAAATAAAGTTACCCACTTTACCTGCCTGTCCACCCTTGTATGGTGAGCCGAGCACACACAGCTTACTGTACGGATTCGGCAATGCCGAATCCAACTAAACTCCTACGCCTGCACGGGAGTGATGTCATTCCCGCCCAGCCAATGAAAGCGCCTGGCGATTGAGACCTGAAAGCCGGCCGCCCGAAGATGTCAGCTACCAGGAGCTCCGGGACGCTGCATGGCTGGAGCCAAGGTGAGTATAGTTCCGCTTTAGCCACTTTAGTACCGTGCTATGGCCAAAAGACGGCTACAGCACAGAACTATAGTTCTGGAAGGGCGTCCATAGATGCATCGGGCACGCTCTGTGACTGCTGTATCCTTGGGACACAGCTGATCACAAATAGGGGTAAAGGGTCACAGTGGCCCTTTACCATGTGATCATCTATGTCCAATGAAAACTGATCACATGTAAACAGACTTGCCGGTTATCTGCAGTCCTTTCCTCACGAGCTGTGTCTGTGTCACACGCATTCCTGCTTAAAGGCGTAGGAACACACAGAAGCCCACCCAAGCACATTGGCAGCTAATGTGGTCCTATGCCAATTCCAGCAAGCGAAAACAAAAATGACTCTAATTTATAAATCGCTATTAGAACAGTGATGGCGAACCTTGGCACCCCAGATGTTTTGGAAGTACATTTCCCATGATGCTCAACTCCACTGCAGAGTGCATGAGCATCATGGGAAATGTAGTTCCAAAACCTCTAGGGTGCCAAGGTTCACCTTCACTGTGTTAGAGTAATATGCACATGGAAGGGCCCACTAACCAGCCAAATGACACAAATAATTTGCGTTAAAAAAAAACGAGGTTTTAGTAGCTAGCACAAAAACATTTGCAAATATATGTGGAATACGTACTCTCGTCAGAGCCTTTCTGTATAGTGCAGTCCTAACAATAGTCTGAGAGCCTCCTATACTGGTCTCAGTTCTTCTAGAACAGCGGTCTCCAAACTTTATAAACAAAGGGGCAGTTTACTGGCCTTCAGACTTTAGGGGGCCGGACAATGGTCATTGGGAGTAGATAATATCTCAGGCTTGGTGGTCAGTGGGAGGAGGAATAGTGCCCCATCATTGGTATTAGCGGGTGAAATAGTGCCCAACTGTTGCTGTCAGTGAGGGGAATAGTGGCTCATATCCGTGAAAGGAATTGTGTCCCAAGGGCCAGATAAACTTAAAGGCCACAGTTTTGAGGCCACCATTAATTAGCTTTTGACCCATTGCCCAGCACAATGCTAGAGAGTTAAAGGGGTTGTAAAGGTTCGTGTTTTTTCACCTTAATGCATCCTATGCATTAAGGTGAAAAAACACCTGGCAATGACGCTCCCCAGCCCCCCGTTTTACTTACCTGAGCCCGTTCACCTGCTGTGCTCGCCCCTGACGTCCTCTTCTCCACGAAGTCTGGCTGTTGATTGGATAGATTGATAGCAGCGCAGCCATTGGCTCGCGCTGCTGTCAATCACATCCAATGACAGGGGGCGGGGCTGAGTGATACTGTCAGCGGCTATAGCCGCCGGCTGTATCACGGGAGCGCACCCGCAATCTAACCCCCTAGGGAGAGAGTTTCCCATGAAGGGGGTTAGCTCTTGCAGGGAGGAGCCGAGACAGCCGCCGAGGGACCCCAGAAGACCAGGATCGCGGCCACTCTGTGCAAAACGAACTGCACAGTGGAGGTAAGTATAACATGTTTGTTATTTAAAAAAAAAAACAAAGCTTTACAACCACTTTAAGTTTTTCGTCATAAAGAATTTTTTTACTTTTTTGGATTGGTTGTTTTATATACAGTCTGTATACTGTTTATATACAGTTGTCTATATACAGTCAATCTGTCTTCTCTTTTTTTGGCTCTACTCGGGGTCTCAATTCTCTATCAGTGAAGGAACCTTAAAAAACAAAGTGCGTTTTTGATATTTTTTGCTGTGTTCCAGTACAGTTCTGTGCAGAAAAATGCAGCATGTTCTACTGCGCTGGTGTGAACTAGGGCATTGGAATACATGGAAAACACTGGGCATGCATTTTTCATTCAGAAAAAAAACGCACTGGACTGAATCTGGTGTGAACTAGCTTTAAAAGCAAATCGCAGGACTTTATACCTGAAGTTTGATCGCCTGTGCCTGTCTCAGCCCTCCGAAAATCAGCAAGCAGTGGGCTTGTCTGCATGCCAGAGCTCAGAAGGCTGACCACGCCCCCTTATGAATACCGACTAATCAGAGATCCAGGAAGGCACCGCCTGACATCTTCTTGTCCAATTAAACTCAGTCAAGGAGCATCCAATTCCTGGGTGAGCTGGAGGAGATAGGGGGAGGGATATGTGAGGAAATGCTGTACACACGCCCCCTTCTCTCATGCTCGTGCATGGGAGAACTACATGATCTGTCAGTCACAGGAGCGGTGGTGTGGTGGCACAAATTTTTTGTAATGTGTCACTTATTAACACTGCTGCAAAGCATAGGGGATTTTAGAGTGCAGAAATGATCCTTGGCAAGACTAGGGACAGATGGCTTCTGCTGCTTTACTGTAATAGGTAAAATGCTTATTTTGCTTTTGATTTTTCAGGTTTACAACCACTTTAAGAAGAAAGTTTTTGCAAGTGCACAAATACAGCTACAATCACCTTAAAGCGGTAGTAAACCACATAAAAAAACAAATAAACAAAATGGGCACCCGGGCAATTTAGGTTATAATGTGCTAGTATGCATCATATACTAGCACATTATGACAGACTTACCAAAAAAAAAGCCCTTCTGCGGTGTGCTGTGACCGCTGAAGGCACTTCCTTCTGGTCTTCCTTCTGGGTTTGCGGGCTTCGGCGTTATGAATGGCTGAGCTGGCGATGATGTCACGGGAGTCCCTGTTTGCGGCACGGCTCTGAAGGAACGGCACCGGTATGCGCATGTGGCGGTGACGTCACTGACTGTATCTAAAGTAAATATCTCCGAAATGGGTTTACAAGAGCGTTTACTCCCACTTTAAATTGGAATTCCAAGATCAATCTAATTAAGCTTAAAACTGCTCCTACCCCCATCCTAACTACCGTGTAGAAGGAAGATGCATATACTTACCTATTTTGAAGGTACTCTAGTCTGGTCACATGATATCTCTAGCAGCTGGCTTCAGGGGTCAGGAGATATCGCAGAAAATGGCTTAAATGCATGGGCAGTGACATCGCTCATAATCTTACTATGGGGCATCCGTTGTTGGCTGTCCCTCCTCTCCCCTGAAGGCAGCTGCTGGGAGCCGATCATGTGATCAGACTGCAGCGCCCTCAGATTAGGCAAGTATAAGCAGCTTCCTTCTATAGGGTTGTTAGTATCGGATTTAGAACAGGGTGAGAGCAGATTTAAACTTCAATAAATCCATCCTGGACTTCCACTTTAAAAATAATCTTACCTAAAATAGACTCACAAAACAAACTAAAAATAACAGAGAATGTTCAGAGACAAATGGCAGAACAGATTGTGTATTAACAAATTCAATGTACCTGAAAATCAATCTGCCAAAAAACAGCTTGATTTTCTGCCATATTTGAGGAGGGGGACAGGTGCTGTCACATACCTGGTGGGTAGAGCCTGGTTTATGCAGATGAAGGCCTCTCTAACACCTCTGACCCGGGACCCCTGGTAGGGTATACAAATGGCGCAGGAGTGCATAGTCGCACGAGGCCCAGTAGACATGCTTGCTGCTGTTGGAGTAGTACGCCAGATGGCAGCGGATCTCCCGAGGGCAGGAACAAGCTAGTACTTTAGCCGTAGAGCAGGTTCCAGTGGCAGATGGACAGGTGCTAGCAACTTGGTAGCTCCGTATAGACTAGAACATAAGCAGAATCAGACAAGCCGGGTCATACACAGATTGATCAGATCAAGTACAGATACGGAGGCAGGAGAATGGTCAAAGAACAAGCCAGGTTGGTGCAGGTGGATAACAGGAATAGTCAGGAACAAGCCGGGTCAGTATTTCAAGAGCAGATACAGGTAACGGGGAACAGCACAATCACAGAATGCTGTAGACGAGACAGCACTGATCCTGGGTGCTAATTCAGCTTAAATAGCCGATTTGGTGCCCTTATCTGTCACGAGATGCACCGCGCACATTTGTGCGTGCATGCGTTTGCATTCCTGTGCATATGCATTCGCATGCGCTAATGCGTCTCTTCTTCCAGTTATTCAGGGATTTGTCTGCAGCTATTCTGTCTTCTGACAGGTGCTCTTCAGTGTGATTTCCCAGCAGTCGACTGATATAGGGGATTATTTAACTGATAATTTTTTTTCAAATTTCAGTATTAAAATTAATCAAGATTTTGACTGGATGATCAGGTGCTACTTGCAAGGCCAATGGTAAACTTTTTATTCTTGAAACATTGACATTGACTTATTAACAAATGCACAATTACCTGTTGTAGATTAAAAAACATGGCAGTGTTAATGCCATTAACAGACCTAAATTTATACTTGTATGTAACTTTAAAATAACTTAACCAAGCTTTTCAGCTGGCCATTTAGGCTAGGTTCACATTCTTGCAGGTCGGGAACACACAAAATCATTTTGCCTTCCTGTCCCACAGCCAAAGGCACTGCTTTTTCCAGTTGTGCGGAGTGCCATTCTTAATGGCAACCCAACGCATCGGTAAATGTGGTGCATTTTTGGCTGCGGCAAACTGCATGATGCCACAGCACTATGCGCCTCGGTGCTGCACAATTTAAAAAAAAGGGTCAAGGACTTCGTTCCTCGCGTTTCTGCGGTCAGGGCAGCTTGTTGAAATAAATACACACAGAAATCAGGCTGCAATAGTGTCAACCTAGCCTTAAAGTAGTTGTAACCCCTCTCATATACCTAGTGAAGTGAATAGATTCAGGTGATACACAGAGATTAAATAAAGCCTGTTACTCAAGTTTTACTTGTTTATCTGCAGTCTTATCTTCTCTACACCCCTTCAAATGGGCAGAATCATGTTAAAATCCTTCTTCATCTGTTAGTATCACAGAGGAGGGGGTGGAGAGCTGTAGTTACAGTGAGAGCTGATTGGAGGAAAGGGGCACACCCTCTCTACACACTGCACAGGAATGAAGGAAGGACACAGAACTCTGTTCTGAATAGACAAGCTGTGAGGTGAGCTCTCCTCCCCAGTCACATATTTATCTCATGTGTCGGCAAAACTTCTTAGAAGTAACTCATGCTAATAACAGAGAAGAAACAACACTTAGAGCTTTCATGACTGAGGTTTACAACCACTGTAAGGTACCTTCCTTTGCCCTTACTGCATTTGTCTACTACCCTAATATTTTTCCCGAAGAGCCTCAAGGGCTTATGCACACTGCAGCTCAAAAAAAGAGCTGCTTTTACAGGCGTTTGAGTGTTTTTATTGTGCGCTTTTGCACTCCCAAATGACCACAATGCTTTCAAAATTACCGTGTATACTCGAGTATAAGCCGAGTTTTTCAGCACATTTTTTTGTGCTGAAAATGCCCCCCTCGGCTTATACTCAAGTCTGTGTCTATCTTCAAATTTGTGCGCCTGATCCCGGCCAGCTATAGGTCCCCTGGACCCCAAACTTGCCAAACATGTAGCCCCACTCTTCCTCTACAAGTGTGCAAAGGTTGTTGTCCGGGGGACCTACGGCCGGGGAGCACCGATTTTTCAAAACCAGGCAACCCTTCCATAGACTCCAATGTTAAATGCTCCTTTCTCTGGTGAATTTGAGGACCCAGTACCGGCCGACCCTAGGTTCCCTGGACCCCAAACTTGGCACACGTGTAGCTCAACTTTTCTTCTACAAGTGTGCAAAGTTTGTTGTCTAGAGGACCTACGGCCAGGGAGCACCGATTTTTCAAAGCCGGGCACCCCTTTCTATAGACTCCCATGTTAAACGTCAGTCTTGTCACACAGCGCCGGAGATCAGGTAGGGAGATTGGACACAGTGAGGCATGGACATGGACACAGTGAGGCATGCAGATGGACACCCTAGGCTTATACTCGGGTCAATACGTTTTCCCAGTTTTTTGTGGTAAAATTAGGTGCCTCGACTTTTATATTCGGGTCGGCTTATACTCAAGTATATACGTTAGTTTGTCGCCATTTTCATTGCACAAGAGAGCAGAGAGAATATTTTTATTTTTTAATGCAATCATCTTGAAACTTTTACTTTTAATCATTCGTGAAATAGTGCTACTGCTTTTGTTGCAGAGGCTGCTATTCATGAGAATGCAGCTGCAACACAGGCCAATCCATCGCCGTCGCTACTGGACACATCCTTTTACTTTTTGAACCAAATTTCTTCTGGATATTTTGCAAGTATGTATGGTGAGCTGAGAAAAAATCCTGAAAATATTTTCAATTTCAGAATGGACATCCTTGATGACATTTGAACCTTTAATGACCTTATTATTAATTATGGATTTTTTTATTTTTTTTTAGATTTTAAAAATATTTACACTCACCAGCCACTTTATTAGGTACACCTTGTTTGCACCAGATTGGACCCCCTTTTGTCTTCAGAGCTGCCTTAATTCTTCATCGCATAGATTCAACAAGGTGTTGGAAACATTCCTCTGAGATTTTGGTCCATATTGACATGATGGTATCATGTAGTTGCTGCAGATTTGTCCGCTACGAATGTCTTTCCACCACATCTCAAAGGTAATCTATTGGATTGAGATCTAATGACTGTGGAGGCCATTGGAGAACAGTGACCTCATTGTCATGTTCAAGAAACCAGTTTGAGGCCTCGTACACACGACCGAGTTTCTCGGCAAGAACCAGCAAGAAACTTGCTGGCAGAGATGTCTTGCCGAGAAACTCGTTCGTGTGTATGGTTTCTCGTCAAGAAAACCATAAAGTAACCTCGACGAGAAAATAGAGAACCTGCTCTCTATTTTCTCGTCGAGATTCTCGTCGGCATGTTTCTCGACGAGAAAAGTGAGTGTGTGTGTACACTTACCTGTCCTCCCGGAAGCCCGCGCATGTTCGAAATGAATGCGCGGTAGCTTCCTAGGCATACGTAGGGTATACCAAGATGGCGGCGACGGCATCGAATGTGACGAGCGCATGCTCGTCGTAGTCGATCACGTCACCACGTACGCTCCATTCAAAGAACCGCGGGTTCTTTGAATCGAGCGTCTGTGTACACTCGGCCGGGCCAAGTTTCTTGTCCAAGAATCTCGTAGAAAAAAACGACATGTTTTTTTCAGCGAGAATCTCGGCCGTGTGTACGAGGCCTGAGATGATTTTAGCTTTGTGACATGGGGCATTATCCTACTGGAAGTAGCCATCAGAAGTAGTCATAAAGGAATAGACATGGTCAGCAACAATACTCAGGTAGGCCGTGGCGTTTAAGCGATGCTCAATTGCTACTAAGGGACCCAAAGTGTGCCAAGAAAATATCCCCCACACCATTACACCACCACCAGCCTGAACCATTGATACAAGGCAGGATAGATCCATGCTTTCATGTAGTTTACACCAAATTCTGACCCTACCATCTGAATGTCGCAGCTGACTCATCAGACCTGGCAACGTTTTTACAATCTTCTATTGTCCAATTTTGGTGAGCCTGTGTGAATTGTAGCCTCAGTTTCCTGTTTTTAGATGACAGGAGTGGCACCCAGTTTGGTCTTCTGCTGCTGTAGCCCATCTGCTTTAAGGTTCATTGTGTTGTGCATTCAGAGATGGTATTCTGCATACTTTGGTTGTAATGAGTGGTTATTTGAGTTACTGTTGCCTTTCAGTCAGCCTATTCTCCTTTGACATCAACAAAGCATTTTTGTCAACACAACTGCCGCTCACTGGATATTTTCTTATTTTTGGACCATTCTCTGTGAACACACGAGCGGAATTTCCGTCTGAAAAATGTTGGATGTTTTTTTTTCGACGGAATTCCGCTCAAGCTTGGCTTGCATACACACGGTCACACAAAAGTTCTCGGAACTTTCGAGCGTTAAGAATGCGGTGACGTACAACACTACGACGAGGCGAGAAAAATAAGTTCACTGCTTCCGAGCATGCGTCGAATTGTTTCCGAGCATGCATGTTTTTTTCCCCCATCGGAATTGCATACAGACGATCGGATTTTACAATTTTTTTCCGTCGTAAAAATAGAGAACCTGCTCTCTATCTAAGTCCGTCGGAAATTCCGACAGAAAAAGTCCGATGGGGCATACACACGGTCGAAATATCCGAAGAAAAGTTCCCATCTGACTTTTTCTGTCGGAAATTCCGACCGTGTGTACGCGGCATTAGAGATGGTTGGGCGTGAAAATCCACAGTAGATTACCTGTTTTCCTGTACCTTCCAGGGCTTTCAATGAGTAGACCATATTTCCCTAACCACTGTACATGAAAAAAAGGAAGCTGGAACGCTCATGAAAAAAATGTTTTTGCACGCTTCTGTGTCTTTTCTGCTTGAAATCTCTTCTCAAAAACGTGAGTTTGGTGAGATTTTTTTCTGGCTATAAGATTATATGCCTGTAAGCTCCTGAAACCGCCTATAGTGTGCATGGACACATTGGCAAACAAAGTTCTTGAGCTGCAATGTGCATGAGCCCTATGCAAAGACAGGCTCTTTGAAAGTCAATATTTGCATAGGGGTAAACATAGGGGCATAGGGGTAAACATGCCCTTCCTTCCCATTTATATGCTATTGGGGCTCTATTAGACCCCTTCACACTGGAGCGGTTTGCAGGCGCTATAGCGCTAAAAATAGTGCCTGCAAACCGACCCTAAACAGCTGCTGCTGTGTCTCCAGTGTGAAAGCCCCTTTCACACTGGAGCGGTGCGCTAGCCGGACGGTAAAAAAAGTCCTGCTAGCTGCATCTTTGGAGCGGTGAAGGAGCGGTGTGTATTCCGCTCCTCCACCGCTCCTGCCCATTGAAATCGATGGGACACCGCGGCTATAACGCCGGAAATGCTCCTCTGCAGAGGCGCTTTGCGGTGGTTTTTAACCCACTCTCGGCCGCTAGCGGGGGAGTAAAACCGCAAACCGCTATCGGCCGAATAGCACCGCGAAGTAGGCGGTAAAGCGCCGCTAAAAATAGCGGCGCTTTACCACCGACGCACCTCCCACTCCAGTGTGAAAGGGGCCTTAGCAGATTTGGACAGTTGGAGAGCAAGATAAGGATACAAGCAGATATTTCGGGCTGCAAAACCAGAGGGCTATGCCCCGTACACACGATCCGAATATCGTGCGACAGATCGTACGACTTTATTTGCTTAATAGTCACAAGTAGAAATTAGGTTATTAAAGTCACAAATTCTCGTACGACAGAAAAAGAAATCGGAAGTGATGTCGTGTTGTAATGTATTGTATTGTATTGTATTTTCGGACGACAACTGTACTGACTAAACGAAAATCGTACGATCTGGTATCGTACGAGGAAAATTTTCGTGCATGTCCGATAAAATAATATCGGATGAACTGTCATGATCGGCTCTCCGAAGCTCTGTACTAACGATCCGATTATCGGACGATTCTTCCTCGGACGACATTTTTCGTACGATATTTGGATAGTGTGTACGGGACAATCGTTTACTGATTCTCTATTGGTTAAATGTTTATTTTAACCATTCGTTGCATTATTATATCTGTGTAGAACTTCTATCTAGTATTTTGATAGTATGAGCTCTGAGCTCTGTACTATTACATACTGAATTAAGTTCATACAAAATCTATAGTTTATCACCAACTATGCCATTTGCTTTATAGAGGACATATTGACAGATACTAGTGTTATTGGTAGCTGGAAATGAGTAAATTATTACTGCAAAACAGATATTTAAAATCAATTGAAACCTAAAATAAATATGAAGGAATAGATAGAATTTGTTACCCTGGAAGCCATTTTTAATGCCTCATGCATAAAAACCTGCATGATGCAGGTAATTAAATGTCATTCTAATTACATTCATAGTTCTGGAAATCTCATATCCCTGTGGCATTTTACTACTTTTTAGTAATTGGAATTCTTGAACAGAATGACGTGCGATTTAAAGAAGTCTTCTGCTTTCTTAGCAAGAGTTCACCTCACGGTTGCTTCTTATACAGCTTTTAGACACCATGAATACAGAGTGCTAAGATTACAGGGCAGCTGGCAGTGTCACCGATCCGGTTGATATGTGTTCCAAGTCAATGGAATTTATTATCTTGCATCAAAGTTTTATAAACAGACGTGTAATGTTTTGAAGACAGGGCTGAATTTCCATTACTGGAATCTGTAGACACACAGCCTTTGGTGACCAAAGCAATACCTTTTTTACGATCACCTCTTTTACACGGAACAATTTCTGGTTGTACTGGTCATATTTTGTCCAATAAGATTGTTACAGTCTTTAAGCTTATATAAGATAACTGATCCTACTAATGATGGGAAAAATTGCTATACAGAAAAAGCTGCCTCTTTGCCTCCCCATCTACACTTGATTACCAAAAGTATTGGGACACCTGCCTTTACATTCTCATGAACTTTAATGGCATCCCAGTTTTAGGCCGTAGGATTCAATATTGAGTCG
The DNA here is from genome assembly GCA_029206835.1 of Rana muscosa. Lineage (NCBI taxonomy): Eukaryota > Metazoa > Chordata > Amphibia > Anura > Ranidae > Rana > Rana muscosa. The sequence goes on along the minus strand of CM055117.1, from coordinate 169,709,314 downwards.
GCCCACCCTTTGCAGCTATAACTGCTTTAACTCTTCTGGGAAGGCCTTCCACAAGGTTTAGAACTGTGTCTATTGGAATGTTTGACCATTCTTGACCAGCCTTGCGGCTTCACTTCCTGGTTCCCTACTGCGCATGTGCAACGCCACTGGTCCCTTTCTGTCTTCTGGGCTCTGTGTCTCCCAGAAGACAGCAGGGGGACAGAGAAGGCGCCGGAAGTGGCGTATATGCCCGCGGGTGGCTTGGATATCTATGCCCGGAAGTGGGAGCAAAATACCTGTATTACACAGGTATCTGCCCCCCCCCTCCCCTGAAAGGTGGCAAATGTGACACCGGAGGGGGGGAGGGTTGCGAAAAGCGGAAGTTCAATTTTTGGGTGGAACTCCGCTTTAAGTGCTTCTAAACTCCACTGCCACTAGACGCTGCTGAAAGCCTATGTGTGCATGGACACATAAGCTAACATGCAGGGGAATTTAGAGGCAGGAAAATAATGCCAGACGCCCCTAGGAGCAACTGTAAAAATGTCCAGTGTACATGAGGCCTTATAGGTTCTCTAGTTTGTATAGGTAGGGTAAAGTTAACTACTTTTTGTCTTTGAAAGGAAGCAATAGCTGTTTTCAACAGGCTGAGTTGTCTGGTCTAAGGCATAGTTATCGCTACAAAGAAGTCACTGTCCAGAGTATAAAAACTCCAGATTCTAAATGATGGCTTAGCTGGCTGATAAAGGAAGAAAGCTGCAAGGCCTCTTTTGACCTTGTTTTTTTGGCTGCTAGCCACTTACCATGAACTCTGTGGAGCCTTTAAATTCCCACGGTTAGCTCAACTCTACATTTCAACGTGCCCATCTGACAATAGAAACACATTGCACAGTGTGCTCATATATAGTATATTGCAGCAATTGGGTGATGTTGGTATGACATAATCATTCATCTTAAATTAACTAATAAATCAAAGTGGATCTGCAAGTAAGCAGTGAAAAACTAGTTCAAGTACATCTCTTTACACTTTTTTCCTGCCATAGTGCTAAAACGACGTATTTCTACATTATACTGTGCCTTGAAAAAGTATTTATACTCCTTGAAATTTTCCACATTTTGTCATGTTACAACCAAAAGTGTAAATGTATTTTATTGGGATTTTATGTGATAGACCACATAATTGTGACGTGGAAGTGTGACGGACTGGGGTTTATATGGTCACAAAACAGACACCCCAAAGCAAAGTACATATTCATTTATTTTATTTTATTTCTAGCAAAGAAATACCTTCCTGCTATTCTATCAAGACCCAGTAGATGGCAGAGAAGGTACACAAACAGAGTTTATATAAGGCCACCCACCATGTGACTGGAGTCAAACAATTTCCAGCCATAAAACCCAGTGGTCTTGTCTCATGCTGTTTGTGTGATTCTTTGCAGTCCACGCCAAGCTGATCACCTTATCTCATCACGTCTACAATTATCAGCTCTCTTAATTCACATTTTGAGACCAGTAACATTTTGGGGGCTCGTCCGGGATTCGTTGTGTTACCAGTGAGAGGGAAGCGCAAGACAAGCGTGAGCCTACTACAGAGCTACAAGGAGAGTCGTGAGTGTCGTCTGCCTTGTGAGTGGAAGTCTTCAGAGTGCAACAGATATGGCGTCTCCTCGTCGTGCGCTGATGTGGGATATCCGGAAACAACTTCATCTGCTTAGTGAAGAACAGCTGCATAGCCTCGCTTCTACGCTGGAAGATGAAAGAGATGTGGACGTTCCATCAGTGACTGGTACCAATGAAATGGAACTCGTTGAATTTATTGAAGACTACTTGAGAAGTGATCAGCTGGAGAAGTTAGAAGATCAAGGCATGTCTTACCTACTCATCATCCAAGACAAGATCAATGAACTAAAACTTAACAAGGAAAGTACACCAACTGTGGACATTGCAACCGCTGCAAAAAAAATAAGTAGTGTGACTGCAAGGACTGAACAGGTATCGGAGGTGGTGAGATTAACTGACGTTGTTGCTTTATTGCCACGTAGAGAATTCAAAATGCATGGTGGTGTAATTTCAGATCATGGTTCGGACATGAGTTACAGTAGCGCGTGCAGACAAATTGACGAGGGTCTAACAGAAAAATTCCCTGAATATGAAATTATACGCACCGTATTGAGAATAATCAAACCTGGTCATTTTAAAGATATGTTGACTGACAAAGATGATCTTACTGTTGCTGAATTGAAAAGGTTTTTGAAGTCACATATGAGAGAACGAAGTGGTAATGAGTTATTTCAGGACCTTAGCAATGCTACCCAGCAAGAAAGAGAAACAGCACAACAATTTGTTTACAGGCTAGTGGGGTTAAAACAAAGTTCTGTCCACATCACAACATGATAGGCGAGAGCTTAACTATGACAAAAAACTGGTGCAAGGCATATTCCTTCATACACTGTATCAGGGACTAAACGAAAAAAACTCTGTTAGACGAGATATCAAGCCTTACGTGTCTGATTTGACAGGAACGGATGACTTTATCATAGAGCAGGTCACCAGATCAGTTGATGAGGAAACAGAAAGACAGACGCTTAAACAGTGCACCTAAACATAAACCTCTTACTGTTCATTCATCACAGACACCAGGTAATAGTGAAAGACACCTTGCAAAAGAGAGTTGAGGAAGATGCTAGAGCAAATCACACTGCATTAACGGAACTAACAACACAGGTTTCTGCTCTCACAAAGAACCTGGAAAAGATGATGAAGCAAACTCCTGTTGTTGGAAACCAAAGAACTAAGCCACTAACCAATGTTCAAGTTCCAGATACAGCTCACTGCAAACCCAGGTGTGATGATTGCATTAAACGAGAGAGTCAGAACTGCTACCACTGTTTCTACTGTGGTTGGACAGGACACAGAGCGGTTGATTGTTTGAAGAAAAGAAGGCAGTCGGGAAACGACAGACGGTCACTGGGAAGGGACAACCAGTGACCACCTCAAATGATCTGTCCCGTGCGAAGGTAAACAGGGTATTCACCCACCGGTCAACTAGAACACTCCCAAAAGAGAAGGGATTCTCCAAACAACACGTAGCACAATTTAATTGGAGGAAAATGCCTACTGTCATGTCGGATGAATGGTGTTCCGGTTGACATGTTGATGGACACAGGAGCTCAGGTCAGCATTGTCGGGAAGGCATGGTTAGAAAAGTTTCTACCCAGCGTCTCCACTAGGCACATACAAGATTTACTTTGTGATGACAACTTATCTATTACAGCTGCAAATGGTTCTATCATTCCATTCATCGGATGGATTGAAGTCTGCCTGGAATTCGAAAGTAGTGGACATGGAAACTCAGCCATCTATGTGCCAATGCTGGTGAGTGACTGCTGTAATGGCAATCCAATTCTTGGGTTTAATGTGATCGAAGAATTGATCAGAGAAAACCGTGACCTACCAAACAGCACCCAAAACCTAACTATCTTGCTGAGTGAAGCTATGAAAGTAAGACAGAGTGTAGCGAATAACATTGTCAATGCTGTCGGTCAAGCAACTGACCCAGGAGAAATATCCGATAGTCGTATGGTCAAAGTGGGGAAGAAGGGACTCCAGATTAAAGGAGGCGAGATCTGTGAAGTCAAATGCAGAATTAGAGCATGGCCAAAAGGAGGAATCATGCCATTTGAACCACTTCCAGAATATCCAGTTGAGGAAGGACTTGAACTATTTCCTTCAGTGGTAGATGTGCCAAATGGGTTCTCTAAACTGGTGAAGATACCTATACTGAACCGTGCTCAACATGACATCTACCTTCCGCCCAGAACAGTATTGGGTACCATTTCTCTAGCAGCTGAAATTCTACCATTGTCTCCAAACAAGGACGATGGAAAGGGAATTGACCAGAAGAAAAGGGCGTTTCATGTAAACCAGTTGAATTAAGTGGACACTGGAAATCAGCTATTCACTAACAAATCTGTTAAGTGGCACCCACCTGTCAATTTGGAAGATCTCTCAGAAGAAGAACAGGAGATAGCGAGACAAATGTTATATGACGAATCAGATGTCTTTGCTCGAGATGAGGGAGACATAGGATGCATTCCTAACCTGAAATTGAGGATAAATCTGAAAGATGAAACTCCTGTCCAGAAATGCTACAATTCGATACCGAAACCCCTATACAAGGAAGTGAAAGAATATATCCAAAACCTTCTTGACAGAGGTTGGGTAACAAAATCTTCTTCCGCATACTCATCACCGGTTGTCTGTGTTCAAAAGAAGGACAGTAGCCTACGACTATGTGTTGACTTTAGGGAGTTAAACCGAAAGACTATCCCAGATAGACATCCACTACCCAGAATACAAGATCTGCTGGATAGCTTAGGAGGATTTACATGGTTCCCAATCCTGGACCAGGGTAGTGCATATCATCAAGGCTTTGTGCATGAAGACTCCAGACATCTGACAACTTTTAGCACCCCATGGGGACTCCTGGAGTGGAATCGTATTCCGTTCGGATTAAATAATGCCCCAGCAGCTTTTCAGAGATGCATGGAAAATGTACTAGAGGGCATCAGAGACAAATGTTGTTCTCCATACCTGGATGATGTACTTTGCTACTCCAAAACTTTTCAGGAGCATGTCAATGATATTAGGCAAGTGCTTAGTCGAATGCGCAAGCATGGTATCAAACTTAGACCGCAGAATTGTGGACTATTTAAACGACAGATTCGATACCTTGGACGAATGGTGTCAGAAGAAGGCATAAAAATTGACCCAAAAGATCTTGAAGCGGTATTATATTTGAAAAGGAAAGAACCAAAAACAGTGGGAGGAGTCAGATCTTTGTTAGGATTCCTGAGCTACTACAGGTCCTTCATTCAAGATTTCTCTCGACTTGCTAAACCACTGTATGAACTTTTGCAGAACACTGAGAAAGAATCTGCTACATCCATTACCAAAAACAATCAAGGGAAACCTACAAAGAAAAATGGGAACAAAACACAAGTGCCATCCAAAACACCGATTCAATGGACACCCAAACATCAAGCTGTAGTATCCAGACTGGTGGATATGCTAACCAATCCACCAATACTAGCATACCCTGATTTTGACCTACCCTTCGTATTACACACTGATGCTTCCAATGAAGGCCTAGGTGCTGTACTGTACCAACGACAAGGAGAAAAGCTTTGTGTTATCAGTTTTGGCTCCAAAACATGGACTCCAGCAGAGCGCAATTACCATCTTCACTCTGGTAAACTTGAGTTTTTAGCTCTCAAGTGGGCAGTCTGTGACAAATTCAGAGATTACTTGTACTACGCTCCAACATTCACAGTCTACACAGACAACAACCCTTTGACATATGTATTGAGTACTGCCAGACTGAATGCTGTGGGTCATCGCTGGGTTGGCGAGTTGGCCGATTTCCACTTCGATATCAAGTACAGGCCAGGTAAACAGAATGCAGATGCGGATACACTGTCACGATTTCCGGTGGAACTCACAAAGAATCTGAGTGAGTACACAGAGCTTGTACCATCTGAGGTTGTGTCAGCTATGTGGCAAGGGAGCAAAGCTGTCGACGAAGAGGCACTATGGGTGGCTTCATTGACTTTTCACTCAGAAAGTGATGTGGCCGAAGAATTGCTGAAAGGACAGACAATCTGCCCAATGACTCAGGAGAACATCAGAGCATTACAACAAGACGATACCAACATTAGAGAAGTTGTCTGGCTTAAGGAGAATGACTGGATTCCAAACCACAAAGAAAAGGAGAGTATGACCAGTAAAACAAGACGTTTGATACATGAATGGAACAAACTCAGAGTTGATGAAGGAATCCTCTACTGACACGCTGGAACCCGAAAACAGCTAGTCCTACCAGAAAAGCTAAAACCATTGGTCTTAAAAAATCTTCATGATGACATGGGTCACATTGGTACTGACAAGGTAACCCACCTAGCACGTGAACGATTTTACTGGCCATTTATGCAAAGAGACATTGATGAATATGTGCTGAAGAAGTGCAACTGTATCAAACAAAAGCGTCCAAATATCACAGAAAGAGCACCTATGGGTTCGATTACTACCAGTTCACCCTTGGAGTTAGTATCTGTGACAGGGGGTCACTTTGGAGCACAGGGTGAATGAAAACCCCAATATGGCCTATGATGGCCATATTCAAGCTGCACATACATTGTATCTAGATTGAATGTGTACTGTGAGGGGTTGTGTAATCATTGCGGTGAGGAGTTAAGGTTATTTGCATTCTATTGTCTATTATGAATTAAGTCTGCTACTGTGACAATGTGGATTGGAGCTGGTCAACCGTCTGGCTGCATATTATGGGATGTTGAAGTGTCTTCTGTGAGGAGGGGGGGGGAATCACCCCTCCTGCCTAAGACTGTTTATCAAAGGAGAAGTTTGAACACACCTGACCTGTATCACCATTGTCATTGGACAGTTTAACCCGCCCTGTTCCCCAAAGGATGGGAGGGGAGGGTTTTGAAGAGAAATGTGTTACCATGTGTTTTGAAAATAAGTTCAATTCCCTGTTTTTGGAACTTGAATACAGAGCGTTGTCTCGTATCTGGGGGGAGAACCATTCGTATGGGGTCTTATTCAGCTGGTTGGAGTGTCTGGTGGCTGTCGTGTGGTTGGAAAGGGAATATCCTAACGGTGTTCACCCCTTTCATACTTGGGGTGCCGTTACAATTGTTGGCAAGCAGTGGGATTGATCCCCACAGCCGGAAGGAAAGCTACAAGAGGACACAGGCCAATGGAAGCACAGTATGAACGGCTAAAGCGTTCTACCCTCAAAGACTTACTGGAGAACCGGGGAAGACCGGCCAACAACGGTAAGAAGAGGGACATTATCAGAGAACTAGTCGAAATGGATGGAGCTGAAAGGTCCAACATAACCGAAAGGCCCAGTATAACAAACAGGACACCCGAAGAGGCAAGTTTTGATCGGGCTGTTAACATAAGACTGGCACATTATGGTCCTAACCCTACAGCGGAGATCATAGACCGAGTTATAGTGGCTGTGGATGTAAATTTGCTACAGCAAAGAGGTTCTGCAGCAGCAGAAGTCACAGCAGCACCAACTGAAAGGAGAAAGATACATTTTACTGCTTTTAAAAATTTCATTGAAACTGAAGGAGAGATTGATGGGTACCTTGCTGATTTTGAACGGCAATGTGCCCTACACCGGGTGCCCACAGAGGAATGGGTTACCATTTTGTCTGGGAAACTGTCTGGCCGGGCCAGTGAAGCGTTCAGGGCCATCCCAGACGAGGATATTATGAACTATGGACTGGTAAAAGAAACACTGTTGGCCAGGTATGCCGTCACACCGGAGGCATATCGGAGGCGGTTCCGAGAGACGAGCAAGCAGACTGGAGACTCGTATACCGAGTGGGCATGCCGCCTACACCGCACTGCCTCTCACTGGGTCGCTGGGTGCCAAGCAGAATCCGGGGAAGAGGTGCTGCAGGTGTTCCTGCTGGAGCACTTCTTTCACAAACTGTCCCTGGAAGTCAGAGAGTGGGTCCGGGACCGAAAACCTTTCACCTTGCCTGAAGCAGCTCGCTTGGAGGATGAATACACAGACGCCCGCAAACTGGATACCCCTGTGGTCAAGGCAACAGCTCGGGTGGATTATCGATCAACGGCACCCCCTCCAGCTATCGCCTACCAACCACAATCGTACCGCCCTACAGCACCACCTCCAGTGGCCACTTATCCTCAGCAGCCCAGGTTCAACTCCCAGGGCTACTCACAACCCATCAGGTGTTTCGGGTGTAAACAGCTAGGGCACAAAAAGCCAGACTGTCCATTGAATCCAGCCAGACAGTCCCAGTCATGGAGACAGCCAGCAAGGGGGAGCCCCCGCACATCCATGCCTGCGGTCCACTGCGTTTAGGAGGAAGAACATTGGGGTGTCCTGCACGAGGCTGATCCAATACAAGCAGCTAACCGGGACAACCGGCAGCAACACAGGCAGACTGTCTGGGTCAATGGAAAGATAGCCAATGGCCTACGTGATACTGGTGCCACCCTGACCCTACTACAGAAGAACCTCATCCCAGATAGCCAACACACCGGAGACACTGTAGCCGTAAGAGTAGCGGGAGGCACCATCTTCCGGCTACCCGTTGCCCGTGTTCACCTGGATTGGGGGGTTGGTTCGGGACACGTGAATGTGGGGGTGATGAAGGATTTGCCAGCGGATGTACTACTGGGGAATGATTTGGCCCCCCTCGTTTCTGCTTACGCCCCGATGGGCCCCGCTGAAGCCAACCCCGTGACTACCTGTGCCCAGACACGTACTGCTGGAACCGGCCTGCTTGCGGCTGAGAACTGGGTAAGACTATCTTCCCCGACATGTACCTTAGATCAGGCTCAATATCACAGTCTAGAATTGGAATGTGACAAGTTAGCCAGGGAGAAATAGGAGATGCAACGACACTACGTCATGTATTATGAGATGTCCCATGGCTTGAACATTGAAATGCACAAACAGGCTGAAATTGTCAAAAGGTTAAATGGGATTTGCGCCCAGTTTTTACCTTACCTCTCCCAAGAGCATCAGCAACAAGTTTTGGGAGCCATTGGGAGAGCAAAGCAAGTGACTGTTCCAGAACTGAATTCCATTATTCGCCCTGCAACCTTACAACGTCACCATCAGCTACTGACCCGGTAAGCAAAATGGCCATGCTGATGGGTTGTCCAGGCATTAGAGGAATGGAACTATGGACTACCTTCGGAGTCAACCCGTCTGGGGTTTCCTCCTGTGTTAGTCTCCTGCCGAAAGGGGAGATGTGTGACAGGGGGTCACTTTGGAGCACAGGGTGAATGAAAACCCCAATATGGCCTATGATGGGCATATTCAAGCTGCACATACATTGTATCTAGATTGAATGTGTACTGTGAGGGGGGGGGGGGGGGTTGTGTAATCATTGCGGTGAGGAGTTAAGGTTATTTGCATTCTATTGTCTATTATGAATTAAGTCTGCTACTGTGACATGTGGATTGGAGCTGGTCAACCGTCTGGCTGCATATTATGGGATGTTGAAGTGTCTTCTGTGAGGAGGGGGGGGAATCACCCCTCCTGCCTAAGACTGTTTATCAAAGGAGAAGTTTGAACACACCTGACCTGTATCACCATTGTCATTGGACAGTTTAACCCGCCCTGTTCCCCAAAGGATGGGAGGGGAGGGTTTTGAAGAGAAATGTGTTACCATGTGTTTTGAAAATAGATTCAATTCCCTGTTTTTGGAACTTGAATACAGAGCGTTGTCTCGTATCTGGGGGGAGAACCATTCGTATGGGGTCTTATTCAGCTGGTTGGAGTGTCTGGTGGCTGTCGTGTGGTTGGAAAGGGAATATCCTAACGGTGTTAACCCCTTTCATACTTGGGGTGCCGTTACAGTATCCATTGATTATCTTCACTTGGAAAAAAGCAAAGGAGGATATGAGTATATACTTGTAATAGTTGACCACTTCACACGCTTTGCACAAGCGTATCCCACTAAGAACAAATCTGGAAAAACGGCGGCAGAAAAGATCTTATAAGATTTTATACCACGTTTTGGCTATCCAGAGAAACTCCACCATGACCAAGGAAGAGAATTTGAAAACAACTTGTTTCAGACATTGCAATGATTGGCAGGGATTTCTCATTCAAGAACTACTCCGTACCATCCACAGGGTAACCCAGTCGAGAGACTGAACCATACTTTGTTACAGATGCTTCGCACCTTAGAGGAAGAGAAAAAGTATACAATTGCACCAGGCATGAAGCCACAGGATACTCGCCATTCTTTCTATTGTATGGAAGATCTCTTTGTTTGCCAATTGACCTAATGCTCAACCTAAATTTGGAAAAGGAATCAGAAAGTCAACCAACATTTACTCAAAAATGGGCATCCAGAATGCAAGAAGCTTACAAAATCGCATCCGAGAATAGCCAAAAATCATCTGCTAAAGGTAAGAAGTACTATGACAAGAAGATAAAAGGAGCACCTCTTCAACCGGGTGATAGGGTCTTAGTACGAAACCTCTCTGAAAGAGGAGGACCTGGTAAACTTCGTTCATACTGGGAAGAATCAGTACACAAAGTGGTAGAAAGAATCAAAGATGGGCCTGTGTACAAAATCCAGCCTGAAAGTGGTAAAAAGACTATTCGAGTGCTGCACAGAAATCTTTTACTACCAGTAAATGACCTACCAATTGAAGGACACATTCCAAGAGTACCAATGAAACAAAGACAATCAAGTAACAGAAAGGAGACCAGAATGGATCTGGACCAAGAGGAGGAATGTTCAGATGAAGAAAGATGGTATTATCCTTATATACCAGAGACTACAGAATGTCATGATCGTGTTGTGTCTCAACAAAACTCTCCAAAACGTACAGAAAATCCCTTTAAGAGTTTCTGCTGAAGAGTTCTATCCTACAACTACCACACCCAATCTTGAACAAGAACTAAATGATGGAACATTAGTTGGCGACCAAATCTGGGCTACAGACATGGTGAGACTAGACACTGCAGAATTACCCTCATTAAGTCAAGACTTACCTGTGAGCCAAGATATGCAAATGGAGAATGATGTTGATGGAGATGACTCAACTCCTGTCAGAAGATCTACCAGACAAGCTAAGCCTAAAGAGATCTTTACATATGACACACTAGGTCAGCCAAGATACATACCAAGTCAGATTCACACCGTACAAACTCCTACAATGCTAGCTACTCCCATGACATGCCAGGTAGTTAACATAGCTCCTTGGTGGCAACAAGTACCTATCTGGGTTACTTAAATCACTAAACAGTGTTCAGATAACAATTGAGTTTAATGTCGGGAGCCATTAACTGAAGGAGGGGAGAGTGTGATGGACTGGGGTTTATATGGTCACAAAACAGACACCCCAAAGCAAAGTACATATTCATTTATTTTATTTTATTTCTAGCAAAGAAATACCTTCCTGCTATTCTATCAAGACCCAGTAGATGGCAGAGAAGGTACACAAACAGAGTTTATATAAGGCCACCCACCATGTGACTGGAGTCAAACTATCTCCAGCCATAAAACCCAGTGGTCTTGTCTCATGCTGTTTGAGTGATTCTTTGCAGGTATGTACTCTAAATCGTTCCTAATCTGCATTAAACTATAATAGAAATATTCTTAGACATCTGGAGCAGATGCAGGGAAAGTTCCAGCAGACTGTATGCTATAGTGTTACTGATATTATAAGTTTAGAACAGCATGTGTGAGAAACAAGTGAAAAGGGCATAAAAACATGAAAATACTGCATTAGTCAGAATAAATGTCTATTAGAAGCACTAAACCGTTCTAAATAGGAATATTGAAACCTGGTTTATACAAGTTCCATAAAGTTAGAAAAGCACATGTTGAAAACTGATATTCTTAAAGGAGCACTAAAGCTTCCCTTTTTTTTTCCCAAAAATAACAAACATGTTATACTTACCTCCACTGTGCAGCTCGTTTTTTACACAGTGGCCCCGATCCTGGTCTTCTGGGGTCCCTCGGCCGCTGTCTTGGCTCCTCCCCGCAAGGACTCCACACCATAATGCGAGTGAGCTCGCATGGTGTGGAGTGATTGCGGGCGCGCTCCCGTGATACAGCGGCGGCCATAGCCGCCGACTGTATCACTCGGCCCCGCCCCCCGCGCGCCGCGTCATTGGATGTGATTGACAGCAGCGCCAGCCAATGGCTGCGCTGCTTTCAATCCATCCAGTGTAGCCAATCGGCGGCCAGGCTGAAAAACGAAGAGGATGACGGGGACGAGCGTGGGACTTTCGAGGGGCCAGGTAAGTAAAACGGGGGCTCGGGGGGGGGGGCGGTATTGTCGAATGTTTTTTCACCTTAATGCATAGGATGCATTAAGGTGAAAAAAACATGTAACTTTACTACTCCTTTAAGGAAAAACCTATATGTAAAGCTTATGCATTGCTTCATGTGCACCATCTAGTGGTTAAAAAAGAGAACTACCGAAATAATGTTTGTATTAAAGCAGTATTGCACAGTTAAAGTGTACATCATCAGCTATAACACGGAATAACAGGAATATATATGTTATTAAAATATAACAATGGTCATTGTGTAACTACGTTTTAAAATACTTCAGTTAAAATCTGTATTATATATTATTAATAGTTATAAACATGTGATTATAAAAATGTAAAAGATGTATTGTTATGTAAAAGTAAAACTATCTCCAGCCATAAAACCCAGTGGTCTTGTCTCATGCTGTTTGTGTGATTCTTTGCAGTCCACGCCAAGCTGATCACCTTATCTCATCACGTCTACAATTATCGGCTCTCTTAATTCACATTTTGAGGCCGGTAACAGAAGGAAAATGATAAATGGTTTTCAAAATGTTTTACAAATATCTAAAATGCGTGGCGTGCATTTGTATTCAGCCGCCCCCGAGTCAATAGTTTGTAGAACCACCTTTTTTCTGCAATTACAGCTGCAAGTTTTTCTGGGGATGTCTCTACCAGCTTTGCACATCTTGAGCACAATGTTTGCCCATTCTTCTGTGCAAAATAGTTCAAGCTCTGTCAGATTGGATGGAGCGTGTCCGTGACCAGCAATTTTCAAGTCTTGCCACAGATTCTCAATTGGATTTAGGTCTGGACTTTGACTGGGCCATTCTAACACATGACATGAATATGCTTTGATCTAAACCATTAAATTGTAGCTCTGGCTGTATGTTTAGGGTCGTTGTCCTGCTGGAAGGTGAACCTCTGCAGCAAATTCCAAGTCTTTTGCAGACTCTAACAGGTTTTCTTCTAAGATTGCCCTGTATATGGCTCCATCCATCTTCCTATCAACTCTGACCAGCTTCCCTGTCCCTGCTGGAGAAAAGCATCCCCACAACATAATACTGCCACCACCATGTTTCACGGTGGGGATGGTGTGTTCAGGGTGATGGGCAGTGTTCCTTTTCTGCCACACATAGTGTTTTTTGCTTTTAGGCCAAAAAGTTCAATTTTGGTCTCATCTGACCAGAGCACCTTCTTCCACATGTTTGCTGTGTCCCCCACATGGCTTCTCGCAAACTGCAAACAGGACTTCTTATGACTTGCTTTTAACAATGGCTTTCTTCTTGCCACTCTTCCATAAAGGCCAGATTTGTAGAGTGCACGACTAATAGTTGTCCTGTGGACATATTCTCCCACCTGAGCTGTGGATCTCTGCATCTCCTCCAGAGTTACCATGGGCCTGTTGGCTGCTTCTCTAATTAATGCTCTCCTTGCCCGGCCTGTCAGTTTAGGTGGACGGCCATGTCTTGTTAGCTTTGCAGTTGTGCCATACTCTTTCCATTTTCGGTTGATGGATTGAACAGTGCTCCATAAGATGTTCAAAGCTTGGGATATTTTTTCATAACCTAACCCTGCTTTAAACTTCTCCATAACTTTATCCCTGACCTGTCTGGTGTGTTCCTTGGCCTTCACGGTGCTGTTTGGTCACCCAGGTTCTCTATCAAACCTCTGAGGGCTTCACAGAACAGCTGTATTTATACTGAAAATTAAATTACGCACAGGTGGACTCTATTTACTAATTAGGGGATTTCTGAAGGCAATTGGTTCCAGTAGATTTTAGTTGGGGGGTATCAGAGTAAAGGGGACTGAATACCAATGCACGTCACACTTTTCTGATATTTGATTGTAAAAAATTTAAAAAAACATTTATCATTTTACTTCCACTTCACGATTATGTGCCACTTTGTGTTGGTCTATCACATAAAGTCACAATAAAATACATTTACATTTTTGGTTGTAACATGACAAAATGTGGAAAATTTCAAGGTGTATGAATACTTTTTCAAGGCACTGTATCTATCTGTTTAATCCCATATAATGTTTTTTTGAACATTTTTATTATGATTTGCGGCGGACAAATCTGACACTAAGCCCTGGTTCACACTGGTGCGATTTGACATGCGATTTGACATGTCAAATCGCATGTCAAATCAGCGAAATTTGCCGCAAATTGCGGGCAATGGCACCGTCCTAATCGGTGCGACGCGGCATCTGCGGCGCTGCACCGATTACAAAAAGTAGTTTTTGTACTACTTTTTGCGATTTCAGCCGCGATTTACATTGACATCTGTTTCAGATGTCTTTCAAATCGCGGCCGAAATCGGGACTGCCAGCGGGAGTGAAATCATGAGAGTTCAGCTGAACTGGCAGGCTTCACTCCCGCAGCCCCAGTGTGAACGTGGGCTTAGTGATACTTTTTGGGGACCAGTGACACCAATACAGTGATCAGTGCTACAAAAATGCACTGATTACTGTATAAATGACACTGGCAGGTAAGGGATTAACACCAGGGGCGATCAAAGGGTTAAATGTTCCCTAGGGAGGTGCTTACTGTGTTGGGCAGTGTCGCACTGAAGGAAAAGTGTGATCCGTGATTCATCTTGGCTCTCTTTCCCTTTGCCGTTTGCCTTGTTTACACAGACAGATTTCTGCTCCGTCTCCTGCTATTGATCAGCGGGTAGCGGCGGCCGCCAGACCCGCTGATTGGCTCTCACTGTGTCCAATCACAAAACCGCATGCACAAAATCACGTACCTGCGCGTGATTTTGCACAGACGGGGCACCGTATATATGCGGTGGGCGTTCCGCAACTGGTTAAAGTTTGGTAACTGCTATTACTGAAAAGCTGAAGCTATTTTTCTGTTTATAAAACGTTCCCCATTTTTAACCACATCCAAATATGGATGTACCCGTACATCCTTTGGTTTAAGTGGTTATACCAGGGTCATGGCTGCAGCTACAATCATGACCCTGGTATCTTCTTTTTTTTTTTTTTTTTTAGCAGGCGATACTGGATAATATGAAAGCGATCTGAACTGCTAAATAGCCACTGGATGGCTTTTATATGTAGAGGAAGGTGGTCCTCCCACTCCCGCCGCAAATCATCAGATTTCCATGACTGTGGAAATTTCACACTGAAGCTCATGCATTTTGGATTCTGTGCCTCTCCACTCTTCCTCCAGACTCTGGGACCTTAATTTCCAAATGGAATGCAAAATTATCCACAGTCTGTAATGATTTGGTGAGCCGTGTCATCTGCTGGTGTTGGTCCTCTCTGTTTTATCAAGTCCAAAGTCAGCGCAGCCCTTTACCAGGAATATCTAGCATCTCTGCTGACCAGCTTTTTGGAGATGCTGATTTCATTTTCCAACAGGACTTTGCACCTGCCCACACTGCCAAAAGTACCAATACCTGGTTTAATGATCATGGTATCACTGTGCTTGTTTTTGCCAGCAAACTTGCCTGACCTAAACCCCATAGAGAATCTGTGAGATATTGTCAAGAGGAAGATGAGACACCAGACCCAGCAATGCAGACAAGCTGAAGGCCGCTATCCAAGCAACCTGGGCTTTCATAACACCTTGGCAGTGCTACAGGCTGATCACCTCCATGCCACGCAGCATCGATGCAGTAATTCATGCAAAAGGAGCCCCAGCCAAGTATTGAGTGCATACTATACTGTACATGGATATACTTTTTCAGTAAGCCAACATTTCTGTATTAAAAATCCTTTTTTTTTTTTTTTTATTGGTCATATGTAATATTTAGATTTTCTGAGATACTGAATTTGGGTTTTCACTAGCTGTAAGCCATACTCGTCAAAATTTTAATAAAGAAATGCTTGAAATATATCACTCTGTGTGTTACGCGGCTTTATAAAAAAGAGTTTTGCTTTTTGAATTTAATTACTGAAATAAATTAACTTTTTGATATTCTAGTTTTATGAGCTGCACCTGTAAATGAGATATGTTAGAATAGGCTTGGGAGGCAAGTGATTAAATTGAACAATGGTTTGGTTATGCAGCACAAAGCAACAGGTTCATTTAAAGCGGTTGTATACTCGCAAAAGAAAAAAAAAAACCTGTAAAGCAAAAGCATAATGCATACTAGCTCATTGTGAAATACTTACCTTAGAACGAAGCGTCGGCATTGCATCTCGGTCACCGCAGAGGGAAATTACCTTTCCTGACAGACTCCATGGCAGCCTACGTGTGGGTTAACCCCGCCTCCTCTCCAATGCTATAGGACCCCATACCCATAAAAGTAAGCTCACCTCTCAGTACTGTGTTCCTTTTTTGTCCTCCTCCAATGGACCTGAAGCACGCACGGCTGTGCAGATTTCCAGATGGATGGATCAATGGATGGATGGCACACTCCTTTTGCGGTGCAGCTCGGAACCCAGCCATGGGCGGGTGGAGAGCTTGTGGCAACCATGTATCCCTGGATGGGATGTTGCTGAAGTGTGCCCAGAGCATCAAGACGTCCTCGGCTGGCAAGGTCTGCAACGCTTTTTTATTTCCATGGCAGTCGCCTCTGTATTATGTGTGTGCTTTTCCTGTTTGTCTCATGCCCCTTGCTGCTCCCCAAATGGCTGCTGGAACGCATCTGCGTTCCAGCTCGCCGCAGTGATCCGTATTGCGGGCGCCGCTGCCGCTCGCGCATGCGCAGTGCCCGCTCTCAGAGCGAGGCTTGATTCGCGCATGCGCGGTCCAGCGTTTTTTTCCGGCGGCTGCGCAGGCGCCGAGGTTGTCTTCTCCACCGCGCATGTGCGATGTGTGGTCGGTGGTGACGTCACAGGCAGGCGGGGGATTTAAAGCTGTGTCTCGCCTATGTCATTTGGGATCTCCCCTGACAGGCGAACAGAGGCAACACAACAGCTTTCCCAGGTTAGTGTGCTTGTATTCTCTAGGGAGATGAGTGGAATGTTTATTCCTTTGGTGCAGGCTTAAATGTATTTAAATTTACAATGCATTGTGAAATTTTTTTGTGGTACGAGTACTTTTTAAAGGGCAAGTTACATGTATTTTTTTATATGAAATTATAGGTTTTATTAAATCAACCTGTCGTTATTGTGACGCTTTTTACAAATTATGGACACTTCACAGCTTTCATGTGGCCAGCCCTCACGCACAAGGTATGTGCGGGAGAGGGGAGGGGCTTGGGGTACAGTCGCAAGTCTTGGGGTTACTTGACGGCTTGTCTTTTCCTCCCAAATCTGTTTTCTTTTAGCCCTTCCGGTCAGGATCCTCAGACCAAAACGGACCTTGCCAGGCCGCATCACTCGTCAGCTTCGAAGTCCAGACGTGATTCTCCGTCTGCATCTCACCACCAGAGGAGACGCTCCCATTCCTCCTCCAGACACCGCTCCCACCGCCATGACAGTCGCTCTGATCGGAGAGCCTGCTGGGGATGTGGCACACGAGTCCCAGAGGGCAAATCATTATGCAGTCATTGCTATGCCCATGCGGTTGAGGAAAAAGAGACAGAGGATCAACGGATCGAGTCTCTAGTGAAAAAGGTGGTGCAACTCTCTCTGAAAGAGATGGATACTTCCCACGCACAAAGCCAGTCCAGCGCTACTCGATCTGGCTCCCCGGCTGATGTGGTCCGTGAAGTCCCAGGACCTTCCCAGCCCTCCGCATCCTCGCGTCTTCCCTCGGAAGGAGAATTAGAGAGTGATGAAGAGAGTATGGAATTTGACTTCTCTCAAGTTACTCCGCTTATCAAGGCGGTGACAAGAGGCCCTTATGTGGGAAGAACCATCTACTCCCCCAGCTAAGCAGAATTTTTTTTTTCAAGCGCCTGGGGAAAGAGCGAAGTTTTACGCTTTTAGCCGAACTAAAGGGCATCTTTGATGAAGAGTGGAGCAAAGTGGACAGGAAGTCCTCTATGACAAGCAAAACCTCCAGGATGTATCCCTTTAAAACAGACAAGGTAAAACACCTGGAGAACATTCCTTCTGTAGACGCAGCTGTAATGCGTCTTGCCAAACACGTCACGCTCCCCCTAGACGATGCAGTTGCCTTTAAGGACAGTCTTGACAGAAGAATGGATCAGGACCTCAAAAGAATTTACGGCCTTGCTGGTACAGCTTGTAAACCCGCTCTAGCCTTAGCAGCCATGTCTAAAGCTATGGAGGCATGGACTGAGAATGTAGATTCCTTCCTTAAAGGCGTATCTGAAGAACTGGCCAGTCATTCGGCAACAGAAGAGCTAAAATTAGCGGTGGCCTTCTTGGGAGAAGCATCGGTCGATCTGATTCGTCTACTGTCCAGGATTATGCTATCCTCAGTTACAGCTAAACGAGCCCTATGGCTATGCCCTTGGCAGGCAGACCCATCTTCTAAACAAACATGGTGCAAAATTCCTTTTGAAGGATCATCGCTGTTTGGAAATAAGCTAGATGACGCCATAGCTAAGGCCACAGGCGGAAAATCAGGCTTTCTTCCACAGGACAAGCGTCCACAGGGTCGAAGGAAACCCCAGTTCAGAAGACGCAGCCCAGAGCGTTTGAGGGAAGCACGCTCCTATAGACCTGGCCGGGACTTCAGAAGAAACTGGAGTTGAGGTCAAGCGTCTTTTCGCAAACCAGCTAAAACCCAAGCGTCCAATGGTCGCGATCAGGCTAAATCCTTTTGAGATTTTGCCCGCCCAGGCGGGTCGGGTGGGAGCACGCCTGCTCCTCTTCCGGCACGTGTGGGTGGCCTCAATCTCAGACTTCTGGGTCGTCAGGACAGTGTCGTCAGGTCACGCATGGTCCTTCTCCAGAATTCCTCCCCCCAGATTTGTCTCAACCCTACTCCCAAGTACGAAAGAGCAGAAACAGGCCTTACTATCCTACGTAGATCTGTTGAAAACCCAGGGAGCAGTAGTACTTGTCCCAGAGGAAGAACAGTTCCAGGGTGTGTACTCCCCCCTTTTCTTAGTACAAAAGAAAAGTGGTGCCTGGCGCCCGGTAATAGATTTGACGTACCTGAACAAATTCATAAGGCACAGAAAATTCAAAATGGAGACTCTGTCAACAATCCAACAAGCCATTCAACCAGGCGACTGGATGATTTCGATAGACCTGAAAGATGCCTATTTCCATGTGCCAATGGCAAAGGACTTTTTAAAGTACCTCCGGTTCCATATCGGGCAAGAACATCTTCAATTCATCTGCCTACCGTTCGGTTTGACAACTTCTCCTCGAGTTTTCACCAAGGTCCTCTTGGCCGTTGTGGCCCTCATCAGGCTAAAAGGTGTGCGTCTTTACCATTATCTAGACGATCTCCTAGTTCTGTCTCAAAACAGAGAACAGCTGCTGGTGCACAGAGAACAAGTGATCTCAACCCTTTCCGGCTTTGGATGGCTTCTAAACTTGGAAAAAAGACACCTGGTTCCAGCCCAACATTTAATTTACTTAGGGGCTCTGTTCAACACAGTAGAGAACACCATCTCCCTGCCGGCAGAGAAGATTCCCGTGATTCGGTAGAGGATTTCTCGTGCTCTGGATGCTCCTCGTCTGAAAGCGTCATAATGCCTAAGAATCATCGGCACAATGGTCTCCACAACCCCCATGGTCAAATGGGCTCTATGGAGGTTACGCCCATTCCATTCAGGGTTCCTCCGGCAGTGGAAGTCAGAGGTCAAGAGTCAGCTGATCCACATATCCACAACAATGAGAAACAGCCTCTTCTGGTGGCTCCAACTCAAAAATTTGCAGAACTGTCACTCCATTGCCCCCATCTCCTGGGTTACAGTCACGACCGATGCTAGCGGCTCAGGTTGGGGAGCTCTCTGTGGTCAGAACCTAGCTCAGGGAAGATGGGACGCTCATCTTCACAACCCAGGCTCAAACGTCCTGGAGCTCAGGGCGGCCTGGTGCGCCCTCCAATCTTTCTCCCAGTTCCTGAAAGGAGAGTCGGTATTGTTACGGATGGACAGCACAACAGCAGTGTCGTATGTGAAGAGGCAAGGAGGGACCCGGAGTTCTACTCTCCTTCTAGAGGTCGAGCCCATAATAACATGGGCCCAGAAAAACCTGGCCAATATCTCAGCAGTTTTCATTCCGGGAGTCCAGAACTCCCAAGCAGACTTCCTCTCACGTACTCGCCTAGACAACAACGAGTGGTCCCTCCATGTACAGTCCTTCAACTGGATTCTGTCTCTGGGCGTCAATCCCAAAGTGGATCTATTCGCTTCCCCCCCCACAATCACAAAACAGTGACGTTTTATTCTCGGGGCCATTGCAGCCAGGCAGTCGGAACGGATGCCCTGACGGACAGATGGAGGTTCAGGCGGGCATACGCTTTTCCCCCGATCCCGATAATCCTCAAGTTCCTGAGGAGACTTCAAGCAGAATCAGCCGAAGTAACAGTAGTGGCTCCTTACTGGCCCAACAGGCCTTGGTTTCCCCTCCTGATCCAACTGAGCTACCGGGACCCGGTACCTCTTCCTCTCAGGCCGGACCTTCTCTCTCAAGGGTCACTCCTACACCCTTGTCCGGCACTAATGGGACTGACGGTCTGGTTCTTGAGAGGGAGAGCCTGGAATCCCTTGGTTGCGCCTCTAGAGTGATTTCTACTCTGCTAAGTTCAAGAAGGACAAGTACCAACAAAATCTATGGAAGAATCTGGGCGAGATTCATTAAATTCTACTCTGCTTCAGGGAGGCCCTTCAGAAATCCAGGAGTTCAAGATGTTCTCAGTTTTCTTCAAACTGGACTAGACTTACCGTTATCTGTCAGTTCTTTGAGAGTTCAAGTCTCGGCTTTATCGGCCTTCTCTGGGATCTCATGGGCAGTCCATCCCCTGGTCCGGCAATTTTTCCGGGGAGCATCAAGAATTAAGACTCAAAGAAAGCCAAGATTCCCCAAGTGGGATCTTCCTCTCGTCCTAGATTCCTTGTCTGGACTCAGTGCGACGGGGCCCTCGCAGTCCTCCATTAAGGACTTTTCAGCAAAAGTAGCCTCCTTAGTTTCCATCACCTCAGCTAAGAGGGTCTCGGAGATCGGCTCACTGGGTCATGAAGAACCTTTTCTAACCTTCTTTCCAGATCGTGTAGTCCTTATACCCTTATTGGGTTCAAATCCGAAAGTGTCTTCAGTATTCCACGAGAATCAGGAAATTGTCCTTCCTACATTCAAAACTCCGGAATCTAATGATACTCATCCACTGGATATAGGAAAAATCCTCAAAGAATATTTGGAAATTACTTCTCCCTTCAGAAGATCAGATCATCTATTCGTACTGCATTCAGGCAGCAATAAAGGGAAAAAAGCTTCAATCAGGACAATTGCGTCCTGGATTGTCCAAACAATCCAACAAGCTTATAGGGCTAAGGGCTTGGCTCCTCCACAGGTGGTGACTGCACACTCCACCAGAGGGATGGCAGCTTCTTGGGCAGCGGCCTGACATGTGGCTCCAGATGTTATCTGCAAAGCAGCCTCGTGGGCTTCTATCAATACGTTTATGGCCCATTACTGCATTGAGCCTGCATCACTGTCTTCTGTTAATTTTGGGTTAAGAATCCTGTCGGTTGACGGGACAAATAAAAGCTATTTTCTGTTCCGCATACCCACCCGTGTGGTCTGGCTAGTTATTTCCCACACGTAGGCTGCCATGGAGTCTGTCAGGAAAACGGAAAATTTATTACCAAATACTTACTGTAATTTTCCTTTCCTGATGGACTCCATGGCAGACTGAGTTCCCACCCTAAAAGAAAATAATGTTAAAAGTATGAAAATAAGTGTCCAAAAAGTCGGCTAGTTATGGAACACAGTACTGAGAGGTGAGCTTACTTTTATGGGTATGGGGTCCTATAGCATCGGAAAGGAGGCGGGGTTAACCCACACGTAGGCTGCCATGGAGTCCATCAGGAAAGGAAAATTACAGTAAGTATTTGGTAATAAATTTTCCCCTCTGCGTTTTCTTCCGGGTTCGCGGCTCCGGCGTGATGACGTCACTCCTGTGCATGCGCGCGGGAGTCCTCCGTTCCGGCACGATACGCCGGACCTTCATTGGCATGCGCCGCTGACGTCAGCGGCTGCATGCAGGGTGAATATCTCCTAAACCGTGCAGGTTTAGGAGGTATTCATTTTACCCACAGGTAAGCCTTATTATTTTATTGTAGGTAAAAATGTAAAAAAGGGGAATACAACTGCTTTAAAGCAGGACTTTAGTCAGCTAATTACACAGTTAAAATACATATATGGTAACGGTCTTGCCTACCAAGGAAAAAAAAACGTTGATTTTCTCGACGGGATTCCTGGCAAGCTTGTTTTGCCAAGCCCTGTGTACACAAACACCATTCAAAAGAACCGCCGTTCTTTTGAATGGCATGAATGGCAAGAACGCGGTGACGTCATCGACTATGACGAGCCGACACTCATCACATTCGATGCCGTCGCAGCCATCTTGCTACACCCTACACTACCCTTGCATGCTACCGCGCATGCGTCAAAGTCTCATCGAGCATGCGCGGGTTTCCCTGGACAGGTAAGCATACACACTCACGGTTTTCTCGTTGGGAAACAGAGCAGGTTCTCTATTTTTCTCGACGAGATTTCCCGGCAGTTTTCCCGACGAGAAACCATACACACGAACGGTTTTCTCTGCAAAAAGCTCTCCCAGCTGTTTTCTTGCCGAGAAACCCGGTCGTGTGTACGAGGCTTTATTCTGTGATTGAACAGAAAAGCAGCACCAGACTGATGGGGGTTGATTTATTAAAACTCAAGCTTGCAAACCTCTGCATGGAAACCAATCAGCTTGCAGGTTCTTTTTTTTTTTTGTCGAAGCTTAATTGAACAAGCTGAAGTTAGAAGCTGATTGGCTACCCTGCACAGCTGCACCAGAATTTTCAGTGTCTAGTTTTAGTAAATCAACCCCATAGGGTCATATCTTAGCTCTGTCCTCCTGATTGCGTGTTCTTGGTCAGCACATATGAATGCAAGAAAGACAAAAACCGAACATTCCATAGCTCAACTCGCCAACCAGTCTGCCAACCGACCAAATTAACCTGTCCAACAGTCTGCGTTAAAAACAGGAATTTAGTTAGCACGCATTTGCAAACGCATGCGTAAGCTGCAAGGCCTCTTCACGGCACCCTGTGTATGCTTGCAGTCCTAAACGCTACTGAATTTAAGATCGTCTCCACAATGGAAGCATATGCATTCAATGGATAGATGAGGGGCAGGCGGGCCTGGAGGCAGCCCAATCCCCCTTAACCGCATCAATACTGGGCACTTTCACCCCCTTCCTTCCCAGACCAATTTTCAGCTTTCAGCGCTCTCGCACCTTCAATGACAATTGCGAGGTCATGCTACACTGTACCCAAATGACATTTTTATCATTTTGTTCGCACAAATAGAGCTTTCTTTTGGTGGTATTTATTCATGACTCGTTTTTTTTGCGATCAAAGCGAAAAAAGAGCGGAAATTTGGAAATAAAACTATTTTCTTCTTTCTGTTTTAAAAGAAATCCAATAAAATCGAATTTTGTCATAAATTTAAGCCAAAATGTATTCTGCTACATGTTTTTGGTAAAAAAATTCCCGTTAAGTGTATAATAATTGGTTTGTGTGATCACGGACATATGTACGCAGATGATCATGTACAGATTTGCGCAGGAGATCACGGACATATGTGTGCAAATGATCATTGGGACATATGATTTTACTGTTACATATATGGGGGACAGGTGTTTTTACTATGTGGGGACATGTGTTTTTACTATATGGGGACGTGTGTGGGGACATGTGTTTTTACTATATGGGGACATGTTTTTTGGGGGACATGTGTGTTTACTGTGTGTGTTTTACATTGTGGGGACATTGCTTTACATTGCTGGTGATCAGTGAGTAAAAAGCTGTAAAAAACAGCTCATACTAACTGATCACCAGCCGGGCTGCAGCGATCCACTTTCCTCTCCTCGCCGACTTCTGTGTGAGGAGAGGAGAGCCGATCGCCTAGCAACCGGCTCTGTGTTTACATCACATGACGGCTGTGATTGGACACGGCCGTCATGTGATCAGGAGGGCCAATCACAAACCCCTTTTGCTGATCTGAGATGCGCCTTGTCCGGGTGACACGAGTGCATCGGGATCGCGCCGCTGCACAGGAACGCGCGCGCGATCCCCCTCCTTCTGAGGGACATTTCTGAACGTCCACTCAGAAGGAGAGGGCACCCACCCGGCCGTAAATGTACAGTGGCCGGGTGGGAAGTGGTTAAAGGAACAGGAGCACACTGGACACCCAGCAGTAGCACAGTGGCAGCGAAGGCGCTCAGTTTGTCCCTGGACCATTTTTATTTTTTTAACAAAAATATATATTTAAGTTTCAAGACATACAAAGGTAAGCAGTGGTACAATCTTTGGACCATATTTACACAAGTAACAAACAAATGGCCCCTGCCCCCACCTATAAGAGCCCATTCACACAGGGGCAACATGACTTCCAGCGCGATTTTATGAGGCAACTCAGACACGACTTGAGAATGAATCACAGCACAGGACCTGGAGCTATTTACAAGGCAACTCCAAGTTGCCTGCAGGACAGGAGACATTCCAGTGGCCAATCGAACAAGAATCAGCTCTGTGGGAGGGAGGGGGGAGGGAGAGGTTTGCCTGATAAATGTATGTTTTCTTCCTGGAGAGTTGCTCCTATTAAGACAGTGAGAGGCGACTCCCATTAAAATGAATGGTTACAGGTCGCCTAGAAGTTGGATTGAAGTAGTACAGGGACCTTTTTTGAAGTCGGAGCGACTGCAGTAGTGTGCATAAGGACGGCTCCATTAACTTACATTGATTTCTTCAGCCAGCGCGACCTGAGGCGACTAGGGGCGACCTGGGGCGATTTGGAGTCGGATCCAAAGACGCCCCTGTGTGAATGGGCTCTAACTGGCCTTCACAGCAAGGAGCACATGGAAGGGCAAAGGCATGATTGGCTCTGGTGATGAGCCAACCAGTGGCTGCTGTACAGGGGATTACAAGACGCTGATATAAAGCCAAATTCAGGTATATATATTACTTACCCTTCCTTAGATGCAGTAGCTGTATTCATTTTTACTTGCTAAGAACATTTCTATTTATCTTTCCAGAAATGTAATGACCTTGTAACTTCTGTGAACTGAACCAAAATCACAAACCACTATATCTTCTCTACAAACTATTGTGGGCTACCGATTCCCTTATTCCCATGTAATAGAGATGAAGTGAGGAGGACATGTTTGTAGGCTAAATCAGAATAGGGTGACAGCATTTTTTTCTCCCATAGTCGTCAATCTAGGAAAGCAAGTTTGTTACCCACAGGATTACCAGGCGAAAATAAAGCAAAAAAAAAATATGAAACTAATGCAAGAACTGGTAAGCTGCAACATGTTTGCCAACATTTTGAGTTTAGATAGAACTTCTAGCATCTTCTGAAATTTGAATATCAGTTTAGGGTGGCCTGACCCTTTAACGACAATACAGATCAAATTAGTCTGAACACCCAACAAAGCCAATCTATTACTGCAAGGCTGGATGACTGTAATTGCCGGGCCTTTAGAGGTCAGACACCACTGCATTAGTGGCTCATTCCATCCTTCGCAGTAGAGGTCGAGATATTTTTAGAATGAGTAATGTGTTGATAGCTGAAATGATTCATTATTGGAAAGTGTCTTTTGAAAAAAAAAATAAAAAAAAAACCTTCCTCCATTCACAATAAAATGTTGTCACTAGGTCGACACCTGCTCATGTTGGCTATTATTTATAATTAATGACTGCACGCTCTTATTTGCGATCTTCTATTCCTTTTCTGGGTGGGGATTCTTTTATGTGTTTGTTGCTGCATTGAAAGAATGTGATGTAGAAATATTTGCTCTTATTAAGGTAGGTTTCAATTTGAGGCAGCGGAGTACACATGAAGTGATTCTGAGCGCAGATGTCAGTGGAGTCGTCCCTCTGTTCTGAAGTTCGAGCAGATTTTGTTTTTCATATTTTCCATCAACTGATGCAATAAAAGAAAATACACTCAGAAATTAAATCAGCATGCGAACGTGCTACAAGGAATGCCAATGTGGCAGGAAGAGTCTGTTCGATTCAGCATAGAGCGTCTGACAACTCTCTAGAGTTCATTTAATCGAAAACCTTGAGGCTGTCTTGCAGCTCTCCAGAAGCACAAGCAGAATAGACTGATGTCTGGAAATTGCAGGGGACAGGCTGTACAGACAATAGTTATCAGAGAGGTCTATTGTCATGGCTGACTCTGCTTTGCATTGCTTCTTTAGTCAGAGTTATTATCTGTATGATTTGGGTATTTGGGCTTTTTATCAGCCTTTTAAAGTGGCTTTTGCACCCAATTATAAAAAATACGAAGACCATTTACATCATAGTTAGTCAGGTTGAAAAAGGACACAAGTCCATCTTGTTCAACTAATATAAGAAAATCAGTTGAATACTAGGCTTGTGCAATTCGTTTTGTAACGAATCGAAATTCGTCCAAATTTAGCAACTTTCGGACATTCGGATTTCCAAACAAAGCAATTACGAATAAAACCGAATCCGAAATAAATTATATCGCAAATAGCGAATGCCCGAATGTCTTCGGCATAATTCGTTATGAAAAACGTTACGAATGTACAAATCCATTCGAAGCACAATAACACTCTGCTCTGCTCTCTGCTTCTCCCTCACCGTGCTGAACTCCCTCTCAAAATGGTGTACAGGGGCGGAGGCTATAGCCGCATGTAAAAAACGAAAGTAAAATACGAGATTTTGAATCCATTCGAAACACAA
The DNA here is from genome assembly GCA_029206835.1 of Rana muscosa. Classification (NCBI taxonomy): domain Eukaryota; kingdom Metazoa; phylum Chordata; class Amphibia; order Anura; family Ranidae; genus Rana; species Rana muscosa. Next base: position 169,682,734 of record CM055117.1, on the reverse strand, counting down.
TAACACCCTGCTCTGCTCTCTGCTTCTCCCTCACCGTGCTGAACTTCCTCTCAAAATGGTGTACAGGGGCAGAGGCTATAGCCGCATGTAAAAAACTAAAGTAAAATATGAGATTTCGAATCGTTACAAATAACCGCTATGTATTTAGAAAAGTACAAATCCATACGAAGCACATTAGGCATAATAGGCAGCGTCGTTGTGAGAGAGACACGGAAAATTACGAATCAACAAACCCCCAAAAAAGTTACGAAAGTAGGAGTTGTGTCCAGAATCAACGAAAAACAATGTATTCTACCGAAAGTACGAATTATAGATCAACGAAAAATAAGGCTTACATTAATACGAATCATTCCGATTCAACGAAAAATGTCGCTTGCGAAAATACAAATTAGTCCGAACACGAAAAATCCCGTCTAGCAAAATTACGAACGATTACGAATCAACAGGACCGAAAAGAAACGAACCGAAACTAAACAAATTTTTCCGATGTGCGCAAGTCTATTGAATACCTCCCACATACAGTGGGTAAAATATTTATTTGATCCCCTGCAGATTTTGTAAGCTTGCTCACTTACAAAGAAATGAAGGGTCTATAATTGAAATTCTAGGTGTATTTTAAATGAAAGAGACAGAATATCAACCAATCCAGAAAAAAAAAACGCGAAACAAATGTTATAAATTGAGTTGCAGTTCAGTGAGTAAAATAAGTATTTGATCCCCAAGCAAAACATGACTTAGTACTTGGTGGAGAAACCCTTGTTGGCAAGCACAGAGGTAAGATGTTTCTTGTAGTTGGTGTGCATTTTTGCACACATCTCAGGAGGGATTTTGGTCCACTCTTCTTTACAGATCTCTAAATCCTTAATGTTTCTTGGCTGCCGCTTGGCAACTCGAAGTTTCAGCTCCCTCCATACGTTTTCTATAGGTTTAAGACTGGCTAGGCAACTCCATGCTTCTTCTTCAGCTACTCCTTTTGTTGCCTTGGTAGTATGTATTGGGTCATTGTCATGCTGAAAGACCCATCCATGACCCATCTTAATCGAGTTGTAAACTCTCGTGTTTTTTCACCTTAATGCATCCTATGCACTAGATAATCTTAGCCTTATTTTACTGAAAGAGTAGTTGATGCTTGGAGCAGACTTCCAGCAGAGGTAGTGAGTCAGTCAACATTAAGTGAAATCAAACAGGTCAAGGACAAAAATGGATCTATACCCTACAAAAAAAAGGTAAAGAAAACCAACGATTGCAGGATTGTAAATGTTGACAGTCACCACATCCCTAATTATATGAAAAACTAGAAAAAACCCCTTTGGAGGTGGGACTTTAAAAGTGACTGACAACACACAGAGGTATATCAAAAAATATATATGAATTTAATCAACGAGTATAAAGACATAATTACAAAGACAGTTTCTTATTAAAATACATGAATTGAATACAGATTCACAAAAAACTGTTTGTATTCAAAAAAGAAAGAAAGAACATGACATTTTATGGTCCGACCCGACAGCTGTTTCGGTTACCCTTCTTCGGGGGATTTGTAGACATAAAAATCAGGAGTTGTAAATATTTCTATTTCCTATATTTTGTTTAGTAAAAAATTAAAATAAATACCATCAAAAGAAAACTGTATGTTTCGCAAAAAAAAACGTGCGACAGCGCTGAAATCTGAAATTTAGTTCTGGGCAGGAAGGAGGTAAACTTTCAACCCCAGTACCCAGTATTGAAGACCTCTGCCGGGTTAGCCCCCCCTTATCAAAATTTTTGAAAAAATCTTATGCAGTTTGTTAGATCTTTGTTAGATCAGGTTAGATCAACCGTTGTTTGCGTTAGATCTCACACAGAAGAAGCAATATTAACAGTTATTTGCTGGGGGGGCTAACCCGTCATCAGCCCCCCCTTATCAAAAAATTTACCAAACAGTTAGCTATTTTGAAAGCTATTTGTTAGATCCGGTAAGATCAATTGGTTTTAACGTTAGATCTCACATAATTAGAGACTTATTAAGTGATTAATGAGGGGGGCTGGCCCCCCCCTTATCAAATTTTCTGGCCAAAAATGATTCAGGCTAATAGATATTCGTTAGATCCGGTAAGATCAAGTGGTTTTAACGTTAGATCTCATCTAATTTCAGAGATATTCCACATACAAATACAGATATTAGGTGGTACATAAGGACAGGTTGCCCCCCCCCCCCCTTATCAAATTTTAGGGCCAAAAATCATTCAGGCTAATAGATATTCGTTAGATCCGGTAAGACCAAGTGGTTTTAACGTTAGATCTCACATAATTAGAGACTTAATAAGTGATTAATGAGGGGGGGCTGGACCCCCCTTATCAAATTTTCAGGCCAAAAATCATTCAGGCTAATAGATATTCGTTAGATCCGGTAAGATCAAGTGGTTTTAACGTTAGATCTCACATCATTTCAGAGATATTCCACATACAAATACTGATATTAGGTGGTACATAAGGATGGGTTGGCCCCCCCTTTTCAAATTTTCGGGCCAAAAATCATTCAGGCTAATAGATATTTGTTAGATCCCGTAAGATCAAGTGGTTTTAACGTTAGATCTCACATCATTTCAGAGATATTCCACATAAAAATACTGATATTAGGTGGTACATAAGGACGGGTTGGCCCCCCCTTATCAAATTACACAGTACACACCTGACAGTGACACAAGGCCTGTCTGGTGCCCCAGCCACCTTCCAAAGGCTAATGGAGAAGACCGTGGGTGACATGAAACTGATCGAGGTGTTGGTGCACTTAGACGACATCATTGTTTTCGGCAAGACCCTGGAAGAGCACGAAGAGCATCTGGAGAAGGTCCTGAAGAGACTGAATGATGAGGAGGTTGAAGCTGTCTCTGGAAAAGTGCCAGTGTTACCAACCCTCAGTCAACTACCTTGGCCATATTGTGTCTTACGACAAAGTGGCCACCGACCCCCAGAAGCTGGAAGCTGTCACCTCCTGGCCGAGGCCTACCAACGTGACTGAGCTTAGGTTATTTCTGGGATTCTGCTCTTATTACAGAAGATTTGTCAAGGGATTCGCTAAGACGCTGATCTGGCGAAGCCTGTCAGACCAGCTGGAGGGCCCAGAAAACCCAGAGAGTCCATTCAGGAACAATGGACTCCGAAGTGTAAAGAGGTTTTAGGCAGCCTAACAACCGCTCCTGTTCTGGCCTATGCAGATCCAACCAAGCCATATGAGCTACATGTTGACGCCAGTCGAGATGGGTTAGGTGGGGTGCTATATCAAGAGCATGACGGTCATCTACGGCCTGTTGCCTACATGAGTCGGAACTTGTCCCCCCGCCGAGAAGAACTACCCCATGCACAAACTTGAGTTCCTGGCCTTGAAGTGGGTGGTGGTGGATAAGCTGGGGGATTATCTATATGGAGCGGAGTTCGTGATCAAGACTGACAACAATCCTCTCACCTACTACCTCACTACCACCAAGTTGGATGCCACGGGTCACAGATGATTGGCTACTCTATCAGGGTTTATTTTCAGCCTGAAACAAGATGCGGATGCTTTGTCAAGGCGGCCCCATTGTTCCAGAGACCCCCCAGCTGACACCTGAAGGGGTACGAGCCTTATGTCAAGGAGCAGAACATCAAGCTGGAGAAGGATCCAGGGCCGAAGACATTGGAGTGTCAGCCGCTGGTGTCCCCAGATGTTATTGCAATGTCACCCAAGTCGGGGATAAAGGTCTGCCCGAAGCTGTCAAAGAATGACCTGCAAAGGGACCAGTTGGAGGACCCTCCCTGCAGCTTGGCATTGAAGGCCTTGGAGAGCCAACGCCCTGACTTGCTCCTCACTGACTCCCCAAAGGAAACCCGTCTGCTGTACCGAGAGTGGGATCAGTTTCAGGTGCACCAAGGGTTGGTCTACCGAAGGGGCCCCTCTGACGATTCTGAAAAAAAATTGCAGCTATTCCTACCTGAAAAACATAGGGAGACAGTATTAACTGCCCTACATGACAACCATGGCCACCTAGGGCCCAAAAGGACTTTTGACCTGGTGAGGGACAGGTTCTACTGGCCCTGCATGCAGGCTGAAGTTGAGGACTATTGCCACTCCTGCGTCAGATGTATCCAAAAGAAGACTTTGCCTCACGAGCTGCCCCAATGGGCTATCTTTGGAGTCAGGGACCCATGGAGCTGGTGTGCATTGACATTCTGTGCTTGGAGCCTGATTTTAGCGGGCAGGAAAATATCCTGGTAGTGACTGACCATTTCACTCGGTATGCCCAGGCGTTTTCCACGAGGGACCAACAAGCATCCACGGTGGCCAAGATCTTTGTGGAGAAAATCTTTGTGCACTATGGTCTGTCCCAACGCATCCACTCTGATCAGGGGAGAGATTTTGAGAGTAGTCTCATCAAGAGACTTTTAGACCTGTTGGGCATCAGGAAGTCTAAAACCCCCCCCCCCGTATCATCCTCAAGGAGATCCTCAACCAGAGAGATTCAACCAAACCCTCCTGGATATGCTCGGAACTCTAAATTCAGAACAAAAACAGCACTGGAGAAAGCATATAGTGGCTATTGTGCATGCTTATAACAGCACCGCCAATGATGCGACAGGTTACGCTCCCTATAGTTTGATGTTCGGACGGTAGGCCCGACTGCCAGTCGACTTGGCCTTCGGCACATCCCTCGACCATACCTCAGCAACTTCCCACTGGAAGTCGCAGCCCTATGTCATTTGCAAGCATCTGCCTGGACTCCCAGTATATCAAATCCGGCCAGAGGGAAGCACAGGACTTGGCATCGCAATCATCTGTTGCCTCTGTCAGAAGCAGTTCATGTGCCACCATAGCCAGATTTACAGCCCACACCCACAGCCTCTCAAAGTTCCCAGCCAGTGACTAGATCTCACTCAGTCTGTACCCCTTGCTGAAGATGAAAACCGCGAGGCAGGACAACCTCCCCTCCTATGCTAATTGGTTGGATATTCCTCTGCCATGGTTTTATGCAGATGCAAATTGTATGGTTTCCTGTGCACACTAACCTGTTGTTTTTTTTTTTTTTTTTTACGTGTGTATATCAAAAGCATGTAACAGGTCATAGACTCTTTACCACCTTTGGCGGACCTAAGGTTTTTTGGTGGGGGGAGTGTGTAGCGGGGGCTGCTCTGTCACCCATGGTCCCACACCTCCCTCCATTCCCGCCAGGAGCCGTCGGACTGAATAGACACTGACACAGGCACTTACTGAAGGAGAGCATGCCTGTCAGTACCTGTGGGGGATTTCTCCCCCCTAACTCTACTCTTCCTTGAGTGACGAGCAGCGCTCACTCATGGGCATCAGTCGGCTCTGCTCTCTTCTCTGTGTTCCTATTGGCAGGGAGAGGAAGTCAATCAAGCAGCAGCAGAGGACCACAGGACATAAAGGCTCATCACAAAATGGCACCATTGATTTTTACTGGGGATGGAGCTGCTACTTCTGCTTTGAAAGAAGGGGGCTAGCTAAAAACTTAAGCTTGTTGGTCTGAAAAGAGATTACCATGAGGCTGGGAGGTGAACGGAGGTGTGAGAAGAGACTACAGGCATCCGCTGAAGAACCATCCAGAGACCATCCAGAGACGGTTGAAGATGGATGTACCTTCTGTAAAACCTAATATCCCTATTTTTATGTGAAATATCTCTGAAATTATGTGAAATCTAACGTTAAAACCACTTGATCTTACCGGATTTAATGAATATCTATTAGCCTGTGTAGCGCCCTGCTCCTATTGGGTAGGTGCTAGTGTAAATTTAGTTATCTGAGCTGTCGTTTAGCTCAGAACAATTGTACCAGATTATGGTCTCTGTTCCAGTTTAGCTGGGCTGCACATTTTCCACCTGACTGTAGGTGTCGTTGTTACTACAGGTCAAGGTTGGAAATGCAGTAGGCTGGATGCATTGGGTATTCCTTTCCCGGAGACAGCGCAGTGGGAGTGGTGACCCCGCTGTGCATTCTGGGAGAGGGTACTTAAGGAGCAGACACAGTTTTTGACCTGACAGCCCTCCTGGCCTCAGGGATGTGTTAGTAGTTTTCTGCCTCGGGGCCTGTAGGCCCGAGGCTCTGTTGCTGAGAGTAGGCCCAGGAGTTTCTGGGGGCCTACTGATCTGGGGATGGTCCCGTGTCGCCTTGCCTGAGGGAAGGGACCGAACAATTGAGGGCTCAATTGGAGGAAGCATCCGGATAAAAATTTGCCTCACAGTGCTGCCGGCTGGCTGAAAGATCCTGGCACTGTGTGTTATGTTTTCAGAACTTTATCAAGTGAGTGATTACCCAAGTCTGTGGCAGAAACTATTTGTATTCTTCAAGTCTGTGGCAGAGACTTTTGGCCGAGCACCGCACCGGCTGCTAGGTCAGTGAGAGAGGCCTATCCGGTGGTTGCTTTATCCAGTGTGGAGACTGTTTGTCCTCTGGATTAAGAAGTACCCGTGATCCGCAAGCAAGGTACCTGAATCCCCCCCTAACCCTCCATCCCTCTGTTAATAAAACCCTTGAGAAAAAGAGACTGTGTTTGGTGCAGACATTTGTGAGAAATTCTTCAAGGAAGACCCCTAGGACGGACCTGGTGAACAGTAAGGTAATGGCAGACCCAAATCTTAAACCAGCGCCCCCTGCGGGGGTATTGCTACACCTGATATAGACACTAGTATGGATATCCGTGCATCGATACCAAATATCCATAATATCCCTGTAATTATGTATAATCAACCATTAAAACCACTTGATCTTACAGTATTTAACGAATATCTATTAGCCTGAAGGATTTTTGGACAGTAAATTGCATGTGGGGGGGCCAACCCGTCTATATGTACCACCTAATATCAGTATTTTTATGTGGAATATCTCTGAAATTATGTGAGATCTAACATTAAAACCACTTGATCTTACCGGATCTAACGAATATCTATTAGCCTGAATGATTTTTGGCCCGAAAATTTGATAAGGGGGGGCCAACCCGTCCTTATGTACCACCTAATATCAGTATTTGTATGTGGAATATCTCTGAAATTATGTGAGATCTAACGTTAAAACCACTTGATCTTACCGGATCTAACGAATATCTATTAGCCTGAATGATTTTTGGCCCGAAAATTTGATAAGGGGGGGCCAGCCCCCCCTCATTATTCACTTAATAAGTCTCTAATTATGTGAGATCTAGCGTTAAAACCACTTGATCTTACCGGATCTAACGAATATCTATTAGCCTGAATGATTTTTGGCCCGAACATTTGATAAGGGGGGCCAGCCCCCCCTCATTAATCACTTAATAAGTCTCTAATTATGTGAGATCTAACGTTAAAACCACTTGATCTTACCGGATCTAACGAATATCTATTAGCCTGAATGATTTTTGGCCCGAAAATTTGATAAGGGGGGGCCAACCCGTCCTTATGTACCACCTAATATCAGTATTTTTATGTGGAATATCTCTGAAATTATGTGAGATCTAACGTTAAAACCACTTGATCTTACCGGATCTAACGAATATCTTTTAGCCTGAATGATTTTTGGCCCGAAAATTTGATAAGGGGGGGCCAACCCGTCCTTATGTACCACCTAATATCAGTATTTTTATGTGGAATATCTTTGAAATTATGTGAGATCTAACGTTAAAACCACTTGATCTTACCGGATCTAACGAATATCTATTAGCCTGAATCATTTTTGGCCAGAAAATTTGATAAGGCCTCATTAATCACTTAATAAGTCTCTAATTATGTGAGATCTAACGTTAAAACCAATTGATCTTACCGGATCTAACAAATAGCTTCCAAAATAGCTAACTGTTTGGTCAATTTTTTGATAAGGGGGGGCTGATGACGGGTTAGCCCCCCCAGCAAATAACTGTTAATATTGCTTCTTCTGTGTGAGATCTAACGCAAACAACGGTTGATCTAACCTGATCTAACAAAGATCTAACAAACTGCATAAGATTTTTTCAAAAATTTTGATAAGGGGGGGCTAACCCGGCAGAGGTGTATTGAAGTGGTTAATTTACACATTAGTTGTGTGGGGGGAACTGTGTCAAATGTTTTTTTTTTTTCAAAATCCAGTCATTTTATATTCACAGCCACTCCTTTTGTCTAAGTTTTAGCTTGCTTCCTCATAGAAGAAATCCCATTTGTTTGACAATGTCATTCCTTTGAGAATCCATGCTATTGCTTAAAGTGGTCTTTTATCAAACTCTCAACTATCTTCCTGATTATATAAGTTACACTAACCAGTCTCTAGTATATAGGTAAAGACTATGAGCCCTTTTTAAATCTAGGCACCGGAATTGGCCTTGTGCCAATGCAGGCCACACCAGTCAATAAAGAGTATATTTTTTTATTTAAGATTTCCACCTGCTTGATGTAACAGTGGTTTCTATTTTAGGTTGTATTCTTACTATTGAATCCAAAAAATGTGGTGTTTTTAGCATGTGTCTTCAAAGAGACCCTGTCACCAAACCATTCTTTTTAGCAAAAATCTTTCCATAATACGTGCTCATTTAATGTATTTTATGTACGTTAATTCATTGTGAAAGTTTCCCTTGTGTAGACATCCAAAATCCCTGAGACTGCTGCTTGGCGTCACCAGTTTGGATGGAATGTCAGCAAGCCCCAGCAGACTGAAGCATTACCCTATAGTATTCCTTTTTTTACGTCAACCAAGCAAGCAAATGCTGATTTAATTACTGTTCTTTTTATTCCTTATGATAGGGTCCAAGCATAGGAAGAAAGCACACCAGCCTAGTTTATTACTGTAGGACTCTTTAATAAATGAAATAAAACCAAAACAAATGGCAATATACTCCCAAAGGCACACAATAGATGGCATGTGACACTAACTAACAAGCCACTGGGAGTGTGTCTATCCATCAGGTTGCAGCTAATGCGTTTCAAGAGGGCATCGCATCGGCTGCGCCTTGGTGGATTGACACACTCCAGTGGCTTGTTGGGAAGTGTCACATGCTGCAAGTGTATCAGGGGAAGAAAGAGGTAAAAGCAGATTATGCAACGCTCAAAATCAGTGTAAGGCCTTTGCAGGCTTGTGATAAAATCCACAATGGGTGCTCTGGCACTCTCTCACAACGGTACAGACATAAATACAAAGAATAGAGCCGGCAACTCCAAACGTCCTCATTGCTTCTTTATTAGTGCATAGAAAAAGCGAGTAAAAATATACAGAGGCTCAGGCATTCCGGCTTACAAGCCTTGATCACAGCACAGCTGTGATCAAGGCGGAACGCGCGAGCCCCTGTATATTTTTACTCACTTTTTCTATGCACTAATAAAGAAGCATCAAGAACATTTGGAGTTGCCGACTCTACTCTTTGTATTTAGGAAAGAAAGTACCATAACACATCCAAGTAGTTTCACATGCTATCTATTGTATGCCTATGTGAGTATACTATATTGGCATTGGTTTTTATTTAATTTATTAAATGCTTGTATTGTTTTTTCCACTAATTAAAGAAGGCAGCAAGGCTGTTCCAGTGTGTGACGTTGAGGCTATCGTGGTGGATATGTAGTTATACATCTACATTTCCAAACTTGAAGACAGGCTTTCCCTGAGCCTTTGTGTGGACTGTTGTGTCGGGAGGGTTCTCTTTTCCTGTAGTGCTGACAAGAGTTTTTTGTTTATTTTTTCCTTACGATTGGGTATTTTAAGTCTTCCAGTTCACTTAGTAAAATTTGTACTTCTTTTGTAAATGATCTCCAAGGAGTTTTGTGTTGAAAGACATAGGGGTTTAAAGTGGATCTTGAACTTCTCACCCCCCCCTTTTTTTTTTCCTTTTTTCACTCCTGCTTACCTTGTGGTGGGTTCTCCACAGTTTGGGTACACACCCACCCAGCAGATCCAGCATTGTCATTACGAGATCCTCTTCTTAGCAGCTGCCGCTTGTGTCCCACAATGCCATGTTTCCGGGTTCAGCTGATGAGCCTCCAGATAATGTGCTGCTAGCCCACCCCTTTTGTCTGTGAATGAAGCACTAAGGCCTCCTGGGATATATGATGTACATATCCTAGGAGGCACAGCGGGCATAGTACACGTCATTCGCCTAGGCAAATGACATGTATTGGAGGTGGCCGGGGCTAAACCCCTTTTCTGAAAAGTCTAGGTTAGCATTTGTACTTTTGTGGGAACACATGCAAAATCAAGAGCATTCCACAAAAACGTTGTCCCTTTTATAGGCGAGCAGAGATGTAAATAATTCTTAATGCCATCCCAACTCACCTTGCTAATGGGCGTGCCAAAACTCATGGTAACAACATGTTGCATGTGCATAGGTGTTATGATTTCCCAGTCTGAGCATTGCAAGTGTGATCTCTAACTGATCCAGTTTTGATGAGATAGCTATGACTTACAATCTCAGCAGTGTTGGCAAACAGTGACTCAATCCAAATGATATCTTGCAGATCGTAGAAAGCTTTAATCAAAAACTTTGGCAGATCCTCACAGATGAACATCACATATGTAAATAAAATCATATGTCTAGCTCCAACAGTTACATGTGCTCAGAACACAAACTAAAGACACACTGAAAAGAGGGTAAGACTAGCTATACAGAACATCTTCTAGCCATGGAGTGAAGACGGGGCAAAATAATTTAAAGACAAAAAACAATGAATGTGTAACATGTTAATAGGTGTGAACAGAGTCATAGGGAGCCTTCACTCTGTCTCGCTGCGCTTTGGCCACAACATGGGTGCAGTTTTTTGGGGGGTTAGCTGTGCTTTCCCATAGACTTCTATTATATTCTGCGTTTTTGGTGCACTTTCTGAAAGCACACCAAAAGTCCTGCATACAGTGGACTACACTGTGGCCACAGCACAGCCGATCAGTGTGAAGCCGTCCTTACAGTTACAGCAGAGTTAAGGTAGGGCTTTACTTTTTGTGCCGAAAGCGATCAGCGCTGAACATTGACATACTGTGTTCCCGCTCTTTACAATTCCCATAGCTTTTTTGCATTACTTAATGAAATAAAGCTATTACACCTAAAAGGTACTGAAGAAGTGATGTTGACATTTCTAATTTGTCTTCTGTTTAGCTGGTTTTGGGAGCAGATGGAGGAATTACACTGAGATTTATTTCCAATTGAACAAATTGATATAAACTCTTTAGGAAAGACTGAGAGTGTTAAATGAGAGACGAGTGGTCTGCACATGTAGCTAAGACTCTTCTGATTTGATAGCAATTTTTGGAGACTTGCAGGGTTCAGAATTAAATTGGAGGGATGTAGTAATCTTGCAATTCATCAGAATTCAAATAATTGAGCTAAAATGCAGAGGAAGAGTTCTCGGTTCTGCTGAACAATATAATCTTATTTTTGCAACTGAGCTGTTTCCATATATCAAGCCTACACTTTATCTGGAGCTGTGATTAGGTAAGGCTGTGTCACGATCCAGAAGCATGCAACAGAGCCCCATCGCAAAGCACTAATCACCTTCTGTATGGAGAGTGAGACCTGGAAGTAACCTTTCCGGTAGAGGAATATAGGGACCATTGCTGACCCCCCCCCCCCCCCTCTCCTACTTTCTTGGCTCCCATCCCCTGACTTCAAAGCTGTCTCACTCACTGACAATAAACACATAAGGAGAGTTGAATCAAATAAAAAATCTTTATTTGTATACTTGTACTAGATTAAAGTGGAGCTTTAGACCGGAATTAAACATAGGCGACCAGGCAGGAATTTTAATGCAGAAGAGACCTACTTTTGTCTCTTCTGCATTAAAGTTGCTTACCTGCCTGTCTGCCCCTGTGCATGAGCAGCCCACTGTACAAATTTGGCATTGCTGAATCTGACTTAACCCCTGCGTGAGAGTGACATCATCCCCGCCTAGCCAGAGACAGTGGCCAGCAATCGAGACCTGGAAGCCGGCCGGCCGAAGATGTCAGCGGCTGGGCAGGGAACTTGGGGATGCTGCATCACTGGAAGCAAGGTTGGTATAGTTCCGATTTAATGATTTAAAAAAAAAAAGGATCAGCATGATGGCCAGACAACTTTCATTTTCAGAATGAGTAGAGAACCTGCCATGGCAGGCAGAGGCGTATCTAGCGAAAATGGCGCCTATGGCAAGCACTGAAAATGCGCCCATTTTAAAACATTTGAAACCCTACTTTCAGATAATGCTGTCAGTATATACAGTTATATAGGGAGAACAGTAGGTTAGTGGTAGGCACTTGCCTCACTTGGTTTGAATCTGGGCCAGGAAGCTATCTGCATGGAGTTTTCATGTTCTCTTTGTGTGGGCATCCTCCAGGTACTCCAGTTTCCTGGCACATTCCAAAGCCATGTTGGTAGGTGATGGTCACCTGTCTGTATGAAGTGGCAATGTATATGGCCAATCACATTCTGCATGCCACCCCCATGTCCGAAAAATGATTTAAGATGATCTCTGGCCCAAAATCTGCCAAGAGCTGGACAGGACTGAATGGAAGTATACATAGATATGTGTAGGGTCCTCTAGGATTGTAGGGTCAGTGTAGAATGTGATCAGCCATGTACACTGCCAGTCTGTACACAGGGTACAATTCACCTACCTGCATGTGTTTGGAGTGGGAGAGGAACCCCACAGGGAGAACATGCAAACTCCATGCAGCTAGTGTGCTGGGCAGGAGTGAAGCCATATATATATATATATATATATATATATATATATATATATATATATATGTATATATATATATATATATATATATATATATATATAGAGCATGTAGAGTCCAGAGGCATGCCCAGGATGCAGGCATAAAATGTCAAGGACAACATAAAGCAGACAGGCAGTGTCAGCAGGCATGGCCGGCCACCTATCCCCCATGTTAGTGTAGAAATGGAAGGAGAGGCACTTACCTAGGAGGAGCAGTCTATGGGTCTGCTTGTACTCCCTCTTCTGCTCCTTCAGTACCCGATCTATGCTCTTGCTGACTTTCTTGGCCTCCTTCTCCTCCAGTCAGAGTTTGTCCCATCCCTTCTGCAGAGAATGTTGCTGTTGATGGTGCACCTGCTGGCCCTTGCTGGGCTTGTGCTGCTGCTTATTGCTGTCCCCAGTGCCGCTGGTGCTATCTCCCCAGTTCTGCAGTAGTAGAAGCAGCCCGTCTGGAACTTTCCCCTCTCTAGTCGGTTTACAGAGCTCCCCCCCCCCCTGAGCTGCTGCTGTGATCCTCAGGTCCCTGGCTCTCATAGGCACTAACAGCTCCAGGGGGCTGCTCGGTGTCCGAGTTGGTGGGGGCGTTGGAGATGGAGCCGCTAGAATCACCGAACAGCCATGGTCGGAGGCTGTAGCAGAGGCCCATGGCTCAGGAGATGTACACGTGCTGGAGCTCGGCAATCAATCAAGGGATCCTCCTCAGCGACGGCGACCTCACCTCACGTGACGTCACCGACCCGCTCGCGCTCGGGGAGAAGATGGAAGCAGGCTCCAGGGGAGGGCTGGCAGCCTTAGGCCTGGGGGGCAAGTCCAGTCAAGTGGCCCATTGAACCATCAATGCAGCCTGATCAGTGCCCATTAACGTAGCCTCACCAGTGCAGACAGTGCCCATCAGTGCAGCCTGATCAGTGCAGACAGTGCCCATCAGTGCAGCCTCACCAGTGCAGACAGTGCCCATCAGTGCAGCCTCACCAGTGCAGACAGTGCCCATCAGTGCAGCCTGATCCGTGCAGCCTGATCAGTGCAGCCTTATCAGAGCCCATCAATGCAGCCTCACCAGTGCAGACAGTGCCCATCGGTGCAGACTGATCAGTGCCCATCAACGCAGGCTGATCAGTGCCCATCAACGCAGGCTGATCAGTGCCCATCAATGCAGCTTCACCAGTGCCCATCAATGCAGCCTCATGAGTGCCCATCAATGCAGCCTCACCAGTGCCCATCAATGCAGCCTCACCAATGCCCATCAATGCAGCCTCACCAATGCCCATCAATGCAGCCTCATTGGTACCCATCAATGCAGCCTCACCAGTGCACATTAGTGCAGTCTCGCCAGTACCCATCAGCACAGCCTCACCAGTGCCCGACAATGCAGCCTCACCAGTGCAGCTCATCAGTGGCCAACAGTGCGGCCTCATCAGTGCCCATCAGTGTAGCATATCAGTGCAGCTTAAGGCTAATTTCACACTGAGGCGCTTTGCAGGTGCTATAGTGCTAAAAATAGCGCCTGCAAAGTGCCCTGAAAGAGCCTCTCCTTTCACTCCAGTGTGAAAGCCCGAAGGCTTTCACACTGGAGCGGTGCACTGGCAGGACGGTAAAAAAAGTCCTGCAAGCCGCATCTTTGAGGCGCTGTAGGAGCGGTGTATACACCGCTCCTACAGCACCCCTGCCCATTGGAATCAATGGGCAGCGCTGCCGAGCCGCCAACAAAGAGCCGCTGCATCGGCGCTTTGCGGGCGGTTTTAACCCTTTTTTGGCCGCTAGCGGGGGTTAAACCCTGCTAGCAGCCAAACAGTGCCACAAAAACGACAGTAAAGCGCTGCTAAATATAGCAGTGCTTTACCGCTGATGCCTCAGTGTGAAAGCAGCCTTAGAGTGCCGCCTAATCAGTGGCAATGAGTGCAGCCTCAACCTCCTTAATGAGTTTGCATTGATTTCAGCATACATGGAACACTTTGCACATGCTGAACTCAATGCAAACTCGTTAAACAGACAACATTCATTGAAAGTTCATTAATATACAGATCATGATTTTGCAATAAAGTGATTCATGCTGCAAACTCATTAAACAGTCCACCTTCAGTGAAAGTTCATGTACTGCAAAGTTTGCAAAACATGAACTTTCACTGAAGGGAGACTGTTGAGTTTGCAGCATGGATCACTTTATTGCAAAATCATGATCTGACTGTGTATCATCATAAGAGTAATTTATTACATTTTACCTTCTGTCCTTGCCAGGGGGTTCTCCTCGTGCTTCTCTCTCCTCCTCCTCCTGTCATCAGACAGACCCCTCCCCAAGAGAGGATGCAGTGGACCACAGCCGCACGGAGAGGGTGGGCGGAGCTATAGGCTCCGCCTCCGCCAGTCGAATATGTCGGCTGCTAATGGAGGAGGCCGCTCCGTACTACCCCCGCCCCTGCCCTCGGCCCCGCCCCCGCATACACATTCACAATACTTGCAACTAGTACCGCCGCACTGCACAGCCACAGACAGAAAAAAAAAAAGTAAACACAGGCTAAGGCAGCGCAGCCGTTTTATCAATAAGGTAGGCTTCCTGGGGGGAAATCTCCACCCATCCCCCCGCCCAGTCCACCAGCACAGAGGAGGAAAGCTCCGCCTCCCCGCCAGTTAGCCGAATGACGGTCTGGAGATGCAGTGGACGGTCCCACTCATCTGTAAGCATGGGGGCGCCCGCGCCTGTCACTCTCCATAACACTGCCATCCAGATCCAGCCAAGTAAGAGTGCAGTGCCGTGTCGCCGCCGGGGGCTATAGTGCGGGAGGTGGCCCGCAGGAGGACAGGTGCGGGTGGGAATTTTTTTTTTTTGTTTAGTTTATTTGGGCGCCCCCCCCCCCAGGGCGCCCATGGCACTTGCCATGGAGTGCCATACCCTGGATACGCCACTGATGGCAGGTTCCATGGTACTCTCATTGCATGTTTTCTTTAACCACCTTACTACTACCATATTTAAAAAAAGAGGTGGAGGACATCTATTTCTGGAGTGCTGTTTATAGCTCCAAAATTAGTCCTTGGACCACAAGTGTCTGTTGATGTCTGTGAATGGTGCCATTCTTGGACAGCTTTATTAACGAACACTGTGTGCAGAGCCAGTTCGAGAGGCTCTGTACCATTTGATAACCAATCAGGGCAGTCACATAATGTAAACATATAATGTTTACATCTGTAAACCCTCCCTTTTTTTTGTACAGTGGGGAAGGGTAAGGAAGAGGATCCGTTGACTCATTAATACATACCCGCAGCACCAGCCGCTCGAATAAACTGATTTGGCCCTTTAACCTACCTCTCCTTCCCTGTATATGTCGGCTTAATCCTGTCTTCCACAGTGACCATATATTCAGCTCTTCAACTTCTTTATCCTTATGCCTTATGCCAGCCAGTAGCACTTAAATGTCAGCAAAGACAGCCTACATTTATTTCTCTGTAGAGCAGGAGTGCCCAACCTTTTGAGGAGCGAAAACCACTTTAGCGACTTGGTAACCGGTCGCGGGCCACAATGAGCGTAGCGGGCGGATGGCAGGTCTGTGTCCACTCTGCATATGTAGAGCAGACACAGATGCAGCCGGCTCTACCCTAAGGGCCCTCCGATCTGCCCAGACAGAAGGGGACAGATCCCCTTCTCTTTTTTTAAGCAGATCGGATTGCAGATAGGCGTAAGCAGACACGAGTCTGTTTACATCTGCCGCTTTATAGAGGTGAATGGAGGGTCCGATTGGGTCCACCTGAAAAACAGACAGGCAGACCCGATTGGACCGATCCTGTGAAAGGGGCCTAAGTAGGGTTGCCACCTGTACGGGATTCACCCGGACAGTCCGGGTTCTGAATCATCTGCCCAGTTTTCAGACTCTCTGAAACCCAGGCAGACCATTAGTCAGGGGGAGCCCCATTAGCATATTTGTCACTGTGGAGACAGCAGCAGTGTCACGGCTTCTCTATTAAAACAATGTGCTGGGGTAATTGTTAGAATCTAAAGCTCATTCCATCCTGTACCCCCCCCCCCTCCTCCAGGCTCCTGCAGGGTCTCTCTTATCAGTGACTAACTCCCCCTCCCTCCCCTCACTAGTGCGGTGTGCTTACCCAGGAGGCGGAGCTGAGGAGTCTCCTGGGGTGGAAATCTGACAGGATTTGTTTGGCAGGAGTTACTGTGAAGGGTTAAGGGGACAGGAGGATCGGGAGTGTGTCTAACGATATCTTCCAAGCCTCCTCTGTCTAACTCTATACAAACATCCCCCATCCTCAGTCCAGATAATGTGCAGTAATTTATGACCATTCATTAACCCTGTGTGTGGGGAGAGTGTAAACTTCTGATTGTACAGAGCCTGGATAACAAAGGGGTATATGAATGGTCATACATTACCTTTTATCATCTGTACATACAGAGTGCTGGGAGTTTTCATTGTTGTAAATATTAGTGGATGAGTACAATGGCTTTTGTTTTTATATACTGTACATCACTATTTCTCAGCCCCCAACTCCCCCCAGGTGCATCACCCCCCCCCCAGACCACTTCATACATCCAGCTGGCATCATCCCCTCCGCACTCCTCTCCTACACATACTACCCCCACCATCCCCTCCGCACTCCTCTCCTACACATACTACCCCCACCATCCCCTCCGCACTCCTCTCCTATACATACTACCCCCATCATACCCTCCACACTCCTCTCCTATACATACTACCCCCATCATACCCTCCACACTCCTCTCCTGTACATACTACCCCCATCATACCCACCACACTTCTTCTGCCACTCTGCATGTCGCAGAGCTCGTGCCTCTAAGCTTCGGCCTGCCACATTAATGTTGGCTCCCATGAGACAGCCATCTTTAAACCTGCGGGGCACATGATCTTCAATTGCCCGGAGGCCCCATGAGTTATCAGTCCACCCCTGGCCCAGACTGTGGCTACCCAGCACGGTTGCTCACTGCAATTGTAAGCCAAGAGTGTCAACTTTGTTGACTCTGATGTAAAGGGGGACTCTCGTGATTAACTCGATATGATTAGAAATGTTATTTACTGGTAATCAGAAAATATATGTATAGTGTATACTACATAAATACATAAAAATTGCCTTGCATTGTACAGAGGTTATGAATTTAATGTACTACTGAAAAAAAAAAAATTTGCCGTGCGCTGCTAATGTGTTCGGGTTTGGCTTGAAGAAAAGATGACAACCCTAGGCCTAAGGCTGCTTTCACACTGATGCATAGCGGTTTACCTGCACCTCAACTGACCTCACTCTTCACTTCTTCCTCAGGATTCCTGCAGCTGGTTGCTGCTGTCCCCCAGGCGGTTATTACTGGTGGCTGCTGCTGGCTGCCCTCCAGGGCTGATACTGCTGTTGGGTACTGCCTGCTGGAATTGCTGGTTGGTACTGCTGGTGGGTACTGGTACTGCTGGCTGGTACTGCTGGTGGGTACTGGTACTGCTTTCTGGTACTGCTGGTGGATACTGATACTGCTGGTACTGCTAGCGGGTACTGGTACTGCTGGCGGGTACTGATACTGCTGACGGGTACTGCTGGCGGATACTGATACTGGTGACTGGTACTGCTGGCTGGTACTGGCATTGCTGTCCGAAATCCTGACCTCTGACCCTGCCAGTGATTGGCTTTCTCCATGGCATCGGCTCTGCAGTGGAGCCGATGCTTCCTTGTCACAAGCGGAATACATTTGGTATCACTCCGCCTGTGAAGGAGTCGGCGCTATACAGGAAGCATCGGCTCTGCTTCCTTTAGCGGCAGCTCCGTTCTTAGTGCTGATGCTCGGAGATGGCGGGTCAGGAACCCGCGATCTGGGCTTGCTGACCCACCATCTCAGAGCAAGACATGGCGGGCCACATCGGAGGGTGCCGCGGGCCACATGTGGCCCGCGGGCCAGCGGTTGGGCACCCCTGCTGTAGAGGTTTTCTTGAAATTACCAACTTGGCAGCAGAAAGCTGCATGGTGCTCTTTACTCAAAAACAACTACACCCAGATTGACAACCACACTAAGATTGAATTTAGCATTACAGTTGGAGTTAGTGTTTACTACTTTGCCATATGGACAGTACAGTAGGTGCCGCCGACATTGTATATTCATTGCGATCCCATCGCGGAGATTCTCGGCGACAGGGTGCCGACATCTCGGCGACAGGGTGGCAACATCTTGCGCTCGCTGCAATAGCGAGAAGGAGACGCGGCACTGTATTGAACGGGTATCCGACGTGGATTCCCGCCAATACCAGGCACTGTGTTTGGTATGAATCCTGAGCGGGAGCTCCACGCCAATTTTTAAATAAAAAACCGGCATGGGTTCCCCCTCCAGGAGCATACCAGGACCTTGGGTCTGGTATGGATTTGAAGGGGAATCCCCTAAGCCGAAAAATCAGCGTGGGGGTCCCCCTCAAAATCCAAACCAGACCCTTATCCGAGCACGCAACCTGGCAGGCCGCAGGAAAAAAAGGGGGGGTGAGAGAGCGCCCCCCCCTCCCTCCTGAACCGTACCAGGCCGCATGCCCTCAACATGGGGGGGTTTGGTGCTCTGGGGCCGACCTGCGGGCCCCCCCACCCCAAAGCACCCTGTCCCCATGTTGATGGCGACAAGGGCCTCTTCCCGACAACCCTGGCCGTTTGGTTGTCGGGGTCTGCGGGCGGGGGGCTGATCGGAATCCGGGAGCCCCCTTTAATAAGGGGGCCCCCAGATGCCGGCCCCCACCCTATGTGAATGAGTATGGGGTACATCGTACCCCTACCCATTCTCCTGGTGGAAAAAAATGGCAATAAAAAACACACACAGCTTTTTAAAGTAATTTATTACACAGCTCCGGGGGTCTTCTTCCGACTCCGGGGGTCTCCGGTGTCGTCTCCGCGCTCTCCGGTTCTTTCTTCCTTCTGCCGGGCCTCCGCTATCTTCTTCCAGCTCTTTTGCTAGCGGAGGCCCGGTCTTCCCAGTCGTCTCATCCGGCTCTCCGTTGTCCTTCTGCCGGCCCCTCCACTATCTTCTTCTAGCTCTTTTGCTAGTGGAGGAGCCGGTCTTCCCGTCGCCGGCTTCTGGCATCTTCTTCCCTCTTCTCCTCCTCCCGCTGTAATGCTGGCTGTTCGGTCTGCAGTGATTTATATAGGCTTCTCATGAAGTCACAGTCCCCATGACGTCACAGTCACATGCTCCGGGGCCACCCGGAGCATGTGATTGTGACGTCATGAGAAGCCTATATAAATCGCTGCAGACCGGACAGCCAGCATTACAGCGGGAGGAAGCGACGAGTCAACATTTTCGGCTTAGGGGATTCCCCTTCAAATCCATACCGGACCCAAGGGCCTGGTATGCTCCTGGAGGGGGAACCAGTGCCGGTTTTTTATTTAAAAATTGGCGTGGAGCTCCCGCTCAGGATTCATACCAAACACAGTGCCTGGTATTGGCAGGAATCCACGTCGGATCTCCGTCTACCGGCAATGCGTGTCGCTCATTGCGAAAGGAAAACAAAATTTTTCCTTTACCGATGACGAGACAGCTCGGCGCTGGCTCTCGCGACGGGGCTCGTAGGGTGTCAGTCTTGCCGCTAGAAGAGTGTATGTCTAAATACAGATACATAATTTCCTGCTTGCTGCAACTGTGATGTCCACTGAACCACCCCAGATAGAACAGTGCCTCGGGGATTAGTAACACTGTGGGGGATTTACTAAAACTTGAGCACTCAGACTTTGGTGCAGCTGTGCATGGTAGCCAATCCGCTTCTAACTTCAGCTTGTTCAATTAAAGAGGAAGTAAAGCCATAAAAAAAAAAAAAAAAAACCCTGCAAAAGAAAGGCATAATGAGCTAGTATGCATAGTATACTAGCTCATTATGAATGACTTACCTGAGATCGAAGCCCCCTTAGCGTTCCTCGGTCACCTCCGCCGCCATCTTGACTCGATGTCCCGTCACCGCCGTCAGTGTATCGCCGCTCTGGCGCTGTGATTGGCCTGAGCGGCGATGACGTCACACACATGCGCGCTCGGGTTTGCAAGAGCCCATTCAGAAAACCAGCCCGCTAGTGCGCATGCGCGTGACGTCATCGGTGCATCGCTTTATAGTAAATATCTCTTTAACCATGTAGGTTAAGGAGATATTTCATGCACCTACAGGTAAAAAAAAGTTGAAGGTACCCTATAATAAAATGTTTACAAATACCTCTTATTTTTAAATAAATAATTCTTTTAACATAGATCGAATCCCCATGGGGCTACCACAACAGCGTGCACAGTGGGGGAGATGTGGATATTACAGTGGGGGAGGTGTGGATATTACAGTGGGGGGATATTTGGACATTACAGTGGGGGGAGGTGTGGATATTATCCCTGTGCTGTAGATTGGGATCTGCCATCCATGCCTCTCCCTGTGCCCAGGACTAGGATCGGCCATCCCCCCCCCCCCCCCCCCGTGCTTTACATTGGGATCTGCAATCCATGCCTCTCCCTGTGCCCAGGACAGTTCAGAAATTGACAGTTAAAAGATCAGTTACTCTGTCAGGGTATATCCCCTATCAGAAGCAATCTGACAGAGTAACTGATCTTTTAACTATCAATTTCTGAACTGTGTTTGGGCAGCGTGTCATGGTGTAATGGTTAGCACGGCGCACCCCCAGTGCTGGGGGCCATAGGTTGAAATCACCATGGGGCTGCTACAAGAGTGGGGCCCAAAGGGCCCATTTAATTATTTATTTTTGTTGTAAAAAAAAAGCTGAATGTACCCTATAATAGAATGTTTAACCACTTAACGACCGCCCACTGTAAATATACGTTGGCAGAATGGCACCGACAGGCAGAATCACGTACATATACGTGATTGCCTTTGTATAGTTGGGGGGTCCGATCGGACCCCCCTTCTTTACAGTGGGTGGTCGTTTTACCTTCGGGAGCGATCCGGCATGAGGGGACGGCCGTTCGATTCTGACCCCCCCCCTCTCGATCGCTCCCGGCGAATGAGAGAGCTTCCCCTGCCTGCCAGGCAGGAGGAAGTGATGTCATCTCTCCTGCGGCGCTCACATATACCGAGCGCCGTACAGGAGAAGATGCAGGTTAGTGCACACAACACTACACTGACACCAGGACACATAGGCACATAAATCACCCCCCCCAGGCCCCCCCAGACACCCCCAGATCACCCCCCAGCCCCCAGTCACAGTGTCACTGATTGCAGTGACCATTTATTTAGTGATCACTGCAATCAGTGACATTTGTGACTGTAAAAGTGTCACTACATTTAGTTTTAGGTCCAGTGTAGCCCCCTAACAAAGGTTTAACCCCCTGATCACCCCCCAGATAACCCTTTCACCCCCTAGCACCGCCGTCGCTAAGCGATCATTTTTCTGATCGATGTCTTAGCGTCGGTGATGCTGATTGGTAGCCAGTAATTTTTTTTAGGTTCGCCACAAGTTTTTATAGCGTCGGGTACCCCCATATATTACCTAATAAAGGTTTAACCCCCTTGATCGCCCCCCAGGTAACCCTTTCACCCCCTATCACCACTGTCACTAAGCGATAATTTTTCTGATTGATGTCTTAGCGTCGGCGATGCTGATCGGTAGCCAGTAATTTTTTTTAGGTTCGCCGCAGGTTTTTATAGCGTCGGGTACCCCCATATATTACCTAATAAAGGTTTAACCCCCTTGATCACCCCCCAGGTAACCCTTTCACCCCCTAGCACCGCCGTCGCTATGCGATCATTTTTCATGAACGCTGTCTTAGCGTCGGTGATGCTGATCGGTAGCCAGTAATTTTTTTTAGGTTCGCCGCAGGTTTTTATAGCGTCAGGTACCCCCATATATTATCTAATAAAGGTTTAACCCCCTGATCGCCCCCCAGGTAACCCTTTCACCCCCTATCACCACTGTCGCTAAGCGATCGTTTTTATGATCGTTGTCTTAGTGTCGGTGATGCCGATAGGTAGCCAGTAATTTTTTTTTAGGTTCGCCGTCAGGTTTTTATATAGCGTCAGGTACCCCCATATATTACCTAATAAAGGTTTTAACCCCCTAATTGCCCCTAGTTAACCCTTTCACCAGTGATCATCATATAAGTGTTACGGGTGACGCTGGTTAGTTAGTTTGCTTTTTATAGTGTCAGGGCACCCGCCGTATATAACCCAATAAAGGTTTAACCCCCTGATCGCCCGGCGGGTGATATCAATTAGGTTTTAGCGTCAGAGAGGGTCTGCGTCACACCCCAGGCAGCGTCAGGTTAGTGCCAGTAGCGCTAACACCCACGCGTTAAGCATACACCCCCCTTAGTGGTATATTATCTGAACAGATCAATATCTGATCTGATCAGATGTATACTAGCGTCCCCAGCAGTTTAGGGTTCCCAAAAATGCAGTGTTAGCGGGATCAGCCCAGATACCTGCTAGCACCTGCGTTTTGCCCCTCCTTCCAGCCCAGGCCACCCAAGTGCAGTATCGATCGATCACTGTCACTTGCAAAACACAACACACATAACTGCAGCGTTCGCAGAGACAGGCCTGATCCCTGCGACTCCAGTGCTGTAGGAGGTGATTTCACCACCACAGTTAAAAAAAAAAAAAAGCATATATGCCGAAGCATTGGGGCAGCAGGGGCGGAGGAGCGATTTTGCTCCTAATGCCGCGTACATACGGTCGAAATTCC
Organism: Rana muscosa; assembly: GCA_029206835.1. Classification (NCBI taxonomy): domain Eukaryota; kingdom Metazoa; phylum Chordata; class Amphibia; order Anura; family Ranidae; genus Rana; species Rana muscosa. Next base: position 169,659,448 of record CM055117.1, on the reverse strand, counting down.
GACGGAGGCTTGCCCGTGGAAAAGTCTGACCATGTGTACGCGGCATAACTTTTGCGGGAAGATGCCCCCATGCTTCGGCATATATAAATGGTGCATGTATGCCCATCATTAGAAGTGGGTGGATGAAGGGCGGTATTCTAATGGTGGGCATACCCACCGATCAATCTTTTTTTTTCGTTCAGCCAACAGGCTGCATGAAAAAAAAGATTACAATACATGTCCAACAAGGACCAGCAACGTACTGGTATGTTGCTGGACTTTGAATGTTTATACCAGAATGATGCCTGCGGGTTTAGGTATCATCTTGGTATCATTCTTTTCAGCCAGCGGCCGGCTTTCATGTAAAAGCAATCCTAGTGGCTAATTAGCCTCTGGACTGCTTTTACAAGCAGTGGGAGGGAATGTCCCCCCCCCCGGATATAAAAAGCGCCATTGGGAAATTGGGAAAGCATTTTATCACACCGATCTTGGTGTGGTCAGATGCTTTGAGGGCAGAGGAAAGATCTAGGGTCCAATAGACCCCAGTTTTTTCAAAAAAAGAGTACCTGTCATTACCTATTGCTATCATAGGGGATATTTACATTCCCTGAGATAACAATAAAAATGATAAAAACAAAAAAAAAAAAAAGGGAAGCAACAGTTTAAAAATAAAATAAAAAAGCAAAATTAATAATAAAAAAAAATAAAAATAAAAAAAAAGCACCCCTGTCTTGCCCTGCTCTTGCCCAATGGCGAACGCAAGCGTCGGTCTGGCGTCATATGTAAACAGCAATTGCACCATGCATGTAAGGTATCACCGCGAAGGTCAGATCGAGGGCAGTAATTTTAGCAGTAGACCTCCTCTGTAAATCTAACGGGGTAACCTGTAAAGGCTTTTAAAGGCTTTTAAAAATGTATGTAGTTTGTCGCCAATGCGCGTTTGTGCGAAATTTTAAAGCATGTCGTGTTTGGTATCTATGTACTCGGCCTAAGATCATCTTTTTTATGTCATCAAACATTTGGGCAATATAGTTTGTTTTAGTGCGTTAAAATTTAAAAAAGTGTATTTTTTCCCCAAAAAATGCGTTTGAAAAATCGTTGCTCAAATACTGTGTAGAAAAAAGAAATGCAACACCCACCATTTTATTCTGTAGGGCCTTTGCTTTAAAAATATATATAATGTTTGGGGGTTCAACATAATTTTCTTGCAAAAAAAAATATGTTTTCATGTAAACAAAAAGTGTCAAAAAGGGCTTTGTCTTCAAGTGGTTAGAAGAGTGGATGTAAGCTTCCTAATGTTGTGTATAAAATGCCAGAACAGTTCAAAACCCCCCCAAATGACCCCATTTTGGAAAGTAGACACCCCAAAATATATACTGAGAGGCATGTCGAGTCCATGGAATATTTTATATGTTGACACAAGTTGCGGAAAAAAGACAATTTTTTTTTTTTGCACAAAGTTGTCACTAAATGATATATTGCTCAAACATGCCATGGTTATATGTGGAATTACACCCCAAAATACATTCTGTTGCTTCTCCTGAGTACGGGGGTACCACATGTGTAAGACTTTTTGGGAGCCTAGCCGCGTACGGGACCCCAAAAACCAATCACCGCCTTCAGGCTTTCTAAGGGTGTCAATTTTTGATTTCACTTCTCACTGCCTATCACAGTTTCGGAGGCCATGGAATGCCCAGATGGCACAAACCCCCCCAAATGACCCCATTTTGGAAAGTAGACACCCCAAGCTATTTGCTGAGAGGTATTGTGAGTATTTTGCAGATCTCGCTTTTTGTCACAAAGTTTTGAAAATTGAAAAAAAAAAACAAAAAAAAAAACAAATGTACTTTCTTCATTTTCAAAAACAAATGAGAGCTGTAAAATACTCACCATGCCTCTCAGAAAACAGCTTGGGGTGTCTACTTTCCAAAATGGGGTCATTTGGGGGGGTTTTGTGCTATTTTGGCATTTTATGGCCTTCGAAACTATGATAGGTAGTGAGGAGTCAAATCAAAAATTTGTGCCTAGAAATCCTGAAGGCGGTGATTGGTTTTCGGGGTCCCGTACGCGGCTAGGCTCCTAAAAAGTCCCACACATGTGGTATCCCCGTACTCAGGAGAAGCAGCAAAATTTATTTTGGGGTGCAATTCCACATATAACCATGGCATGTGTGAGCAATATATCATTTAGTGACAACTTTTTGTAATTTTTTTTTTTTTGTCATTATTCAATCACTTGGGACAAAAAAAAATATTCAATGGGCTCAACATGCCTCTCAGCAATTTCCTTGGGGTGTCTACTTTCTAAAATGGGGTCATTTGGGGGGGTTTTGTACTGCCCTGCCATTTTAGCACCTCAAGAAATGAGGTCATAAATTCAAAGCTGTGTAAATTCCAGAAAATGTACCCTAGTTTGTAAACGCTATAACTTCTCCCCCCCCCCCCACTGTAATATCCACATCTCCCCCCCCCCCCACTGTAATATCCACATCTCCCCCCCCCCCCACTGTAATATTTACATCTCCCCCCCCATTGTAATATATACATCTCCCCCCCATTGTAATATATACATCTCCCCCCCATTGTAATATTTACATCTCCCCCCCCCCCCATTGTAATATTTACATCTCCCCCCATTGTAATATTTACATCTCCCCCCCCATTGTAATATTTACATCTCCCCCCCACTGTAATGTCCACATCTCCCCCCCCCCCACTGTAATGTCCACATCTCCCCCACTGTAATATCCACATCCCCCTCCCTGTAATAGCCCCATTTTCTGAATGAATGCCAAGCGCTCTTTGATTGGATAAGATGGAGAAGCGTGGGTACAGTGACAGCATGCTTTCAACTTCATCCTTTCAGTTACCTATGTATAAAATATGGGCGAAACTAAAAAAAAATACTGTTCTAATGCTCCAGAAGGTGAATCCTGTGGCTGGAGACTCTGTGTGCTGGTTGAGATGTGTGTCCGTGTCCATGTGCTCAGTTAATGTGAATGGGAGTGACTTTATAATTCTCAATCAGCTGCTGCCCCTGCATGGATCTAATAAGTGGCAGAGTCTGCATCCCTTTGGGCGTGTTTTCCCATTGGGAGCATCACACCAAAAATGAAATTTTTGTTGTGGAGGATGCCAAAAATCTAACTTGTATCTTAGTGCAGACTTCTGGGAAAATTAGTAAACCAATCACACAAGCAGAAAATTACATATCTGGGGGGGGGGGGGGGGCATTCCGTACACCATCTGTGTACAGAACACCTCCAGGCTGCCATACTACATTGCATTTTACAGAAAATGTCAGCAGCTGCAGATTGAAAAGATAAAGGAACTGTAATAGCATCCAAATGCAATTTTACTTGTGTAGCTATTGAATAGACTATATTATTTTTTATATTTTTGTTTTACCATTTTAATTTATTTAAAACCAGAATCTCTTTAAAGCGGAGGTCCACACAAAAAGTGAACCTCCGGTGTCACATTTGGCACCTTTCAGGGGGGAGGGGGGTGCAGATACCTGTATAATACAGGTATTTGCACCCACTTCTGGGCATAGACCTCTGCAGGAGTCACGCCCCTTTACCTGAGAATTCCTGGGTTGTCTGGGTCTGCACACCATCCCCTTTTTAAATCTCATTGGATTATTGCCAACAAATTTGCTTGTTGGTGCCTGTAGCAGAAGCTATTGCATGGCTTTCCTGAGCAGTACCATGGCATTCTTTCTTACAGATCTAAATATTCTGTAGGGCTCTATGTACACACAGGTCAATTTTTTAAGTACAATTATATACGTTATATATAAAAAATAAATAATATGTAAATGTCTACGCGTCTCTTTAAAAAATTTTTTATATATATATATATATATATATATATATATATATATATATACACCCCATAGTTACATAGTTGGTAAGGTTGATTAAAGACACCAGTTCATGATTCCCTTATTATCACAGACAGTGCTGACAGGGGAATCCCTCCTGCCGATGTCTGCTCACAGCAGGGGGCAGGTGGGGGAAGCCATCCCTGCCGGGAGAAGACCGTGATTATTGCTAGCGGCTATAGCAGCCACTAGCGATAATTGTAAAATAATCCGGCAGGCTGGTTGTACCCAAGTTGATCGATCAACTTGGTACATTCAGCAACCGTTCGATTCTCAGCTGGTTCCTGCTGAACCGGCCAAGATTCGAACCGTGTATTGCCGGTGTTCTATCAGAAAGCCGCTACCCATCAAAAAGTGCAACCGAAGTGACGTTCCGTCGTGGCCATCTTGGTACACCCACACTCGTCCACACTAAGCCTACAGTCAGAAGGTGGGCAAGCGGACATCTTTTTACTCCCACCAAAGTTTTGAATTTCACACTTATTTTTACCAGTAAACAGGGATTATATAGTGAAATACAATATTTTGAAATCCGCCAAACTGTTTTGATGTTAAATCCTAAAAGCGGCGGTGTTCTGTCAGATTAGCAAACGTGTGAGATTAGCAGGTATGCCGCTGCTTTTAGAATTCAACATTAAAACAGTGCCAGGGATTTCAAAATACTGTACTTCATGATATAAGCTCAGTTTACTGGTAAAAAGAAGTGTGAAATGCAAAACTTCAGTGGGAGTAAAAAGATGTCCGCTTGCCGCCTTTTGACTGTAAGCTAACTGCAGGCAAATGTGAGTGTACCAAGATGGCCACGACGAAACGTCGATTTAGTTACATATTCTGATGGGTAGGGGCATTCTGACAGGACACTGGGCTGAAACTACTTGAGACTAGGTGTTTAGCCCATGTGCGTCCAATCCGATGTTTTAGCGCGCCCAGGAGGCACAAATGTAGCATCCATTCCACAGCCAGTCAAAGTCTATGGTGGGCTGAAATACGATGCGGCTGAACATACAGTAGCGTCACTCACATGTGCACTGCAGTTGCGACAGAAGAGTACACACTGCGCATGTGCAGACCCAAAACAGGATGGCACTCCTTACTGTGGCACTAGGGGCGCTGGTCTCAACAGCTGCTTCATATCTACAATAACTCAGAACAGAGCCATCATGGGTCGCAAAGGATTCAAAGAAGCTTCTTTAAAAAAATGCAGTTTTGTACTACATTCTTTAAACAGAAAGAGCCTGTACTGAAATTTTAATGCAGTTGCATATTATTTTTTATTTATATAATCTTTATGTTTGACACATGGAATATAACATAGCCAACAATACCTCATTGATGATGGTTTGCAAATTAGCAGAAATAAATGCATCAACGTGTCTGATTACAAAAACAGGGAAAACAAAGGGGAATGGGTAGGGGGATTAGGGAAAGGGGGGGGGACGCACACAAGGCCACATTTCCAAGGGGGGGTATCCCCTAAGTGATCCTGAGTAGGAACAGGACCCATGCTATAGGTCAACATCATACACTCCATGGTGCCGTCCCACGAGGTGGCCACCGAGGACCCAACCAGCTCCGCCCCCAGAGGAAGGGGGCAACAAGGCCTGCATCAAACCTCCATCCAGGGGTACAGCCGCCCAGGCCCGTTCCATGACCACCCAAGGTGTGGGTCCTAACAAGGCACTAAGGTTACAGGTCAAGTTCTTTGCCTGGTGCAACCAACAATATATTACAAGAACAGTAACTGAGAAAAAAAAAAAGATAAAATACGGCAAACGGTATAAAAGAGATTGGGGGTAAGTAAGAGAAAAGAAAAACGAATTATAACCACAAGTAAATAAAGGAAATAATATGATTTAGTCAGGTCTGTCTGCCTCGTGAACCGGAAAATGGTAAAAAAAAAACATCAATAGCGGAAAGGACTGTAAAAATCGGATTCAGGCATGCGCATCACGGCTAGTAGGTACTTTCAGCGAGGGTTCTGCCAGCTCCAACAACGCAACCTCCAAGCTGGATGGCACTGGGCCAGGGTCAGCAGTGTATTTCTGCCAGGGGGCCCAGATGCTGGTAAACCGTTTGCTTCTATCTTTACACCTCGCCACTCATTCCTCTGCCTCCTGAATCTCATCCACCCTCTTGAGCCACTCTGCTATAGTGGGCACCTGTGGGCATTTCCAGTAGAGAGGTAAGTCTTTTGGCAGAATTCAGTAGATGCGGTAGCATACGTTTCTTGTATTGGCTCAGAGGGAGGGCAGGGACGTGCAAGAGGAAGCGAACCGGGTAAAGCGGGATATCAACCCCAAGGGCTTCTTTTATGTGGGTGCGAAAGTCTGACCAGAATGGACGAATCACAGGGCATTCCCACCAAATGTGGAGGAGTGTGGCTACATATTACTTTTATAATAATGAAATATGTTTTTACATACAACTAGGATAAGTACTCCTGTTATTTCTTGTACAGCAGCACTTAGACTGAGAGAGAAACGGGAGAACGAGGAACTTATTAGGCTGACATATGCTAACAGGGAACATGTTGACAGGAGGTGAATGCAGACCTAATAATTTATCAGTGTGCTCATGCTCAAATAGCAGGCTGAATCACCAAAGTTGCTGCACAGAGTTACAAATCCTTTTCAGATAAAACAGCTCATTTGTGTGTGTTTCATATGGATATTTAACTGTTTTCCTGGAGTCCAGCTGTAATGTCAAGTCCACTAGCAGTAGAAGGGTTGGGTGTGACAACAAGAGAGTTGGAACACACAAAATTTTTATTTTACTCTGAAGATTGCCAGATGTGCAAGGATACTCCGACATAGATGATTGTGCAACCCAACATGTTTGAGAAAACAAAGTACCGTATTTATCGACGTATAACACACGCCGGCGTATAACACGCACCCCAAGTTTAGGAGGGAATTTTAAGGAAAAAAACTTTTAGGAGGGAAATTCAAGGAAAATTCCATTTAAATGCAGGCTTGTCCATCATTGCAGCCTTGCCCAGTGTCCATCTGCAGCCTTGCCCAGTTTTCATCATTGCAGCCTTGTCCAGTGTCCATCTGCAGCCTTGCCCAGTGCTTTTGCAGCCTTGCCAGTCTCGGCGATTTTTAAATTTGGCGCCGATTTCCATGTGGAGAGGAGCGAGCGGGGCCGAGTGTACTTTGGCTAGACTCGGCTCCTCTCGCAGTCCCGCCCATCTCCACTGACTGTGCCGGCTGACATACAGAAAGCCAAGTGTACTTCGGCTAGACTCGGCTCTGCTCACAGTCAGGGGCGGGACTGCGAGAGGAGCCGAGACTAGCCGAAGTACACTCGGTTTTCTGTATGTTAGTGGCGCAGTCAGAGATGGGCGGGACTGCAAGAGGAGCCGAGTAAAGCCGAGTGTACTTCGGCTTCGTGAATCTCGGCTCCTCTCGCTCGTTTCAGCGAGGGGGATCGGCAGAGGATCGGCGTATAACACGCACCCACGATTTTCCCCTAATTTTAAGTGCGTGTTATACGCCGATAAATACGGTAGGTTCTGGTCAACCTCGAATTACACTGTGAAAAGTAACATACAGTACATGTATCTAACTCTATCTAGCAGCTCAATATTGTTACATTTTCAGTTGGTATGCCAAGTTGGGGTTCGAACAGGCAGTCTAGACTTGTTTGTTGGAAAGTAAGGCTGGATTCACACTTGTGTGGTGCGTATTCCAGCTCTGTTATCTCTGCAAGGAGATAAGAGAGCTGTTCAGCGTTTTGTGTGCGGTAGAACATGCGAATTTGCTGACCTGGGAGAGGGGGGGGGGGAAGTGTAGTGAGCATTGAAAAAAGTCCTGTTCAGAACGGAAGACATCTGCGAATCAGATGCGTGGCCATAGAAGATAATGGACCTGAATTCGCACCTGAGCCGCATCGCAATGTCTAGAAACTGCACACGGTTTTTTGGCAATGCGCAGTGCGAATGCATCGCACATATGTGAACCAGCCTCATTGAAAAGAATGTATTTTTTAATGTTATGCGAATTGGATGCGGTGTAAGCCGCAACCAATTCGCATAGGTGTGAACCCGGCCTAATGGTAGGCCTATGTGTGTTCCCATCATCCTTTTATGCCAGGACTGCTTTGTAGTCTAGCCTAGCCTTGGTTGTAGTTCTAATGTTTAATCTCATTGATTGAGTTCATAGGAATAATAAAACACAAAATCTAAGGAAATGCAAACATATAAAAGGAACATTAACATAGCCAAACCTGCACATCTACTGTAGGTAATGTATTTAATGGTGACAACCATCAGGAACAACAAACCCATATTTGCATGAAATAGGAAAGCAACCATCATTCCATAGTACGATCAAGAACATACAGACTACTGAAACACAGATCATAAAAGTAGGGGGAAGACCAATCCCTATAGCAGTATATTGCAGGTAGGGTATTGACAGAAGACTATCTGTGAAACAGAGCACCTCTGAAACCCAGAACGGCAATAGAGTAATAAAAATAATAAATCAGAAACCGTGAGAGAGGAGAGAGAGAACAGAAAAAGAGAGGATGGGGAAAAAACAAAACACAAAGTCAAAAATATAACAAAATAATTACAATAAGGGAAGGTGAGGGTAGTGGGAAGAGAGTACCCATATAAAACAACAGGAGGGCAACAAAAACTGTTGAGAGGAAACCTGGAGTTACTCAGGAGGTTAAACTGTCAAAAGTAGATGAGTACCGGAAACTATTCCATACAAGCCACATGAGATTGTGAGAGTCAGATTTGTCTTTATCCCAAGCTATCATACTTTCCATATATTCAATCTGATTCATTTCACAAGCCCAGGTGGCTAAGGTTGGTGGGTCAGATTGGCGCCAACATTTGGCAATAACAGATCAAGCTGTAGTTAGGAAATGTCTAATCAGACTTTTTAACATCTATTTGTAAGCTAGGGCTGGTTAGGGTATATTTGGTTGTACTTGTTTGAATTTAGCACACTAGGGACTATCATGATATATCTTTTAATCTTGGCAGACAATCTCATTGGGAAAGAACAATCAACGTAAAATCAGCGCCAACTATTTAAAGTCCTATATACCCCAGTCAATATAAATGTCTTTCCAAAAGTTCTCAAACTTTCCATGTCCAATGTAGACCAAAGACTTCAAAACCATCCTTCCTGGTTTTGGATCCCTTGTGAATACTCTCTAAAAAAAAGAAAATGCCATATAGTTTAGTATGTTCAACCCAACTTGTGTACCAACAATGTGTTTATATTGTTTTATTATGATTTTTATGTAAACACATAGTTGGTACACAAGTTGGGTTGGACATACTACACTATATGGCGTTTTCTTTGTGAAGCACCACTAGGGATCCACAACCAGAAAGGATGGCATTTGTAAGTCTTTGGTCTACATTGGACATGGGGAAAGATTGAGAACTTTTGGAAAGACATTTATATTGACTGGGGTATATAGGACTTAGTTAGTGCTGATTTTACAATGATGTATTTGGTTGTAGTTCTAAAATGGTTAAATTAAAAATGCAAAATCTTTCTTCATGTTTGCAAAAAAATATATAAAATCAGCACCCTACTCTAGCCTTCCATCTACACCAATGGGCTAATTTTTCTACTAACACTTCTAAAGCCTCGTACACACGGTCGGACTTCAAACAAACTTTTCTGTGGATTTTTGTCCTAAGGGAATTGGTCGGGAACACCCATAGCATACACACGCTCTGACTTTTCTGCAAACTTTCCCAAAACTTTTCCAACATCACGTGGTTTTGCTGCTCTTTTCTGCTCTTTACCGCCACCCTTTGGTCAACTTCTGCTATTGTTGGTTGATTTTAACATTGGTTCTGGGCATGCTTATTTGTCCATCGGACAAAAGTCCGATGGATTTCTGTACACACGGTCAGACTTTGCTCCATCGGACTTTTGTTGGCGAAAAGCTTGTCCATTTGCAGACCGAACATTTGTCCGATGAAAACTAAAAAAGTTTGTCCGATGGAGCGTACAGACGGTCGGATTTTTTGTCAAACTTGCTCATTTTGAAGTTTTGTTGGCAAAAAGTCCGACCGTGTGTATGAGGCTTTACTTTTCCATGACAGTGGAGGCTTCCTTCGGGGTTTACAACCTCCAATACTGGCCACTCATGCATTGTTACTCCTTATAGACTTGAATGAGACCATACTTCTAGACTCTATGGTGTTGGACTGCAGCCCTATTCAAGGATATGGGCAGTTACTACACAGGTTATGGCTATTACCATTAAAATAGTTTATGGAACTAGAGAGGTGGGCTGTTTTTTTTTTTTTCTAAAGTGAATTTTTCTTTTAAATTATTCCATTCAAAATACTGTAAATTACTCAGATTGATAGCTTTAAATGTCCACTGTTACACTCTTTTGGATCCTGGCTCGTTCTTTCACCAATTCCATGGCAGGTCTTACTAGTCTTTAGCTGTGGTGCCATTGCTGCACCCCGAGGTGGACTCTTGATAGAAAATTAGGGTGAATTAGAATGTTATGTCTTATGGTGGTCCCACATGCTACAGTAGTTACAAGCAGTGATGAGCTCAGGACAAAAGTACAAATCTGCCTGAGCTATCCCGCCGGGAAGCTGTCAAAGTCCACAGTCAATCAAAGGCAGTGAAGGCGTTTCCGGCTCTGCAGCTACTTGTACACACACCCTTAGCATATGTGCAGCTGTGTGCCTTTGCCGCCTATGATTTCCTGTTAGCTTTGGGTTCCTGGCAGGATAGCCTAGGCTAGTTCAGACTAGAGATGTAAAATTTACAGAAATATTTAAACCATGAGCAAAAAAAACTTTTTTTTTCCCTGGGTTTTTTTTCTGGAAAAATAAAACATTTCGGAAAAACAAAACAAAACAGTGTGGAGTAGTTTTGCAAATTGAAAGTAATTTTGTTACACAAGAAAAATGTAATGCAGTGTATATAAAAGTACAGCTCATTTAGTAATTAAAGAAACTTGCTTTTCTTTTTCTTTTTTATTACAAATGGAATAACAAGGACTGTATATGTTAAGAACTTTTCAGCAGGGCAGCCATCAGGAATTTTGGGGCCCCTTACACAGCTTCAGGCATGGGGCATGGGCCCCCTGGAGCCGAGGAGAAGCGGGGGGGGGGGGGTGCCATGAATTGAGAAGCAGGATGTTTGGGTGCTGACGTACACAAAAAAAAAACAGAAGAACAAAAAAAAAAAGTGGGGGGGGGGGGGGGTTGCCATCCTGGGCCCCTTACAAAAAAAATAATAAAATGAAATACAATAAATAAATAAAAAAAGGTGGTCGACATTCGGGGTCCTGGGGACCTCTGGGCCCCTTACAAAAAAAAAATTATAAAAAAAAGGGGGCCATCCGGGCCCCTTACAGGTGTACTGCCTGTACCCCCCTGATGGCGGCCCTGCTTTTCAGCTATATATTAGAACAGCTAACCACCCCTCTTTCTCTCAATAATTTAAAAGCTTCCTTCCAATATGCATTTTTTAACACTTCCTTACTTTAAGATGCTGCTGGAGAAGAAACACTTTGTGGTGATCCAGAAGCAAAAGAACTCCTGAGAACTCTGGAGGGAAAAAAAAAGGGTAGAGAAAAAGGAAGCGCCACCTAAGTGCAGTATTAAAAGATTCTTTTAATGACACAAATATCAATCACACTTACAGGAAAGGAAACAAAGGAAGGCTCATCTGTAAAGATCCTGTAGTCCTCGTTCCGGGTCCATGGACTGCACAGATGTAGAAGATGAAGAGTAGGAAACAGGAAATACAAAGGCTCATCTGTGTGTCAGTGGTCCGTAGGGAAGCCTCAGATCCGGATCCGTTTTTCTATGCAGAGATGGAAAGCTGCAGTCGTTGTTGCTGCTCAGCCTGGAGCAGATCCTGTGGCCATCAGGAAGAAGCTGGGGCTGAGGTCACAGGATCACTTCCGGGGGAGGACTCCACAGAGTGAGAAGGGTTGGATAGGCAGGCTACGAGCTCAGAGCCACTGCTCCTTCTATTGGCCTCTAGCTACAGTATATCCCCATTTACCTATGTACTTTGTGTTTGCGCTAACCGTTACCTTTTCCATTGTAACTCTGGAGGGAAAAGCTACTTGTACTTTCATTATGGTCCTCATCATTTCATTCCATAAAGTATTTTTTACATTTCTTCAGGGCACCTCTGGCATGCAAGGATGTGTTTTGTTATCCTTGTAACATTTGGAAAAGAATATTTCTCACAATATTTGCAAATTGCAGCTCTGCTCTCAGCAGAAATTGCAAGGAAAAGTTTCTAGATGTTGGTGTCACCATTTTACTGAGAGGCGGAAAAGAAAAAACTATTTACTGAGGTGGCTTTGGGTAAATGCTGTGATGGTGGAGTACATTAATAGGAATAATTTAAAGGTTTTAAAGATAAACTAATTTGACAGACAAATTTACCCTCTTACCTATCAATAAAGGCCTGAGAGGACAGAAGCTATCATCTACTGTATCCCAAGAATCACCCAATTGTGGGAGGTACAAGATGGTGCACACAAGCAAACTAAACTAGAGCCTTTTCCCTGCAGTGCCCCCTAGTGGCAGAAATGCTTATTTCTCTTGTTTGAGAACTGCATTGAGAAGTAAAGTGTTACTTGAATTGTATTCCAGGATTTACTTATCTTCAGCTGAGAGAACTTGCAATAATTTAAGACCTTACATAAAGTCTCAGAAATCTTTCATTAAGGTCTTCATGTTATATAGTTTGAATACATATCATAAAAATATTATTTATCATTGTAAAATAACATATTCCACACTTTTTTCTTTTTTTTAATTTTTCTGGAAAAAAACAAAAGATGGGTTTGAAAATACTGTAGGCTTTTCCCTCTCTTCTTCAGACTCAGTTACAAGGTTCCCCATTTAATTGGGACATGGATTTGCAAAACAAACACACCAGGATTAGGATCCTTATTTAAACAATAAGGCCCCTTTCACACTGAGGCGTTGTGATTTTACCGCGTTTTTACTGCGTTAGCGCTATTTTTAGCGCTAACGCGGCAAAAACGCATAGGCGTTAGCGCTATTTTTAAAAATAGCGCTAACGCCTATGTATTTTTACCGCATTTTTACCGCGGTACTCATTCATTTCAATGGGGATAGGCGTTTTTACAGCGCTATTTTATGCGCCCCAAAGATGCTCCAAAAAAGCTGTTTGCAGGATTTTTTCCAACGCACAGCCAGCACAACGCCTCAGTGTGAAAGTCCTCAGGGCTTTCACATTGAGAAGGCTGGGGCAGGATTATTTCAGGCGTTTTTACAGCGCTATTTTTAGCGCTAAAACGCCTCAGTGTGAAAGTAAAAGTGAAAGTAACAGTCCAAAGAGATTTGGAATTTACAATAACCTTGATAAAATGCTAACCTCTTTTTTTCTTTGTGTTAAAGGTTTGTGAATTGGGCCCGATTTTTGATCATCTGGGTATTAATGAGCTCCTGTGGAAAGTTCTAGTTGTCACATGGTGAGATGTTCCAGCTTGCTGAAAATTATCCTTGCAAGTAGATTTGATCCTGTACAGTATGGCCTCATGCCCAGGGGCGTTTTTTCAGCCGCGTTTTTGAGCGTTTTTTACAGCTTAAAAACGCCTGTCCATGTTATTGTAAATATTTTTATTTTTATTTATTTTTTTTTTGAAAAAAAACCAAAAAAAAACGTCGGATCTAAAAACGCGACCGCGCGTTAGTGCGCGTTTTTTGCGCGTTAGTGCGCGTTTTTGCGCGTTTTTTGACGCTCGCGTTTTTTTCTGCCTAATTCTGACGCTGAGGAACGCACTGGCCCTGGGTTTTTTTTACAGCTTACAAACGCCTATGCTCTTTACAGCTCAAAAACGCCTAGGTGGACATGAAGCTATAGACTAACATGGACAGGCGTTTTTAAGCTGTAAAAAACGCTCAAAAACGCGGCTGAAAAAACGCCCGTGGGCATGAGGCCTAAAACCTTGGATTGCGGGCATAATTCGTTCCAGAAACATGCTTGTAATCCAAAGCACTTGTATATCAAAGCGAATTTCCCCATAAGAAATAATGTAAACTCATATGATTTGTTCCACAACCATTTATTCAAAGGGCCTTCAGTTTATAGTCCATATAAAAAGATTATAGCAATGTGACCAGGTTGTGTAACCACAAAATGTCCATCCACAAATGGCCACCTCCACAAGGGGATTAGAAGCAAAATCCAGCAGGAGCTACAGAGTATTAAAAGAGAAGAGAGACGCCTCTAAGTGTAGCAATATGTTGCTAAATGTTTTACCTTCAATAAATGTAACCATATTGCTACACTTAGAGGCGTCCTTCTTCTCTTTTATACTCAGTTGTGACATGACGCTACTTGTATATCAAGACATCGCTTGTATATCAAGTCAAAATTTATAAAAAAATGTTGCTTGTCTTGCAAAACGCTCTCAAACCAAGTTACTCTCAAACCAAGGTTTTACTGCATATCCAACGCTTTGTCACTGGGTAAGTATCTTGGCAGGTTCTAGAACTCAGACAATATGTTGATATTGGCAGGACTATCATCCCATCTGAACCCTCTCACACTGAGGCGCTTCTAAACTGCCCATAAAATGCTGAGCGCTTTTCAGGCATTTGGGGTGCACTTTTTAAAGGACATGTGACTTAAAAACTTCTCCAAAAAACATTTTAATGCGCTTTTCAGGTGCTTCCAATTCATTTCAATGGAGAGGGGCTTTTTTGAGGCTTTTTTTTTTGTTTTTGTTTTTTTAGCACTCCAAACATGCTCCAAAGATGCTGCATGCCGGATTTTTTTCACCTCACTGCAAGCGCCCCACCCCAGTGTGAAAGCATTCATTGATTTTAATGGGAAGCATTTTCATGAGCTTTTGTTTAATGCCAAAGCGCTTGAAATACTCCTCGGTGTGAAAAGGGTCTCAGGCTGGTTTTCACACTGCATCGTGACTGTACTTGTGATTTTCGTGTGGTTAGCCTGAAGTTTTTCCATAGACTTTCTATCAGCTCATGCCTTTTTGGTGCGTTTTGTGAAAGCGCACCAAAGATGTAGCATGCAGGACATTTGGACCCAATGTCATTACCTATAAATGTTAATATCGGGTTATATTTTATGCATTTAGGAATGCATAACCTGTAAAAAGTGTGGGAGACTAAAGCCTCGTACACACGCTTAGATTTTCGAACGACCGAACATTAGATTTTTGTGACCTGCTAGTTTCATGTCAAAAGTGAAGAGGTTACTAACAATACGAAAATTTTCGTACGACAGAATGCAAGGTCAGAAGTGACGTAATGTGTTGAATAGTTTCTGAGCGTGCGTAGTCCTTTTTCGTACGAAAACCGCACTAATGAAACGAAAATCGGACGTTGCGTTCACATCCAACAAAAATTTTATGGTCTGCACATCCAGCTTTTGTCTGACGAAAAAGTGAAATCGGCTGGCGAAAGCACGGTACTAACGATCCGAAAATCGTGAGACCACTCGTCATACGAATTTTCCCATCTGATTTTCGTATCGTGTGTACAGGCCTTTAGTCTACCCCCAGCTACGTGACCAGTTTTAGTTTAAAGGGTGGTTTCCCCCGGATGATACTAGATGGCCTTAAACTAGATATTAAGGTACATACCGTATATACTAGAGTATAAGCCGACCCGAATATAAGCCGAGGCACCTAATTTTACCACAAAAAATTGGGAAAACTTATTGACTTGAGTATAGGGTGTCCATCTGCATGCCTCACTTTGCCTCACTGTGTCCATGTGCATACCTCACTGTGCCCATGCCTCACTGTGCCCATGCCTCACTGTGCCCATGCCTCACTGTGTCCATGACTAGACTGATGTTTAACATGGGAGTCTATGGAAGGGGTGCCCAGGTTTGAAAAATCGGTGCTCCCCGGCTGTAGGTTCCCCAGACAAAAATCTTTGCACACTTGTAGAAGGGTAATGGGGCTACATGTGTGCCAAGTTTCGGGTCCAGGAGACCTAAGACCGGTCGGTACTGGGTCCCCAAAGTCACCGAAGAAATGACCGTTTAACATGGGAGTCTATGGAAGGGGTGCCCGGTTTTGAAAAATCGGTGCTCCCCGGCCGTAGGTCCCCCGGACTGTCCGGACAACAAACTTTGCACACTTGTAGAGGAAGAGGGGGCTATATGTGTGCCAAGTTTGGGGTCCAGGGGACCTACGGCCGGTAGCGGGTCCCCAAATCCGGGAGATCAGGCGCAAAAAGGTGACTCGAGTATAAGCCGAGGGGAGCATTTTCAGCACAAAAAAATGTGCTGAAAAACTCGGCTTATACTCAAGTATATACTGTAATATCAATTCTACTCCCAGGCAGTGTAATAAGCTACCAGCTGTATTCAGTTTTTCTGTTTCAGTGTTAACACTTTTCTGGGGACCTGGCAGCTGTAGGCTTGTGTTTGGAAAAAATTGTATTGAGCATCTGGGATTTGTTTCCTTGCAGTCTATTTAGTTATTCCAGTCAGTAAAGTCACTTCACAGGTGGCTGCAGGAGGGAATGAAGTTATGGCAGAGGCAGTGAATAGTGCAGAGATGCCTTACTGTTTTCAATATTACACAGGGGGATGATTGCTTTGGTAGAAACAAATCTCAGGTGGCAGCAGGGTTACCTCATTCACCTGTGTAAAGATTCTCCCAAGAAGAAACATAAACTCCTGCTGCCTTCTATTCCCCAGGGGGATGTTGCTACACCAGCACTGCTCATAGAATTACCTTGTGTCCCTGAAAGGGAAGAGTCATCCTGTCTTTACTTACCTAAGCTTAAATCTGATAATAGAGTTAATGAAGACCGTACACATGCTCATTAGTCCGAGCAGCCAATGATTGGATCTTTATAGGTTTAGTGCACGTCTGCCTTCTTTCAGCGAAAACCACGGCTCAAAATGTTCATTCAATTGTAGAACGTTTGCCTATGGACATGTCCCTACTCCCTAGCTTTATACACGGCATTGGAAATACAAACTTCAGATGCAGAGAAGAGAAGTGGTGTTTACATTATTGGTCTCTAGCTTGCTCCGGAGTCCATTACCAAAGGCCATGCCTGGCTATAGAACATAATGGGTAAAAAAAAAATATTTCAACTCCAACAATGGCCAATCTGATGCTTGGGGATGAGTACATCTGAACAGGACGATGTAAACACTGTTTAGCTGGATAGGCTGGGCAAAGAAAATTTGCAACTTGCCAAATTTCACCTCTGCAGATCTATTTCAAACTTTGAGAATAATATGTGTGGTTAGAATACAGATTTTGGTTTAACTTGCACATTCATATTTTGTTTAAAGTGGTTGTAAACCTCAGACATGAAATATGAACGAAGCATATCCCTCTGTAGTGTGTACTCTTAAGCCTCATACACACGATTTTGGATTTTCTGTGGACAAAGCGTAGGACTTTTTTGTCCGAAGGGCGTTGGCCAGAAACTTGTCTTGCATACAAACGGCAAAGAATTGTCGGCTAACAAACACAAAACAATGTGGTGTTTCAGCTCTTTAGCGCCACCCTTTGGGCAACTTCTGCTAATGTTGTGTTATGGTGAGCATTGCTTCTGAGCATGCGTGTTTGTACTTTGGAGTTTTGTCCGACGGACTTGTGTACACACGATCGAAAAATCCGACAACACACATGTAGCGCCCTGCTCCCAATGACTGGGCGCTATGTTAAATTTAGTGGGTGTCTGAGCTGGTAGTTAGCTCAGACTCTGTAAATAATTATGCTATATCAGCCTCTGTTCCGGCTAGACTTCCCACTGTTTGCCTGTAGGTGGCGTTACCACCCCAGGCCAATTTGGAAGACAGAGGCCAAAGTGCATTGGGTATCTTTCCCCGGGAACAGTTCAGTGGGAGTGGTCTACCCGCTGAGCATTCTGAGGAAGGGTACTTAAGGGGCAGACGCCATCTTTTGGGGTCCTTCTTCCCCTCACGGCCCTCCTGGCGCGAGGAGTGTGTTGTGTGATTTGGGCCCCGGGACCATGTTGGTCCAAGGCTGCAACTCTACCAAGTAGGCCCCGTTATGCTGACTGGGACCTACGCTTTGAAGGTGATCCTGTGCTGTCCGTCCTGTGGGAGGAAGCCACTCCATGGAGGAAACCAGGGGAGGACCTGTCCTGGAGAGGACCGAGCGGAAGGCTGGTGTCTTGAGGAAGGCCTGGTGATTCTGTTGGAGGATGCATCTTAGCTAAAGTTACCTCACAGTCTACCGGGTCGGCTTAAAGGCTCTTTGACTGTTTGGCTGGAAGTTCGGGCGTTAAGTCCTGTGGCAGAGGATCCCGGACTATCCAATTTTGCTCACAACCAGTTTGTGGCAGAGACTGGTCCTGATCATTGTCCGTGCTTCATTCCGGCTGCTAGGCCAGGTGAGAGGGGCCTATCCGGGTGAGCAATACCCCCTCGAGGTAGAGTGGTGAATGACTTTGTAGTTGAGAAGTTTTTCCCAGTGAACCTACCCCTTTCCTCCTTCATCCTTCTACTGTTCTTCACAAGTTTTAAGCAAAGAAAATAAAACCTAACAGCAGAAGGTTTTACATCTTGTGTGGACATTGGAGTTCTTACAGACTTTCTTCCCTTAGACAACGAATACTGAGGTAACGTGCAAGGCTCAAATTTAAACCAGCAGCTCCTACGGGGGTGTGCTACACACATTTATTGGCGGACAATTTTAAAGCATTTGTCCGCGGAAAATCCGACAACAATTGTCCAATGGAGCATACAAACGGTTGGATTTTCCGACAACAGCCTGTCATCACACAATTCCAGTTGGATAATCCGATCGTGTAGTTGAGAACACCAAGACCCCTTTCACACGG
This sequence comes from Rana muscosa, assembly GCA_029206835.1. Classification (NCBI taxonomy): domain Eukaryota; kingdom Metazoa; phylum Chordata; class Amphibia; order Anura; family Ranidae; genus Rana; species Rana muscosa. The sequence continues at coordinate 169,640,778 of CM055117.1, read as the reverse complement.
GCTTTCCGATCAGGTCCGCCTATTAATTTTTCAGACGGACCTGATCAGACACCCCATTCACCTCTATGGAGCAGCGGATGTCAGCTTTGACATGTCCATGAAATCCAGACAGATGGAGACCCTATTTTCCATCCGCCTGGAGGATCAAATCAAATGGGATTGGATAAAAATGGACAGGCGGTTCGTTTTCATCCAATCTCCCCATAGAGGAGAGCGGGGCTCTGACAGGTCCGTTTTCAAAGTGATCAGAGCGGACCTGTCATCCGCTAAACAAAGCAGATAGATCCCCCGCTAAACAAAGCAGAGTCCGACGGGCAGCCTGTGTGAAAGAGCCCTGAGGTTTTTTTTTTTACTAAAGCTGGAGAGTGCAAAATCAGGCTCACTTCTGCATAGAAACCAATCAGCTTCCAGGTTTTATTGCCAAAGCTTACTTGAACAAGCTGAGTTTAGAAGCTGAGGCCACCATGCACAGCTGCACCAGATTCTGTGTGCACCAGGTTTAGTAAATCCACCCCTAAGTCAGGGGTGTATTTTGGTTTTGTGCTGCCCTAGGCAAGACTAAAATCGGGCCCCCCCATCTGAATTTTCCACACCCCTTCCTGTTTAAGATACACCCCTTCAACTGTAAACTCCACCCTTCCTCTTTAGGCTCCACCTTTGCCTATTAGAGCTCCACCTCAGGAGTTGGTCAGAGACTGCGGACATGATACAGGAGATGGTCAGAGACTGCAGACTGCAGACATGATCAGAGGCTACGGACATGATACAGTAGATGGTTAGAGACTTCAGACATGGTCAGAGGCTGGGGACATGATCAACATCTTCTCTAACATGATCATCATCCTTCTTCTAATACATTTGCCGGTTATCATTACTTACATCACTGTGACCGTCCCCTCTGCCCAAGCCCAATCAAGCCGAGGGGAGTCAAGACCGCCTGCCCTGAGCTGAGGTGAGCTGAGACCGCCCCTCCAGCCGAGCAGAGCCGAGACTGCTCCTCTGCCCGGCCAAGACACAGTACTGCCCTAATGCCCTGTACACACGATCGTTTTTTTCATCGGAAAAAACAATCTTGTGTGGGCCCCATCTGACTTTTTTCCATCGGTGTAAAAAAATAGAACTTGTTTTACATTTTTCCGATGGAAAAAAAAAACGATAGGAAATTCCGAACGTCTGTGTGGAACTTTATCGGAGAAAAATCCATGCATGCACAGACTAAATTAGGAGACGGGAGTGCTCGTTCTGGTAAAACTAGCATTCGTAATGGAGATAGCACATTTGTCATGCTGTAACGGACTGAAAAGCACAGAGACTGAAAAGTGCGAATCGGCTAACACCAAACTTTTACTAACACGCGGTAACATGAAATCAGCAAAAGCAGCCCAAAGGGTGGTGCCATTGGATTTGAACTTCCGATTTATAGTGCCGTCGTACGTGTTGTACGTCACAGCGTTTTGGACGGTCGGAATTTTGTCTGATGGGGTGTAGGCAAAACTGATGGAAGTCAGCTTCATCGGAATTCCAACGGAAAAATCCATCGGAAATCCGATCGTGTGTACAGGGCATAAGTGTCATTTCTATCTGCTGCTTCATTCCTCAATCAGCATGGATAACCTCTGACAAGTTTTCCTGACACCAAGAGAAAAAAGGTGACGGGAGGAACATCCAGCTGATAGCCTTAGCTCTGTTTCTGTAAACTGTGTGAGGGTACAGGTACAACTTATGTAGGAGGATTTGTTTCATCTCTTGAGTATCACCTGAGGCCAGTCACTTCACTGGGTATATGTCCGAGTTACAAACACTTTAAAGAGCCTCTCAACCCAAATACACCATTGCATGGAGTAAGATTTCAAATGCATTACCCCAGCCTTAGGTATATGCAAACCTATCACATGTTAATGTAATTTTAAATATTTTTTCAAAATCTGCAGCTTGTGTTACCATAGAACTTGGTAATCCTGCCATGAAGGTCATTTTCAGATGGGGTTCATGTTTTAATAATGGCTGGCCCAGTGATGGATCTCCCCACCAATCTGGAATGTCTGAGATCGGCCTAGCTGCCCTTCCTATATATTCCTGTAGCGGGTATGTGCTTTTCTGTTTGAATCTGGTGGGGAAACTATGATGTATGGTTCCCTGGGGCCCACCGGGTGGCGCTGTCACTTTGGGCCCGGGGTTGAGCCATCGTTGCAGTGTCATACCTCTTTTGGCCTCTCTCGGCGGGTGTATGGTGGGGCGGGGAACCCGCCGTGCTTGCTGGGAGAGGGTATAAAGGGGGCGGCCATTTTTCGTGGCGGGAGTCGAGTCCCAGGCACCTTCAGCCTGAGGGCGGTGGTTCGTGTCGGGAGTCTAGGCGGCCTAGGCCTAGAGGACGTTCGGAGGTCGTGTTCCACCCCAGGCACCTTTAGCCTGGGGTGAGGTACTTGGATGGAGATCTGGGACTGAGTGTCCCGGACTAAGGCTCCGCGAGGGATGGACTTCCCAGGGGACCCCGGGAGTGGGTACCCGAATCCAGTGGCGTAAGGGACCGGAAGGGGTACTTACCTGAAGACCTGGTGCAGCAATGGGTGAGCCTCCGGAGACCGCCCGGAGGGATGTCTTCCTCGATTGGGAGCAGGAATCTACTTCTAGGAAGGAAGTAAGAGAGTTTATTGTGCCTGGGCCTACTCGTATCTACACCCCCTTGTCTGTTCTGTTCGTTGAGGGAGTCCAACTGATTGTGTTTACTTTTACATTGAGAAGAATAAAGGAGTGTTGGACTTTATTGGTGTGGGACTCATTTACTGGCAGACACTGTTCAAGAAACCAGGAGGAGGCTCCAGATGCAGAACACCGACCCGAAGGTAAAAGAGGATTGTCTCCCACTGCATACACATCTGCAGTGGGAACATTGGCGTGGTGACGCTGCACTCTCTCCTCCAAGAAACCCCTAGACAAAAGCCAGAGACAGAAGAATTGATACTAAAGGGAGAGAGTGGAGGTCGCTACACGTGGGGGCTCGGGTCCGGGATGGTGTTCGTGCTATTACGGAGTTTGGACGTGTCTGCCCGGAGGAGTTCCGAGTAGGTCGGCCATATCATTGGCCAAAGTGCATCCCTGCTCGAAGTCGTGGACATGACCCAGTGAAGGGAAAGGCCCGCACAGAAGAGCGAGAAGAGGGGGGAGCCCAGCCGTGTGAGGGACTACACGTGGGGGCTTCTATTTGCACTGCGTCATTAGGCACACCCTCCCTGCTTAGTTCGTGGGCGTGACTCAGGAAAGAAGAAAAGCCCGCAAACTACAGTGCAGAGGGGAGGAGTCCAAGACGTGTGAAGGACTACACGTGGGGACTTTGGCGCAAAAACTTGCAGTGCACCATGGACCAGTAGCAAGTCACCATGTTCGGACATACAGCGTGGGTTCCACTTCACCCTTCTACCACGTCTTTGACTGCTGCTGCTCCGGTGACTGATACGGGGATCCGGCTAAAGCCCCGGGGACGATTCGCCCTGTATTCGTGCATGGACGTTGAGGCCCTGGGTGTTATTTGTCCCGGCTGCTCGAGACTGGTGTGTCATCTGAAGCCATTCGGGTGATGCGAAGCCTGTGGGAAGTTCTTATTCGAGGTGGATTCAGTCATTGAGAAGCCAAGAACCATCTACCCCGGCCGTACCACAGACAGCACCACTCAAGTTGGAGGAATCGCCGCTTTGACAGCCATCCCTGTGCGCACTGCAACTACCGCGGAGGAGGTCGTGCGTACTCAAATACGGGAGAAATCCGAGGATGCTGACTCGGTCACCACTGTCTCACAGCGTCCACCGCCGAAGAGAAAGACCGCCATGGTAGCCCCGTCCAGCGGTTGCGGTGGACCATCTCGCCTGCCTACGCCCGGCCCGGATAGTGCTGGTGAGAAGGGTTCCGGACGTCCCGCCTCAAGAAAAGGCCGAGGTAAGCCAGGCAAAGGGACTTGGTGTGTGGGCAGAGGTGTCGGGGATTCACAGCTCTGTGTGTCCGTGGGGGGTTGTAGTCCCGTTTCCACTACAGGCTACATACCCGCGGAGGAGTGTGATACCTCCGACCTAGAGTCGCTCTCTGATATGGGAGACGATGTCGCCATTGACGAACTGTTTGCTCAAAAGGGCTGGGACAAAGTGCCTCTCGCCTCATCCAGCAGAACCAGGGACCCACCCATGTCTACAGGGGATAGTACACCTCGGGTGGAGGCACCAGCGCCTGAGGAGGGGTCCCGTCCCCAGCTTACTCTTGCCTCCCCAGTGCCATGTGCACCTAATGCTGGGGAGAAGAGACTGTTGTTGCGGGCACCTATGCCCAGAACGGAGGTGATCAGAACACCTCGTCACCCGGATGCCATAGTCTTGCCAGGTGAAGGGGACAAAGCCATCATGCCTCCACTGGCGAGACTACAACGCCTGTTTTGTCAAGGAGGCCGCTACATTCCTTTTGAAGAATCCAATAGAGGACACAGGATAGAGAAATACCCATCTGTGGCCACATTAAAGCGGAGGTGCAGCCAGTTTTTTGTTTTTTTTAACCACTTAACGACCGCCCACTGTAATTATACGTCGGCAGAATGGCACCGACAGGCAGAATCACGTATATGTACGTGATCGCCTTTGTATAGTTGGGGGGTCCGATCGGACCCCCCTTCTGTACAGTGAGCGGTGGTTAAGTGTTCAGGAGCGATCCGGCATGAGGGGACGGCCGTTCGATTCCGGCCACCCCCTCTCGATCGCTCCCGGCGAATGAGAGAGCTTCCCCTGCCTGTAATGTAAACACAGGCAGGAGGAAGTGATGTTATCTCTCCTCGTGTCGGTCTTTTCGATCCGGCGCGAGGAGAGAAGACATCTCACAGTAAGTGCACCAACAGCCCACTGACACCAGTACACCTAGGCACACAAGTCACCCCCAGATCACCCCCCAGATCACCCCCAGTACCCCCAGTCACAGTGCACCGTTTGCAGTGATCATTTTTTTTACTGATCACTGCAATCAATGTCATTTGTGACTGTAAAAAGTTGCAGGGCAGTTAGGATTAGGCCCCTTTAGGTCCAAGGTAGCCCCCTAACCCCCCCTAATAAAGGTTTAACCCCTTGATCGCCCCCCAGGTAACCCTTTCACCCCCTAACGCCAGCGTCACTAAGCGATCGTTTTTCCGATCGCTTTTTTCTTGTCGCTGGTGTCCTAGATAGCCAGTTAATTATTTTTAGGTTCACCGCAGGTTTTTATTAGCGTCAGGTACCCCCATATATTATTTTAACCCCCTGATTGCCCCTAGAGTTAACCCTTTCACCAGTGATCACCGTATAATCGTCACTGGTGACACTGGTTACCCAGTGAGTTATTTCGTTATTTAGGTAACCCGTCAGGTTTTTATATAGCGTCGGGTACCCCCATATTTAACCTAATAAAGGTTTTAACCCCCTGATTGCCCCATGTTAACCCTGTCACCAGTGATCACCATATAAAGGTTACAGGTGACGCTGGTTGGTTAGTTTGCTTTTTATAGCATCAGGGCACCCGCCGTATATAACCCAATAAAGGTTTAACCCCCTGATCGCCCAGCGGGTGATGTCAATTAGGTTTTAGCGCCAGAGAGGGTCTGCGTCGCCCCAGGCAGCTTTAGGTTAGTGCCAGTAACGCTAACACCCACGCGTAAAGCATACACCTCCCTTAGTGATATAGTATCTGATCAGATCTATACTAGCGTCCCCAGCGGTTTAGGGTTCCCAAAAACGCAGTGTTAGCGGGATCAGCCCAGATACCTGCTAGTACCTGCGTTTAGCCCCTCCGCCCAGCCCAGCCCAGCCCACCCAAGTGCAGTATCGATCGATCACTGTCACTTACCAAACACAACACACATAACTGCAGCGTTCGCAGAGACAGTCCTGATCCCTGCGATCGCTAACAGTTTTTTTTGTAGCGTTTGATACATTTGGTGACAGTCAGGTGCTTTTTTTACCTGTGAATCTTACTAGTGTACCCCTAAATTTAGAGCCCAAAATGGCAAGTCGAAGGTACACTAGTAAAGAGGCCTACGAGATTCTGAGCATGACAGATAGTGAAGAGGAGGTCACGTATCTGTCAGATTCAGGCTCAGAATATCTTCCCGTAGAAGACAGTGACGTCAGCGGCCCCACGTCAGATAGCTCTGACGACGAAGTTGAGGTCCCTGCTAAGGTCAGGCGTACCCGATCCCTATCTTCTGAGGTTGTTGAGGAGCAAGAACCGCAGGGCTCTCGTATCATGGAGCAGAGTAGTACAAGCGCCGCTATTCCTTCTGGTGAATTGGCAAGCACCAGCGGCCTAGTACAGCCTGGGCGTACATCCAGCACTGCAGTATCACGTGGTGACGTGGCGAGTCCCATAAGTGCAGTTCAAGCTGGCGAGGTGGCAAGCACAAGTAGTGTCCCGCTGCCACCAAGAAGACAAAGGCAGGCCCGTCGTGCCCATAGTGCCCTTCCTGCAGAATTCGCCTATCCTGATTGGGTCCCCACCACTTCTGCAGAACCCGTACTTCCCCCATTCACTGCCCAACCCGGTATTCAGGTGGAAACACTGATTTTATGCCAATCGATTATTATTCGCTGTTTTTCACGGAAGATCTCTATAGATCTATTGTGGACCAGAGTAATTTGTATGCTGGTCAATTCATCGCCGCTAACCCCCAGTTGCCTAAAATTGCCAAAGATTGGAAACCAATTACGGTTTCCGAATTTAAGACCTTTCTGGGCCTTTCCCTCAACATGGGCACACATAAATTCCCGTCATTGCGTGCTTATTGGTCCACGCACCCAATTGACCACATGCCCGTGTTCTCTGCCTCCATGCCCAGGACACGATACGAGCAGATTTTGCGGTTCATGCACTTCAACGACAATGAACTTTGTCATCCACGTGGGGACCCTGAATACGACCGGCTCTATAAAATTCGGCCCCTCATAAACCACTTCAACGAACGTTTTGCAGCCTTGTTTATTCCCGATCAAGTTGTCTGTGTTGATGAGACCCTGATTAAATTTTCTGGCCGCTTGGCTTTCAAGCAGTACCTTCCCAGCAAGCGTGCCAGATACGGGGTCAAGCTCTATAAGTGCTGTGACAGGGCAACAGGCTATGTATGGAGCTTTATGGTTTATGAGGGAAAAGATAGTCAGGTTGAGCCGGTCAACTGCCCGGATTACATAGGGAGCGCTGGCAAGATAGTGTGGAAATTGGTGTCACCCTTATTCGGAAAGGGGTACCACTTGTATGTGGACAATTATTGCATGAGCGTGCCACTGTTTAGTCACTTGTTTGATCATCAGATTGGAGCATGTGGCACCGTGCGACCTAATCGCCGGGGCTTTCCCCAGCGGCTTGTAGATGCCCGTCTTAGGCTGGGGGAGAGAGCCTGCTTGAAGTGTAATAACTTGCTCGCTATGAAGTGGAGGGACAATAAGAATGTTTTCCTTCTTACCTCCCTTCATGCAGACACGACAGTCCAAATTCGTACGGCGACTGGTGTTGTGGAGAAACCCCTCTGTGTCCACGAATATAACCAAAATATGGGAGGGGTGGACCTCAACGACCAGTTGATGGCGCCGTATCTAATTGACCGTAAGGCGAGACGCTGGTACAAAAAAGTGTCTCTATCCTTATTCCAATTGGCTTTGCTGAATGCTCATGTGCTATACAGAGCTTCAGGCGGGACGTTATCTCTTCTAAAATTCCAGAATGAGATAGTCACAGAACTCCTGTATCCAGGCGGTTCTGCACCTCACCATCCCCTACCAAATGCAGTAAGCCGGCTGCATGAGAGGCATTATCCGTATGCCCTCCCGAGTACCCCTACCCAACGAACCCCCCAAAAAAGATGTCGTGTCTGTAGCAAGCGCGGATTTAGGCGTGACACCCGTGTTTTTTGTCCACTCTGTCCTGACAAACCTGGTCTTTGCCTTGGTGAATGTTTTGATCGCTACCACTCAAAAGTGAAGTTTTAGCGTAGGGTACAGCATTTCACAAACTAGGACACACTTACACAGGGTCTCCTAAGATGCCATTACATTTTGAGAGACCCGAACCATTACAGTTGTTAAAGTTACAAAAAAAAGTGTAAAAAAGAAAAAAAAAAACGTAAAAAACAAAACACAAAAAAAATATAAAATAAAAAAAACAAAAATAGTTGTCGTTTTATTGTTCTCTCTCTCTTTTCTCTCTATTGTTCTGCTCTTTTTTACTGTATTCTATTCTGCAATGTTTTATCATGCTTGCTTTTCAGGTATGTAATTTTTTGTTTTCAGGTACGCCATTCAGTTGCAGCGCGGATCTATTTATCTTGACAGCAACAGCGTTTGCTCCCACGATACATAAAGCCGTGACTCCAACGCTGTAGGAGGTGATTTCACCACCACAGTTTAAAAAAAGAGCATATATGCCGAAGCATGGGGGCAGCAGGGGCGGAGGAGCGATTTTGCTCCTAATGCCGTGTATATACGGTCGAAATTCCGACGGAGGCTTGCCCGTGGAAAAGTCCAACCGTGTGTACGCGGCATAACTTTTTTGCGGGAGGATGCCCCCATGCTTCGGCATATATATATTTTAGGCACAGGTTGCGTTAAAAAAATGTTTTATTTTTTACTAGGTTTTGTTTTGGTATTAGGTATGGTATGGTCTTACTGTTGTACTGTAATGTTACTTTGTTTTAATGTTAACCATCATTTGCTTAGCAGGTACGCCATTCAGTTGCATCGCGGATTTATTTATCTTGACAGCAACAACGTTTGCAACAGCGTTTGCTCCCACGGTACATAAAGCCGTGACTCCAACGCTGTAGGAGGTGATTTCACCACCACAGTTAAAAAAAGAGCATATATGCCGAAGCATGGGGGCAGCAGGGGCGGAGGAGCGATTTTGCTCCTAATGCCGCGTATATACGGTCGAAATTCCGACGGAGGCTTGCCCGTGGAAAAGTTTGACCGTGTGTACGCGGCATAACCTTTTATGCCGCGTACATACGGTCGAAATTCCGACGAAGGCTTGCCCGTGGAAAAGTCCGACCGTGTGTACGCGGCATAACTTTTTTGCGGGAGGATGCCCCCATGCTTCGGCATATATGCCCATCATTAGAAGTGGGTGGATGAAGGGAGGTATTCTAATGGTGGGCATACCCACCGATCAATCTCTTTTTTTCATTCAGCCAACAGGCTGCATGAAAAAAAAGATTACAATACATGTCCAACAAGGACCAGCAACGTACTGGTATGTTGCTGGACTTTGAATGGTTATTCCAGATTGATGCCTGCGGGTATCATTCTTTTCAGCCAGCGGCCGGCTTTCATGTAAAAGCATTACTTATTGCTATCATAGGGGATATTTACATTCCCTGAGATAACAATAAAAATGATAAAAAAAAAAAAATATGGAAGGAACAATTTAAAAATAAAATAAAAAAGCAAAATAAATAATAAAAAAAAAAAAAATAAAAAAAAATAAAGCACCGCTGTCCCCCCCTGCTCTTGCGCAAAGGCGAACACAAGCGTCGGTCTAGCGTCATATGTAAATAGCAATTGCATCATGCATGTGAGGTATCACCGCGAAGGTCAGATCGAGGGCAGTAATTTTAGCAGTAGACCTCCTCTGTAAATCTAACGTGGTAACCTGTAAAGGCTTTTAAATGCTTTTAAAAATGAATGTAGTTTCTCGCCGCTGCGCGTTTGTGCGCAATTTTAAAGCATGTCATGTTTGGTATCCATGTACTCGGCCTAAGATCATCTTTTTTATTTCATCAAACATTTGGGCAATATAGTGTTTTTTAGTGCATTAAAAATAAAAAAAGTGTGTTTTTCCCCCAAAAAATGCGTTTGAAAAATCGCTGCGCAAATACTGTGTGGAAAAAAAAAATGCAACACCCACTATTTTGCTTTAAAAATATATATAATGTTTGGGGGTTCAACATAATTTTCTTGCAAAAAAAAAAATGTTTTCATGTAAACAAAAAGTGTCAGAAAGGGCTTTGTCTTCAAGTGGTTAGAAGAGTGGATGATGTGTGACATAAGCTTCCTAATGTTGTGCATAAAATGCCAGGACAGTTCAAAACCCCCCCAAATGACCCCATTTTGGAAAGTAGACACCTCAAGCTATTTGCTGAGAGGCATGTTGAGCCCATTGAATATTTTTATTTTTTTGTCCCAAGTGATTGAATAATGACAAAAAGAAAAAAAAAAGAAAAAATTACAAAAAGTTGTCACTAAATTATATATTGCTCAAACATGCCATGGTTATATGTGGAATTGCACCCCAAAATACATTCTGTTGCTTCTCCTGAGTACGGGGATACCACATGTGTGAGACATTTTGGGAGCCTAGCCGCGTACAGGACCCCGAAAACCAAGCACCGCCTTCAGGATTTCTATGGGTGTAAATTTTTGATTTCACTCCTCACTGCCTATCACAGTTTCGGAGGCCATGGAATGCCCAGATGGCACAAACCCCCCCAAATGACCCCATTTTGGAAAGTAGACACCCCAAGCTATTTGCTGAGAGGTATGTTGAGTATTTTGCAGATCTCGCTTTTTGTCACAAAGTTTTAAAAATGGAAAAAAATAAATAAAAATGTCTTTCTTCATTTTCAAAAACAAATGAGAGCTGTAAAATACTCACCATGCCTCTCGACAAATAGCTTGGGGTGTCTACTTTCCAAAATGGGGTCATTTGTGGGGGTTTTGGGCTATCTTGGCATTTTATGGCCTTCAAAACTGTGATAGGTAGTGAGGAGTGAAATCAAAAATTTGTGCCCTTAGAAATCCTGAAGGCGGTGCTTGGTTTTCGGGGGCCCGTACGCGGCTAGGCTCTCAAAAAGTCCCACACATGTGGTATCCCCGTACTCAGGAGAAGCAACCAAATGTATTTTGGGGTGCAATTCCGCATATAAAGATGGCATGTTTGAGCAATATATCATTTAGTGACAACTTTTTGTACATTTTTTTTTTCTTTTTGTCATTATTCAATCACTTGGGACAAAAAAAAAATATTCAATGGGCTCAACATGCCTCTCAGCAATTTCCTTGGGGTGTCTACTTTCCAAAATGGGGTCATTTTGGGGGGTTTTGTGCTATCTTGGCATTTTATGGCCTTCAAAACTGTGATAGGTAGTGAGGAGTGAAATCAAAAATGTATGCCCTTAGAAACCTTGAAGGCTGTGCTTGGTTTTTGGGGTCCCGTACGCGGCTAGGCTCCCAAAAAGTCCCACACATGTGGTATCCCCGTACTCAGGAGAAGCAGCAGAATGTATTTTGGGGTGTAATTTCACATATGCCCATGGCATGTGTGAGCAATATATCATTTAGTGACAACTTTGTGCAAAAAAAATAAAGTTTGTCATATTCCCGCAACTTGTGGCAAAATATAAAATATTCCATGGACTGAACATGCCTCTCAGTAAATAGCTTGGGGTGTCTACTTTCCAAAATGGGGTCATTTGGGGGGATTTTGTGCTATTTTGGCATTTTATAGCCTTCGAAACTGTGATAGGTAGTGAGGAGTGAAATCAAAAATTTACGCCCTTAGAAAGCCTGAAGGCGGTGCTTGGGGATTTGGGGCCCCGTACCCGGCTAGGCTCCCAAAAAGTCCCACACATGTGGTATCCCCGTACTCAGGAGAAGCAGCAGAATGTATTTTGGGGTGCAATTCCACATATAACCATGGCATGTGTGAGCAATATATCATTTAGTGACAACTTTTTGTACATTTTTTCTTTTTTTTTTCTTTTTGTCATTATTCAATCATTTGGGAAAAAAAATAAATAAATTCAATGGGCTCAACATGCTTCTCAGCAAATAGCTTGGGGTGTCTACTTTCCAAAATGGGGTCATTTGGGGGGGTTTTGTGCCATCTTGGCATTTTATGGCCTTCAAAACTGTGATAGGTAGTGATAGGTAGTGAGGAGTGAAATCAAAAATTTATGCCCTTAGAAACCTTGAAGGCGGTGCTTGGTTTTTGGGGTCCCGTACGTGGCTAGGCTCCCAAAAAGTCCCACACATGTGGTATCCCCATACTCAGGAGAAGCAGCAGAATGTATTTTGGGGTGCAATTCCACATATAATCATGGCATGTGTGAGCAATATATCATTTAGTGACAACTTTTTGTATTTTTTTTTTTTGTCATTATTCAATCACTTGGGAAAAAAAAATATTCAATGGGCTCAACATGCCTCTCAGCAATTTCCTTGGGGTGTCTACTTTCTGAAATGGGGTCATTTGGGGGGGTTTTGTACTGCCCTGCCATTTTAGCACCTCAAGAAATGAGATAGGCAGTCATAAATTAAAAGCTGTGTAAATTCCAGAAAATGTACCCTAGTTTGTAGACGCTATAACTTTTGCGCAAACCAATAAATATACGCTTATTGACATTTTTTTTACTAAAGACATGTGGCTGAATACATTTTGGCCTAAATGTATGACTACAATTGAGTTTATTCGATTTTTCTTATAACAAAAAGTAGAAAATATCATTTTTTTTCAAAATTTTCGGTCTTTTTCCGTTTATATCGCAAAAAATAAAAATCGCAGAGGCAATCAAATACCATTCAAAGAAAGCTCTATTGTGGGAAGAAAAGGACGCAAATTTCGTTTCAGTACAACATTGCATGTCCGCACAATTTACAGTTAAAGCAGCGCAGTGCAAAATTCTGAATTCACCTCTGGTCCTTTAGCTACCAAATGGTCCGGGGCTTAAGTGGTTAAAAGTCAGCAACTACTAACAGTGTAGCTGCTGACTTTTAATAAGGACACTTACCTGTCCTACTCGCCCGCGATGTCGGTCCCGCCACGGCGATCGATCGCTGCTGGGCAGGTCTTGGCTCCTCCATCCTGACTAAGAGAAACAGGCAGTGAAGTCTTACGGCTTCACTGCCCGTTTCCTACTGCGCATGCGCCACTCGCACGACGCTTTGTGAATGGGCGGCTTGCCTCCTGGGATACACACAGTTCCCAGAAGGCAGCGCGCCCCATTTACAAGAAGAGGAAGCAGAAGGAGACCCACCGCGGATGAGAAGAGGCAGATTAGGGGACTTCCGCATAGCAACAGGCATTTCGGGTGAGTATAAAAAAAAAAAATTCTATTTAATTTTTTTCTTTTTTTTTTAGGATCTTTAATGTAAAAAAAAATTCTGGGTGGACCTCCGCTTTTAACTTGCATACAATACCAGACTTGGCCTTTCTCAGCTAAGTTGGGATGAGTAGGGTGAATCTTCCCAGCATGTTCCTATCAAGTTGTAGAGACCTAGCCTTGGAACAAAACATGACCCTGTACATGCAAAATAAAGCACATTTCTGTGGATGGTGTTTCTTTTTATAATGCAGTAATATTACAATTTTGATATTTGTAAACATGCTATGATGGAGCTAGAGTGGATGTAAAATCTCACATATACCCAGAGAAGTGAACAGCCACAGATATGAAACAAATCTCCCTACAAAGGTTTTACTTGTTTATCTGCTGTCTTCACATTTATATACAGTTTAGAAAGTGCACATCATGTTAAGAGATTTTCTCTTCCTTGTTAGCACTGCAGTGAAGCCTGGGCATACAGCCAAGACAGCTGATTGGAGGAAAGGCACACCCCCCTTCCCCCCCATCCTCATGGGTAGAGACTTTTAGCTCTGTCCCTTGAATCGTTCAGCACGCTGCTAATCTATTTACAGCATCCTCCTCAACACAATACTCAGGCTGCTTTTATCATATGTAACCTGTCAGAAGTTATTAGGCTAATAACAGAAGAATGGAGCAGGAGACAGCTATGGGACTTAGTGCTTTGAAGAGAGATAAGAAAACACTGCAGATATATGTGCCCAGCTCAAATTTCAGGAATCGGGTTTACATCCACTCTAACCACTTTAATACAGGGCACTTATACACCTTCCTGCCCAGACCAATTTTCAGCTTTCAGCGCTGTCGCACTTTGAATGACAATTGCGCGGTCATGCTACACTGTACCCAACCAAAATGTTATCATTTTTCCCCCACAAATAGAGCTTTCTTTTGGTGGTATTTGATCACCTCTGCGATTTTCATTTTCTGCTAAACAAATAAAAAGAAAGACCAAAAATTTGGGATTTTTATTTTTTTATTTTTTTTTGTTTCATTTACAAAACTTTGTAAATAAGTATGTTTTCTCCTTCACTGATGGGGCTGCACTGACGGGCACTGATGAGGTGGCACTGATGATGGGCACTAATATGCAGCACTGATGGGCACTGATAGGTGGCACTGATATGTGGCACGGATGGGCACTGATCGGCGGCATAGATTGGGCACTGATAGGTGGCATGGATGGACACTGATAGGCGGCACGTATGAGCACTGATCGGCGGCACGGATGAGCACTGGTAGACAGCATGAATGGGCACTGATAGGTGGCACAGATGGGAACTGATGTACTGTAATGTATTGTACTGATGGATGCCAATCAGTGCCAAACCATAATGCCTGCCAATCAGTGATGCCCATTGTGGGCACTGATTGGCATCCATTGTGGGCACTGATTGGTATCCATTGTGGGCACTTTTTGGCATCCCTGTTGGTCTAGGGTGGCATACCTGGTGGTGACATCCCTGGTGGTCCTAGTGGCGTCCCTGCTGGTCCAGTGTGGGCATCCTCGGGGGATGGGGGGGGCTGCGCTGATAATCGATCAGCACAGACCCCCCCTGTCAGAGGAGCAGCCGATCGGCTCTCTTCTACTCGCGTCTGACAGACGCAAGTGAGGAAAACCGATCACCGGCTCGTTGTGTTTACAGCGTAATCAGCCATGGTTGGACATGGCTGATCACATGGTAAAGAGTCTCCGTCAGAGACTCTTTACCTAGATCGGTGTTGCGGGGTGTCAGACTGACACCCCACAACAACGATCGCCGCCATGCGCGCCCCTAGGGGCGCGCAGCGGCTCAATATCCTGATCACGTCATATGACGTCCGGTCAGGATATTGAAACCACTTTGCCACCGTCATTTTGTAATAGGGTGGGCGGCATGTGGTTAAGGCCCCTTTTACACTTGTGCGACTTTGGACATCAGAATTGCATGACAAGTCGTACCCTATGATTTCCAATGATAACCATTCATATATGTGCGACTTTAAGTCGCACCAACTTCAAAGTAGCCCCTGTACTACTTTGGTCCGACTTTGATGCAGGCATTCTCTGAAATCGCTGCAAAATCGCACAACTTTCAAGTCGCGACAGTGAAAAAGGGGCTTAACCACTTGCCGACCGCGCCATGGAGGAAAGACGTCTACAGCGCGGTCGAGTTATCCAGGGTGGACGTCCCAGGGACGTCCTCCCAGAATCTTGCTTCCGCGCGCCCCCTGGGGCGCGCTCCAGGAAATGTCCGTGACCGCCGGGTCCGGAAGACCCGGCGCATCACGGATCACGGTAGATAGCCGCTAATCGCGACCGTTTACCACGTGATCGCTCCGTCAAATGACGGAGCGATCACTTGTAAACAGACCGGCGTCATGTGATGACGCCGGTTCCTCCCTCCCCTCTCTGTACCGATCGGTACAGTGTGAGAGGGGAGGGAGCGGATCATGTCAGCTCCCTCCCCCATGTCAGATCATGTCAGCTGTGGGCTGGATCTGTGACAATTGCAGTCACAGATCCAGCCATCCATCCATCCCTGTGCAATACCCTGCCAATACTATGCAATACCCTGTGCAATACTCTGCAATACCCTGCCAATACTCTGCGATACCCTGCCAATACTCTGCGATACCCTGTGCAATACTCTGCAATGCCCTGCCAATACTCTGCAATGCCCTGCCAATACTCTGCAATGCCCTGCCAATACTCTGCGATACCCTGCCAATACTCTGCGATACCCTGTGCAATACTCTGCAATGCCCTGCCAATACTCTGCAATGCCCTGCCAATACTCTGCGATACCCTGCCAATACTCTGCGATACCCTGCCAATACTCTGCAATGCCCTGTACAATACTCTGCAATACCCTGTGCAACACTCTGCAATACCCTGCCAATACTCCTGCAATACCCTGCCAATACTACTGCAATGCCCTTGCAATACTCTGCAATACCCTGTGAAATACTCTGCAATACCCTGCCAATACTCTGCGATACCCTGACAATACTCTGCGATACCTTGCCAGTACTCTGCGATACCCTGCCAATACTCTGCAATGCCCTGTGCAATACTCTGCAATGCCCTGCCAATACTCTGCGATGCCCTGTGCAATACTCTGCAATGCCCTGTGCAATACTCTGCAATGCCCTGTGCAATACTCTGCAATACCCTGTGCAATACTCTGCAATACCCTGTGCAATACTCTGCAATACCCTGCCAATACTCTGCAATGCCCTGTGCAATACTCTGCAATACCCTGTGCAATACTCTGCAATGCTCTGTGCAATACTCTGAAATACCCTGCCAATACTCTGCAATACCCTGCCCATACTGTGCAATACCCTGCCCATACTGTGCAATACTCTGCCCATACTGTGCAATACCCTGCTATACTGCGCAATACTCTGCCATATTCCGCAATACCCTGCAATACTCCGCAATGCCCTGCAATACTCCGCAATGCCCTGCAATACTCCTCAATACCCTGCAATACCCGGCAATACTCCGCAATACCTGGCAATACTCCGCAATACCCGGCAATACTCTGCAATAACCACTTCCCGCCCGCCGGCTGTCATATGACGTCCTTAACTTTATGCAGGGATATCTGAATGATATCAGCTATGAGTAAGCGTCAATTCGTGACGTGAAACGCGTTAGCCACCCTTCCCTGCATGCATACTATATGCATTTGTTGTTTTGGATTTATGGATTTATTTTGAATTTGGATTTTTTACTTGAAATTTTGGAATAAATAACTGTCTATACAGAGTGCGGCAGTCCAGGGTTTCTTTTTCTCCCAGATATCTGAATGATGGGTGCAGCTACAGGCATCATTCAGATATTCGCTTTTTCAGCCGGCAATTCCCCACCCCATAAGAACGATCATAGCGGCTGTTCCACCACTTGATCGCTCTTACGGGAGGTGAGAGGGGGTGCACCCCCCTCCCGCTGCCCTCCGGTGCTTCTACCGACTCACCGCTACGATCAAAGCCAAGATTGTTTTTTTTGTTGTTTTTTTTTCAGGCTTCCCAGCCTAGAGGTGAGATGTGGGGTCTTATTGACCCCATATCTCACTGTAAAGAGAACCTGTCATGCCATATTTCTATTACAAGGGATGTTTGCGTTCCTTGTAATTGGAATAAAAGTGATCAAAAAAAAATTTGGGGCGGAAAAACATGTCAAACTAAAATAAATAAAGTAAAATGAACAATAAAATATGTATATTTTTTTTAACGTGCCCCTGCCCCCGCGAGCTTGCATGCAGAAGTGACCGCATACGTAAGTCCCGCCCACATATGAAAACGGTTTTCAAACCACACATGTGAGGTATCTCTGCGAACGTTAGAGCGAGAGCAATCATTTTGGCCCTAGACCTCCTCTGTAACTCAAAACATGTAACCAGTAAAAATATTTAAAGCGTCGCCTATGGGGATTTTTAAGTAGCGAAGTTTGGCGCCATTCCACGAGCGTGTGCAATTTTGAAGGGTGACATGTTAGGTATCTATTTACTCGGCGTAACTTCATCTTTCACATTATGCAAAAACATTGGGCTAACTTTACTGTTTTTTTTTTCTTTTAGGCACAAAACTCTTTTTTTCCGTAAAAAACGCGTTAGAAAATTTCTGCGCAAATACCGTGCAAGATAAAAAGTTGCAACGACCACCATTATATTCTCTAAGGTCTTTGCTAAAAAAACATTTATAATGTTTTGGGGTTCTATGTAATTTTCTAGCAAACAAATGATGATTTTTACATGTAGGAGAGAAATGTCAGAATTGGCCTGGGTGCTCCAGAACGCCTGATGGTGCTCCCTGCATGTTGGGCCTCTCTATGTGGCCACGCTGTGTAAAAGTCTCACACATGTGGTATCGCCATACTCGGGAGGACAAGCAGAATGTGTTTTGGGGTGTAATTTGTGGTATGCATATGCTGTGTGTGAGAAATAACCTGCTAATATGACAACTTTGTGAAGAAAAAAAAAAAGAAAAAAAAAATCTTGATTTTGCAAAGAATTGTGGGAAAAAATGACAACTTCAAAAAACTCACAATGCCTCTTTCTAAATACCTTGGAATGTCTTCTTTCCAAAAAGGGGTAATTTGGGGGGTATTTGTACTTTTCTGGCATGTTAGGGTCTCAAGAATTGAGATATTCCGTCAG
Organism: Rana muscosa; assembly: GCA_029206835.1. Lineage (NCBI taxonomy): Eukaryota > Metazoa > Chordata > Amphibia > Anura > Ranidae > Rana > Rana muscosa. Next base: position 169,622,505 of record CM055117.1, on the reverse strand, counting down.
TACTTCAGGTGTGATCAATTTTCAGATATTGGCACCATAGCTTGTGGACTCTATAACTTTCACAAAGACCAAAAAATATACACCAATTTGTACTTATTTTTACCAAAGATATGTAGCAGTATAAATTTTGGCCAAAATTTATGAAGAAAAAATACTAATTTGCAAAATTTTATAACGGAAACAAAGAAAAATTCATTTTTTTACAACATTTTCAGTCTTTTTTCTCTTATAGCGCAAAAAATAAAAAAACCCAACAGTGATTAAATACCACCAAAAGAAAGCTCTATTTGTGTGAAAAAAAGGACAAAAATTTCATATGGGTACAGTGTTGTATGACTGAGTAATTGTCATTCATAATGTGAGAGCACCGAAAGCTGAAAATTGGTCTGGTTAGGAAGGGGGTTTAAGTGCCCAGTGGTCAAGTGGTTAAAGCAGCACATTCCAAGATGGTATCATGAATAGTCATAAAATAGTTAATAAGGGCTCTTTCATACCTATGCGCAGATCATATTGCACAACGATGATCATGATGCTCATTATTCAAGTTAAATTCGTTTTTTTGTTTTTTTTCCCCTCATGATTCTGCAAATTTAAGCAAAGCCTTTATAAGAATAAAATTGTGTAAACGTGCTAAAACTTGATACTATTGTGTGTTGGGTCATGCTGGAACATTAGATACTGGAAACTGTTTTTGTCAAGCTGCAGTCTTTCCAACATAACCATAACAATATGGCAGGAAGAACCAGAGAGAGGCAGTAAGTATGTAACCAGATGACAGAGAGGACAACACAGTATTTTAAATCAGAGGCTAGACCTCCTGCTATACATCGGTGTATACCCTTCGCTGCTAATGTACCCCTCAAGGCTAGACCTCCTGCTATACATCGGTGTATACCCTTCGCTGCTAATGTACCCCTCAAGGCTAGACCTCCTGCTATACATCGGTGTATACCCTTCGCTGCTAATGTACCCCTCAAGGCTAGACCTCCTGCTATACATCGGTGTATACCCTTCGCTGCTAATGTACCCCTCAAGGCTAGACCTCCTGCTATACATCAGTGTATACCCTTCGCTGCTAATGTACCCCTCAAGGCTAGACCTCCTGCTATACATCGGTGTATACCCTTCGCTGCTAATGTACCCCTCAAGGCTAGACCTCCTGCTATACATCGGTGTATACCCTTCGCTGCTAATGTACCCCTCAAGGCTAGACCTCCTGCTATACATCGGTGTATACCCTTCGCTGCTAATGTACCCCTCAAGGCTAGACCTCCTGCTATACATCGGTGTATACCCTTCGCTGCTAATGTACCCCTCAAGGCTAGACCTCCTGCTATACATCGGTGTATACCCTTCGCTGCTAATGTACCCCTCAAGGCTAGACCTCCTGCTATACATCGGTGTATACCCTTCGCTGCTAATGTACCCCTCAAGGCTAGACCTCCTGCTATACATCGGTGTATACCCTTCGCTGCTAATGTACCCCTCAAGGCTAGACCTCCTGCTATACATCGGTGTATACCCTTCGCTGCTAATGTACCCCTCAAGGCTAGACCTCCTGCTATACATCGGTGTATACCCTTCGCTGCTAATGTACCCCTCAAGGCTAGACCTCCTGCTATACATCGGTGTATACCCTTCGCTGCTAATGTACCCCTCAAGGCTAGACCTCCTGCTATACATCGGTGTATACCCTTCGCTGCTAATGTACCCCTCAAGGCTAGACCTCCTGCTATACATCGGTGTATACCCTTCGCTGCTAATGTACCCCTCAAGGCTAGACCTCCTGCTATACATCAGTGTATACCCTTCGCTGCTAATGTACCCCTCAAGGCTAGACCTCCTGCTATACATCGGTGTATACCCTTCGCTGCTAATGTACCCCTCAAGGCTAGACCTCCTGCTATACATCGGTGTATACCCTTCGCTGCTAATGTACCCCTCAAGGCTAGACCTCCTGCTATACATCAGTGTATACCCTTCGCTGCTAATGTACCCCTCAAGGCTAGACCTCCTGCTATACATCGGTGTATACCCTTCGCTGCTAATGTACCCCTCAAGGCTAGACCTCCTGCTATACATCGGTGTATACCCTTCGCTGCTAATGTACCCCTCAAGGCTAGACCTCCTGCTATACATCGGTGTATACCCTTCGCTGCTAATGTACCCCTCAAGGCTAGACCTCCTGCTATACATCGGTGTATACCCTTCGCTGCTAATGTACCCCTCAAGGCTAGACCTCCTGCTATACATCGGTGTATACCCTTCGCTGCTAATGTACCCCTCAATGCTGCTGAACAATTTCAGAAGTTTCACTGTGTGCACTTTTTAAGTAACAAAATATTTTTTTCTATTTACTCCCATGAATGGCTATTGGCAAGCATATAACCTGAGAAACGTCTAAATTGTTTCATCTAGCTAGATTTGCTTATAGTGAAAGGGGACTAACTGTCTTATCTTTACTGTTAGTGTGCTAAGCAATAGCACTTAATATGCTAGAGCAACTGAGGTGTAATCTTTGTAATGGGATTTCTTGGATCTAGAGCCAAAAACAAGGAGCCATTATAAGCCTGAGATCAGCAATCACAGTGGTCACATATGTGACAAGACACACAAGGGGACATTTATCAATATTAGAGAAGACACATTCTGGAGCAGTTGTGCATGACAACCAATCGGCCTCTATCTTCAGCTGGTTCAATTAAAGTGTTCATAAACCCACAACAGTAAAATCACTCTGTATATGCAGTAAAGAATGCTTGTTATACTCGCTGTGGAACCTAAAGGGTTAATCCTCCACATTGTGTAAAAATGCTGTTTGATCCTGTCTTCTCTGATCCTCCCCTTCTTTTACTGTCCCCAATCAATTTGCTTATAGTACAGAGCCTTGGAGGCACTCTTGTCTGCACATGTTCCGTTTGGTGCCTTTTTTTTTTTTTTTTTTTTGGGAGGGTGCACTGTCTAGGGTCAGAGGTCCTGCATCCTCATGGGACAGTCTGATGAGAATGACAACTCCTCCTACAAGCTTTCATTTTATATAGTGCTCAACAGGACACTGATAGAAGTAACAAGACTGCTATATACTCTATCTCACAAAAGTGAGTACACCACGCACATTTTTGTAAATATTTTATTCTATCTTTTCATGTGACAACACTGAAGAAATGACACTTTTCTACAATGTAAAGTAGTGAGTGTACAGCTTGTATAACAGTGTAAATTTGCTGTCCCCTCAAAATAACTCAACACACAGCCATTAATGTCTAAACCGCTGGCAAAAAAAGTGAAAATTTCCAAATTGGGCCTAAAGTGTCAATATTTTGTGTGCTCACCATTATTTTCCAGTACTGCCTTAACCCTCTTGGGCATGGAGTTCACCAGAGCTTCACAGGCTGCCACTGGAGTCCTCTTCCACTCCTCCATGACGACATCACGTAGCTGGTGGATGTTAGAGACCTTGCGCTCCTCCACCTTCTGTTTTGAGGATGCCCCAGACATGCTCAATAGGGTTTAGGTCTGGAGACATGCTTGGCCAGTCCATTACCTTTACCCTTGGCTTCTTTAGCAAGGCAATGGTCGTCTTGGAGGTGTGTTTGGGGTCGTTATCATGTTGGAATACTGCCTTGCGGCCCAGTCTCCGAAGGGAGGGGATCATGCTCTGCTTCAGTATGTCATAGTACATGTTGGCATTCATGGTCCCCTCAATGAATTGAAGCTCCCCAGTGCCGGCAGGACTCATGCAGCCCCAGATAATGACATTCCCACCACCATGCTTGACTGTATAGGCAAGACACACTTGTCTTTGTACTCCTCACCTGGTTGCCGCCACACACGCTTGACACCATCTGAACCAAATAAGTTTATCTTGGTCTCATCAGACCCCAGGACATGGTTCCAGTAATCCATGTCCTTAGTCTGCTTGTCTTCAGCAAACTGTTTGCAGGCTTTCTTGTGCATCATCTTTAGAAGAGGCTTCCTTCTGGGACAAAAGCCACGCAGACCAATTTGATGCAGTGTGCGGCGTATTGTCTGAGCACTAACAGGCTGACCCCCCACCACTTCAACCTCTGCAGCAATGCTGGCAGCACTCATACGTCTATTTCTCAAAGACAACCTCTGGATATGACTCTGGGCACATGCACTCAACTTCTTTGGTCGACCATGGCGAGGCCTGTTCTGAGTGGAACCTGCCCTGTTAAACCGCTGTATGGTCTTGGCCACCGTGCTGCAGCTCAGTTTCTGGGTCTTGGCAATCTTCTTATAGCCTAGGCCATCTTTATGTAGAGCAACAATTCTTTTTTTCAGATCCTCAGAGTTCTTTGCCATGAGGTGCCATGTTGAACTGCCAGTGACAAGTATGAGTGAGAGCGATACATTTAACACATCTGTTGACCTTGTAACACTAACGAGTCACATGACACCGGGGAGGGAAAATGGCTAATTGGGCCCAATTTGGACATTTTCGCTTAGGGTTGTACTCACGTTTGTTGCCAGCGGTTAAGACATTAATGGCTGTGTGTTGAGTTATTTTGAGGGGACAGCAAATTTTACATTGTTATACAAGCTGTACACTCACTACATTACATGGTAGCAAAGTGTAATTTCTTCAGTGTTGTAACATGAAAAGATATAATAAAATTATTTCAAAAAATGGGAGTGGTGTACTCACTTTTGTGAGATACTGTACTGCTGATGAGAAAAGGTATTTAGCAGTTTATATTTACTAAAATAATTGCATTTCCATGTTCTGTGTACTGTGGGAAAGCAGATATAGCGAATGCAGGCTCCTGGGTTTAGTAACACTTTAAGCTTTGAAAAATGAAAAATAAAAGCGGATTGGTTGACATGCACGATTTCTCCAGATTCCGACTGCTACATTTTTGATAAATTCCCCCAACAGTGTTCTTTTAAAGGAAATCACTTCTGGAGAGGACTGGAATGGGGGGCATTTGCCTCGTGGGCTATTACCAAGGAGATGTGTTGGGCTAGAGGCCTGGGTGGAGATACTTTACTCTTCATGCATGAATTAGAGCAAAAGCTGCATGACGATCTACTTCCTGTTCAGACCCGCATCCGCCACACCTGGCAGAGGAAAGTAATCAGTAATGACTTACTTTGTGGATATAAGGCATCATGTGTCCAAATGCAATGAGCCACCAAGGAAGTTGATTTAAGATGTAAAAAGATACATCACAATAAATCTTGTACTTTAGGGACGCCTACCTTTCACCCTGCCCACAAGTCACTGCAGCACCTAGGTATGCTTTGTTTGGTACACTTTCTTTATCCCTAGCATGAAACAGACACTTGGTTGTGTTTGCCCCTCAGGTGAAGGTTTCCAGTCCTCCCCTGAATAGCATTATGCTTATGTGATAGAATATGTAATCCCTGAACTTTGAAAGCAGGTAGACCCAAGCCTTATTTTGCACTCTGGTTGAGCAGGAGTACTGTGTAAATGGTTGCAGGCAATGTGGAGGCACATAAGAGACCTGAGTTTGGGGTGCCATGGTAAGATGTTCTTTACTATTATATACTTATAAAAGGGAATGATGCTCTAGGTCAGGGGTCCGCAAACTTTTTAAACAGGGGGCCAGTTCACGGTCCCTCAGACTGTTGGGGGGCCGGACTAGTTTGAAAAAAATATACACAAATCCCCCATCACAGATCCCTCTTCCTATCACAGATCCCTCTTCCCATCACAGATCCCTCTTCCCATCACAGATCCCTCTTCCCATCACAGATCCCTCTTTTTTCTGTAAAATGTACACTGATTACTTTTTCCTTCTCTGATCACCTTTTGGGGACTTGCTAGATCCTTGCTAGATCCTGTAGCTGATCTAATGGGAGTTCAGGTCTTTAAAGGAGTCAAAAAGACGTTATCAACGGAGCTCCAGTCTTCCCCCCAAAAAATTAAGTCCGCAGCTACCAATGCTGTAACAACTGACTTTTTATATAAGGACACTTCCCTATCCAGGGATCCAGTGATGTTGGCACCCAAGACGATTCTTCAATCGGCTTCGGGTGCAGCCGGCAGCATCTTCATGAAGGGAAACAGGCAGTACAGCCTTCAGGATTCACAGCCGGTTTCCCACTGCCCATGTGCGAGTTGTGCTGCGCTTTCTGAATGATCCCGCAATCTTTTGGAACCTGTGTGTATCCCAGAAGGCCGAAGGGGGAAGGAGAAGGGGCTGGACATACTTGAAGATCACTGCAGCGATCTTACCCAGAAGGGAGACAGGTACCTGTCAAAACCAGGTACCCGCACCCCCCTCCCCCACAAAAAGTACCAAATGTGGTAATGGACGGGGGAAGGGTGCGAACAAGTGGAGCTTTTCCTTTTGGATGGAGCTCCGCTTTAAGGCCATCTTTCCTCTGGGACTCTTGTTTAGTGAAATGTGCAATTAGATGACAGCAACAACACAAACAGCTTGTTGTCTCAAATAGTTAATTTTGGTTTTAAAGCCTAAGAGCCGGTTCACACTGGGGCGGCACGACTTTGGGGGCGACTCGGCAAGGCGATCTCAAGACGACTTGAGATGCGATTTGCAAAATGACTTCTGTATTGAAGTCAATGCAAGTTGCCCCCGAGTCGCCCCCAAAGTAGTACAGGAACCTTTTTCTAAGTCGGAGCGACTTGAGACGCTCCTATTAGAATGGTTCCATTGAACAGAGCGGGACGCGACTTGTCAGGCGGCTGAGTCGCCTGACAAGTCGCCCCTGTGTGAACCGGGTCTTACTGTCTATTAAGCAATAAACATTCTTAAACTGGCCATGCATGGATCAAATTGCGGCCGGTTCAGCAGGAATCGGGCAATCTTTGATCAATTAATGGCCGCTCCCGTTCATGAGAAGTCTATCTATCGATTGAGCTGGCTAAACAAAAAAAATAAAGAAACCTTGTATGGCCAGCTTAAAGCAAAACTACACTGCATCTAAGCACAACAAATGCTATTAAATTAATTTCGATTATTCAAAGCAAACTCGCCCATCCACCCATGTCTTCATGCTTTATTTTGCTGAGAAATCACTTTGAAAAACACCCCCTAGCAATTCAAACCATAGCCGTCTTGAGTAAGGGCAGATGATTCATGGAGCATTAATTTCCTAGAATCCATCTGGTATTGTAAACATGCGGGCAGGAGTGTGTGCTTAGCTGAGAAAACCCCTCCTTCCCTCCTGTAGACTCCTGGGATGTATGACATAATTTGCCTAGGCCTGGAAATCAGAAAGTAACTGAAAAAATGTAGAAAAAAAATGTGATACAAGTAAATATGCTTTACTAATGCCAGGAGCATAAGGATTAAAAATATTCAATGTTGATTGAAAGAGTGAAGTTCTGCTTTAACCACTTGCCACCCAAGTCAATTCTGGCATTGCTCTCCTACATGTAATAATATTTTTTTTGCTAGAAAATTACTCAGAACCCCCAAACATTTTATATATATATATAATTTTAGCAGAGACCAGAGGGAAAAAATGGCGGTTGTTGCAATTCTTCACAAATGTCACACTGTATTTGCGCAGAAATTTTTCAAACACATTTTTTTAGGGGAAAAACACTTGTATAAATAAAAAACTAAACACAATGTTTACCCCGATCTTTTTATACAATTTGAAAGTTGACGTTACACCGCGTAAATATATACCTAACATGTCATCCTTTAAAATTGGGCACACTCCCGAAACGGCGCCAAACTTCTGTACTTAAAAATCTCCATAGGCTATGCTTGGTTACAGGTTACCAGTTTAGAGTTACAGAGAACGTCTTGTGCTAGAATTATTGCTCTCACGCTAACATTCATGGCAATACCTCACATGTGTGGTTTGAATGTCATTTAAATATGCAGGCGCGACCTACATATGTGTTTGCTTCTGCAGGCAAGCACGAGGGGATCGGGGGCGCTTTGAATTTTTTTTTTTTTTTTTTTTACACTTTCCTTTTTAAGTTTTTATTTTTTGATCACTTTTATTCCTATTACAAGGAATGTAAATATCCCTTGTAATAGGCATTGGGCATTATGGAGAGATCTGGGGTCTATATGTCCCCACATCTCTCCTCTATGCTGAAAAGCCTGAGGGTCATAGAACTGGCTGGGGACCATCTGGTCCCTGGCCAGCTCTATGGTAAACTGCTGCTGGCAGATTAATTCTCTGGCTCCCCGATCACACAGGAGAGCCCAGAAAAGCACTGGAGGGCGGCGGGAGAGGGGGGAAGTCCTCTCCTTGCCGCCTGTAAAACCAATCAAGCGGCTAAACAGCCGCTATGATGGCTTTTATATTGCAGGGAATCGCCAGCTAAAAAGAAAATATCTGTATGATGCCCGTAGCTGCAGACACAATCCAGATATCTCCACTTCAATTCCCAGACATCATATGATGTCAACCCAGGGGAAGTGGTTAGGAGCCAATGTAGATGGGCTTTTGGTCCCATCAGAACCTCTTCCATTCCTATTCAAGTCTTTTGAAAGCATCAACTTTAAGACTTCATGTACACGTTTTTACAACCTCTCCTTAACGATTTAACTTGACAGATAATAACCCGCGTTTAAAACGTCCATTTTGCCATGTTTACATGTCGCGTTTATCTGCGTTTTGCCGTGTTTGCATTTAGAAGTATTTACATTTTCTTTTTTTTAATTCTTATTTTTTTCAAAATAGCCAAAAAGAAAAACGCCTGTAAATGAAACGCGGCTAAATACAAGTTACCGCGTTTAGCCGCGTTTAGAAGCATTTGGCGCTTGAAATGCCTCTAAACTCAGCTTCTGAACCCATTTTTTTGCGTTCTAAAAAAGCCCTCTAAACTCAACTGCCTAGAAACAACCCTGTGTACATGTACTGATAAGATAACATAGAGGAGAGTTCAGGAGCAGCTGAAAAAAAACACCCAACTGCTACTAAATGGTCGTTTACCAGCAGCAGTGTACATGAGGCCTAAGTCAACAATGAGTTCTGAATGATCTAACAAACATGCTACATTCTAGTTTTAATTTTCATGATAACTACAGTACATGGAAGCTGAAGAGGGCATAATCATGCATGTGTGCTTAAAGCGGAGGTCCAGCCTAACAGAAAAATATTACATAAAAATGCTCCAAAAAAAAAAATTATAATAATTTTGTTGCTTACCAGAAATTGCGGTTGCTAGGCAGATCTTCCTAATCTGCCTTTTCCTAGTCCGTGGCTGGTCTTCTTCCTCGTCATCCTCGCGTTGTCTGCTGGGGAACGGGGCGCGGTGTCTTCTGGGAACTGTGTGTATCCCAGAGAACAGCCGCCCATTCAGAAAACGCTGCGCGACTCGCGCATGCGCAGTAGGAAACGGGCAGTAAAGCCGCAAGGCTCCACTGCCTGTTTCCCTTAGTGAGGATGGCGGCGCCGAGACCTGCCACGATCGAGGGATCGGCCTTGGGGGGGGCCGACAGCTAAGTGTCCTTCTTAAAAATCAGCAGCTATAGTGTTTGTAGCTACTGACTTTTACAAAAAAAAAAAACGCGGCTGGAACACCGCTTTAAGGAAGTCGTTCCTAAATGCAGCGATTTTATATACTCAAATGTAATTGATGACTAAAAAGAAATTTGAGGTCAATAAAAAGAAAAAAAAAAAAATCTGATTCCTCTATATTAGGCTATAGTTCCATCCAAAACGGAAAAATATCTTTGGGCTATGTTATGAGTGTTGTGCAGCAGAACCTAACCAGCCGCTAACCGTTTTCCTGAAGAAATCACAAGTTAGAAATGTTCAATAAATACATTTGTAAATACATTTACATTCCACCTACTAGTGTATGCTCAGGGTATGCTGGATTCATGATTAGAATGGGTAGTGCAGGTCCTATCGAGTATAGTGGGGCTTCTCGTGGAGATGGAAGTCCCACTGGGCTCGGATTCCTATATTTATATATTGATGAATAGATACTCGTGAGATGGATGATTGATTTCAGCCATTGTAAAGAAAGTCCCAGGGGGTTTCCAGGAAATATGAGAAATATTGTATCAATTGAAACATATAAATTGAAAATACAGGTAATTGAATTAAGAAAGTAAGGATATATCTCTGAAAACACAGAGATCCACGTCCTGTCAGGGAGAGGAGACCGATGGTGTCGGGAGACTTGTACATGGGGACACCAATCGGTCCCCTCCCCCAGTCAGTCCCCTCCCCCCACAGTAAGAATCACTCCCAGGGAACACATTTAACCCCTTGATTGTCCCCTAGTGTTAACCCCTTCCCTGCCAGTGACATTTATACAGTAATCAGTGCATATTTATAGCACTGTTCGCTGTATAAATGTGAATGGTCCCAAAATAGTGACAAAAGTGTCCGATCTGTCCGGCGCAATATCGCAGTCCTGACAAAAATAGAAAACCGCCATTACTAGTAAAAAAAAAAATCATAAATCTATCCCCTATTTTGTAGACGATATAACTTTTGCGCAAACCAATCACTATACGCTTATTGCGATTTTTTTTTTTTTTTTACCAAAAATATGTAGAAGAATACATATCGGCCTAAACTGAGAAAAAAAAAATTGGGATATTTATTATAGCAAAAAGTAAAAAAATATTGTGTTTTTTTTCAAAATTGTCAGTCTGCGTTTTTTTTTTTTTTGCACTAAAAAAAAAAAAAAGAGATGATCACATACCACCAAAAGAAAGCTATATTTGTGGGAAAAAAAGGAAGTCAATTTTGTTTGGGAGTCATGTCGCACGACCGCGCAATTGTCATTCAAAGCGTTCAAAGTGTCATTCAAAGCGTGACAGTGCTGAAAAAGAAAATCCCAATAAGCGTATATTGATTGGTTTGCGCAAAAGTTAGAGCGTCTACAATCTATGGTATGTATATATACTTGAATTTTTATTTATCTATTTTATTTTATATTAGTAATGGTGGTAATCAGTGACTTATGGCGGGACTGCGATATTGCGGCGAACAATTTGACACTACAGACACTTTTGACATTTTTTGGGAACCAGTGACACTAATACAGTGATCATTGCTAAAAATATGCACCATCACTGTACTAATGACAGTGGCTGGGAAGGGGTTTAACATCTAGAGCGATCAAAGGGTTAAATGTGTGCCTAACCAGTGTTTTTGTGTACTATGTGTGCTGCTTTCACTAAGAGATGTGCTGGATTTTCTTTCCCTGCTTTGCAGGAAATGAAAATCCATCACATCCCTGCTATCAGGACAGAGCTCTGCATTGTTTACATACGCAAAGCTTCCCCAAGCCTCTCTCCTTGACGATCAGCGGGAGCCAGCGGACATCCATTTGCCAGCAGCGCTCCAGCCCCCTACCTAGAAGAGCAGAATCGTGTGTGTGTGCATATATATATATATCAGGGCTCGACAATCCCCAGGCGCCAGGTCGCAAATGCGACTAGAATTAGCGACCTGGCGCCTGGGGCAGCACAGCTGAGGTTACCTGTATCTCCGTGCGCCCCCCCTCCGCGATCGCGTGATCTCGTCGGGCCGCGCCGGCCGTTAATTTAGGCCGCGGCTTTGCGGCCTTCTGCAGGCCTAGGCTTCATTCTGTACTCTGGTGCCATCTTGTGGTGGCCGTTGGTATGACAAGTCAACCAGCAATGCTTGCCTGTTTCACTGCCCGCCCATCTCCTTCCCTTTACTTAGAAGTTAACCCCCAAACATTATATATATATATATATATATATATATATATATATATATATATATTTTATTCTAACACCCTAGAGAATAAAATGGCGGTCGTTGCAATACTTTCTGTCACACCGTATTTGCGCAGCGGTCTTACAAGCGCATTTTTTTGAGGAAAAGAATACACTTTTTTAAATTAAAAAATAAGACAACAGTAAAGTTAGCCGAATTTTTTTTTATATTGTGAAAGATAATGTTACGCTGAGTAAATTTGATACCCATCATGTCACGCTTCAAAATTGCGTCCGCTCGTGGAATGGCGACAAACTTTTACCCTTTAAAATCTCCATAGGGCGACATTTAAAAAATTCTACAGGTTGCGTGTTTTTAGTTACAGAGGATGTCTAGGGCTAGAATTATTGCTCTCGCTCTACCAATCGCGGCGATACCTCACATTTGTGGTTTAAACACTGATTTCATATGCGGGCGCTACTCGCGTATGCGTTCGCTTCTGCACGCATTGGTCGTTAAAAAAAAAAACCTGGCTCCTAACTTTTTTAGCTGGCTCCTAGATTCCAAGCAAATTTGTCAAGCCCTGATATATATATATATATATATATATATATATATATATATATATATATATATAAAAAATACATGACCCTGTGCAGAACGGTGGCCATGTAGCAGTAAATCTGCTATCAGGCTATTGGCAAGTGGATTATACGGTCTAGATTTTTACAATGTGCTCACACTCTCCTGAAGGAGTCAACGTTGTTCATGAAACACGTAGAGAGTTGCTACATCAGTAGTAAAGAACTATATAATATATACAGTTTATAATTATTACCTTGTAAAAAGTACATTATATAGAAGACTTCTTGTGACAAATATTACCAGCCTTGTAATGTATTTACATGTCTTTTATGGGGTATTGTTTTTTTTTAAATTATATGATAATACATTTTATTTTGAAAGATTTAGAGCCCATTCACACAGGGGCAACACGACTTCCAGCGCGACTTTGGGAGGCAACTTGGACACGACTTGAGTATGAATCACAGCGCAACCTGCAGCTACTTACAAGGCAACTTCAAGTTGCCTCCAGGACAGGAGACATTCCAGTGGCCAATCAAACAATAATCAGCTCTGTGGGAGGGAGGGGTTTGCCTGGAAAACAATTTTTACTTCCTGGAAAGTTGCTTCAGTTAAGACAGGGGATCCGACTTGGAGGCAACTTTCATTGAAATCTATGGGTACAAGTTGCCTACAAGTCGCCTAGAAGTCGGATTGAAGTAGTACAGGAATCTTTTTTGAAGTCGGAGCGACTTCAGTAGTGTACATTAAGACGGCTCTCATTCACTTACATTGATTTTCTCATACAGCGCAACTTGAGGCGACTTCAAGTCAGATCCAAAGTCTCCCCTGTGTGAATGGGCTCTTAAAGTTGTGTACCCCTAAATTCTCAATAATTTGTAAATATGTATGTGCTACATTCAAGGCATGGCTCTGGTGATAGCTGTTGCAGTTGCCAGTATGCCTATGTCAGCCTGTCCATTGGCTGGTGTCATAGTTGTGTGCAGCACCATGGCCACAACAGATCTACAGTAAATAGAGGCTAGAATGGCAATGTTCTAGGAGGATAGAAAAGCTTAGTTCCACTTCAATCTTAAAGTGTTTCTAAACTCACAAGAGTAAAATCAGTCTGTATGTGCAGTAAAGCATGCTTGTTATACTCACTGTGGAACCTAAGGGGTTAATCCTCTGCATAATAATCCTTTGTGTAAAAAGACCGTTTGATCCTGTCTTCTCTTGATCCTCCCCTTCTTCCACAGTCCCAAACCATCTTCTGATAGAACAGAGCCTTGGAGTCACTCTGCACGTGCTCAGTTTGTTGTGTATTGCTGAAGAGGTTTTTTTTTATTTTTTGGGGAGAGGGTGCATGTGATCAGCACAGGGCCAATCAGCACTGTCCAGACAGAGGGTCAGGGGTCCTGCAGCCTTATAGGACAGCCAGAGAAATTAAAACTCTTCCTACAAGCTTTAACCAGACACTGATAGAAGTCACAAGACTTCTGATGAGAAAAGGTATTTAGCAGTTTATATGTAAACTGTTGCATTTCCATGTTCTGTGTACCGTGGTAGACCAGATATAGTAAATGCAGGGTCCTGGGTTTAGTAACACTTTCTTTACAACTGGTTGGGTGTCTATCCAGAGTAATTAACTGAAATAGGAAAAATTTATACAGAAAGTAGAAGTCAGACAATCCATTGTAGGAGGCACCCTTCTAAGGATCTGGTAAATATGGGCTTCCTTTGACATCTTCCATTGATATTATCTGATTAGAGAAAACAAACAAGGAATCAATATTATTGCATACTTTTAATTCCTTCTGGTAAAATGTCGAGCCCTTTTCTACCATATAGTAGACTGCAGGCAAGATGGTAGCCGCAAGAGTTCTTACATTCTTGGTTTCATTCACATTGGCACTCCTGTATTTAGCTTTTCTAAATGCAGATGTGATCTGAGACATATCAACAATTTTTATTTTTCCTGATGACTTTTTCCCATGTTTAGATGTTCCTAAGCTAAAGCAGTTTTAGACACGTTTAGTAGTTTATATGTGCGTTTATACGTGTTTAGAGTGTCCAATCAGATCCTGGACAGAATTTTATTTTCTGTAAACAAAGCTAAACTGACCGTACCTAAACACAGGTGAGAATGGAACAACTGAAAAAATAAATGCATTTATATGCATTTAGAAATGTCCTTTATATGCATATACTGTAAATGCAAGGTTGGCCGTGCCTGTGTAAAGGAGGCCTAAAAGTAACTGCTGGTCTAAAGTAGTAGCCCAAGTTTCCCACTGCTGTAATGTTTATTTTGTAGTTAAATTATAAAAGCAGAGTTTAGGACAAATTAGGGGTGCACCGAATGGAAATTTTGGTGCCGAACTGGAAAATGCAGGATGCACTTAGTGGAAAACCGAAAATGACCGTTTTTAAAAATATTAATTTATTTATATATAATTGTATTATATTCAACTTTTTTAATTAATATCAATTTATTGTTGGCCATTATTGGCACCTTAAGAAAGAAAAGCTCAAGAAAAAAGCAGTCTGCAGTTTCTGACTATCTCTTGTATCATGCCCTCAGTCTCTAACCATCTCTTGTATTATGTCTGCAATCTCTTACTTAAACTTAAACACACTGCTGATAGTGTTTCAATTTGGCGCATCTCTAGCAGGCATGATGCAGGAGATGTTCAGAGACTGCAGACATGATACAAGAGATCAATGCAGCCTCACCAGTGCCTGTCAGATGCAGCCTCACCAGTGCCTGTCAGATGCAGCCTCACCAGTGCCTGTCAGATGCAGCCTCACCAGTGCCTGTCAGATGCAGCCTCACCAGTGCCTGTCAGATGCAGCCTCACCAGTGCCTGTCAGATGCAGCCTCACCAGTGCCTGTCAGATGCAGCCTCACCAGTGCCTGTCAGATGCAGCCTCACCAGTTCCTGTCAGATGCAGCCTCACCAGTTCTGCAGCCTCACCAGTTCCTGTCAGATGCAGCCTCACCAGTTCCTGTCAGACATGATACAAGAGATCAATGCAGCCTCACCAGTGCCTGTCAGATGCAGCCTCACCAGTGCCTGTCAGATGCAGCCTCACCAGTGCCTGTCAGATGCAGCCTCACCAGTGCCTGTCAGATGCAGCCTCACCAGTGCCGGGTTCAGAGCAGCGATCTCCCGCTGTGTCAAGGAGTTGGATTTGAATTTCCCAGGCCGGGCAGCCACAGTAACAATGTCCCGCCTCCTGTGATACGTGACACTGATTCAATGTCCCAGCATTGGATCAGTGTGCCGTTTATGGGACATTGTTATTGCGGCCGCCATGACAATTTAGCTCCGTGACATCGCCGCTCTGCATGGAGAGGATGGATGACACCCCCGCAATGTGTGACACCCAGGGTGGACCCCTCCCCCTTTTCGGAGCCATTATCGGCACCTATTCTTCTTTTCGGGCGATATGTTTTGTGGCCAAAATGTCAGTGCACCACTAAGACAAACTGTATTTTCTTTTTTCTGTAAGCCGTGAGGAAAGAACTAGACCTTCAGGTTTTTTAGGTTACTCCACTGGTAAGACTTGAAAAAAGTATTTGGTGCCATTTGTGTCCCCATCGGAAAGATACCCCATTATTTTGTCCCTCTGACCCCTTGCCACTGGGACAGAAAGGTAAAGAAAATCTCTCCAGCGAGGACACAGACGGCAATACAATCCTTACAGTGGTTTGAATCCTTCCACACGCACCCCAAAGTAGAAAAAAAAAGAAAAATGGAGGAGTTAGGCTTTAACATTCTTATCACAGGTGATAAAGTCTAAGTATTTCATTACAGCAATGAAGAATTTGGGCCACTGTTTTAGACCAGCTGTTACTTTTACTTTATGTCATGCCTGGCAGACTTAATAACATGACATTTTCAAAGGTTAGGTTGCTGTTATTGCTATGCACAAATCTTGTCAGTAAGCTGACTCTGGAGAAGCTTTATGGCTGTGTGTTATAGCTGATGATAGGGACACATAGCTTTATAAAGCTCGTATTTTATTACGGCGGTGCTGAAGGCCAGTGTCAAAGGAAAATATTCAGTGTGAAAAATAATGGAAATAACTGAGACATTATTATACAAATTCCG
Organism: Rana muscosa; assembly: GCA_029206835.1. Lineage (NCBI taxonomy): Eukaryota > Metazoa > Chordata > Amphibia > Anura > Ranidae > Rana > Rana muscosa. The sequence goes on along the minus strand of CM055117.1, from coordinate 169,606,201 downwards.
TGGAATGAGTAGAGAGGACAGGAGCCAGTGCTGAAGAGGTTTGGGCATCCATTGGCCCATACGTTTTAGGTTTTTCTTGTATAGTTAACTACCAGATATATATAGTGACAGCATTTTCATAATGGGCTCATACCTGGAAACACTTTGCTCAAACTCCAAAAAAGGCTAATTTGTAAAACTTACGAAAAGATCATCTTCTCAATCTGATGATCATTGCAAGTATTGCATAGTGTTTTTTCAATAGATTTCAGCAGTGGAAAATCTTATGCACATTAATATGACTATTATGCCTTGTACACACGATCGGATTTTCTGTCGGAATAAACTCTGACGTATTTTTCCGACGGAATTCCGTTCAAGCTGTCTTGCATACACACTGTCACACCAAATTCCGACCGTCAAGAACGCGGTGACGTACAACACTACGATGAGCCGAGAAAAATAAAGTTCAATGCTTCTGAGCATGCGTGTTTTTTCGGAGTTCCCTACAGACGAACAGAATTTCCAATAGGAATTTTTTCTATCGGAAAAAAAAAAGAACATGTTCTCTTTCTAAAAGTCTGATGGGGCACGCACACGGAATATCCGATGAAAAAATTCCGTCTGACTTTTTCCATCGGAAATTCCGATCGTGTGTACAAGGCATTAGACGCCAGTCATTATGATTATATGCTGCTCTAACAGTTAAATCTTTAACCACTTCAGCCCCGGAAGGATTTACCCCCTTAATGACGAGCCATTTTTTGCGATACGGCTCGTTTTAACTGACAATTGCGCGATTGTGCGACGCTGTACCCAAACAAAATTGATGTCCTTTTTTCCCCCCACAAATCGAGCTTTATTTTGGTGGTATGTGATCACCTCTGTGGGTTTTATTTTTTACGCTATTGACAAATCGCGACAATTTTGAAAAGAAAAAAATAATTTACTTTCTGCTAAAAAAACATTTCCAAAAAATAAAAAAGATGTAAAAAAACTAATTTATTCTTCAGTTTAGGCCAATTTGTATTCTGCTACATATTTTTGGTAAAAACAAATCCCAATAAAAATATATTGATTGGTTTGTGCAAAGTTACCACGTCTTCAAAATAGGATTTATAGATTTATGGCATTTTTATTATTTATTTATTTTGTACAAGTAATGGCGGCAATCAGTGATTTTTTTTGTGGGACTGAGACATTGCAGTGGACAGATTGGACACCTAACAGACATTTTTGACTCATTTTTTTGGGGGAACCAGTGACCTTACTACAGTAATTAGTGATAAAAATATGCACTGTTATTGTACTAATCACATAACGGCATAACATCAGGGGCAATCAAGGTGTTAACTGTGTTCCCTCACTGTGTGTTCTAACTGTATGGGGGACGGGCTCACTGGGACAACACACAGATCTGTCTTCCTGCATAGCAGAAAGACAGGATCTGTGTGATCTCCCTTGTCAAATCAGAGATTTGCCTTGTTTACACAGGCAGATCCCCTAATTTGCCTCTCAGCCCAATCCGCCCCATATGACTGGCGCTACACTAACAGTGTAGCGCAAGCCGGTGGGGACTCTTTCTGTGCTGCCCCCCCTGCAAAGTGCTGCCCTAGGCCTGGGCCTTGTTGGCCTAGGCCAGGATACAGCGTTGGGTATGAATACTTTTTTAAGGCACTGTACATGTATTCTGTGGTCTCCGCATCCTCAGCTCAGCATACTTGGGGGTTGCAACCTGGTTCCAGCTTGATGCAAGTCCATCCCCACCATAAGGGGCCTTGGTGAAGAAGAAGCCTGAGGCTTAGACTCCGTTGTATTTAATAGGTAGTCAGGGTCAGGTTTTATGTCACAGTTCTACTAGAGAGCACAAGAGAGGACTGTGAGTGAAACTTCCTAATTCTCATAAATCTGTCTCACTGCTCCTGTTTAGCACTGCATGGTTATCGTGTGACAAAATTGATAAATGGCCCCCAGTTTTTTCCAGATCATCTACCAGCGACTGATGGTTTGCTAATTTCAACTGATTGGGACTCTCTGGTTAAAGGTATATTCAAGTCAAAGCCTTGGAGATGCATACATGGTGCTCAGCTTACCTGCTCAGTATTTCAGTTTTTCATGTAGAAAATATTTTAATGCTCCAATTCACCCCATTCTATTGTGTTAGTAACATGGGGAACATACCTGCTTTTAATGATGTAACACTCTGGCAAGCTCCTTTGTTTTTCACATACAAATAAAATTGCACTTGTAAGACATTTCTTAAAGCCAGCGATGACATTCAAACTTGCCTTGGGAAATTAATATTGACTGGTAATGAGGAGTTAGCTGTAAACGTTATCCCTTGGGGACAAACACGGTGGACTGGAGCTTTTTTGTTAGGCACACTTTTTTTGTGAATGAGAGCCAAAAAAGAAGCAATGTGACTGAATTGTGGAATAGGGGGGAGAAAGAAGGCATCTAGACTGTATTGGGACGGGGGAGAAGAAATAAGGCTGGATTGTTGAATGGGGGGAAGATGATCAGTAATAACAAATTGTGAATGGATATATTAGTTGAATAGGATAGTTGGATAGATTGATCCTGCCCCTAATATAGACCTCGGTAACTACAGTACCTGCTTTCGGCTCAGATGTGTGATAACTAGTGATGAGCCGAACACCCCCGGGTTCGGTTCGCACCAGAACCCGCGAACGGACCGAAAGTTCGAACGAACATTAGAACCCTATTAAATACAATGGATGCGAACGTTCGAATTCTAAAGTGCTAATTATAACAACTATTATGCATGTTATTGTCATAAATAGGGTTTGGGAACCCGGGTTCTGCACCAGGGGACATGTATCAATGCAAAAAGAAGTTTTAAAAACGGTCGTTTTTCGGGAGCAGTCATTTTAATGATGCATAAAGTGAAAAAAAAAAAGTCAAATATTCCTTTAAATATCGTACCTGGGGGGTGTCTAAAGTATGCCTGTGAAGTGCCACGTGTTTCCCGTGTTTAGAACTGTCCCTGCACAAAATGACACTTCTAAAGGAAAAAAAAGCCATTTAAAACTGCTTGCGGCTTTAATGTAATGTCTGGTCCCGGTAATATGGATGAAATTCTTTAAGAAAAATGGCATAGCTACCCCATGACCCCCCCCCCCCTACCCCAGCCCATTACCAGCCCCTTTGGGTCTTGTATGGATATTAAGGGGAACCCCGCACATAAAATAAAAAAGGCCCTATATACTCTGAACAGCCGTATACAGGCGGTGCATACAAGACAGGGACTGTAGGTTTGTTCTTATGTAGAATCTGTTTGTAATTTTGAACAGGTACATTGTTGAAGTGTAGCTCCAGCCCAAAAATCTATTTTTAAACTTTTTGGGAAACATAGGTAAGGGTTATCACCCCTGTAACATTTGTTTTGCTGTCTGTGCCCCTGTTCAGAACATTTCACCTCACTTTCCGTCCCAATGACAACTGTTTTTGAAATGTGGTGTTTTTCTTGAAACAAGGATTGCTGATAAAGCATCAGTACAGATGAGACCCCTTTCTCCCATATTTATTCTTACAGGAGAGAATTTTCCTTTCTAGGGGTAGATTTCCTCTCACTTCCTGTTGTCTTCTTTCGTTTGCAAGTAGGAGTCGTTTGTAAGTTGGATGTTTGAAAGTAGGGACCTGCCGTATATACTCTGCAGAAATAGGCCCCTTAGTTGTTGGTGTTGGCACAACACTGTAAGCACTCAGTTACTCTTGGTTGGTGCTGGAACGCCCTGCTGTCAACTATTATATCAGGAATTTTAATTACATATAATTGTTGAACAGTGGTAGTAAAAATTGGGGCTTTGATGGTGGTGCTGGTGCCACAACACTGTAAGCCCTGACAGTTACTCTTGGTGGGTGCAGCAATGGGCCCTGCTGTGAATTATTAGATCAAGAATTGTAATTACATGCCCCTTTTGAACAGGGGCTGAAAAATTGGGCCTTTCGTGGTGGTGGTGGTGGTGGCGTTGCCACAAGACTGTAAGCCCTCAGAGTTACTCTTGGTGGGTGCAGCAATGGACCCTGCTGTGAATTATTAGATCAAGAATTGTAATTGCATGCCCCTGTTGAACAGGGGCTGAAAAATTGGGCCTTAGGCACTGGTGGCACAACACTACAACCCCTCACAGATACTGTACTTGGAGCACAGCAATGAGCCCTGTTGCAAAGTATTGCTTCAAAAATTGTAATGACACGCCCCTGTTAAACAGGGGCTGAAAAATTGGGCCTTAGGCACTGGTGCCACAACACTCCAACCCCTCACAGATACTGTACTTGGAGCACAGCAATGAGCCCTATGGCAAATTATTGCTAAAAAAATTGTAATTACACGCCCCTGTAAAACAGGGGCTGAAAAATTGGGCCTTAGCCACTGGTGGCGGCACCCATAAACAAAAATGATCTTCCAAGCTATCATCATCAATCGTATCATTGAGGACTCGGAGGAGGAGGATAGCCAGTCAACATAACAGCACAGGCACTCAGCATCAGCATCAGTCTTGAAGGGATGTGACATGTTAAAATCAATTAGTCTGTTATATCAGCATCAGGTGTGTGGTAGCTGGTGGTGATCCAAGACTGGTTCATCTTGATGAAAGTCAGTCGATCAACCGAGTCGGTGGACAGGCGCACCCTGTGATCCGTGACAAATCCTCCAGCAGCACTGAATGTGCGTTCCGAAAGAACGCTGGATGCAGGACAGGCCAGTAGCTCAATTGCATACTGTGCAAGCTCTGGCCAGTGATCCATCCTCAAGACCCAGTAAGCCAGAGGATTTTCGGTGGGGAAGGTGTCCAAGTCTGACCTTGCCCCTAGATATTCCTGCACCATGTTTATCAGACGCTGGCGATGGTTGCTGGAACCGATCATACTTTGGGGCTGCGGACTAAAGAATTGTCTGAACGCATCGGTCAGACGGCCACCTTCCCCACCGCTCCTTCTTTGACTGGCCGAAGCCTCAGCAACTCGTTGTCCAGGACCAGGAGTTTGTAACCTCCCAGTCTCTGGGAACGCGTTGCACAGACCTTTCTGCAAGGCCTCCCGGAGTTGTCTCATCCTCTGCTCCCTCTGCGACGGTAACATAAGGTCCGCAACCTTACCCTTGTACCGTGGATCAAGGAGAGTGGCCAGCCAGTAATGGTCCCTCTCCTTGATCCGAAGAATACGAGGATCCTTCCGCAGACTTTGCAGGATCAGGGAGGCCATGCAGCGTAGGTTTGCTGAGGCATTCGCTCCGGAGTCCTCTGGGTCACTAAGGACGACATGATCCGCAGCCACCTCCTCCCAGCCACGTACAAGTCCACTGGTTTCTTGGGACTGTAAATCATCCCTAAAAGACTGCTGCTGATGATGCTGAGTGCCAGCCTCCACCTCCATGCTGACACAATCCTCCTCCTCCTCCTCCTCCTCCTCCTCTTCCTGTGCGATGGGTGGGACAGAAGGAACACTGTCTGGGTAAAGGGGGCCTTGAGAGGCAAGGAAGTCCTCCTCTTCCTGCCTCTGTTCTGCCTCAAGTGCCCTGTCCATTATTCCATGCAGCGTGTGCTCCAACAGGTGGACAAGAGGTACAGTGTCACTGATGCATGCACTGTCACTGCTCACCATCCTCATGGCCTCCTCAAATGGTGCCAGGACAGTGCATGCATCCCTGATCATGCCCCACTGGCGTGGAGAAAAAAAACCAAGCTCCCCTGACCCTGTCCTGGTGCCGTAGTCGCACAGGTACTCATTGATGGCCCTCTGCTGCGTGTGCAGCCGCTGCAGCATGGCCAACGTTGAGTTCCACCCGGTGGGCATGTCACATATAAGGCGGTTCTTGGGCAGGTTCAACTCCTTTTGCAGCTCAGCCAGGCGAGCACTGGCATTATAAGATCTGCGGAAATGCACACAGACTTTCCTGGCCTGCCTCAGGACATCCTGTAAGCCCGGGTACCTGCCCAAGAACCGCTGCACCACCAGGTTAAGGACGTGAGCCACACAGGGCACATGGGTCAGTTGTCCCTGTCGCAGGGCGGAGAGGAGGTTGGTGCCATTGTCGCAAACCACCATTCCTGGCTTAAGCTGGCGTGGCGTCAACCACCTCTCGGCCTGGCCCTGCAGAGCAGACAGGACCTCTGCCCCAGTGTGGCTTCTGTCCCCCAAACACACCAGCGCAAGCACGGCATGGCATCTTTTTGCCTGCGTACTTGCGTAGCCCCGTGAACGGCTACGGAGCACCGCTGGTTCATAGGACAAACCACAGGAAGAGGCCATGGAGGAAGAAGAAGAGGAGGGGGTGGAGGAGAGAGGTGTGTCACAACCAGTAGTAGCATTTTGGAGGCGTGGCGGTGGGACAACCTCCAACACTACTGCACCTTGTCCTGCATCCTTCCCAGCTGCCAAAAGAGTGACCCAATGGGCCGTGAAAGAAAGGTAACGTCCCTGTCCATGCCTGCTGGACCATGAGTCAGCGGTAATATGCACCTTACCGCTGACCGCCCTGTCCAGCGAGGCCAAGACATTGCCTTCCACATGCCGGTAGAGAGCCGGAATAGCCTTCCGTGAGAAAAAGTGGCGTTTGGGAACCTGCCACTGAGGAACCGCACATTGCACAAACTCACGGAAGGGGGCCGAGTCTACCAACTGAAAAGGCAGCAGTTGAAGCGCTAGCAATTTAGCCAAGCTAGCATTCAACCGCTGGGCATGTGGATGGCTGGGAGTGAACTTCTTTCGACGGTCCAGCAGCTGGGGCAGGGAAATTTGCCTGCTAGAATCGGACGTCGGTGTACTGCTAGCAGAGTGGCCGCAAGTACTTGGCTGTGACACACCTAATTCTACACCTTCATTCCTCTCAGTGCATGTTTCAGAGAGGACTGAAGTTATAGTGGGGTTGGAGATCCCAGCTGATGCGGTGCAAGGAGAGGTCCGCTTTGTTCTTTGGTGTGGGTCTTTGAGGTAGGCTTGCCAACGAGCTGCATGGCAGGTCAACATATGTCTGGTCAGGCATGTGGTACCCAAGCGGCTGATGTTTTGGCCACGCGATATACGCTTGAGACATATGTTGCAAACAGCAGCTGTGCGATCTGATGCACTAGCCTCAAAAAAGGCCCACACCAAAGAACTTTTTGAATGACGGGCAGAGGCAGCGCCCTGCACAGGCGGAGCTCTGCGGTGTGATTCCGTCGGTGTACTGCCCTTACGCTGGCCACCAAAGGGCATCCTGCCTCGTTGGAGATGTGCCTCCTCCTCATCCTCCTCCTCCTCCTCTCTCCTATTAGGCACCCACGTGAAGTCAGTGACCTCATCATCACCTCCCTCCTCATCACTGGAGCCAATCTGGCAGTATGCTGCAGCTGCTGGAACATGACTGCCAGATTGGTGTCCTTCTTGAGCATCCCCTCTGTCTGCTCTCACGCTACTGCCTTCCTCTAGCTGGGTTTCATCATCAGACCCTTCGAAACGCTGGGCATCCTCCTGGAGCATGTACCCAACACTGTGCTGAAACAGTTCGGGGGACTCCTCAGGAGGAGGACATGGTGGGTCTAGGGAAGGAGTGACTGATGATGAGTCTGACATTGATACCAGGGAAGAGGACGCTTTGGCAGCTGCTTTTCCAGTACCCTGAGCCTGGGTGAGAGAGGATGAGGAGGAGGAGGAGGGCTCGGTCATCCACTCTACCAAGTCTTCGGCATGATGTGGCTCAACATGTCCAGCTGCCGAAAAGAAGGACAAGCGTGTCCCATGGCCATGTGCTGATGACAATGCACCGCGTCCACGACCAGCACTGTTGCCCCCAGACACAGAGCCTGCTTGCCCTCTTTTATTGCCTCCTGACTGTCTGCCTCTCCTTGTTTGCCTTCCAGACATTCTAATAGATGGCCTGCAGGGAGATGGGAAAAAAGCAATAAGGGCTACCTTCAGGTGTCCTTCTCTGTCCCTGGAAACAAGGACTTTGACAGTGAAAGAAACTGACACACTCTCCCTACCTACAGTTTTCTGTCCCTAGAAAAAATGTTTTTTTTAAGCACAATTTAGCACAAGGAGAATTCACTCACTGTCCTTCCAGGTCCCTGGAAACAAGTACTTTGACAGTGAAAGAAACTGACACACTCTCCCTACCTACAGTTTTCTGTCCCTAGAAAAAATGTTTTTTTTAAGCACAATTTAGCACAAGGAGAATTCACTCACTGTCCTTCCAGGTCCCTGGAAACAAGGACTTTGACAGTGAAAGAAACTGACACACTCTCCCTACCTACAGTTTTCTGTCCCTAGAAAAAATGTTTTTTTTAAGCACAATTTAGCACAAGGAGAATTCACTCACTGTCCTTCCAGGTCCCTGGAAACAAGGACTTTGACAGTGAAAGAAACTGACACACTCTCCCTACCTACAGTTTTCTGTCCCTAGAAAAAATGTTTTTTTTAAGCACAATTTAGCACAAGGAGAATTCACTCACTGTCCTTCCAGGTCCCTGGAAACAAGGACTTTGACAGTGAAAGAAACTGACACACTCTCCCTACCTACAGTTTTCTGTCCCTAGAAAAAATGTTTTTTTTTAGCACAAGGAGAATTCACTCACTGTCCTTCCAGGTCCCTGGAAACAAGGACTTTGACAGTGAAAGAAACTGACACACTCTCCCTACCTACAGTTTTCTGTCCCTAGAAAAAATGTTTTTTTTAAGCACAATTTAGCACAAGGAGAATTCACTCACTGTCCTTCCAGGTCCCTGGAAACAAGGACTTTGACAGTGAAAGAAACTGACACACTCTCCCTACCTACAGTTTTCTGTCCCTAGAAAAAATGTTTTTTTTAAGCACAATTTAGCACAAGGAGAATTCACTCACTGTCCTTCCAGGTCCCTGGAAACAAGGACTTTGACAGTGAAAGAAACTGACACACTCTCCCTACCTACAGTTTTCTGTCCCTAGAAAAAATGTTTTTTTTAAGCACAATTTAGCACAAGGAGAATTCACTCACTGTCCTTCCAGGTCCCTGGAAACAAGGACTTTGACAGTGAAAGAAACTGACACACTCTCCCTACCTACAGTTTTCTGTCCCTAGAAAAAATGTTTTTTTTAAGCACAATATAGCACAAGCACAAAACACACTGACACTCTCCCTACCTATCCTTCTCTTTCCCTAAACTAAAGGAATGCAGGTTAAGCAAGAAAGAAATAAAAGTCACTGTCCCTGCCTATGCTGCTCTATCCCTGCTCCGGAACACACTACACTAGGCCGCCGTGCTGGCGGCCTTTTATAGTGTGGGGCGTGTACTAAACACCCTCAGCAATAATTGGCCACAGGCATCCTGCCTGTGGCCAATCATTGCTCTCCTCGCTGCCGGCGCTGTGATTGGCCAAGCATGCGGGGTCACAGTGCATGCTTGGCCAATCACAGCGCCTGGATGACACTGCGATGGCGTAGTGCATTGTGGGCCGTTCGCGTCACTCGAATTTGGCGCGAACGGCCCAAATCGTTCGATCTTCGTCGAACGATCGAACAGCCGATGTTCGAGTCGAACGTATGTTCGACTCGAACACGAAGCTCATCCCTAGTGATAACCACGCTTGGCAGAAGGAAGTCAGCCTCTATTTAAGCTCTCTCCGCATTTATGAAATCTCTGAGCCATAAAAGAAGTTGAACCTTGAAGACTCTCCTCAGCCAAATCTTGTTATTGCAGGTCTGAACAGAGGGCAGCTGTCATAGACTGTGGGTTCTGCTATGCATTCTGCATGGACCACCAACACAACATATCTTTGTATTGGCCTGGTGGGCAAATGCCCTCCCCTTCCAAGGAATCACTCCAAATACTTCTGTAGTGGCCTCCACTCTCTCCCTCTAGTATCAATTCTTCTTTGTATGGCTTTTGTCTAGGGGTACCTTGGAGGAGAGAGTGCGGGGTTACCACGCCAATGTTCCCACTGCAGAGGTGTGTGTAGTGGGAGACAATCCTCTTTTACCTTCGGATCGGTGTTCTGCATCTGGAGCCTCCTCCTGGTTTCTTGAACAGCGTCTGCCAGTAAATGAGCCCCACACCAATAAAGTCCAACACTCCTTTATTCTTCTCAATGTAAAAGTGAACACAATTAGTTGGACTCCCTCAACGGACAGAACAGACAAGGGGGTGTGGATGCGAGTAGGCCCAGGCACAATGAACTCTCTTACTTCCTTCCTAGAAGTAGATTCCTGCTCCCAATCGAGGAAGACATCCCTCCGGGCGGTCTTCGGAGGCTCACCCGTCACTGGCAATTTGCTGCACCAGGTCTTCAGGTAAGTACCCCCTCCGGTCCCTTACGCCACTGGATTCGGGTACCCACTCCCGGGGTCCCCTGGGAAGTCCATCCCTCGCGGAGCCTTAGTCCGAGACACTTAGTCCCAGACCTCCATCCAAGTACCTCACCCCAGGCTAAAGGTGCCTGGGATGGAACACAACCTCCGAACGTCCTCTAGGCCTAGGCTGCCTAGACTCCCGACACGGACCACCGCCCTCAGGCTGAAGGTGCCTGGGACTCGACTCCCGCCACCAAAAATGGCCGCCCCCTTTATATCCTCTCCCAGCAAGCACGGCGGGTTCCCCGCCCCTCCATACACTCGCCGAGAGAGGCCAAAAGAGGTATGACACTGCAACGATGGTTCAACCCCGGGCCCAAAGTGACAGTGCCACCCGGTGGGCCCCAGGGAACCATACATCATAGTTTCCCCACCAGATTCAAACAGAAAAGCACATACCCGCTACACTCTCCCCCTGGTGGTTTGACACTGGTCCCCAGTGTCTGGAACAAACCATGCCCTCGATGGCTGACATAGTCTAATCCAGAAACCGATTAAAAATTACAAAAACAAACTTTAGAAAACTAAAACTAGCTAGAGCAGTTGTGCCTGAGCCTCACATGAAAAGGGAGGGGAAAAGGGAAACAACAACACATAACAACAACATTGAAATCACATCTTCACATAACATCTCTCCCCACCCATCCTGGCTAAGACCCAACCACCGCAGTGGTCTTGATGGGATGCTCTCCTGCAGAGGGGAAAAGAAAAGTTAAACACACAAATCCCTGACACATATGTTCGTGTGAGAATGAAAAAACTTCTCCGCAGAGAAATCCTTTCCTTCAAAAAGTGTGTGTGTGTGAACAGGGAATGCCGATGCACGACACTGCCACCTGGTGACAGCGCCGCGGTAACTGCACTTGTGGAACTTTCCTTCTTCTTTGGGCCCTATCTACCCCAGAGTCTGTGATTGCTTGCTGGAAAATTGAAGAACAAACAGGAACAGTCCTTCAACTCCTTTGGGTAACAAGAACAGCGAACCCCGGAAAGTTCAGCAGTGTAAAGAACAAAACGGAGTCTCTCTTCTCCTATAGATAGAAACGAGGGTGCGGCAGGACAAGGGGATTCAGATGCTGATCCAGGGTCTCTATTTGGTATTCGACATCTTCCCCTTCCTTGTGTCGAATCAGCACCTTGTCCGCGTGAATATGCCGCCCCAACATCCACTCTGCCCTGCAATCTTTAAAGCGCTGCGATGCCTTGGGGGAGCATGCAAGGTACCTGCGGGCGTGTGGGACTTGAATGTGGGTCCACACAAAGTCATTGTACCACCGCTCCCGGTAAACTTCTACTTCGTACAGTAACTCTTTGGACAGGCCCGCCCATATTCAGCAGCAACCTTTTGACAAAACAGGCGTTGTAGTCTCGCCAGTGGAGGCATGGTGGCTTTGTCCCCTTCACCTGGCAAGACTATGGCATCCGGGTGACGAGGTGCTCTGATCACCTCCGTTCTGGGCATAGGTGCCCGCAACAACAGTCTCTTCTCCCCAGCATTAGGTGCAGATGGCACCGGGGAGGCAAGAGTAGGCTGGGGACGGGACCCCTCCTCAGGCGCTGGTGCCTCCACCCGAGGTGTACTATCCCCTGTAGACATGGATGGGTCCCTGGTTCTGCGGGACGAGGCGAGAGGCACTTTGTCCCAGCCCTTTTGAGCAAACAGTTCGTCAATGGCGACATCGTCTCCCATATCAGAGAGCGACTCTAGGTCGGAGGTGTCACACTCCTCCGCGGGTATGTAGCCTGTAGTGGAAACGGGACTACCACCCCCCACGGACACACAGGGCTGTGAATCCCTGACACCTCTGCCCACACACCAAGTCCCTCCGCCTGGCTTACCTCGGCCTTTTCTTGAGGCGGGACGTCCGGAACTCTTCTCACCAGATCCATCCGGGCCGGGCGTAGGCGGGCGAGATGGTCCACCGCAACCGCTGGACGGGGCTACCATGCCGGTCTTTCTCTTCGGCGGTGGACGCTGTGAGACAGTGGTGACTGAGTCAGCATCCTCGGATTTCTCCTGTATTTGAGTACTCACGACCTCCTCCGCGGCCGTTGCAGTGCGCACAGGGATGGCTGTCAAAGCGGCGATTCCTCCAACTTAAGTGGTACGGCCGGGGTAGATGGTTCTTGGCTTCTCAATGACTGAATCCACCTCGAATAAGAACTCCCCACAGGCTTCACATCGCCCGAATGGCTTCAGATGACACACCAGTCCCGAGCAGCCAGGACAAATCACACCCAGGGCCTCAACGTCCATGCATGAATACAGGGTGAATCGTCCCCGGGGCTTTAGCCGGATCCCCGTATTGGTCACTGGAGCAGCAGCAGTCAAAGACGTGGTAGAAGGGTGAAGTGGAACCCAAACTGTATGTCTGAACATGGTGACTTGCTGCTGGTCCATGGCGCACTGCAAGTTTTTGCGCCAAAGTCCCCCCTCTGCACTGTAGTTCGCAGGCTTTTCTTCCTTCCTGAGTCACGCCCACGAACTGAGCAGGGAGGGTGTGCCTGGTGGCGCAGTGCAAACAGAAGCCCCCATGTGTAGTCCCTCAGACGGCTGGGCTCCCCCCTCTTCTCACTCTTCTGCGCGGGCCTTTCCCTTCACTGGGTCATGTCCACGACTTCGAGCAGGGATGCACTTTAGCCAATGATATGGCCGACCTACTCGGAACTCCTCCGGGCAGACACGTCCAAACTCCGTAATAGCACGATCACCATCCTGGACGAGCCCCCACGTGTAGCGGCCTCCACTCTCTCCCTCTAGTATCAATTCTTCTTTGTATGGCTTTTGTCTAGGGGTACCTTGGAGGAGAGAGTGCGGGGTTACCACGCCAATGTTACCACTGCAGATGTGTGTGTAGTGGGAGACAATCCTCTTTTACCTTCGGATCGGTGTTCTGCATCTGGAGCCTCCTCCTGGTTTCTTGAACAGTGTCTGCCAGTAAATGAGCCCCACACCAATAAAGTCCAACACTCCTTTATTCTTCTCAATGTAAAAGTGAACACAATCAGTTGGACTCCCTCAACGAACAGAACAGACAAGGGGGTGTGGATGCGAGTAGGCCCAGGCACAATGAACTCTCTTACTTCCTTCCTAGAAGTAGATTCCTTCTCCCAATTGAGGAAGACATCCCTCCGGGCGGCCTCCGGAGGCTCACCCGTCACTGGCAATTTGCTGCACCAAGCCTTCAGGCAAGTACCCCCTCCGGTCCCTTACGCCACTGGATTCGGGTACCCACTCCCGGGGTCCCCTGGGAAGTCCATCACTCGCAGAGCCTTAGTCCAGGACACTCAGTCCCAGACCTCCATCCAAGTACCTCACCCCAGGCTAAAGGTGCCTGGGATGGAACACGACCTCCGAACGTCCTCTAGGCCTAGGCTGCCTAGACTCCCGACACGGACCACCGCCCTCAGGCTGAAGGTGCCCGGGACTCGAACTCCCGCCACCAAAAATGGCCGCCCCCTTTATACCCTCTCCCAGCAAGCACGGCGGGTTCCCCGCCCCTCCATACACTCGCCGAGAGAGGCCAAAAGAGGTATGACACTGTAACGATGGTTCAACCCCGGGCCCAAAGTGACAGTGCCACCCGGTGGGCCCCAGGGAACCATACATCACAGTTTCCCCACCAGATTCAAACAGAAAAGCACATACCCGCTACACTTCTATGAAAAAAAATTTTTTACAGGCGGTCCCCGACTTTCAAACATCCGACTTTCAAACATCCGACTTTCAAACATCCGACTTTCAAACATCCGACTTTCAAACATCCGACTTTCAAACATCCGACTTTCAAACATCCGACTTTCAAACATCCGACTTTCAAACATCCGACTTTCAAACATCCGACTTACAAACGGAGTGAGACAAAAGTAAGTGAGAAGAAATCTACCCCTAGAAAGAGAAATTCACTCCTGTAAGAGTTAATATGGGAAAAATGTGTCTCCACTGATGCTTTATCACCAGTCCATTTTTTCCTAACAACCCAAAATTTTCAAAATCCAATTGTCATTGGGACAGAAAGTGAGGTGAAATCTTCTGAACAGGTGCACAGTTAGCAAAACAAATGTTACAGGGGTGATAACCCTTCCCTATGCTATCCAAAAAGCTTAAAAATAGATTTTTTGTCTGGAGCTACACTTAAAAAATGTACCTGTTCCGACTAACAATCAGATTCAACTTAAAGCGGAGGTGCAGCCAAAAAAAAAAAAAAAAAGTCAGCAGCTACTAACAGTGTAGCTGCTGACTTTTAATATGGACACTTGCCTGTCCTACTCGCCCGCGATGTCGTTCCCGCCACGGTGATCGATTGCTGCTGGCAGGTCCCGGCTCCTCCATCCTGAGTAAGGGAAACAGGCAGTGAAGCCGTACGGCTTCACTGCCTGTTTCCTACTGCGCATGCGCCACTCACACGGTGCTTTGTGAATGGGCGGCTTGCCTCCTGGGATACACACAGTTCCCAGAAGGCAGCGCGGCCCATTCACAAGAAGTGGAAATGGAAGGTGACCCACCGCGGACGGAGAAGAGGAACATTAGAGGCAGATTAGAGGACTTCCGCATAGCAACAGACATTTAGGGTGAGTATAAAAAAAAAAAAATTCTATTAATTTTTTTTTTTTTATGATTTTTTAATGTATAGATTTTTTTCAGGGTGGACCTCCGCTTTAAGAACAAACCTACAGTCCCTACCTTGTTTTGTAACCCAGGGACCGCCTGTATTTCCAAGTGATTCTTACAATTATCCTTTAAGTTAGTGATGTGCAGCTTGTGGCCCAAGGACTGCATGTGGCCCAGAATGGCTATGAATGCAGCCCAACACAAAATCGCAAACTTACTTAAAAATTGTTTTTTTTTATTTATTTTTTGTAAAAAAGGCTTTTACACTTAGCGAACACATGTGACCAAAGAAAATTTTGATAGTGTCAATGTACTGGACTTTTAGAAGTTTTATCTTACTAAAAAAAAAATATCACACTCTCCACAATCGCACCTTATTCATGTCATTAGTTTTCGGCGTCACCCATGTTTGTGAGCAAATATTTTCAAGGATGGAGCATATGAAGGGCAAAATTAATACCAACATATCTGATGAGCACATTGAGAATTGCTACTACATTCATCAAACCAAATATTGACGTGTTAGTTTATCAAAAACCGTGTCAAATATTGCGCTAGTTTCCCTCTCTTTTTACTTTTTATAATAAAAAATAATACAAAAAAACAAAGTTTTTATTACTCAGATGAGTACATTATCTATTTCAGTATTCGTTAACTTGTGATCTGCCTGACAACTTCTTCTCATCAGCTATCCTTATTGTTAGTGTATTTTTTGTGTGGCCCAAGACAATTTCTCTTCTTCCAATGTGACCCAAGACGGTCAAAAAGTTGGACCTTCATGTACCTTTAATCTTACTGAATAACATTTACAAATCAAAACTATTTTTATTTTCTAGGATCTGGGTATGGAGTCTACATCTCTGGATGATGTTCTTTATCGATATGCAAGCTTTCGGAATTTAGTGGATCCTATAACACATGACCTTATCATCAGCCTGGCAAGATATGTACACTGCCCTAAACCGGTAGGTACTTACTACTTTAGTAGAACTTTATCCAAAACATCTTTTTTTAGTTTAGGTTGAATGAGCGTATCAGTGATATTTAGTTTCTCCAGCACCACCGAGAGAACCACTGAATTTAATATACAAATTGCGACTTTCATTTTAACTGTCTTTGGGGTGCTCAGGTTCCAGGCGTTGCATTGCAAAATGAGGCCGGAGGAGGGGGGGGGGGTGCATTATCTGTACCATAAAAAGAAGGGACACAAAGGGGCACTGTAGTGACTAACGTGTATCTGCCGACAGCTTATGCTTATAACTCATACTGATGCCTTTGGAATCCTTCCCGACCAACACAGCTTTATTTAAAAAAAATTAAAAGCATGATGTGCTTCACTAAGCTCCAAATCCTTTACACAATTTCACTTTTTTTTTTACTGTTTTGAAAGAAAAGAATGAAGAGGCAAATGCTGATCCACTGGAGAACATGCAAAGAACCAGCGTTAGTAGCACACCTTGCAGTACTAGATAAACAAAACTTTACCAAAGTGACTCCATGGGACAAAACAGATAAAATACAAATTAATAATAATGGGGGAGCTGGAGAAGGTTGAAACATTGATTTGCTCTATTTTGTACTATGGCGTCACAGTACAGACTTCACATACATTGAAAGGCGTGGTTCTACTATGTGGATTCTGGGAAACCTAGCACAAGTTCTGAAGAAAGCAAATTCTCGACCTGGTGAGTTTTGGGCTTCTTTGTATGCCTGTGGCCAGGGCCGCTGATAAGGCAGTACAGCCAGCCCTCTTTTACTGGGCCCGGACCCCATCAGTTCAGAAGGGGGCCCTGGGCACCTGCTGAGTAAGAGGTCCGGCTGTACTGTCTTATTGCAGACACTGATCCTTTTCGGCCTCCCCTTGCAGCACTGCCAGCTTCTGCTCTTCTTTCTCCCTCCGGGCTGCACTGCAGGGGAATCGGTTCTAGCACATGCACCCCTTCCATCTGCTGTCCTGGCCCCCTTGTCTGATCCTTTCCTCTGCAGCGCTTCCGTCTTCCCTCCTCTCCTGCCAGCAGCTGCTGCGGCACACAAGGGGATGTTTCAGGATGGGGAGCGACTGAAGGGCCCGGTAAATATGCTATTTACTGGCCTCTTCCATTTCTGAATGAACACAGTGAGCGATCGGTACCAATCACTCCTATGTCCATTTGTTATTATGCTTCAGTTCATTCATTCATCTGTGAAGCTGAGGCTACAGAGAGCAGGCCTACTGTGCCCTGTCAGGCAGGCTGTATGGGCCCCATTATTTCTAATGCCTTGTACACACAATAGGAATTTCCGATGAAAAAAGTCAGACGGAGTCCGTTGGAGTTTTTTCATCGGAAATTCCAACCGTGTGTGGGCCCCATCGGAGAAATTCCGATGAATTCGATCGGAATTTTAAAATAGAACCTGTTCTATTTTTTTCCGATGAAATTCCGTCGGAATTCCGATGGGAGTTTGATCGGAAAAAGGTCAGATCGTGTGTGCAAAGCATAACAGCAGCCCTGCCTGTAGTACAGTGCTCAGTGCAGCGTCTTGGATGTGTGGGGGCTAGTGGTTATCTAATAGTAAACTCCCCTACACTCTTGTGGTTTAGTACCACCTTGCTTGAGATGCTGAAAACCGCTCCTCTAGGAATGAGCAATATGTAAATACCATTTTTTTGTACGAGTACCGATACTTTCTTTTTTTTTTCCTTCTTTTTTTTTTTAGTACTCGCACATACCAATTACTGGTACCTACTGCAACTGTTTTGTTTACACTTCAGCTGTCAGCAATGGTAGAAAGCATTGAAAAGTTATTTACAAAAAACATATGTATCTTTCTTTTACATTTTGTGCTTGTTTTCCATGTGAAACGTGTAAATATATGCTAAAGGTGTGAAAATATTAACGACTAAAGCAAGCAAAAAGAAAAAGTTTTAATTATTAATAGTTTATAAATTAGAAGTGAACCAAAAAAAAAAATCATCAGGAAAATAATTATTAAAGTGGAAGTCCATGCAAAATCTAAATTCCCTGCATCTATAGACACCAGGGATCTAACACTAACTTCTCTATCCCTGTAAAGTAAAGATGAGTATACATACCTTTTTTTTGAGCTGTCAGCCACGGCTTCTCTGTGTAGGCTTTACAGAGATCTTGCAGGGATAGAGAGGTTTGTGCTAGATCCCTGGTGTCTATAGATGCAGGGATTTTAGATTTTGCATGGACTTCCACTTTAAATGGAGGAGAATAACCAGTTAATTAAGGCTGATTAGAGTAAATTAGGTGTTAATAAGGGGTTAAACAGAGGAACACTTAATAAAAAACACAAAAAAATATATATATTTTTACTTGACCGGTTACTTTACACAGGGGGCCAGTTCACCAGTGCCCATCTCTGAAGCCCCACCAGTGCCCATTAATGCAGCCTGATCTGTGCCCATTAATGCAGCCTCACCAGTGCCCATAATTGCAGCCTGATCAGTGCTCATAATTGCAGCCTCACCAGTGCCCGTCAATGCAGCTTCACCAGTGCCCGTCAATGCAGCTTCACCAGCGCCCGTCAATGCAGCTTCACCAGCGCCCGTCAATGCAGCTTCACCAGTGCCCGTCAATGCAGCTTCACCAGTGCCCGTCAGAGCAGCCTCACCAGTGCCCGTCAGAGCAGCCTCACCAGTGCCCGTCAGAGCAGCCTCACCAGTGCCCGTCAGAGCAGCCTCACCAGTGCCCGTCAGAGCAGCCTCACCAGTGCCCGTCAGAGCAGCCTCACCAGTGCCCGTCAGAGCAGCCTCACCAGTGCCCATCAGAGCAGCCTCACCAGTGCCCATCAGAGCAGCCTCGCCAGTGGCCATCAATGCAGCAGAGGAGGATGGAGGATGGTGGATCAAATGAGGTCGTCCAGCCAGTGAGTGGGAGCAGAGGAATGGGTATAGCACAGAGACACAAAATGCAGCCAAGATGGCGGCTGGCCGCGAGGACATGAAAAACAGCTGCTAGATCAGTGGGGCAGACCAGACAACCTCAGGGACAGGATGAAGCTGATAAATGTGCCCGGGGGATCGATGCAGCTCAGAGAGACCAGGAGATGGCCAAGATGACAGCGGGCCGCGAGTATGCAGCCGGCGGCGGGCAGATTTACACAGCAGATGAGCGGAGTGACTTGGATGATAGCAGGGGGTGGAGGGAGACAGGCTGAGCAAGGTGGGAGGCTCACCGGATGATCGTGGATGGTGCAGGATGAAAGGATGTTCAGAGCTAGTTTCCAAAGCATCTGCTGCGGCTGACATCCGCACACCCCCCTCGCGGGTCGGGTAAATTACCTTGGCGGGCCATATTTTGAGGACCCCTGCTTTAAACTGTCTTTATCTGCAGATCAAAGTTCATCCCTTTGATCTGTAGATGAAGAAACAGAGAAGATACAAAAAGAAACAATGTTTCTTTTTATCTTCATGTTTCAGTGGCTGAGCAATGTTGTTGATAAACATTGCCTGGCTGCTTTTTGTTTTTTTTTCTGTTTTTTTGGACAGATCCAATTAGACTTCAACACTTCAGCTGTCAACAGGGAAACCCCACTGACAGCTGAAAGAGTCATCAGTTGCCAAGGACGTGGTGGCCCTGCTCCCTTACAACTGAAATTTTGTATTTATTTTTTATATATATATTTCAGCTGTCAGTGGCGGAATTCCGCTGACAGAACCGAGCCAGAAAGTATCGGTTTCCGGTATCGGTGCATTGGCACAAATACCCATACTCGTGCAAATGCTTAGTATCGCCACTGAAATCGGTATCAGTGCAACCGTAGTAATAAGTGATGCTTATGTTTTGAGGCTTCTGCTGCACACTTAGATGGAAGAATATCTTTTCACTGTAAGTGCATTTTGTGCCACATATCGTCAACGCTTTAGGCACATTTTGTCACCTGGCAGAACAGACCACACAATGGGTTTCTTATTCTGGAGCTATATCTGAAAGTGAGCCTATCAGATCACAGTTTACTGTATTTAAAGAGGGACTGCAGTCTGCTCACATAATTTGTAATAAAAACATCTTTGCCATTCTGAAGCTTCCATCCAACCACTTTGCATATTATTCTATATATACTGTGATTCTGTACTTGCCAAATATGCTGCAGAAATCTCCCTCCACTAAGTCTGGCTGCAACCATTTTAACTGTGGGCAGCTGAAGCTGCTGCCTGTTCACTTCCTGGATTTACACAGACACACACCTCCAGCTCTGCAGCCCTGCAGTTCTCATTGGCCTTCTTATGACTCACCCCCTCCCTTCCTGGCAATCTCTCACAAGAGTGATAGAGAGAGCTGTGCATGATGTCATAAGCCTAGGCTAATGACCAGACAAGTGACAGGAAGTGGGCTGTATAAGGTATTTACTGGCAGAAAAAAATGTTTTACTATCCAAAGGTAAAACAACAAAGGCAGAATATTTAATAGATAAAAAAATGACTGAAGAGACACTTTAAGCCTGGAGTGGAACAGTTGAAATAATTTCTGGTTTCAGGGAACCCATGCTAATAATTATATCTACTGCTCATGGTACATTAGTGTGATGGTAACTGGGAAGTTTTTTTTACTTTTGTGCTCATTGAGAAGAACCCACTTCCTACAGATAGCTAAAAAGATCATTATATTCAGTAGTCACTTATCCAAGAGGCAGTAATTGCTCCTTGCTCGAGGAACCCCTAACAACTTCTGAAGGATCCTTGGCTGAGAAAAGATGATCTAGTTGGTTACTTGTTAGTTAATCAATACACTTTTCACATTCTCTTCTGCTTTGTTGGCAAACATATTATATGAGGCCGTATTTAGTAAAAAAGAATGCTAAATATTTACACCGAAAACATAATTGTAGCGGCACAAGGTGACATTTGTTCTTTATGTATTTACAATGTGTCATATGCAGTAGGTATTGATCTCAGTAGATGTCTCACAAATGTATCATTTTGCTCTCACTTTATTTTAGCAAACATAAGAATATACTGTATGCTGATCTGCATGTTACTGTGATTAGTGTGTATGACCTCAATGTACTACCAGTCATGCCATTTTTAATATGTTCAAGTAAACCATTGTATTGTATTATTCTACATGTAGAGACGTGTGAATTTTACGTAGCTCAGTCCACACCCTGGAGTATTGTTAGGCCCCATTCACACTTAAGCTAAGTATCTATGGGCATTTCTCTAGCTGCAGGCACTGTGGAGCAATTCCTCCTCAGCGATTGTGCAGTGTATGGCTCCTATCAGCTTTTTGGATACATTTTTCTCATCTCTATACATGTATTCTTATTAGGTCCATATTTTAACCAGAATGTATTATTTTATAACAAGTATTCTTCTTCTTATTATGATTATCACTATTATTATTTAATCGTTTTACGATTGTGCAATCAGAGTGTATAATGTATGGTTCAAGTTATATACATATTACACATCAGTTTTGAGATCTGTTTTACTATTATTATTTTTTTTATATATGTAATCTTATTAGGTCAATATTTTACCTAGAATGTATCATTATAATAATATTTATTATTATTTGTTATTGCTATTATGAATACATTTATTTTATGAAACGGTAGTTTAGAATTTATGTTCTCATATTTGTCCTGTTTTTGTGTATTCATTTTGACACTTCCACTACTATTGAGTCTGGTTTGTTTGTTTTTTGGTTTATTTTTCCAAACAAGATTTATTGAAAATATATTTTTTTTTTTTTGGAACATACAGTACAGGAATGTGTCAAGCATATTTTTATACATTCAATGTGTTGTAACAATCAGTTGTATAAATATAGCAGGTACAACAGTTTGCCTGCCAAGGGGCTACTGGTGCCCGAAGCCAAGGAAGACAGTATGTATCAAGCAACTGATAGTGAACATCAAATAACTGGGTTAAGCCCAAACCTAGCTACGAAAGAGGGTATTTGAAGGATAAACAAAAACAGCTTTGGGGGGGCGGTAAGCACAAAATATGTTTGGTTGAGTTAGGAGTTTTTTTTTTTCATAGGAATGAAAAGTGAAAATAGGAGGTTTGATACAATGGCCGATGATGTCTACTGTAGTCCATTGCGAGATCTCTCCAGTGAATGGGGGGGGGGGCTGTTCTGATCTTCCCTCCTCATTGGGGTGTTGTGTAAGGAGCAATCATAGAGTCAGGTATGGTGATCTCTCACCCATTTGAAGGTTAAATGGGGGCGTCAGCAAGGCTTTTTTTTATTGATCAGTAGTGCGAAAATGAAACCAGTTGGTCCAAGAGGCTGTGAATTTGGAGAGGGAATCTTTTGCCAGGCTAATGAGTTCTATCGATGATTTTTTGGAGACATGTGAACCATTCTGAAAGTGATGGAGTGTGCATTTGGTTTTAAATATGACCCTGTTGAGGGGAAATTGTATTGATATCTGATTGATACGAAGATCTTATTTTCTTTGTAGCCCTGACCTAGGGGGTACCCCAAAATGTGTTGGCTACGTAGCCCTGACTTTTATCGGAAAAAAAATTGTATCTGGACCTCTTAGCAGTGGTGTGGCGCTTCAGTTTGAATTTTTGTTTCATTCATCCTCAAATGTCGCAGCAGCACTAAAGTCCTCCTGTCATGCAGCTCAGCTTCCACTACCATCAGTAACTTGGCAGCATTCTGCTCACTAATGTAAACGTATGAGCTCTGAGAGGGGTAGCAGGGGTTCAGCTGCTGAGGAATGATGTAAGTGCTTCTAATGTGAATTTTGAGGATGAATTGCTCCACAGTGCCTGCAGTTGCAGAGGTGAGTGTAGGCTTGTTTTGGGACCTGTACTTACAATTCTACCATACAATGTTGGTTACTTGTGAAAACCTACCCCTTCTTTGTAATATTACTTTGTTATTTAAAACAACCGATGTTGCATTACCTTAAAGTGGATGTAAACCCTCACATATACCCAGTGAAGTGAACAGCATCAGATGATTCACAAAGATGAAACAAATCTTCCAACATAAGTTTTACATTAAAAACTGCTGTCTTTTAGTTTTATATACTGTTTAGAAAGTGCACGTCCTGTTAGAATTTTCACTTTCTGATTCACTTGTGTGTGTGAATTCTTTGCTTACACTGGGAGACAGCTGATTGGAGGAAAGGCACACACCACCACTCCACATAGGCAGAGACTTGCAGAGAAAAAGTTTTGTGTAAGGGCGCTCTGAGTAACAAGACTAAGCAGAATATTTTCTTTATTGGAGGTGAAGGGATTCAGATAATGAGGAGTCTTCAGCGCACATAGGGCAGAGACTTGCAGAGCTGTGTTGTGAATACACCAGCTCTCTGCTAATCTATAAGGGTAAGAGTAAAGCCCCGTACACACGGTCAGAATTCCCGACAGAAAAAGTCAGATGGGAACTTTTGGTCGGGAATTCCGACCGTGTGTATGCTCCATCTGACTTTTTCTGTTGGGAATTCTGACAGAAATTGAGAGCAGGTTCTGTGTGTACGGGGGCATAAGGTTATAACCCCTGTCATATTTTTAATTTTTTTTGCCATCTGTGTCTCATTTCAGAGCTTTCCCTCCACTTCCTGTCCCATAGTCAATCAGGAAGTGAGAGGAAATCCCTGCAAATTAAGGGAATCCCTTGCGGACCCCCAGCTAACCAGAAATAGTGCCCCCATTGAAAAATTCCCGCTCTAAAACTTTTCTGGGGGACAACCCAAAATTTTGGATTTTCTTTTACTTTCCATTTTAATAATAATGTTAAACAGGACAAATAGAGAGGGTGAATCTCCCTAATGGGCACAGACCGCAATAAAACCTGACAGGGGTTCTAATCCCTCTCCACACTGTCCAAAAAAAAAAAAAACGTTTTGCCTTTAACTATTCAACTCTGTGGGCCAGAATTTGACAGCACTCATAGCTGGTAGAGATGGTCCCCTGGACTTCACACACAGGTTATACAAGGACTATCTTTACAGCCTGATATCCACAAGCTATTCAAATAACCTGAATGTGTCTTGCAATAATCTGGCATCTGAGGGTTTCAGTAAATGCACCCAGCTTGTCAAATTAAATTCTGTATTCTCGTTTGTATATAAAAATGTAGTATTTATTAAAATTTCAATCTGGATTAGTGACTGCTGATAATTTAAACATATAAGGAGTAGCATAAAAAGCAATTCCTATGTATACATCTGGATGGTGTGGGTGGTAAGTGTTCATGCATTGGGGTGATATCCTCTTACGAAGTGCATGCTTTGCTTGCGTTCGGTACAGAATTTTCAGAAAGTTCAGAGCTTTTATATTCATAATAAAGTGCTCTTTTTGTATATGCCTTGCCTTAGGTGCGTTTTTTTGTATGACTATCAGACAACAAATATGGTTCTATTATTGATTGGTAGTAGTCTTCTTATTTTTAAATGAACATTTCTTTTTCTTTATTTTTTTTCCCCATACACATTTTCCAGAAATATTTTTCTTTACAAACACAGACAAATATATTACACATTAAACGAGGGAATCCAATATCTGTAGTACAATTATACTGCCCATACCAATATTTTCTTCTCATTGTCAAAACTCTTGTATGCTATATAAACATTTTTCATAATCAAAAATCTACAATATAAAAACGGTTGCATTTTATGTGTTTCTCCATATCAGGAAGTAGTGGACAATTTTTTGCAAAACAAATGAAAGGAACAGTCACCACCAACCATAGACCCCCTTCCCACTGATATGCTTTTTCTTCCATGAATGCATATCAGTTGTGAATATCCAAATGCCTATGTGACCTTCCATAACTAGAGGGTCCACACTTTGGGGTAAGATTCCGGGAGCTGATGCTCCCTAATGTACCACCCACTGTCTCTCTGCCTCCTCCCCCTCTGGTGGTAGCATCCATTCTGAGCTGGAGCATGCTGACCACAGGGAGGCATTGTACTAATTGTTAAAGTGATACTAAAGTCTTGCACAGAGCAGCCAAGATCCTCCTCTTCTCGGGTCCCTCACCGGCATTCCTGGCCCCTCCCCTTGAGAGGCTACTGTGTGTGTCCATTCAGCCGCAGCTTGGCCCTGCCCCCTTTCTCTCCTCATTGGCTCATTGACTTTGATTGACAGCAGAGGGAGCAAATGGCGCCCGCTGCTGTGTCTCAGACAATCAGGAGGGTGAGTCCCAGACAGCCGAGTCTCTTGTGCAACATCACTGGATTTAGAAGGGGATCAGGTAAGTATTAGAAGGTGCTGCTGCACACAGAAAGATTTTTATAGTACTACATAGAGTGCAGTAAGATAAAAAAACTTCTGCCTTTAGAACCACTTTAAGGACGCCATCAGGTTCTGTCTCCTTAACAACCACCAACCGGCGTCCTTAACAACTAATGAATAGCTGGTTGTTAAGGAACCGGCCCCGACGTCGTCTCCAACAGTTAGCTATTCACGGCTTTATGCGCTGCATGCAACTAATTTAAAATGCGCTTTTTTATAAGCATGGCAATGTAAAAATACATGCGCTGCAGTGTGAAAGGGCCCTAAAAGAACGATCTCCACACTATATAGCAATCTAACCCATCTCCATCTTCCAGGAAAAAAAAAAAAACATCTCAGATGATATACTCCTTAAAGCGGAGTTCCACCCTAAAAAATGAATTTTCTATTACCAGCTTGCCTTTAATGTAAAAAAATAAATAATAATTTTTACTTACTTCTATCTGGCTGTTACTAGGCAGATTTCGTAATCTGACTAGTTCCTGGTCCTAGGTGGTTCAACTTCCTGTCCTAAAACCCCATTTCCTCCTGGGAAATGATGACACTCATTTCCCAGGAGTCTCTGGGCATTACTGTGCCTAAAAATTGCCCAGCATGCACCTCTCCCTGAACGCCAGGAAGAAAAGGAACTGGGCTTCACATGCCCACACATATGATGGATACGGCCACAACATGAGCTGGAGGATATAAGACAAGTGTTTGCAATGATTTCTAAAACGATTGGGGAGCTATTAATATGTTTTAGGGACTATTTAATGTGATTAATTTTAGCTTGCAAAAAAATTAATAATAATAATTATGCCCGGAACCCCACTTTATGTCTATGTACCCCTTCCCTAAACAGCTTGACCCCTCAAAGGTTACACACTATTTTTCCAGAAGTCCCAGGCACCTGTTTCCTAGGCTTGTCCCCCCTCAGGTTCATTTGAACATATTTTTTGGAACAGCAGTGTACTTTTTTGCTTATAACAAGAAATCACACCCCTGATAACATGCCTGACGTGTCACCCCAGGACCTAACCATAGAAATGTGCCTACTATTTTCTACTACCCCAGACATAATCTACTATCTTCTTCTATCCCAGACATAATCTACTATCTTCTTCTATCCCAGACATAATCTACTATCTTCTTCTATCCCAGACATAATCTACTATTTTCTACTATCCCAGACATAATCTACTATTTTCTTCTATCCCAGACATAATCTACAATTTTCTACTATCCCAGACATAATCTACTATCTTCTTCTATCCCAGACATAATCTACTATTTTCTACTATCCCAGACATAATCTACTATTTTCTTCTATCCCAGACATAATCTACTATTTTCTACTATCCCAGACATACAGTAATCTACTTTTTTCTACTATCCCAGACATAATCTACTATTTTCTACTATCCCAGACATAATCTACTATTTTCTACTATCCCAGACATAATCTACTATTTTCTACTATCCCAGACATAATCTACTATTTTCTACTATCCCAGACATAATCTACAATTTTCTACTATCCCAGACATAATCTACTATCTTCTTCTATCCCAGACATAATCTACTATTTTCTACTATCCCAGACATAATCTACTATTTTCTTCTATCCCAGACATAATCTACAATTTTCTACTATCCCAGACATAATCTACTATCTTCTTCTATCCCAGACATAATCTACTATTTTCTACTATCCCAGACATAATCTACTATTTTCTTCTATCCCAGACATAATCTACTATTTTCTACTATCCCAGACATACAGTAATCTACTTTTTTCTACTATCCCAGACATAATCTACTATTTTCTACTATCCCAGACATAATCTACTATTTTCTACTATCCCAGACATAATCTACTATTTTCTACTATCCCAGACATAATCTACTATTTTCTACTATCCCAGACATAATCTACAATTTTCTACTATCCCAGACATAATCTACTATCTTCTTCTATCCCAGACATAATCTACTATTTTCTACTATCCCAGACATAATCTACTATTTTCTTCTATCCCAGACATAATCTACTATTTTCTACTATCCCAGACATACAGCAATCTACTTTTTTCTACTATCCCAGACATAATCTACTATTTTCTACTATCCCAGACATAATCTACTATTTTCTACTATCCCAGACATAATCTACTATTTTCTACTATCCCAGACATAATCTACTATTTTCTACTATCCCAGACATAATCTACTATTTTCTACTATCCCAGACATAATCTACTATTTTCTTCTATCCCAGACATAATCTACTATTTTCTTCTATCCCAGACATAATCTACTATTTTCTACTATCCCAGACATAATCTACTATTTTCTACTATCCCAGACATAATCTACTATTTTCTACTATCCCAGACATAATCTACCATTTTCTACTATCCCAGACATAATCTACTATTTTCTACTATCCCAGACATAATCTACCATTTTCTACTATCCCAGACATAATCTACTATTTTCTACTATCCCAGACATAATCTACTATTTTCTACTATCCCAGACATAATCTACTATTTTCTACTATCCCAGACATAATCTACTATTTTCTTCTATCCCAGACATAATCTACTATTTTCTACTATCCCAGACATAATCTACCATTTTCTACTATCCCAGACATAATCCACAATTTTCTTCTATCCCAGACATAATCTACTATTTTCTTCTATCCCAGACATAATCTACTATTTTCTACTACCCCAGACATAATCTACTATTTTCTACTATCCCAGACATAATCTACTATTTTCTACTATCCCAGACATAATCTACTATCTTCTTCTATCCCAGACATAATCTACAATTTTCTTCTATCCCAGACATAATCTACTATTTTGAAAAACTACTGCAATACACTGTTTAAAGCGATACAATGAGTAATAGCCTTTAAATGGCATTCCCTTCTGTTCCCTTCTCCCAGGTTCTTACCAGAATGGGCTTTCTGATGCTTATGAATAAAGTATTTAATATAGTTCATTAATCTCATGATAAATGGGGTATTTGGATTTCTTCTCGCTTGATGGCATAAATGCCATGTCTCTGCCTAATGTTTCCATATGTAACAATGCTATTCGAGTATTGCTGATAAGTTTAACCTTGGTTGTGTTATTCTATATCGTGTATTGGTTACTGTACATTTCACATGCTGAACTCGAAGTCAGACAGAAGTATGTGTAATGTTGTGATGTTTTTTCTTTTCTTTTTTTTTTTCCCCCTAAAACTGGCAAAAAAACATTTGTGAGCAAAAAAAAAATTGTCCACTACTTCCTGTTATGGAAGAGCACATAAAATTCAACCTTTCTCTCCACAATGTAGCACTCTATGCCTGAGTGGCCACTTGCCAAGCTGAGCAGTCTAGCAGCATATACGGAGGGCAGCATAGGTCAAGGAAATACAGGCTTCTTGTGGTTGGTACTGTTTAAGCTGCACCTTTTTGTTTTGTAAGACTTTCTACAGATATGTGCTCTAAAAATTTGTTTACCGACTTAGATTTGGTGTTTACAAGTTAAAAATTTTTTTTTTTTTTTGCAAGAAAAATTAATTAGAACCCCCCAAACATTATATATATATATTTGTTCTAACACCCTAGAGAATAAAATGGCGGTTGTTGCAATACTTTCTGTCACACCGTATTTACGCAGCGGTCTTACAAGCGCACTTTTTTGGGGAAAAAATACACTTTTTTGAATTAAAAAATAAGAGCAGTAAAGTTAGGCCAATTTTTTTTATATTGTGAAAGATAATGTTACACCGAGTAAATTGATACCCAACATGTCACGCTTCAAAATTGCGCCCACTCGTGGAATGGCGACATATTTTTACCCTTAGAAAATCTCTATATGCGACGTTTAAAAAATTCTACATGTTGCATGTTTTGAGTTACAGAGGAGGTCTAGTGCTAGAATTATTTCTCTCGCTCCAACGATCATGGCGATACCTCACATGTGTGGTTTGAACACCGTTTTTTCATATGCGGGCGCTGCTCACGTATGGGTTTGTTTCTGCACGAGAGCTCGGCAGGATGGGGCTCGTTTAAATAAAAAAAAAAAAAAATTTCTCTGTATAATCTGTTTATTAGTATTTTTCTTCATCACAGACATATTAACAAACATGGAAAACAAGGAAAATATTTCCAGTATTCATACAACAAAGTCATCATACATACTAAACACTTCAATAAAACCTAAATAATACCAGAAAAAGAAAAAGAGAAACACCCCCCAATTTCCTCTCCTCTCTCTCCCTCCTCCCCCCATCCAAAAGCCCCTCTCACTATTCCTTCTTTCTTAAGTCATCATACCTTAATTATTCTATAACTGGTAAATGATCTCCATTCACACAGGGGCGACACGACTTCCAGCGCGACTTTGGGAGGCAACTTGGACACAACTTGAGTATGAATCACAGTGCGACCTGGAGCTACTTACAAGGCAACTTCAAGTTGCCTGCGGGACAGGAGACATTCCAGTGGCCAATCAAACAAGAAACAGCTCTGTGGGAGGGAGGGGGTCGGGAGAGGTTTGCCTGAGAAATGTATGTTCTCTTCCTGGAAAGTTGCTTCTGTTAAGACAGGGGATCCGACTTCTGAGCGACTTCCATTGAAATCAATGGGTACAGGTCACCTAGCAGTTGCCTAGAAGTCGGATTGAAGTAGTACAGGGACCTTTTTTGAAGTCGGAGCGGAGCGACTGCAGTAGTGTGCATTAAGACGGCTCCATTCACTTAGATTGATTTTCTCATGCAGCACTACTTGAGGCGACTAGGGGCGACCTGGGGCGACTTGAAGTCGGATCCAAAGTTGCCCCTGTGTGAATGGGCTTACCCCAATGCTTCCATCTGGTCCTAAGATAAATTCTGTCAATCCTGGTAACAGCCATGATCCCCACGTTTCACCAAATTTATTTGTTAAACCCCTATTCTTATATACCTGCCATTCTTTTAACAATGCATCATTTACCTGTATCCGCCATTCCTCATATGTTGGGCTTCTAGAGGATATCCATTTCATTGCTATGAATTTTCTTGCAATAAATAGTGTCCTGTTGATAGTTAATCTAAGGCTCCGTGCACACTGGACGCTAAAATTATGTTATAAAAACGCCTGTAGCTTTGCAGGGAGTCTTTCAACGTTTATTAGCGTATTTTTTTTCCAATGGATCAAATAATGCTAAGGAACGCTGGCGAGCCACGTTTTTGAGCATTTATTAGCATTTAGCATTTTTTGAGGTAAAAAAATGGCACTTTGAACACGATTTTCGGGCGTTCAGAAAAAAGCCCATAAACTTCATTGCTCATTAAAGCTGAAAAACGTCCATGTGTGCATGGACACATAGGCTAACATAGAGTGGAGATTATGGACTTTTAAAAAAAATGTCCAAACTCCAATAAACTGCAGTTTATCAGCTCCAGTGTGCATGGAGCCTAATTGTCGGAGTATATACTTATTTTTCTAAATATCCTAGCAAGCATATATTTGGATCTATCTGTACCTCAGTTTGGTACACCTGATTAATCGTTTCTATCACATTCTGCCAGTATCTAAACAATTTAGGACATTTCCAAAGCCTATGCATTAAGTCAGCAGATACTCTTGAACATCTCGGACATTCTACCCCATTGATGTAGTTTAGCTGGTGTCCTATAAGCTCGGTATACAGTGAACCTCCGTTATATCGCGGTTCAGTTTTCGCGGTCCCGGTATATTGCGTTTTTTTCTGTAAGACCTATTAACATTATTTTATTGATTAAATCATTGTTGATTAAATATTTTTGTGTTTTCCATTGCTCTTGCTATGTCTCTCAGTATCTTTTATGTGTTTAAATGTGTTTCTGTTGTTTTAAAAGTGTGTTTAAAGACCTTTAAAATGCTTTTAAAGTACAGTGCAAGTTATAAAAACATGCCTAGTGTGTATTTAAATAGGGTATTTCTATTTCGCGTATTTTCATTTATTGCGGGTGGGTCTGGAACGTAACCCCCGCGATGGGGGGGGGGGGGGTTTACTGTATTATGTATAATTGGGTTAAACATTGCTGTAAAATAAACAGCAATGTTTATTTATTTTACCTTTTTTCTTTTTCCTTTTTACACTGCTCTTTAAAAAAAAAAAAAAAAGTGTCACTTTTATTCCTATTACAAGGAATGTAAACATCTCTTGTAATAGGAAAAAAGCATGACAGGACCTCTTAAATATGAGATCTGGCATCAAAAAGACCTCAGATCTCATATTTACACTAAAATGCAATAAAAAAGAAATAAAAAATGTTGTTTGAAAAAAAAAAATTCTCTTTAACCACTTCCCTACTGTGCACGAAAACCCCCTTCCTGCCCAAGCCATTTTTCAGCTTTCAGCGCTGTCACAATTTGAATGACAATTGCGCGGTCGTGCGACATGGCTCCCAAACGAAATTTGCGTCCTTTTTTCCCCATAAATAGAGCTTTCTTTTGGTGGTATTTGATCACCTCTGTGGTTTTTATTTTTTGCGCTATAAACAAAAGAAGAGCGTCCAGTTTGGAAAAAAAACACAATTTTTTACTTTTTGCTATAATAAATACCCATTTTTTTTTTTTCAAATAAAATTTTCCTCAGTTTAGGCCGATACATATTTTTCTACATATTTTTTGTTTAAAAAAAAAAATCGCAATAAGCGCGTATTGATTGGTTTGCGCAAAAGTTATAGCGCCTACAAAATAGGGGATAGCTTTATAGCATTTTTTTTTTTTAGTAGTAATGGCGGCGATCTGCGATTTTTATTGTGACTGCGATATTGCGGCGGACACATCGGATACTTTTGAACCATTTTTGGGACCATTCACATTTATACAGCGATCCCTGCTATAAAAATGCATTGATTACTGTATAAATGTGACTGGCAGGGAAGGGGTTAACCACTAGGGGGCGGGAAGGGGTTAAATATGTTCCCTTAATGTGTTCTAACTGTGGGGGGGAGGTGACTGACTGGGGGAGGTGACCGATGGTTGTCCCTATGTACAAGGGACACACCATCGGTCCCCTCTCCCTCACAGGACGTGGATCTCTGTGTTTACACACAGAGATCCGCTTTCCTGCTCGTTTCCCGGGCAATCGCGGGTGCCCGGCGGCAATCGC
Source organism: Rana muscosa (assembly GCA_029206835.1). NCBI lineage: Eukaryota > Metazoa > Chordata > Amphibia > Anura > Ranidae > Rana > Rana muscosa. Next base: position 169,573,942 of record CM055117.1, on the reverse strand, counting down.
GGCCGACGGGCACGCGCATCGGGGCCTTTCCCTCACTCATCTCTATACCACACAGGAGACAGGACGCGATCGCCTCCGTCGCTGCCAGCAGCTCCGGCAAGTGGCGGAAGGCACCGAGCACGGCGGGAGGGGGCCCTCTGCTGCCGATAAAAGTGATCTTGCAGCGAATTTGCCACTGAGACCACTTTTATCTATTAGGGGACTTGCCTGCTGAAGAAGAGGTCACCAGGGTTATGGCAGCTAGCTGCTGCCATAGCAACGATATACCTCTTCAAAGTACCGACGTATAACGACGGCGGGTGGTCTGTAAGTGGTTAAGGACCAGAAGCCGATTAATCGATTATGAAAATGGTAATCGATTATTTCATAATCAATTCGTTGTCGATTAATCGATTAGTTGTTTCGGCCCTAGTTATGTGCCCTAAATTATTTAAATGCCAACTTTTTAGGTTTGACTGGAGTGTATCTTTAATGTATAAAGTCCACTTAGTGAGATTTTGAGTTTTGTCCACAACTTTTAAAGCCCAGTTTCAAGTGTCTTTCAGCCAGTAGCTTTATGTCCTTCTTTTCAGTGTCATCTATGGGTTATCCTTACTGCTGCGCAAAATGGCGATCCCCTAGAAAAATTTGAGCATTGTTCTGTGCAGCAGTACTCTGAGCCCAAGCTGCGGAATGACGTACCCCTAGGGTGTATGTCCAAGACTGCCTGAGCTCACAGGAAGTGGAACGAATGACAATAGGTGTCATTCAACCCAGAGGAAGAGCAGCATTTAGTGGGTGAGTGGACTTACAGTTAGGGGGAGTCTTGCAGTAAGAGCTGAATTTTTATTTTTCTGCATGTATGCCATGCTTGTGTGGTTATTGTCCCCTACATAATACAGCAGATTGAGCCATCACCATGCAAGCCTGGGTCTCTTTCATCCAAGCTTCATCCAAGCTTCGGTCCAGCAATTCAAATAGTAGATGTATGGTTAGCTATCAGAAATATGCTTTAAGTGAAATGTTATTCTAAAACACAATAAAAAATAAAGGCACAGTGGAGATGATAGAAAAAATGAAGACATTTTCAGAGAAATAACTTTTATAATATTATATACTGTATGTGGAACATTATATATATATATATATATATATATATATATATATATATATATATATATATATATATAATTTTTTATTTATTTTTTATGGCAAATCAAGTGCAATCCATCTTTGTGGAAATATATTTGGAAACATGCATGACGTCGAACGTTATTAAGGACTGGCAAGGTTACTATTTTCATTATTCTCTCAGGTGGAAACAACTGCGACAGTGAGATAAAAATACCAAGCCCATATTGTGTAATTCTTCTTTACTGCTCCTACGTATTATCAATAGACAGTGTCCCAGACATGCCAACTTTCCAAGATGGTCATGAGGGAGATTTTTTTTTTTTAGCTGCCAATTTAATATAGACTACCCATTGTGCTGCTGCAAAAATAGCAGAACATGTTCTGCTATGGTTAGTATACGATAGATGACCTGCTACCATGTTCTGCTAAGGTTTTTTTTTTTTTTTATCAAAAAGGTTTTTATTGAACATAAGATATAGCACAACAGTTTCCAATGCACAGGAACTTACAGGAAATTTTTCCGCCCACAAACACCGTGCGCACATTTAAGTTTAACAATCCAAGACCTCATCGCCAGATTCACCAGACATATACATTTCAGTTCTATAAACACTGTAAAATTCTAGTCATCACAAGCTCCCTAGGGCTTAAACCAGGAGTATCTAGCCAGTGGGACCAAATGCGTTCAAACCTGCCCGGGCATCCCCTGTGCTGATAGTTATATTTCCTCATAATTAGAGTATTCCCCATATGTGTTATCCAAGAGGCGATGGTAGGTGGCAAGGTCGATTTCTATCCCATCAGTATAAGTTTCCTGGCCTGAAATGGTGCCCTAGAGATCGCAACCCTGACCAATTCCTCAGGAATCGCATCCTCCAGGACCCCCAGCAAGCAGCACATAGGGTCTACAGGGACTTTTGTTTGAAATACACCATTGAGTGTACCCACCACCTCGCTCCAATACCTGTGAAGCTTCAGGCATCTCCACAGGAGATGAATGAAGTTCCCATTGTGTTGCTGACAGCACAAAGGGTCCGGCAGCCTACCCATCTTATGTAGTTTTGTCGGGGTGTAATGTACTCTCAGCAAGATATATAGTTGGGATACTTTCTGCGCCACATTTAAAGAACACGAGGTTATGGTTCTGCTATGGTTAGTGTACGATGGATGGCGTGCTACCATGTTTTGCTATGGTCAGTATAAGATAGACTGAGTGCTAGCACGTTCTGCTTTGGTCAGTATATGATGGATGGCGTGCTAGCATGTTCTGCTATGGCCAGTGTACGACAGATGGTGTGCTAGCGTGTTCTGCTATGGTCAGTATGTGATGGATGGCGTGCAAGCGTGTTCTGCTATGGTCAGTGTACGATGGATGGCGTGCTAGCATTGTTGCTATGGTCAGTGTATGATGGATGGCATGCTAGTATGTTCTGCTATGATCAGTGTATGATGGATGGCATGCTAGCATGTTCTGCTATGGTCAGTGTATGATGGATGGCATTCTAGCATGTTATGCTATGGTCAGTGTACAATAGATGGCATGCTAGCATGTTCTGCTATGGGCAGTGTACAATAGATGGCATGCTAGCATGTTCTGCTATGGTCAGTGTATGATGGATGGCGTGCTAGCATGTTCTGCTATGGTCAGTGGATGATGGAAGGCATGCTAACATGTTCTGCTATGGTCAGTGTATGATAGATGGCATGCTAGCATGTTCTGCTGTGGTCAGTGTATGATTGATGGCGTGCTAGCATGTACTGCTATGGTCAGTGTACGATGGATGGCGTGCTAGCATGTTCTTCTATGGTCACCGTATGATGGATGGCGTGCTAGCATGTTCTGCTGTGGTCAGTGTACGATGGAAGGCGTGCTAGCATGTTCTGCTATGGTCAGTGTACGATGGATTGTGTGGTAGCATGTTCTGCTATGGTCAGTGTATGATTGATAGCGTGCTAGCATGTACTGCTATGGTCAGTGTACGATGGATGGCGTGCTAGCATGTACTGCTATGGTCAGTGTACGATGGATGGCGTGGTAGCATGTTCTGCTATGGTCAGTGTACGATAGATGGCGTGCTAGCATGTTCTGCTATGGTCAGTGTACAATAGATGGCAGGCTAGCATGTTCTGCTATGGTCAGTGTATGATGGAAGGCTTGCTAGCATGTTCTGCTATGGCCAGTATACAATGAACAGCGTGCTATCATGTTCTGCTATGGTGAGTATACAATGAACCGTGTGCTAGCATGTTCTGCTGTGGTTGGTATACAATGAACCGTGTTCTAGCATGTTCTGCTGTGGTTAGTATATGATGCACAGAGTTTCAGAAATCAGAAAAAGGAACACCTGGATGCTTTTTATTGCCCCTTTTTCCAGGTAAATGACATTTACCTTTGTCCATCATTTCAAATAAGCAAAACTGATAGCTGATCAATATATGATGTGCAAAAGATATGTTTTTTTGTATTCACAGATACCTGTAACAGGACTCATTCTCACTACGTGAATGCAGAAGAGACTCCAACACAGTGTATTTTTATAGGAAGCATTCTGCCCATTGTTGGCAGGATGCCATAAAAAACAATAGGCAGCCGCTGCTCAGGCCGCCACATCTCAACACCCTGGCCCCAGCTGTGAATTATGAACCCAGCCTGCCAAGCACCTGAAAACTATCAGAAAAGGCCATAGTATAAATGGATGCTACAACAACATAAATCACTTTAAGGGAAAAGTTGCCTTTTCAGTGTCATACTGTACATGATAAAGCCATGAACCATTTTTAAAGTGATACTAAATCTAAATTTTTTTACTTTTTCTGATGTGCATGTCATCACTTACATTGCATGCTGCTTGTCTAGCTGTTAAGGTTTTCCTTGCTCCCATGATTACTGCCCCACCTTCCTTTTTGTGGTGGCCCCATTGCCTTGTTCAATGGAGCTACTTCTTTGGGTGTGCTTCTGGAAGAGAATGGCAGGCCAATTCTACCAGCACCGACACGCACAGGCAGCTGAGAGGACAATATACAATAGACATATGCTCTTCCTTCATAGTGTGATTGACAGCGCTGCCTTGGGAGCCATTGTCATCACTTCTCTTGGAGGAGCGCAGACTTGTCTTCTCTCTCTTGTCTTCTTTGGCTGCCTGTGCATGATGACATAGGCAGTATGAAAGGAACACGCATGCACAATGGTGCACTGAATGATGGGACATGTAGTCCTGAGTATTGTGAGAAGTGACTGGTGATGATAAGAGAGCATGCTCCTTAACTGGAATATCAGGGAGACAGTAAAGAGATAGCAGGAGGGTGTGGCTGTAAAAGAATCAAAATGTATGTTTTTATGGGCTGCCTTACTAACAAAATGAGGCTTTGGTACTACTTAATATGTTTAACTATGGTGTTAATATAAAAAAAAAAAAAACTTTGGCATTGATTAACTTTAAGAATAAAGGGTGTTCACTTAGTAAAGTAAATTTATGTGCAAGGGGAAAAAAAAGGTATGTACTCTTTCGTCCATGGACCGACACAGCTTCTCTATTGACAAAGTGGGTATTATCCGTTAATTAGGAGTGACTAGGCAGAAAAACTTGTAAAAAGTGTTGCATCACACCTTCTACAGTACCGCCCAGGGGGTGGACCCTCTGGGTATACCCTCTCAGTCTGCATCTTCGCAGATCAGTTTTTTTCTGTCTAGCAAGGAGTAGGACATGGCTCCCTTCGGGCCCATTGGTCCGGGGAAAAAAGATATATATATATATTTTTATTTTTTTTGCTACATTTGTTGTTTCCTGCGATCTTCGATCAACTGCCGACTGGGTGACAGGCTGGATCCTCGATCCTTGTAGTCTCCCCAGTTTCGGCCATCGAGCGTGTGCCGACCCTAGCTACGCGCTGGGTTTTCCACGACATGCCCGTCGCTCCACGGGTGGCCGGTGAGCTTACGCTCCAGGGCCTGCATCGGACCGCTCAGCTTCGGCTGACCTTACGGCCGAGTCGCAGCAGCCTGGCCGGTGAGCTTATGCTCCAAGGCTTGCATCGGACCGCTCAGCTTCGGCTGACCTTACGGCCGAGTCGCAGCAGCCTGTCCGGTGAGCGTCATGCTCCAGGGCATACATATGATCGTCCCTTCTGGGTCCAATCACAGCATGCCTGGCCAACAGTCACCTTCCGTGCGCGGACGATGATCTGTTTGGAATGTCTTCCAGCATAATACATGCAGGATAGGTAAGTAAAACTCCCCTGCCTCGGCTGGGTGATTTAGCTGGACATTCCTGGAGAGATCAAGTAAGTGGTTGTGGCCCCTTTCTTCCCTCTCTCCCTGCCTTTCCCTCCTCCCTGGGCTTCTAGCTAAAGGTTGCTGGGTGCTGGGGGTCACCTAGGGGGTCCCACTGGAGCGGGGCTGGCTGTAACTAACATTTAAAAGAAATGTCATTTTTTCTTACCTGTGTTTGTGTCCTTCCTCCTCCATGCTGTCGGCGGCCATTTTGAGGTGGTCCATGCCAAGTGTGGCCTCTTGTGACTGCCCGGCGGCCATCTTCCTGTGGTTCGGCCACACCCACTGGCCCCTATCAGCTGATCGGCGGCCATGTTTGTCCACCCTGTATGCAGATATTGCCGTTCGGCGGCCATCTTTTTGTGGGCTATGGCTGCTTGACCTCTATCTTCTGTCGGCGGCCATTTTCTTAGAGCCCACATTATCTTCCATACAGACGTTTTTGGCAACCATTTTTCGAGAGCCTCCGGCCTCTAGGGTGCATTACACTGGCGCGAAAATTCACACAGGAAGTGCTGATAAAAGAAGCAGACTGACACAGCAGCAGAGGGACAGCATCACAGGCGCAGCATAGCAGTACCTATCCAGGGTGGTGAGTCCTCTGGGTGACCCGGCCTCTCTGCAGCACAGGAGGGTGGCCTATTGATATCTTGCCTGGAGCCCTGTGAGTGTCAGCGTGTGGTCAGCATGGCATCTGAGCCAGATGTCTTCTCCCCTGAAACACCAGATTTAGCAGCTGGTGCCCCTGAGGTGTCTATGAACGCTATGACTGCAATCCTAGTGGCGTTTGCTGCCAGGGTGGAAGCAGTACACGGGAATACAGGGGGTAGTAAACGCCCCATCCCCTGCAAGCTTCTGGGGTTAATTCTGGTGCAGAACCAGGTCCAGCTACGGCTCGGGGCCCAGATTCTGACGCATCAGAGACTGCAGACCGTGACCGGACAGTGAGAATGACTCAAAGTCCAGGTCAGTATGCGAGACAGCTTTGGTATCTGACCTTATTACTGCAGTGCGGGATATGCTAAAATTGGAAAATACTGCAGAAGCAGCAGAGACTCTGGTCCACTTGGGTTTCATAGACCTGCCCGCACTGCTAAGGTGTTCCCTTGTGTGTCTCTTGATAAACTCTTATACAAGGAATGGGAGAACCCACTGAGGGTCTTTACAGCCCCAAAGAGGTTTGTGGTACGGTACCCCTTTTGAGGAGAGTTTTCTGAAGAAATGGACCTCTCCCCCCTATAATGGACACTCCGGTGTCCAGACTTAATAGAGCCACCACAATTCCTGTAGAAGGGGCTCCTGTTTTCAAGGACCCTGTGGATAAGAAGGCTGAAGCACTCGCTTGCTACCTATACTCAGTGGTAGGCTGGCAGTACGCCCGGCATTGGCGGGGGCCCTAGTGTCTCACACACTTACTGAATGGGCAAGATTGCTACTCCAGGGGTTAAGGAGCGAGCTGCTCCTCCTGATGAGATAACATTGGCCGACCTGTTGGTCCAGGGCCTTAGGTTTGTCTGCGAGTCAGACATGAATACTATTCCCCTGCTGTCTAAAACTTCGGTTTATGCAGTAGCAATACGCCACCTGATCTGGCTAAAAGGCTGGTCTGCGTACCAGACTTCCAAGAAAGCCCTGTTGGATCTGCCTTTTAAGGGCGACAGACTTTTTTTGGGGCTTCTCTGGATGACATCAAGGATGCCACAGGAAGTAAAAGCACTTTGCTTCCCCAAATTAGCAAGGGTAAGGGGCCACGCCAAGGGCAAGGGCCCTCCTTTACTGCACACAAGTGGTTTTTCGTCCCCCTAGGGCAACAGGGAAAAGACCCCAGGCCGATAAAGCGCCTGCCCAAGGACAAAAGCGTCCCTGGTCCCGCATACCCAATAAGCCTGCGGACAAATTTGCGTCCGCATGAAGGTCCACCCCCACCCAGCTCTCGGGTGGGGAGACGTCTTCGCAAATTCGCGACTCAGTGGACAGCACTAATCTCCGACAGGTGGGTTTGCGAAGTAATCTCCTCAGGCTACAAGATAGAGTTTCTCTCTTGTCCACCGGACAGATTCAACACCTCCAATCTCCAGCTACTACCGACCCGTCGGGAGGCCCTGTATGGGGCGGTCCAGGGTCTACTGGAACGCGGGGTAGTTATTCCAGTTCCAGAACTGGAACGGGGTTTTTACTCAAATCTGTTCATTGTGCCGAAGAAGGAGGGGGTTCGTCCAAGCTTGGATCTCAGAGCCCTCAATTGCTTTGTGAAGGTACAAAGTTTTCGGATGGAGTCGGTTCGATCTGTAGTCACGTCTCTCCATCCGGGGGACTTTCTGGCCTCCTTGGACATCAAGGACGCATACCTGCATGTCCCCATATACTCCAGACACCAGAGGTTTCTGCGATTTGCTATCGGGAAGGACCACTACCAGTTTGTGGCCCTCCCGTTGGGCCTTGCCTCAGCACCCAGGACGTTCACCAAGGTGCTCGCTCCGATTCTGGCACTTCTAAGACAGCGGGGTATCGCTATCACAGGCTACTTATACGACCTTCTGCTGAAGGCCCCTTCAAGCTCAGAATTAGAGGTAAGCGTGTCCATTACCTGTCAGACTCTTCGAGACTGTGGTTGGATACTAAACACGCAAAAGTCAGTATTGGTGCCCACTCAACGCCTAGGGTACCTGGGGTTGATTCTGGATTCTTCAGAGGCAAAGGTATTCCTCCCTGTGGAGAAGTTGCAGACCCTCCGGGCTGCAGTACGGCAGCTGACTTCCAGGAATTGGTCGTCACTCAGTTTTTTTCATGCGAGTGTTGGGCCTCAGGGTAGCCTCCTTCGAGGCGGTTCCATATGCTCAATACCACACTCGAGTGTTACAGAAGGAAGTTCTGTTCAGATGGAACAGATGTCCATCATCTCTGGATTATCAAATCCGAGTGAGCCACATAGTCAGGAGATCCCTGGTATGGTGGCTGACAGCACCGGCTCTAATGGCCGGGAAGTCATTTCTTCCGGTTTACTGGATAGTGATCACGACGGATGCGACCCTTACAGGTTGGGGGGGAGTCTGGGGTGTTCAGTCGGCGCAAGGTCGCTGGACCCCAGAGGAAGCCCTCCTGCCGATCAATGTCCTGGTAATCCGGGCGATCAGGCTGTGCCTCTTCAAATGGTCTCAGAGGCTGCAAGGGCGTCCAGTCAGGATCCAGTCAGACAACGCCACAGCAGTGGCATATGTCAATCATCAAGGAGGAACAAGAAGCTCAGCTGCAACATCGGAGATCGCTCGCATCCTGAAGTGGGCAGAGAGGAGCGTACCGGCACTGTCGGCCGTGTACATTCCGGGTGTGGAAAACTGGCAGGCGGACTACCTGAGCTGCCAGATGCTGGACCAGGGAGAAGGGTCCTTACACCCGGAGGTGTTCCAACTCCTCTGCCAAAGATGGGGCACACCAGACGTAGATCTTCTGGATTCCCGACTCAATCGGAAGGTATTGAGATTTGTGGCCCGGTCAAGAGACCCATGGGCAGACGCAACGGACGCGTTGGTAGCATCGTGGGGTCAGTATCGGCTAATCTATGCCTTCCCTCCCTTAAGGCTTCTTCCTCTTCTGCTCCGCAGAGTGGAGGCAGAGGGAATTCCAATGATCCTAATCGCTCCAGATTGGCCTCAGCGTCCTTGGTACGCCGATCTAGTACGTCTGGTAGCAGACGTCCCCTGGCGCCTACCACTACGGAAGGACCTCCTATCGCAAGGTCCCATATTCCATCCTGCTTTACAGTCATTGGCTTTAACGTCATGGCTGTTGAGAACCAGGTACTGAGAGACCGGGGCCTGTCAGACTCAGTAATCTCTACTATGAGAAGTGCTCGAAAACCGTCCTCTAGGAAGGTCTATCACCGCACTTGGAGGGCCTACATCTCCATGTGTGAGGAAATGAAATGGCATCCGCATACCTATTTGGTTTCCAGAATCCTGCTGTTTTTACAGCATGGGGTGGACCAAGGGCTTGCCCTAAGTACGATTTAAGGGACAGATATCTGCCCTGGCTGTCTTTTTTCAGCGACCCCTGGCGACTCACTCTCTCGTGAGTACATTTGTGCAGGGGGTCCGACATGTGGCCCCTCCGGTCCGTCCCCCGTTACCTCCGTGGGACTTGAACCTGGTCCTCTCGGTGCTTCAGAAGGCACCGTTTGAGAATATTAGAGATATTCCCCTGTTGACACTTTCTCAGAAAGTGGTCTTTTTGGTGGCTGTTACGTCAGTTAGACGAGTCTCTGAGCTGGCAGCCTTGTCCTGCAAGGCTCCCTATTTGATTTTCCACAAGGATAAGGTGGTGCTGCGGCCGCAGCCTTCCTTTCTTCCGAAAGTCGTTTCGGCTTTTCATCTCAACGAAGACATTGTACTTCCATCCTTGTGTCCTCAGCCGTCGAATCCTAAGGAGTCGGCGTTGCATTCCTTGGACGTTGTCCGAGCTTTGAGAGTATACCTATCTGCTACTTCCCTGTTCCGGAAGTCAGACTCACTGTTTGTTTCGGTGGCTGGTCCCAAGAAGGGCCAAGCAGTCTCATCGGCCACCATCTCTAGGTGGATCCGACAGATAGTAATCCAGGCTTACGCCTTAAAGGGTCAGGCGCCCCCCTTTCCTGTCACGGCGCATTCGACCAGGGCAATAGGTGCCTCTTGGGCTTTCCGACATCAAGCGTCTGTTTCCCAATTATGTAAAGCGGCGACTTGGTCGCCCGCTCACACTTTCACAAAATTCTACAAAATTGATGTAGGTGCATCTTCGGATGCCTCTTTTGGCCGCAAGGTTTTGCAAGCGGCTGTTTAGAGTTGCAACTCCTCCGTTGGAGGAGTGCTGTTTTGTGTTTGGGGTGAAGTTTATTTTTATGCTGTTACCACCCCTCGTTTTTTCTCTGACACTGCTTTGGGACGTCCCACTTTGTCAATAGAGAAGCTGTGTCGGTCCATGGACGAAAGAGTAAATAGGATTTTTTACTCACCGTAAAATCCTTTTCTCTGAGTCCATGGACCGACACAGCACCCACCCCTCCTTTTAAGTTTGTACTGCTTTTTGACGAACTGATCTGCGAAGATGCAGACTGAGAGGGTATACCCAGAGGGTCCGCCCCCTGGGCGGTACTGTAGAAGGTGTGATGCAACACTTTTTACAAGTTTTTCTGCCTAGTCACTCCTAATTAACGGATAATACCCACTTTGTCAATAGAGAAGCTGTGTCGGTCCATGGACTCAGAGAAAAGGGTTTTACGGTGAGTAAAAAATCCTATTTTTGCTTGCACATGATTGGATGGTTGAAGTGAATCCAACTTCGCCATAGTTACGAAGCTAAACAAACTGTTATTTTTTAGGAGAACAGACTCCTTTAGTAAATCACCCCCTAAAGCCTTTGTACATTTTCAAATTCTCTACGTACGTGGCAGCAATAGTTATTGTTTACATATAGCAGCATGCAGGTTCTACATCATGCTTATTAGTACTGTACAGCGATTGTGCTTTACTGATCTTCTTATCTCCTTGCAAGTCTGCCAGACAGGTTTCATCTGGTTCAACACAATGAAATTAAAGTGGTTGTAAAGTCTAAAGCCAGGCCACACCGGTACACACGGGCCGAATGTCAGGAGACAACGGGCGGTAAAAAAAAAAAACACATCCGACATTTGTCCCGTGTCTGTTGGTCTGTTGGACGTGCATGCTGGAAAGCCAGCAGCTGACTGACTCCTGATCAGCGCTCTCGGCCAATGGCAGAGAGTGCTGATCAGAGTGTTCTGGTGGGGGGGCGTCCCCTGCTAGAAGGCAACAGCTCAGCAGGGGAGATCGCTGAACTAACCTTGCATGGTTAGTACAGTGGCTCTGACCGGAGCTGTACCCGGCTTAAATGTTTTTACCTTAAGGCATTCTATGTATGGAGGTAAAAACACCAAAATCTCTTTTCTAGCCCCCTCTATCCCTTAAAACTTACCTGGCTCCTGTCACTGTTCCAGCACTGTCTCTGGCACCTCTCCCCTCACTTCCGGCTTTCACGGAGAAGCCTAGGGCAATGGAGCCATAGGCTCCTGCTGTCAGTCAAATTCTGTGAGGAGGGAATGGGAGTGTGGCTTACCAGCACTGTGTGTGTCAATGGGAACAAACAGCCCAGCTTAGAAAAACACACACACAGGTGCCTCTTTAGCACCCGAGCTGGGAGAGGCAGCGCTGACAGGGGACTGCCAGAACAGCAGAAGACGGTGCCTTCTGTGGGACATCATTGCACAGAGTAGGTTAGTATGACCCCTTTTTTTATTTATATGTTTTTTTAATTAGACTTTTCTCTCACTTCAGTATCACTTTAGTCTCTGATGACATACAGAATATCAAAAATGCTCCTGGTAGCCAGAGACCATGTGACCCTTTGGCTGGGCCTTAGCTCATTTGAGGGAGCCCAGAAGCAACATTTTTCTTTCCATGGAGACAAAGGTGTTTTTTTTTATTTTTTTTATTCACAATAAAGTCATTTGATCATTTTTACCTGTGTCCCGTTTTCTCACATGTCTGAGTTTTAACCTCCCTGGCGGTATGATTCTTTCTGGAATTATGTACCAAAAGCGGTACAATTATTTTGCATGAAAATTTGGTGTTATGTATTATAGGCCTGCGATTCTTAGTAATTACTTACTTAAACCTAAGCAAACCAGAGTCTAGTAAACATCCCGGGTATGATAAATATGAAACACAAAATTATAAATTATAATATAATAAATAACTATAAATAATTATAAAAAATAGTAATCTAATTATAATAAAAATTATTCAATAATGTAATCAAATCAAAAACACTGAAATTTGCTCAGTTGCAGAATTGTCGCTGTCATTAGATTTAGTGTTTGATGACGAATTTCCCCACAAATCGCTATCGCTCAATTCTGCGAGTGATTCTAATTTATTATCGCTGCTTTCTAGTTGGTCTAAAACCACTTTTGACATAAAGGGACATTTTTTGGTTGCTATGGACAATCCCCAGTTTACAGGCAGAACGATTTTTATTATATAAAAGTGCATGCAGGACACTGGACAGACCACTAGGGACCAAGGGGGTGTGTAATTATTACATACAGTACTGTAATCAGTAAGATTACTGTATGTATACTATGTGTTTACCTTTTTGAATTTGCCGCCCAGTTCCGCTCCCATGCGCCGCTGCGGCTCGCAGGGAACGGAACTAGGAAGTCAGATGGGGTCGGAAAGTGCCGACACTCGCCGGAGATCTCGCTGGCGATCACAGCAGAGGACATCATCGCTGGATCGCCAGGAGAAGGTAGGGAAACTCCGCTGCGGGCTCTGCAATGTCTACCCCGAGCGTGACTCGGGGTTACCGATCCTAGCATAAAAAAACAACCCCGAGTCACGCTCGGGATTACCGCTAGGGAGGTTAATGATAGTATCAGTGTACATATACAGTGGGGAGAACAAGTATTTGATACACTGCCGATTTTGCAGGTTTTCCTACTTACAAAGCATCTAGGAGGTCTGTAATCTTTATCATAGGTACTCTTCAACTGTGAGAGACAGAATCTAAAACAAAAATCCAGAAAATCACATTGTATGATTTTTAAATAATTAATTTGCATTTCATTGCATGACATAAGTATTTAATCACCTACCAACCAGTAAGAATTCCGGCATTCACAGACCCGTTATTTTTTCTTTAAGCCCTCCTGTTCTCCGCTCATTACCTGTATTAACTGCACCTGTTTGAACTTGTTACCTGTATAAAAGACACCTGTCCACACACTCAATCAAACAGACTCCAACCTCTCCACAACGGCCAGGACCAGAGAGCTGTGTAAGGACATCAGGGATACAATTGTAGACCTGCACAAGGCTGGGATGGGCTAAAGGACAATAGGCAAGCAGTTTGGTGAGAAGGCAACAACTGTTGGCGCAATTATTAGAAAATGGAAAAAGTTCAAGATGACTGTCAATCTCCCACGGTCTGGGGCTCCATGCAAGATCTCACCTCGTGGGGCATCAATGATCATGAGGAAGGTGAGGGATCAGCCCAGAACTACACGGCAGGACCTGGTCAATGACCTGAAGAGAGCTGGGACCACAGTGTCAAAGAAAACCATTAGTAATACACTACGCCGTCATGGATTAAAAGCCTGCAGTGCACGCAAGATCCCCCTGCTCAAGCCAGCACATGTCCAGGCCCATCTGAAGTTTCCCAATGACCATCTGGATGATCCAGAGGAGGAATGGGAGAAGGTCATGTGGTCTGATGAGACAAAAATAGAGCTTTTTGGTCTAAACTCCACTCGCCGTGTTTGGAGGAAGAAAAAGGGTGAGTACAACCCCAAGAACACCATCCCAACCGTGAAGCATGGAGATGGAAACATTCTTTGGGGATGCTTTTCTGCAAAGGGGACAGGACGACTGCACCGTATTGAGGGGAGGATGGATCGGGCCATGTATTGCGAGATCTTGGCCAACAACCTCCTTCCCTCAGTAAGAGCATTGAAGATGGGTTGTGGCTGGGTCTTCCAGTATGACAACAACCCGAAACACACAGCCAGGGCAACTAATGAGTGGCTCCGTAAGAAGCATCTCAAGGTCCTAGAGTGGCCTAGCCAGTCTCTAGACCTGAATCCAATAGAAAATCTTTGGAGGGAGCTGAAAGTCCGTATTGTCCAGTGACAGCCCTTAAACCTGAAGGATCTGGAAAAGCTCTGTATGGAGGAGTGGGCCAAAATCCCTGCTGCAGTGTGTGTAAACCTGGTCAAGATTTACAGGAAACATATGATCTCTGTAATTGCAAACAAAGGTTTCTGTACCAGATATTAAGTTCTTCTTTTCTGATGTATCAAATACTTATGTCTTGCAATAAAATGCAAATTAATTACTTAAAAATCATACAATGTGATCTTCTGGATGTTTTTGATTCTGTCTCTCACAGTTGAGTACCTATGATAAAAATTACAGACCTCTACATGCTTTGTAAGTAGGGAAAACCTGCAAAATAGACAGTGTATCAAATACTTGTTCTCCCAACTGTAGTTTTACTTGTTTAAAAAATGGGAAATTGTGCTTACTTTTTAGCTAAAAAAGACAACTGGAAAGGAAAAAAGGACAGAAGAATGGACAACTATTATATTGCTATAACAATAATTGTCATTTTTTTTGTAAATATAGATTGTGTTTAACAAACACAAGATAGCAAATTACGGGAAAAAACACTACAATACCAGATTGTATGAGCAGCAAAACGGGATATTAATGAGATAAATGTACAGAAATGCCATAACATTCCATCGTGTTGATAATTACGGTTCAAGTTCATATAAAATTATTTTCTGTAGGGAAAATGATGTGAGGGAGGAAAGGAAAGCAAGCAAAGTGTGCAGGATAAAAGAAAAGCGGGAATGGCTAAGAAGAAGGGTGGGGATAGGGGACAAGTAAAAGAAGTTAACAAATAGGTACTGTATATTTTTTGATGAAAATGTAAACATTACTAAAGAGGCAAAATGTAGATAATTTTAAGGTTGGACTGTAAATCCACTCGCATGTCTTCCTTTTTGAGAGAAAAAACATTCCCCTCTGGGGAATGGTCTGAGCACTGAGAGGCTGACCCCCCACCCCTTCAACCTCTGCAGCAATGCTGGCAGCACTCATACATCTGTAGCGGGGTCTTTAAATTTAGTTGGGATACACTGGGTACTAGTATGACCCAGGTGTGTAGATTAGGAGAGGTTTTGGACCACTTTGTGTTCGTGGAGGATTGGATGGTGTAATAATCCCCTTGGCCTCTGGGTGGCGGGATACCTGGAGGCTCAAGGTAGATTGGCCATTACAGTGCTACCCTTTTTGTCCCTTCCCGGAGATGGTACGGCGAGGGCGGGGAACCTGCCGTGGTGTGGAGGTGAGGAGATAAAAGGGGGAGACGCCCTAACCACGAGGTCTTCAGGAGGATCTTCTTCACGCGCCCAGGCACCTCAGGCCTGGGTGCGGGCGGTTCCGGATTCCGGCCCAGGCGCCCTAGGCCTGACCGGAATGGAGTTGGAGTCCATCCCAGGCACCTTCAGCCTGGGGTGAGGTACTAAACTAGGAGGCCTGGGGTCCAGTGACTTCGACTGGATCCCGCGAGGGTGGAGAAGTCAGAGGGTCTCTGAGGTGGATGGGGCCCATGTCTGAGGTGAGGAGGCCGGGGAGGTTACCCATTCGGAGAGTCTGGAGCAGCATCAACCCAGTGACGGATGGGCCTCTGGTAACTCCCTTGGAGGGACATTTTCCCCTGACAGGGGCCACAACGCAGCAAAGGTACTCCTATCTATGTTCTCTTGAGTCGCTGGTAGAGACTCTCAAGTTCTAAGTCCTTCCTAGCTAATGCTATAGTAACCGCTGGCGAGATCGCAGTGGTTTAGCTGACAACCAGGATAGTGCCTCGACCTGCTCACCCCCGTATCAAAATGTTATCAAGTCGCAACCAGTTGGCTACTGAAGCACTGTTTATTGTGAGATGTACAATAAAACAAGAGTTGGACTGTGATCGGTGTGTGGAACTCTGGTTAATGGGAGCAGAGGGAAGTGTTGGCGCAGCAGGACTTGATTCCAGACAAAAGCGCATAGGCCCGAGGAAATATCTGGTACTGGCCTTCACCTCACCCACAGCTATGGGGAGGACATGGGCCGTAGCGCATCTCACCCTGTCATGTGACATACCCCTAGACAAAGGAGATGGGGTGAGGCCGCTACACATCTATTTCCCAAAGACAACCTCTGGATATGACGCTGAGCACGTGCACTCAACTTCTTTGGTTCGACCATGGCGAGGCTGTATGGTCTTGGCCACCGCGCTGCAGCTCCGTTTCAGGGTCTTGTCAATCTTCTTATAGCCTAGGCCATCTTTATGTAGAGCTACAGTTATTTTTTTCCGATCCTCAGAGAGTTTTTTAGCATGAGGTGCCATGTTGAACTTCCAGTGACCAGTATGAAAGAGTGAGAGCGATAACACCAAATTTAACACACCTGCTCCCCATTCCCACCTGAGACCTTGTAACACTAACGAGTCACATGACACTGGGGAGGGAAAATGGCTAATTGGACCCAATTTGGAAATTTAGACAAAACCCCCCCCTCCCACGATCGGCGCCCCCCTCCTGCGTTCGGCGCCCCCCTCCTGTGAGCGGCGTGCCCCCCTCTCTCGATCGCCCCCCCGGCAAACGGCGCCCCCCTCCGGCGATCGGGGGAAAAAATTATAATAATTTTGTGAGATAATGTATAATCCAGGTATGATGGTGTATCTGCTCCCATAAAAGGCTGCTTTGGCAAACCCGTAAACTCTGCTGCTCCTTTATTGTCCGTTCATCAGGTCGGGGGGCAGGTATGACACCACTGTACTGGTTAAATGTAATGAAGAATGTGGTGTCATTCCCCTAGCTCGGCAGTCTCCAAACTGAGGCCCGGGGGCCGGATGCAGTCCTTTGCTTGCATTTATCCGGCCCTTGGGGCGGTATTCCCCTTCTCTGTCAGCAACAGTGGGGCATACTTCTTGCCACTGACCAATGATGGGACACTATTCCTCCCATTGATACAAATGATGGGACACTATTCCTCCCACTGATACCAATGTTGGGACACTATTCCTCCCATTGATACCAATGATGGGACACTATTCCTCCCATTGATACCAATAATGGGACACTATTCCTCCCATTGATACCAATGATGGGACACTATTCCTCCCATTGATACCATTGATAAATTGATACCAGTATTCCTCCCATTGATACAAATGATGGGGCACTATTCCTCCCGTTAATACCAATGATGGGACACTACTCCTCCCATTGATACCAACGATGGGACACGATTCCTCCTATTGATACCAACGATGGGACATGATTCCTCCCATGGATACCAATGACGGGGCACGATTCCTCCCATTGATACCAAAGATAGGGCACTATTCTTCCCATTGATACCAAAGATAGGGCATTATTCCTCCCATTGGTACCAACGATGGGGCACGATTCCTTCAACTGACGCCAGGATATTTTCTTCTCACGCTGGCCACAGTCTGGCCCCCCTACAGTTTGAAGGACAGTAAACTGGCCCTTTGTTTAGAAAGTTTGGAGCCCCCTGTGTCTAGTTCCTTGTATAGCAATGAGCTGTGAAACACACAACAGTGGCAAGGCACAAATCTTTGCAAATAAAACAGATCACATATACTGTATGCAGTTCAGCTTTGTATTTGACTGCTTGGTTTAAGTTTTTCTTTAAGATAATGCTATTTATTAGAAACAAAATGCTTAAAATAGACTGACTTCCTTTTAAGTATTGGTTACATATGGTTTGGGTCTGGTGTGCATTATGTGTCAGGGCTGTTTATTCTCAGGCTGGCACTCCAGCTGGAACATAAAATAGTTCTGTCTGAGCTCCAACGTTCTGCAGGGAAAGTGTGAAATTCCAGAACAGAAAATAATTTCATTTTAACACCACTAATCTGCATTATAAAAAGAGGTTTGGAGAATTTGTTCGGGGTTATCTGTAGCCCTGTGATAATATTTCTGTCACCTACCGGCAAAAAAGAGAAGAAAATGGCAAATCAGAAAAATATGAATAAACAGCCATTAAATGTATCTTGAAAAATGAACGTTGTTTTCATGCCCAGGAAATAGTTAAAGCTTTCTTTGAAAATGAATTAATCTTATTTACAACTGGATTAGAAATAAACTCTTTAGAGACAACTGGTTTTGAGCGTAATGATTATTTTGAAGAACAAAATTGCCATTAATTTATTTATTGTGCAAATTCACCCATTGTGTGGAATGCACTGACAGTATCCACTATACAGCTCTGTAAATCATACTGAATGAAAATATAAAGGGGCACACACAGTATATTAATTTGAATACGTGTTTGTATTGCTAGTTGGTAAAAAAATAATAATAATAATTAAGGGCTTAATCTGCACTGAGAAACAAAGGCTCAACACAAGGGCACCTAGAAAACAATAGTTCTCCACGACCCTTCTTTACACAATACATATGCGTGTAAGTGCTCTGCTTTGCAATGTGCTGCAGTGCACAAAGTTCATTAAAGTGTTTTTTTGTAAATTAAAAAAAAAAGTAAACAGTGAATATTTGTAAAACCATTGTACCACCTCACCATAATACACGCCAGTGATGGTATGCTCCATATACTGGGCTGGTGTGAATGGACCACTAATAATAATTTGGTGAGGGTTACATTACTAAACCTTCTCGTGGCATTCTGAAAAAGCCGATAATCCCAAATCCCATGAGAATTTGCTCCTGTGCAGCCCTGGAGCATGTTTTCTTCAGATTTGGGATCAAAAGCTTTCCTAGGATCCCATTAGAAGAAACATTCTTGGAAAATGTCATCTTATCATTGATCTCAGGCAGTCAACCTAAAGTGGACCTCTCATTAAATTAACACATCTGCCTGATTACTTTCCTGGCATATCACAATATACATTAACAGCATTATTAATATTATTATCATACAGGATTTATGTTGTGCCAGTACATTACAAAATAAAGGGAGACGGTACAATAAAATTTGTTACAAGAGGGTTAAGTGGTACCTGCTTCTGAAAACGTACAATCTAAAAGAGAAGGGCAAGTGATACAAAAAGAATTAACCGGGAGGGATGACCCGATGGAGAAAGTAAAAGTACAGTTTTTATGTTGGGACAGGATAGGGTACCCTGGAGAAATAGGTTTTTAGGGATCGCTTAAATAAAATGGAGTAGGAGATGGCCAAACCTCAAGTTGAGTTGAGAGATATCTTGATATAGCGCAGTCTTACCCCGAAGGGTCCCAACGTGCTTAGCGGAGTCCCTGGAGAAAAGAAACCCAGGGAGTAGGATCTGTAAGAACGCAGCATGAAAGATGAAATCAGAGAGGCTACGCAGGAAAGGCTTGTGTGAAAAGCCAAGTCTTCAATTTCCTGCGAAAGACCAAGATAGTAGGGGCCTCCTGGAGCTTGGCGGGGAGGCTATTCCACAGCACGGCACCCTGGTGGGAGAAAGCTCGACCACCACGCCGGATCTTCTTAGGCACTGAGATGGGGAGGAGATCTCTTCCAGATGATCTAAGTGATCTGTCCAGGGCTCGTTTATGAAAGCGAGAGCAAAGGTAGCTCGGAGCCAGGTTTCTCATGATTTTAAACTTAATACAGCCTGCCTTAAATAAAGTGCGATGGTAGACCGGCAGCCATTCCAAACACAAAGGAAGCCTTGCCGCAGCATTTTGTATAAGTTGGAGCTTATACAACTTATAAGCTCCAACTCTCATTTCCAGCAAGTCCCCAAAAGAACAGTATATAGCAGTGACATCACCATATCAAACTTATATCAAACAGCAGACCTGGACAGCAGTGCTCTAGGTGATCTTACACTGCAGATACAAGGAAGTGCACTTATCTTTTGTCAGGAGGAATTCCAGACAAAAGATAGATTTTTCAGAGTACTATTTAGGCACAATTCACATTTTTAGATCCTTCTTTCAAGATAGCAAATCTTCACGTTTTGAGTTCAAGTTCACAAAAAAAAAAAAAAAAAAAAAAACATTTCTGGGAATAATAAATGAAAAAGAGAATATGCACAAAACCACTATTCGGTGTACCCACTATATAGTATACCCATGTCCATGTGAAATGTGTAAGAAACCTAGTCCAGTCTGTCCTATGAATACCAGCAGATGGAAAACCATCCTGACAAATCTTTAATATATAGTATAATTTCTTCCATCTCCTCCCAACCAAGCTGGGTTTTTGTTTGAACATATACATCTGTAAGTTCCCCAAATGATATGGCCTGATAATGCAAATCATGCTTATTACGATCTCAGCCATGTACGTGCTTTACATGGTAATCCTATGATTTTCTTTTTTTCCCGCTTGATGTATGAGAAATTTAATTTTAAAGTCACAATTGGCTTCTTCTTTCCAAACAGCATAATACAGGTCCTGTGTTGATAGTTTTTATAGAATAAATTTCCAGCCAATATGACATTTCGGTTGTCCCCAAAATGGAGATTAATTGAAACATTTATCATTTCTGCAATATTGGGCACACTGCGTAGACAAGGAATAGCAGACTCTGCTGATGAATTTGTTATATTTGGGAAAGATGCACCAATCAAATCCCTATTCTGACTCTATGCATAGAACATATTAAGAACTTGAGAATGTTTAACATTTTTATGCAGTAGTATCAGCCACTTTTCCATCTTAATCTGGTCACATTTGCAGCATTTGAAATAGCCAGGCTTTAAATGTTCAAGTATTTATGTATTCTTAAAACATGGAACTTGGTAATGTTGCACTAAATACATTGTATTCAGGTCATACACACAGAGAAGGAGGTAAAGGGGTTAATGTACAGGGCACATCCAAAATAAAAATTAAGGGGTTAATGTGCAGATGTGCAGGATAAGGAAAGTGAGGGGCTAATAATTGGGTCACATACAGTGCCTTGAAAAAGTATTCATACCCCTTGAATTTCTCCACATTTTGTCATGTTACAACCAAAAACGTAAATGTATTTTATTGGGATTTTATGTGATAGACCAACACAAAGTGGCATATAATTGTGAAGTGGAAGGAAAATGATAAATGTTTTTCAAAATTTGTTACAACTAAACATGTGAAAAGTGTGGCGTGCATTTGTATTCAGCCCTCCTGAGTCAATACTTTGTAGAACCGCCTTTCACTGCAATTACAGCTGCAAATCTTTTTGGGGATATCTCTCAAGCTTTGCTCATCTAGAGAGTGTAAATGTTTGCCAATTCTTCTTTGCAAAATAGCTCAAGCTCTGTCAGATTGGATGGAGAGCGTCTATAAACAGCAATTTTCAAGTCTTGCCCCAGATTCTCAATTGGATTTAGGTCTGGACTTTGACTGGGCAATTCTAACACATGAATATGCTTTGATCTAAAGTCCAGGGATCTCCAAGCTACGGCCCTCAAGCTGTTGCGGAACTACACGTCCCATGAGGCATTTTAAAACTCTGGCAGAGTGGCATGGCATGATGGGAATTGTAGTTCCTGAACAACTGGGAGAGCCATAGTTTGGAGACCTCTGGCTGTATGTTTAGGGCTGTTGTCCTGATGGAAGGTGAACCTCCACCCCAGTCAAGTCTTTTGCAGACTCTAACAGGTTTTCCTCTAAGATTGCCCTGTTTTTGGCTCCATCTATCTTCCCATCAACTATGACCAGCTTCCTTGTCCCTGCTGAAGAAAATCATTCCCACAACATTATGCTGTCACCACCATGTTTCACGGTGGGGATGGTGTGTTCAAGGTGATGTGCGTTGTTAATGTTCCGCCACATATAGCGTTTTGCTTTTTGCTTTTAGGCCACATGTTTGATTTTGGTCTCATCTGACCAGGGCACCTTCTTCCACAGGTTTGTAGTTTGCGAGAAGCCATGTGGGGGACACAGCAAACGGGATTTCTTTTGGCTTTCTTTCATCAATGGCTTTCTTCTTGCCACTCTTCCATAAAGGCCAGATTTGTGGAGTGCACGACTAATAGTTGTCCTGTGGACAGATTCTCCTATCTGAGCGGTGGCTATCTGCAGCTCCTCCAGAGTTACCATGGGCCTCTTGGCTGCTTCTCTAATTAATGCTCTCCTTGCCCGGCCTGTCAGTTTAGGTGGAAGGCCATGTCTTGGTAGGTTTGCAGTTGTGCCATACTCTTTCCATTTCCAGATGATGGATTGAACAGTGCTCCGTGAGAGGTTCAAAGCTTGAGATATTTTTTTATAACCTAACCCAGCTCTAAACTTCTCTACAATTTTATCCCTGACCTGGTGACATCTGGTGTGTTCCTTGGCATTTGTGATGCTTTTTGTTCACTAAGGTTCTCTAACAAACCTCTGAGGGCTTCACGGAACAGCTGTTTTTATACTGATATTAAATGACACACGGGGACTCTATTTACTAATTAGGTGACTTCTGAAGGCAATTGGTTCCACTAGATTTTGGTTAGGGGTATCAGAGTAAAGGGGGCTGAATACAAATGCACACCACACTTTTCACATATTTATTTGTAAAAAATTGAAAACCATTTATAATTTTCCTTCCACTTCACAATTATGTGCCACTTTGTGTTGGTCTATCACATAAAATCCCAATAAAATACATTTACGTTTTTGGCTGTAACATGACAAAATGTGGAAAATTTCAAGGGTATGAATAATTTTTCAAGGCACTGTACAGAGACAGACTGGAGATAAAATGTATATGGGAGTAGTGGGTTGAAAGGGTTAAAATTTCTCCTTAATCTGCTGCTTAATCTGTGCCATGACTCAAGCCTCGTACACACGACCGGTTTTCTCGGCAAGAACCAGCAAGAAAATTGCTGGCAGAGCTTTCTTGTCGAGTAAACCGTGCGTGTGTACGAGGCTTTCATGTTTCTCGTCAAGAAAACTGGCCAGAATCTCGACGAGAAAAATAGAGAACCTGCTCTCTATTTTCTCATCGGGATTCTCGTCGGCCTGTTTCCCGACGAGAAACCCGAGAGTGTCTGCGCTTACCTGTCGCCGTGGAAACCCGCACATGCTCGAAATGACTTTGACGCATGCGCGGTAGCTTCCTAGGTAGTAGGGTGTAGCAAGATGGCAGCGAGGGCATCGAATGTGACAAGAGCACGCTCGTTGTAGTCGATGACGTCACCGCGTTCGTTCCATTCAAAAGAACGGCGGTTCTTTTGAATCGAGTGTGTGTACATTCGGCCGGGACAAGATTCTTGTCAAGAATCTCGTCAGGGAAAAACGACGGGTTTTTTCCTGACGAGATTCCCGGTCGTGTGTACTAGGCTTCATTCATTCATTAGTTCCCCTTCCTTCACAAAAAATAGCATAAAGAAACAGCGCTTGTGTATCCAACGTGATACTGCAAACAATTAAACGAAGTACCAAGTTATAAACTGTCAACGAAGTCCAAAAGTTCACAGCAGAGGCACTGGTCATTCAAGTTTTAATCTCCTGCAGCTTAAAGCGGTTGTAAAGGCTCAAGGTTTTTTACCTTCATACATTCTATGCATGAAGGTAAAAAACCTGTGTGCAGCAGCCCCCCCCAATACTCACCTGAGCCCCATTGCAATCCAGCAATGTGCACAAGAGCCTCGGCTCTCCAGGGACTCTTCCTCCTCATTGACTGAGACAACAGTGGGAGCCATTAGCTCCCACTGCTGTCTATCACAGCCAGTGAACCAATGAGGAGAGAGAAGGGGTGGGGCCGAGCTGCATCTCCATGTGTAAATGGGCACGCAGAGCAGCAGCTCGGGAGCGAGCCTGCTTGGATGCCCCCATGGCAGGCTGCTTGCTCTGGGGGAACTTGGCAGATGGGTGGGGCCAGGAGCACCAGCGGGGGACCTGAGAAGAGGAGGATCAGGGCTGCTCTGTGCAAAACTTTTGCACAGAGCAGGCAAGTATAAAATGTAATCCTGCTCCCCCTATAAGCAGTGACTTGGCAGCCTTCTAATATAAAAATGAAACAGGCTCTGGCATGAGGGAGCAGAGTGAGCTGAGCTGCTGACTTGAACGACTTCTGTGCTGCTTCTGTGATCTTTGAATATGAATTGCCCCACAGTGTCTGCAGCTACAGAGATCACTGAAGGCTTGTTTGAAACTATTTACTGCATGTACATCCTAACTGATAGACATTTAGTGATTGATTTACTAAAACTGGAGAGTGCAAAATCTGGTGCAGCTCTGCATAGAAACCAATCAACTGCCAGTTTTTTTTGTCAAAGCTTAATTAAACAAGCTGAAGTTAGAAGCTGATTGGATACAATGCACAGCTGCACCTGATTTTCCACTTTCCAGTTTTAGTAAATCAACCCCAAAGTTTGCTGAAGCACCGTATATTGCAAACAATTGCCATTTTTCTTTTTTAGAATACGTCTTTTTTTTTTTAATGCTTTTTTGCATCGTAGTTCTGCTGATATCCTGCAGCCTTTTTGAAACGACTTCCTGTCTACATACAATGACTGCATGGCATTTCTCAGCGCGGGTTTCCTGATGGTGACAACACTGGACCATGCCTGTGTAATGCATGTGTGAAATATACACTTGTAGTCTCCATCAGAAGCCCATTTAACACATTTGAAAAAGAACGGTAGGTGCTTGAACAAGAATTCTTGGCAGGACCTCAAGATATTATCTATGCATTGCAAACTTAAAATATTTTAAATGACTTTTGAATTTTTTTTTTTTAAAGTTTAATCTTTATATAAAATTTTGTTGATTGAATTTTACTTGAAGGCAATTTTTAAATACATGTGTGTGTATGTGCGGATACAATGCTTGCTGCCAAGAATAAGCCTCTGGGTCATGTTTAATGTTTATACTGACCTAATGAAGATGGGTGTAGCTGTCACATCCTCCCCAACCACATAGCTTTGTTTACAAAACATGGTGTATTTGATTGGGGAAGGCGGAGTTGTTTCAGGAGTATAGTTTGCCTAATATTCTGTGTAAACCCTCGAAAATATATATATTTTTAAAACTAACCTGCAAGAGAAAGGCATAATGAGCTAGTATGCACAGCATACTAGCTCATTATGTGTCACTTACCTGAGATCGAAGCCCCCGAAGTCCACCTCGGTCCGTCCACCGCCGCCGCCATGTCTCTTCGTCGCTAGTTCCGGGTATCGCCGCTCTGATTGGCCGGAGCGGCGATGACGTCACACACAGGCTGGCAAGGTCCCATTCATAAAACCGGCAATGACCCCGGCCTGCTAGTGCACATGCGCGTGACGTCATCGGCGCTATTTTTAAAAGCAAATATCTCCTTAACTGTGTAGGTTAAGGAGATATTTCATCCACCTACAGGTAAGCCTTAATCTAGGCTTACCTGTAGGTGCATGTTGTCAAAGTGGGTTTACAACCACTTTAAGTGTCGTATTTACTACTATTTTTTTCTGTTCAAACCAGCGGGTGGAATGAAAAGAAGAACTGACAGCTCAGACCGAGCAGCTGTACTAACAATCCGATGTTAGTACAGCAATCTCCTCGGCTGTGCTATTGTGTTTTTACAGGGGGACGCCCCCCCCCCCCACCAGAGCACTCCGGTCAGCGCTGGCATCCATTGGCTGAGAGTGCTGATCGGGAGCCAGTTGCCAGACCTTTTTCAGTCATGACCCTTCAACAGAAGCCAGCCCGGCTGCCATACACACGGGCCAAATGTCGGCGGCTGGTTTCTATTGAACTGGCCGATGCCGTCTAACATTTGGCCTGTGTGTACTAGGCTTAAGGCTGCATTCATATTTGGTCTGAGTATCTTTAGCAGTTTTACAGGTTTTTTTTTGTTTTTGTTTTGTTTTTAGCATTTGTGCAGGTGTTTTTGCCGGTATCATGGGCTTGACTGTTTTTTTAATTATTTCTACCCAATGGAACGCTAGCTACTAGGGGAAAAAACACACAACATGCATATTTTCACTCGGTTTTTGCACGTTTTTCAGGTGCTCCTATTGATGTCAACCGCTTGAAATTTGTAGCTCAAATTAAAATCATGTACTTTTTGGAGCTACAAGTTGCGTGCAACATGTGCTTGCTTATATGTGAACAGGCGCAATTGAAAACCATGGGATTTTGGATGTTGAGCATTTTGGTGCTTAAGCCCAGGTTCACACTGGGGCTGCAGGAGTGAAGCCGTGCGAGTTCAGCTGAACTCGCACGATTTCACTCCTACCTGTCAGTCCCGATTTCGGCCGCGATTACAGGGACATCTGTGCGGGTTTCTGCACAGATGTCAATGTAAATCGCGGCCCGAAATCGCAAAAAGTAGTACAGAAACTACTTTTTGAAATCGATGCAGCACCGCAGATGCGGCGTCGCACCGATTAGGACGGTGCCATTGCCCGCAATTTGCGGCAAATATCGCCGATTTGACATGCGATTTGACATGCCAAATCGCATGTCAAATCGCACCAGTGTGAATCAGGGCTAAAGCTGCAAAAAACTCAGGTGTGATGGGGGACCTTTTTTTCTATCTCAGAAATGTTGTGTGGTAAGCTTAGAGAAAGACACACCCTGGACAAAGTTTGGAGTTTGTGTTATACCCTGTCCACAGAAGATTCCCCATTACAGGAGAAGTATGGGAAAAGCTCTTTTAGCCCTTCTCTTGTGGGTCACAGGAGTGCACTTCGTTTTTGCACTCTTGTGATCCATATTCAGCCACCAGCAGGCTAAAGCCCACTGTTGGCGGAGGGCATTCAGCCGGTCCAGGTTTTGGAGAGATCCTGACTTTAATATCGGGATCCACCCAGTTGCCTAACTTGCAACTGGCTCAGCCTCTCAATGAGCTGCTAAGAGCCTGAGCCACCCCCTCTTATCCCCTGCACAGCCCGGCTCTCCAGTGAGCATTGGAGGGGCAGGGCAGAGAGCTGGAGAGTCTCCAGCATTCTGCTCACTGAAGACAAGGAAACAGAGTGATCAGCAGGCTTTGATTGCTTAGCTCTCGGTCTTAGAGGCAGTGGGGGACAGGTGCAGCACTCGCCTAATTGATTATGTAAGTTTTTTTTTTTTAATCCTGAACTTCTCTTTTAAGAATAGTGTAATGTGTTTGCCTCGCAAAACCAAATTTTACACCTTCCCTTTCAGCTCATACCATTCTACTGACCAATGTGTCTGGCCAAACAGATTTCAGTGACCTTTTTTTTTCTTCCACTGTCTGATAATATCTGATCACATACAGTGGGCATAGAAAAGAAACACCCCCTTTAAAGTAATCACATTTTATTGCTTTGCAGCCTGAAATGAAAACACACAGTTTTTGTTTTATCCAGCTGTAATTTTGCCCCATCTGTTTTTCTTCTATCTTGACATATGCTCCAGTCCCTGCTGCAGGGAAACACCCCCATAATTACCACCTCCATGCTTAACTGTAGGATTGGCGTTATTTGGATGGTGAGCTGTATTGGATTTTCACCAGACATATTGTTTGGTGTTGACGCCAAATAATTTAATTTTATTCTTATTTGACCACCTTAAAAACACCTTGGAGATTCTGAGGCCACATGGAAAAAGGTGTTCCGGTCAGATGAGAATATGAGTTTCTCTTACCATCCATGAACTGACACGGTGTCTCTTTACACTTTACACGTGGGTTATGTCCCTGCTTGCAGGAGAAGACCTAGGCAGAATGTGAAATGTTATACATACATTCTAAAAGTCAGAGCTGAACAGCCCCACCCAGGGGGCGGTCCCTCCGGACATAACCCTCCCACTACAGTCAGCAGACTTCAGTTTTTTTCTGCCTTGCAGAAGGAGAAGACGTGGCTCTCTCAGGAGCCAGTCTCCTGACCTATTTTTATTCCTTTTCTGGAATTATTTTTTATTTTATTTTTGAGAATTTTCTATCAACTGTCGGCTGGGCAACAGGTTGGGTACAAGATATCCTCGTAGTCTTCCCTGTCCGACCATCGAGCGTGCTGATCCTCGCATTGTGTGCGTGAGACTCAGTTCACGACAGGCCCCATGACTCCAGGGGTGGCCGGTGGGCTTTCATGCTCCCACGGTCCTCTCAAGACTGAACAGTTCCTGACTGACTGTATCTTTCACGGTGGACCGGGCCGACAGCTACTCAGTACTGCACTGTGATAGTCCTGTCAGAAACACACCAGTGGGTCCCTCAGGGGATGGGTAAGTAGTCTCTCCTGCCTGCAGGTGAGTACAAAAGGCTGTGTGTTTCTCTGTGGGGGATTTTCCCTGTCTCCCCCTGTATTTCATTGTCACTCTCTGTCACCATTGCTGGCCTGTGCTGTGTGGGGTGCCTGGGGGTCACACTGTTCTTGAAGGGGCTAATGCTGGTCTGCAGATATGCTTGGGGCCTTTTTTTGTGTGTTTTGGGGCCTGAGCGCCGAGTGGCGCTGTTTGTGTGCTGTTTTTTTTTTTTTTCACTTTTGCTGAGTCATGGCGGCCATCTTGCCGCGGATCGCCTCAGTGAAGTGCGGCGGCCATTTTCTTGTAGCCCGCGCGCTCTTCAGCACTAGTTTTGGCCTCTAGCGCTGCTGTAACAGCGCAAATCTCCTCACAGCTCACCAGCGCTGACACAGCGCGGTACAGACAGCGGAACTGATCGGTCCCTGGTCCGGTTTGGTGAGTCCCCTGGGCGCCCCCTCCTCAGTCAGCCACAGCCTGTGGGTGGACTTTTTATCTGAGGAGTCTCAGAGGGGGGCAATATGGAGTCTCGGTCACCAGCTTCCCCTAAATGTCAGTGGACAACAGGCAGTGCTTCAGCACCTGCGGTCCCTAGGGACCAGTTGTGGGCAGTCCTGGAATCATTTCTGACCAGGATGGGAGCTGTGTGCAAGCGCAAGGGAGCAAAAAAAAAAAAAAAAGCGCCCTCTCCCCACTTTACTTCATGAGGGCAGTGCGCTGATTCAGATATGGGCCTAGCCACTACCGCTCAGGACCCTAGTTCTGAATGTATTGGATGGTTTTGAACAGGACATTCCTTATGAGGAAAACTCCAGTTCTGAGTCAGTAAATGACAGGGCGCTTGTTAGTGTACTCATGACTGCGGTGAGGGACACTCTCAAGCTAAAATGCTGCGGATGCAGAACCTCAGGCGGATACAGTCTCCTTTGGTTCTTTTAAGGCCAGGCCTTCTAAAGAGGTTTTTCCATATGTACTTTCTTTGACCAGCTCATTGATAAGGTCTGGGAAAAGCCGCAGAAGAATTTTTTTATGGTCCCGCGGCGTTTGTCTATCAGATACCCCTTGAAGATGCCCTACTTAAAAAGTGGGCTTCTCCCCCAGGGTCGACCCTCCAGTCGCCCGGTTGAACAAGGCCATCACTCTCCCGATGGAGGGGACTCCTGCATTTGAGGACCCCACTGACAGGAGGTCAGAAGTGGTGAGCAGAGCCATGTTTGCCTTGTTGGGATCCGCCCTACGGCCTGTGGTAGCGGCGACTCTTGTGTCTTAAACACTTACAGGTTGGGCAAAAATGTTGCACCTAGCTGTACAGGAGCATAATCTTCCTCCAGACACAGTTGCTTTGGCCCACCAACTGGTTCAGGGCCTGGTTTATGTGTGCGACGCCACGTTGGACGCGGCCCCTTTAATATCCAGGGCCTCTGTCTCGGCGGTGGTATTGCATCGTCTTATCTGGTTGAAGTGCTGGTCTGCTGACCTAGCCTTAGGAAGCTCCTGACGGATCTACCATTTAAAGGTGGTAGACCTTTCGGTGCTGCTCTGGATGACATCGTCATGGATGTCATG
The DNA here is from genome assembly GCA_029206835.1 of Rana muscosa. Classification (NCBI taxonomy): domain Eukaryota; kingdom Metazoa; phylum Chordata; class Amphibia; order Anura; family Ranidae; genus Rana; species Rana muscosa. The sequence goes on along the minus strand of CM055117.1, from coordinate 169,544,323 downwards.
GGAGGTAAAAGCACTCTTTTCTTCCCTAGACTAGCAAGGGTGAGGAGGCCCGCCGCAAACAGGGGCCTTCCTTTCCAGCAAAACGGGGTTTTTTCGTCAGTCAGAGTCCACGGGTAGGCCCTCTCAGACTGACGGCAGTGCGGCTGGTGGGCACAAGTGCCCCTGGGTGCGTAAGCCGAACAAGCGGCTCCCAAGCCCGCCTCCGCGTGAAGTCTTGCCTCCGCCCGACTCTGGGGTGGGGGGACGACTTTGCAGGTCACGAATCGGTGGTCCTCCCGAATCTCCGACTGGTGGGTGTGCGAGGTGGTCACCTCAGGATACAGGATAGTATTCCGATCCTGGCCCCCAGACAGATTCTTTCCCTCAAATCTTCCTCTCCTTCCTACCTGTCGGGCAGCCCTCTTGGGGGCTGTACAGGATTTGATCAGGTCCGGAGTGATTGTGCCGGTTCCGTCACAGGAGCGTTTTCAGGGATTCTACTCGAATCTGTTTGTCGTCCCAAAAATAGGACGTGGTTCGACCTATCCTGGACCTCAAGGCCCTGAATGCCTTCGAGAAGGTGCAGAAATTCCGCATGGAATCCATTCGCACGGTGATCGCTACACAAGGGATTTTCTTCTGGCGTCCTTGGACTTCAAGGACGCCTACTTGCATGTTCCGATCTGCACAAGTCACCAGAAGTTTCTGCGCTTTGCGATCAGCGAAGTCCACTATTGATTGTGGCTCTTCCTTTCGGCCTAGCCTCGGCACCAAGGGTGTTGACCAAGGTGCTTGCTCCGGTTCTAGCCTTCTGTTACAGCGAGGTATTGCTGTCGTGGGCTATCTGGACGATCTTCTGCTAAGAGCAGAAAGTGGATCAGACTTGGAGGAAAGGTGACTATCGTCAATTAGACCCTCAGGGACTCGAGTGGTTCCTGAAAATTCAGGAGTCAGTCCTGGTCCCGACTCAGTGTCTGGAGTATCTAGTTCTGATTCTGGACTCCTTGGAGGCAAAGGTATCCTACCTCTGGAGAAGTTGCTGACACTTCAGTCTGCGGTGCGGGTGCTGACATCCCAAAAATGGTTGTCAATCCGTTTTTTGCATGAGAGTCCCGATACTCGTGGTGGCCTCCTTCGCGGCCGTTCCGTATGCCCAATCACACACCAGGGCATTGCAGAAGGAGACAAATCCCCGTTGTCCTTGGATCTTCAGATCCAGGTGATTCACCTGGTCAGGGCGCCCCTGACATGGTGGTTGAGATCCTCGGCTCTTCGGTCCGGAAAGTCGTTCCCCTCCCATCCAATGGACGGTACTCATGACGGACACCAGCCTGACGGGCTGGGGTTGGAGTCTGGGGAGTCCTGTCGGCTCAGGCCTTGGACTCTGGACGAGCCCGTTTACCAATCACTGTTCTGGAAATACGGGCCATCGGACTGTGTCTCTCCTCAGGTCGGAGAGAGTACGGGGTCGCTCCATCAGGAGCCAGTCGGATACCGCCACGGCGGTGGCGTATGTAAACCATCAAGGGGGAACTCGGAGCTCAGCTGCGGCTTCCGAGGTAGTGGGCCGGAAAAAACGTGCCGGCTCTGTAGGCCATTTTACATTCTGGGCATAGACAATGGGCAGGCGGACTATCTGAGTCGCCAATCGCCAGACACCGGACCAAGAAGAGTGGTCCTTGCATATTTCAACTCCTTTACCGACGGTGGGGCACGCCGGATGTGGACCCGATGGCCTCTCGACTCAATCGCAAGGGTCGAGGTTGTGGCCAGATCCAGGGATCCTTGGGCGATGCCTTGGATGCGTTGGTGGCCCCATAGGGTCCTTATCGTCTGATATAAACTCCGGCGATCCTAATTGTTCCGGATTGGCCTCAGCATCACTGGTACGCTGATCTGGTACGTCTCGTCGTGGACGTTCCCTGGCGGTTGCCGATGAGGGAGGACCTTCAGTCTCAAGGTCCTATGTTTCATCCGGCTTACAGTCTCTGGCTTTAACGGCAGGGCTGTTAAAAGCCAGGTGTTGAGGGACCGAGGTCTCTCGGACTCGGTCATTTTGACCATGTTAAGGACACGGAAGTCTTCCTCCAGGCAGATCTATCACCATGCCTGGAAAGCTTATATCGCCATGTGCGAAGCGCTGGACTGGCGTCCTCGGACGTATTCCGTCCCCAGAATCCTGCGTCCTCTGCAGTGTGGAGTGATCCAAAAGCTTGCTTTGAGTACCATCAAGGATCAGATTTCGGCCTTGGCCGTCTTCTTTCAGCGACCTCTAGCGGGTCATTTTCTTGGTTAGCACCTTGTGTTGGGGGTTCGCCATGTGCTCCCTCCTGTCAAGCCTCCTCTCCCACCGTGGGATCTGAATTTGGTGCTCTCGGTCCTCCAGGAACCTCCTTTTGGGAATATCCGGGATATTCCCCTCTTGTCTTGTCTCAGAAGGTGGCCCTTTTAGTGGCAATCACTTCTGTTTGACGAGTGTCTGAGTTGGCGGCTTTGTCCTGCAAGTCGCCATATTTAGTCATCCATAAGGATAAGGCGGTGTTGCATCCGCGACCTTCCTTTTTTGCCAAAGGTGGTGTCCACCTTTCACCTACATGAGGACATTGCCCTCCCGTCCTTGTGTCCTCACCCATCGCATCCCAGAGAGTTTGCGCTGCACATATTGGAGGTGGTACGAGCCTTACGGGTGTACCTGTCTGCTACTGCTTCTATTCGGAAGTCCGACTCACTGTTTGTGACTGTCTCTGGTCCATAACAGGGCCAAGCGGTTTCGTCTGCCATCATTTTTAGGGGAATCAGACAAACCGTCATTCAAGCCTATGCTCTCAAAGGGCGGGCGCCTCCCTTTCTGGTTACGGCGCATTCCACCAGGGCAATTGGTGCTTCCTGGGTTTCCCGACATCAAGCGTCGGTTGCACAAGTGTGCAAGGCGGCGACCTGGTCGTCTGATCATGCCTTAGTTTTATAAGGTTAATGTGGCTGCATCTTCGGATGCTTCCTTCGGCCGCAGGGTGCTGCAGGTCGCTGTTTAAAGTTGCGACTCCTCCGTTGAGGAGCTCTGCCTTATTGGAGTGAAGTTTTGGTTTTTCCATTTATACTGCTCCCATCCCTCTTGACACTGCTTTGGGACATCCCACGTGTAAAGTGTAAAGAGACACCGTGTCAGTCCATGGATGGTAAGAGAAAATAGGATTTTTTGTACTCACCGTAAAATCCTTTTCTCTGACATCCATGGACTGACACGGCACCCACCCTTCCTTTTAAGTTTGTACTGCTTTGTTACGAACTAGGGTTGTCCCGATACCGATACCAAGCATTTGCGCGAGTACTTGTACTCGCGCAAATGCTGCCGATGCTTCACCCGATACTTTTTTTTTTTTTTGTGGCCGGAGAGGGCGGGAGGAGTCAGTGGCTGGGGAGGGCAGGAGAGAGGGCGGGGAGTGCGGGCGGAGTCTGGCCGGAGAGGGCGGGAGGAGTCAGTGGCTGGGGAGGGCGGGAGAGGAAAGTGCAGGCGGAGTCTGGCTGAAGAGGGCGGGCACAGTCGGTGGACGGAGTCCGCGGGCGGAGAGCGAGTCCCTCACCTGCAGTTGAACCTGGTAAGCTGGCAGGGGTTCAGGGCGCATCAGGATCGGTGACCGGTGCTGTCACATTCGGTCGCCGTCAGTGGCTGAACGTCCCCACGCCCATCTTGGTACACCCTGCATTCGGCTGCAGTAAGCAGCAGCAGACATCTTGTTACACCCAGCCCGAGCTATATGGGTGTACCAAGATGGGCGTTGCAGCAGTTTTTTTTTTCTTAAATCCTGTGTCATTTCCCCCCCACCCCCCGCAGCATTTCAGTGCCAGCCACCTATCAGTACCCACAAGTGCTACCTATCAGTGGAATTAGTGCCATCTACCAGTGCCACCTATCAGGTGGCACTGGTAGATGCCACTGATTGCACTGATAGGTGGCACTTGTGGGCACTGATAGGTGGCACTGATAGATGGCACTGATTGCACTGATAGATGGCACTGATTGCACTATCAGTGCAATCAGTGCAATCAGTGCCATCTATCAGTGCAATCAGTGCCATCTATCAGTGCCCACAAGTGCCACCTTTCAGTGCAATCAGTGCCATCTATCAGTGCCCACAAGTGCCACCTATCAGTGCCACCTATCACTGCCCACAAGTGCCATCTATCAGTGCCCATAAGTGCCACCTATCAGTGCCCATAAGTGCCACCTATCAGTGCCCATAAGTGCCCACAAGTGCCACCTTTCAGTGCAATCAGGTGGCACTTGTGGGCACTGATAGGTGGCACTTGTGGGCACTGATAGGTGGCACTATCAGTGCCCACAAGTGCCACCTATCAGTGCCCACAAGTGCCACCTATCAGTGCCCCCAAGTGCCACCTATCAGTGCCACCTATCACTGCCCACAAGTGCCACCTATCAGTGCCCATAAGTGCCATCGATCCGTGCCCATAAGTGCCACCTATCAGTCCCCATCTTTCAAACTGTCACATGACATTGAAAAAAAGTATCGGTAATCGGTATCGGCGAGTACTTGAAAAAAAGTATCGGTACTTGTACTCGGTCTTAAAAAAGTGGTATCGGGACAACCCTATTACGAACTGAAGTCTGCTGACTGTAGTGGGAGGGTTATGTCTGGAGGGACCGCCCCCTGGGTGGGGCTGTTCAGCTCTGGCTTTTAGAATGTATGTATAACATTTCACATTCTGCCTAGGTCTTCTCCTGCAAGCAGGGACATAACCCACATGTAAAGTGTAAAGAGACACCGTGTCAGTCCATGGATGTCAGAGAAAAGGATTTTACGGTGAGTACAAAAAATCCTATTTTTTCTTTTTTTGTTTAACCCACAAGGTTAATAAAAAAAAAACAATGTCAGCTCCAGCCGGAGCCACTGTACTAACTATGCAAGAGCTACTGTGTTCTGACAGGGGGACAGCCCCCCCGACAGAGCACTCCGACCAGCACTTTCCGCCATTGGCTGAGATCGCTGATCGAGAGTCTGTTGGCTGCTGGTTTTCTAGCATGAAAGCCAAACGGCCAGCTTCTGACGGACACATGGGCTGAATGTCGGCCATTTTTTTTTGAACCAGCAGATGTCTCCCGACAATCGGCCCGTGTGTACCAGGCTTTAAATTGAATTGTTTGGCCCCAGCACCAAACTATTTATTTCAACTCTGGTGACAGTCCAATTCAAAGGAGCAGGATGGAATGTTTTTCTCCAACGAACAAAATTCTGTAAATGTGTTTTTCCTTCTTGGAAAAATCTTATATATTTTAATACGTACATGCATCTTGTAATTTTACATACTGTATTGAAGATGTTATTGGCACAAAAAATAAAAAAACGTTTAATACGTTCTACCTAACCACTTCCCGCCCAGTCAATAGTGAATTGACATCCGGGAAGTGGTTGCATTATCCATACTGGACGTCATATGACGTCCTGCAGCATAATGCCTTGCGCGCGCCCGCGGGGGCGCGCAGCGCGGTGATCGGGGACGGCATGTGTCCCTCGGACACAGCGCTTCCCCGATCACGGTAAACAGCCAATTTCATTGGCTGTTTACCATGTGATCGGCTGTGTCAAAGTCACAGCCGATCACCTGTCAAAACAGACTCGGCGGCGCGCTCCGTGCGCGCCGCCACAGGCTTGCAGAGCAGGGATCGGGGAAGGCGAGTGTCCCTTGGACACAGCGCGTCCCCGATCAGAGTAAACAGCCAATGAATTGGCTGTTTACCACGTGACCGGCTGTGTCCAATCACAGCCGGTCACAAATGTAAACAAACTCCACAGGAGTTACTACCTGATCTCTGCTCTCTCCTCACACACCGATCTGTGAGGAGAGAGAAGAGATCAGTAAGTTAGCTCAGTGTAGTTTGTCTACATAAGTTTACAGTGCACAACACGCCCCCCCCCCATAAAGAGGACCTGTCACACAGCCCAGCACATCAATCAGCCCAGCACATCAATCAGCCCATCTGTCAATCAGCCCATCTGTCAATCAGCCCATCTGTCAATCAATCATCCCATCTGTCAATCAATCAGCCCATCTGTCAATCAATCAGCCCATCTGTCAATCAATTAGCCCATCTGTCAATCAATCAATCAGCCCATCTGTCAATCAATCAATCAGCCCATCTGTCAATCAATCAATCAGCCCATCTGTCAATCAATCAGCCCATCTGTCAATCATCTGTCACAGGCCCACCTCCATCGGTACCGCCATTGGTACCGCCACACAGGCTACCAGTACCGCCACCAGTACCGCCACCAGGCCCAGCATCTATAATGCCACACAGGCCCGCTACCAGTATCACCACTAGTGCCGCCATCGGTACCACCACCAGTACCACCACCCGTACCACCGTCGGTAGTGCCACCACCACCTGTACCACCACCTGTACCGCCATCGGTACCATCACCACCCGTACCGCCATCGGTACCACCACCACCCGTACCGCCATCGGTACCACCACCACCCGTACCGCCATCGGTACCACCACCACCTGTACCGCCATCGGTACCACCACCACCTGTACCGCCATCGGTACCACCACCACCTGTACCGCCATCGGTACCACCACCACCCATACCGCCATCGCTACCACCACCACCCGTACCGCCACCTGTACCGCCATCGGTACCGCCGCCACCACCACCACCCGTACCGCCATTGGTACCACCACCACCCATACCGCCATCGGTACCACCACACAGGCCCACCACTAATACCTCCATCGGTACTACCACACAGACCGCCACCACTACCACCAGCAGTACCATTACACAGGCCCACCAATAAGCACTGCCATAATGTCCCAAAGGGTTTACACACCTGAGGAGGCATATGCCATTCTTGCCATGTCGGATGATGAGAGCAGCGGGGAGCTCCCATTATCCGATTCTGGTTCGGAATACGAGCCAGTGGAGGATAGTGGCTCAGAGTCCGAGTCCCCGGAGGAAACCGTCCCTCCCAAAAGAATGCGATCAGCACCAAGATCAGCACCAAGATCAGGAGAACTGCCCACCACCAGCAGCGCCATACCCCAGGAAGAGGAGCCCAGTACAAGTAATGGAAATGCACGCCCAACCCGAAGAATCCAGCCCCATTCCTACCTTCCCGATGCCCTGGCAAACCCCTTATGGTTGCCTGCCAACTCAGGATCCGCTATCATCCCCCCTTTCACCGCACAGCCAGGTGTGCAGCCCGACACTACAAATTTTTCTAAATTTGATTATTTTTGTTTATTTTTCCCACAAGATTTGCTGCAGAATATAGTGGATCAAACGAATCTGTATGCATCCCAATTTATTGCTGCCAACCCCGATTCTTCCTACGCCCGCATGTTCCAGTGGCGGCGTCTAACATTGGAGGAATTTAAATTATTTTTGGGCCTTATGTTCAATATGGGGCTTACAAAAAAGAACGAAGTCCATTCATATTGGTCCAAACGCCCCATCCAACACATGCCCATATATTCCGCTGTCATGTCCAGGAAAAGATACGACATGATTATGCGCTTTCTCCACTTCAATGACAATTCACAGTGCCCTCCCCGAGATCATCCCAACTACGACAAATTGTACAAGATACGCCCCCTAATCAATGCCTTTTCCCAGCGATTTGAAGAAGTTTTCATCCCAGACCAAAAAATTTGTGTGGACGAGTCCCTCGTACATTTCACCGGCCGACTGCAGTTCAAGCAGTACATACCAAGCAAGAGAGCCAGGTATGGGTTAAAATTAAATAAATTGTGTGATCGAGCCACTGGATACGTCTGCAAATTCAGGATCTACGAAGGCAAAGACTCCCAACTCCAGCCCCGTGATTGCCCCACATATATTGAAACCAGTGGGAAAATTGTCTGGGAGTTGGCATACCCCCTGTTCGGAAAAGGTTACCATTTATATGTTGATAATTATTATACCAGCCTGCCCCTTTTTCGCCACCTTTACAGTAAACAAACCCCGGCCTGCGGTACCTTAAAAAAAAAAAAAAACGGAAGGGCTTCCCACAAAATTTATTGACAAAAAAATTGCGACCTGGAGAATCGGCATCCATGAGGAACGAGGAGGTGTTGGCCATGAAGTGGAGGGACAAGAAAGATGTCCACATCCTCTCTACGATCCACAATGACACCATGGTGGAGATCCCAAGAAGACGCGGCTCCATTGTAAAACCCGAATGTGTCCACGACTACAATTTGTACATGGGGGGGGGGGTGGATTTAAACGACCAGATGCTACAGCCCTACTTATCAACCAGAAAGTCCCGTTATTGGCACAAAAAAGTTGCGTTTCACCTGTTTCACATGGCCCTTTTTAATTCGTTTGTCTGCTACCAAAAAGCAACTCAAAATCACCAACTCCACTACCTCCAATATATCGAAGATATCATCGATGCCCTCATTTACCAACAAGATCCCGCCCCAGGAAGCATTCGCTCTGATAGTGTGAGTCGGCTTCACGAGCGAAACTATCCCTTTAGCATCCCCCCCACAGAATCTGGAAGAAGACGCCAAAAGAAATGCCGTGTATGCAGCAGAGGAGGAGTAAGAAGAGACACCAGCTATTATTGTCCCGATTGTCCCTCCCAACCTGGCCTGTGCATCGGAAATTGCTTCAAAAATTATCATACATCCATTAGTTCCCCTTATTATTAACAGACTGCCATTTCCCCATTTGCCTGCTACCATGTTACTAACTACCTTCCATGTTAATTAACTGACCCTGGCCTGTTTACCGACGATGTCTTTGCTTGCCGATTTAAACCACGTTTCTGACCTCCACGTGCACCAACCTCAGCCTGTTTACCGACGATGCCTCTGCCTGCCGATTTAAACCACGTTTCTGACTTCCACGTGTACCGACCTTGGCCTGTTAATCGACCATGTTTTTGCCTGCCACTTGGACTGATCTTTTGGCCATCTACTTTTAGTACACAGGGGTCTCACATATGTGAGGGGCTTCAGAATAGCGTTCTGAGTAGAGAAAAACAGTTTTTCGTTTTCTGTGCTCCAAGAACAGGGTCTGGTTGCCCGGAGGCTTCAAAGCGATTTGGGTGGGAGAAGCCTCTACCCCTGTCCCCCTGGCCCTAAGCTTGATGGTCCTTCCTGCTGCCTGGACCAATAATTTGGCTGTGCTGACCATATTACTGCCTGTAATGACCCATGACATTATGGACGATGTTTCTTCCTGCTGCTTGGACCAATACTTTGGCTGTGTTGACCATATATCTGCCTGCTGCCTCTACTGACTTTGGACAGCATTTCTGCCGGGACACCTCTGCCTGCTACCTGGACCTGTGCTTTGGCTGTGCTCTGGCTGTACTGACAGTATCTCTGCCTGTGCGAACTATGGACAGTATTCCTGCCTGCTGCCTGGATGATTGCTTTTGCTGTCGCTGACCTCATCCCTGCCTGCTGCCTGGACCGATGCTCTTCTCTGTGGACCACTGCACTTCTAAAACCACAGGTAATCTTTTGTTATTTGGTATGTACCTGCTATGTGTTAGATATATGAAGGGCCTTCAAAAATGTGATCGGTAGTCAGAAAATGATATGTGCAATTAATGCTGCTAGAATGCCTGGAGGTGCTACTTGGATTTTGGGCCTCTGTATGTGGCCAGGCTGTGTAAAAGTCTCAAACATGTGGTATCGCCATACTCAAGAGGAGTAGCAGAATGCATTTTGGGGTGTAATTTTTGCTATGTATATGCTATGCGTTAGAAATATCTTATAAATGGACAACTTTATGTAAAAAAAATGCATTTTCATTTTTTCTCCACATTTTCCAAAACCTTCTGGAAAAAAATGAACCGTTCAAAAGACTCATAATGCTTCATAGATTATACGTTGGGGTGTGTGCTTTCCAAAATGGGGTCATTTTGTGGAAAATTCCATTGTCCTGGTGCTCCAGGGCCTTCAAAAGTGTAATAGGTGGTTGAGAAAGGATATGTGCGATTTATGCTTGTAGAACGCCTGAAAGTGCTACTTCAATGTTGGGCCTCTGTATATGGCCAGGCTGTGTATAAGTCTCACACATGTGGTATCGCTATACTCAGGAGGAGTAGCAGAATGCATTTTGGGGTGTCATTTTTGCTATGTATATGCTATGTGTTAGAAATATCTTATAAATGGACAACTTTGTGTAAAAAAAATGCATTTTCATTTTTTTTCCACATTTTCCAAAACCTTCTGGAAAAAAATGAACTGTTCAAAAGACTCATAATGCTTCATAGATTATACGTTGGGGTGTGTGCTTTCCAAAATGGGGTCATTTTGTGGAAAATTCCATTGTCCTGGTGCTCCAGGGCCTTCAAAAGTGTAATAGGTGGTTGAGAAAGGATATGTGCTATTTATGCTTGTAGAACGCCTGAAAGTGCTACTTCAATGTTGGGCCTCTGTATGTGGCCAGGCTGTGTAAAAGTCTCACACATGTGGTATCGCTACACTCAGGAGGAGTAGCAGAATGTATTTTGGGGTGTAGTTGCAATTATGCATATGCTGTGTGAGAGAAAAAAATGTTAATATGACCAGTTTGTGTAAAAAAAATAAAATAAAAAAAAAATGTAAATTTTCCCAAGAATTGTGGGAAAAAAATACAACTTCAAAAAACTCACCATGCCTCTTAGTAAATACCTTGGACTCTCTACTTTCCAAAAAGGGGTAATTTTGGGGTATTTGTACCTTCCTCGCTTGTTAGTGTCTCAAGAAATGAGATATCCCTTCAGTACATCAGGCGTGATCAGATGTGATAAATTTTCAGTGATTGCCACCATAGTTTGTAGACTCTATAACTTTCACAAAGACCAAATAATATACACTAATTTGGGTTCATTTTACCAAAGATATGTAGCAGTATACATTTTGGCACAAATTTATGAAGCAAATTACTTATTTGCAAAATTTTACAATAGAAACTAAAAAAAAGTGTTTTTTTTTTTTAAAAATTGCTGTTTTTTTGCTTATATCGCAAAAAATAAAAAACCCAGTGGCGATTAAATACCACCAAAAGAAAGCTCTATTTGTGAGAAGAAAATGATAAAAATTTTGTTTGGATACAGTGTAGCATGACTAAGTAATTGTCATTCAAAGTGTGAGAGTACTGAAAGCTGAAAATTGGTCTGGGCGGGAAGGTGCATAAGTGCATGGTATTGAAGTGGTTAAGCATGAAGCAGGTCTGGACAAAAACTTTAAAGTGGAAGTCCATGCAAAAACTAAAATCGCTGCATCTATAGCCACCAACATTCTAAAGCCGCGTACACACAGTCAGACTTTTTGCCAACAAACTTAAAAATGAGCAAGTTTGACAAAAAAATCTGACCGTGTGTACGCTCCATCGGACAAACTGTTTTGGTTTTCATCGGACAAATGTTCGGTCTGCAAACGGACAAACTTTTCGCCAACAAAAGTCCGATGGAGCAAAGTCCAACCGTGTGTACAGAAATCCATCGGACTTTTGTCCGATGGACAAATAAGCATGCCCAGAACCAATGTTAAAATCAACCAACAATAGCAGAAGTTGACCAAAGGGTGGCGGTAAAGAGCAGAAAAGAGCCGAAAAACCACGTGATGTTTTGGGAAAGTTTGCAGAAAAGTCCTGCCGTGTGTATGCTATGGGTGTGTCCGACCAACTCCCTTCGGACAAAAATCCACAGAAAAGTTTGTTTGAAGTCCGACCGTGTGTACGAGGCTTTACACTTGCCTATCTAGCCCTGAAAAGAAAAAAATGAGTATACATATATTTTCTGCAGGCGATCCCACCCAATCTCCAGCGGCGGAAGCTCTGTTGAGTACACGTCTGACAACGGCTGTGAAATGACTGGAAAGTGACGTCACCCATAGAGTTACTATGGGGCTTCCATTGACAGACGTGTCCTCTGCACTTGCCTCCACAGCAAAGCCGCGGTTGACAGGTCAGCATGGGATCAGAGCTTTCGCCGCTGGAGATCGGGTCGGATCGCCTGTAGAAAAGGTATGTATACTGATTTTTTTTCTTTACAGGACTAGATAGGTTAGTGTAATGCCGCGTACACATGACCGTTTTTCATGACAAGAAAAATTCAATTTTTTAGATTGGTCGTGAAAAACGGTCGTGCGTATGCTCCATACCATTTTTTGCAACGAGAAAATTGCCCGAATTTTTTTTAGAACCTGCTCTATTTTTTTTGTTGTTTTCTTTTACGTCGTGAAAAACGGTCGTGTGTGTGAAAAAAAACGCGCATGCTCAGAATCAAGTATGAGACGTGAGCGCTCGTTCTGGTAAAACTAGCGTTCAGAATGGAGATAGCACATACGTCACGCTGTAACTGACAGAACAGCACGAGGCTGAAAAGCGCAAATCGTCTCTAACCAAACTTTAGTAACACGAGGATCAGCAAATGCAGCCCAAAGGGTGGCGCCATTCGAATGGAACTTCCCCTTTATGGTGCCGTTGTACGTGTTGTACGTCACCGCGCTTTGCACAAGCGTTTTTTTTTTCATGAACGTGTGTATGCAAGGCAGGCTTGAGAGGAATCATGACGAGAAAAACTTTTTTTTTTTTGCATGACATGAATAACGGTCGTGTGTACGCGGCATTAGAATGTTGGCTATAGATGCAGGGATTTAAGTTTTTGCATGGACTTCCACTTTAAGGCTTTCAAATTTGTGGTCCCAGCGATGGCATGGAGAAATGCTCTGGCAAGCGATTTTTCAGAACTTCCATATGAACGTTCAGACAGAATTCTGCTGGTGTATTGCGAGCTTTAGACATCTCTGCAGTTGCATGCATGTCCAGTGTATTCAAGCTTCCTTCAGCTTCACTGTGAGTGGCATAACTACCGTGTTTCCCCGAAAATAAGCGTGGGTCTTATATTAATTTTGGTAACAAAAGACACAGTGGGGCTTATTTTTGGGGTAGGTCTTACCATGTAATGTGCTGTCTTCTCTCCCCCTCTCTCTCCCTCCCTGCCTGACAGGAATCCCCAGTGTAAACTGAGTTAAAATGTTTGTAAACTCCTATAATCCACTCTATTACAGTATTTTATATAATGTATAGTGTGTGTTTCTGTAACATAATTGTGCCAAATACCTTCGTTACAGCGCCACTCTGCGCTTCTGTGACCCGCCGGAGCTCTCTTCCCCGCAATTATATTACATAAACACACACATTGTACGTTATATACTCCTGTAATAGAGTGGCTTATAGGATTTTACAAGCATTTTAAACTAGGGCTTATTTTCGGGGTAGGTCTTATTTTCGGGGAAACACGGTACACAAGAACTTGTATGCAGGCTGGGTGTCAGATTGATTGCTTTGGGGGTTTTATTTTATTATAGATATTTCACTTTTTTACGAGATAATTTCCCATACATACATCAAGTTATCATAAAATTTCTTATTTTTCTTTAAAAAAATGAGTGATTGGAGTATAATTTGTGTCAGGCCTCCCCTTTCTCTTCAGAGGAAAGACGGATTGCCTCACAAACAGTGCTGATGGGATTAGGCAGGCTTCAGGTTATTCAGGACACACCAAAGTCAGTTTGCCCTGTCAGAAGATATGACGAGAGCGGCTTAACCACGCCGACAGGCAAGATTTAGGTAAATACAAAAACTAAACTGTGGGGAATACAGCTGAGAGCGTGGGTAGCATTAAGAGTCGGTTTATGAAGTCTTCATCTAAATAAATAACTTTATTACACAAGTCATGAATTAAACATCTGAGGCTTCTGGCAGCAGAGAGATTATGTTTCAGTGAATTGACATTTCCTGCAGGTGCTACAGCGAAAAGAGTTCAGGGACTGTTTGGTTTTAATAACTTTATTTACAGATGCAAACAACATAATTGCAACTTATTTTTCTGTACCCTTTAGTTGTTAGAAAAAAATAAATTGCAGTTTTATAGCAGGGCTCGACTTCCATTTAGCTAATAGCATCACAGCTGCACGCCAGTCTTGCTATAAATCATGAAAGAATTTGGATCTATTGCAGCATTGACATCACACATTCTCCATATTTTGCAGTGTATGTGTTCAATTTGAGACAGCAAATACGCAGTCATTTTCTTTATAGTACCAAATAATTTTACCGCTATTGTTTGCATTTAAGCAGTACTTTCTTTTAAAGGGGATGTATTTGATTTTATCTATCTATCCATATATATATATATATTTATGGCCAAGAATAAAAACTACAGACATTAAAGTGGAATTCTGGGCCAAACCTACCCTACCTATTCTTAAAGCAGAGTTCCACCCATTTCTGTGCTTATTAAAAGTCAGCAGCTACAAAAAGTGTAGCTGCTGACTTTTAATACACCGACACTTACATGTCCCACGGTCCAGCGATGCGGCCGCCTGAAGCCTCGCTTCTCTCCTTCTCTCCACGGCGCTGGCATTGCAATTGTGGGCACCCGGCTGTGACAGCTTGCGGCTTCACTGCGAGTCGTGCTGCACGTTCTGAATGGCCGGGTAATATTCTGGCATACCAGGAAGTTTCCTGGTTGGCCGGCAGGGCCGCTTTGAGGGCAGCGGCGCCCGTAAAAAATATGGGGGGCTGGGCCAACATGAAATTGCTCATGCACCGCCACTGCTCAGGAAAGCCGTACATGCTCGGTTATTTTCGGGCAGGCGCGTGCGCAGTTACGTAATGGAGCTGGGCGGCACCATTTTTAAATTTTAAGGCAGCAGTGGCATTCATCTATGTGGGGTCTCGGCAGTGGCAAGTGCCTCATCACAGCCTGGAAAGACCCCTCCACAGCCTCTGACCACTTCCTGTTATTGCTCTCCTGTACCAATTCCGCAACCTCTGGCATGTCCTCCTGTACCATTCCTGTACCATGTCTGCAGCCTCTGTATCTCCTGTACCATGTCCGCAGCCTCTGTATCTCCCGTACCATGACAGCAGCCTCTGACATGTCCTCCTGTACTATGTCCGCAGCCTCTGACATGTCCTCCTGTACCATGGCCGCAGCCTCTGACATGTCGTCCTGTACCATGTCCGCAGCCTCTTACATGTCCTCTTGTACCATGTCCGCAGCCTCTGCATCTCCTGTACCATGTCCGCAGCCTCTGCATCTCCTGTACCATGTCCGCAGCCTCTGCATCTCCTGTACCATGTCCGCAGCCTCTGCATCTCCTGTACCCTGTCTGCAGCCTCTGCATCTCCTGTACCATGTCAGCAGCTTTTGCATCTCCTGTACCATGTCCGCAGCCTCTGCATCTCCTGTACCATGTCCGCAGCCTCTGCATCTCCTGTACCATGTCTGCAGCCTCTGCATCTCCTGTACCATGTCTGCAGCCTCTGCATCTCCTGTACCATGTCTGCAGCCTCTGCATCTCATGTACCATGTTTTTTTTGCATAGGTTAGTCAGCATAGGCGTTAGGAGAGGGAGAAAGTATTTTTAAAGCGGAACTTCATCCAAAAGGGGAAGTTTTACTTTAAGCCTTCCTCCCTTGCTCCTCTTTAACATTTGGCAATTTTTTTTTTGGGGGGGGGGAGAGCAGGTCCCTGGTTTTGACAGATTACAGCTTCCACTTCCGCTTGGAATCGCATAGGCGATCTGAACAGAAGCACCCTCGGGTGAGCACAGCCCTGGATCCTGGAACAGGCAAGTGTCTCTTTACTAAAAGACAGCAGCTACAACTGGAGCTCTTCTTTAAGATTAGTGGGGTTTAGCTTGGAATTCCACTTTCCCCCAATTTTTTATTTTTTTTTACCATGTAAATATGAAATATTGCATATGAGTATTTAATATTTGAATAAGTACTCAGAAGGTAAAGCGTTTTGGTTCCTTTTCACAAGTTCCCTGTTGTTAGAAAATGTGGTTAATTAAACAAAAAATAATATTGACATTAATAAATATCAATATTATTAATCATCACCCACTTCACTGTTTGATAGTGGTAGGTAAGCAATGAAAAACATCACAAAGTAGGTGAAAACGAATATATTGTATAAAGAAATAATCATGAACAGCTTAGTTACAGCTTGGTTACCAGCAAGAAAATATTACACAAATATTACAGAACCAATCCCAAGTGTCTTCCCAATCGATACAAATTACAATGATTAAAATAGTTGTACACCCAGTAAAACGACTTTTACCTACAGGTAAGCCTAGATTAAGGCTTACCTGTAGGTGCTGGAAATATCTACTAAACCTCCACGGTTTAGGAGATATTTACAATCGAGTCGTGCGCTGATGTCTACGGCTCAGGCGCACTTTAGAAATGGCGATCGTGCCGGCCACCCGCGATCGCTCCACAGAGAGCCAGAACTGGGATCTGTCAATGTAAACGGACAGATCCCCATTCTGACAGGGGAGGAGAGACAGATCTGCTGTTCCTAGTGATTAGGAACAGAGATCTCTCTCCTCCTTCAGTCAGTTCCATCCCCCCTAGTTAGAAACACCTCCCAGGGAACACATTTAACCCCTTCCCTGGCAGTGAAATTTACACAGTAATCAGTGCATTTTTATAGCACAGATCGCTGTATAAATGTGACTGGTCCCAAAAATGTGTCAAAAGTGTCCGATCTGTCCACCGCAATGTTCCAGTCTGGCTAAAAATCGCAGATCAGCGCCATTACTAGTAAAAAAAAATAATAATAATAAAAATGCCGTAAAACTATCCCCTATTTTGTAGACGCAATAACTTATGCACAAACTAATCAATATACACCTATTGCGTTTTTTTTTACCGAACATGTAGAAGAATACATATTGGCCTAAGACATTTTTATTTTTATTTTTTTGGATGTTTATTATAGCAAAAAGTAAAAAAATATTTTTATTTTTGCAAAATTGTTGCTATTTTTGTTTATAGCGCAAAAAATAAAAACCACAGAAGTGATCAAATACCACCAAAAGAAAGCTCTATTTGTGGGAAAAAAAGGGCATAAATTTTGTTTGGGTACAACGTTACACAACCACGCAATTGGCAGTTAAATCGACGCAGTGCTGTATCGCAAAAAAAATTATTGAAGTGCATTATTTCTATTATTACATTGTTATATAAAAATAAAATAGTTCAACTCACCATAATGCCGAATCAGTGGGAGCCCTGAGCGTGTCACTTGCCAACGTCACCTGCCTTCAGATGCGGATTGTCACTTGCCGCGTCACCTGCCACCAGATGCGGATTGTGACTTGCCACATGTTGCGGATTGTCACTTGCCACGATGTCACCTGCCACACATTGCGAATTGTCACTTGCCACAACGTCACCTGCCACACATTGCGGATTTTCAGTTGCCACGACGTCACACTTTGCAGATTGTCACTTGCCACCTGCCACACATTGCGGATTGTCACTTGCCACAACGTCACACATTGCGGATTGTCACTTGCCACAACGTCACACATTGCGGATTGTCACTTGCCACGACGCCACCTGCCACACATTGCGGATTGTCACTTGCCACAACGTCACACATTGCGGATTTTCACTTGCCACAACGTCACACATTGCAGATTGTCACTTGCCACAACGCCACCTGCCACACATTGCGGATTGTCACTTGCCACAACATCACCTGCCACATGTAGCGGATTGTCACTTGCCACAACGTCACCTGCCACACGTTACAGATTGTCACTTGCCACTTCACCTGCCACATGTAGCGGATTGCCACTTGCTGTGTCCCAGATAAAGGCAGGCAGCAGAGAGATGATGTAATCTCTCTGCTGCCCGCGGCTGCACAGTGAGGGCGGAACTGCAGTGATGCAGGGCGGGCGCTGAGAGATGATGTCGACTGTCCAGTCCGTTCACTCGGCCGCCGACCTGCCCGCTGACTGTTCCCCTGTTCTGCCCGCATGCTCCTGCCACCTCAGCACCGGGCTCCTCACAGTGGGATAAGCAGTGGAGCGGGCAGGACAGGCCGGCTGGTGGGCGGCAATTTGCTGCCCCCCTGAAAGTGCAGCTTGGGACTCATCGGGTCCCATGGTAGGTCCGGCCCTGTCTTTAGGCATACCTGTATGTGGTCAGACCCATGGCAGCACTTTGTAGTTTTGAGTAGAATGGAGAAGGTTTAGAACCTCTTTCATCTTGAATTGCTATCTGGGTTTTCATTGGATAAACGCACCCTCACATTTTACCCCTGTGACACCAGAACAAATATTAGGAGAATGCAAGGTCACTGGGGAAAGAAAAGGGGCAGAAAAACAGAGCACATTAAAACATCTAAACGATTCTAAACGTTCTCTATACTGCTAGTTTATGGAGATTCTATCCTTTCCCTACTGATGTGTAAGTTCTGAGCCTCTGGAGTCCAAAATGCAGCACTTGAGGCTTTTGTTAGCTCTTGATAGCATTCTGAGTTTTCCTTACCTAGGCCAGTAAAGGAAAAGTATTATTTCAACTGGCTTCCAGTAGTTAAATGGTAACTCCAATTTTGTGGGGGAAAAAAATAGCAAATTATAAAAAAAATATATATAACATATACAATTGCGAAACAAGTCACATTGTAATTGAATGGTATTAAAAATAAATTACCTTTCCTTTTTAATCTTCAGCACTGT
The DNA here is from genome assembly GCA_029206835.1 of Rana muscosa. Taxonomy (NCBI): domain Eukaryota; kingdom Metazoa; phylum Chordata; class Amphibia; order Anura; family Ranidae; genus Rana; species Rana muscosa. The sequence continues at coordinate 169,525,824 of CM055117.1, read as the reverse complement.
AATTTTCTGTGAAATGCAATATGTAATAATACAGATAATAATAATATGTAATAATGAAATAATACAGAATGTGTACAGAATGTCCCCAGAAATGTAATTTTTTGTTTGTGTGATTGGCTCACTGACTTTCCCAGAAGTCTGCACTAAGATACAAATCAGATTTCAGGCATCCCCTGCAACAAAAATGTAATTTTCCAATAGGAAATCACATCTAAAGGGACGCAGGCCCAGCAATTTTCCTCATTAGAGCTTTGCAGATGCAGCAACTGGTTGATAATTAACCATTTGCCAACTGCGTCATATATATATATATATATATATATATATATACACGTCGGCAGAATGACACGGCTGCGCAAAGCGACGTATCTATACGTTGCTTTGAATTTCGGGCCGTGCGTGACCATGCCCGCGGAATCCGCGGACTTGACGTCCGCCAGTTTCCTGCGAACGTGTCATGGAGCTGCAGAACGGGGGGATGCCTGTGTAAACAAGGCATCTTCCTGTTCTGCCTTGTGACAGGACACTGATCTTCTGCTTCCTGTCATCGGGAGCAGTGATCAGTGTCGTGTCACATGTAGCCCAGCCCCCACACAGTTAGAATCACTCCCTAGGACACACTTAACCCCTTCCCCGCCCCTGCTGGTTAACCCCTTCCCTGCCAGTTTCATTTACACCGTAATCAGTGCATTTTTATAGCACTAATCGCTGTATAAATGACAGTGGTCCCAAAATAGCGTCAAAAGTGTCCAATGTGTCTGCCATAATGTGGCAGTCATGATAAAAATCGCTGATCGCCGCCATTACTAGTAAAAAAAAAAATATTAATAAAAATGCCATAAAACTATCCCCTATTTTGTAGACGCTATAACTTTTGCGCAAACCAATCAATAAACGCTTATTTTTTAAACAATTTTTTTTACCAAAAATATGTAGAAGAATATGTATCGGCCCTAAACTGAGGAAAATTTTTTTTTTATATATATTTTTGGGGGATATTTATTATAGCAAAAAGTAAAAAATATTGCTTTTTTTGCAAAATTGTTGCTCTATTTTTGTTTAATAGCGCAAAATTAAAAACCGCAGAGGTGATGAAATACCACCAAAATAAAGCTCTATTTGTGGGAAAAAAAGGACGTCAATTTTGTTTGGGAGCCACGTCGCACGACCGCGCAATTGTCATTTAAAGCGACGCAGTGCCGAATCGCAAAAAGTGTCCCGTTCATTTGGCAGCCAAATCCTCCGGGGCTGAAGTAGTTAAGAAACCACTTACATTAGACTCACTGTTGCACAGACAAACACACAGGGATTTCTTCCAAATAACAAAAGGTAATCTGCAACAAAGTTTGTCAAGATCCTTGTAAAGTACATAGATCCCCCAGAGGGGAATGTTTTATTCTTGGTTTGTTCCTTTTGCTTTCTTTTTTTTATACTGTATATTCTTTTTTCCCTTTTTTATTTTATTTTTTATTTTTTTATTAATTGATTTTGTTTATAGGGACTCTAGCTTTTTTTGCGGAACTACAAAACTGCTAGCAGTGTTATCAGTTCTTAGCTGAAAAGACTCTGGGATTTTCTTACAACCAGGAAAATTGTGTTATGCCGCGTACACACGACCGTTTTTCATGACGAGAAAAATGGCAATTTATAAAATGGTCATTAAAAACAATCGTGTGTAGGCTCCAGAGCATTTTTCTCGACGTGAAAAATGGGCATTAAAAATTTAGAACATGCTCTATTTTTTCTCATCGTTTTTCTCGTCATCGTTTTTCTCGTTGTGAAAAACGGCTGTGTGTAAGCTTTAATGACGGGGAAAAAACGCTCATGCTCCGAAGCAAGTTATGAGACGGGAACGCTCGTTCTGGTAAAACTAGCGTTCATAATGGAAATAGCACATTCGTCATGCTGTAACGGACTGAAAAGCACAGAGACTGAAAAGCGCGAATTGGCTAACACCAAACTTTTACTGACACGCGGTAAAACGAAATCGCCAAAAGCAGCCCAAAGGGTGGCACCATCCGAATGGAACTTCCCCTTTATAGTGCCGTCGTATGTGTTGTCGTACGTGTTGTACGTCACCGCGCTTTGCTCAAGCATTTTTTTTCACGATAGTGTGTAGGCAAGGCAGGTTTGAGAAGAATCGCGTCGAGAAAAACGTTGTTTTTTACAATGACATTAAAAACGTCCGTGTGTACGCGGCATAAGCCATAGAGGGAAATTAGTGACTAATGACATTTCTGAAGATTTCTCCTGTACATCTGACATTAGATTTTCCAGACTGGAGACTTTGACTTTGCAAGGGGTTAGGGTGAGTATAAATGTCAACCAACCTCCAATTACCCTGTACTGGATTTATGTTTTCTTCAAATGCCCACAATTATTTGTGCTTTATTTTCATCAGCAGCCTCTCAAATGGGGCCTCTCTCCCACCCCCAAACTATAGCAGACCTGTTACATCATTGCTGCAAAGAAAAAAATGTCCCTAATGCTGTCTCTGTTCCCATTGTAGAGATTTCCATTATTTCCTGCCACCCTGTCCATAGATGTCATAGACATGGGATTTAGGCTGAAATTCATTTGGCATTTATATATTTTTCACTTTGTGCTTTTTACACCACATTTCCCCCTACTTCATTTATCTTTCAAACTGTACATCTTAAAGCCGGGTTCCGGTCACAAATTTTTATTTTTTTTGACAATTTAAATTTAATTACATTAAACATCACGTTAAAGATAATGATAGATCACCAATCGATCGGTAAATCAATCTTACACTTGCCTTATTTGCAGCAGCTCATGATGTGGCCTTTGCCATCCTATGTGTGGGCATCTGAAGCCCAGTACATTTTTTTTCTTCTTTTCGTGGAGAGGTGCATGCTGGATCTCGCGCGTGCACGGTAGAGCGACGCTCATAGCGCAGGTTGTTTGTGCCGTTGTCATGACAACGGGCGGCGGCGGAGGAACGTCCCGCCCCCGTGGTTATGACAACATAGATAAACAGCCTTAATCGCGTCATTTCTTTGTTGAAATCCCGTGATTTTTCGGCACAGACGAGCGCACAGTCTTCTAGGAAATTATGACACTCCTTTCCCAGGAGTCTGTGTGGCTTAGGTTGGACAGGAGAAACACCGCGGTCCAAGAAGGCAGATTAGGAATTCTGCCTAGCAACAGGAATTTCCAGGCATGTTAAAAAAAAAAATTCACAGAACTTTTTTAATCATATTTAAAGTAAGCTAGTGCAGTAAAGTATTATTTTAGGGTGGAGCTCCGCCTTTAACTTTGCAATAGCTCACAAGGTGAGAGGCATATAGCCCAACTCCACCTAAAGTACAGTTTAAAAAAAAAAATTGACCAGGCTAGTTGAAAATATAAAGAGCAGCACTAGCTACAATACTTACCTTCTCTCTGGTACTGTTCCCCGCAGACTCATTGTTCTGCGATCCAGCACTGGTCCTTAGCTGGCTTGAATGACACCCAGCAAGGAGAGGCTAAAACTTGGTTTTACCTATGGGGGCTGAGCTGTCCCTACATCATACATGATAAAAGATGTATCCAGGCTTCTGGGTTGAAATGAAAGGCGATGAAAGCATTATCAGCGGAATACTCTAATCTCTTAATGAGGTAATCATTGGATTGGTCTGTAAAATCAAGAGATCACATTAATGAGCTTCAACCATCTTTCCAATTTTTATTGCATTGACTAAATCTTAGTCCGGCCATAGATGATATGATTTTCCTTCGTTCCACCACAGGTGGTGGTGGAAGGAAATAATAATCGCTCAATTTCCCTATTAACACAGTCATTGTTGATAGGGGAATCCCTCTTGTGGAGCTATTGTGTTCTCTTGGTGGGGGAGCATGGGGAGTCGTCCCTGCCAGGCGAACACACAGTGATTACTGCTAGTGGTTATAGCCAATGGCAATAATCGCACGAAAATTCTGACATACTGGTGTTACCTGAGTTGTTCTATCAATCAACTTGGGTACAATCAGCCTGCCCATACATGGTTCGAACTTCGGCCGGTTAAGCAGAGACTGGCTGAGAATCGAACCATGTATTGATATCTTTAGCATACAGCTCTGGTGGGGCACTAGTATGTGTCATGTGATTTAGGGCTCATTCAGATGGGCACCGAGCCCCTGTTCTGAGCTGCTTTTGCTGTGTGTGCATCCACCTCAGAGCTGCATGCAGGCAGCCTGTAAATGTGGATGCATTCACAGTGGCTGCACGGACACAGTCGCATGTCAAAATTTGACATGCAGGCAGGAATGGGTGCATGTATCCTGCCCATATGTCAAATTTTGACACGTGGCTGTGTCCGTGCAGCTGCTGTGTCTGCAGCCACGTCTGTGAGCTGCCTGTGTGCAGCTCATGGATGGATGAACATGCAGCAAAAAACTACTCGGCACCCATCTGAATGAGCCTTTAACATAATGACTTGTGGCAAGCTAAAGATACCAAAATGAAATGATAATTACCTTTTCCAACTGTTTTTGGGAGGATCAGGCAACAGTTTAATGTCCAACTGCTCTTGGGGAGGTGGGTACAGGGCCAGAACAAGGGGTGGGCGGTAGGGGTGGCTGCCCTGGGTGCAGTGGTTTACTTTAGGGATGGGGGCACCTTCATTCTGTTACAAGGCTGGGCAGTTTGGCATCTTTGGGCACTGGATGACCTAGTCCCAGCACTGGGTGTGGTAGCAATTGATCAGACATCCTGTGAGCCTGTCATGTTTACTCCTGTTCCTCCCTGAAATAAGCTGTGTCAGCAACATCTGCCTGTGCCATTAATCTCATCCCCAGCAGACAACCCAGCTATCAAGTGAACAAAAGTTTATTCGCAGACAAATCCTCCAGAGTTGATACACTTTTCTCTGAAGATCTATTGGTCGGTGGTCTTGAAGAGGTCTGAACAAGGGCATAGACATCCGATACGCAGCTGAAAAGTCAACATGAAAGTGTACAATCTATAGCTTATTGACTTAAAGTGATTGTAAAGTCTCCTTTAAAATAAATAAATAACATGTTATACTTACCTCCTCTATGCAATTGGTTTTGCACAGAGCAGCCCGGATCCTCCTCTTCTCAGGTCCCTCTTTGCTGCTTCTGGCCCCTCCCTCCTATTGAGTGCCCCCCACAGTCAGCAGCTTCCTTTGGGGGCACTGGAGCCGAGTCACAGCTCTGTGTGTCCATTCAGACCCCTCTCTCCCCTGATTGGCTCACTGACAGCCGCGGGAGCCAATGGCGCTGCTTCTAAGTCTCAGCCCATCAGGAGGAGTGTCCCGGAAGGCTTAGACATTCATGGACATCGCAGGAGAGAGATGGGGCTCAGGTAAGTAAGTAGGGGGGTGGTGGGGTGGCTGCTACACACAAATTTTTTTTTTATCTTAATGCATAGAATGCATTAAGATAAAAAAAACCTTCTCCCTTCACAACGCCTTTAAAGCCGAACTCCAGGCAAACCGCAAAATAAACAGATAACATTTATGTAAAGTAGTTGTTTTTCTTGCCAAAGGAATTATGAGAAGCCCGCCCAGACCTGAAATTTACACAGCTCTGCAACACAGCATAGCCACACAGGTGGCAGTAAAAAAAGAACACATTTAATGATGCATTAAAAGAGAAGTAGATTGTAGATAGATGCTGCATCTATCCCCCGCCTCCTCTGCACTGAGAACTAAGTGATCAAACACAGCTGATCGATCACTCCTCTCCGCTCCGAGCAGAAAGCCATGACTGTCAGTCGCCGGCTCTCTGCTCTGCCCCTCCTGCACTCACTGGAACACTGGGCTGGGTAGGGGAGGGATCAGCTGGCTCAGTCCTCCAGCGGCAGAGCTTTCTTCCGGTCCAGGCATCTTGGTGGATCCTGACTGTAAAGTGAAGATCTTTCTTCAGCCTGGACCAGCTGAGTGACGTCAGCTTTAGCCTGTCGAAATTTTACCTGTGGCTGAAAATGGGTGACAAGTGTGCAAGAGGAACTGCACTCCTGGGATCCATAGGAGAATTTTATAGCCAAAATAGCTTTTTGTCTATACTTCTCATGTAAAGGGAGAAGTCCAGCCAAAGCTTGTTTGGCTGTACTTCTCCTATGGATCACAGGAGTGCAGTTAGTTTTGCACTCCTTTGACTGAAGTCCGCTCTCTGCTGACGTCACGGATGTCAGTCCAGGCACCGTTTCATCTCGAAAATTGGAAGTCTGGATCCTCCAGGTGCCTGGACTGATAGGCGTCTCAGCCTCTCAGCGAGCTGCTGAAAGCCTGAGGCGGCTGCTCCGCCCCCTGCACAGCTCAGCGCTCCAATGAGCAAGGAGGGAGAAGGGCAGAGAGCTGTGATTGACAGTCTGCAGCTGTCTGCTCACAGAGCTCTGAAAACTGAGTGATCTGCGGTGTTCGATCGCTTGGTTTTCAGTGCAGAGGCGCTGGGGGAAAGATGCAGCATCCACCTAGGTAAGTGTGAATATGGAGAAAAAACAAAACAAACCCATACTTCTCTTTTAATGATTACAGGGCTGAATTAATTTGAACCCTCTATAGTTGCCTGTTATTTTTTATTTTATTTTTCTGTAAAAGACAAATTTAAGTTCTCCTAAAAAACTGTAAGTTCTTGGTAACAGAACCCCTTTTTGTTATCATTCGTATATTATACAAGCCCTGTACAGTGGTGTCTGCATCATATATATAAAGAGTAATAATAATAACAGCAGGTCCTACGATGGCTCTATCAGCCATGCATGCAGTGATTTTCCTGTTGAAGATATCAAGATGTAACAGTTAAAATGTGGTCCTGAAATGTCATTATTGAACCCACTTATTCCATTACCAGAAAACCAATTTACTGCACAAGATCAGTTTTACTCATATATGAAGCTTCAACATCTGGCTCATCAGCTCATTTCAGCGCTTACAGAACTACAGCTATAAAACCGTTGGAAGACAGAGATCTCAGTCTTTTAGAGAAAAAGAAGCCTAACTGATGAACAAGCTGTTGTTGGCCTCTGTTTCTCATTTTGCTCGGGTAATTAGCCAACTGGGGGAATGCCATATGCAAGCTTTATCGGTGAATGGAAATATTTACAGTCAATTGGGCCATTCCACTGCTTCAATAAATCTGGAATACTACAAGATTTCCAAGGTTTTTATGTAGCAGCATGGTTAGGTTCTGTCTGATATTTTATGTCACACTTTGGAACATTCATTGACATTTTTTTGTAAACCAGGAGGTAATCCCTTATAGGGAGTCAGTTAATTGTTCCTCCTCTTCCATCCTCACTTTCTGATTCTTGTATTTTGCCTCTGGAAACTTAAATTTCATTGGAACGCTTTTCTGGCTGCATTAGGAAGTCCTGCGCCTAATTTCACGAAAGCCACATGACCGTTTTCTTGCTATTTCCAACACATGGAACATATTCAGGCAGTTCATATGTTCTTCATGTTTATATTTTGGCGCTTTTGGCTGCAGAAAACTTATAAAGAAACCTTGCTGTATCTGTGATAAGAATTTTGGAGGCCAATAGGTATTCCATGTTGAAGTACTGTATATACTCAAGTATAAGCCGAGTTTTTCAGCACATTTTTTGTGTGCTGAAAATGCCCTCCTCGGCTTATACTTGAGTCACCTTTTTGCGCCTAATCTCCCAGATTTGGGGACCCAGTACCGACCGGCCGTATTTCCACTGGACCCAAACCTTGGCACACATGTAGTTCCATTTCTCCTTTATATGTGTGCAAAGTTTTTTGTCTGGGGGACCTACGGCCGGGGAGCAACGATTTTTCAAACCCGGGTACCCCTTCCATAGACTCCCATGTTAAACGTCAGTCTAGTCATGGACACAGTGAGGCATGGACATGGACACAGTGAGGCATGCAGATGGACACCCTAGGCATATACTCGAGTCAATACGTTTTCCCAGTTTTTTGTGGTAAAATTAGGTGCCTCGGCTTATATTCGGTCGGCTTATACTCGAGTATATACGGTAAATCGTATCACACATGTAGATATTGTGATGCAGGCAATAATTTCCGAGACAAAATTCTGCCTAGGGCAATTCTGCAACCGTTTCATAGACCGCTTACTGACAGTTACTTGAATCTTTCGCAAGTTGCACCATTTGTTGCACAGATGGGAGACCAATTTCTAATGAGTTTGTATGAATTCCCAGTTCTGTTAATGTACACTTACAACTGGGATCAGGCTTCCCCAATAGACTTGGCCCAATAAATAATGGGTAAATAATAGGGCTGTTACTGATTAAAATTTTCGTGTTCGATTAATCGATTTTTTTTTTAATCGATTAATCGACTAATTTTGATTAATTATAACGCACATACAGATCCAACTACTTTTAGCTGATCTCCTTGCAGGCTGATTCCCAGGGCAGCTCCCAACCACTGGAAAAATGGATAGCAGGATACAAAAAACACACAAAGGCAGCGCTCGATGGGAATAGCATTAAAACTTTTATAGTCTTCAAGTAGGTAACAAAATAAATATTGCACTGGAGATAAAATCAATGTAGCTACATAAACTGTAAAAATGGTGCGAGTAATACCAAACGGTAGCAAAAGCAGTCATAAAAACATGTAGCTAAGTATGATACTGGTATAAAAATGTGTACAACGACACCACTGCTGAATCCAGATGAGAACTAACATCAGTCCGTCGGCATATAGATGTCCCGTGAAGGGAACTATCACAACTCCCAGTGGATGGCTGTAGAATCCCAGGTTGATAGAGGGAAGTGTAACAGCTCTTGCGTGTGGCAGATAGTAAGGTCCCGCCGGCATGCAGATATGAAGGTGCAGCAAAGGAGCTCTTCAGATGGACACGGCAAGCCCCGCCGGTGTCCGTGACGTCACCGGATCTCCGACAGAACTCCCTGAAGACCCGGAAGCCGGCGGAGAGGTGAGTACCGATCAAAACAATTTTGATCGATCAAAAAAATTAATCAATTAATCGAGGATTAATAGTTAATTTCCACAGCCCTAGTAAATAACTAGGGAATTTGGTTCTAACAGGAGGACACCTTTGTTATATTCTTTTGGGCATTAGTATTAGTATTAGGGACTTATAGGATCTTCAGCCTGTTTGCAAAAAATGACAAGTCATCAGCTACAAATATGGTAACTGTTGACTTCTAATACAAGGATACTTACTTGTCCAAGGATCCAGCGCTGTCCTCACCCTAGCCTGTTCTTTGCCAATCTTTGGTTTCCCAGCACAGGCATGTTTAGTGCAGGAAGCCAGCTGTGACTCCTTGCGGCATTACAGCCAGCTTCCCACTGCGCATGCCACGCTGCACTGTGCAAATGGTTCCACAGCCTTATGAGACCTGTGATATGTCCCAAGAGGTTGCGGGCAAGGGGGGAGCTGGTGGCAACTTCCGGTGGAATTGTCTAGGCGACCTGACCAGAAGTGGGAGCGGGCACATACCAAAACTAGGTTCCCGTTCTCCCCACCTCTCAAACAAAAACAATAAAAGCCCAAAATGTGTTAGGGAGGACATGAGGCGGAATTTCCCCTTTAGGATAAAGTTCAGCTTTAACTTGCTGTAGAGAAATCTCATCCTTCGAGTCTCTACAACCTACATTACCCCAGATAAACTGTATTGGTTTTGGATGAAGTTTGTTTGTAAAGATGAGGTCTACTAAGCAGTATCTGTACATGCAACTGCCACATAAGTTAACCTTGCTCATTTTGGATAAAACACAGGTGTTTTACCTGCCCTGGGAGCCGCCGGTGATGCTCACAACTGGCCATGGAATTGAATTGTTGTATCCCGTCGTACTCGGGTACACGCAGATGCATTTCTAAGGTTCAGGCCAAACTCTCTTCAACTTAAAACAGACATAGAATCCACCACTCCACAGCCACATGTAACAAAGGGGTAGGGTGGCTGGTGCGGTCAGTTATTGACCTAATATGGCCGAATTTAGTCAATGACCTTGTCCATTAGGGATTACACGGTCGCAGCTGATTGGGCTGGCGGTCTGCCGTCATGTGACAGTTTGTTGCGGGTTCGCTCATTCTTACTCAGGACTTGAAACTGCTTAGTTAATATAAAACCAATGGAGAAAGGGGGCACGCTTTAGCTTTTTCAGCTTGGGTACTAAAGAATCTTGTCCTGGCACTAAGTATAATGTTCTGGACTGCATAATAAATGTTCCTTAATTTTAAAGAAACTGCGGAAATATTTTTTTTTCACATCTAGTGCCACCTACTGGTGAAATTTGTAATCACAAATGACCATTTATGTATGATATAACTTGGCACTATTACTTCCCTACATGAATTTCAGCAACTAATGCAAACAAAATTAGGACAAAGTGGGTGATTTACTAAGAAGAAGGCACTGCACCAGTTCATACATTAATTGGTGCGCCGGAAAAGTCATTAATCGAACCGGCGCACATTGAAGCACAAATAGCGATACAAAATACCTGCATATGTAAACTGCAACTGGGGGAAGGTTAAATGCCCTTTTAGGAGGAGCGAGAGTCTTTTTACATAATTTTAACAAGGTGTCACATGTTGGCAACGTAACATGCTAACTTGACCTGTGTGCAAATCTCCTTAAAACAAAACATAAAGGTGAACCAGCGTAAAAAATGTTTTGTCAAGATTAGAGGTGCGCCCGTTCAGCCCATGCAATTGCATGAACGTTGCTTAACATTTACTAAGATTTTGGTTGCGCAGTGAACAAACATGTGTGAACGAGCGCAAGAGCCGCACTGCTTACATTGATCTAACGCAGTTCTAAACGTACTTGCAGGCACAGCAGGCTTTCTCTGAAAAAGTTACTTTCTCATTCTATTTTGGACATATTTGTTACTTGGGCAGTTGTTACTAAACTTTCTCACATTACCCCATAATATTGGCACCTCCATCTTCTTTCAATATTGAATTGGAGATGCCGTGTGCCATGTCCATAGTGGCGCACTGATTGCACTCTCCCGTGCGCCGAGACCGCTATAGTAAATGGGGGATTTGCGCTCTGTTACCGGCGCACCGTTTCGTAAATATGGAAATGCAGTGTGCATCTACTGATGGCGCATGGCTTTCGTAAATCATCCCCAAGGAGTTGTTTACAAGCATGCTGTGGGAAAGGGGGCTTACATGGTGCTAGAAGATGCAGGAATTCTTAAATGGGAAATCCCTACTAATAATACAGGCCAAGTCCTGATAATGCTTGACACTCTAGGGAATAAATATACCTTATATATCTGTTACGCTTGAAAATAAAAACAGTGATTACCGACCAATTCTTGTCGTGACACAAAAGCAGCTGATTGCATCCTACAGCATTTACCGTGCATTAGCATAATGAAGACACCGTGTTTTTTCGTGCTGTATTGTTTGCCAATTTTGCATAGACAATTGAAATGTGTACTTGTTCTGCTTATGGTAATTGCTTGGTGATGCAGATCTGTGTAGCAGTCTAATCTTATGGGACATGCTTTGATACAAACCATTGTGGGAACTAAGAGCCTTATTTTCCAATTCAAATACGACAATCACCTGGGAGATACAGAAATGGTTCTTAACTTGTGATATAAGTAATCGGTTTTTACAGACTTTTCTATGACAAACACAATCATTTATGATTTTGTATTCCCACAAATCCCCTAGGTTTCTTAGTAATGTTTGATATAGAAGTATTTGTGTATTGCCAGAAATACAAAGAAGCTGTCATTGCTCCTACAGTTCAAGTTTATTAGTCGGCCGATTCATGGAAACCAATGCACTGCCTCCCGTCTGTTGCTGGTACCTTATATAAACCTTTATTAGGATTGACAGTGATTGTGGGCTAATAAGTAAAAAAAACTCGCGCCAATTAAAAATATATATATATATATATATATATATGCTAATTAAGCTGCACCCCTAAAAAACTTAATGGATACCCATAAAGTGCAATGTGGAATTATATAACAAGGGGGCGCTAGTGAATGTATAAATTATAACTAATATATAAACAATCACATATGGAATGCTAAATCAAATATTAAATAAAAGTACATGAATTAACAATGATAAAAACATCAACTATTGATGTGACTTGAAAAGTGAAACAAATCAAATGTGATCTCAGCAAATGAAACCAATATAATATAAAAAACATCCAGTGAGTGAATCGTGACTAATCCATAATAAAGTCCATAAAAAGTGTTCCAGTATGTTCTTTGAAGTGAACCTTCACCAATACAAATACAACACCCAAAGTGCTATGGATGGATGGCCGCTTACCCCAAGATGTTGACCCTTTTAACTAAAAAAGGGTCAGATATCGCTTATCGCAAGATGCCACTTGCTAGTAAAAGGATTGAGATCCCAAGTCCATTCGACTCCCCAGGGTAAATTCGATTGGAATATGCAGATGAAACGAATAATACCAAAAATAGTGTAATCCCATTTATTAAAATATAAATCAATAATAGAAAAGGCCAAATGGCTCCTTACATTACGTGGTGCCTTAACCCGGCACTGAGGCTGAAAGGCATGTGGAAGCCAATTCGTTCCGTCCGTCCGTGTGGAGAGCTGGCGTGCGTTCCACCTGCTACAGCGACTAACCAACGAGGACCGGAAGTAAGGTAAAAAACGTGACCAAGTACCGCCTCGACGTACGTTTCGTTAAATCGTCATCAGGAAGCGTACTGGGTCACTAAATAGGCGGACTTTTATAAGCCTGTCAATCAAGACAGGCTGAAAAACTAATTGTATCAGCCTCAGTGCCGAATCATGGGCACCAACGCGGAACATAATACATCAACAGTACATTAAAAACAAATTAAATTTAAATTATATGACAGGAATATTAGAATATACAGCATATATCCTAAAACATAATTAATTATTTAATAAAAAACCGGGAAGATGAAGCAATTAATAAATACTAAAAAATAAAGAGTGTTTAATAAAACTTTAATTTAAAATGGACTGCCAGAGGGAAAAATTAATCATTTGTTAAAAAACAATTTAAATCTAGATCTATGTTGAGTCCCTGTGGCTGCATCGTCTGTAGGCGATACAGCCATTGGGTCTCATTTTGAGAAATAGCTTTTTTCAAATCTGTGCCTCTCCAATGGGTCACCGCTCTGTCAATCCCATAGAATGTAAGCAGGCGAGGATCTCTGGCATGACACCGGTCAAAGTGCCGTGACACACTATGATTCGGGAATCCTTTGGAAATATTGGTGACATGCTCATTAATTCTAACCCTTAATTCTCGTGTTGTACGTCCCACATACTGTAGGGAACATGGACATTCCAGAACGTATGTGACGTACTTGGAATAACACGTAATTAAGGGTTTGACCTGGAATTCTTGTTTTGTAACAGAGGACCGAAACTTGGTGATTTTTTTACCATATCGGGTGGTTGTGCGACAGGATTTACACCTTGTACAATAATGGAAACCAGAGCCATCCAAAAAAGTCAAGGGTTTTGATGGGGGGTCAGGGACATTGGGTGCTATCATGTTTCTTAACCCTGGTGCTCATCTATAGATAAATTTGGGTTTGGAGGGAAGTACATTAACCAAATCTCTATCCTTAAGGAGTATAGGCCAAAATTTCTGAAAGGTACGCTCAATAGTTTTGTACTGCCTATGAAAGCCAGATACAAAAGCCAAATCTCCTTGGAAAGGAGGCTTTTTCTTGGAGGTCAAGAGTGTCTCTCTATCCATAATGGCCACTTGATGCTGAGCTTTTTGAAGTACATGAGGAGAGTAACCTTTTTCCATAAACTTTTCGGTTAGAATGGAGGCCTGTTCATGGAAGTCAGTAATACTCTCGCAATTCCTTCTAATCCTCATGTACTGACCTTTTGGAATAGCTCCCAACCATTGTGGGTGATGACAACTAGTGATTGGCACAAAACCATTTCTGTCTGTGCTCTTAAAGAAGGTCTTAGAACTAATCATGTTATTTTTCTTAATCAAAGTCAAATCTAGGTAGTTCACTGTATCTGTACTCCATTCAGCTGTAAATGTAAGACCATAATGGTTGTTATTAAGGTATGTGATGAAAGTAATTAAATCCTCTATTGGGCCCTCCCACAACAGGATAATATCATCAATGTACCTTTTATAGTACAAAAGAGCTGCCTTGGGTTCATGATATATAGTTTCATTCTCCCATTTATTGAGTACTAGGTTGGCTACACTGGGGGCATATCGAGCCCCCATAGCTACCCCCTTTATCTGGTTGAAGAATTGACCCTGAGTATTTGGACAAAGCCCATAATCTCCAGACATATTTGTCAAAATATGCTGGAGAAATTAAACAAAAAAAACTTAAAAAATATCAGAGGGATATAAAGGACTATGAGGAGAAAAAAGTTTATAAATGGCAGGAGGATTCGACATTGAATCATCCCAATGACCAGGGAATTGAGGATGATATGGAGGTTCACAATGTGGTCACGCAGGTGGCCCGGAACTTTAAAAAAACTCCATCCACACCCAAAAATTCCAAAATTCCAAATAGTCACAAAGCACAGGGATCACAAATTCCTAGGGGACCTCCCCCTCCGCCCCAACATCCAATCTATTATCCCCCGCCCACTAACTATTATCAGGATCAGTATGTAGCACCCACCTATAATAGGTATGGACCACTTGATAATAGACCTATGGATTATGGTTATCCCTATTCTAACCCAGGCCCTAGCCAACATCAGTCTAGACCACCTAGGGGTAACTTTATAGGGAACCATAGAGGCAGACCCAATCAACATCAAAACAATTACCAACAGGGGGGGGAATGGAGGGGATGGAAAGAACCTTACAAAATCCCACCTACTACCCCGCAATATTCCAAAGAACCTACCGCAAAAGGGGTAGAAGAGGGGGAACCAGGAAGAAAAAGACCAAGGGACAATTAACAACAGGGATTTTTAACCTAACCAATATAGAACTCTCCAAAGAAGAATTAGGTGTTCTCTCTCAGGGTTTAAAGTATGCGCCAGATAAAAACATTAATAAGTTTGAGCTATTTATAGATGTAGAAAAGTACGTCAGAAAACTTAATATTAAAAAACATTTTGCTTCTCAGATCCCTACTGTTTCATCCGCAGTGGTAACTGAACAGTTTGTTCAGAGTGGTTTGAGAAACAATTCTGTTTTTAACCCCAAAAAAGGGACCCATCATCATGTCGAGGTGTTTAAAAACATGGTGCAGGATGAAATTAAATCAGTTGAAGTCAAACACACTAGGAAAAATCGTGTAATAATAGAAGGTATCAAACAGCTAGAAAACAATAAAAACCTGGTGGTCCGCCCGGCAGACAAAGGGGGTGCTGTCGTGGTAGTCACCAAGGATGATTATAACATAGAAATTCAACAGCTGTTGGGTGACGCTGAAACCTATAGGGTGCTCGCCTCTGATCCGATTTGTAAACTGCGAACTGAATTGACCAATTGGGTCTCTAGAGGGGTGGATCAACATATCTTGAATCTGAAAGAAGCACAATATTTGGTCCCACGGGCTCCTCGTACCCCAGTACTATATACGGTACCCAAAATTCACAAAACCAGAGTCAAACCCCCTGGCCGACCCATCATAAGTGGGATAGGGTCTCTGTATTCTCGTGTTGGAGAGTATATTGACATATATCTCCAACCATTGGTAGCACAGGGCAAGTCCTTTTTGAAGGACAGTAGAGAGCTTATTAAGTCTATATCCAATATACCAGTGACAATTAATACAATTTTGGTTACAGTTGACGTGGAGTCACTGTATACCAACATCAAACAAGATGACGCTCTAGTAGCTGTAAGATTAGCTTTGGTTGAACAATCTAAGATACCTGTTGACCGAATTGATTTTTTGATGGAAGGTCTCAAACAAGCTATGGGCCATAATTATTTTTGGGCCCAGGGTCAATTCTTCAACCAGATAAAGGGGGTAGCTATGGGGGCTCGATATGCCCCCAGTGTAGCCAACCTAGTACTCAATAAATGGGAGAATGAAACTATATATCATGAACCCAAGGCAGCTCTTTTGTACTATAAAAGGTACATTGATGATATTATCCTGTTGTGGGGGGGGCCCAATAGAGGATTTAATTACTTTCATCACATACCTTAATAACAACCATTATGGTCTTACATTTACAGCTGAATGGAGTACAGATACAGTGAACTACCTAGATTTGACTTTGATTAAGAAAAATAACATGATTAGTTCTAAGACCTTCTTTAAGAGCACAGACAGAAATGGTTTTGTGCCAATCACTAGTTGTCATCACCCACAATGGTTGGGAGCTATTCCAAAAGGTCAGTACATGAGGATTAGAAGGAATTGCGAGAGTATTACTGACTTCCATGAACAGGCCTCCATTCTAACCGAAAAGTTTATGGAAAAAGGTTACTCTCCTCATGTACTTCAAAAAGCTCAGCATCAAGTGGCCATTATGGATAGAGAGACACTCTTGACCTCCAAGAAAAAGCCTCCTTTCCAAGGAGATTTGGCTTTTGTATCTGGCTTTCATAGGCAGTACAAAACTATTGAGCGTACCTTTCAGAAATTTTGGCCTATACTCCTTAAGGATAGAGATTTGGTTAATGTACTTCCCTCCAAACCCAAATTTATCTATAGATGAGCACCAGGGTTAAGAAACATGATAGCACCCAATGTCCCTGACCCCCCATCAAAACCCTTGACTTTTTTGGATGGCTCTGGTTTCCATTATTGTACAAGGTGTAAATCCTGTCGCACAACCACCCGATATGGTAAAAAAATCACCAAGTTTCGGTCCTCTGTTACAAAACAAGAATTCCAGGTCAAACCCTTAATTACGTGTTATTCCAAGTACGTCACATACGTTCTGGAATGTCCATGTTCCCTACAGTATGTGGGACGTACAACACGAGAATTAAGGGTTAGAATTAATGAGCATGTCACCAATATTTCCAAAGGATTCCCGAATCATAGTGTGTCACGGCACTTTGACCGGTGTCATGCCAGAGATCCTCGCCTGCTTACATTCTATGGGATTGACAGAGCGGTGACCCATTGGAGAGGCATAGATTTGAAAAAAGCTATTTCTCAAAATGAGACCCAATGGCTGTATCGCCTACAGACGATGCAGCCACAGGGACTCAACATAGATCTAGATTTAAATTGTTTTTTAACAAATGATTAATTTTTCCCTCTGGCAGTCCATTTTAAATTAAAGTTTTATTAAACACTCTTTATTTTTTAGTATTTATTAATTGCTTCATCTTCCCGGTTTTTTATTAAATAATTAATTATGTTTTAGGATATATGCTGTATATTCTAATATTCCTGTCATATAATTTAAATTTAATTTGTTTTTAATGTACTGTTGATGTATTATGTTCCGCGTTGGTGCCCATGATTCGGCACTGAGGCTGATACAATTAGTTTTTCAGCCTGTCTTGATTGACAGGCTTATAAAAGTCCGCCTATTTAGTGACCCAGTACGCTTCCTGATGACGATTTAACGAAACGTACGTCGAGGCGGTACTTGGTCACGTTTTTTACCTTACTTCCGGTCCTCGTTGGTTAGTCGCTGTAGCAGGTGGAACGCACGCCAGCTCTCCACACGGACGGACGGAACGAATTGGCTTCCACATGCCTTTCAGCCTCAGTGCCGGGTTAAGGCACCACGTAATGTAAGGAGCCATTTGGCCTTTTCTATTATTGATTTATATTTTAATAAATGGGATTACACTATTTTTGGTATTATTCGTTTCATCTGCATATTCCAATCGAATTTACCCTGGGGAGTCGAATGGACTTGGGATCTCAATCCTTTTACTAGCAAGTGGCATCTTGCGATAAGCGATATCTGACCCTTTTTTAGTTAAAAGGGTCAACATCTTGGGGTAAGCGGCCATCCATCCATAGCACTTTGGGTGTTGTATTTGTATTGGTGAAGGTTCACTTCAAAGAACATACTGGAACACTTTTTATGGACTTTATTATGGATTAGTCACGATTCACTCACTGGATGTTTTTTATATTATATTGGTTTCATTTGCTGAGATCACATTTGATTTGTTTCACTTTTCAAGTCACATCAATAGTTGATGTTTTTATCATTGTTAATTCATGTACTTTTATTTAATATTTGATTTAGCATTCCATATGTGATTGTTTATATATTAGTTATAATTTATACATTCACTAGCGCCCCCTTGTTATATAATTCCACAGTGATTGTGGGCTGTCTGTATTGGTCAACCAACATATTTCTACATGTAATCCAATATAATACAACAAACATCTATCAAAAATTACTTAACCACTTGAGCTCCAGAAGGTTGTACTCCCTTCATGACCAGAGCATTTTTTTCTATTCAGCACTATGCTAATTTAACTGGCAATTGCGCAGTATTTGATCACCACTCGTTTTTTTTTTTTTTCATACATCATGGGACACAGAGTCAGGCTTATATTCATTACCTGCTGGGTTATACTTCCTAATTAGGTGAATGGACACTGGTAGACCAAAGGTCTTTAGACAGGAAGTGATCGCCTATATAACCCCTCCCATACAGGAAGCACATCGGTTTTTGTTACCAGTGTCTGCAAGGCAAAAGGACCCAAAAAGGGGTCCATCAATTGGTCATTCAGGTCTACGGTCTGAAACGTAAGGCTCCTCCCTTTAGGGTGAGAGCTCATTCTACCAGGGGTGTGAGAACCTCCTGGGCTTTTTGCCATTGGGTATCTGTGGCTCAGATTTGTAAGGCTGCTACCTGGTCTTCAGTGCATACGTTTACAAAATTTATCAAGTGGATGTTCGAGCAGCCGAGGATTTGGCTTTCGCCTGCAGTATCCTGCGGGCTGCCGTAAAAAAAGATGGCTACTGTTTGGCAAGGTGTCTCCCTCCCCTCAAGGCTATTGCTCTGGGACGTCCCAGCAGGTAATAAATATTAGCCTGACTCTGTGTCCCATGATGTATGAAAAAGAAAATAGGATTTTTTCGTCATACTTACCTGTAAAATCCTTTTCATTGAGTACATCATGGGACACAGAAGTCCCTCCCCTCTTCTTTGAGGATTCAGTGCTTGCTCCAAAACTGATGTGCTTCCTGTATGGGAGGGGTTATATAGGGAATCACTTCCTGTCTAAAGACTTTTTGTCTACCAGTGTCCATTCACCTGATGATGGAGTATAATCCAGCAGGTAATGAATATTAGCCTGACTCTGTGTCCCATGATGTACTCAAAGAAAAGGATTTTACAGGTTAGGGCCCTTTCACATGGGCGGATCCCATGATGACCCGCTCCCTAAATATCCGCTTGCTCAGCTGGGGGTCGCTCCGTTGATCCCCGCTGAGCCGGGAGATGACAGGGTGGTCCTTGCACACTGTGCAGGGACCGCCCTGTCAGATCTCCGCTCTCCTCTATGGGGGGATCGGATGAACACGGATCGTCTGTCCGTGTTCATCCGATCCGCTCTGCAGATGGATAGAAAAATAGGATTTTCCTCCGTCTGCAGAAACGGAGCATAGCGGCGACCAATGAGATCAAGTGTCAGCGGATGTTCATCCACTGACACCCGCTATCCCATAGGGATACATGTATGTCACTTTTTCATCCGTAAACGGATGGATGAAAAGTCGGACATGTGTGAAAGGGCCCTAAGTATAATGAAAAAAATCTATTTTTTTGCGATATAAACGAAAAAAGATAGAAAATTTTAAAAGAAACCCGAATATTTTCTACTTTCTGTACATAAACAAAAAAATCAAATTTTGACATAAATTTGGGCCAAAATGTATTCTGCTACATGTCTTTGATAAAAAAAAAAATCATGATAAGTGTATTTTAATTGGTTTGTTTGAAAGTTATAGCGTCCACAACAAGAAGTAAGATGAAATCTCTCCAAAAATAGAGGAAGCCCCTGGAATTCCTCACCCTGCAGCTGGAAGAGCAGGAATTCTGGTGACATCATTAACCACTTGAAGACCAGGCCTTTCTCTGACACTTGTCTCATACATATATACGTTTTAAAGTATTTTTTGCTAGAAAATGACATAAAACCCCTAAACATTTTTTCAAAGCAGAGGCCCTAGACTAGAGAATAAAACAGTGGGTGTTGCAATATTTTATGTCACATGGTATTTATGGCTGTTTTTTTTATTTTTTTTAATACTCTTTAATTAATTATATTGCACAGAAACACAATATAATACCCAATTGTTTGGTAAAATATAAAAGATGATGTTGCTCCAAGTAAATAGATACCAAACATGATGATGTCATGCTTTAAAATTGCGCACGCCCATGGAACAGCGGTATACTACGTACATTATAATAGCCATTGGCGACGTCACCACAGAAGGTCTGGTGGTAGAATTATTGCTCTCAATCTGATGTTCACGGTGATCTCTCACGTGTGGTGCGATCAGTGTTTACGCATTGACTCTGAACTAACGTGTGCGTTCAGCTTTGCACGGGAGGATGTGGGAGCTAAAAAAAATTTTACACTGTACCTTTTAATTATTTCTTTTTTTAATCACTTTTATTGTTATCACAAGGAATGTAAACATCCCTTGTGATAACAATAGGCACTGACCTAGACCTCAGATCTTACCTCTGCTCTTAAAAGCTTCAGATCATACCAACACTGGTATGATCCAATGCTTTATTTTAACCACTTCAGTCCCGGAAGGTTTTACCCCCTAAGGCTGGATTCACAAAATTTGCATTTTGCAGATTTGCACTACAGAACGTGTTCCATAGGAAACCATGTTGAATGGACTGTAGTGTAAATCTGCAAAATTAAAAAAAGCACTA
This sequence comes from Rana muscosa, assembly GCA_029206835.1. Taxonomy (NCBI): domain Eukaryota; kingdom Metazoa; phylum Chordata; class Amphibia; order Anura; family Ranidae; genus Rana; species Rana muscosa. Next base: position 169,505,060 of record CM055117.1, on the reverse strand, counting down.
AAAATGCATAGGTGTGAATCCAGCCTTAATGACCAGGCCATTTTTTGCGATACGGCACTGCGTAACTTTAACTGACAATTGCGACACTGTACCCAAATAAAATTGGTGTCCTTTTTTTCTCCACAAATAGAGCTTTCTTTTGGTGGTATTTGATCACCTCTGTGGTTTGAATTTTTTGCGCTATAAACAAAAAAAGAGCAACAATTTTGAAAAAAACACTATTTTATACTTTCTGCTATAAAACGCATCCAATAAAAAAAAAAAAAAAAAATCAAATTTCTTCATCAATTTAGGCCAATATGAATTCTGCTACATATTTTTGGTAAAATAAATCCCAATAAGCGTGTATTGATTGGTTTGTGCAAAAGTTATAGCGTCTACAAACTATTGGATATTTTTATGCCATTTTTATTTATTTATTACTGGTAATGGCGGCGATCAGCGATTTTTTTAGCGTGACTGCAGCATTGCGACGGACAAATAGAACACCTAACTGACACTTTTGACACTTTTTTGTGGACCACTGAAATTATTAGTGATCAGTGCTAAAAATATGCAATGTTACTGTACTGATGATACTGGCAGAGAAGGGGTTAACGGGGCGTTTAAAGCGTTAAATGTGTCCCTAGGGGGTGCTTGCTAACTGTGTGGGGGTTGCTCTGACTGGGTAAAGACTGAGATCTGTGTTCCTGCTTAACAGGAACACATCTCCTCCCCTCTCAGAATGGCGATCTGCCTTGTTTACATAGGCAGACCGCCATTCTCTTTCTCTTGGAAACGATTGCGGGTGGCTGGCGGACATTAGGTCCGCCAGACCCGCCGATTGGCTCCCCCTCTATCCAATCAGCGTGCAATCACGCCAGCGGTGGCGCCCGCCATTTAGTGACTATTGCACGAAATCACGTACAAGTACGTGATTTCGTGCAATAGAGCCGACCTGCCGCAGTACATGTACATTAGGCGGTCGGCAAGTGGTTTAACCAGTAATGGTTTGTTTACAACAGACGAAACTGGAAGTGATAAAATACTTTCTTAGACCATAGAGATGATCGGGGGCCATTCTCGTCCCTGATCTGCTTTATGGTCAGCAGATGGAACCGGCTCCCGCCGTTTGTAAAAGCAATCCAGCAGCTATATGTGTCACATTGTAGAGGCTGAGCTGATAGAGGGCTTCTGTTATGTCTCCTCTCCAATAGCCCCCGGAATTGGTGGTAGGGTTTAGCAGGCTGAGGATTGACATGGGTGCCTTTGGTAGATCCTGAAACCACAATGCTTTGCTTCATTCATATCCCCACCTAAAGCCATACTACAGGGGTAGACAACCTCGGCCCTCCTGCTGTGGTGAAACTACAAATCCCATCATGCCTCTGCCTCTAGGAGTCATGCCTGTAATTGTCAGGGGCTTGCAATGTCTCATGGGACTTGTAGTTTCAAAACAGCTGGAGGGCCGAGGTTGCCTACCCCTGCTATACTAGGTCCAGTTCAGTCAGTTTACCAGTACGTTTTTGGACTTTGGGTAAAGAAACTGGGCATCTGTAGGATTCCAAAAAACGAATGGAAGCGCACAGAATCTATGCAGAGTTTGACTAATGCCCTATACACACGATCAGTTTTCCCGTTGGAAAAAGTCGGATGAGATCTTTTGGTCGGGAATCCTGACCATGTGTATGCTCCATCAGACTTTTTCCAACGGAAAAACTGCTGGAAAAAGATAGAGAGCAGGTTCTCTATTTTCCCGTCAGGAAAAAATCAGATCGGAATTTCCTATCGTGTGTACAAATTCCGACGCCCAAAATTCCGACGCATGCTCGGAAACAAATTGACGCATGCTCAGAAGCATAGAACTTCATTTTCTCAGCTCATCGTAGTCTTTTACGTCACCGCGTTCTTGGCAGTCAAAAGTTCACTGAACTTTTGTGTGACCATGTGTATGCGAGGCAGGCTTGAGCGGAATTCTGTCGGAAAAACCATCCAACTTTTTTCCGACGGGAATTCCGCTTGTGTGTGCAGGGCATAAGACATTTTACTGCCTTGATCCAGTTATTTCTTGCATCATGTTGTTATATTTTTCTGTATTATAATATTTTGAGAAGAATATTCTAAAAAACAATATTGTTCTTGTAAGGGAAATAAGGACAGGCTTCTGTGTTGATTTGACCTAACTGAGACTCAGTGGATTCTGTAAAACTTTAATGAATATGTTTGTTTTCCAAATCTCTAAGCAGTAGTACATTCAAAATCAATGCTTATTACTCGATGTATCCGCATATTGTGTTACATCCATAGACTGTATGGTGTAAACTCTTATGTTAAATCCATATATTGAATGTTGTAGAAATAATCGCATTGCATATGGACTTTTGTCCTTAAGTAATCTTCCAAGTGAAATTAATAAAATTAACTGAATCTTATAAGGTGACCTTACCACATGGTTGAAATCTCATTTACAGTGGTCACCAGATGGCAGTGCCTATTGCATTACCTGCTTTGGCACTATTTACGCCCCCTGATTTTTACTCTTCACAGTCGTACAGTATGCACTATATTTGTTTTTTTTAAAGAGAAGTACGGGGGAAAAAAATACTCACCTATGTGGATGCACCATCAGTCTGTAGCTGCATCTGTCCCCCAACAACTCTAAGACCAAGAAGTGAATCTCAGTTCTCGGTCTTCAATGAACAGAGAGCCGGTGACCGTCAGTCTCCGACTCTCTGCTCTGCCCCTCCAGCGTTTACTAGAGTGCCGGGCTGTGGAGGGGGCGGGAGCTGCTGGCACGCTGAGAGGCTGAGCCAACTGCCATTCAGGCATCTGGGTGGATCCCGACATTGAACTTGGGATCCCTGCAGAGCCTGTACTGGCTCTGTGACCTCAGCTGACAGAAAGTGACCCACAGGAGAAGTAGGGCCAAAAGATCTTTGGCCCTTCTTCTCCTTTAATGCAAGGGTTCCCTTTTCTAGACCACATGGAGCAGGGATAGGATATCTGAGGCCCTCCAGCTGTTGTGAAACTACACTTCCCATGAGGCATTGCAAGGCTGGCAGTTACAATTACTCCCAGAGGCATGATGGGACTTGTAGTTCTGCAACAGCTGGAGGGCCCCATGTTGCCTACCCCTGCCATAGAGCTATGACACAGGAAAAGCTCTAGAATGTTGAATATACAGGCTATCTTGCTATGATCTACTAGCCATATACAAATGAAAGCTTGTTGCATGTACTACCATAATCTAACTGCCAAGATTTTTCTACATTCCAAAAAAATGGATTTATCTTTGTATAGTACTAGTGACATTGGCCAGTTAACCATTAGCACTGGGCTGATCTTAGGGGGAAAACCATAATGATTGAAAAGTGACCTTCTAAGTGTATCCTTGAAGAATTATTAAACCCAAAAGCAAATATTTATTATATTTCAGATATTCTCTGCATCATAATACAATGATCACTGCTATAGCTGCAGGCAGTGATTGAATGGAAAAACCCGACCGGCTGGTTGTACTGAAGCCTGCCCATAGATGGATTGATTGCAAGCCGGCTAGGTCCTGCTGAGCAGGCTGGATTTCCATCCTTCTATTGCCAGCTTAAAGCCGGGTGCACACTAGTATTTTTTTGATTTTTTTTAGCCCTGCGGATTAATGAAAAAACAGTCAGCTCCGGTCGGATCCTCTGTATCTACCATGTGAGGTTAGCCGGCCAACCAGGGGCTTCTGTTGGTAAGACCAATATACACACGGGCCGCATGTTGCCCATTTTTTTTTTTAACCAGCCAATGTTTCCCGACATTTAGCCTGTGTGTACTGAGCTTAAAGCATAGACCAGGGCTAGACAACCTGAGGCCCTCCAGCTGTTGCAGAACTACCAGTCCCATCATGCCCCTGGGAGTAATTGTTACTGCCAGCCTTGCAATGCCTCATGGGAAATGTAGTTCCACAACAGCTGGAGGGCCCCAGGTTGATCTCCTTTAGATCTACAATCATCTATGTAGTGCAAGAGCCTGCCTGATTGGATACAGAGTGATTGGATAGGTAGGTGTGTCATCCTGTTATATAGTTGTGGTAAACCTAAAGGAGATTGTGCAGAAATTGTACATTTAGATTGTATAGTGTATAGCCACCTTAAGTGTATTTAAATCTGCTAGTCCATCTAACACACCCCTCCTCAGGCTGACAATGCTGCTGTCCAAAGGTGCCCCCTGTGCTCCTTCATCCAATGTAAAGGCACTCTAAGGGCCCGTTCACACCACAAAAACACACTTCAGATCCGTTCCAGATGTGATTCTGTATGCGCGTTAACACGTTTTTGATGCGTTCCAGTGCTTTTTTGATGCGTCTCCGGATGCATTCCAGATGCTTTTATTTTTTTCATGTAGGTGCATTTTTTATGTGTTTTACTGCATTCCAGTACAGTTCTATGCAAGAAAAATGCACCATGTTCTACTTTCTTTTCTAGAACTGAAACGCACTGGAACTGCAAACACTGGTGTAAACAATGTCTTTGAAAACGATGTAAACTACTTTGTATGTGCTTTGGATGCAGAAAAAAATCACAGGAATGCATGTGCTATGAACAGGATTTCTGTTACTGGCCAGATCACCGGGTAAAAAAACTTAAGCAAGAAAAAAATTTCAGCCACCACATCTAATGATTAGTAAGCTGCAATATACCGGTATTCCATTTTTGGTTTTGTGTTTTATGCTGCTCCAAGAATGGTTAGCCAGGATTATCTAGACTGTAAGCTCTAACAAGCAGGGCCCCCTGATCCCTCTGTATTGAATTGTATTGTGACTGTACTGTCTTCCCTGATGTTGTAAAGTGCTGCGCAAACTGTTGGCGCTATATAAATCCTGTATAATAATAATAATTATTATTATTATTTAGTGACCATAATGTGTCTGTTGAATCTCTTTGTAGTGGTACTTCTGCTCTCTTGATGCCAGAAATGATTGCTCTCCTGGCCTTTTATAAAACCAGCTTCCTTCTAACATTCATTACCAGTCTCCTCCATGTGCTAGTTTATTGTTGGTATTTTGGATTCCTAGGGTCATTTACACCTGTGTACTTAAAGTGTTTGTTAGCCCAACACTTCATATTTCTGATATGTGCCTGCTGTGTCGTGTACTTGTATTAAAAAGTATCCTGTTCTCTTTGTATTGCTTTCTTCATGTGAAATCCCTGGTGTTTTTGCTAGTCCCTCTTCTTTCCTATTAAAAAATGACCACACTAAGCAGTGGAGCACACCCTGGTCAGTTCTCTAGCTATGCTGGGAAGGGAACTCAGCCTGCCTTCCCTCAATGATCAGACTTGTCCTGACATGCCCCCGCTGCAAAGCCATTCACTGGGAAGCTCAGTGTGCTGCTGCTTCTCCTCCCCCAGCTCTAAGGCTGGATTCACACCTATGCAGTTTTAGTGCTTTTTGCATTTTTGCAGATTTGCACTACAGTCCATTTAATATGGTTTCCTATGGAACACGTTCTGTAGTGCAAATCTGCAAAATGCAAAAAGCACTAAAACTGCATAGGTGTGAATCAGGCCTTATGGAGCTGAAAACAGAGGGAATGTGATCAGGAGATGTCAGCGGACATGTATCCGCTGAAACCCGCCGGGCATCAGATCCAAAAAATCTACTAAAAACAGAGACCTATGGCATTAGGTTTGCCATCTGTCCAGCGCATCGGATCGAATGAAAATCAGATAGAAACTGACATGCAGTCCGTTTCCATCTGACAACTCCATAGAGGAGAGCCGGCTGTGTCCGTGTTCGATCTGCATAATACAGCAGACACGGACCTGTCATCTGCCTGCTCAGCAGGGACCAGCAGAGAGATCCCCCCGCTGAGCAGGCGGACTCCGCTTGGATGGATCCGCTCCACGTGAAAGGGGCCTCAAGCCTCGTTCTCGGCAAGAAAACTGCTGGGAGAGCTTTTTGCCGAGAAAACAGTTCGTGTGTATGGTTTCTCGTCGGGAAAACTGCCGGGAATCTCAACTAGAAAAATAAAGAACCTGCTCTCTATTTTCTTGTCACGATTCTCGTCGGCCTGTTTCCCAACGAGAAAACCGTGAGTGTGTACGCTTACCTGTCCATGGTAAACCTGCGCATGCTCGAAAAGACTTTGACACATGCGCGGTAGCATACAAGGGTAGTGTAGGGTGTAGCAAGATGGCGGCGACGGCATAGAATGTGACGAGCGCATGCTCGTCGTAGTTGATGACGTCACCGCATTCTTGCCATTCAAAAGAACGGTGGTTCTTTTGAATGGCCGTGTGTACACTCGTCGACAAACAAGGCAAGCTTGCCGGGAATCTCGTCGGGAAAACCAACGTTTTTTTTCCCGACAAGATTCCCGCCCGTGTATACTAGGCTTTAGAGAGGAATCCTGAATGAAGAAAGAGCTTGGGGATTCTTGAACAGCACCTGAAGTGTATTCAGAGTTCTCTGCCGTTGATTTCAGTTACACAGTTCCTATTTTCATGTGTGGTGTGTTTTTATTTTATTTTTTATTTTTTTATTTTATATTGCTTGCTGCATTTATTGTGCAGATACTTCAAAGCACATATTTCAGAAGGACATATGGTAAATTGTGAAGAATAATATACTGTATATTCATTTGAAGGCATGGACAGCATTTGAATGCATTAGAAAAGCCCAGCTCTACTCCTGTAGATCCCATTCCTTTGCCCCCATTGACAAAAGTAAGGCCTCGTACACACGGCCGAGATTCTCGTCGTAAAAAACATGTCGTTTTTTTCGACGAGATTCTTGGACAAGAAACTTGTCCCGGCCGAGTGTACACACGCTCGATTCAAAGAACCCGCGGTTCTTTGAATGGAGCGTACACGGTGACGTCATCGACTACGACGAGCATGCGCTCGTCACATTCGATGCCGTACCCGCCATCTTGGTATACCCTACGTATGCCTAGGAAGCTACCGCGCATGCGTCGAATTCATTTCGAACATGCGCGGGCTTCCGGGAGGACAGGTAAGTGTACACACACACATTCACTTTTCTCGTCGAGAAACATGCCGACGAGAATCTCGACGAGAAAATAGAGAGCAGGATCTCTATTTTCTCGTCGAGATACTTGTCGCTTTTCTTGACGAGAAACCATACACACGAACGAATTTCTCGGCAAAAAATCTCTGCCAGCAAGTTTCTTGCTGGTTTTTGCCGAGAAACTTGTTCGTGTGTACGAGGCTTAAGAGTAGTTACATAGTAGGTGAGGTTGAAAAAAGACACAAGTCCATCAAGTCCAACCTATGTGTGTGATTATATGTCAGTATTACATTGAATATCCCTGTATGTTGTGGTCGTAGTTTTTTTAAATTATTGATGCCCCCGCTGAGACCACCGCCTGTGGAAGAGAATTCCACATCCTTGCTGCTCTTACAGTAAAGAACCCTCTACGCAGGGTTTAAGGTTAAACCTCTTTTCTTCTAATTTTAGTGAATGGCCACGTGTCTTATTAAATTCTCTTTTGCAGAAAAGTTTTATCCCTATTTTGGGGTCACCAGTATGGTATTTGTACATTGAAATCCTATCCCCGCTCACTTAGCTGAAGGAGGCGAGAAACTGAGGTCCACACCCCCAAAGGGCCCTTTCACACTGATTGTTTTTGATCCGCTTTTGGTGTTTAAAAGTGGAACAAAAATGCATGAAAACTGTACCCCGTTAAATCCTATGGAGCTCTTCACACCAATGTGCCGCAGATGTGGTGCATTTTAAAAAGCCCTGCATGCTGCATTTTTGGTGCATGTTTTAAAATGCGCACCAAAAAACACACCTTCCCATTGAAATGAATGGAAAACACCCCTGGTGCATTTTTGGCGTGTTTGAGTCACATGTCCAAGGTTCCCAGGTGCATGCTGGAACTCAGGAATCCAGAAAACACATCAAAAACACACTATGCGGTTTTGCAAAATTTATATCATGTTTTTAAGAGTACCAGTGTAAAGGGCCCTTACACTCCATATCCCTGAGGAGACCACTAGTCCCAGTGATGACACCGATGGTCCACACTGGGTGACAACGTTTAAACATTCCCATAGTTTTTATCCCCCTAGGCAGCAGGACTTATTCACATGAATGTGGTGCTCTTGCTGGAGAACTGTATGACGTGCATGGGAAAGTGGACCTAGCACCTGCACTGTACTGTCACTGTGTCCCTTGACTCGCCATACACACACTGTATAAGGTACCAGTTATTTGCACATTTATAAAGAAAACAGTTTTACAATCTATTTTTCTGTTGTTTTGCTTTTAAATAGACTTGTCACTATATAGAAATCTTTTTGTGCCTCAGCTTCTTTTCAGCACCCTTTTATTCTGTGCGATTTATTTATTTCTCAGATGACATCATTTGCATTCTCTACAGGTTTCTTTGTCGTGTTTTCTGTGCTTGGCATGTGTAGACAGTCAGGACAGAAGAGACAAGTTTGCTGCATGTTCTGTATTCAACATCCTAATGAAACTGTTGCCAAAGTTAAAGGTAGAACAAGCGTTTCCCTCAGTAACGAAGAAATAATATACCCGCTCCAACACCCAAGGTGCTGATCTTTGCTCTCTTTAAAAGGTACCAAAGAATCCTCTTCATCCGGCACCTTTCTGGGGGTGCTTGCATGCCTGGTCCCCTGCAGAACATCGTGGTTTCCTCTACTGGCTCCTAGAGGTGAGCATCAGAAATACAGCACTCAGTCAAAGCACAGGAATCCAACACTTCTTAAAGCGGGATTTCAGCCGCGATTTTATTTATTTTTTTAAAGTCCGCAGCTACTAACACTGTAACTGCTGACTTTTAATAAGGACACTTACCTATCCTACTCGCCCGCGATGTTGGGCCCCCGACAGCGATCGCTCGGTCCTTGGAGGTCCCGGATCCTCCATCCTGACTAAGGGAAATAGGCAGTGAAGCCTTACGGCTTCACTGCCCGTTTCCTACTGCGCATGCGCGAGTCGCACGGCGCTTTGTGAATGGGCGGCTGCCTCCTGGGATTACACACAGTTCCCAGAAGGCAGCGCGCCCCATTCAAAAGAAGAGGAAGCGGAAGGAGAACCACCGAGGCAAAGGAAGAGGCAGATTAGGGAACTTCCGCATAGCAACGGGCATTTCGGGTGAGTATAAAAAAAAAAAAAATTCTATTAATTTTTTTCTATTTTTTTTAGGAATTTTAGTGTTAAAATTTTTTCTGGGTGGACCTCCGCTTTAAAGCAGATCATCAGTCATTTTTTCATCTATTAAATCCTCTGCCCTTGTTGTTGTTTTAACTTTGGATAGTAAAACATTTTTTTTTCTGCCAGTAAATTTACTTATACAGCCCACTTCCTGTTCTTGTCTGGTAAAAATCCTAGGCTTATGACACCATGCACAGCTCTTACTCTCATGAGAGTTTGCCAGTAAGGGAAGAGGGATGAGTTATCAGAGGGCCAATGAGAGCTGCAGAGCCGGAGGTGTGTCTGTGTAGATCCAGGAAGTAAACAGGCAGAAGCTTCAGCTGCCAACAGTTAAAATTAATGCAGCCAGACTCGGTGGAGGAAGATTTCTGCAGCATATTTGGCATTTATCAGGTAGTATATATCCGGCAGGTGATATACAGGAAACCAAAAGCCTCACATGTGGTATCCCTATACTTGGGAGGTCTAGCAGAATGTGTTTTGGGGTGTATTTGTAAGTGGGGGTATTTGTACTATTCTGGCATTTTAGGACCTCAAGAAATCAGATAGGCAGTACATCGGGATTGATCAGTTTTCAAATACAGAAAAACCTTGGAATGAGAGTAACTTGGTTTGAGAGTGTTTTGCAAGACCAGCAATTTTTTTAAATAAATTTTGACTTGATAAGCAATGTCTTGATATACAAGTAGCGTCACATCACAACTGAGTATAAAAGAGAAGAGAGGCACCTCTAAGTGTAGCAATATGGTTACAATTAATGAAGGTACAACATTTAGCAACTCAAGTGGTTGATGATTAAAACAGGCACATCCAAGTATACAAGAATCTGGGGTAAAGCTGTCCACATAGACTGTCCTCCGCACTGCCACCAACGTCATCCCTTCTACGCTGCGCTCCACGAGTGCTTCAAGCCTCGCTTTCAGATCACTCTACTGCAGGGTAGTCTTCCCGGTCACGATTGCAGACTGACAGCGGTGAGAGCCGGCGGTGCAGAGGATGGTCTATGTGGACACCTTTACCCTGAATGCCTGCATACTTAGATGTGCCTGTTTTAATCATAAACCATGTGAGTTGCTAAATGTTGTACCTTCATTAAATGTAACCATATTGCTACACTTAGAGGCGCCTCTCTTTTCTTTTATACTCTGTAGCTCCTGCTGGATTTTGCTTCTAATCCCCTTGTGGAGGCTTTCATTTGCGGATGGACATTTTATGGTTACACAACCTGTCACATTGCTATAATCTTTTTATATGGACTATAAACTGAAGGACTTATGAATAAATGGTTGTGGAACGAATCATTTGAGTTTTCATTATTTCTTATGTGGAAATTCGCTTTGATATAAGAGTGCTTTGTATTACAAACATGTTTCTGGAACAAATTATGCTCGCAATCCAAGGTTTTACTGTATATATACATCATAGTTTGTAGACTCTATAACTTTCACACAGACTAAATAATATACACTTATTTGGGTTATTTTACCAAGGAAATGTAGCAGAATACATCCTGGCTTAAATTTATGAAGAAAAATTATTTATTTGCAAAGTTTGTATAACAAAATCCAAGAATTATTATTTTTTTTTTTCAAAATGTTAGGTCTTTTTCCTTTTTATATTGCAAAAAAAATAAAAAATTAACAGTGGTGATTAAATAGCACCAAAAGAGAGCTCAATCTGTCTGCAATGGCGCTACTGCAAAGTGACTGCATAGGACCCAATCATGGTTTGGCTGATAATTATAATAATTATCTACCAAGAAGGTCAAGTTTGAAATCAACCTTTTGTCCAACCCAATGGTGCCTACCCACACCTCGAATTTCAAGTCGTCTATTGCGACCTTTACTATACGCTTCACATGTTTCTGCAATGTGCTTCACTGCAAATGGTGTTTATGTTCCTGTGACCGTTTTTTTTTTTTTTTTTGTGTTTAAGCTCTGTTGATGACATCACTTTTTAATGATGATTTGCAGAAAACGTTTGATATTTGCTATCTCTCAGGACACACTTTGCTCCCACTGCCATAGCATATGTGTTGAGGTCGGTGGATAAGTCACTATCCCGTCCTCTACGTAGAAATGTGTGGGTGATTGTGTTTGGGCTCTGCGCCTATCAGCCTGTGCGTGGGTGTTTATGTTTGGGCTGATTCCTCTCTGCACTGAGCAGATAAGGAAATATCAGAGTCTTTACCATAGTGAACAGACTGCAGGTACTTGAGTTAGATGTTTACACAAATGCCTTGGGATCTTCAATCTCCAAGCCATCGTTAACACACTAGTACCTTCCGAAAAACCGCCATCCATCCCTGACACTAAGCGACAATCCTGGTCTTTAAAAAAAAAATTGTATCTTCAAACATATTATATGCATGACCAAGAGCTAAGATAACGGCAGAGAAAATAGGTACACACATACCTGTAATACATTATATACTGATACAATCTAAAATATGAAGTTAACAAAAAGCAAAATCCCAACCTTCAACGGCACAAAGGCCCCCATATGATACCTTCTATGACAAATTCAGAATATCTATATAACATAATCCCCAAGTGTGCTTTGCCAGCCCCAAAATAGGAAAAAGTTCAAAGACTCACTAATGTGTAAAGTGCTGGGACAAGGTCATCTAGTGCCCAGGGCGAAGATCCCAAACTGCCCCCCCCCCCCATCCTCTCTCTAAGCTCAAACCTCTCTTCCCAAATGTTCCCTGCTAGCACAAATATCCCTCACCAAAAAAGCACCCTGTTAGCACATATCCTCACCCCTCAAATTTCCCCTCCAAGCACAAATCCTCCCCTTCTCAAACCCCCCCCCCCTCCTAGCACAAATACCCATCAATCATCCCTAGTAGCACAAATCCTCGCCCCCCCCCCAAAAAAAAAATCCCCTTTTTGCACAAATCCCCCCTCCTAGCACAAATCCTCTTCTGCCCATTTCCCCAGCACAATCCCCCCAAATCACCCCTCAAATTTCTTCCTAGCACAAATCTTATGCCTGTCACCCCCCAAATTCCTCATCCTAGCACAAATCCTACCCCCAAATTTTCCCTCTAGCACAAATACCCCCCATCATCCCTACCAGCATTAATGCTCCCTCCCCCCCTAATCCCCATTTCTAACAGCCCCGATATTTTCTGTCCAGGCACAGATCCCCACCCCAATCACCTTTTTTAGCACAACCCCCCCTCTCCTCCCCCCATCCCCATGGCACAATCCACCCTCCTGGCACAAATTCTCTTCCCCCCATTCCCACAGCACAAATCCCCCCTCCTATCACAAACCCCCCCTAGAGAAAATCTTACCCCTGTCACCCCCCCAAATTCCCCCTCCCACCAAAAAAATGTCCTCCCTAGCACACATACACCCCATCATCCCTACAGACACACCCCCCCCCCCAGTCCCCCTTTCTAACAGCCCCAGGATTTCCTGTCCTAGCACAAATCCACTCATCCCAATCATCTCTTCTAGCACAACCCCCCAAAATCCCTCTTTCTAGCCCAAATCATCTTCCTCCCAACCCCCAGCATAAACCGACCCCCCCTTCTAGCACCCCCCACCCCCCAAATATCCCTATTAGGAAAAATCTTACCCTGTCACCCCTCAAATTCCTCATCCCAGCACAAACCCCCCCCCCCCCGATTTCCCTTCCTACCCCTCCAAGCACAAAAACGTGTTCCTTCTCCCCACCCCTCCAAGCACAAATTCTCTCATTACCCCCCCCCCCCTCCTTTTGTGTCCCCAGTGCAGTTTTCCATTCCTCGGCTTGGCTTCAGCTTTATTTCAAACACACAGACCTCAGATAAAGCGTGGCACATCGCTCTGTGATGCCCTTCTGAGTTTTGTTTACCCACCCCTTACCCGCGTTGTTTGTTGGGAGGAGATGGGGGGGGTATGCTACAGAAGCCCGGGGCAGCCACCCCTCCCACCCCCCCTCCTGTTCTGGCCCTGGATGTGTATGTGATAAGCTTAGAGTATACTTGTACTGAAAGAAACATGTAGTCTGCCATTGTTGACCTCCCTTTGAATATACTAGTTATGTGGCTGTCTCTGGTTTCAATATTTTAAATCGCACATAATCACTTGGTTTGTAATTGAGATCAGCGTGGCACCCACTTTATTGCTTGATGTGTGAACACATTACAGTGACTGTATGCAACTCATAAGTATTATAAACCTATGCACAGGAGTATTAATTTACCGTTTAACACAAAGATCACTGGATTACCAACAGAATGGAGTGGGCAGTACTGGTGCACAAGAGTAAAAGCTGGACAAATAAACTGAAATACAGTTGGTGCAGGTAGGTTGCGCTCCCCTGTATTTCAAGATTTATGTTACAGTTTAGCTTGACATGTGCTTTTGAGGTATTTGACACCAATTTAAAAAAAAAAGAACGTCGTAAGCTGCCGTTAGGGCCCAGTCTGGTGTTAACCAACGTGCATTAATGCTTTTTTTTTCACTTTTAAATTAATGGGCTCCCAACGCACCAGAATGAACCAAAAGTCAGACATGCACCATTTTTTCCAATACAGCCCTTATGATGGGATTATAGAAACATCTGAACCCATTCCAAAAATGACTGCTTATGAACGGGAACATGTTTGCTGGTGATTATAAGAAATCACTTAATCCATTTAATTTGAAAGCAGCAAAGGGACTGAAAGGGACTGAATTCTCAGACATCTGTAACACCAACGGTGAAATACTGTTCTATTATTATTATTAACAAATGCATATATGCAGTATGAAGAACTCATACTAAGTAAGGAAGAACTACTACAAAATACATTTTATTGATGTAATTATTACATGTAATGTTACTCAGCAAAAGTGACAAGGGTTGGGACAAACGATTGGTTTGGATTTTTGATGGGGAACCCAACGCCATTTTTTTTTTAACTTTGGCGCGGGGTTTCCCTTTAAAATCCATACCAGACCTGAAGGGTCTGGTATGGATTTTGAGGGGGGCCCCTACGCCATTTAAAGAAAAAAAAATTTGGTGCAGGGTTCCCCTTAATATCCATACCAGACCTGAAGGGCCTGGTATGAAATTTGGGACCCCCACGCATTTTTTAAAAAATATTTTGGTTCGGGGTTCCCCTTAATATTCATACCAGACCCAAAGGGCCTGGTAATGGACTGGGGGGGGGGACCCATGCCGTTTTTTTTTCAATGACTTTTATCTGTATTGCCGGGACCCGACAATTCATTATAGCCGCGAGTAGTTTTAAATGACTTTTTTTCCTTTAGAAATGTCATTTTGTGCAGGGACTGTTTTAAGCACGGGAAACATGCGCTACTTTACAGGCATACTATAGAAACCCCCCAGATAAGAAAATTTTAAGGAATATTTAACTTTTATTGTTTCACTTTAAGCATTATTAAAATCACTGCACTTTTGATTTTTTTTTTTCACGTTCATGTCCCATAGACTTTAACGGTGTTCAAACTATTTTTTTGCCTGTTCACATGTTCTGCTGCAAACCGAACTGGGGGGGGGGGGGGGGGGGTTTCGACTCATCCCTACTAACCAGTTGAAGACCAGGCATTTTCTGTCACTTTTTGTTTACATGTAAAAAAATGTTTTTATTTTTGCTCGAAAATTTGTTAGAACCCCCAAACATTGTATGTTTTTTAAAGCAGGTGGCCTAGAGAATAAATTGGTGGGTTTTGCAATTTTTTATGTCACACAGTATTTGCGCAGCAGTTTTTCAAATGCAGTTTTTGGGGAATATTTTTTTTTTAATCACTCGTTTAATTTTTAATTCGAAAAAACACAATGCATAACCCAATTTTTTTGTAAAATATTTGCTGTCACGCCGAGTAAATAGATACAAAACATGTCATGCTTTAAAATTGTGCACGCCTGCACAATGGTGACAAACTACATACATTTTACTATTTAAAGGCAAGGCTTTAAAAGCCTTTAAAGGTTACCACTTTAGATGTACACACACATTCACCTTTGCATGCTAGCTTGGGGGGGGGGGGGGCACATTATATATATATATATATATATATATATACTGTATATATAATTTAAACCTTTTTTTATTTTTTAACTGTTGCTTTACATGTTTTATTTTTTTTATCACTTTTATTGCTGTCACATAGAATGTAAACATCCCTTGTGACAGCAATAGGCACATGACAGGTATTCTTATTGAGGGATCTGGGGTCTATAAGACTCCAAATTCCTCCTTTGCAATTAACAGTATTAAAAACACCAAGATCATTGTTTTTGAATACTTTTGGTTTTTTAAAACTGGCGCCTTTAATACTCCAGTAATCCAGAAGTGATCTAATGACATCGCTTTAGGGTTACTACATCCGAGACCAGATCAAAGCCAACTTTAGCTTTGTTCGGGTCGCCGGCCAGCCAGCAAATGTGAGAGAGAGAGAGAGATGGATATATAGAGATATATATAGATATAGATATATATCTCTCTCTCTATATAGATATCTCTCTCTCTCTCTCTCTCTCTCTCTCTCTCTCTCTCTCTCTCTCTCTCTCTCTCTCTCTCTCTCTCTCTCTCTCTCTCTCTCTCTCTATATATATATATATATATATATATATATATATATATATTGGTTATATGCCTTTATATAAAAACCATACTATGGTTCAGAACATTCTCAGTCCTATTAAAATAAGGTATGAGTTTGGAAGAAAAGAAAATATATTTTCTTTTTTATTGGTTATGTTCAGTACTAAAAAATAAAGACTGAATCAAATATTTTTAGAGCAGAACTAGTCACCCACTTCTGTACAAGGCATCTGCTGGGGAATAGGTTTGTAATACAGTAGTCAGGTAATGTAAAGGGTGTGATCCTGATTTCCCCGTTGGCTAACTCCTATGCTGTTTTGGGTTGTCTATTACTAAGAAAGAGGCATATACAGGTATGTACCCTTCATGGAAATGGAAGCCCAAAAGACATCCACAGTTAATGATCACAGTTCGACTTTATTTGGTTAATAAACACTATATTTCAAGTATTTTTTTATAACACCGGCAATTTACGCAGCACTTTACATATACAGTATATTTTCTATTCACATCAGTCCCTGCCCTCAATGAGCTTACTGTCTAAAACAGTGTTTCTCAACTTCAGCCCTCAAGGCACCCCAACAGGTCATGTTTTCAGGATTTCCCTCAGATGAAAAGGCTGTGGTAATTACTAAGGCAATGAAACTGATCAAACAACCTGTGCAAAATAATGAAAAGCCTGAAAACATGACCTGTTGGGGCGCCTTTAGGACTAGAGTTGAGAAACACTAGTCTAAGGTCCCCAATTCACATTCATACATGCAACAACCCTACCAGCATGTCTTTGGAGTATGGGAGGAAAACCGGTTTGCAAAGAGGAAACCCACGGAGGCACAGGGGGAACATGCAAACTCGAGGCAGGTAGGGCTGTGGTTGGGATTCAAACCGATGACCCTAATGCTGCCAGGCAGAAGTGCTAACTACTTAGCCTGTTTGCACTATATCCTATTAATATTTATATCTCCACAAAGGCCTATGCTGACAGGCATTCGACTTGTGTCAATGGCATCATTTTGAGAGGCTTCTAGGTCATTTAGAATTAATTGACAGGTACATTTGACCTGAAACCAATCCCCTTCTGACCTGCATTTCACCCGCTTCAAGTTGGCTTTGCATTATTATAGTCTTGTAATGGAATGCGAAACCCATCTGATGTGTATGGGAGCCCACTAAAAATTGGTTCCGCCGTCTTGTCTTGGTTTGCAGACTGTTGCCACCTCTGTTATGGTGGATTGACTCATCTCTTCTCCTCACCTTCACTCCCCTTAATAAATGGCCAACTAAATCCAGTATCACAGGATATACAGTTGTGCTCATAAGTTTACATACCCTGGCAGAATTTGATTTCTTGGCCAATTTTCAGAGAATATGAATCCTAACACAAAAACATTTCTTTCACTCATAGTTAGTGTTTGGCTGAAGCGATTTATTATCAATCAACTGTGTTTACTCTTTTTAAATCATAATCACAACAGAAACTACCCAAATGACCCTGATCAAAAGTTTACATACCCTGGTGATTTTGGCCTGATAACATGCACACAAGTTGACACAAAGGGGTTTGAATGGCTATTAAAGGTAACCATCCTCACCTGTGATCTGTTTGCTTGTTAATAGTGTGTGTGTTTTAAAGGTCAACGAGTTTCTGGGCTCCTGACAGACCCTTGCATCTTTCATCCAGTGCTGTACTGACATTTCTGTATTCTGAGTCATGGGGAAAGCAAAAGAATTGTCAAAGGATCTGCAGGAAAAGGTAGTTGAACTGTATAAAACAGGAAAGGGATATAAAAAGATATAAATTGAGAATGCCAATCAGCAGTGTTCAAACTCTAATCAAGAAGTGGAAAATGAGGGGTTCTGTTGAAACCAAACTACGGTAAGGTAGACCAACTAAAATTTCAGCCAGAACTGACAGGAAAATTGTTCGGGATACAAAGAAAAACCCACAAATAACTTCAGGTGAAATACAGGACTCTCTAAAAACATGTGGTGTGGCTGTTTCAAGATACACAATAAGGAGGCACTTGAAGAAAGATGGGCTGCATGGTCAAGTCGCCAGAAGAAAGCCATTACTATGCAAATGCCACAAAGTATCCCACTTACAATGCACCAAACAGCACAGAGACAAGCATTAAACTTTTTGGCCACAACCATAAACCATACATTTGGAGAGTCAACAAGACCTATGATGAAAGGTACACCATTTCTACTGTGAAACACTGAGGTGGGTCGCTAATGATTTTGGGGAGGTGTGAGCTATGAAAGTACACTACATTTGGTCAAAATTGATGGCAAGATGAATGCAGTTTGTTATCAAAAAATACTGGAGGAACATTTGCATTCACTGGCCAGAAAGCTGGGACGTACTTGGACATCCCAACATGACAATGATCCAAAACACAAGGCCAAGTCAACCTGTCATTGGCTACAGCAGAATAAATTGAATGTCCTGGAGTGACCATCTCAGTCTCCTGACCTCAATATCACTAAGCCACTCTGGGGAGATCTCAAACGTGCAGTTCATGCAAGACAGCCCAAGAATTTACAGGAACTGGAGGCTTTTTGCCAAGAGGAATGGGCAGCTTTACCATCTGAGAAGATAAAAAGCCTCATCCACAAATGTCACAAAAGACTTCAAGCTGTCATTCATGTTAAAGCGGGCAATACACGGACTAAGAACTGGGGTATGTAAACTTTTGATCAGGGTCATTTGGCTAGTTTCTGTTGTCATGATTTAAAAAGAGTAAACATGGTTGATTGATAATAAATGGCTTCAGCCAAACAATAACCATGAGTGAAAGAAAAGTTTTTTGTGTTATCATTCATATTCTCTGAAAAATGGCCAAGAAATTATAAATTCTACATGGGTATGTAAACTTATGAGCACAACTGTATGTTCCTAATGTTTCCTTTTAAAACAATAATTTTTAGAAAAAATTGAAAGCATTGATTTAAAAAAAAATGTCGGCATGCCTTAAAGCGGTGGTGCAGGAAAAAAAAAAGTCAGCAGCTACTAACAGTGTAGCTGCTGACTTTTAATAAGGACACTTACCTGTCCTACTCTCCCGCGATGTCGGTCCTGCCGCAGCGATCGATTGCTGCTGGCAGGCTCCCGGCTCCTCCATTCTGAGTAGGGGAAACAGGCTGTAAAGCCGTAAGGCTTCACTGCCCGTTTCTTACTGCGCATGCGCCACTCGCACGGCGCTTTGTGAATGGGCGGCTTTCCTCCTGGGATACACACAATTCCCAGATGGCAGCGCGGCCCATTCGCAAGAAGAGGAAGCGGAAGGAGAGCCACTGCGGACGGAGAAGAGGAACATTAGCGGCAGATTAGGGGACTTCCGCATAGCAACAGGCATTTAGGGTGAGTATAATTTTTTTTTTCTATTAATTTTATTTATTTTTTTAGAATTTTTAGTGTGAAGATTTTTTCAGGGTGGACCTCCACTTTAATGTCATTCCTGCAGAGCCCATGTCCCATTATTTGGGGACTACAGAGAGAGGAAAGTAAGGAATTTGGAAAGAGGATATAAACGAATGGACATCAATGCTTAGAAGGCTTAGCAACAAGCTAAGTTATCATTTACCAGTTGAGGAAAAAAATGAAAGCAAGGTGTGCTTGATCACATGTACAGCACTGTGGCAACTGTAGATCAAACAGAGGCTAAGATGGCAGTTTCCTTGGCTGTAAAGGAGAGGATGGTTTCGTTGCAACTTAAGTGACCCCTTGATCCCTATTAGCCAGAATTACATGCATTTTTGACATTACTTCAAACAGCTCAGTGGAGTTTTCCACTACAATCAATCAAGCGCTTCCCTTATTCTGTAGCCTACACTAGAAAAATGAGAGCTTGAAATTGCATAGCAATTGATTGGTTGCTATGCAAGCTTTCCAATGTTTTGCATAGTTTACAATTTGACAACACTGTAATATAATAGCAATGTATTATAATATAAAAGATATAAGGTTCAAAACATGTTTGTTCACTTTTCTTGCAATCTTCTCATTTACTTTTTGTTCTGATCTGTGATTGCCCCTGGTAAGGGAGAAGAAGACTGCTAATGTTAAAACAATCAATGAGACTGGCAGTTCACATAAGAGAGACTTACAGAAAATCGGTCAGATGGATCTTTGATGTTTGTCGAGCTCCCGTGGGTAAAATACATTACTATTTCCCATGTCTTCCTTAATTACTTGCCACTTCCCTAAAATGAACAGATTCTTGTAGTGCATAAAGGGTTTTTCTTCTATACACACACATCTAATTTACTTTTGAATCTGAGAATTACTTTTTCGCTAGTTTGTGCTCCTCCTCTCATACTTAGCCCTGAGTGCTGCAAATAATCATAACCATAAAAAGTGAACCCCTCCCTCAATTCAGGGCTAAGTAACAAGTTTTCTTTATATCTCTTTTCTTGTGCTACTAATATTTACTCCAATATTCTCCACACTGCCTCACTGTCTCGCTTGATTGTCACAGCTCTTAATGGAAAACCTTGTGAAGCACCATGTTGGTCAGTGAGCTTACACCTAACCTCTCCCTGACTTGGACAGTTTTCAGGCCTGATGATCACCTGCTAAGGCACTGTGCCATGGGAAGAGGGAAGAAGGTCACAGACTCGCCTTAATTACTTTTGGAGAAATCCACCTTCTTTGTTTAGGTGATCATTGCCTCTGAGAAAGTGAGGGAAGATCAAAACATTTTCGATCTGTGTGGCCACTGTGATTGAACAAAAGTTGATCTACTGATCGACTTCTGTTCAGCCACCTTGTCTGTGTTTCCTAGCTTGATCAGCAATTTAGGCTATAGATTGCAGTGCTGATCAATCCATGTCTTCTGATGACGGGAGTATCCTTGCTGTCAGAATACAAAGAGAGAGAAGGGAGGGATACTCCCATTCACATCGAGTGTGTGGATGGGGGAATTGGATTCGTTTTTTTTTTATTCATTGGTTGAAAGAGAAAAACAGACCCATCTAAGGCCAGCTTAAGAGGAGAATTCCCTTCATTTTATGAGATTTTCTATAAGGGTATTTACACCTCCCTAAAATATTTAGGTTTAATCCGTTTTACTAACTTTTTTTTGCAAATACAACAATCCACTTAAATATGAAATATGAAGTGTAGGCAAACAAAGCGCTTACAATCTGTTTCCACATATGTAGGCATTACATAACAGCAGTACAATCAGTATCCATAGATATACGACTGAGTATTCATGGAAAATAGGCATGAAAATTCTAGTCCAGAAGGTATCGGAACATAGACTAGGAGCGTAAGCACATGCTATTCAAAGAAAAAAATAAACTTAACACCTCCCTGCAAGAACATTGCAAGGGCCACGATGGAGCATCAGAGTAGTGTAAAGGAAGAGCATATCCCACGCCCTACGCAGCTACATCCCAAAAGTGAGTACAGACAGAAGGAAAATGTAGGAGAGTAAAAAGAGGTTGGAGAGAAAAAAAAGGGGGCAAAATAAATAAGGGGGGGCGGAAGGGGGAGGGAAGGGGACATGGGTATAGAGCAGGAGGTGGAGAACCTCAGGCATTTACAGAACCAACAAGACAACTTGTTTCCTGAAAGGATCCCAGAGGGACACACAAGGCCACATCGTATAGGCGGTAAAAGTATGAAAATTAGAAGAATAACGGAAATTATTCCAGACAGTCCACTTGAGTCTGTGGGAGTCTCATTTATCTTCATCCAAAGCTATCATACTTTCTAAATATTCGATCTGATTCATTTCACAAACCCAAGCAGCCAAGGTAGGTGGGTCATTTTGGTGCCAGCACCTGCCAATAGCCACTCGAGTCACAGTTAAAAAAATGTCCCAATCAGACTTTGGCAACAAAGATAACACAGTAAGCTGGGATAGATTTAGGTACGTATCGTCCACCAAATCAGTGAATAATTGTAGAATTTTGTCCCAAAAAGGGATAATGCACAGGCAAGTGCCCCACATGTGTAGCATGGCACAAGGATCTTGAAAACAGCGCCAACAGACGTCAAGGATGGTGCGATTGTATTTATGAAGAGTTGAGGGACAGCAATACTATCTCGTGAGTATGCAGTAATTATGTTCTTGGGCAACCGAAGATGCTGAGTGTTTGTAAGATGATGCCAATATTTTGGACCACTCAAAATCATCTGCCAGTATATTAAATTCCTGTTCCCATTTGGACATAAAAAAGGGCAGGTGTGGATAAGATTCCCATGGGAGGATTCAATATATCTGGGAGAGTGGATGATCAGGCCTGCAGGATTGGGAAGGTAATGACTTGAAATCCATGAATGCTCTAGTGAGAGATGCCGAGGAGGAGTATTGTCCAAGGAAATGTCAGAGCTGCGCATGTTCCAACCAAGTACACTGTAGGTTGTGGCAATTCGGGAGGATCCAGGAGAGAGGATGGAGTTTACCTTCAGATAACATATGGCACAATAAAGGCTTATCACGCCTAAGCTAACAGAGAAATGAAGAGCTAATAGTAGTCGGAGCAAAGGATGCATTACCGAATAACGGGGTCAGGGCAAAAAGTAATCCCTTACCCAAGTAGTGGTCCCAAATTTTCAGAATGGCAGAGGTTACAGTTGGCAAAAAGGCAGTCGAGGGTCTATAGATAGGGTCAGTCAAAAGTAAGGAGGTGAGGTCCAGAGACAGTAGAGGATCCTCAATATGGGTCCAGAGTTTGGATGACCTGCTATGGTACAAATCTACTATTCTGAGTAGAGATGCTACTTGAGCTGGGGCAAGGCCACTCTCCCCACCCCCTCTACTTTTGGGTAAAGAAAAGGTAGTCTGAATAATTCTGGGTTTTTTATTCCGTCATATGTATGAGCAAATAGCTTTATATTATATATATATATATATATATATATATATATATTGTAGCAGAGCATCCCAGAGAGAGCCGGGAAATGTCCTGTTCGGGGTTTATACATTTCCCAGGCTCCTCTCATACACGTTCAAGGATCTCTGATCCATGGTCCAGTTCGGGTCTTGGTCCTTTCCCCCAGGCTAATTTAAACTCACCTGAGACAGACAGGCAGGGCTCTTGGCCTGGGAACCTCAGACAACTTCTGTCTAGGAGAGCAAAAGGTTGGTAAAAGCTATTAAGCTGTGTGGAAGCTGACAAGCTGTAGGCTTGCTCAGCCTGATAGTTAGGATCTGTACATATTGTATAGTTAGTGCCGAGACACGGCTAGGTTTTTTGTTTGGCTATTTTTGTTCTTATTTGTTTTTGGAACACTGTACAGCACCTGTATATAGACTTGTATATATCACAAATAAACACCGCACTGTTTGTCGCTACTTCACTGGATCTGGTATCTGTGCCTGCTCATCCCAGGGAGCTTTGTACCTGCTACCTGTCCCCCAGGTTACAATATATATATATATATATATATATTACAGTGGATACGGAAAGTATTCAGACCCCCTTAAATTTTTCACTCTTTGTTATATTGCAGCCATTTGCCAAAATCATTTAAGTTCATTTTTTCCTCATTAATGTACACACAGCACCCCATATTGACAGAAAAACACAGAATTGTTGACATTTTTGCAGATTTATTAAAAATGAAAAACTGAAATATCACATGGTCCTAAGTATTCAGACCCTTTGCTGTGACACTCATATATTTAACTCAGGTGCTGTCCGTTTCTTCTGATCATCCTTGAGATGGTTCTACACCTTCATTTGAGTCCAGCTGTGTTTGATTATACTGATTGGACTTGATTAGGAAAGCCACACACCTGTCTATATAAGACCTTACAGCTCACAGTGCATGTCAGAGCAAATGAGAATCATGAGTTCAAAGGAACTGCCTGAAGAGCTCAGACAGAATTGTGGCAAGGCACAGATCTGGCCAAGGTTACAAAAAATTTCTGTTGCACTTAAGGCTCCTAAGAGCACAGTGGCCTCCATAATCCTTAAATGGAAGATGTTTGGGACGACCAGAACCCTTCCTAGAGCTGGCCATCCAGCCAAACTGAGCTATCGGGGGAGAAGAGCCTTGGTGAGAGAGGTAAAGAAGAACCCAAAGATCACTGTGGCTGAGCTTCAGAGATGCAGTCAGGAGATGGGAGAAAGTTGTAGAAAGTCAACCATCACTGCAGCCCTCCACCAGTTTGGGCTTTATGGCAGAGTGGCCCGACGGAAGCCTCTTCTCAGTGCAAGACACATGAAAGCCTGCATGGAGTTTGCTAAAAAAAACACCTGAAGGACTCCAAGATGGTGAGAAATAAGATTCTCTGGTCTGATGAGACCAAGATAGAACTTTTTGCCCTTAATTATAAACGGTATGTGTGGAGAAAACCAGGCACTGCTCATCACCTGTCCAATACAGTCCCAACAGTGAAGCATGGTGGTGGCAGCATCATGCTGTGGGGGTGTTTTTCAGCTGCAGGGACAGGACAACTGGTTGCAATCGAGGGAAAGATGAATGCGGTCCAAGTACAGGGATATCCTGGACGAAAACCTTCTCCAGAGTGCTCAGGACCTCAGACTGGGCCGAAGGTTTACCTTCCAACAAGACAATGACCCTAAGCACACAGCTAAAATAACGAAGGAGTGGCTTCACAACAACTCCGTGACTGTTCTTGAATGGCCCAGCCAGAGCCCTGACTTAAACCCAATTGAGCATCTCTGGAGAGACCTAAAAATGGCTGTCCACCAACATTTACCATCCAACCTGACCGAACTGGAGTGGATCTGCAAGGAGGAATGGCAGAGGATCCCCAAATCCAGGTGTGAAAAACTTGTTGCATCTTTCCCAAAAAGACTCATGGCTGTATTAGATCAAAAGGGTGCAAATACTAAATACAAAGGGTCTGAATACTTAGGACCATGTGATATTTCAGTTTTTCTTTTTTAATGAATCTGCAAAAATGATTTTAGCAAATGGCTGCAATATAACAAAGAGTAAAAAATTTAAGGGGGTCTGAATACTTTCCGTACCCACTGTGTGTGTGTATATAAATATATATGTGTATATATATATATATATATATATATATATATATACCGTATATACTCGAGTATAAGCCGAGGTTTTCAGCCCTTTTTTTGGGGCTGAAAGTCCCCCCCCTCGGCTTATACTCGAGTCATCGAAATTTTTACATTGTAAATATTACCTGTAAAGAAGTTGCGGCTGCAGCGTCCATCGTTCAAATTCCGCGGCGTCCATCGTTCAAATTCCGCGGTCTCTTCCTGTTCCTTCCGTGATAGGCGAATCTCATCAGACACTCTCCGCCTATCACGAACGTTCTCTCATCCTCAGTTTTTCAGCAGATGTCTGTGATTGGCGGAACACCCAACACAGTGTCTGCTGGGAAAACTGAGGATGAGAGAACGATCGTGATAGGCGGAGAGTGTCTGCTGAAAAGCGCCTATCAAGGAAGGAACAGGAAGAGACCGCGGAATTTGAACGATGGACGCCGCGGAATTTGAACGATGGACGCCGCAGCCGCAACTTCTTTACAGGTAATATTTAGCGAGCTAGGGAACAGTGGGGCATCGACTTATACTCGAGTCAGTAAGGTTTCCCAGTTTTTTTGGCAACATTAGGTACCTCGGCTTATACTCGAGTCGGCTTATACTCGAGTATTTACGATATATATATATATATATATATATATAATTTAGGCTTTTTTTCGATTTATTCTACCCTGGTGATCCTGCGAGTAACACACTTTCTGTCTTCGGGGTACTCCACTTTAAGGAGCAGCAATGGAGCCACCCTTAGACAAGTAGCATTTTTAGTCTGGGAATTTAAATGGGCTTGACTTACAAATTAAAGCTGAACTACAGCTAATATTTTCTTTTTGGGATAAAGGTTTTACATAAATGCATAAACGCTGATCTTTGTAAGCACCCGTCAATGGTAAATGGTTTGTCCTGACCCTCTAACTGCAACTTTTTCTGGACAGCTTGGTCTGCTAAAGGAAGTTAAAAAATATCAGACTTACTAGCTGGACCACTGGTAAAAATAAAGGAAAAGAAGCCTAAAAAAAAAGAAAACCAATAAAGTCACCACATTTAGTCTAGGTTCACATCTTTGTGTGTTAGAAACGTGTACAAAAGCAGACATGCATCTACAATAAACAATACAGTGGTTACCGCGCTAGTGGAGGAATGAAAACAGCAACTACAAAAAATAATTGATAAAAAAGAGCTTCCAGCACGCTATTTGTCACAGCAGTAAATTAAACGAACAAACTAAAGTCTCATTCTCGATTGGCGGCTGTCTTAGAACCACCAACTCTGTGCCAAGCCTTTAAAGCAAGCTATCGGTCCAGTATTGTGGACGCCTGCACGCTTGCTTCGAGGCTTAGCTCAGAGTTGGTGGTTTAAGGTGGCTGTCAATTGAGAACAAGGCTTGGTTAGTTTGTAATATTTGTTGGTCTTTAAGATGGCTGCTGACTGAAAACAAGGCTTGACTATTTTGAAATAGAGACTTGGCTCAATTTCCTCAGGCAATGACAGGATATATATTACAAGACGTGGTGACCCAACATGGCATCTATGCCCTAGATGATGTCCCTTGTGACGAAACGCGTAAAGCAGAGCCTGTTGTCACATCATCACACTTTACAGGACGTTGGGCAATATTGGGATGACTACTGTAGTTTATTTTTAAACAGTGATGATAGAGATTAAAATTGGCCTTTTTGGATATTAAGGCCTCATGCCCACGGACGTTTTTACAGCCGTGTTTTTGAGCATTTTTGACAGCTTAAAAACGCCTGTCCATGTTGTTGTATAAATTTTTCGACCATATTTAGAAAAAAAAAAAAAGCCGGAGCTCAAAAACGCAGCCGCAGTGTTTTTACGCGTTTTTTAACGCTTCACATTTTTTTATGCCTAATGCAGACGCCGCGGAACGCACTGGTCCTGGTTTTTTTTTACAGCTTAAAAATGTCTATGCTATTTGCAGCTCAAAAACGCGGCGGTAAAAAACGCTCAAAAACGCGGCTGTAAAAACGCCTGTGGGCATGAGGCCTTACCTGCATGCAGTGACCTGTGAGCTGGGTGAATATTTGCATACCAGTAGTACCAGTGTGGTTTAGATTATGAGGCACCTAAGTGCTAAAAAGGAAACTTTGGGTTTTTTTGCTGACATTTTGGGTAGATTTTACTCACTTTTTAAGTTTGCTTTAACCACTTCATACCCCGCCCATAGTGATATAACGTCCGCAGGAGAGATCTCCCATCCTGGGCGGGCATCATATGATGTACTGGGCTTCCCGGCCATCTGGGGGGCGTACGCGCGCCCGCTGCATCACTCGGGAGCCAGTGCGTGTGCCCGGCAGCCGCGATGTCCGCCGGGCACCCATGATTGCCGGATAACAGAGCAGGACCGTGGATCTGTGTGTGTAAACTCACAGTTCCGCGTTCTGTCAGGGGAGAGGAGACCGATGGTGTGTTACCAGTACAGAGGAACACCGATCGGTCTCCTCCCCTTGTGAGTCCCCTCCCCCTACAGTTAGAATCACTCCCTAGGTAACACAATTAACCCCTTGATCGCCCCTAAGTGTTAACCCCTTCCCTGCCAGTGACATTTACACAGTAATCAGTGCATTTTTATAGCACTGATCGCTGTATAAATGTAAATGGTCCCAAAAATGTTTTAAAAGTGTCCGATATGTCCGCCGCAATGTCACAGTCACGATAAAAATCGCAGATTGCCGTCATTACTAGTAAAAAAAAAAAAATGCCATAAATCTATCCCCTATTTTGTAGACGTTAAAACTTTTGCGCAAACCAATCAATATAGGCTTATTGCGAATTTTTTTTAATTTATTTTTTTGCCACAAATATGTAGAAGAATACATATCGGCCTAAACTGAGGCAAAAATGTTTTTTTTTTTTTTTTTTAAATTGGGATATTTTATTATAGCAAACATTAAAAAATATTGTGTGTTTTTCAAACTTGTCACTCTTCTTTTATTTATCGCGCAAAAAATAAGAACCGCAGTTGTGATCAAATACCACCAAAAGAAAGCTCTATTTGTGGGGGGAAAAAAATGGGTACATTTGGGTACAGTGTTGCATGACCGCGCAATTGTCATTCAAAGTGCGACAGCGCTGAAAACTAAAAATTGGCCTGGGCAGGAAGGGGGTGAAAATGCCCTGTATTGAAGTGGTTAAAAACTAAAAAAGTTTATTTTTAAAAACGCATACATATATTTTTTTTACAAACTTTTAAAAGATATCTTTACTTTTTAATCTATCAAATAAAGTTAACATACCGTACATGCTGAAATTCTCTTCCATTTGTCAACAATCGAACAGCATTTTACCACTTCCACATTTCTACTGTTCAGCGAACTGGCTTAAGACTGCATGGACGTTTATAATAAATTGTATGCATTCATATTTATAAAGCACAGAAATTGGCAGCCTGTAATTACTGTTCTATTTCCCATATATTTAGTGAAGCTTATTGAATATTTGATCTAATATAATGTTAAGCGCATTATATATTTATTAGTGGCATGCAAGTTTAATCATGTGGTGCAACGGAAGGACAGACTGTAGAATAGAAGGTCGCATTCAATGCAATATTTAAAAGGGGCTGACTGTTGTACTTTTAATAGTGCATTTTTATTTATTACCTTTAAAGGGGGGAGAAGAAAACAATATCATGTAGGATAATTCTGGCTGAATAAAACAGCATTAAGGAAAGTATTGTAGATTTTTTATTTATTTTTTCCTTTTAAGTTTTGACTATGCATGTTTTCATCAGTCGGGGAAATTATGAGGTCCACATTTGAAGGTAAATAGCAATTCGTTTGTTTACAGTTTTCTCATGATCCTATGTCTATTAAAATCTAAATGAGAAAAGACAAGCTGAAATTCTGCTCTTGATCAATAGATTTTGACAAACAATCATTAATAGCTAATTCAGCCTTTACCAGTGAAATATTAGATGGGAAGTATTACTTTACTTTTGGTCTTTCCAATCTCTTTTAAACAATACAAACTGGAAAATGTAATTGGAATTATAGTTGAAAAACTGCTATGGGTTATTACAGTTGGTGGAACAGACTTTGGAAGTCTCTTTTGCAAAAAAAAAAAATGACTTTTACGGTTTTTGTTTTGTATCTACATATGCGCAATGCTGGTTAGGCTCTACTCCTGGTATTTTTAAGATCCTGAGAGGAGGAGCTGGGTTTCAGGATAATACATCATAAGAGCACATGCATGGGAATACATCATTAGTGGGTGCTCAATGGCCGAAGATACAAGACACCAGTCTGGAAGAAGAGAGGGAGATGACGGCAGTGGTGGGGAAGGAGAAGTCGTGGTGGAGGGTAAGCTGAGAGGTATTTGTTATGTAGCGATACCCCCCTCTCTGAGATCGGGCTGCTGGTTTTGTTGTGGGTCTGCGAATTACCTCCATGGCTTCCGTTGTCAGGGTGTGAGAAGAGTGTTCAGAAAGGCCAATGCCCACACAATGTAAAACCCAAACAGTTAGGATTTATTTTTCTCTTGCTGAGGAAACTTTAGAGGAAGAGTAGGACACAAGAGAAAAATACACACAGGGGAAAGGTTCAGGCACGCAGCGATAAAATAGCACTCGTCGCCACTCATGCCTGAGTAGGTATTGCTCACCCGGATAGTCCTGTTTAGTGGTGCCAGCAGCCGGAATGCAGCACAATCAATCTTTCCTTTGTATTATGGATACGATCAGGAATCCCCTGCCACAGGATTAATGTTCCTATCCTCCCAGCCAGACAATAATGAAGAGAACCGTGAGGCCAGATTGGCATATTGCAGGCTTCTGATTATGGATCCCTCGTTAGGCGCGTTTCCAGGCCTATTCCCGAGACCGCAGTACCGTCGCTAGTCTCCTATGGGACTGATCCTCCCCTGGTCTCCTTTCCTAACACTGGGCTTCCTGTAGGTGGGTAGCTTGGGATCCTTTCCTTGAAACATAGGCCTCAGTGAGCAGAGCTGGGCCTACAAGCAGTGATGTGGCCTTGGGCTGAAGGTGCCCGGGACCAGAACACACGCACCCCGTGCCATACGGGCCACAAGGTGCACGTACAGGACCAATGGGTCCCCAGGAATGAACGAACCCCAATCGCGTCTGCCCCTTGTGTACCCTCTCCCAGCATGCACAGCGGGTAGACCACGCCCACTGCAGGTTGCCGAGAGAGGACACCCAAGGTGCTGTGATACCCCCTGTGGTTCAACCTATGTCGGCAGTGACAGTGCCACCTACAGGCAACAGGGAACACTACTGCCAGGCAGCATCACACCCAGAGCAGAAGCAATATTGAATAATCAATTGATCTGAGCCCAACTACTAGCTCAGACTACCCTTAAATATATACACAGCACCCCAAATATTGGGGAGGGCGCTACAGTTATAATGTGCAAGTGTGCCATGGATACTTTCACATTAATACAAGTGCTTCTCTCCTTAACACAGTTTAGTTCTGCTATCTATAGATCCATGAAGGAACCTGACTGGTTATGTACACTGAAGGAAGGCTTTACTTAGACTAGATCTACATGGGTGAATTTTAGTAGCTCACTTACACTATCATAATCTCAAGAGATGAATCACTAGGACTAGCGACTGATTGCTACACAAAAGGAAAAACCTGGCTCCAAATTGTAACATGCAGCAGCAATTAAAAAGGGTAAAGCACTCGTGAAATATATTCATTAATTAAAATTTGAAAACAAAACAGGTACTTACAAGATAAGAAACAACATGTGCTTATCAAATAAAGCCAAACCCCCACTGGGTGTCTATGACTCAATGACTGTATATGCATACCACCCTGATCTTCATCTCCCAAGATGTTGGCTATCCGTGTGAAAGCCCTGGTTCACACTGGTGCGATTTGACATGCGATTTGACATGTCAAATCGCATGTCAAATCGGCGAAATTTGCCGCAAATTGCGGCCAATGGCACCGTCCTAATCGGTGCGACACCGCATCTGCGGCGCTGCACCGATTACAAAAAGTAGTTTTTGTACTACTTTTTGTGATTTCAGCCGCGATTTACATTGACATCTGTTTCAGATGTCTTTGAAATCGCGGCCGAAATCGGGACTGCCAGCGGGAGTGAAATCGTGCGAGTTCAGCTGAACTCGCAGGCTTCACTCCCGCAGCCCCAGTGTGAACCTGGGCTAATACATGCAGAGATAGCTAATACAATTCAAGGGCTATGCCCTCTTCATCAGAACCTCTAAGTTACCACATTATTTAATGGTTTTAAAGAGATTAGGGAAAGGTTAAAACCCATATGCATTTGAGGTTTTTTTTTTTTGTTTTGTTTGTTTTTTGTCTGTGTACGATTTGGAAATGTCCCTTCATTTTCTGTCTCAGAGATGCAACAGGAAGTTAAAGAAAACTTCTGAAAGTGAGGTCAATTCCCCTATTAGACAATTGTCCCTGTAAAAACAAGTTTCCCTATTAGAAACTTTTCCAGTCACCTCTTATTCTGAGGACAACTTGAAAAATGTGCATTTCCAGTACAAATACAGTATACCCCTCCCCACTTAATTGAAAAAAAAAAAAAAAAGGTATTGCATTAAGATACACTTTAAGTAGTAAATTTTTACAGCAGGTGTAGGAAATTCATTTCCACAAGAGAACTGTTATGGAGGGCCAGTCCTACAAGCTAAACCTAATTCTGCTCAATGAAATATCCCAGGTATTTAAGTGCACATAACTAAAATACAAACAATATTCGCGCTACTAACACATATAAGCAGCTACAATACCTGTGGAGAAGGGCAAAAAACAAACAATATACAAAAAATGTAGCGCTATGTGTAAAAATAAAAATAAAAATAAAAATAAAAATAACACCCAAGTGCAGTGCTCTAAATGACTTAAATCACAAAGATTCTATAAATGAGTCCAACTGTGAAAAATAGTAAGTTAGAAAAAGTCTCTGATGACCAAAACGTGGATGTTGCTGAAACTTCCAAAACAGAATGGTGACCTTTCAAAAAACAAGTGACTTGTAACGTAACCACCACCACATGGAGGGGAGGCTTACCGGATGAAATGGACCCAATAGACGTACGTCCGTAGGGTCAAACAGGCTTGGTATATGTATATCCGTACATATGGGATCCCAGTTGGCACTGCACACATATATATCCAAAATCCGGAACAAGTGATGACACCAGATATCCAAGCTCGATGGATAGTAAAATGGCTCACATAGGAGTCATGGAGGAAAAAAGAAGGAGAGGGCACATAGCGTAATACCGTAAAGGATATTTAATAAATGTGGGTAAATACACTTACATTCAATCCATGAACATAGCGCTTTGCAAAACACTCAGTGGCAGCAGTGGAGTCTCCCGACGCGTTTCGCAATAACTTGCATCGTCTGGGGTGTGCCTCCACTGTTGCCTGCATGTTATTTATAGATTTCAGGGGCCCCCTTGCATCCACCCATTGTGCAGTCACTTCCTGGAGATCAAAAATGGCGCTTGGGCGTGCGTTCCACGCCTCTCTATGAAATCCCCACATAGAGTATCAATCTCAAAATGGCTCTTGGGCGTGCGTTCCACGCCTCTCTATGAAATCCCCACATAGAGCGTCAATGTGTCCGAATATAGGAAGGTGATAATAGCAAGAAGGGGGAGGAGGGAGGGGCCACTTACTATGTTAGACTATTGGCCTGTTCATCCATGCCTAACACAGAGGAGAACCGGCCCATGAAAACAAGCATAGAGCATAGCCGAGCGTCCACCGTCGCGGCCATGACGTCACGCCCAAACCATGTGATGGGGTCACGCGACTATCAGGCAGCGTCACAGACGTATGGACGTTCGTACCAGGTCGCGACGGCGTGATCGCATCATCCTGCAATAACGCCACGCCCCCCGGAACTAAATAGCTCTGCTGGTCAGATAGGTTGCGCTGCGCTCCACCGCCGTAAGGCGACGGAGAGCGTGAAACGCAAACAAATTCCAAAATGAATGGACTATAACTGGTCTGCGGAAGTATGACAAATTATCCAAATCAGGCCAGAAAGAGAAAAAAATTTCCTTAAAAAATACACAATAACTGCAAGTGTAACCACCTAATAATAGATTAAGATTGATTAATAAAAATCAACTTAAACTAAAAACATGTGTAGAATAATAACTGAATATGTAAAAATGATTATAGTTAAAAATAATTAAAATGAATTAAAAATGAGGTGTTAGTGGCAGGAAAGGGATAATTAATCCAATGTTAACTGCAGTTAACAATGTGATTAAATGCAGCAAGCATCTCTTGTATAAAGTTGGCTCTCACATTAGAACAGACAGGA
This sequence comes from Rana muscosa, assembly GCA_029206835.1. NCBI lineage: Eukaryota > Metazoa > Chordata > Amphibia > Anura > Ranidae > Rana > Rana muscosa. Next base: position 169,472,044 of record CM055117.1, on the reverse strand, counting down.
ACCTCAACCTGTCGAGGTCAATATTAGAGGAGAGCCCACATGCCTCAGAACAAAACTGCCCAATGGATGGACTAGGAGGTGATCCCAAATCGCAACATGCAACACCAAATACAACCATACAAAATACAGTAGATTATAGGCATATATTGAAATATATGTACCAAAAGATATTAAAAACTATCAAGAAAAGGCAAAAAAAATAAAAAATTTTTTGATCCACAATCGCACAGAAACAACCATTACTAAGACTGGTCGATGAAGGAATTAATATCCCACTCGACATTTAAACCGGACGGCCTGTGCGTCTGTAATTGGTATATCCAATAGGTTTCCAGCTGGGACACACCCCTAATTTTGGGGGCACCCCTCCAAGGGGGGATGAAACGATCAATGATCAAAAATTGTGTACCAGCTGGATTTCTACTGTGATATAACCTATAATGTCTGGGCACCGTATGATTCACATCACCCCCTAAAATTAATGAAACATGTTCTCCTACTCTGACCGAAAAAGGCCTGATGGTACGACCCACGTATTGTTTGCCGCAAGGGCAAGTGATGAGATACACAATATACGTGGTAGAACATGTACAAAAATGTTTAATTGGGTATGACTTCCCTGTACTGGTGGACCTGAACTCTAAGGTCTTACCTCTTCCAGATGTATTGTATCTACATACACTACATTTTTTACAGGGATGATATCCTACCAGTTGATGAAAAAAGGAAGGACGTACCGGGGGATTAATGATGTTGGGTGCTATTTTACCCTGAAGAGTAGGTGCACCCCTAAAGACCACTTTAGCCTGTTCAGGTAAAACTGTACCAAGGATGTTGTCATTCTTCAAAATATCCCAGTGCTTCGCTATAATGGCTTTCACTTGTTTGTGTTGCACAGAGAAGGAAGTGAGCATTGCCCATTTAAAGGTGTTATTAAGTTCACCTTTCTGTTTAACCTCTAGCAAGGAGCATCTGTCAGTCTCCAGTACCTGTCCGAGATCGCTATCGATACTGACAGGATCATAGCCCTTATCGATAAAGCGTTTTTTCAGGATCTCGGCTTGAGTCAGGAAGATGTTCATATCAGTACAATTCCTCCTCAATCTGAGAAACTGGCTGCGCGGGACAGACCTCAACCAAGATTTGTGATGACAACTATCCTGCGGAATATATCCGTTCCGGTCAGTTTTCTTAAAGTGCGTTTGAAAACAAAACTGACGATCTCGGATACTAATCTCCAAATCCAAGAACTGAATCCTTTCATGGCTGGCAGTATATGAAAGAGAAATCCCTCTGTCATTGGCATTAAGATGGTCCATAAAGATTTCAAGTGATGCCAAACTGCCACTCCATAGGAGGAGGATGTCGTCAATATACCTAGCCCAAAACACCAAATGCTGGGTGTTATAAGTATAGACAACATCCTCCTCCCATTTAGCCATGAAGAGGTTGGCCAAACTAGGGGCGTATTTCGCCCCCATGGCCACACCTCTTAACTGGAGATAAAAGTTATCATTAAACCAGAAGTAGCTACTTCTCGTAGCAAACTCCAACAATTCCATGATGAACTCTCGTTGGAAGGGGGCTAATATTTCCTCCTTCTCTAGGAAATATTGTACAGCCTCTAGCCCCTTGCTATGTGGGATACATGTATATAGCGAGGCTACATCTGCTGTCACCAGAATGTAGTCACCTCCTATATTGGTATCCTGAAGTTTTCTAATAGTAGCCCCGGTGTCCGCTAGATAAGATGGCACGCGCTTGACTAACGGTTGAAGATAATGGTCAATATAGCGGCCAATTCTAGATGTGACGGAGTTAATCCCGCTCACAATTGGACGACCGGGTGGATGCACAGGATCTTTATGGACCTTCGGTAGATAGTAAATGGTTGGTATCCTAGGGACCGTAGGAACCAAAAACGCCTTTTCTTTTTTGTTTAAAATGTTTCTAGAGAAACCGCTGTCAACCAAGCTCTGAAGTTCAGCTTTAAACCTGGAGGTGGGATTGGTGGACATCTGTTGGTAGGTATTGGGTTCATGTAAAATCCTGAACATTTCTTGTTCATAATCGGATTTGTCCAGAACCACTATGCCTCCACCTTTGTCCGCAGGGCGGATCACCAAGTCCTTGTTGGAACACAAGGACTTGAGGCCCACACTGGACACAGTTTGGCGAGAGCATCGCCTCTCAGGGATTTCTGATAAGTCTTTCAGTACTAAATCTCTGAAAATACTAACAGAGGGTGCTACAGGGACAGGGGGATTGAACAACGACGGGTTGGATAGGCCCGAGTGTACCGTCCCAAACGCAGCTGCCCTGTCCTCACTCACAATGGGATTGGTGATGAGGTACCGTTGTATATTAACCTTACGAACATATTTTTGTATGTCGATAAAAGTACCAAACTTATCTAGTTTCTTTGGAGGGGCAAACTTGAGGCCTTTATCCAAAACCGATAATTCTTCAGGGGTAAACTCTTTGGTACTCAAATTAAAAACGCCTTGGCCTTTTAAACTCTCCTTCTTTTTCCTCTTCTGAACTCTCTGCCCCCCTCTGGTCCCTCTCTTGGATCCGAACCTCTTTGACGAGTATCTGGGACCTCGTGAAAATCCCGTATGTTATGGCTTTGTTGGTTAGAATAGCCAGGACTATGGTAAGAGAATTCGGGAGGGTACCTAGTACGTGTATGATAGCTGTCATCACGTATCTCCGCCAGAGGGGCGAATCTATTATAAGTGGGAATGGAAGGGGGACCATAATAAGGTGTATGATCATGATGGAATGATGGAACGGCTCTCTGTCGAGCTGGAGAGACGTTATATGAATAATCATCATACCCATGATGAGGGCCACTATGATGATATGAGTGACCCCTAGATGAACCTCTGGCCCCTCTAGTTCCCCTGGACTTACCCCTGCCCCATTGGTGAGTGGGGGTGCGGGGATTTCTGGATGTGGGTGCTCGAGGCGGGCCCCCTTGTGAGCTAAACAAAGGGGCTGGGACATTGGATACACTCGCGGGCTGGGTTAGTGTTGGACCATTCATAGGGGCCTGGGCAGAACTGTTTAAAGAGGGAGTAGAATCCATCTCTGCTCCGAGAGATCTCGGGAATAACTTCTGCCATCCAAACACAGTATTATTCCTATAATCTCCAGCATCCCTAGAGTATTTCTTGTGTTTTTTTAACTTCTGATCTCTATCCTCTTTCTCGAGATGACTCTGTAGGCCGGCGGACAGAGAGAGATACTCAAGAGATTGTTTGTATGAAAAAAGTTTCTCCTTGAGTTCTTTGATTTCTCTATCCAACTCCGCCAATCTCACCTTCTTCCTAGAGATCAGAACACCCAAAAATTTGATCCCGGCATCATTGAAATAATTGAACCAGGAATCAATCTCTAGATCTCCCTGCTGGGGTTGGACCTCCCAGCGGAGACTTCTAGGAACCATACGATCTACTATGTATTGCTCCAAGAAGACCAAGTCCCATTGCAGATGTAGTTCTGAGGACATAACATTTTTAAGTCTGGTAAATAAACCTCCTAACTCTGTGTCACTATCGGTGGTGGAAAACACACCTTCAGTGTTAACAGTGCGAGAAGCTCTGTAATCAAACACATCCATAACAGGGTGTGTGATAAACAGAGTAAGTAGCTGCAGCAAATATACTCAAATCCAAAGGCAAAACAAAAATACAAACAATATTCGCGCTACTAACACATATAAGCAGCTACAATACCTGTGGAGAAGGGCAAAAAACAAACAATATACAAAAAATGTAGCGCTATGTGTAAAAATAAAAATAAAAATAAAAATAACACCCAAGTGCAGTGCTCTAAATGACTTAAATCACAAAGATTCTATAAATGAGTCCAACTGTGAAAAATAGTAAGTTAGAAAAAGTCTCTGATGACCAAAACGTGGATGTTGCTGAAACTTCCAAAACAGAATGGTGACCTTTCAAAAAACAAGTGACTTGTAACGTAACCACCACCACATGGAGGGGAGGCTTACCGGATGAAATGGACCCAATAGACGTACGTCCGTAGGGTCAAACAGGCTTGGTATATGTATATCCGTACATATGGGATCCCAGTTGGCACTGCACACATATATATCCAAAATCCGGAACAAGTGATGACACCAGATATCCAAGCTCGATGGATAGTAAAATGGCTCACATAGGAGTCATGGAGGAAAAAAGAAGGAGAGGGCACATAGCGTAATACCGTAAAGGATATTTAATAAATGTGGGTAAATACACTTACATTCAATCCATGAACATAGCGCTTTGCAAAACACTCAGTGGCAGCAGTGGAGTCTCCCGACGCGTTTCGCAATAACTTGCATCGTCTGGGGTGTGCCTCCACTGTTGCCTGCATGTTATTTATAGATTTCAGGGGCCCCCTTGCATCCACCCATTGTGCAGTCACTTCCTGGAGATCAAAAATGGCGCTTGGGCGTGCGTTCCACGCCTCTCTATGAAATCCCCACATAGAGTATCAATCTCAAAATGGCGCTTGGGCGTGCGTTCCACGCCTCTCTATGAAATCCCCACATAGAGCGTCAATGTGTCCGAATATAGGAAGGTGATAATAGCAAGAAGGGGGAGGAGGGAGGGGCCACTTACTATGTTAGACTATTGGCCTGTTCATCCATGCCTAACACAGAGGAGAACCGGCCCATGAAAACAAGCATAGAGCATAGCCGAGCGTCCACCGTCGCGGCCATGACGTCACGCCCAAACCATGTGATGGGGTCACGCGACTATCAGGCAGCGTCACAGACGTATGGACGTTCGTACCAGGTCGCGACGGCGTGATCGCATCATCCTGCAATAACGCCACGCCCCCCGGAACTAAATAGCTCTGCTGGTCAGATAGGTTGCGCTGCGCTCCACCGCCGTAAGGCGACGGAGAGCGTGAAACGCAAACAAATTCCAAAATGAATGGACTATAACTGGTCTGCGGAAGTATGACAAATTATCCAAATCAGGCCAGAAAGAGAAAAAAATTTCCTTAAAAAATACACAAGGCTAATAACTGCAAGTGTAACCACCTAATAATAGATTAAGATTGATTAATAAAAATCAACTTAAACTAAAAACATGTGTAGAATAATAACTGAATATGTAAAAATGATTATAGTTAAAAATAATTAAAATGAATTAAAAATGAGGTGTTAGTGGCAGGAAAGGGATAATTAATCCAATGTTAACTGCAGTTAACAATGTGATTAAATGCAGCAAGCATCTCTTGTATAAAGTTGGCTCTCACATTAGAACAGACAGGAACCTCAACCTGTCGAGGTCAATATTAGAGGAGAGCCCACATGCCTCAGAACAAAACTGCCCAATGGATGGACTAGGAGGTGATCCCAAATCGCAACATGCAACACCAAATACAACCATACAAAATACAGTAGATTATAGGCATATATAGGCATATATTGAAATATATGTACCAAAAGATATTAAAAACTATGACTCCTATGTGAGCCATTTTACTATCCATCGAGCTTGGATATCTGGTGTCATCACTTGTTCCGGATTTTGGATATATATGTGTGCAGTGCCAACTGGGATCCCATATGTACGGATATACATATACCAAGCCTGTTTGACCCTACGGACGTACGTCTATTGGGTCCATTTCATCCGGTAAGCCCCCCCTCCATGTGGTGGTGGTTACGTTACAAGTCACTTGTTTTTTGAAAGGTCACCATTCTGTTTTGGAAGTTTCAGCAACATCCACGTTTTGGTCATCAGAGACTTTTTCTAACTTACTATTTTTCACAGTTGGACTCATTTATAGAATCTTTGTGATTTAAGTCATTTAGAGCACTGCACTTGGGTGTTATTTTTATTTTTATTTTTATTTTTACACATAGCGCTACATTTTTTGTATATTATTAAGTGCACATAACTAGACATGATATCCCCGTTTAAAACAAATATAAAATATAAATCCATATAAGGAACCGACCTTATGTATTATGGTAAGCTAGCTCCTTGGGCAAACATGCTGTACATAGAGGCAGCAGAGAAACCTGTCTTGGAACCACATGAGGATATTTATATAATTCCTCCATTGTTATACATGCCCCTGGCATGTGAGGTCACTTCCAGAGCAAGGCAGAAGTTAAAGATGACTAGTTGAGTTTGTAAGCTCCACCCTTCCCTGTGGCGTGCAGAGCAGGACTTGTCAACACCTCCCCACATTCTCTTACCTGCATCATATCCTTGTTGGCCACTTCCCATGGTCTGCCCCAGTTGTTCAAGGGACAGCAGAAAGCCGCTCTAAAGGGTAGAATTGCTACTGCTGCCATCTTGGCACCTGAAAGACCAACAAGGGACGGAAGCACAGTCTCTGCCCTCTGCCCTCTTGTTGACTGGCCAGCCTGAATCCAGGGAACGCACACTCCTCCCCCAGAGCCATTGACTACTATCTCATGCTCTACGCAGGCGGAACTTTGGCCACAACACATTACTTTGAAGGTGTGTAGGTATGCACACATACATGTAAATTGGAAAATAAAATAGCAGTCACCTTCAAAATAGGCAATGCTGTTGTATTGCTCGCATGGTGTACACTTTTTTGCATTCCATTTCCAATTTTCGATTGACCTCAAAAGGGCCAGACAGGGACAGCCAGTTGGATGTAACCCAGGGGCCATAAAATGCCCAGGTCTGCTTTACTGACTTAAATTATAAACCAAAATGAGGCCAAAGAGGAGCTGTGTTTTTGAAATGTATGTTCGTTTTTTTTTTCTTTTAAAGTTTGGGTTTTAGGATTCTTTACTTGTTGGACCAAAAGAGAGACATCTGGGAGCTGCGGGTGTACACAAAGGCCCGTAATAGTAATAGTTACTGTTTAAGCAGTGTTCTGAATCACAATAAGGTCTCACAGTGATGTATGAACTGAACTGACATCGTTAGAAGCACTCTGTCACAGTAAGATTATTTTTTTTTATTAATTTAAATTTAATTTGTCTTGGCAGATTTTAGAAACAAGCTCTCACAATGTCAACATGACTTTTTTGGCTGCTTCATGTAATCCAAATACCGGCATGCCTTGTGACCTGATTCTGAAGAGGTCTTTATAAAACAATGTCTCATCAGACTTAATGAAAAGGTTGCTGCAGCCGAACACTTTCCTCTTAGTATAGTTCAGATTTTGCTGCTGTAATCCAGTTGTCTCATCAGTTTATGAATATTGTTATGCACACTAGCAAAAGGAAGGCTTGCAGGACTGTGACCGAAACAACTAATTGATTAATCGACAACTAATCGGTTATGAAATGAATCGATTACTATTTCCATAATCGATTATTCGGACAGTAACATAATGGGCTTAAAAAAAAAAAAATTAGCCCTTTATAGAACAAAAAGAGCAAATAATCGCTACTGTAAATATTACTTTCACTGTTCCACAGTTAAAAAATTAACCCCTTTATAGTAGCGATTATTTGTTATTTTTGTACTATAAAGGGCCAATTTTTTTTTTTTAACCCCATTGTGTTACTAAACGTCTTAGGCCTGGTTCACACCTATGCGTTTTTTGCAGAAACGTACTACAGTTCATTTACATGGTTTCCTATGGGACATGTTCACATCTATGCTTTTTTCAGCTGCTGCGTTATGTGGAAAGGGTCAAGGACTTTTTTCAACGCAAAACGGTGCTGTTTTTGGTTCAATATACTTCAATGGAGAAGCTGCAGAAAAGCCTGTAATGCGTTGTTGCAGCAATTTGTGTTTTTTAATCTGCCCAGCAACAAATTTGGCCAAAAAAAAGCATAAAAAAATGCAAACGCGAAAATCGCAGCAAAATCACGTGCGCAAAAATAAAAACGCACAGCAAAACACACTGCAAAAACAGATCAAAAGCAAACTGCATAGGTATGTACTGAGCCTTATGCTGGCCACACGGATACATTTTCAGGCGAGAATATTAATACGAAAAATCTTTGTACATTTGCTGAATGAAAGAATGTTGTTTGAAATTTTCACTTGCTTTTAACATTCAGTTTTAAAATAAATGTAATTTCTGAACGAAAACCGCATATACTGTCTGATCAATAAGTTTTCTATTATTTCTAATAATGATATGTGATATTTACCAGATTCACCCTCTAATATATCTAATCTGTCAGTTATTCTCACAGTGGATTAGAGATTTTGCTCCCTAACCATAGAATTGGTTATTTATATTTACCACTGCATAGAGATATTTAAGAATAAATTGCTTTTTTTTAAACTTTACATATTACCGTAACTAAATTATACAGCACACTTTTTTTAAGGTAATTAACCGATTAATCAAAACAATAATCGGCCAACTAATCGATTATGAAAATAATCGTTAGTTGCAGCCCTATGCAGGACTAAAGGACAATTTGTTATATGGTATAGTTTATTCTTGTGCAGTATAGCTAAAACATCAAGAGATCTTCTCACTGATGTCCTTAAGGGCCCAAGCACACCATACTGCGGCACACTGCAACATATGCATTTTGGTGTGTAGAGCCATGTTGTGTTAGGCAGCCCATTCAAAATGATTGGGTAAATTAAAATAGGTTATGTATGGTTTTGCTTTTGTTTTTTAGCACAAAGCAACATAGTACACAGGGCATATTCAAATTTGTGTTGTGGTCCGCTGTTATGCAGACGCAATTAGCACACTGTAATTGTGTGTTGAGGTACAATGAACTTTGCATTTCAACACATTACAGTTTTCTACTATGCTTTGCAATAACTCGCATTATAGCATGGGTTGTGATGCAAATTATATTGCATATTTTGATGTTAAAGATACAATCAACCTTCGGGTCAATTATACCTGTAGCGTCCTGCTACTTTTGAACAGGCGCTATTCTGTAAATTTAGGGGTATCTGAGCTGTAAATAGCTCAGAGTGATTATGTAAATTGTTGGTTTCTGTTCCAGCTTTGGCTGTTTGTGCGCATTTCCTACTGTTGCCAGTAGGTGTCACTGTTGTCACAGGCCAGTGTGAGAAATACAGCCAGCTGAAGTGTATTGGATATTCTTTCTCCAGAAAACAGCCCAATCAGGAGCTTCTTTGTAGCTGGGCATGCTGGGGGAAGGATATTTAAGGGGCAGTGTCTTGTGCTTCGGGGTTCGTTCCTGCCTCATGGCCCTCCAGGCCTGAGGCCACGCTGCTGGCTTTTCTACCTTGGGCCCTGCTGGCTCGAGGCTGTGCTGCTACAAGTAGGCCCAGAAGTCTGTCTGGGGCCTACTTAACTGAATGTAGTCCTGTGCTGTCTGTCCTGCGGGAAGAAGCCACTCAAGCGGAGAATATTCCAGGGGAGGACCTTACTGGAGAGGACCGAGCTGATGGCTGGTATCTCAGGAAGGGCCTGGTGACTTGTTTGGAGGATGCACCCAAGTTAACCTACCTCACAGTACTGCCGGATGGCCTAAAGGTTTAGGTACTGTGCAGCTGACCTAACTAACTGACTACTGGCTAAACAATCCTGTGGCAGAGGATTATCCAGGAGTTTTCATTTTTTCACTCAAGTTTGTGGCAGAGACTATGTCCGTGCTTCATACCGGCTGCTAGGTCGGTGTGAGAGGCCTATCCGGTTGTCGCAAGAACCAGAGACAGAAAGCTGTTGTCATCTGGATTCAAGAACCGCATTAGTGATCAGCAAAATCAAGGTATCTGAACTTCCCCTAATCCTCTATCCCCTACCTGAAGTTGTTTAATAAAGAAATTGAGAAAAGGACTGACGTGACTCGCAATCGCCTCTATTCAAATTACTTAACATAGACTCTTAAGTTCTGGGACGGTGAAATGTGGGGTAACGGCAGGACCCAAAATTAATCCAGCAGCCCCTTCGGGGGGTATCGCTACATACCACTAGACCTCATTTATGTAAGTATTTTTACTCACTAATACTAAAATGAACCAAAATGTCAACAGTCACTTTAACATGTCCAGCACAGCTGAAGGGAAAAGCTACAATGACTCATAATAAAGCGGAACTTCACTGAAGTTGTGCAAGAAGTTCTGCTCTTCCTCCTCCTCCTCCCTCCTCTGCCACATTTGGAATACATTTTTTTTGGGTGGGGGGGGGTGGGTACCTTTATTTTGACAGGTACCTGCTCCCACTTTTGGTAGATTGCCGCAATGGGTCCACTGGAAGTTTAACAAACCCCCCCCCCCTTCCCTTCCTTGCCTGCAGCCTTCTGGGACCGGCTGCCCATACTTAACATGCCGGCGTCTGGGACCCGAAGACCAGTGAAGAATTAGCCCCCTGTTGAGGACACGTTGGATCCTTGGACAGGTGAGTGTCTCTTTAGCAAAAGTCAGCCACTACAGTTTTTGTAGCTGCTGACTTAGAATTTTTGCAGAACTGACTGAAGCTCCTCTTTAACTGATAGGAAAATTGGGAACTTTGCACAAAAGTCAAGACTACTATCGATCTAGGTGTTTACAGGTAATTGTATCAATGAATATGTGAAGTTGCTAAGATACAAGCAGAAGGAAATATTATGTTTTTTTTCCACCTGCTTAAGGCTTTATTGATATCTGGTAAAATGTATAATGTTCTTTTCACAACTATTGAGCAGCATTGCTGCCAACTCCTATATGTTATTATTATTATTATTATGCAGGATTTCTATAGCACCAGTGTTTGTGCAACACTTTACAAAATACTATACATTCAACGCAGGAGGAATCAGAGGGCCCAGTTCATTAGAGCTTACAGTCTAAAATGTAAACTGGCGTTTGTGATTCTGTTCTAATGATCTAAGAACCAAGTTTAATATATGACATTTTTCTTATATCTAAAAAAAAAATTGAGTTTAAATGGCTTACCCAATTTTTGGGACACAGTAAAATTACCAGTATATTAAAATGTCTGATATTTACACCTAGTATAATACAGTAAGACCTTATCGCTAATAACTTGCTAAGTATATACCAAATAACACATCATACTCTAATCTAAAATAACTTATAATTGGTAACATTTGTAAAACTCATGCATGCTTAACAATTTCTGCTCATAATTTTTTTTTTTTTTTTTAAATTTGTTTATAAGATATACTATTGCATATTTTAATATTTTCTATTAAATACATTTTGAACAATAAGAAAAAATAGATATATTTAACTTTTTTTTTTTTTTTTTCCAAAGTGCAGAAGTTAAGTATGATTTTTTGTATACTGGTATTTGCTGTTTAAACCAATTATTTGTCATTGTTTCTCACCTAACCTTATTTCACTGGCCGTTTCAATCTCTCTTATTAGTTAAAAGTAAAACTCTTCTTTTGTTTTAAAAATGTGTATAACACATACTATATAGCTATTAGACAAGTCAGATAGTGATTTGCAATTTAACCACTTCAATACAGAGCACTTTTACCCCCTTCCTGCCCAGTGCAATTTTCAGCTTTCAGCGCTGCCGCATTTTGAGTGACAATTATGCGGTCATCTAACACTGTACCCAAACAAAAATTTTTACCATTTTGTTCCCACAAATAGAGCTTGGTTTTGGTGGTATTTGATCACTACTGTGTTTTTTATTTTTTGCTAAACAAATAAAAAAGGCTGCAACTTTTGAAAAAAAATGTTTTTTTCTTAGTTTCTTTTATAAAATGTTGGAAATAAGTAAGTGTAGCTGCCTCCTCTCTCCCCTCTCTTCTATCAGCTCGTCTGTCTCTTGTCTAGGGGTACTTTAGAGGAGAGAGAGCGGGGTCACCACGCCAAGCCCTCACCGCAGATGTTTGTGTGGTGGAAGCAAAGTTCTTGTTTTACCTTCAGGTCAGTGTTCTGCACCTGGAACCTCCAAAGAGAGTTACCTTGAACAATGTCTGCCAGAAAATGAGCCCCACACCATTAAAGTCCAACACTCCTTTATTCTTCTCGAATGAACACATTCAGTTAGACTCCCTTGTAGAACAGAACAGACAAGGAGGTGTGGATGCGAGTAGGCCCAGACACAATGAACTCTCCACTTTCCTTCCTGAAAGTGGGTTGCGGTCTCCGAGCGAGGGGGAATTTCCTTCCAGGTGGTCTCCGATGGGAGGCTCACCTGTCACTGGCAATATGCTGCACCGGGTCTTCAAGTAAGTATCTCCCACCGGTCCATTAAGCCTTCCGGATTCGGGTACCCACTCCCGGGGTTCCCTAGGACCTCCTTCCCTCGCGGAACTCAGTGGTGGGCACTGAGCTCCAGACCTCCTCCCGAGTACCTCACCCCAGGCTAAAGGTGCCTGGGATGGAACACGACCTCCGAACATCCTCTAGGCCTAGACCCGCCTAGGGGACCGACACGAACCACCGCCCTCAGGCTGAAGGTGCCCGGGCTCGACTCCCGCCACCAAAAATGGCCGCCCCCTTTATACCCCTTCCCAGCAAGCACGGCGGGTTCCCCGCCCCACCATACAACCGCTGAGAGAGACCAAAAGAGGTACGCCACCGCAACGATGGCTCAACCCCGGGCCCAAAGCGACAGTGCCACCTGGTGGGCCCCAGGGAACCGTACATCAGTTTCCCCACCAGATAAAAAAAAATAGAAAGCATATACCCGCTACACTAGTTTTCTCCTTCACTGATGAGCACTGATGAGGCTGCACTGACCGTCACTGATGAGGTGGCACTGATGGGCACTGGTGATGAGGCACTGATAGGCGGCACTGATAGGCGGCACTGATAGGCGGCACTGACTGGTGACACTGATGGGCAACACTGATGAGGCACTGACAGGCATCCCTAATCGGCACTGCTTGGTATCCCTGGTGGGCTCTAGTGGGCATTCCTGATGGGACTGCACTGATAATAAATGCGCTGATTATCAGTGCAGACCCCGCTGATCGGCTCTCCTCTACTCATGCCTTGTCAGCACGAGTAGAGGAAAAGCCGATAAATGGCACTTCCTGGTTACCATGTGATCTGCTGTGATCAGCTGATCACATGGTAAAGAGCCTACGCCATAGGCTCTTCACCAGGATCGAAGATGCGGTGTGTCAGAACGACACACCACACTACCGATCGCCGCGCTGCACTCCCCTGGCTTATTCTGCTGGATGTCATATGCCACCCAGTCAGGAACTTAACCAATTTGCGGCTGTCATTCTGCGATATGGCGGGTGGGAAGTGGTTCAAACTCCCCTTCATGTGAGCCTAAAGCAGGGTATACGCGCTTTTTTTTTTCCCCCCAACTAGTGGGATGAATGAATAAAAATGTACAGATCCCACATCAACACAGCCAGCAGGCTGATGAAAAAGGAAAACAAACTGATTCCCTAATCCATACAAACAAAATGTAAAGAGGAGAACCCCAGATAACACTTTTTATACAGTTACAGCAGTAGTGTATTTAGGTTTTGTGCTGCCCTAGGCCTGACTAAACTTGTGCACCCCTAAATTAAATATGGCTCTCCCCATCCTGTCAAGGCCACACCCCTTTCTGTTTAAGACCCGCCCTGAAATTTTAGAGTGGGGACACTAGTTCTGAGGGCCTGGGGGGGGCAATGGATTCCCTTAATTTGCATAGATTTCCTCTCACTTCTTGATTGGCTATGGGGCAGGAAGTAAAGGGAAATCTCCGCAATGGGACAGGGATGGTAAAAAGAAAACTGACATGGGCTATAACCCTCTCTTACTCTATCCAAAATGAAAAAAAAAGTGTTGTCTATAGTTCTACTTTAAGCACAAATTTCTGATAATTTGACGGAGAGGGCTAAGAAGATATAACCATGCCAATGGTACAGCAGAAAACATATAGCACAGTGAGGAAGGTTTGTGGTCCAGGATGATAGGACAGTCAAAATTAGAAGCAGCGCCCCCCCCCCCCCACAGTTATGGAATGCCGGCCGGCCGCCTGCATACCGGAAGCAGTGCGACCGCTTTATGGGGGAGCTAGACTAAGCTTGCCTCTCAGCCCAGTCCGCCCCATAAGACTGGCATTACACTAACAGTGTAGCGCAAGCCGGCGGAGACTCTTTCTGTGCTGCCCCCCCTGCAAAGTGCTGCCCTAGGCCTGGGCCTTGTTGGCCTAGGCCAGGATACAGCGTTGCGTTACAGAGCATATTTTTTCCTTTTTGGGATAAAGGTTTTATACAAATAAATAAAAGCTGACTATTGTAAGCATCCCTGTCAGTATTATATGGTTTGTCTCAACCCTGTAACTTCCATTTTTGCTGTTCAGATTAGTCTGTTAAAGGAAGTTGAAAATTAACAGCAGGATCAAAAGGTAAAAAAGTAAGTAACCGGGGAGACTCAAAAATACAAAGACTGCTTTGTTAATACTTGTGACAGACTGCATCATATATGCCGTTTTTGAATTTGTCTCTTGTATAATTTTAAACCCTTGATGTGAAATGCAATATATAGCACCGTACTTCTAGGACTTGCCATGTTTGCTCTTTGCTTTCTGTCTGCACTGTGTCAATTGTTTGCACTCTACCTTTTAGGTTTCTCTTTAATCCATTTCGGTTTTGAGAGTGGCGGCACTGCCTTGTAGGTCATGTGACCTCCCAAGTATGTGCATGCTCCCTGTCCTCCCCCCACTGGAAGTTCAAGCATCAGAATTGACCAAATAGGAGCGCCAACAAAAAGTGGGGGATCGGGGATACCATCTCAAAGAACAGTTGATGCTTTAAATTTCCTTGGTGGAACTTAGAGGAACTGCAGTCTGCTTACATAATTTGTAATAAAAACATCTTTGCCATTCTGAAGCTACTCCCCAACCACTTTGCATATTATTTTATATATACTGTGATTCTGTACTTGCCATATATGCTGCAGAAATCTCCCTCTACTGAGTCTGGCTGCATCCATTTTAACTGTGGGCAGCTGAAGCTGCAGCCTGTTCACTTCCTGGATTTACACAGACACAGAGAGACACACCACCAGCTCTGCAGCTCCTATTGACCCTCCTATTGACCCTCTTATGACTCACCCCCTCCCCTTCCTTCCTGGCAATCTTTCACGAGAATGAGAGAGAGAGAGAGCTGTGCATGATGTCATAAATCTAGGCTTTTTACCAGTCAAGAAACAGGTAGTGGGCTGTATAAGGTATTTATCGGCAGAAAAAAAGGTTTTACTATCCAAAGTAAAAAAAAACAAGGGCAGAACATTTATTAGATGGAAAGATGAAAAAATTACTGAAGTTCAGCTTCAAATGCTTGAAGCTTAAAAAAATAATCAGGTGGGTTTATGGCTACTTTAAGTGCTGACAATGACTACATTGGTATATGCAGAACAGGAATGGGTAAGAATCTGCAATGAAGTTTGATAAAATCCTGCAGGGGATTTTTTTTCAACAGAAAAAAACAAACAGGTAAGACAGACATTAATAATACATTTTTTAGTAAATCTAACTGACAAGGTTGGGAAAAGCCGAAGTTATAGAGCACTGTGAATGGATAGTGAAAAGAAACAGCAGATGACATGTTTCCTCTACCACCTGGCAGGCAATGAGAGCCTTTTTCATTCACTTCTGGTGACAGAAGGGCGCGGGAGGCGGGGGAAGTATCCCGGGAAAGCAAACTGGCTCAAAGAACTTTCTATTTTACCTGCTTCTAAATAGATCACCAAGTACACCATACAGCAATGTCAATCCCACCATGGAACCCTCTCTTTTAGGCAAAATATAGGGAAGTTTATTTTCTATTTTTTTATATACTGTATAGTTATTAAGTTGTGCGAATACACAGATGATTTGGAAGCTAACTGAATATGAGCGCCCTTGCATTGTAGCTTGGCACAAAGCCAATGCTTTATATCCTTCCAGTATAGTGGATGCCAAGAAAACCTCGTTGTGCGGAGACTGAATGCTGATGCTTTTGTTTGGTGCTGATGTGCAATTCTTTATTGTTATAGCCAATGTATGTTCTACTGTATTATGTCTGGGCACACAATATATAAAAAATAATATTGGGCAAGAGTAAGGAAGATATTGTTTTCTAGCTGATGATATGACGGTTGCTGCATTTACTAGAAATTTATTGCAGCTAACCATGACACCAAATAATTTTCTTCAAGTTAACTTCATTTTTAAAATTTAAAGTGCTTTTAATTCACTATTTATCTGGCATGCATTCATAAGCCGGTAAAGTACACTTGTGCCAAATCTAGCTACTATGTGATGTACAAGCCACAGCTAATGGACAACTCCAATGACTGAGCCAAATATTCCTTAAAGGCTAAGTTTACCTTTATATAAAAATAATGAATAACCCCCCTGTCAAGTGTCTCCTTGGTCTTCCTCTGACTCTGGGGTCTCATTTCGGTGCCAGAATAATCCCCTTCTTGCAGAAAGGCCGGACTCTGCTGTGGGCCAACCCTTCCGATAGCTGGGAACACCTACTAATGGCTAAATGCCTCGACTTCCATTTTCTACACCCCAGTTCTGCCCCTTTAAAGAGAAAGTAAACCCTGAACGCTTCATTCAAGCTGTAGAGGCCTTGGCGCCCATGTGACTGGAGTCTGATATGCTGCACCCATCCATTGTGTGTCTCTAAACGTCACACCTATGGGGGGGATTCATTGTTGCTCTTGGCTCCATCATCGTCAGCTAATGAAGTGATTGTTGCCAGGAGATCTCCTCCTCTGATGATAGCGGTGTGTGACAATATTTTCAAATGTGTTTTTTTTTTTTTCTTTTTTCGTCTTAATGACATTTCTGTAGTACTTTACAAGGATTCTCAAAGAAAAAAATAAATAAAAAATTAATGTACATATTTTTGCAGGTAAAAAAATGTGCATTTGTTATTTTTGAAAACAGGAGCCTGGAAAGCATTGCACCCATGATCAGTAGTTTGCGGGTGCAATGTCAGGCTCCTGCAGATACTACTTACATCTCTGTTGCCCGTACCTCCTGTACAGGCTGTCATTGCAGAGCTGTAGGCAGTGTGAATGAACTACGGGCCTGCTGCAGATTTATGACATCATTCTCCCAGAATGTTCTTCCTAGACAGACATTATTAGAAACAGTCGTTTGTCTTCATCTTAAGGGCTGCTTTTTTTTTTCAAATAATAGTTTATTAGTTTTCACATTAGAAAAATAAACAGTACAAGAATGTAACCAAGGCATAGTAGTACACAATAGCGTCATGATGGGAGGAGCCCTCTTCACAGTTCGCATTACACATAACAGCTTCAATTAGAGCATAGCCTTAAAATAATGTTGAGCGATATTTAAAATCTAGTTTCATACAGAACATTGCATGGAAATTAACAAGAGAGGGAGAGAGAGAAAAGAAAAAATGAAGAAAGTGAAGAGGAAGAGGGAGAGAAGAGTAGAGGGTTACCGCCTTTGGCTCCACTGCCGGCTCATGGAAGATCCTTCCGGAGACGCCACAGCCCCCAGACCCCGTCATGTTCCTCCAGCCTATCCCGTATCCTAGCGGTTATTTTCTCCATAAGCTCAACATCCTTGATCCTAGTGTACAGAGCCTCCGGGGGGGTGGTGAGCGTTTTTTCCAGTTTAGGGCAACCAGACATTGCGCCGCTGTGAGAATTTGTCTAAGTAGTTTCTTACAGGGTTTGGTTATTTTCAATGGGGAGAGGCCCAGCAGAAAATTTCGGTATCATGGGTATCGGCACCTCGAAAAGGGCGTGTCAGTAGTTGGTGTGTCGAACGCCAGAAGGGAGTTATTAAAGGGCAGGTCCAGTAGATGTGGAGCAGGGTGCCCTTATCCCCCTGAGAGTGCCAGTAGCGGTCAGAACTAGAGGGGTAGATAGCATGGAGTACGTCTGGAGTCAGGTACCAAAAATAGAGAATTTTGGAAGCACTTTCTTTATAGAGATCACATAACGAGCTCTTAGCAGCCTGAGTCCAGATCGCCTGCCAGGTTTCCACGGGGGGGGGGTTCTTCTCCCAGTGCCCTCTTCCAACGGAGCATGTATGTATGTTTGCCCTGCTCTGATGTGGAGTAAGTATTAAGAATCCTAAAAATATCAGAGATTAGCCCCCTACGTGCGGTTCCAGAATAATGCGTTCAAAGGGGGAAAGCGCGGAAAATTGCAGGTACGGGGCAATGGTTTGGGCATAGTGACGAATCTGCAGGTATCCATAGAATACGGGCAGGCCATGTTTATCTTGGAGTTCCGAAAATAGTAGGCGTTTGCGGGATCTGGGGTCTACTATATGTCCAAAATGGAACAGGTTCCTAGACACCCATGGCAACCTCATCTGACGGGTAAGGCTAGCTGGCACTTTAGGGTTGCAGAGGAAGGAGGTCAGCAGTGATTTTTCAGAGTCAAGCTTGTGTTCTCTAGAGAGCTGACGCCATAAACGCCTAAGCAGGGACATTGATCCCAATAGGCGGTCGGGTTCCACCTCCCCATTCACGCTCCAGAGTAGGCTGTTTGGATGTACTGGCGCCATCCAAATTTTTTCGATTTTCGTTCATTTGTTATAGGAGCGGTGGGGGAACCAGGAAACTATCGCACGCAGCTGAGTCGCCTGATAATATTTAACTAGGTTGGGAAACGCCAGGCCCCCGTCTGAGCGCGAAGCCATAAGTACCGAGCGGGGTATCCCGTGCCTCTTAAGGGCTGCTTTTTAATGATATAAGGCAGGGGTCTAAAAAAAATAAGTAAAAGACTAAATATAGATACCTCATCCAAACATAGATTTTAGAAAAAAAGGAGCAATTTTACGGACTTTAACGGTATAAGAAAGCGACGCAGCAACCAAAATTATATAATTTTTTTTTATTACAAAATGTGTTAAAATAACATAGATAAAACCATTAAGACCAAAAAGGTAATGTGTAAATATAAGCCGTTGGCCAAGCTGTTGGCTTGTACTGTTCTCTCAAGAGGTTAACGCGTTTCGCAACCTGCTTCCTCAGGACCGTTATATCTTAACAGACAACAGTAGGTCTATTCAAAAGAAACACAAGAAAAATAATTAAATCCAAACATACAAGGTGAACAGCATTGCATGTATAACATAATCTCAAGGGTTGAGAAGAGAGGGAAATTACCACTTACATGCCCTCCAGGTTAGACAGAGTAATGGCGTGCCATGCACAATGCAGATGCAGCTCATGATTGATATGATACCATCAACAATTGATCTCTGAATCTTCCTAGCGACAAAAAACAGGAAAAACTGGAGGTTAGCTATGTTGTTCTATATATCTTCTATTTTTATCTTGGTCAGAGCCATGCAACGACAGGGAAGAAAGAGGGGTGGATAAGGCAGAGGTCTTCAAACTACGGCCCGTGGTCCAGATGTGGCTCTTTACTCGCCTTTATCCGGCACTATTCCACCTACTATTCCTCCCACTGACACCAACAATTTGGTACTTTTCCTCCAACTGACACCAACAATTGGGTACTGTTCCTCCCACTGACACCAATGTTGGGGCACTATTCCTCCCACTGACACGAACAATTGGGTACTGTTCCTCCCACTGACACCAATGATGGGGCACTATTCCTCACCCTGACACCATTGATGTCATATTTTTTTACCCCCACTGGCCACAGTCCAGCTCCTCTAAAGTTTAAAGGGCAGTAAATTGGCCCTTTGTTTCTAATGTTTGGAGACCCCTTATAAAAGGCATGTTTATTTTTAATTACATGTTTGCATTATATTGTGACATATCAAGAATTTACTCAACAAATATGAAAAGTGTTGTACAGTAACAAGCGTTTCCAGTGCTCAAATATGTTCACTATGGCTCTTTAGGAAAAACTTACCTGCTCAGATTTTTACAAAGGATACCCCATATGAGAGCATTGCTTGGGGCTGTGTATTGCCCCTCTAAGGTAGATTTCAGGTCATGTTTAACCTTGATTTGTTTTGCTTGCTCCTTTATCGAACAAATACTCTATTAATAATGTCTGTTCTTCTGCTTTGTGCATCCTATTGTTTGCGTAAGCAATGTGATGCTGCTCCACTGTGACTCAAACCCTTGTATAAAGCAATATCTCAACAAAGCTTTGGGATACAGAGAAAAGCCATGAGCATATGAAATGTATATTTCACGGATGTAAAAAAAAAGCAGTTGTCTTTGTAAAGTGTTTGTTTCAAACAAGATATGAATAATAGACCTGAATTATAAACTCCTAAACTTAAAATGAAAACTTGGGACTTGTATTTGACTAGCTGGGCTCAGTAATAACTCATTGACTTAAGCTGGCTATACACTACCAGAATTTAATTGGAAATTTGTAATCTTAAGAATGTTTGTTCGGTTTTCTTATCACTAATGGGGTTCCAATTGATGCTCTTTTTCAAACATAGCAAGGAGAAATTTTTAAGAAGTAGGATGCAATTTTTATTCTCAAAAAACAAATTGCTAACAATGTATGGGGTTTTTATTCGAGAAATTACATTAATTACAAAATTGAATGTTAAAAGCAAACAAAATTCTTAATTACTTTTGATTTTGACATTCATCAAATGTACAATTAATTTACTTACACATGCTTTTTTTTAAATCTACTAGTGTATAGCCAGCTCAAAGTGGTTGTAAACCCAGTTCAGAAAATCTGACCTAGGTACATATATCTGTAGTGTTTACTTCTCTCTCCAAAGCTCTAAGTCCCGTATTTTTCTGCTGTTCCTTTATCAGCAGAATCACTTTTGACAAGAGGAGAGGGTGCTTAGAGGGAGATGAGCAGAGAGCTTGTCTATTCAGACTACAGCTCTGTATGTTCCTTCATTCCTCTGCCAATGTGGAGGGGGGGGGGGAGTCTTTCTTAAAATCAGCTCTTACACAGTGTATGCCAAGACTCCACTCCCACTGCTGAATGAGGAAACAGGATTTCTAACACAATGTGCACTTTCTAAAGAGTGTAGAAAGGGAAAAACAGCCGATATACAAGTAAAACTTAAATAGGGAGATTTGTTTCATCTCTGTGTATCATCTGAGGTTATTCACTTCACTGGGTATAAGAGAGGGCTTAAAACCACTTCAGGACCCCTTTCACACTGAGACGGTTTTCAGACATTTCCTCTGAATAGCGCCTGAAAAACGCTCCCCATTCATTGTAATGTGTCTTTTCACACTGGGGAGGTGCGGTTGCAAGCAGGACTTTGAAGCAAGTTGGGAGTGCTGTAAATATCACTCACAAAATGCCCTGCCCACTGCAAAACAGGATTTTTTAGCTTGGTTTTAAGGTAAAAACCCGCCCCGCTACCGGCCGAAAAGCGCCACTAAAACAGCGCTAAAGCGCCGCAAAGCAATTAGCACTTTAGCGCTAAGGGCCAGTTCACACCAGATGCAGTTCCGTGTAGTTCCGTTTTTTCTGCACCAATACAGTCACTTTCCGGTCAGTTTCTGCACCAGAAACTGACCGGAAACTGACTGCATGGTGTGAACTAGAGCCATTGGAATACATGGAAAACACTGTGCAGGTTTTTTTAGTGCAGAAAAAAAGCACACGGAACTGCGTCGGGCGCTGCAGTTTGAAAGAGGTCTAAGTGAGAAGTTTTGGGGTTTAAAAAAAAAACAAGATAACATACATACTCGCCTCCATGCTGCAGCATCAGTCTGATGCTGCAGATGCCCCCTTTCGGTTCTAAGCCTGAGAACTGAGAAATCACATGACCACTGATCATTCAGTTCTCGGTCAGCTCTGAGCAGAGAGCTGTGACTCTTCATCATCTCTCTGCACTCTCGCTGGAGCGCCGGGCTGGTGAGGGGCAGGTGGAGCCAAGCGCTGAGAGCCGAAGCCAGGCGTCATTTAGGTAGCTGGATGGATCCCAACATTATAGTCGGAATCTTTCCAGATCCTGAAGCAGCTCTGTGACGTCAGCTTACAGCAGATGTTAGCCCACTGTTAGCTGACTCTGGGTCACAGGAGAGTAAAATCAAGTGCTCTCCTCTGACTATTGAGAGAAGTATGGCCAACAAAAGCTTTGGCCATACTTTTCTGTAAAACAAGTGTTTCCTGAGCGATTTAATTCATATTGCATAGTGCAACATGTTTACTGCAAGAGGTGTGAATGGTGGGGATAATCTACTTTACACTAGAATTATGGGACTGTTGTAGTGCTACATCATAGCTCCCATCTGTCCCTGATTTTGAGGGTCTGTCCCTCATTTGTCCCTCTTTCCCCCTCATTTGTCCCTCATTTTGGTCTGATCTATTTAGTTGTATATAAAATGCACTTTTTATCTTTTAAAAAGTGTTTCCCAGTGCTAAACCTTTCATCCAAATTCTAAATTGCTGCATTTGTCAATTTGAAAAGCCAATATAAATTCTCCTTTAAGGGGGTGTGGCGGGGGCGTGTCCTATTTCTACATACGTTTGTCAGTAGGTGTCCCTCATTCCCATCTCAAAATGTTGGGAGATATGCTACATGTCTATTAATACTACTGTAATGCCCTATACTGCTATACCAACAGAGATCGTCTACTGTAACAGAAATGCACAAGAAAATATTTGTATATTGTGCACAGATCCACAGTAGCCCATTGTAATTGGCTTTCATTAAAATGCTCACTCTAAGCAGTTAAAATTTAAATTGGAAGTTCACCCTAGAATTACTATAGACAGCCATATAGCACATCTATATTGGTAAATGCCCAGCATTGTGTTTGACTTCTGTCCCCATGCCGATTGTCTAGCAATCAGCTTTAGACTCTGCTGCCTCTGTTTTACAGCGATATAATGCAACTCATGGTGTTGCTCAGTGCCCGTTGTGCTATCTACATCTTTGAGGATGTGTTTCACAGTCAGGCCTTGCAATCACAAGACGTATATAGAATGGGGGACTGAATGGCATCATGAGTTGCATGGTGTTGCTGGTAAATGGCCAGCAGTTTTCAATCGTGACGGCCAAAGTGAGGACAGAAGTCAAACATGGTGCTATGAATTTATTGAAGTACTGAACCTGTGTTATATGGCAGTTTAATGTTTTATAGAGTAATTTCTATGGCAAACTTCCTCTTTAATAAGTCGTCACCATGGATTTCTACAACCCCATTGCTTTTTTTTCCCATGGCATATAATAATTGTAATTATATTTTTACTGAAATTCTATCGTCACCTATTTTTCCATCTTTTTTGCATGTCATTTTCTGCTGATTTTCCTCCAGACACCTTCAGCCACTTCCTTTCTACATGCACTCTCCCTCGCGATAATATCACATCATTATTGAGGTCCTGCTTTCTGGTAGCAAGGTGGTCAATGCCTGTGCAATGTTTGTCATAGCTGATTGTAATCACTATAAAAATAATAGCGCGCTGTCTCAAAAAACTTTTGTGAATATAAAAATCACATAATACCCAATAATATACTTCAGTATTGAATATCCACTACTATGTGGAATTACTAACTATATAGTGCAAACCATGTGCAAAAATGATTTAATAAACATTTCATATAGGGTGCAAAAATTCACAAATAAATAAATTTAATAGATTATCCAATAATTCATACATAAAGAATAAAAGTCCAAATAAAGTCCATCCAGGTGCAAGAAAAGTGCACTCTGTGAATCATTTATGCTTTCTCATACTGGCACAGTACATTTTGCCTTTTGTGTGATATGTACGTCATTTTCTGTGATGTAATTTATTTCTAACTTTGTATTGTGTGACTGATGTACGAAATAAAAAAATGTATAATGAATTTTTTTTTTTTAAATGTAAATTTTAAAGAAATTTAGTATTTGGCTTTAGATCTACCGTATATACTCGAGTATAAGCCGACCCGAATATAAGTCGTGGCACCTAATTTTACCACAAAAAACTGGGAAAATGTATTAACTCGAGTATAAACCTATGGTGGGAAATGCAGCAGCTACTGTAAGTGGAAAAGAGGGTCAACAATGCCCATTTGCAGCCTCACTGTGCCCATTTGCAGCCCTCACTGTGCCCATTTGCGTGGCAATTTGCATGCCTCACTGTGCCCATCTTCCTGCCTCACTGTGCCCATCTGCAGCCTCATGTACCTGATCTCCCGGCGCTGTGACATGCAGTCTAGTCGGCGGCCGCCCAGTGTAACAAAGCGCCGCCTCCTCCTCCTCGTCCGTGACGGAACACTGATTCAGTTTCCCAGCAGTGAGTCAGTGTTCCGCCTGTAACGGACATGGACGAGGAGGAGGCAGGGCTTTGTTACACTGGACTGCCGCCGACTAGACTGCATGTCACAGCGCCTGGATATCAGGTACATGAGGCTGCAGATGGGCACAGTGAGGCAAGGAGACTGGAGTATAAGCCGAGGGGGGCTTTTTCAGCACAAAAAAATGTGCTGAAAAACTCGGCTTATACTCGAGTATGTACAGTACTTGTATTTTGGCCTTTTAAGGCCCGGTGTTTAATACCATGGTTTAGCTTTCAAAGAAAGCAACTTTGAATGTAGGAAATGGCTAAAAGACTTTTTATGCCCATGAGGGCAATCTCATTGCGACGGTTTAACGTTATTCCTGTTGCCCAGGCATAGACTGAAAAAGTATCCAAATTTGAAGTTTGTACAGCTCCCACTGATTAATTACGCTCATTAATTGTACTGAAAGCACAATTTGCCTTAGATAACAGAATGTTCTTTCAGTGTATACACATCAGACATGCAATGCAAGCCCGGTTCTTAAGAGCAAGGATTAAATTAGGATCACACAATTTTGAATCCTTTTAAATTACTTAAAGATTAGGTAAACGTGTGTCAGTCCTCTACGACCTAATCTTTGATCATCAAAAACTGTTCTTAGCAAGTCAAATTGGACTTTTTAAGGATAGATCTGTAGATTAAATTTCCCTTCTGTCAGTTAGCTATAAATAAAAAAAAAAATTTTTTCTGTATAATTTGTGTTACCCATGTTATAATATAAGGCTTCATGTATACAGAAGCTCAAAAACGGTCGTTTTTAAAGCAGCCGAAAAAGCTAGCTTTTATCAGCGTTTTTTTACTAGCTTTTATTAGCGTTTTTCAGTGTAGCGTTTTTTCGTTGTTTTTTTAGTCCATTGAAAAAAAAAAAAAAGCTTAAAAACGCTCGAGGCCAGCGTTTTTGAGCGTTTATGAGCGTTTATCGGCGTTTTGCGCTTTTTTGCGTTTTTTTCTGCCGAAAAACTGCAGTTTGAACGCGAATTTCTTGCGTTCAGAAAAAAGCCCATTAACTCCACTCCTCATTAAAGCTAAAAAACGTTATGTGTACATGAACTCATAGGCTAACATAGAGTGCAGTTAATGGGCTTTTTAAAAAAACGCCAAAACGCCAATAAACTGCAGTTTATCAGCTTCTGTGTATATGGAGCCTAACATAATAATAATCCTATAATAAAAACAGATGCATGCCTTACATGTAATATTGAAACAATTATGGTTTTCTTATATTCTGGCATATTTTTAAGGAAATATATGGTCCCAGCATAAACTTTTATTTTATAATATCAGCATTGTAATAACCAGGGCTTTTTTTGGTCGGAAAAAAGGTGCAGGAATTAACCCTTCTCCCCTAGGTCACACCTTTCTCCACCCCTAGACCCACCCCTTGTCTCCACCCTTGCACACCTCCTAGCACTGCCCCCTTTAGAGAACAGGGAACCAAGTATAATTTGGGGGGCTATACAAGTAATTTGCACAGAATTTGTTAATACAGAAGCAATGTAATGAAATGTACAAAATATTAGAAATATCCAGCATTTACCAAAGTAAGCTCAGAGGCACTTCCAGACTATTTCAACATGCCCATATGCAGCAAAGAGACATCCCCATATGCAGCAAAGAGACATCCCCATATGCAGCAAAGAGACATCCCCATATGCAGCAAAGAGACATCCCCATATGCAGCAAAGAGACATCCCCATATGCAGCAAAGAGACATCCCCATATGCAGCAAAGAGACATCCCCATATGCAGCAAAGAGACTCCCCCATATCCAGAAAAGAAACATCCCATATCCTGCAAGAGACACCCCCATATTGTGTGAGAGACACCCCCCATATCCTGTGAGAAACAGCTCCAATATCCTGCAAGAGACAGCCCCATATCCTGCAAGAGACAGCCCCAATATCCAGCAAGACACATCCCATACACTGCAAGAGACATCCAAAATATCTGGCAAGAGACATCCCATATCCTGCGAGACATCCCATTTCCGGCAAGAGACATCCCAAATATCTGTCACGAGACATCCCAAATTAGCTGTTTCGGCTTATGCGGTCACCAGCTTACTTCGCGGCTGACGACCTAGTAAAATAGTATAAAAGTTCTCCCTCACTGCCTTTGCCAGAGGCGCCGGAACGCTGTTCCGCCAAAAAAAAAAAGCCCCTCCTTTGAGCTCTCATGAAATAATGTAGCTAGGATGAGAGATCAGCGATAAGCTGGAAGGACACAATGCCAATTTCTGTTTTTTAAACAAAACCTTTATAACAAAATGTGCCGGGTTAATTACCCTCATGATAAACAATGTGATCACAATTATTTTTGAATCTGTTTTCCAGACATGGTAAAATGAAGGTTACATGTATTACACAAATTGAGTATCCTTTGATAGTGGAAACATTTAAAAAAAGGCAAATTAAGTAAAATGTTCTCATTTAAGGAAATATATCTGTGGATATATATTAAAATTAGGATGTGATATTGAGATTATCACTTGAGTATTAATTTCTGATATGAGTTTAACAATATTATTAATACTGTGACAGCAGGAAGGTAAAGTCACCTGGTTGCATCCAGGGGGGTAGATATATTTCGCCCAGATTCAGGCTTTACGCCGACTTATACAACTAGGTGGAGAGTTGTATAAGCCCAGCTGAGGCTAGTGGGCTCATGGATGACTCATACCTCTAGGGAGAGGGCTGGGCGTCGTGCAGGCAGGGAGTTGATGAGACCAGCTGAAGCTTGTCAGCTCGTTTAAGGCCTCTATAAGAACTCCCAGCTTCATTAGGTGTTAGCTCATGCCTGGACCCAGACCTGTGTGGACTGTCTAGGGAGAGTGAACCCCTGTGCGGTGAGACAAAGCCTGTGTGGCTATTTGCTTGGACATTTAAAACCAGGGACTTAGGGACTAGGACAGCACTAGGCTGATCCCAGTTGTTAGTTAGGAAACCTGTATGTTTAGTCAGAGGTCAAGTTGACCAGGATTTATTTTGTTTGTTTCTTTTGCTTTGCTGTGTTTTGTCACTGTAAATAGAAAATAAACCGCACCTTTTTGATTTTGAAAACCACAACCTCCGTTTGCTGGGCCTGTTTTGTGTGGGGAGCCCATCCCGGGGGTCACACACACCCGCTGCCGAGCTAACCCCCTCACAATACATATAGCTACGGTATATTGTTACTGGTTTAGACAACCTTTGGTTGGAAATGAAATCCAGGTTATTGGGGAAATTTGTCAAATGGGATGAGTTTAGATTAAGATAACGATTTAGTAATCTTAAATTTATACAATAAACCCTTATTGAGAGAAAAAAAGATTAAGATGAGGTTGTTAATTGAAATACAGCTGCCATAATATTTAGCAAAGCCAAGATGGATGGGAAACATAAGAAGTTTTTCCTACAAAAATGAAACCTAAAGGTCTGATAATAACTTTATGTGCGGTCCATGATGTGAGAGGAGTAATAAATAAAATGTAAATATAACAGACCCATCACATCAAGTCCACACACCCTGTTAGGATAGATGCCATCTGCAGCCAGTTGTTTTATAGTTTTTGATCAGGCTGAGAGCTTTCTGTTCTGTCATATACAGATTCTTGGTCCTTTTGTTTATATTTATTTTTATTTTTGAAATCCAAAGCTGAATGTGTGGATTGTGAAATGATGTGCCCATTTTCCTTGTTCCATGGTATAAGCAGAAGAATTCTTTGGATTTATTGGACGTCTCTGCATGACCGCAGGGTATTGTTATAATTTATTATATTATGACATCAGGAAAATAATGTCAGATGGAACCTAAGGACTTGTGTTATCTAGCTAAAACTAACAGAGCAAGCAATGAGAAATTATAAGAAATTATAATATTGCCAGGAAAACATTGTGTAGCGGCCTCCTCTCTCCCCTCTCTTTTCTCTCAGCTCGTCAGTCTCTTGTCTAGGGGTACCTTAGAGGAGAGAGAGTGGGGTCACCATGCCAAGCCCTCACCACAGACGTTTGTGTGTGGTGGAAGCAAAGTTCCCATTTTACCTTCGGGTCAGTGTCCTGCACCTGGAACCTCCAAAGAGAGTTACCTTGAACAATGTCTGCCAGAAAATGAGCCCCACACCATTAAAGTCCAACACTCCTTTATTCTTCTTCATGCAAAGTGAACACAATCAGTTGGACTCCCTTAGAGAACAGAACAGACAAGGAGGTGTGGATGCGAGTAGGTCCAGACACAATGAACTCTCCACTTTCCTTCCTGAAAGTGGGATGCGGTCTCCGAGCGAGGGGGGATTTCCTTCCAGGCGGTCTCCGATGAGAGGCCCACCTGTCACTGGCAATATGCTGCACCAGGTCTTCAAGCGAGTATCTCCCACTGGTCGATTACGCCTTCCGGATTCGGGTACCCACTCCCGGGGTTCCCTAGGACCTCCTTCCCTCGCGGAACTCAGTGGTGGGCACTGAGCTCCAGACCTCCATTCCGAGTACCTCACCCCAGGCTAAAGGTGCCTGGGATGAAATACGACCTCCCAACGTCCTCCTAGGCCTAGGCCACCTAGGGGACCGACACGAACCACCGCCCTCAGGCTGAAGGTGCCCGGGACTCGACTCCCGCCACCGAAAATGGCCGCCCCCTTTATACCCCCTCTCAGCAAGCACGGCGGGTTCCCCGCCCCACCATACAACCGCTGATAGTGACCAAAAGAGGTACGCCACCACAACGATGGCTTAACCCCGGGCCCAAAGCGACAGCGCCACCTGGTGGGCCCCAGGGAACCATACATCAGTTTCCCCACCAGATTAAAAAAAATAGAAAGCATACACCCGCTACAATTGTCTTTTTGAAACATGAAACTGGAGTTCTTACACAAACAGCATGATAGAAAACAAGCAATTCTAATATATTTATGCAAGCTGGACCCAGTAATGAAGGGTTCACCCCGATATATCAGAGCTGTAGCTTTATGCAAAGGTGCTATTAGACAAAGTTACAGACATTATTTTGGTCAAATGTTTAATTTTTAATGGTCCCACATTCTGCACAGCAAATATACAGCTAACTAAATGTTTGTCTAATGAAAGGTTAAAAATATGAAATTGTTTTGTTTATGTACAAATCTAACAATGAAAAAGTGTACATTTGAATCCAGCCACCTTATTGCCTCTATTGGAGGAGGCTGGAGACAAAGGAAAACCGCATGTGGTAAATTGATGACTGTCATGGATATGCAGTAATGTTTGTCTGTCAGCTTACCTCCCTCTCCATGTGTTCACCTTAGAGGCCAGACACTCTCATCTGGCTGCTTTAATAATCTCTCCTCCCAGCATGGCTCCACCCCAGGCCCTATCAGAGAACTCTATATTAACCTGTGCACTGCAAGTCTGCCTTGCTGATCAACGTCGTTTGTTAAGCATTGTGTGTTTGGGTTCCTGCTTGCTGTGTGCTACGTCTGTCTCTGTGTTAACGATATTGGCTTATTCTCGACTATCCCTGTCTGCTTGTGACCTTGACCATTGGCTTGTCCTTTGTTTATCCTTGTCTGCTTGTCGCCCTGACCTTGGCTTATCTCCTCACTATCTCTTGTATCCTAAGCTGCTGCTTCCCCTCTATCCTCTATACCCTACGGAGCGTGAGCTAGGGGACTCTGGGGGCCACGACCTGGATCCAGCTGCAGCTTAGGCCATCCTCACCACTAGAGGCTCTGGTGAACAGCTGCTGGATCTTAGACTCGGCGCCCTGGGGAATCTTGGTCTCTAGCTCCCTGTGGGATCCCTGTTGGGCTCCAGTGGATCGACCTTCCTTAACCACCCAGTGCTCCATCCGCAGCAGTCAGCCATAGGGTTCACTACCTTGTGGTGCACTCCTGACCTACGGTGTGCATCTGTCATCTGGCAACTCAGGTGACCTGACAATGACATACAGTACCTGCCCAGGCACTGTGTTTGGTATGAATCATGAGGGGGAACTCCACACCAAATTTTAAATAAAATAACGACATGGGGTCCCCTCCAGGAGCATACCAGGCCCTTCGGTCTGGTATGGATTTTAAGGCGAACCCCCTACGCTGAAAAAACGGCGTGGGGGTCTCCCCCAAAATCCATACCAGACCCTTATCCAAGCATGCAGCCTGGCCGGTCAGGAAAGGGGGTGGGGACGAGTGAGCGCCCCGCCCCCTCCTGAACCATACCAGGCCGCATGCCCTCAACATGGGGGGTGGGTGCTTTGGGGCAGGGGGGCACCCTGCGGCCCCCCACCCCAAAGCACCTTGTCCCCATGTTGATGAGGACAAGGGCCTCTTCCTTCCAACCCTGGCCGTTGCTTGTCGGGTCTGCGGGCGGGGAGCTTATCGGAATCCAGGAGCCCCCTTCAATAAGAGGGCCCCTAGATCCCGGCCTCCCACCCTATGTGAATGAGTATGGGGTACATCGTACCCCTACCCATTCACCTGAGGAAAAGTGTCAAGAAAAAAAAACACACTACAAAGGTTTTTAAAGTCATTTATTAGGCAGCTCCAGGGGTCTTCTTCCGACTTCGGGGGTCTTCTTCTGACTTTGGGGTCCCCGTTCATTGAAAGTCAGACGTATGTCGGCTTCAACACATTTTTCCTTTCCCGGCTAGCCAGCTTGGTGCTGGCTCCCGCAACATGGCTCGTAGGTGGTCAATCTCGCCAAAAAAAGCAGCGAGATTGACACAATATCGCGGTCACCTACTGTAGGAATCAGCTGCTGTGAGCCCAGTGCAGGAAACACTCCCTGAAGACCCAGATATTTAATTTTTTGTAGATTTGATCCCGATTTTATACTGAGGATGGCAATACCCATACTGCGTATGCAGTTTATCACCCAGAAGGACACTCTGTATTCACAGTCATTGGATCCTTTTTCCCCAGCTCAAGAAGCAGAGCTCCATGTTTTAGCAAGCCTGTGAGTTATAAAAAGAGTATATATTTCTATAGATATTCGACATATAGAGAGCTTTTGGTTACATTGGAAGGGCCAGAAGTTTGTTTTTACTTCAGCAGTTAAACCAATCAAGCATGCTAAGTTAATTTGATTGGCTGTTTTCAGCCTTCCAGGTTCTTGCTGAGGTAGCCATACTAACATTAAAACTCACACAAGGAAGCAGACTAGGTGACTAAGAATGCTGCATTACAGCCCCGGAGACTTGCTGGGTCTGTGCAACTACCTGGGATTAATAATTCAACTTTAAGGACCCCAGAACGAGAACAAGTGGTCCACAGGGGGCAACTTCTTATGAAACAGGATTTTGGAAAAATTTGATCTTTTATGTCTGTCAGTCACTCCTTTCCCTCCAGCTTGACAGATGGACCATGTCATCTGTCACAAGCAGTTATGGCTGCCTTAGTAAATGAGCATGGGATAGAGCCAGGGTTCTCCACAGTTGTTTTTTATAACATACTACTTCTTGTTTTACCTGTTACCAAAGGTGTTACCTGAACATCCCTTCCAGAGATTCCAAAAAGATATATCCAGATGCCCAAGTCAGGATCTTACAAGTATGCATTTTGTCTGTATGGACATATTTTCTGGATGTCCAGTGGGAAATGCTACTGCAAAGGCCACAGTAAAAAGTGTCAGAAGTAGTTTGTAAGTACAGAGTGCCAAAATCTACAGAGAGTAACAGAGGAAATAATTTTTAATAGGAGAGTCCTTACTACTAGAAGTTTTGAGGTTTTATTTTTACACCCCTCTACTGTCTACAACGTAGCGGAAAAAGTAGAGTAAGAAACTAGAAAACTTTTGCCTGAATGTTTTCTTATATTTTATCAAGCCCCTAAGGGGATGTTGGACTCTCTCCCTATGGGATTTGGTTTGGGAGTGTGTTACTCCCTTGCTTATATTTTGTCTCAGCAGCTGAAGTCCTCATTTCGGATCTCACAGACAATGTTGCTGATCTTTTAAGGTTTTTGACAAACTAATTTATGCCGCTAATGATAGGGTGGCCAGGCGGTTTAGAGAGGTTCTTATGGACTTTAGACAGATAGTATATAACTGGTACCCTCGGGTTATCTGTTCTGTATATAGTTCATATTTAATATTATGGCTAAATTATCCTCTGCTCCAGCCTTGGCTGTGTCGTGTGCAGTGCCACGCTGTTGTCTGTAGGTGTCGTTGTCACCACTGGCCAGTGATGGAGGGATGGCAGGCTAAGGTGTATTGGGTGTCCTTTTTCCCAGAAGCAGCCAAGTGGGAGTGGTCCCCACTGTGCATTCTGGGAGAGGATACTTAAGGGGCAGATGCCATCTTTTTGCTCTCTCACTTCATGGCCTGCCTGGCCTAAGGTATGTGACAACTCCTCTTCTGCCTCTTGGCCTGCTGGCCCGAGGCTACATGACTGCAAGTAGGCCCAGAAGCTGTCTGGGGCCTACTGGTTCAGAGGTGGTTGTAGCAAAATACTGAAACTGAGAAATGGTTCGGATCACTTCAACGGTGACAGCAAAGATTCATTCCAGGAAATGTAGAGACAGAATGTCTACTGATGTCTGAATAAGTAAATTGGGTTAATTGGGGGTCTGAGGTAGCGTTCCATTCATCTATTGTCAGTGTGTTAATGACCACCTATTATCTGCTACGGGATGAATTTTACACTCCTAGTAATGTGTCTGGCATGGTTTCATTGTTATGGGTAAATATGCGGAGACCAACGTCTCACGCATACTTGGTTGTTAGAAATAGTTCCAGGTAATTAAATCACTGTCATCTGTTAATTGTTGAAGGGAATGCCCCTGGAAAATGAGTTAAGAAACCCCTTGCATGGGAAATTATATAAAAAGCCAGCTGGGGCTAAATAAAGTGTTGATTTACTCCCAGAACTGTGTGTCGTCCAGTTACTGGGGGGTAACAGGTGCCTTGGATAAGTTTGTACTTCCTCAGCTCAAGGATTTCCCAGCGGACATTGGAGTTCCGCTACACTGGTTGGCAGTGGTGGGATTAAAGCCTTGCAGCAAGAGGAAGCAGCGTTCATGCAAATTCGGTTACACGAATGGAAGTGTGAATGGAGACAAACTATGCTGGATTAAAACGAGCAACGTTAAAGGATTTGCTGGAAGCAAGAGGGAAGAGCGCCAGCAAAAAAACCAAAGCCGAGCTGATTGCAGAACTAACCGAGGGAGATCGGGCACACAGTATGGCTACAGAAGCCATGGAGACCGAGTTTGACCAAGAAGTGAAACGCAGGCTAGCGTTTTATGGAGAAAACCCCTCCACTGAGCTGGTACAGGCAACGTTAGCCCAAGTGGATGCCTTTATCACGGCGAGAGAAGAACGGGAGACCCAACTCCGGCTGGCGGAACAGCGTGCCTCTGAGAGACTGCTAATGACCACACCGACACCAGAGACAAAACTAAAAGTACCCCATGATGCCTTTAAAAAGTTTGTGGAAGCAGAGGAAGAGATCGATAGCTTCCTGCAAGATTTTGAACGGCAATGCAAGCTGTACCAAGTACCCCAGACAGACTGGGTACGGATCTTAGCTGGTAAGCTGTCAGGCCGTGCAGCAGAAGCCTACAGAGCCGTGCCAGAGGAGGAAATCGCAAGCTATAGCCGGGTAAAGGAAGTTATTTTGGCAAGGTATGCCATCACCCCAGAAGCTTACAGGAGACGCTTCCGGGACACAAAGAAACAGGAAAAGGACTCCCACACCGAATGGGCTTTCCAAATGCAGAGGGCAGCCCTAGCTTGGCAACAAGCCCATCAGGCAACCACAGCAGATGCGATCACCCAGCTGATTTTACTGGA
This sequence comes from Rana muscosa, assembly GCA_029206835.1. Taxonomy (NCBI): domain Eukaryota; kingdom Metazoa; phylum Chordata; class Amphibia; order Anura; family Ranidae; genus Rana; species Rana muscosa. The sequence goes on along the minus strand of CM055117.1, from coordinate 169,438,259 downwards.
GCAATTCTTTAATGGACTAAACCCAGAGGTACAGGAGTGGGTAAGGGATCGCAAACCTACCACTCTCTCGGAAGCGGCCAGGCAAGCTGATGAATATCAAGATGCCCGCAGGCCATCACAGACTAGCTTCAGACCAAACACCAGACCACTGAACAATAACCCAGGGCCACCAGCTACACAACGACCCGGGCTAATTCCTACTCCCCCTGCAAATCGATACTTCGGGCGCAAGGGAGTGCAGTGCCATTCGTGCAAGCAATTTGGGCACTATCAGAGAGACTGCACTCAGAACCAGGACCAAGCGGCATGGATTCAACCAGGGCCACCCCCTCCAGCACGGGCTGTCGCTCATTGCTATCACATGGAAGCGGCCCCAGACAACCGAGGAGCTGAAGAATTGGAGGAACAATGGGGCGTCCTGCACGAGGCTGATCCAATACAAGCAGCTAACCGGGACAACCGGCAGCAACACAGGCAGACGGTCTGGGTCAATGGAAAGGTAGCCAATGGCCTACGTGATACTGGCACCACCATGACCCTACTACAGAGGAACCTCATCCCAGAGAGCCAACACACCGGAGACACTGTAGCCGTAAGAGTAGCGGGGGGCACCGTCTTCCGGCTACCCGTTGCCAGTGTTCACCTGGATTGGGGGGTTGGTTCGGGACACGTGAATGTGGGGGTGATGAAGGATTTGCCAGCGGATGTACTACTGGGAAATGATTTGGCCCCCCTCGTTTCGGCTTACGCCCCGATGGGCCCTGCTGAAGCCAACCCCATGACTACCTGTGCACCGACCCGTGCTGCTGGAACCGACCCGCGTGCTGCTGAGACCCGGGTAAGACTATCTTCCCCGACAGGTACCGTAGATCAGGCACAATATCACAGTCTAAAATTGGAATGTGACAAGTTGGCCAGTGAGAAATCGGAGATGCAACGACACTACGTCATGTATTATGAAATGTCACATGGCTTGAACATTGAAATGCACAAACAGGCGGAAATTTGCAAAAGGTTGAATGGGATTTGCGCCCAGGTTTTGCCGTACCTCTCCCAAGAGCATCAGCAGCAAGTTTTGGGAGCCATTGAGAGAGCAAAGCAAGTGACTGTTCCAGAACTGAATTCCATTATTCGCCCTGCAACCTTACAACCTCACCATCAGCTACTGACCCGGGAAACAGAACGGCAATGCTGACGGATTATCGCAGCAAACTGGACTGGAAAAGTGATCCGTGAGTACACTCCGGACATCCCCAAGCCGATCCGTTAAGGATCAGACTGTGTATGCCGGCTTGTGGGTAAGGGGGAGAAGTGTAGCAAAATACTGAAACTGAGAAATGCTTCGGATCACTTCAACGGTGACAGCAAAGATTCATTCCAGGAAATGTAGAGACAGAATGTCTACTGATGTCTGAATAAGTAAATTGGGTTAATTGGGGGTCTGAGGTAGCGTTCCATTCATCTATTGTCAGTGTGTTAATGACCACCTTTTATCTGCTACGGGATGTAATTACACTCCTAGTAATGTGTCTGGCATGGTTTCATTGTTATGGGTAAATATGCGGAGACCAACGTCTCACGCATACTTGGTTGTTAGAAATAGTTCCAGGTAATTAAATCACTGTCCTCTGTTAATTGTTGAAGGGAATGCCCCTGGAAAATGAGTTAAGAAACCCCTTGCATGGGAAATGATATAAAAAGCCAGCTGGGGCTAAATAAAGTGTTGATTTACTCCCAGAACTGTGTGTCGTCCAGTTACTGGGGGGTAACAGGTGCCTTGGATAAGTTTGTACTTCCTCAGCTCAAGGATTTCCCAGCGGACGTTGGAGTTCCGCTACAGTGGTCCTGTGCTGTCTGTCCTGCAGGAAGAAGCCGAGCAATTGAAATATCCGGGGAAGGACTCCTCTTGGAGAGGACCGAGCGCAATGCTGGTATCTCAAGAAGTGCTTGGTGACTCAATTGGAGGATGCATCCTAACCAATCTACATCACAGTACTGCCGGATGGCTTAAAGGAACTTTGGTACTGTATTGCTGTGTTCGCTATTAATATCCTGTGGCAGAGGATTGTTCAACTGATACTGAATCCTGTGGCAGAGGATTGTTCAACTATTATTGTTCTCATCAAGTCTGTAGCAGAGACTTTTGTTCCGTGCATCATTCTGGCTGCTAGGCCAGTGAGAGCGGCCTATCCGGGTGAGCAAGATCCATTGACTGAAGTGTACTTGTCTCCGGGATCCCAAGTTCCTCGGTGATCTGCACCAGGTATCAGAACCTTCCTCTAACCCTCCATCCCTCTACTGCTCAAGTTGTTCAATAAAAAGCATTGGAAAAATAACAAAGTGACTGTGCATACATCTGTGGGCGCAAGGCCCAGTATAGACTCTAAAGCCCCGTACACACGATCGATTTGACTGATGAAAACCGTCCGATGGATGGTTTTCATCAGACCAACCGATCGTGTATGGTACCCATCGGTCTTTTTTCCATCGGTTGTAAAAAATAGAACTTGTTTTAAAATTTTCCGATGGATAAAAAACCGATGGGAATTTCCGATCGTCTATGGGCAAGTCCATCGGATCAAAAACCCACGCATGCTCAGAATCAAGTCGACGCATGCTCAGAAGCATTAAACTTCATTTTTCTGGGCTCATCGGAGTGTTTTACGTCACCGCGTTTGGAACGGTCGGTTTTTTGACTGATGGTGTGTGGGCAAGACTGATGGAAAACAGTTTCATCGGATATCCGATGGACAAATCCATCGGACGAAAATCCATAGGTTATACGATCGTGTGTACGGGGCTTGAGTTTCTGACCTGGTGAACTGTGGGTAGGGGTGATGGCAAAGACCCAAAATAATAACCAGCAGCTTCTACGGGGGTAGTGCTATATTTACACAAACTCATTTATGTGTTTGTCAAAATCCAGATCCTAACAGTTTGGAAGGATCTAAAACTAAAGCCAGGTGACTTGTGGATTGTTAAGAGACATTTCTATATAAGGAAATGTTTGGAGACTCAATACAGCATCTATTTTATGTACAGTTGTGCAAAACTTGAAGGGAAAGTCATCTGGATCCACACCAGACACTGCAAAAAATGACTAAATTAAAGAAATCTGTTTGATTTGTTTCCCTCTTGGAATCACAGTCCATGGTACTATTTATTCAAATACTTTAATTGTAAGGGATATATATAATGTGATTTGAAAAGTAGTTTAGCAATGTTGAAGTCATATTGGTCTTTTGTACGCCTTGCATTTTATGTAGAATTGTCTGTGTTTGGGGGGCGTGGCCTGACATAGCATGGAGTAGGACGTGCATGATTTGAGCTCCGTCCAATACTCCTGTACAGCCCATCCTGCTCTTCAGTGTCATCCTGCACCAGCCCAGCGGGACTCACTGGGGACCCTGAACACCATCCTCCGCTCGTACGGCGGCCTCCGCAGGGCCGCGATCCCGATCGCGGGTGCCGCATTTAGGAAAGCCCGCGGCTTCGGCCTAGCCCTGGAAGTCGGCGGCCATCTTGCTCCACCCGACCTGCCGCCTGTGCTGCTTCCTGGCCCTCCTGCTCTCAGGTAACAGCCTGCAGAGGCCCACCGAGTCCCCCTGAGGACCCCTCACACCCACAGAGGCGGATACATCAGCCTCTGACTGCGCGGCTGCCGCGTTCAGAAAAGGCCCCGGCTTCGGCCTAGTGCTGGTCGGCGGCCATCTTGTTTCACCCGGCCTGCTGACTAGTGACTCTTCCCGGCCCACCAGCCCTACAGCTCCCTACCATTCAGTATAGACTGAGCTGCCTGCTTTGGAGGGGGGAGGGATCACAGCGGATACCTGCCATGACTCCGCCAAAAACGCCAAAGGCCACCCTGGCGAAATTGGACCAGTACCGCCGCCAGGAGGAGGAAAGAGATGGCGGCGCCGCAGGCGGTGAGCAGGACGCTACGGGAGGCGACACAGCTAAACTGCTCGAGGCGATCACATACTGCCGGACGTCCCTGACGCCGCAAATAGAGGGGGTCAAGGTGGACCTTTCACTCATGCGACAAGACTTCCAGAAACTTCGTGAGCGTGTCACGACTGCCGAAACCCGCATTGGAGAGGTGGAGGACACCGTTACGCCGCTCCAAGTCAGCTCCGATCGAATGCAGCTCCAAATCAATCAGATTCTAAGCAAGCAAGATGATATGGAAAATAGGCTCCGGAGGTGCAACCTCCGTTTCATCGGGCTCCCCGAGGGAGCTGAGGGCAAAGATCCTACCACCTTCTTGGAGAAACTCCTTGTTGACACCTATGGCCGCGAGGCCTTCTCCCCCACCCTGGCGGTGGAGAGGGCTCATCGTATGCCTGCCAGATCTCCTCCTCAGGGGGCTCCCCCCCGCACGTTTATAGCAAAATTCTTGAATTACAAAGATAGAGATGCGGCGCTGCGCATGGCCAGGGAAAAAGGTAACATCCACCTTGGAAACTCCAAGATCGCTATCTTCCCCGACTTTTCTGCCGAGGTGCAGCGCCGCCGCCAAGGCTTCATGGAGGCAAAGAGGAGGCTCCGGATACAACATCTTAAATACTCTATGCTATTTCCAGCTCGTCTTAGAGTCGAAAGGGACGGCCGTGTGTTCTTCTTTGAGGATTCTCAGGAAGTCATTGCCTGGTTGGAGCGTCCAGGGCCCGCCAGAGGGGCGGCGGAGTGACCTGACCGAGCATGTTCATCAGCACTATTGATTGCCTGTCATCATCACCAGCACATTATACGCCGCAGCGGGAGTCTGCAAATCCTGGTATGTTACCCCCTTTTTTTGTCTCCCCTTTACTGCCCGCGGCGCATACCCTATTGCTCCTTACCCCTGGGACCCCCTTTTGCCTTCCCCTGCTATAATCCTCTTTCAATTGTAACCTGCAGAGGGGGTCTCCCATACTCAGGGCCCCCACTGACTGGTTGATCCATGTAACTACCCTGGAGACTGTAATTGCGGAGCACAATCAGTCCTACACTCCACATGCCTAACACAGCGAATTTTCGCCCCCCAGCAACCGGAACACGCATCTCTTTATTATGTGACTGCAGAACTTTCTATACCACCGACCCCGCACTGTACTTCTGGTTCACAGTACAAGAAGAGCCTGTTGCTCTTTATTTGCGGGCATTGGATCTTCCACACCTCCCATGTGAGGCGATCGCTGCAGATCTTTTATGTAACAGCAAGATATTTTGGTTTTATCTGCTACCGGTTGTTACTTTCTTTTGGTTTTGGGAACATACCCGCATCAGTTGGGGAAGATGCAGGGTGGGGAGGGGGGAGGGGGAGGTTCGTTTTTTTCTTGATGGACTGCAATACAACGAAGTGCATGCTAACATTGATACTGCATAGATGGCAAACCTTGCATTCATGTAATGCTACTGTCCCACGATATGTTTTAATGTTTGAATTATTGCATCGATAAAACTGCTCACTTGGAATGTGCGTGGGCTTGGGGACAAGGTAAAGAGATCTGCAGTTTTCTCATTTCTCAAAAAACAACGAGCCGACATTGTGGTGTTAGTGGAGACACACGTTGAGGGTCGGCTCCAGATGGCACTCCGCCGGCCATGGATTGGGTGGGCATATCATTCATCCCACTCGTCCCACGCCCGCGGAGTCTCAGTTTTGATTGCCAAGACGGTACATTTTGAGCTGTGTGATGTTCAGTCTGACCCACAGGGGCGCTATGTCTTTCTTTCGGTTAAATTGTATGGTGAACCTTTCCTACTGATGGCATTCTATGTACCTCCACCATTTAATTCTACTATAGTCACAGAGGGCTTGCTATATATGACTCGTCATCCTTCGATTCAGGCGGTGTGGCTGGGGGATTTTAACGCTACGTTGAACCCTACATTAGACAAACTGTCGCCCTCACCATTATCTACTACAGCTCCAACCCACACTAGATTCTCCCGACTTATCTCTTCCTTTAATCTCACTGACACCTGGCGTTTTAAATTCCCGCTCACTCGAGCTTACTCCTGTTTCTCAACTACCCATAACACCATGTCCCGTATAGATTTTATATTCATTTCTAGTACCCTTGCCCCAAGATTACTGGGAGCTGAATTTGCCCCCAGATTACTTTCAGACCATAGCCCATATTTCATTAGCCTCTCCATCCCATTAGACAAACCGCCCCGTACGTGGCGCCTGAATCCGTTTTGGCTCACCCTGTTGTCGGAGGATGACGAGCTTGGTAACAGTTGGAGAACTTACTTTTTAGAGAATGACGGATCTGCATCCCCAGACGTAGTATGGGAAGCCTTCAAGCTGCATGTACGTCTGACTCTGACCTCCTTTATCAACAGGCTGAAGGCTAATTCATCAGCCATACTGGACGGGGCAATGCGGGATCTGTCCTCCTCTGAACAGGGATACATGTCGAACCCCTCTCCTGATGGAGCTGCCCGACTCAGGTTACAAACCAGGGTGGTTAATCAGCTACAACACGAGACGGCCAGGAAAAAACTTTTCTTTGCCAGACAAAAATTGTATGAACATGGGGAGAGAGCGGGTAAATTGTTGGCCTACTTAGCACATAGTGAGGATAGACCCCCTACTGTCATTTCCCTCACTGGTCCTAATGGGGAAAAGATTACGGAACCCCAGGCTGTCAATTCTAAATTTAGGGACTTCTTTTCTCAACTCTATACGTCCCAGGTTTCTACCACTGACTCTCAATTGGAAGATCTACTGGCGGAAATCATCTTTCCACAGCTAGACAATGCCCAAATGGCTATGCTAGATGCACCTCTTACACTCGACGAAATAACCACAGCGATTGGGAGCTTCGCCAGATCCAAGGCCCCGGGTTCAGATGGGTTGCCCATAGAATTTTACGCCCAATACATCGAGATACTTGCCCCCAAGTTATTGTCCCTCTTCAACCATCTATTTGACAATTTCACCTTACCCCCATCGATGGGCGAGGTGGTAATTATCCTCATACCTAAGCCAGGCAAGGACCCAGGCCTCCCGGAATCTTATAGACCAATATCGCTCCTCCAGGTAGACATAAAGATTCTGGCTAAAGTACTTGCCCTACGCCTTAACCAAGTGATTCTAACCCTGATCCATGCTGACCAAGCTGGATTTATGCCGGGGCGTAACACCTCCTTCAACCTCAGAAAATTGTATATTAACTTACAAGCGACACATACTAATGTTGGGTCCCGGGTGGTGGTGGCTTTGGATACTGCCAAGGCCTTTGACTCAGTGGAGTGGCGGTACCTTTGGGGATGCCTCCGTGGCTTTGGTTTTGGACCTAAATTTATTAAGTGGGTTCAATTATTATATCTGGCACCCAGGGGTAAAGTAGTGGCCAACGGGAGGGCCTCCCAGACATTTGACTTATCCAGGGGCACTAGACAGGGCTGCCCACTGTCTCCGCTCCTCTATGCCTTGGCAGCGGAGCCCCTTGCAATCTCCATTAGAGAGGACCCCGAGATTCAGGGTCTCTGCCTTGGTTCCCTGACTGAAAAAATTAGCTTATACGCAGACGACACGCTACTATACCTGGCCGACTCTGCCACATCGCTTCGGAAGGCGTTACATACAATTGAACACTTTGGTCAGTTCTCTGGCCTTAAAATTAATTGGGAGAAATCTCAAATATTGCCTATGGATAGTTTCCCCTCTCCCAAGCTACAGGCACAGTTACCACTCCAGCGAGTGAACACTATCAAATATCTTGGAGTATTGGTGAATAGAACACCGGCTGACTATATATCCCTGAACATAGAACCCCTTTTCGATCTCATCAAGTCTAGAACCCAGGTATGGGCGAGACTACCGCTCGGCGTGTGGGGCCGCATTAACATTGTTAAAATGATATTATTTCCTAAAATATTGTATATACTCTGGCACACACCCGTATACTTACCCTTGAAATTTTTCAAGTCAATGGAGGCCATACTCAAGACATTTATTTGGGGTACCAACAGACACAAGCTGGCCTGGAGAGTCCTTAAGAACCCTACTGACCTAGGTGGAACAGCCCTCCCTGACTTAAATCTTTATTACCTTGCGTCCCAACTGTCTCAACTATACCACATAGATAAAACCGACAGACTCAGATTCCTCACCCTCCTCTGTCCACGGTGGGCACAACTGACCACTGACCCACTCACTGCAATTGCAGTGGGACATAGTGGGAATAACTCCAATAGAGACCGTGGGTCCCTATTGTACCAATATAGGCGCGTATGGGACATCACCACTAAAACATTAACGACCCCTAAACACAACAATTATACCCCCTTATGGCACAATAGACTACTCTCAGAGTTTCTCTTGATCCCTGACACAGAGATATGGTGCGAATATGGAATATATTATTTGCACCACATAATTTCCGATGGCACACTTAAAAACTTTGAGGACCTCCAAAATGAGTTCCTGCTGTCCAATTCTATGCTTTTTAGATTCTTCCAGGTGCGTCACGCAGCCCAAGCTCAGTTTCCCCAGCCTTTGCCACAATCTACGCCCAATGTTATTATGGCAGTGGTTAAGGGTGTGGACCCGCGAAAGCTGATCTCTGATTTTTATGTCATGCTTCTCACCCCATCATCTACCACGCTAGCTTACAGCCTTAAACCAAGATGGGAAAGAGAGGTGGGCCCACTGGAGGATGAGGAGTGGAGTGAAGCACTAGACTCGTGCAAGACTGTATCCCCCAAGCTCTTTGACAGGCTGACCCAGTTATACGTGGTGCACCGAGCGTATCTCACCCCCCTAAGAATCGCCCGCTTTAGACAACAGTTTTCTACCTTGTGCACAATGTGTAACCAAGCGACGGGCACATTCTTCCATCTACTCTGGGCGTGCCCGGTCCTTCAGGGTCTGTGGAAGCAGATTGTTGACTTCCTCCATGATGACATGGGATCCCCATTGACCCTGGACCCCAAACAATGCTTACTGGGGATATTCCCTGACTCTGAGATGGACAAATTCACTAAAACATTCTTGCATGAAACATTGTTTAATGCTAGAAAAATTATAGCCAGACAGTGGATGAGACCCACTCCCCCCAGCTTCAACGATTGGAAACTAGATATAAATAACACTCTTCCCTACAAAAAGTTCATATACATCAACAGAGGTTGTCCAGATAAGTACTACAAAATCTGGGATCGATGGCTTGAGTCCGCAGACACATGCACTGATGGTCCGTAATACTATACATCCTTCTAGCGTGCAATACCATGAATAGCGTGGACATAGGGTTTTCCACTTATTGATAGTCACTGAATCCAGTGTTCAATCTGAACAAGTTTTTGGATCTACTGTGCCTATATATGTATAAGCCACATTTCTTTGTTTTATGCATTTCTCCAGTATTGCCTTGTAACTTGCAGAATTATGTTCCAAATGTAAATTGTTCAATAAAAACTTTTTTCTCAAAAAAAAATAAAGAATTGTCTGTGTTTACATATGCTGATAAGTCAGCATTGCAACAATTAAGCTAGAAGGCCATTCTGGCCACAGAAGTGTACAGCCAGTAAATATGTCTTATCAATCATTTGTTTTTCACAATGAAAAATCATTTTGTAATGAAAAAAGCTGCTCAGATATTATATTCTCCACAATGGAGTTTTGCCTCTTTGGCCAGGACTGCCTTCACCTAAGCGTGTGAAGGTTCCAGGTTAAAGGTAATAGCAGGTATGGTTAGTGATCAAAATATTGATCAAAAGAGAGGAGACTGTAAAGGCAATTTGTAGGTTCTGTATATAATTGTATTCTATTTTTTATGTATTGCACACTGCCCTTACTGTGCACACGGCACTAATAATTTTTTCATTCCATGTTTGTATTTTTTCGAATCCTGATTAGAATTAGGCCCGGTTCACATAGGGGCGACTCGTCAGGCGACTCGGTCGCCTGACGAGTCGCCTCCCGTTCTGTTAAATGGAACCGTTCTAATAGGAGTGACTCAGGTTGCTCCAACTTAGAAAAAGGTTCCTGTACTTCTTTTGGGGGCGACTCGGGACGACTTGCATTGACTTCTATACAGAAGTCATTATGCAAATTGCCTGAACCGGGAGTCTCAAGTCGTCTTGAGATCGCGCCGCCGAGTCGCCCCCGAAGTCGTGCCGCCCCTGTGTGAACCAGGCCTTAGTCTGCCTTTGTTACGCCCCTTGTTACCATAAACGTGCAATTGTAATAATAATGTGATACCTACGTAATCATGTGTATAAAAACCTTCAATTGTGTCATATTAAAGCAGAACAGTTATTTGGAAAGATGCAGAGTGTATATTTTGTGTCGGTTCCCTACTGCAGTAGTTATTATTAATTTGGAACCACTAATCAATACGAGGATAGGAGTTGCCTATTTATAAAATTCCATGTCAATAACAATGCTAAAAATAGTTATATTTGACAATCCAATATAATCTTACTTGAAAAATCTCTTTTGTTTTGTGAGTGCTTCTTGTCTGCTGGCCATCTCTTTCCACAATTTCCTGGATTCCCTCTATGGTTTGTAGCTTCTCGTATATTTTTAATTCCTAAGGACTATATATCCCATGGTACCATGGAAACCGTCCCCACTGATTATTGCTAGCGGTTATAGCAACCACTAGTGATGATCGCAAGAAAATCCGGCAGGTTGGTTGTACCCAAGTTGATCGATCGATCCACTTGGTACATTCAGCTTGCCCATTAATGGTTTGAATCTTGGCCGGTTCAGCAGGAGATTTGAACCGTGTAGGGCCGGCCCAAGTTTACAAACTTCAAGTGTGTTCAGAAAGATAGATGTAAGCAAGAAATAATTGAAATTCAATGCAGAAATATATGATTTTACATTTTAACTATACATATGCTTTAACGCCTTCCTGCCTGCGCTATAGCCGAAAGACAGCTACAGCACAGGCTTGATTTTCCGGGAGGGTGTACATAGACGTCATCCTGTGATTGCACTGCCCGCACGCCCCCTGTGTCCTGACTCAGCTGATCAAAGATCAGGGAAAAGAGCCAATCACAGCAACCCTTTACAATGGGATAAGCTGTGTCCAGTGACAGCTGATCACGCATGTAAACACAAGCCAGTTTTCTTTCCTCACGCTCACAGCATGAGGAGAGAAGAAGAGAGCCGATAACCAGCTTGTGTTAAAGGGACATCAGCACTGATAATCAGGGCACTGATTATCAGTGCAGTCCCAACAGTGCCCACCAGTGCTGCCAATCAGTGCCACCTATAAGTGCCCCTCCGGGTTTTTTTTTTTTCTTTCATGCTATCTTACTTTTTTCTGTGATGTCCATTCCTTTTCTTTTACATTTTTTCCTTTGAGCTTTTATAATAAATCCTGCTGATAGAAATATCAGATGTGGCACAAGTAATTTTGTACGGAGCATTGATTTTTATAAGGGGCTATAATAGCATTGATCTCTAGAAGATCTCTAGAAGTCCTATGTGATGTGTCTCTGACCATCTCCTGTTACATGTCTGCAATTTCTCACAGCTTTCTGTAGCTGAACATTCACTGAATATAATGTGTGTCCCTTTGGTGAAATTTGTTATCTCTTTAATCTTTTATATCACCCGCCTCTCCTCTTCTTTCTCTAATACTAGTATACTGCCAGATTTTGACTTATCAGTCCAGAGCACCTGCTGACACTTCTCTGCACCCCAGTTCCTATGTGTTTGGGCATAATTGAGTCTCTTAGGCTTGTTTCCACTTTCCATTTTTTTTCACTTTCTGTATTGTTCCCTTTTACCCTGATTGTAAACATTTCCACCTGCTTTAATACTAGTATACTACAGCTTCTTCAGTTTCTATATTGGATTAAGTTGTATCTTACTGATTGCTGTCACTTTGTTTCTCTTGGCGGATTCCAGTCTGAAGTTGGTCCAGTCAAGTAGAGTGTCCCTCAGAGCCATAGGTGTGTGCAGCCTATTGCATTAGGGTGTGCACTCCAAAGCTCAAACACATGGTACCGATCACTTACTGTGCTCATTCACAAAGGGAAAGGGCTGGTAAATTATATATTTACCGACCCCTTCCCCCACTCTTTTTAAAACTTCCCTGTGTGTGCCAGCAGAAGCCTTTGGGAGAGAAGAGGAAGGAAGCCAGCACACCTGGCACACCCTGTGTGCACGCCTATGCTCAGAGCTCAATCGTGGGTTCCTTACTTCTTAGCATTTATATGTTTCTACTTGGCCAACTGCTTAGATCTCATGGGCTCAATTATCACTGCTATGCTGATGACACTGGGATATACACCCACACTAAACTGGATTCTTCTTTGGCTGCTTCTCTCCTATCTAACTGTATTTGTGATATAAAAACTTGGATGTCCCATAATTTCCTTCAATTAAACTGTGACAAGACTGAAGTCATGCTTATTGGCACTCCCCATCAATTATGTAAAGCCAGTCCTGATAGCCTATCTATAAATGGTGCTGTACTTGATTATCAGTCTAAATTGAAAAATCTAGTGGTGATATTTGATGCTCGTGTAGCGGCCTCCTCACCCCGACCTCTTTAGCTAGGGGTATGTCGAGCGACAGAGTGAGGTGCGCTATGGCCCATGTCCTCCCCATGCATGTGGGTGAGGTGAAGGCCAATATCAATCTTTTCCTCGGGCCAAATGTGTGCTGGTTATGAGGGTCAGTCCTTCCATGCCGGAATCTCCCTTTGTTCCCATCAACAGAGTCCATACACCCATCAAAGTCCAAACTCAGGTTTATTGCGTATCTCCACATACAGTCAAATGCAACGGCATGATACGATGGGGAAGCAGGTCGAGGCACTGTACAGGTTCCTAGTCCCTACACTCCCTGTGCTATGACCAGGGGTTGCAGGAGTCTTGATGGAAGCTCCTCCTCCTCCATATCAGGGGAAGATGTCCTCCAAGGGAGTTACTGAAGGCCCATCCGTCACCGGGTTGACGCTACACCGGGTCTTCGGACGGGTGACCCCCCCCAGCCTCCTCACCTCAGATGCGGGTCCCCTCGCAAGGGGCGCCCTGGAGCAACTTCACCCTTGCGGGACCCAGTCGGAGTCACCGGGTCCCAGGCCTCCTTAATAGTACCTCACCCCAGGCTGAAGGTGCCCGGGATGGACTCCATCTTCGTTCCGACCAGGCCTTGGGCGCCTAGGCCGGAACCTTGAACCGCCCGCACCCAGGCCTAAGGTGCCTGGGTGCGTGAAGGGGTGACCCCCTCCCACAAGAACAACAGACAGGCGACGACGACCTCGTGGCGCGGGCGTCTCCCCCTTTTATATCCTCCCATCGACACCACGGCGGGTTCCCCTCCCCAGCCGTACCATCGCCAAGAAGGAACCAAAAAAAAGGGTAACACTGTGATAGCGATTCTACCTCGAGCCAGCAGGTACACTGACACCCACTGGTCAAAGAGAATATTACACCACCCAATCCTCCACGAATAAGAAAAGGGGTCTAATCCCTGACATAATTACACACCTGGGTCTCTCTACCCCCAGGTGTATCCCACTAACTTTGAAGACCCCGCTACACACTCCCCCTGGTGATTTGACGCTGGTCCCCAGCGTCAGGTGCACACCCATGTCTCCCAAGGAGGGGTGACATGAAGTGGGCCCCAGAGGCTATCCCTAATATTTTGGATACTGTATGTGTCAAGACCTGCTCAAAAAAAAAACCTATAAAACATTAAAACTTTTGTATAAAACATCTGTCATGTACACATATACAATCCCTCCCGTCACTGTCTAAGAACCACCCCATACTCAGTAGTCTTGACCGACGAATCTCCTGCAGAAGGGAAACAAAAAAAAACATCCTAACACTCTGTGTTAACTTGGCATGAGTGGGTCCGTCAGCCGAGAGACCCACTCACTCCAATAAGTAAGTAATGCATGTGTAACATTTTCAAACAACCGTTGCACAACACTGCCACCTGGTGACAGCGCTGCGGTAATGACACTTGGTTAGATCTTCATTCTTCCTGCTTTCCTACTCTAACTCTACCCCAAAAGTCTCTGCCTTTGACACATGAAGAAAAGGGAGAAAAAAAAACAACAGCTCCCAAATCTCCAGTGAGTAAAAGAAAAGCCCAAATCAAAACAAAAGTAGGGCACAGTTCTAGGCGTCTGGGAATGTCTCTTCCAGAAAGTTTCAATAGCAACAAGATAGGAGCTCACTTTTCCTATAAATAGAACCTTGGATCCGGCAGAAACAGGGGCTTCAGGTGCCCGTCAAACACTTCCACCGAATACTCAACATCCTCTCCATCTTTCCTGCAGATGAGCACCTTATCGGCATGAATATGGCGCCCAAGTCTCCAATCAGCTCTGCAGTCCTTGAACTTTTTAGACACAGGCGGCGAACATGACAGGTATCGCCTGGCATGGGGTACTTTAAGCTTTTCCCATACAAACTCGTCATACCACCTTGGTCGCAGGACCTCGACTTCATACAATAGGTCCCGAGGCAAGTAGGGGTACTCCCACCCATATTCATGGGCGACTCTCTGGGAGAAAAGTCTCTGCAACCTGGCTAGAGGCGGCATCACATCTCGCTCACCTTCTCCTGGCTGTACGATGGCCTCCGGGTGCCGAGGTACCTTTACCATCTCGGGTTTCTTTGTCTTTGGTGCCCGCAATGAAGCACGCTGCATCCCCACCATGAGAGCGGGTGATGTAGTTGAATGCGGAAAGTTGGTCGGAGGACTAGATTTCCTCGGGAACTCCGGGGCCTTCACCCGGAGCGTACTGTCTTCTATGGACATGGGGGAATCCTGCGGTTTACTCAGCATAGGTAGTGGGCGTCTGTCCCAGCCCTTCCGGTGAAACAGTTTGTCTATCTCTCCGTCATCCCCACAGTCTGACAATGACTCTAAGTCGGAGGTGTCATACATCTCAGTGGGAAGGTAGTCTCTAGTAGATGGAAGGCTACCCTCCCCTGGGGCTCCACCGACTGGGGACCCCCGGCACCTCCAACCAACACCACAGTCCCAGCCCCTGGCTCACCTGGACCTTCTGAAGAACTGGGATGTCCGGGACTCTCTTCTCTACCGGCGCCATCCAGGCCAGGCAAGCGGCGGGGTGAAGCTCGACCACGGCCATAAGATACCTGTACCAGACCGACTTTCCTCTTCGGAGGTGGGAGCAGGGAGTCTGTAGTGACCGAAGCAGTGTCCTCGGATTTTTCTCTCTCAGTCTCTGGTTGGGCAGTCACTTCGCCCTGGTCAGCGCGCACGGGAAACTCCGCAAAGGCTTTGATCTCTCCCTCCGGAGTGGCGGTTCCTGTGATGCAGTTGAGGCGTAGGGCCCGGGGCCTTTCCGTGTGTGGTTCAACCTCAAAAAGAAACTCCTTGCATGCTTCGCATCGCCCGAATGGCTTTAGTTGGACCACCAGTCCCGAGCATCCGGGACAGATCACACCGAGGGCCTCTGTGTCTCTGCATGAATACAAAGCCAACTGTCCTCGGGGCCAGAGCCTTATCCCCGTGTCTGTAATGGATGCAGCAAATGCAGTCATCTTGAAAGGATAAGGTACCGGCATCCATGGGGAGCCTGAGTTCACTCCGACCACTTGCTGCTCCATCACACGCTGACCTCGCGCCGGAGTCTCCACGTGCATCTCCACACGTGGCCAGACTCCTCCCACGACTTGCACGTTTTCGCGGGCTTCCTTCAGTCTCCTCCCACGAATTGCGTAGTCATGGGGTGCCTCGTGGCGCAGTGCAGCAAAAGTCCCCACATGTAGTTCGTCACACGGCTGGACTCCTCCCTCTTCCCGCTCTTTCTGCATGGGCCTCTCCCAGTTTTTCAGGGAAATTTCCACGACTTCGAGCACAGGGATGCACTTTGGCCAATCACATGGCCGACCTGCTCGGACCTCCTCCGGGCAGCAAAGTTCAAACACAGCCGTTCCAAACCTCAGGGTTAACACACGTTCGTATCCCGGACGAGCCCCCACGTGTAGCGGCCTCCTCACCCCGACCTCTTTAGCTAGGGGTATGTCGAGCGACAGAGTGAGGTGCGCTACGGCCCATGTCCTCCCCATGCATGTGGGTGAGGTGAAGGCCAATATCAATCTTTTCCTCGGGCCAAATGTGTGTTGGTTATGAGGGTCAGTCCTTCCGTGCCGGAATCTCCCTTTGTTCCCATCAACAGAGTCCATACACTCATCAAAGTCCAAACTCAGGTTTATTGCGTATCTCCACATACAGTCAAATGCAACGGCATGATACGATGGGGAAGCAGGTCGAGGCACTGTACAGGTTCCTAGTCCCTACACTCCCTGTGCTATGACCAGGGGTTGCAGGAGTCTTGATGGAAGCTCCTCCGCTGCGCTGAAGCCCATATCAGGGGAAGATGTCCTCCAAGGGAGTTACTGAAGGCCCATCCGTCACCGGGTTGACGCTACACCGGGTCTTCGGACGGGTGACCCCCCCCAGCCTCCTCACCTCAGATGCGGGTCCCCTCGCAAGGGGCGCCCTGGAGCAACTTCACCCTTGCGGGACCCAGTCGGAGTCACCGGGTCCCAGGCCTCCTTAATAGTACCTCACCCCAGGATGAAGGTGCCCGGGATGGACTC
Source organism: Rana muscosa (assembly GCA_029206835.1). Classification (NCBI taxonomy): domain Eukaryota; kingdom Metazoa; phylum Chordata; class Amphibia; order Anura; family Ranidae; genus Rana; species Rana muscosa. Next base: position 169,421,708 of record CM055117.1, on the reverse strand, counting down.
CATCTTCGTTCCGACCAGGCCTTGGGCGCCTAGGCCGGAACCTTGAACCGCCCGCACCCAGGCCTAAGGTGCCTGGGTGCGTGAAGGGGTGACCCCCTCCCACAAGAACAACAGACAGGCGACGACGACCTCGTGGCGCGGGCGTCTCCCCCTTTTATATCCTCCCATCGACACCACGGCGGGTTCCCCGCCCCAGCCGTACCATCGCCAGGAAGGAACCAAAAAAAAGGGTAACACTGTGATAGCGATTCTACCTCGAGCCAGCAGGTACACTGACACCCACTGGTCAAAGAGAATATTACACCACCCAATCCTCCACGAATAAGAAAAGGGGTCTAATCCCTGACATAATTACACACCTGGGTCTCTCTACCCCCAGGTGTATCCCACTAACTTTGAAGACCCCGCTACACTAGTTTAACCTTTGATCCACATGTACAAAACATTGTCAGACCATCTTTTTTCCACTTGAGAAACATTTCTCGGCTCCGTCCTATACTATCATACACTGTAGCTGAAAGGCTGATCCATACATTTGTGTTCTCACGACTTGACTACTGCAATGCTATACTTGCTGGTGAATCTATATCCACTAATAATCAACTTCAATATGTACTAAATTCTGCAGCTAGAATCCTGACTAGGCCTGTTACAATTCATATTACTCCTATCCTGGAGTCCTTGCACTGGCTACCCGTCAGGTTTCGCATAGACTTTAAGATCCTGATGCTCACCTATAAGGCTCTTCATGACTTGGCACCCCATTATCTGTCTGACCTTTTATCAACTTGCTCCCCCCTCTCGTAACCTCCATTCCTCAAATTCTGGTCTTCTGTGTGTCCCCTACACCTGATGGGAAACAGAGCCTTCTCCTACTGTGCGCCAAAACTCTGGAATTCACTTCAAAAGAACATCAGAGTTTCATCTTCTGTAAACTCATTAAAGGGGTTGTAAAGGTTCATGTTTTAAAAAACAAACAAAAAACAAACATGTCGTACTTACCTCCTCTGTGCAGTTGGTTTTGCACAGAGTGGCCCCGATGCTCCTCTTCTGGGGTCCCTCAGTGGCGCTCGTGGCTCCTCCTCTTCTCGAGTGCCCAGTCGGAGAAGTGCTCTCCTTCGGGACACCTGTGCGGGGGCACTCCTGTGTCCTGCTGCTACATCTATTGACAGAGAGCAGGACTCAGTCCCACCCCCGGTGCCTGCGACATTGGATTTGATTGACAGCAGCGGGAGCCGATGGCTGCGCTGCTATCAATCTAGCCAATCAGGACACAAGACACCAGCTAGAGCTGGTGTGCTCATCCCCGGTGCAAGAAAGAGAGGGTTCAGGTAAGTAAAACGGGGGCACTGGGGGGCTGCTGCATTGCAAGAGGTTTTTCACCTCAATGCATAGAAAGCCTTGAGGTGAAAAATCATGAGGGTTTGCAAACCCTTTGAAGATCAAATCTAAAAACCCTTTCTTTAGACAAGCTTTTTCCTTTATTTTATCATGTATATTTCTTGTGTTTTCTTTGTAACGCGCGTTGAGAAGCTACCTTTTAAAGGCGCTATATAAAATAAAGTTTATTATTATTATTATATTGCTCCCATATTTCATACTAGTATACTGTCAGCTTCTTCACTTTCTGTATTGATCCCTTATACCCTTGTACCCAATAGAATATAAGCTTGTCTATATTCTGTGTTCCCCAAGAAATTGTAAGTTCTTTCATTTTCTGTATTGCTATCTAATACTCTGATAGGTTGTAAACTCTTTGACCTGCTTATGCACTAATAGTGTCAGCTCCTCCACTTTCTGTATTGCTTCATTATATTCACAGAATTAATGCGTGATGTAGAAAATAAAATGCTCAGAAACAGGTACTCTGTAACGGTCACTAAATGATTTTCAAGCCAATATTTCCGAGCTGCAGCCAGAATAATCCATGCAGAGCTACTTTATTTTGTTTATTACTTGCAGAGCTTTGTGTCTGTGTGCTCAGTGTACTGTGTCAGAAATTAAAATTATGCACCTACGCTTGCTACTTTTGTTGTGATTTTTCATTTCTCAGCAAAATTTCAAAATGTGATAGGTTATATCTTCCCTAGCTAATTTATACTCTGAAAACAGTGTAGGTTTATTGTGTAGTCTGAAGGTGTATGTGTGATTGACATAAGAATCTGCTCATACCAAATTAAACCCATGCTGACAACATGGAGAACTTTTTGGTTCTCCAAACTTCCAAGCACAGGAGAAATGTCCTCAGAAAAGGGAACATTCTAAAAATACAATATACTACAAATATTTAAGTATAGGGGAACCCAAACAACAAACTGAATGGAGATGAGTGTAGTTTGTTCCCGAAGATACATATACACGTGAGGACTATCTGCAAAGAAAAATTATTTTGAGATCTTCTCTCTCTTTAGAAAAAAGAAACCACACCCTTGTGGATTCCCTGAGAAGATGAGTTATCGGTGCTCTGGCTAGTGTCTTCCTAACACCCTAATGCAGCACAGAGTTGACGAGTATAACCAGCAACACGTCATCCAAAACAAGTAAATGTATTAATACAGGTGGAGTAATGCCCCTGACCTGAGCTCATCATTGCGCATCTATTCCAGATGTTTGTATGTGACGTCACATACATGACATACAAGCACGTGGGCTGGATGCGAGAGGTGGATCAGCAGGATGAGTATGCCAGGACAGGTAGATGTGTCTCATCTCTGCTTCCTTTCACCACTCTGTATATCACGCATATCGTAGATGAGAAGAGAGTACAGCGGTGGAGCAGATGAGCAGAAGGGTACAGCGTTGGGGAAAATGAGCAGGAGGTGTTCAGGGGTGGGACAGAAGAGCAGGGAGGTACAGTGGTGGAAGAGATAAGAAGGGGGTTTAGCAGTGGGACAGAAGAGCAGGGGGGATCAGTGTTGGGCCAGATGAGAGGGGTGTTACAGTGGTGGGACAGATGAGCAGGGGGGTTCAGTGTTGGACCAGATGAGAAGGGGGTTTAGTGGTGGGACAGAAAAGCAGGGGGGTAGAGCAGTGGGGCAGATGTGAAAGGAGGTGTATTGGTGGGACAGATGAGCAGGGGGAACAGAGGTGAGACAGATGTGCAGGAGGTAAATTGGTGGGGCACGTGAGAAAGCGGGTTACAGTGGTGGGGCAGATGAGCAGATGGGTTCAGTGTTAGGACAGATGAGAAGGTGATTCAGTAGTGAGACAGATAAGCATGGGGATATGGCGGCGGAGCAGATGTGCAGGGAGGTACAGTGGTGGGGCAGATGAGAAAAGGGGTACATTGATGGGGCAGGGGGGTTCAGTGATAGGTCAGATGAGCAGGGGGTTACAGTGGTGGGAAAGATGAGCAGGGGGGGTTCACTGTTGGGGCAGATGAGAAGGGGGTTCAGCGGTGAAACAAAAGATCAAGGAGGTACAGCAGTGGGGCAGATGTGAAAGGAAGTGCATTGGTGGGACAAATGAGCAGGGGGTTACAATAGTTGGGCAGAAGAGCAGGGGGTACGGAGGTGGGGCAGATGTACATGGGGTACAGTGGCTGGGAAGAGGAGAAAAGGAGGTACATTGGTGGGACAGATGATAGGGGGTTAGCGCAGTGTGGCAGAGGAGCAGGGGGGTACAGAAGTGGGGCAGATGTGCAGAGGGGTGCAGAGGAGGAAGGAGGTACATCGGTGGAACACATGAGCAGGGGGAACAGAGCTGGGACAGATGTGCAGGGGGTACAGTAGTGTGGCAGATGAGAAAGGGGGTTTCCATTGGGGGCAGAAGAGCAGGGGGAACAGAGGTGGGACAGATGTGCAGGAGGTACATTGGTGTGACAGATGAGAAAGGGGGTTACAACGGTGGGGCAGGTGAGCAGATAAGTTCAGTGTTAGGACAGATGAGAAGATGGTTCAGCGGTGAGAAAGAAGAGCATTGGGGTATGGCGGTGGAGCAGATGTGCAGGGAGGTACAGTGGTGGGGCAGATGATGAAAAAGGGGGAACATTGGTGGGGTAGATGAATAGGGGGTTACAGTGGTTGGACAGATGAGCAGGTGAATTTGGGCTGATCTGAGGTGTGAAGGTGCAGGAATTGGGCTGATCAGAGGTATGAAGGTGCATGAATTGGGTCTGATCAGAGGTATGAAGGTGCATGAAATTGGGGCTGATCAGAGGTGTGAAGGTGCTAGAATTGGGGCTGATCAGAGGTGTGAAGGTGCATGAATTGGGGCTGATCAGAGGTGTGAAGGTGGATGAATTGGGGCTGATCAGAGGTGTGAAGGTGCAGGAATTGGGGCTGATCAGAGGTGTGAAGGTGGCGGGATTGGGGCTGATCAGAGGTGTGAAGGTGAAGAAATTGGGGCTGATCAGAGGTGTGAAGGTGTAAGAATTGGGGCTGATCAGAGGTGTGAGAGTGCAGAATGTTAATTTCTCACTACTACTCAAGTAGTTTAAAGCATTTACTTTATAAAAAATCCTTTTCGTGATTGAGAGTGTGAAGTTGAAATTTTTTTGTTATAAAATTGGCAAGCTCAATTTCCTTGAAAACATTTTTCGGCACACTGTGCTCAAAATGTTGCCTACCCCTGGTGTAAAAGCAGCTTGATCCTCTGAATATCCCTCTCTAACAGCTGCATTCTAATCTTAAATCTCTCCAGTTATCAAGGATTTCCACAGATAATCTAAGGATACAGAATTGAGACATAGACAGTAAGATCTTAGACCTGGACTTTTAGATATAAGATTGGATAATCAGAAGCAGGGATATGAACAGTAATGCCGCGTACACACGATCATTTTTAATGATGAGAAAAATGAATTTTTTTAAAATGGTCATTAAAAATGATCGTGTGTGGGCTTTCCAGCAACCATTTTTCCAGACGAGAAAAATGCAGAGAATCACAACGAGAAAAATTGAAACATGCTCTAATTTTTCACGTCGTTTTTTACATCATCGTTTTTCTCGTCATGAAAAACGACCGTGTGTAGGCTTTAACGACGTGAAAAAAATGCGCATGCTCAGAATCAAGTATGAGACGGGAGCGCTCGTTCTGGTAAAACTAGCGGTCGCAATGGAGATAGCACATTCGTCACGCTATAACGGACTGAAAAGCACGAGGCTGAAAAGCGCGAATCGTCGCTCAGCAAACTTTACTAACATGAAGGGTGGCGCCATCCGAATGGAACTTCCCCTTTATAGTGCCGTCGTACATGTTGTACGTCACCGCGCTTTACTCGAACATTTTTTTCCACGATAGTGTGTAGGCAAGGCAGGCTTGAGAGGAAACACGAAAAATCACGTCGAGAAAAATGAAGTTTTTTTCAATAACATTATAAACGGTCGTGTGTACGCGGCATCACAGATATACTACAGGACAAGAGGGGGATAATCCAAAAACGCAAGTTCTTTCTTTATAGTGTCCAGATCTAAGTTGGGACATTTGGACCAGGTGAGAGTCATTGTGTCTCACAAAGTGACCTACCAGTGAGTATATAGGAGTGTAGAGACAGCCAAACAAGCAGTGTGGCAGTAAGAAAAAGTAAAGTGTTGAAGGACACTGAAAAGGAAGATCTATGAGAGATCTTCGAGCCAGTTCAGATTTTTTAAAATGTTAAATATTTATTCAATAAAGCAAAATGAATACATCCATGTGTTGATTTTTTTTTAAATGACCTACCTATTTCTATTGCAACACTTGCAAAATAATGGAAATAAAACACTTCCTCAGCCACAAAGTCACTGCCCCCTGCAAAGAAATGTTTTTACTCATTGTACAATCTCTGGTTTTGATAGAAAATGCTGTAAGAGTGTGTGGCGTAGGTGCAGCGTGGTGTGGTAGGCACTAAACACTCAAAGTCCTGATTTGCGAAGAACGTTGTATTGAAACAGTAGGTCAACAGCACAAACAGGCCTGGCGGGAAGCTCACCTGACCCGTGCCACTTATAACAATGCAGTGAATTGACAGCAGACAGAAGACTCAGCGATGCCGACAGCATCTGCCATGAGGCCAGGCTGGTCCAACTCAAATGAGAAGCTTCCTGAAGAAGTAGATGTAGTTCCTGCTCTCTCAATACTCCACTGGAACCCTTCTCTATTGCTGCCACTATCCCTGTCAGACAGGATACCTGTCCACTCCCATAAAGCGTGCCATACCCAGGGGTCAGAGTCTTAAATAGACACTGCTTGACCTAAGATGGCCACCGGGGTCACATGGTGCATGTGTATCCAACCGGATCACTGCCTGAGTGACCAAAGAAATCATAGAGAAACACAGCTTCTCTTAACTTCCTCTCCCATCTGCATTGCAGCTGCGGACAAGCACCACCTGCAGTGGAGAAAATAGACTGCACCTGCCTACACTTGGACTCACTGTTAATAGTTGCCAAAGGACGCATTCAGGAACAGGGATCACAGTGTCGGTGTTCCTGAGATATATAAATAGGTAATGACTGATTTAAACCTGTTACTATCTACCCTCAATAGAAATATACAACCTACTTACCATTAAAGAAGGTTTCTGTTCTCATCATACAGGTAACAGCATCACTGTAAACTTTTTTATTGCTAATTGTTCCTTAGGAAATTGGATGTTTGCTAGAATGATAATAATGTCAGTGACTAATTCAAATAGATAGAACAGGAATATTGATGTGTGAAGATCATTAGCCTCCCACATTAGAAACCGCAAATTTAAAGTGGTTGGATATCCTGTTGAGAATTTTTTTTTTTTAACTAACCTGCAAGACAAAGCTATAATGAGCTAGTATAACTAGCATACTAGCTCATTATGTACCACTTACCTTAGATCGGGGCCCCCGAAGTCGTCCGTGTCCCTCCTCTAGCCGCATCCATCGCTGCGGCGATAGCCGAAATGTTACTTCCGGGTATCGCCGCTGCAGCCAATCACAGCGCCGCTCCGGCGCTGTGATTGGCCGGAGCGGCGAAGACGTGACTCCACGCATGTGCGCGTGAGCCGTTGAATTCGGCTACGTCGTTGAATGTTGCGACCTAGCCGAATTTGTGAATGGGGTTAACCCCATGCGCATGCGCGTGACGTCAGCGTCGCTGCTTTTAAATGCAAACATCTCCTTAACCGTGTAGGTTAAGGAGATATTTCATGCACTTTCAGGTAAGCCCTAATCTAGGCTTACCTGTAGGTCTTTGTTTATAAAGTGGGTTTACAACCACTTTAAGCACTGATGAATTTTTGCAATGTTCTTTAGTTCTGGATTGTCCTAATGACTGATTTGTAAAAGTACTTTGCCTTTAAAGAGAAAAAAAAAAATACTTCTTCTGATTTACATTGGTGTACAGTGGCATTTTTATTGTATGCAGAGAATATTTGCTTTTGCGGATATCATTATGTTTGGCTTAGCGGGAAGCCGTCATTTTCATTATAGATGTGACTCATTAGTAGTAACTAAGAAACCTCTTCCTCTGTCATATAAATGGCAAGTTTGCTTCATTTTCAGAGATTGAAAGGCTGAGGTAGTTTCAAGAAAGAATTATTTAAAGTGCATTTGTGCCCAGGCTATGATAATTACCATATACAGTATACTCGAGTATAAGCCGAGTTTTTCAGCACATTTTTTTTGTGCTAAAAATGCCCCCATCGGCTTATACTCGAGTCTGTGTCCATCTTCAACTTTGTGCGCCTGATCCTGGCCAGCTGTAGGTCTCCTGGACCCCAACCATGGCACACAGGTAGCCCCACTCTTCCTCTAAGTGTACAAAGTTTGTTGTCCGGGGGGACCTACAGCCGGGGAGCGCCGATTTTTCAAAGCCGGGCACCCCTTCCATAGACTCCCATGTTAAATGGTAATTTCTCCAGTGATTTTGGGGACCCGGTACTGGCCCGCCCTAGGTCCCCTGGACCCCAAACATGGCACACCTGTAGCCCCACTCTTCCTCTACAGGTGTGCAAAGTTTGTCGTCTGGGGGACCTACGGCCGGGGAGCACTGATTTTTCAAACCCGGGCACCCCTTCCATAGACTCCCATGTTAAACTTCAGTCTAGTCACACAGTGCCGGAGATCAGGTAGGGAGATTGGGCACAGTGAGGCACAGTGAGGCATGCACATGGACACAGTGAGGCATGCAGATGGACACCCTAGGCTTATACTCAAGTCAATACGTTTTCCCATTTTTTTGTGGTAAAATTAGGTGCCTCGGGTTATATTCGGGTCGACTTATACTCGAGTATATACGGTAAGCTATTTCCATGTTCTTATCAAGCTGTAATAATTAACTTTACATTGACACCTGCAGCGGTTTGCAGATGTCAGTGTGAACCAGTGTGCGATTCTGGTGCAATGCGAGAACCCACACAGGAATCACAGAGTTGCCCACATTGCACCAGTGTAAACAGGGACTTAACACCATAGAAATTCTGTCAGTGTGTTTATGCTAGAAGGTTGGCAGGCTGCCAAGATTATGGTGCCATAGAATGTAATAAGAAAAAAAGCTAAGATTTTTGTGCCTCTATTGTGTACTTTGAGCCCCTGTTCACACCGGTGTGACTTGTCATGCGATTTGACAGGTCCAAATCGCATGACAAGTCGCACCCTATTGTCGGCAATGAAACTGTTCAAATCGGTGATTTTGCAGTGCCGCACCGATTTGAAGAAAAAAAAAGTTCCTGCACTATTTTTTGCGATTTTAGGTGCAACTTGCATAGACATCTGTGCATGAAGTCACACAGATGTCAGCCAAGTCGCACTGACCTGTGGCTTTGAAATGTAATTACTGGGGGGGCTTTGCTTTAGTTATAGAGAGGACTTTGCTGGGGTGTCAGATGCATACTGGGGGGGGCGGGCGCTTTGGGAGGGGAGCAGACTTGGGGTGGGGGGTCAGATACGTACTGGGAGGGTGCTTTGGTAGGGAAGCAGACTTGTGCTGGGGAGTGCTTTGGGAGGTTAGATGACTTGTGCTAGAATTTGAGTTCGTGGACAGGTATGTGCTTGGGGGGGGGGCACTTTGGGAAGGGAGTGGACTTGTGCTGGGGGGGTCAGATGCGTGCTGGAGGGGTCAGATACATACTGAGAGGGGGTGCTTTGGGAAGGAAGAGGACTTGTGCTAGAAGGTGGGGTGGGGGATTTCAAATCCACTCCCCCTTCCAGCACAAGTTCTCTCCCCTCTCAAAGCACGACTCCAGAACATATCCTCTTAGACCAGTGGTTCTCAACTCCAGTCCTCAGGGCCCACAAACAGGCCAGGTTTGCAAGATAACTGAAATGCATCACAGGTGATATAATTTGCTGCTCAGGGATTGCAGTATTCCAGTCTGCATCTCCCCATGGTAATACTTAAAATCTGGCCTGTTAGTGGGTCCTGAGGACAGGAGTTGAGAACCACTGTCTTAGACCCTTGTTACTTTCCCCCCTCCACCCCCTTCCCTGTCACTGTCAAAGGGATGTGGTTAAATAAAACAAAAGCCTTCTTGTACCCTTAAAATATGCCTAGATTGGTGCGCCAGTGGGCTGAACATGAAAAAAACTAGGAGATTCCTCTATTCACACAAATAAGGTGGATGGAGGAATCTCTCCCACTGGCCACCTCAAACCCTTACCTCTATACCATTGTGTCACCCAGCTCCCTTACCTCTAAACCATTGTGTCACTCAGCTCCCTTACCTCTATACCACTGGGCCACCAAGAACAGTTGAGGTGCATTGAGGTGCTGTTTAACCACTTGCCTACTGGGCACTTAAATCCCCATCCTGCCCAGGCCAATTTTAAGCTCTCACTCTTTGAATGACAATTGCGTGGTCATGCTACGCTATATCCAAATTAAATTATCATTTTTTTCACACAAATAGAGATTTCTTTTGGTGGTATTTAACCACATGCCGACCGGGCCATAGCCGAAAGACGGCTACAGCGCGGTCGGCTTATTTTGGGAGGGCATCCATATACATCCTCCCAGAATCTTGTTCCCGCACGCCCCCTGGTGCGCGTTTGAGGAAATATCCGTGTCCGCAAGACCCGGCGCAATGACGGAGCGATCACTTGTAAACAAACCGGCGTCATGTCATGACGCCAGTTCCTCTCTCCCCTCTGTACCGATCGGTACAGTGTGAGAGGAGAGGGGGAGGGATTATTTGCAGCAGCGCTGTGGGCTGGATCTGTAGTGCCCACAGCGCTGCTCAGTGCCCATTCCAGCCATGCCCATACGCTGCAATACTCTGCAAATACCCTGCAAATACCCTGCAATACTCTGCAAACACTCTGCAAACACTCTGCAAATACTCTGCAATACTCTGCCAATACTCTGCAAATACTCTGCCATACTCTGCCATACTCAGCCATACTTAGCCATACTCAGCCATACTCAGCCATACCCAGCTATACTCAGCCATACCCACCCATCCATACCCAGTCATCCACATCCACGGCTCATCCATGCCACATCAGTTCGCATCCATGCCACTACAGTGCCTCAAAGTGTAATTAGATAGTCAAATTAGACTTGAAATTTATGCCCCTAGAACGCCTGCTGGTGTTCCCTGCTTGTTGGGCCGCTGTATGTGGCCACGCTGTGTAAAAGTCTCACACATGTGATATCGCCATACTCAGGAGGAGTAGCAGAATGTATTTTGGGGTGTAATTTGTGGTATGCATATGCTGTGTGTGTGAAAAATAACCTGATAATGACAATTTTGTGAAAAAAAAAAGGAAAAAGAATCTTGATTTTGCAAAGAATTGTGGGAAAAAATTACAACTTCAAAAACCTCACTGTGCCTCTTTCTAAATACCTTGGAATGTCTACTTTCCAAAAAGGGGTCATTTGGGGGGTATTTCTACTTTCCTGACATGTTAGGGTGTCAAGAAATGAGAGAGGCCGTCAGTACTTCAGGTGTGATCAATTTTCAGAGATTGGCACCATAGCTTGCGGACTCTATAACTTTCTCACCGACCAAATAATAAACACCAATTTTGATTATTTTTACCAAAGATATGTAGCTGTATACATTTTGGCCAAAATTTATGAAGAAAAATTAAAAATTTGCTCAATTTTAACAGAAACATAATTTTCAGTACTTTTTGATTTATAGCGCAAAAAATAAAAATACCACCAAAAGAAAGCTCTATTTGTGAGAAAAAAAAGGACAAACATTTCATTTGGGTACAGTGTTGCATGATTGAGTAATTGTCATTCAAAGTGTGAGAGTACCGAAAGCTGAAAATTGATCTGGTTAGGAAGGGGTTTTAAGTGCCCAGTAGTCAAGTGGCTAATCACTGCTGGGTTTTTTTATTTTTAGAAAAAAAAAACTGTTTCATAGTGTGTTATAAAGTTTTGAAAACAGGTAATTTTTCACCTTCATTGATGTGCGCTGATGAGGCTGCACTGATAGGCACTGATGGGCACTGATAAGGTGGCACTGAGATGTGACACTGATGGGTGGCACTAATAGACGGCACTGATAGAAGGCACAGATGGGCACTGGTAGGTGACTCTGATAGGCAGCACTGATGATAAGGCACTGATTGGCAGCACTGATGGGCATTGCTAGGTGGCACTGGTGGGCATTGATAGGTGGCACTGGTGGGCACTAATAGGCAGCTCTGATATGCACTAGTAGGTGGCACTGGTGGGCACTGGCAGGTGGCACTGGTGGGCACTGCATAGCAGCAGTGGCTCTCCGTGATTGGAACTGATGTCCCTCTGACAAAAGCCACTAATCAGATTACGATCTTCTATTTGATCACGTGGTAAGGGGCCGGGATCGACCCCTTACTCCGATCTGTGATCAGCTGAGTCTCATTGACTGACTGATCACAGAGCATGCCACACGCGTGCCCAGGCAGCTCATGTATGGGAGGATGTACGTGGATATCCCTCACGGCAATTAAGGCCCACGCTGTAGCCATCTTTCGGCTATAGTGTGGGCAGGAGGTGGTTAAAGCAAATCTCCAGTTTCTTTTTTAAAGTGGTTTTAAAGGCTTAAGGGTTTTTACCTTTATGCATGAAGGTAAAAAAAAATTGTGCAGTCCCAGTCCCCAACCCAGTCCCCCTAATACTCACCTAAGCTCCCTCTTCATCCAGCATTGTACACGAGAGCTGAGCTTCTCCCGGTTCTCTCATCCCTTATTGGCTGAAACAGCAGCAGGAGCCATTGGCTCCTGCTACTGTCAATCACAGCCAGTAAGCCAATAATGAGAGAGCACTGCGCGGGGCCAAACCGTGGTTCAATGGGGGAGATTTACTAAAACAGGAGCACTCAGAATCTGGTGCAGCTGTGTATGGTAGCCAATCAGCTTTTAACTTCAGCTTGTTCAATTAAGCTTAGACAAAAAAACCTGGAAGCTGATTGGTTACTATGCATAGCTGCACCAAGTTTTGCATGCTCCAGTTTTAGTAAATCAACCCCTATGTGTCTTATGGGTGCATTAAGCGTGGCTCGGGAGCGAGCACGCACCAGTACCCCCAGAGGCTTGCTATTGGGGGTACTGGCTGAAGAGGAGGAGCCAGGAGTGCTGGTGGTGGACCCAAAAAAGGAGGATCAGAGCTGCTCTGTTCAAAAGCACTGTACAGAGCGGGTAAGTATAACATATTTGTTTTTTAAAAAAAAGCCTTTAATTGCACTTTAACTTGCCTTTAGTAGTTGAGGGCATTCTCTCTTCCCCTTTATATCTTGGGGTCATTTGGGTTATTCTTCTCTCCCCTCTGTGCAAATCCAAACTCTTTATTGATTGTGAATGGGCTGCTGCACACTTGTAACTTTCAGCCTAAAGTTATGCAGACCATAACTTGCGGCTGCTGGTTTGAATGAGCCCTGGATCTTGTATATTGGTCAATGTAAATACCCCGAAATGTAGTTAAGTATCACCTAAAGTTAAAGTCAGGCCATTGCGCCCCCCTCCCCCTCCTAACAACACCACCTTTAGATACTAAACAGCAATTTTAAGAAAAAGTCGTTATATAAATTTTTCTAAATCGTGGTCACATAGGTGTTTGGGTAGAGTCAGAATTCCAGCATAGGGGCATGTTTTGGGATGCAGGAGCTGAGGCTCCCTAGATAAATAACTGTGGCCAAGGTACAGAAAAGCTCTAAGGAAAGCATAGACAACCAATGGACGTTAGCACTAAAAGTCATTTTTTATTTATTTTTCTTTTTCGTACATCACGGGACACAGAGCGACTTAGTCATTACTAATGGGTTATATAGTTTACCTTCAGGTGCTGGCACTGGCAACTTCCAAACCGGAAGTACCCTCCCCTATATAAGCCCCTCCCATCCGGGAGCACCTCAGTTTTTTGCCAGTGTCTAAGGTGTTGGCCAAAGAGTAACATGTGTTTTCACTGGGCTTGCGTACAGGTTCTTTTGGGCCTTAGTAAGCTGTTCCGGATCCCACCAAAAAAGCTTCATAGCTAAACGGTCGGTACCCGGGCCTTGCAGCAGAAGAGCAAGGTTTTGCCTGTAATGCCTCTTAGGAGGGCTGGACCCTGGGATCCAGAGCTCTGGTCATACCCACGACCAAGATGTTTTCTGTGCAGGGTGCTATACAGGTCCAGGGGAGTGGAATCCTTGGGAACCCGGTCCCTGAAGGTTTAATTACAATGCCTGCCGTGATAGGTGAAGTTTGGGCTTCTGTGGACCAAACAGAGTCCTGCGGCGGGGATCAGGTAAGTGGGGGCCCCCAGGAACTTGGTTCTATTGGGGGACCCCCAAGCCTAATTTGTCTTTCTGTCTGTTACCTAACGGTATTCCCGCTAATATCTGTGTATGCCTGTAACTACTGAAAATTTAAAATTTTAATAGTAGTCAAGAAAAAAAAAAAAAAAAAGAGGACCGCGGTACCTGTGTTAAACCACTAGAGGCCGCTGTGGTCCATTTTTCTTGTCATGTGGATCTTTGGTTTTCTCAAGTCAAAAGATCCAGGCAGTTGGTAAGTTTCTCTGTGGGAATCCACTTCCTTTGCCCTGTTGCTGCGCTCATCCACCGCACAGGCCCTCCGGCAAAAAGGGCCCTGGCTCCTAGTCCCTGTTTGATTTTCGAAAAGGGCGCCAATGGCGCATGGGCGCGCGCGCGGGCATGTGCACGCGCCTCCTATGAAAAAAAAGGGGCGGGGCGGGTGGATGACGCTCGATGCGCGCCACGGCGCTTCTGCGCATGTGCAGGTGTCCCAGCTTGTATAAAGACACAGTACAAGTGTCAGCTGGATGCAAACAGAGCTAGCAACAAACAGTGGCACACAGAGGCGGTTGATGCAGGCATCCCCATAGAAAGGCACTTTAGTGGACACCAGCTGGTATATAGCAGCAACTGTGTTAGACTATTACCAGCAAAATTGGTGTATGACAACGGGAATACCTCAGCTTTGTGCTTAAAGGATATGTCGTCCAGACGCTCCGGAAATAAGTCTTCCAGGAAGCCAAAGGGGTCTCCATCGGGCTCTGAGGATATTGGGCATGCTTGTACTGCACCAATCTCCCCTGAGAATTCAGAGGTCAGTAGCCGTAGAAACCCCGCAGGAGTGCCTGGTGCTGCGGCTGTCCCCAGTCCACCTGCTCCTGTATATATAACAGAGGAGGTTTTATCCTCAACTCTGGGAGGATTGGAAGAGAGATTAACAGCATTGATCGCTGCTTCCCTGTCACAGGGAAAGCGCGTCCGATCTCCGTCTCCTCCTTCAGAGTGCCTGTTAGTGGAGGAACAGCCCCACACAGAGATCGACCTACCTGAAGGGGATCAGGATGAGGTTGATTCAGTTATGGAGGAATCAACAGTGGAAGAACCTTTCTCAGCATCTCAGGCTGAAAGATTATGGGTTCAGTCTCTGACTAACATGGTCCGATCAGCATTTAAAATGCCTCTGGCGGAACCACCATCCACTACGGTTTCCTCGCTGGGGTCGCTAAAAGCTCCCCAGGCTGTCTGTTCCTTCCCAATCCACCCTTTATTAGAAGGGCTTATTTACCAGGATTGGGAGCATCCTGATAAAATATTTGCTCCCCCCAAGAGATTTCCGGTGATCTATCCCATGGAGGATAAGTTCATAAAAAAATGGAAGGTCCCTACAGTGGACGCAGCCATCTCTTCTGTGAACAAATCACTGACATGTCCAGTAGATAATGTTCCAATGTTCAAAGACCCAATAGATAAAAAATTGGAGTCTTTACTAAAATCTGCTTTCTCTACAGCAAGCATGGTGACACAACCTGCGGTAGCAGCGATTGGAGTCTGCCAAGCAGTGAAAGATCAGTTGAAACAAGTCTTAAGGGACTTACCAGATCAGCAGGCTGTTGCCCTAGCTGACCTGCCTAGAGCCTTGTGTTTTGCGGTGGACGCCATAAAGGATACAATCCAACAGGTCTCCCGCTTTACGCTGTCTATAGTACATATGCGTAGGCTTCTGTGGCTCAAAAACTGGTCTGCTGAAGCTCCCTGTAAGAAACTGCTGGTTAGCTTCCCATTTCATGGAGAACGCTTATTTGGAGAAGATCTGGACAAATATATCCAGAAAATTTCTGCCGGTAAAAGTTCACTCTTACCGGTTAAGAACAAGAGTAGAAGTCCTTCTTTTAAGAGGCCTACTTCTCCAGTCCCGGGCACATCGGCTGTGAAGCAGTTCCGACGGCCTCCGCGGTCAAATTCAGGGGGCAGAAATCAGGGACAATCACAGGGTAACAAGAAGCCCTGGATCAAGAGAGGTACAAAACCTCCCCCCAAGTCATGAAGCGTTGCCCCCACTCAATCGGGTGGGGGGAAGGCTTCAGTTGTTCACAGAGACCTGGCGGGACACCATCAGAGACAGATGGGTGCTCTCCGCAGTAAGTCTGGGATACAAGCTGGAGTTAAAAGGCACTCCTCCTGCCCAATTTATGAGGTCAAACGTGCCAAGAGATCCCCAGAAGAGAGGATCCCTCCTTCTGGCACTAGAACAACTATTGCTCCAAGGTGTAATCATGAAGGTTCCCCTGGAAGAAAGCGGATTCGGGTTTTACTCGAACCTTTTCACAGCCCCCAAACCAAATGGGGACGTGAGGCCCATATTAAATCTAAAAGGGCTAAACAAGTTCCTAAATATCAGGACTTTTCGGATGGAGTCGATCCGATCAGTGGCCACCGCCCTACAAGGGCAGGAATGGTTAGCCTCGATCGACATAAGGGATGCGTATCTGCATATTCCCATCTTTCCGGCCCACCAGAAATTTCTACGCTTTGCAGTAGAAGGGCGCCATTTTCAGTTCAGAGCCTTACCTTTCGGTCTAGCCACAGCACCACGAGTGTTCACAAAAATTCTGGCCCCATTATTGGCCAATCTAAGAACACAAGGTGTAACGATAATGGCATATCTAGACGACCTGCTACTAATAGACCACTCAGTGGAAAAGCTGGAAGTAGCTATTCACAAGACAATCAAGTATCTGGAATATCACGGTTGGATTATCAACCGGGACAAGTCAGCTCTAAGACCAGTCAAAAGTCTGGAATACTTAGGGCTAAGGCTGGATTCAAATCAGAGAAAGATTTTCTTACCTCCAGAGAAGGTGTCGTCTTTAAAAGATTTGACCCACTTAGTGGGTACAAAAAGAAAACCATCCATACGCCTGTGCATGAGGCTGCTGGGAAAAATGGTGGCTTCATTCGAAGCGGTACCCTACGGTCAATTCCATTCAAGGAATTTGCAAAGGGCCATACTGTCAGCCTGGAACAAAAAAGTTCAGGCTTTAGACTTACCAATGTCCCTGTCCCCTTCCGTTCGCAAGAGACTCCATTGGTGGTTGGTGCCCCAGAATCTGGAAAAAGGGAAACCCTTCAGTCCGGTTTCTTGGAAGGTGGTCACTACAGATGCCAGCCTCATAGGCTGGGGGGCAGTACTGGAGCAATGGTCTCTCCAGGGCAAGTGGTCAGAAGCAGAAAAGGCCCTGCCCATCAATCTCTTAGAGATACGAGCAGCCCGGTATGCCCTAGTAGCATGGACATCCAAACTCCAAGGGTCCCCGGTCAGAATTCAATCAGACAATGCCACAGCAGTGGCATATATCAATCACCAGGGTGGCACCAGGAGTCGTGCAGCCCAGAGGGAAGCAAATTGCATCCTGGAGTGGGCAGAAAGATATGTCCCAGCCATATCCGTGGTTTTCATCCCAGGAGTGGAAAATTGGAGAGCGGACTTTTTAAGTCGCCAACAATTATGCCCGGGGGAATGGTCTCTTCACCCCAAGGTTTTCCAGGCAATATGCCAGCGGTGGGGAACACCGGATGTAGATCTGCTAGCATCCAGATTCAACACAAAGGTGGACAGATTTGTGTCTCGCACAAGAGATCCACTAGCTTGCGGCTCGGATGCCCTAGTGTTCCCCTGGGATCAGTTCAAGCTGATATATGCATTCCCACCGCCACAATTGTTACCGCGATTACTCCGCAGAATCAGGGTAGAAAAGAAACCAGTGATTCTGGTGGCTCCAGCGTGGCCCCGAAGGGCATGGTACGCAGAGATTGTAAAAATGTCAGTGAGGAGTCCTTGGACCCTCCCACATCGTCCGGACCTGCTGTCGCAAGGACCGATATACCACCCTTCCTTACCAGCCCTAGGTTTGACGGCCTGGCTATTGAAGCCCACATTCTGAAAAAGAGAGGGCTCTCTAATTCTGTGGTATCTACCATGATCAATGCCAGGAAGCCGGTATCCAGGCAGATCTATTATAGGATCTGGAAGGCGTACATTACGTGGTGTGAGGCCAAGAAATGGCATCCACGTAAGTACGTGATAGGTAGGATTTTGGACTTCCTACAGTGGGCTGTAGATAGGAAGCTGGCCTTGAGTACTATCAAGGGTCAGATTTCGGCCTTGTCAATATTTTTTCAAAGGCCCTTGGCTTCGCATTCACTAGTCAAAGCTTTCATACAAGGAGTGATGCGTATTAGCCCTCCGGTTAGTATTCCCATATGTCCATGGGACTTAAACCTGGTTCTGTCGGTTCTACAGAAACAACCGTTTGAACCATTGCAACACATTTCCTTGGTTCTTCTCACCAGGAAATTGATTTTCTTAGTAGCCATTTGTTCGGCTAAAAGAGTATCGGAATTAGCCGCCTTGTCCTGTAAGGAGCCATATCTGGTTGTCCATAAGGACAGAGTAGTATTACGTCCTCATCCAGCCTTTCTTCCCAAGGTGGTATCGAGGTTTCATTTGAACCAAGATGTGGTTCTTCCTTCTTTTTTCCCCAAACCTAGCTCGGTAGAGGAAAAGTTATTACATTCTTTGGATGTAGTAAGAGCAGTTAAAGCTTATCTAAAAGCCACTGCTCAGATTCGCAGAACGGATACTTTGTTTATTCTGCCGGAAGGCCCTAGAAAGGGTCAGGCAGCATCAAAATCTACTTTAGCCAAGTGGATTCGACAGGTCATAATACAAGCCTATGGCTTGAGAAAGAGACCGCCTCCGTTCAAAGTTAGGGCGCACTCCACAAGAGCAGTTGGAACTTCATGGGCAGTGCATCACCAGGCCTCCCTGGCTCAAGTATGTAAGGCCGCAACATGGTCTTCGGTACACACGTTTACTAGATTCTACCAGGTAGACGTTAGAAGTCAGGAGGATGTCGCCTTTGGGCGCAGTGTGTTGCAGGCCGCAAAAGATCCTCATGCCTGATGGCGCCCAGCTTATGTATCCCTCCCCTCATTTGGCATTGCTTTGGGACGTCCCATTAGTAATGACTAAGTCGCTCTGTGTCCCGTGATGTACGAAAAAGAAAAAGGGATTTTTATAACAGCTTACCTGTAAAATCCTTTTCTTGGAGTACATCACGGGACACAGAGCTCCCACCCCTCTTTTTGGGACACTTATTGCTTTGCTACAAAACTGAGGTGCTCCCGGATGGGAGGGGCTTATATAGGGGAGGGTACTTCCGGTTTGGAAGTTGCCAGTGCCAGCACCTGAAGGTAAACTATATAACCCATTAGTAATGACTAAGTCGCTCTGTGTCCCGTGATGTACTCCAAGAAAAGAATTTTACAGGTAAGCTGTTATAAAAATCCCTTTTTTGCTTATTGGAGTTTCTTTTAAGGGAGAGACATATGGCAGCTTCCCCCCTTTAACTAATAATCCATTTCACAGAGTCTTTGCTAAAATAATCCCGGCTTGCCATCAGTCTGTTTGTTTTATTATTCTGAATGGAAGGAAAGCGTTCTGCACAAATTTCTCCAGATCCCGTTCAGCTTGTAAGAAATAAGATTTTATGCCTAGAGCCAGGGAGTAAAGTGCCACATACTGGAAGCTGATTTACCCGCCAACGTGGAACTAATCGGAGGTTTAGCAAGAGCCACCTAGCAGCGAAAAACATCAAATTGATAAATCCAGATGGGAGTCCCTAAAATGTTATCTTGCACAATAAATAATTGATCGGATGCGATGCTTGTTGTCATTTGCATATAGCATACCTGTCTTATCCCAGGGGGGTGAAGCGTGTCCTTCTGCTAATATTCAAGCTGTGCTTTCATCAGCAACCAGAGCTACTATGTAGATTTGTATGAGAGAAACAGAATGTGCAATTCTTGCACTGAAAGAACAATCAAGAAATGCCTAAGCACAATTTAGCAACTTTGACATGTGTTAGTAAACCTGTATATATTATCACAACTACTAAGTGTATCAAGGTGGATTATACGTTGTTTTTTTTTTTCAGGACAAATTGGGCTTTCTTTTGGTGGTAAATTGTAACAGATATCTCCTGATTTTTTTTTTTTATTATTATTATTATTATTATCAAAGAAAACTGGCCCAAAATAGTAAAATATTTTTTTTTTTAAATTTGGCTGTATATTTCTTGCTATTGTAGCGATACCTCCAACTAAGGAGGCCGCAGAATTAGATTTTGGGCCCTGAGTGCAGCTCCGCCAACCCCCGGCAATAGGCTCTATCCCCTTCTGGCACAGCTAGTACTAACAATCAATGATATGTCCTATGCAATAGAATAACTAAGCAAGGACACAGTAATGAATTGTAATAGGTAAAGTGTTTTACTCATCAATTCTCAATATGAATAAAAGGGGTAACAATAATCACAGTTCTAAACAATCACTCCTAAGGGCAGCGTCCTGCCACTCTAACACACTATATAGTAACACACGCTACAAGTGCGCCATACGGGCGACCGTTAACTAAGTGCCCTATGGCGCAGCAATCAAACACGCTAGAATCCCCACCAGGCCTGGTTCTAATATTTAGCTTAGTCCTTCTTTCTTCACCGGCAGGTCTGTAATGGTGGTGCACTTAAACAGAGTATAACTTTGTAATCCAAGGGGTATGAAAATAACTTGTAGGCCACGGCAGTCTATAGGCCTATACACAGCAACAGTATCTAAGCTGGGCTTATGCCCTCTCACCCGCCGGACTACGGATCCAGTCCGGGAAAACCTCCACTGGCCGTGTCACACACTCTCGATCTCTCCAACGATCGGGTCCCCGATCCGACAAGGCGGTAGCTCACAAAGTCAGATGCCACCCAGGCTCGCAGAGGGGAGGATGGAAGGCTCTTCGGTGCAGAGCAAGGCCTCAGGCTTCAGGCCTTGCCCCTCCGACACATCCGCACAGGAGGATCCGTCCGTGAAGTCTTGTGTCGCCAAAGAGGCCGAGCCCGGCCCCGCCTCTTCCTTTTATAACCCCTCCCATGAGTCTCTGCGGTGGAACGTCACAACAAGAATGGGGTTATGGGTAATGTAGTTTCTTCCCAATATAGGGGAACACCCCGCTACACACTCCCCCCACTTAAACTCTTTGGTCCCCAAAGATAAATTTTAGCAACAACTATATACAACATTGGACAATTCTGAAAACGATGTTGGGATAGGGGATTCCCACCATAACTGAGGGGTTGAATTCCCTTGCCCACAGGTCACATTATCTTGGGTGGCCTGACTAACTGTGCCAGAGAGTGAGCTGGGGTTGCCCTCCACCAAATGGACAGTGGAGGGATCCGGAATCTCAGCATTTCTCCTAGCAGTGACCACAGAGTCTTCCGAACTGTTCCCCATCTGGGGGTAGGTCAGCTTCTTAGGAGGTTGAATGACTCTTCGAGCTCTTTGCTCTCTTGGAATCTCTGGCTCTGGTGCCTCAGGCTTCTCTTCCTCGGAGTAACTATCATGGGCATCTTCCCAGTAATCTGTTGAAGGACTGAAAGGGATGAATTCTGTAGCCTCTGGGTTCAGCGTTTCATCTGTGGTATCTTGGGTGACTGGAAGATCTATGATAGAAGTTCCTGGAGTTGGGGAAGACCACAGCCAATCAAGCTCTCCTTCTTCATCCCCACTAAGTTGGGAGGCTTCTCCATTTCCAGCTCGGGAGGTCTGTGACCGAGTGTGCGGTCTAGGAGTATCCAAGATAGAGGCCGGTGCAGGGGAGTCTCCCACGGAAGGTATTCTAACTGCCTCCGTCAGTGGGAGCAGGTGGTTTCGATGCCATGTCTTCAGTGGGCCTACCTTTCCCTCTGGCTTCACCTTGTAGACAGGTAGGCCCGGCAACTTCCTGCAGATGACATAAGGTTCAGATCTCCATCTGTCTGCAAGCTTGTGCTTTCCGGGGACTCCCAGATTGCGCAACAGTACTCGATCCCCGGGCTGTAGGTCTTGTACCCGGACCTTCAGGTCGTAATTTTTTTTATTCCGAGCTCCCCTTTGATCTGAGGCCGCTTGAGCTTGTTCATAGGCTACTTTCAGGCTGTGTCTGAGCCTATCCACATATCCTCTGTGAGAGGTGACGGAGGAATGGTCCAGTGAGGTGCCAAAAGCCAGGTCCACCGGTAGTCTCGCTTCTCTCCCAAACATGAGTCGATATGGGGAATAGCCTGTAGCATCACTGATGGTGCAGTTGTAAGCATGTACCATGGCTGCTATGTGTTTGCTCCAATGTTGCTTTTTCTCGCTTTCCAGAGTCCCCAACATGTTGAGCAGGGTTCGGTTGAACCTTTCCGGCTGAGCATCTCCCTGAGGATGGTAAGGTGTAGTTCGAGTCTTCCTGATTCCCAACGAATCCAAGAGCTTCCGGATCAGCTTACTCTCGAAGTCCCTCCCTTGATCTGAATGGAGT
Source organism: Rana muscosa (assembly GCA_029206835.1). Lineage (NCBI taxonomy): Eukaryota > Metazoa > Chordata > Amphibia > Anura > Ranidae > Rana > Rana muscosa. The sequence goes on along the minus strand of CM055117.1, from coordinate 169,399,692 downwards.
CTCTGTGGCAGCCCATAATGGACAAAATACTTCTCCATAAGTACCTTGGCCACGGTGGAGGCCTTCTGATCTTTGGTGGGGAAGGCCTGGGCATACCGGGTGAAATGGTCGGTTATCACCAGAACATTTCCTAGTCCACTCAGGTCGGGTTCGAGGCAGAGAAAGTCAATGCACACCAGGTCCATAGGCCCTTGGCTCTGTAGATGGCCCATTGGGGCAGCTTGATGGGGCAAAGTCTTCCTCTGGATGCATCGCGCACATGAGTGGCAGTACTCCTCTACCTCTGCCCTCATGCAGGGCCAATAGAACCGACTTCTGACAAGTTGAAAAGTCCTTTCAGCCCCTAGGTGGCCATGATTGTCATGCAAGGCCATCAAAACAGTCTCCCGATGTTTCTCTGGGAGGAACATCTGCCACTTATCTTCTGAATCATCAGAGGGGCCCCTTCGGTAGACCACTCCCTGATGCAACTGCAACCTATCCCACTCCTTCCTCAGTAGGCGAGCTTCTTTGGAGGGTTGACGCATGAGTATGTTTGGATCCTGATTTTCCAAGGCCTCCAGGACCAATCTCCCCATGGGGTCTTCCAATTGGTCACACCTTAATTCCTTTTTGGACAATCTTGGTAGGTTGCCCTCTTCCAATTGAGCTACTCCACAGTAGTGTTTGGGGACTCCCACCGTGGTAACTCCTATTTCCTCTGCTCTGGAGCATCCTCGGGCTTGGAATGCAGCTCCTTGACAAAGGGCCTGCACCCCGTCCGGTGCCACTTGGGTCCAATCTTCTATTTCAATGGTCGGGGAATGAGATCTTCTGGACAAGGCGTCTGCGTCTCGATTCCCCACTCCTGGTCTATACTTAAGGCTGAAGTTGAATCCAGACAGTGCGGCTAGCCACCTGTGTCCAGTGGCATCCAGCTTGGCCGTGGTGAACAGGTAGGTAAGGGGGTTGTTGTCGGTCTTCACAGTGAACTCTGCTCCGTACAGGTAGTCTTTGAGCTTGTCTACTACCGCCCACTTGAGGGCCAAGAACTCCAGCTTGTGAGTGGGGTAGTTCTTCTCAGAGGGGGTCAGGCTTCTACTCACATAGGCAACAGGCCGCAATTGCCCCTCATGTTCTTGGTAAAGTACTCCTCCCAGACCGTCGTGACTAGCATCCACGTGCAGTTCATAGGGCTTGGTTGGGTCTGCATAGGCCAAGACTGGTGCAGTGGTCAGGCTCCTCTTCAATTCCTGGAAAGCCTCTTCACACCTCTGATTCCACTGATCTCTGATGGACTCTCCTGGCCTCCTGGGCCCCGATCCATCCTCCTCTCCTTCAGTCTTGAGCAACTCATTCAATGGTCTAGCAATTCGAGCAAATCCCTCCACAAACCTTTTATAGTAGGAGCAGAAGCCCAAGAAGGATCTGAGTTCTGTTACTGTGGTGGGCTGTGGCCAGGAGGTAACTGCCTCCAATTTCTCAGGGTCTGTGGCCACCCCTTCTTCAGATACTATGTGCCCCAGATAGTTCACAGAAGACTGGTAGAACCGACACTTCTCAGGCGAAAGCTTAAGCCCTTCCTCACTGAGTCTTCTCAACACTTTCTCCAGCCTCTCTTCATGTTCCTCCAAGGTTCTCCCAAAGACAATGACATCGTCTAGGTATACAAGGACTTCGATCAAGTTCATGTCCCCTACTGTCTTCTCCATGAGACGTTGGAAAGTAGCTGGGGCTCCAGACAGACCTTGGGGCATCCGGTCGAATTCGAAGAACCCCACTGGGGTTATGAAAGCTGTCTTCTCCTTGTCTGCTGGGTGCATCGGAATCTGATAGTACCCACTCTTGAGATCCATAACGCTGAACCATTTGGCCCCAGACAAGCTCTGTAGGGCATCCTCTATCCTCGGAGTGGTGTATTGGTCAGGTATGGTTCTCCTGTTGAGAGTCCTGTAGTCTATACAGAGCCTCAATGATCCATTCTTCTTTCGGACCACTACTATGGGAGAGGCATATGGGCTTCTGGACTCCCGTATCACACCAGTCCTCTTGAGTTCTGCAAGTTGTTCCCTCAGATCCTCCAGATCTGCTAGCGGGACCCGCCTGACTCTCTCTCGGAAGGGCTTATCTTCTTGGAGGCGGATCCGATGGGTGGCACTTCTTGCACACCCCACATCAAATTCATCCCTAGAGAAGATCTTCTCCCATCTATTCAACTGGGCCTTGGCTCTCTCTTTCCAAGCCCTGGACAGATTCGGGTTTTCCATGGTCAGCTTCTCCCAAACATCCGCTTCTTCACCTGTCCTCTTCACTTCTGACAGGGTAACAGGGGCCGCCGGGCTCACCTGGCCTAGCAACATTCTGGCTGGGATGTCCATGGGGTCTTTGGTAGTATTCCTAACACTCACGGGAACTCTATAATGGGCCTTCTTCAGGACCTTCAGCGGAATCACTTCCGGTATCACCTCCAGGCCTGAGGATTCACCCCTTGGGTCTGACTCCAGCATGACAAAGGGACCAGGCTGTTCCCAAGTAAGCTTCACAGTGGCCCTGAGACAGGTTACTTCACCGGGCTGCAACACTACCCCTTCTCTTCCAAGTCTCCACAACTTCCCTATCCCCTCTCCAGGGGTCTCCCGCTCTTGGACCAGCCGTTGGTAGGCTGTCTTCAGCATGGGATGGATCTTGGTAGCTGCTTGTCTTTCTTCCGTCACTAGAGGGGTCAGGAGTCTTCGGACCAGGTCCGTGTTTGTCCCTATTATAAGGGAATTCTTGTTGGCTCCAGGCGGCCTAGGACACACAACTGCCAGGGTGTCAAACACTTCGGCCTTCCCAGCCACGGATGGGTCAAAGGTTATTTGGACGGGAAGGTAGCCGTCGTAAGGGAAACTCTGGGTTCCAATTCCCCATATTTCCAGCTCCTCTATCTTCTGGATAGGCAGATGACTCAGGTGCCTGTCGTAGAAGTCCCGGTATAGTAGGGTCACTTGTGCCCCGGTGTCCAGGAGGCCCCTGGTGTAGACTCCCTCCACTTGAATGGGCACTATAGGGGATGGGCCTACCAGCTTCTCTGGATATGGTCCGGCAGGAGCTGCCTTCTTCAGACCTTTTCCCTTTGGACTCTCTCTTGTCCTATTCCCTTTGGACTTGAACCTTTCTTGAGCCTGGTATGCACTGACTTCCCTCCTTTTAATGGGTGTAGGAACCCGCTGAGGTGTACTATTATTTTTCTTGGGTGGGCACCTCCTTTGGGGGGTGCCGTGCCTCTCCTGAGGGGTCTCCCCCCTTCTTCTTGGAGTATAGCTTTGTTGAGGGGTATTACGTTTCCCCTTTGGTGTTCTATCTCTCTTTTTGTTTTTCTTTGCATTCAGCTTGGAGTTTACTGAAGATGGTGGGCACCCGGTTGACTCCTTCACCGGGGCCCTCTGAAGTTTCCCGCCGGCTTGCGGTTGTCTGGTCTCTTCTTCTACGGACTAGAACATGTGGCTGCAATGTGGCCAACTCCCCCACAGTTGAAGCAGACTATATCTCCCCATTCTTGTAAAGGTTCGGGTGCTGAGGCAATCGGGAACAATTCCTTCCTTGGACTTTCCTTCTTCTTGGGACTCTCTGTGTCTTTTGCTATCAGAGAGGTCAATATCTCTAATACCTTGGACATCTGAGTTTTTAGGGTGTCTATCTCCGCCTCTCTTTCAGGGGTCATCACTGGATTGACCAGCACCTGTGCGGGTACAACACTTGTCTTATCCTTCTGCTGGTCCTGTTGCAGCGCCTCCTCATCTCTGATAATTTTTATTAAATCAGCATAAGTCAGCAACATTCCTCCACCCAAGGTTTTCAGGTGCAGCCAGACTGGATCGGAGCGTAACGCTCCCTTTAAGACTTGCTTCATTCTTGCCGCATCGGCATCTTGGGGCTTCATCCCTTTCTTTAACACAATCTTGCACAGCAGCCTGTTTAGCCTTCTGACATACTCGGAAAGTTTCTCCTCCGGTTTTTGGAAAGTGTGTTCAAACTGGTAGACCGTCTCTGTCACCTTGTCTAATTGACCAAACTCTTCCTGCAGCATAGCTAGACAATCCTGCGCCGTGCACCCTGCATTCCCAAACCGGAAACTTTTCACTGCTTCTGCTGCTGCACCTTTAAGGCTTTCTAACACTCGCTGCCTCTTCTGTGCCTCCGGCACCTCCCATGCCTCCACTGCCTGTAATGCCTGTTCCACCCAAGTATCAAAATCTTCTTCCCCTGCCGGGACAGGGAGCTTCCCTGAGAATATTTTTAGTCTCCGGTAGCTAGTTTCCACATGCACCGTACTTGTCTTCTGACATTTGGCTAGCAAATCCCCTATTGCATTTATCAGTTCTGGTGATATAGCAGTGGCCGATGCAGGTGCCACCGGAGGTGGCGCCCTGTCTTCTCTTTCAGGTGTAGTTCGGGCCGCAGCCTGTGGCGATCCCGTAGGGGATGGTTCCCTTTCTACAGTTATTGCGTGCGCCAGCCTAAATGTTCTGTTGTCTGGCGTCCGCAGACACTTGTGCTTACAGGCCTCTGGCATCCCGTCCCAATATTCCACTAATGCGTATTGATATGAGATGTTTGGGTCTGTCTTCATGTCTATCACCCACGGTGTGTGATCTGGGGACACTGAACTCAGAAGTTCCTCTACCGTCTCACTTGACCATTTCTCGCCAGGAAGGCTAATGGCTATCGACTGTTTTGGCTCTGTATTAGCGGCTTTGCACCACTCTTCTACCGCTCTTGGATCCATGGGGTCCATGCCGGCACTTCTGGCGTTCGCTTGCTGCATCAGGATCCCGGACGAGAACCCCCACGTGTAGCGATACCTCCAACTAAGGAGGCCGCAGAATTAGATTTTGGGCCCTGAGTGCAGCTCCGCCAACCCCCGGCAATAGGCTCTATCCCCTTCTGGCACAGCTAGTACTAACAATCAATGATATGTCCTATGCAATAGAATAACTAAGCAAGGACACAGTAATGAATTGTAATAGGTAAAGTGTTTTACTCATCAATTCTCAATATGAATAAAAGGGGTAACAATAATCACAGTTCTAAACAATCACTCCTAAGGGCAGCGTCCTGCCACTCTAACACACTATATAGTAACACACGCTACAAGTGCGCCATACGGGCGACCGTTAACTAAGTGCCCTATGGCGCAGCAATCAAACACGCTAGAATCCCCACCAGGCCTGGTTCTAATATTTAGCTTAGTCCTTCTTTCTTCACCGGCAGGTCTGTAATGGTGGTGCACTTAAACAGAGTATAACTTTGTAATCCAAGGGGTATGAAAATAACTTGTAGGCCACGGCAGTCTATAGGCCTATACACAGCAACAGTATCTAAGCTGGGCTTATGCCCTCTCACCCGCCGGACTACGGATCCAGTCCGGGAAAACCTCCACCGGCCGTGTCACACACTCTCGATCTCTCCAACGATCGGGTCCCCGATCCGACAAGGCGGTAGCTCACAAAGTCAGATGCCACCCAGGCTCGCAGAGGGGAGGATGGAAGGCTCTTCGGTGCAGAGCAAGGCCTCAGGCTTCAGGCCTTGCCCCTCCGACACATCCGCACAGGAGGATCCGTCCGTGAAGTCTCGTGTCGCCAAAGAGGCCGAGCCCGGCCCCGCCTCTTCCTTTTATAACCCCTCCCATGAGTCTCTGCGGTGGAACGTCACAACAAGAATGGGGTTATGGGTAATGTAGTTTCTTCCCAATATAGGGGAACACCCCGCTACACTATTATCATAATTTACCACCAAAGAACAACTCAAAATAATTGCAGCGATACCACATATGTGCATGTTGTTGTTTTGTACCCATAGTACAGGTCAGAAACAATGGTGTGCATTTTTAATTTTTTTTGTTAAACAATTCTAAATGGTATACCGCGCTAAAGTGGGCTCCAGGAAGACGTCACGTATGACGAAACCTGTTAGGCGGAGCTACGCGCTGATGCCATCATGCCCCACATGACCCTGGAAGTGCGGCGTTTGCCGGCAAACATTTTTTATCTACCCTTGATTGCTTTTAACCAAATATAAGTAGCCTTTTGGCTTGATTCAATAAAGGATATGTACAGTATTACACTATTGGAGCTTTCTTTCTGTATGTCCTTCCTTCTGGTCTTGGCTGATTTGGATACCCCACTGTGAGTCTGAACATCCTGGAGGATCTTCCCTTTCACCAGAGCATTCCAGAGGCTTCATTGTTTACCATACCCCGCAGAGGTTATTTTGCTTGCCTGTTTGACCATTCTAGAAATAGGTGGTCTTAGCAATCTGGTAAGCATCCCTGACCACAGTGTAGAATCTCTATCCAATCAGCTTTGTTGTAACATCATGCTGACCTTCAATAAGATGAAAGAACTGAAATCCAGTGAATGGAAGGGACAAGCCAGGGACAGTAAGGCTGAAGAGGTAAAGGCTAGAAATAGGCTAAATAATGCTGGATGTCCTCCAGCTAGGAAATGGGGCTCTTGCTGGTTAACTGCGGCTTCTAAGGCATATCGTGAGAAGCTCACAGTGTGCAGTAAAATCAGAGTAAGAAGTTTCAGTAAAGCAGAGAAGCTTGTACAACTGTGCAAGACCAAAGGGAAGAATGGAGTTCAGCTTAAAGTGGAATACCTGCCTAACCATAACTGTTCTTAAAAATGTCCCCTCCCCCTGATACCTATGCTGCCTACACTATGTGAAAAGTGAAAAAAAAGTGTACTCTTTTTTAGTTCAGCCCGCTCTGTTACGGTCACGTGATCCTGCAGCTGCGGCTCCCTTGAGTCAGGGAGCGCTCAACAATGGCTGGTAATTCCGGGAGCAGTGACTTCGCACATAGGCTCTCATAGCCCAGCTGTTGTCAATGCTCCCTCCTGCTCACTGAGCCAGGGGATCCGGAGATGTGAGATAACATGACTGGGCTGGGAACAGGTAAGTGTACACAAAGGGTAGGCAGGATAGGTAGCAGAATGGGTTGGGGGACAGACTTATTAGCAGGATCATCAAGAATAAAAAAAAAAATTGAAAAAATAATATAAAAGTGGAACTAAATCCTCAAAAATACTCACCTTCACCTTCCAGCATTGTGACCGTTACATCCCTCACTGGCTACTTCTGGTGCCGGGTTTTCAACCTTTTGCTTGATCAGTGGAGAATGACGTCATCCCGTGCATGCGCACAGCCGGGACTTGGATGCCGAGCTTTGCATGTGCAGCTCAATAAACATTCGATAGAAGACTGCAAGAAAGGCAGGTAAGTGTTTTTGTTATTGCAGAAGTGATATAGCATGTCTCGTCTGCGATAAAGAGCACCCTGTCTGCAGTTTTTCACTAGTTACTTTTAGGCCCCATTTACACTTAGCGTAGCGGGAACTCGCGTTTTGTGTGGGCGATTTTCATGTGATTCTACGTGTCACGCATAGGGGAGCCCATTCACTTTCAATGGGCTACCCTATGTGCATTTGTTGCCCAAAAGAAGCTCCTGCTTCTTTTTGGGCGACAAGCATTACAGGATTTTGAAAGTCACATTTTGCTGCGATTGCAGCAAAATTTAGTCATGTGACCGTTGCAGCAAAATCACACCGTATTTGGGGTGCCATTTTTGCACCGATTGCACATGGTTTGCAATAACAGGCAGAATGACATTGATTCCGCCTGTGATTCCCAATAGCGAAGTGTTCAATTTTTTTACTTTTGGTTTAACCACCTCCCTTCCGCGCTTTAGCCAAAAGACAGGTTCAGCGCGGGCCTTAATTGGTGGGAGGGCGTCCATGTACGTCCTAACGTGCATGAGCTTCCTGCGCGCCCCCCCGTCTGTGATCACTGCGTCCATGAGACTTGGCTGATCACAGATCAAATTAAGTGGCCAATCCCTGCCCCTTACCACTACAGTCAATGACAGCTGTCAGAGGGACATCGGTCCCGAACAACTAGAGCCAGTGCCAATCAGTGCCACCTACCAGTGCAAATCAGTGTCCTCTACCAGTGCCCACCAGTGTCACCTATCAATGCCCACCAGTGCCACCTATCAGTGCCCATCAGTGCTGCCAATCAATACCCACAGGGCCACCTATCAGTGCTGCCTATCAGTGTACCCTACCAGTGCCACCTGATAGTGCCCTTCAGTGCCACCTATCAGTGCAGCCTATCAGTGCCTATCAGTGCAGCCTCATCAGTGCACATCAATGAAGCAGAAAAATTGACTGTTTGCTAAATTTTATACCAAACTAGAAAACTGTTTTTGTTTTTGTTTTTTTTTTGTTTTTTAAATGTGGTCTTTTTTTGTTTTGTCATCAAAAAATAAAAACCCAGTAGTGATTAACTACCACCAAAAGAAATCTCTATTTGTGTGAAAAAAATAAATTTGGGTCCAGTGTTGCATAACCGGGCAATTGTCATTCAAATAGTGACAGCGCTGAAAGCTGAAAATTGGCCTGGGCAGGAAAGGGAATTTAGGTGCCCAGTAAGCAAGTGGTTAAAGGTAAATGAGTGCTATGCCTTCTAATCAAGTCAGGTAGAGGTGGAGGGGAATTTGTCACCTTTTGAAGGTAATCATATTTGCCTGTGTATGGACACCTTTGGGATAACATCAACCAATCATTCTTTTGCAGCCCGTTGATAATTCCAAGCACTATAGGGTGACGACCACTTTAGCTTTGGAGATGCTGCTGGAGTGATGAATGGGTTAATCTCAGGCACACCGCTGAGATTAGAGACAGTATAGGAAGCATTCATTTATTTTATCCTTGTTCCTGTCTGTGGTGACTCAGAGCCTCTGATTTCTTGGTTTAATTTTAACCTCAGTCTGCAATGTTGTTGTGTCTGTGACGGACGATGCTTCTGCAGGTGCTGGGGAGTCAGCAAAGTGTTTGTGATGTAGAAGAGCACAAGTGTCTGATCTGTGAACTCAGCTGGAGTGGGGTTGTGGTGGAACACACAATACAATCCATAAATCCATAACAAGTATTGAGCAGAATGTTAAGCAGTAGACTCATCTCTCTTTGCAGTGTATACTAATGCATTGCCTTAACCACTTCAGCTCCGAAGGATTTTACCCCCTTCATGACCAAGCCATTTTTTGCTATTCGGCACTGCGCTACTTTAACCGGTTCCCGACCGACTCACGCAGATATACTGTGGCACAATGCCTCTCCTGGGAAAGAAACCCGGACGGGTACACCATTCCCCTTAGTGGCCGCTACACGGCCACGCGCGATCGCGTAGGTTTCCAGTTATATGGGAGGCTGGTCTTAAAGTGTCTAACTTCATCCTTAGGAATATGAACCCGAAGGGCCTTTGCTTTAGACGCGTTTATTTTATATCCTGAGAAGGCTCCGTAATGATCGAGCTCAGCATGCAAATTTGGTAGGGAAATTCTAGGCTGAGTCAGGGTGAGTATAATATCGTCCGCAAAGAGTGAGATTTTGAACTCCCTCCCCCTAACCGATATACCCCGGATGTCCGAACTTCTATGGATAAATGCAGCCAAGGGTTCAACACATAGTGCAAATAGTAAGGGTGAGAGCGGACATCCCTGTCGGGTACCATTCTTCACCGAAAAGGGAGAAGAGAGGGCAAAAGGGATTTTTACCTGGGATGTCGGAGTGGTATAAAGGTGTCGGATTGTGTGCAAAAAGGGCCCTTTAAATCCAATTGATGTGGCGAACAGGAAAGGCCAGCCGAGGTGTAGGGTGGCAAACAGGAAAGGCCAGCCAAGGCAGTCAAGCGCCTTTTCCGTGTCAAGACTGAGCACGAGTGCCGCCGAGCCCTCCTTGTTCGCCACCTCAATCAGATCTATGACCTTCCTAGTGTTGTCCCCAGCTTGACGGAGGGGAACAAAGCCCACCTAGTCCTTATGGATCAGGGATGGGAGAACAATGTTCAAGCGGACCGAGAGGAGCTTAGTGAAAATGTTTAAGTCGGAGTTCAAAAGGGCAATAGGCCTATAGCTGGCACACAAAGAGGGGTCTTTACCAGGCTTTGGGATCAAGGTAAGAAAGGATCTCTGCATATATAGTGTTTACCGTGTATACTCGAGTATAAGCCGAGTTTTTCAGCACATTTTTTTGAACCTGTTTCATCAACATGCGCAAATTAGAGGTCCACTCGTTTCATGATAATAATCGTATGATAGCCTCTTTTAGATCCACATAAGAAAGAAAAAACAGTGCTTATGCCTTTATTTCAATCTGTATATATATCCTAGAATAAAGCTCTGACACCTGGAAACCTAAGAAAGCCACAATCATTTCTACCTTTTTATTTTTGTGAGAAACTTGGCGCATTTCATCTGGGTTACAAATGCCCCCAGAATTTCTAACAACGGGCTCATTAACTTTATCATTCGCCTGGTGCCCCCGTAACTTAAAGCAACCCTGGGGAAGAATATATGGTGTTTAATAAATGAATATTCAGTGAAGTGCACAGTGCATGCAATCCATTTTTACTCAGCATGTCCTGCCATATGTCCATTTTTTGCACACTTTCATGAGAAGTCATCAGATATTCTGTGGAAAAGGGCAGTAGACACCAGTAGTTTCCACGGCTATCAATAATCAGTACCTGCTGTAATTAGTGATGGTGAGCATGTGCTTTTCGCAAACTATTGACTAAGCAGTTTTTTTTTTTTTTACACTACACATTCCTATTTATGGCATTCATTGGGAGGTGTAAATGGCTTTTATTGATTATTGTGGGGTGGGAGCAATGATTGTCTACAAGGAACAGAGATGCAGAAAAATATATATTGTATTCTTGCGTTCAATATGGTCTGTCTGGGTTAGACTGTTGTTTTTGGGCAACTCCTAGATGTAAGGAACACCACCCCACATATGCGTTTGGAAAACGACTACAGTGGAGCCTCGGATTGTGAGTAACGCGGTTAACGAGCGTTTCGCAATACGAGCACTGTATTTTTAAAAATCCTGAACCGGTTTGCGAGTGTTGTCTCGCAAAACAAGCAGGATTCAAGCCAAAGCAGTGTGCAATACCCGTTCCCGAGCCTTACCAAGGTTTTCCGAGGTGTCCTTGGGCCTTTCCGAGTGTTTACGAGGCTCTCCGGCGCCCCCCACCTCTGGCCACATGCGGTATTCCATGCCATTGAAGTCAATACGGAACAAATTATTTTCATTTCCATTGATTTCAATGGGGAAACTCGCATTGATATGCAAGTACTTTGGATTACAATCATTTTCCTGTAACGGATTATGCTCGTAATCCAAGGTTCCACTGTATATCAAACCTGGTATAACAATATTATTTGTGCATTGATATCACATGCAGCAGCACATGCAAGTTGTGGAAAGGCTACACAAGTGAAAAATGCGCAAAAACCAAATCACTGGTATCCAGTAAGTGTATGATTGGTAATTTACAATACAATGTACAAATGATGGTGTCTATGAATAAGATAATAACGATCAGGGGTGGGGAGAGGAAGGGGGGTATGCAGTAAAAATTATTGAGGGGGGGTGGGAAGTCACATTTACAGTCTTAGGGCTGCCATCAATGGAGAAACAGAAACCGTTGTTCCAGTACTGTAGAGAAAAAAGCAAGGGAAGAGGCGCCTCTAAGTGTAGACGTTTTAAAACAATTTAATATAAATTAAAAGTACAGGCAACTCACATTTTACAATGTAAAAGCAGGCATTGTACGAATTCCATGAAAAGGGGAAGTGATCATCAGGTCAGTCATTCTGTGCTGTGTCCTGCTGTGGCGCTGTGCTGTTTTGATGTCATCAGGTTCCGCATGGAAGATGGTAGAAGCCAGCGGCGGTGAGGAGATGACAGAGCACGGCCTAGATGGTATTTCCTGGCAGGCAGGGAGCGATGACGTCACTGGTATGCGACGCGTTTCCCGAGCTGGCGTGCTGCGTGTAGCGTGGCAGTCGCGCTCCTTTATCAAGCTGATGAATGGGATAGTGGGGCTAGTGTTTTTATTGGAGGAGGAGGGGGCGGGAGTGAAGGAAGGGGTGGGGCCGAGACGGGACTTACGAGAGAAGTGTCTGCAGGGAGGCTGTCAGTGCAAGGCTGGGTGTACAAAGCCTGAACTATAACCATGATTGGCGGGGGGCAAAAAAACCGGGACTAGAACAAGATATACATATAAGAACGAGAAAAGAAAGAGGAAAAAAGGAAAAGAAAAAGAAAAAAGGGGAAAAAGGAAAAAAATATAAAAAGAAAAAGTAATAAATGGTAATAAAGAGAAAAGGTGAAAAATGAAATAAATAAAAAGGAGAAGGAAAAAGGGAATAATAGAATATATATTGACGGGGCCAGGGGGGGGGGGGGGTGAGAGAGAGAAAGAAAGGGGCCATGGGGAAATGAACAGGGAAAATGAACTAAACTAGAAAAGAGTGGGAACGCAAAGAGAGGGGAAAGGGGGAAAATATATATATATATCAAGGTGGGGGGAGGGGATTATTTATATTGAATTGATGAAATGAGCAGAATGAGGAAGCATAATGATAATAAGGGGGAGGGGGTGGTTTTATTTTATATAATGATAGATGAATGCATTAATGTGTGGATGGGGGGATAAGGATACGGGATGGGTATGGAAGGTTAAAGGGCGGGGGGGGGGGGGTTTGGGACACTGAAAAGGTATGATGAGTGCAAAGATGACAAAAATGACATGATGCCATAGGACACTAATGGGAACTTACATAAGGAATACAGTGTATGCATAAAAAATACACATACAACATATATATATATATAAAAAACATATGCATAAAATATATATATATAATAAATATATAGAGAAATATATACACATGAAAAATACATATAATACACAATAATATATATAATACATAAAACATACACTATGCATGAAAAAATAAAAAAGGGGGGGGTTACACACACGCAAAACACATATATACATATACTGTATATACATACATATACACACATATATATATGCGTAAATTTCACGTGGGCACCATAGTGCACATGCATAGGAAAAACAACAAAGGTACCAAAAAACACACAATGATAACGATAAATCAATCAAAGAGGTGGGACAAGGGAGAAAGGAAAAAAGGGGGGAGGGGGGAGGGAAAAATAAGAGAAAGGGGAGGGGAAAAGAAGGGGAGGAAAAAAAGGGGGGGAAGGGAAAAAAGTTGAGAGGTGGGATGGGGGGGGGGGGGAGAGAAAAAAAAGGGGGGGGGAAGTCGAGAGAGGGGGGGAAGGGGGGGGAGGAAGGGGGAGAAGTTAGAAAAGGGAAGGGATGGGAGAGGCAGGGACGGGGGACAAGGGTGGGTGAGGGTGGTCTATAAATTGGACTAGGGGGTATATACTTACAAAAATTACACACACACCCGCCACCCCCAGTAGGGAAAAAATTGTGTTTTCCAACCTGTGAGATATACAATAAGAATTATATGTAAAAAATATATTAAGTAATAAATAAACCAAGGCAGATAAAAACAGGCCAATAAATAATATATAATGTTATAAATAACATGTCTAAGAGATAAATTGATGATAAAAAGAACGGGGGGGGGGGGGGTTATATGTAGAATGGTTATAGAATGGTGTGTATTTCGATACTCTCGTTGATACCTCCAGGTGAGAGTACATCTAAGCTATAAATCCAGTATGTTTCTCTGGCACAGAGTTTCTTAAATCTTTCAGCTGCCGGGAGTGATCTGTCGATTTGTTCGATTACCCACACCTGGAGTCCAGTGGTAGATTTTTTATGAATTTTGGCAAAATGTTTTGGGACACTGTGGGGGTCAGTGCCACCCTCTATGTATCTTCGATGTTCACCGAATCTTTGTCGTAACGGGCGTATGGTGCCACCTACATATATTAGCCCGCATGGGCAGCTGAGGCCGTATACCACAAAGTCCGAGGAACAATTGAAAAATTCTTTCAGCTGATAGGTTTTACCTTTGGTGCTGAAGGATTTTTGCCCATGTTGAACAAAATTACATGTTTTACACAGTGGTTTATGACATTGGTACATGCCTATAATGGGTATGAGGATTGGTACTGGTGGTGATGTGATAGTAGGTTTGAGTTTGCTGGGGGCAATTTTGTTTTTTAGATTCGGAGCCCTGCGATAGGTGACTCTGGGGTGGGCAGGTAGTTCTGATTTAAGGTGGGGATCTTGCTGTAGGATATTCCAATGTTTGGATAATATTTTCTCCATGTTCTTATGTTTTGAATGAAAGGTGGTAATAAGTCTGGTTAAACAGTCGTGTGGAATTTTGTCAGATTTAGGTGGCTTGCCGTGAAGATAGAACTTGTGTGCTTCGTCGACCAGGTTTTCAGGGTATTGTTTATCCATAAATTTCTTTTTAAGGATGGCACTGAGTTCAATGTAATCGGAGTCTTTTGTACAATTCTGTCTAAGGCGACAATATTGGCCCTTGGGGATGTTACATATCCATTTTTGGTGATGACAACTTTTATAATGCAAATAGGAATTTCCAGCGGTTGGCTTGGTGTAGTTCTTTGCATGAATGGTATGTGTGTCATGTCCGAGTTCTAGGTCCAAAAAAGTTGTGGAAAGGCTACAGTGAACTCTGTGGAGAAGAGAGGTAGGGCAACCAAACAAAAATGCTCAGACCTACCAGCAGCCTTGGTGGAAAATGGCACAGTTGCGAGAATAACAGGCTGGGCACTGTACTTGTACCTTTATATAATTGAATATGACTTTTTTTTAGATAAAAATACAACGATTTACTACCGCTTTAATTCAGAAAACATACATGGAAGGTAGACCTGAATTTTAAGCTTTGGGCATTGGTTATGAAATCCAAAATATTTTGTTCATAAGTTGGTCACTCTGTTCTCAGCTGCATAAGAGCTGGGGGGAGGAGAAGCAGCAGCACACTGAGCTTCCCAGGGAATGGCTGTGCAGCAGGGGCGTGTCAGGATAAGTCTGATCATTGGAGGAGAGCACACTTAGTTCCCAGCATAGCTAGGGAACTAACCACAGTGTGTTTTTCTGCTTAGTGTGGTCAGTTTTTAATAGGAAAGCAGAGGGCCTGGCAACAACACCAGGAATTTCACATAAAGGAAGCAATTCAAAAAGAACAGGATACTTTCTCATACAAGTACATGTTACAGCAGGCACATTTCAGGAATATGAAATGTTGGAGTAACAAACGCTTTAACCTGTTCCCCCTGGGCTCCGACATATATGCAGCGCCACAGGGATGGACCTTCTTCCATGAGGCTGCATATATGGAGCCTGTTTTTGTGCTGAGAGCATGCTCACTAAGTGCTACCAGCACAACGACCAAACTTCTATCTAGGTGGGCCCTCATACTACTGAGTTGTTACTAATAAAAATGGCTGTTATTAACTTTATAAGTGTAGCGGCCTCCACCCTCTCCTCTCTATTCTTTTTGCTCTGGCGCTCGTCTAGGGGTACTCTGAAGGAGAGAGTGCGGGGTCACCATGCCAAGTCCCCCTGCAGAGTATGTGCCGTGAGAGACCAACCTCTTTTACCTTCGGGTCGGTGTTCTGCATCCGGAGACCTCCTGGTTTTCTCGAACAGTGTCTGCCAGTAAATGAGCCCCACACCACTAAAGTCCAACACTCCTTTATTCTTCCAATAACAGAGTAATGCACAGACAGTTGGACTCCCTCAACGAACAGAACAGACAGGGGGGGTGTGTGGATGCGAGTAGGCCCAGGCACAATGAACTCTCCACTTTCCTTCCTGAAAGTGGGTTGCGGTCTCCGAGCAAAGGGGGATTTCCTTCCAGGCGGTCTCCGATGGAAGGCTCACCTGTCACTGGCAATATGCTGCACCGGGTCTTCAAGCAAGTATCTCCCACCGGTCCATTACGCCCTCCGGATTCCGGTACCCACTCCCGGGGTCCCCTAGGATCTCCTTCCCTCGCGGAACTCAGTGTTGGGCACTGAGCTCCAGACCTCCATCCGAGTACCTCACCCCAGGCTAAAGGTGCCTGGGATGGAACACGACCTCCGAACATCCTCTAGGCCTAGGCCGCCTAGAGGACCGACACGAACCACCGCCCATAGGCTGACTCGACCCCGTGACAAAGATGGCCGGCCCCTTTATACCCTCTCCCAGCAAGCACGGCGGGTTCCCCGCCCCACCATACCGCTGCCGAGGGAGGACAAAAGGGGAGCCCGGCACACAGCAATGGTTCAACCCCAGCCCAAGGCGACAGCGCCACCCGCTGGGCTGCAGGGAACTGCACATTACTGGTGTCTCTGCCAGTTTTAAATACACAGAAAAGTGTATACCCGCTACATAAGTATAAAAGCTTCTTCTGTGCACATCCCTAATTTAATTTTACATTGTAACCAGTTCTTAATCTTTTTGACTTGTTGGCTAAGGCCTACCAAATGCTACCCCATGTCCAAAGAGATCTTTCATGGGCCATTGAGACTGTCTCCTTGGACAATCGAATGGAAGTTGGCAGAACATAAAGTCAGGGAAAGTACTGTCTCAGTAACAATGTGACACTAACTCGGAGAGGGCCAAAGAAAAAGCTTTTTCTGATGGATAAAATAAATCAAGCAACTCAGGGTGTCTACTGTTAGGCCATACTTTTTAAAGGGTAAAATTACATTAAAAGTCACTCTCTTGAATTCAGGCTCGACTGGCACTATTTTTAATCACGGTACTTTTTGTGTATGTGCGTGTAGTGTAGAAATATTTTATTTACACACTCATATTGATTATTGATCTAGGGGCCTTTATATCTTTTATTTAGCAGTAAGCTGAACAACAGTTTTTAAAAAGAAAATGTTATGAATCACTGTGACTCCCACTTTAACCTTTGGGTAGACCCAAATAACATGCAGTCATATTAATGCACTAATATGTGAAGTTAGATTTGCTTTAGAAATTGCAGCTCTGTGGATCCAGAGTAGGGATGAGCTTCGAGTTCGAGTCGAACTCATGTTCGACTCGAACATTGCTTGTTCGCCCGTTCGCCGAACAGCGAACAAATTGGGGTGTTCGCGGCAAATTCGAAAAATCTATGGGAGAAATCTAAAGTGCTAATTATAAAGGCTTATATGCAAGTTATTGTCCTAAAAAGTGTTTGGGGACCCGGGTCCTGCCCCAGGGGACATGTATCAATGCAAAAAGAAGTTTTAAAAACGGACATTTTTTCGGGAGCAGTGATTTTAATAATGCTTAAAGTGAAACAATAAAAGTGAAATATTCCTTTAAATTTCGTACCTGGGGGGTGTGTATGATATGCATGTGAAGTGGCGCATGTTTCCCGTGCTTAGAACTGTCCCTGCAAAAAGTGTCATTTTTGAAAGAAAAAAATGCATTTAAAACTGACTCGCGGCTATTAATGAATTGTCGGCTCCCGGCAATACATACAAAAGTCATTGATAAAAATAAAAAAAAAGCGTGGGGGTTCCCCAGAATTCAATTACCAGGCCCTTCAGGTCTGGAATGGATATTAAGGGGAACCCCGCCGCAAATTAAAAAAAAAATTGACGTGGGGTTCCCCCAAATATCCATTCCAGGCCCTTCAGATCTGGCATGGATTTTAAGGGGAACTCCACCCCAAATTTAAAAAAAAATGGCGTGGAGTCCCCCTAAAAATCCATACCAGACCCCTTATCCGAGCACGCAACCTGGCCGGCCGCAGGGGAAAAGGGGGGGACGAGAGAGCGGCCCCCCCTCCCTCCTGAACCGTACCAAGCCACATGCCCTCAACATGGGGAGGATGTCCCCATGTTGATGGGGACAAGGGCCTCATCCCCACAACCCTTGCCCGGTGGTTGTGGGGGTCTGCGGGCAGGGGGCTTATCGGAATCTGGAAGACCCCTTTAACAAAGGGGACCCCCAGATCCCGCCCCCCCCTATGTGAATTGGTAAGGGGTACATTGTACCCCTACCATTTCACGAAGAAAGTGTAAAAAATTGTAAAAAAAAACACACAAACACCTTGAAAAAGTCCTTTATTTAAAAAAAAAAAAAACAGCGGTGAAATCCAGTGTCCCGCGGCGATCCCGATGTCCAGCGCTGTCCTTCATTGGTTGTGCCTGAGCGGACCTGATGGGGAACTCCCTCTCAGTATTTTAAATGTATAGACCCGCCCCTTCTAAAGTTCCCCATCAGGTCCGCCAGCGGACCAGATGCGGAACATGAGAAGGGGCGGGTCTATACATGTATTACCACAGTGAGAGAAGTTCCCCATCAGGTCCGCCTCCTCGGTATGTCGGACCCGCCTACGTCATTGGCTTGAGCGGGGAACTTCCTTCACTGTGTAATTTAAATTTACATAGTGAAGGAAGTTCCCCGCTCAAGCCAATGACGTAGGCGGGTCCGACATACCGAGGGGGCGGACCTGATGGGGAACTGCTCTCACTTTGGTAATACATGTATAGACCCGCCCCTTCTCATGTTCCGCATCTGGTCCGCTGGCGGACCTGATGGGGAACTTTAGAAGGGGCGGGTCTATACATTTAAAATACTGAGAGGGAGTTCCCCATCAGGTCCGCTCAGGCACAACCAATGAAGGACAGCGCTGGACATCGGGATCGCCGCGGGACACTGGATTTCACCGCTGTTTTTTTTTTTTTTTTTTTTTTTTTAAATAAAGGACTTTTTCAAGGTGTTTGTGTGTTTTTTTAAACATTTTTTTACGCTTTCTTCGTGAAATGGTAGGGGTACAATGTACCCCTTACCAATTCACATAGGGGGGGGGCGGGATCTGGGGGTCCCCTTTGTTAAAGGGGTCTTCCAGATTCCGATAAGCCCCCCACCCGCAGACCCCCACAACCACCGGGCAAGGGTTGTGGGGATGAGGCCCTTGTCCCCATCAACATGGGGACATCCTCCCCATGTTGAGGGCATGTGGCTTGGTACGGTTCAGGAGGGAGGGGGGGCCGCTCTCTCGTCCCCCCCTTTTCCCCTGCGGCCGGCCAGGTTGCGTGCTCGGATAAGGGGTCTGGTATGGATTTTTAGGGGGACTCCACGCCATTTTTTTTTAAATTTGGGGTGGAGTTCCCCTTAAAATCCATGCCAGATCTGAAGGGCCTGGAATGGATATTTGGGGGAACCCCACGTCAATTTTTTTTTAAATTTGCGGCGGGGTTCCCCTTAATATCCATTCCAGACCTGAAGGGCCTGGTAATTGAATTCTGGGGAACCCCCACGCTTTTTTTTTATTTTTATCAATGACTTTTGTATGTATTGCCGGGAGCCGACAATTCATTAATAGCCGCGAGTCAGTTTTAAAAGACTTTTTTTCTTTCAAAAATGACACTTTGTGCAGGGACAGTTCTAAGCACGGGAAACATGCGCCACTTTACATGCATATCATACACACCCCCCAGGTACGAAATTTAAAGGAATATTTCACTTTTATTTTTTCATTTTAAGCATTATTAAAATCACTGCTCCCGAAAAAACGGCCGTTTTTAAAACTTCTTTTTGCATTGATACATGTCCCCTGGGGCAGGACCCAGGTCCCCAAACCCTTTTTAGGACAATAACTTGCATATTAGCCTTTATAATTAACACTTTAGATTTCGAACGTTCGAGTCCATTGTATTTAATAGGGTTCTAAAGTTTACACGAACATTTTGTCTGTTCGCAGGTTCTGGTGCGAACCGAACAGGGGGGTGTTCGGCTCATCCCTGATCCAGAGAAAGGCAACGGAAAGCCAATGGACTTTTCTGTTCAATGATGTCCCAAAGGGGAAGACATAGCCATTTAGATCTAACCTATAGCATGACCATCATGTGATTTTCCAAATCTATAACTATTACTCATTTGGATCAATATTTAGTCTGTCAGAGGACTGTGGACAACACAATTAGGGAGAATGATAGCCTAAAAACTGCAAGAAAAACCACCTTCATTTTTTACCGCTTAAAGTGGAACTTTAGTCAGAAAATTAAATCCTAATCACTTCAGGCTGGGCCTTTTTGCATGTATAGCTATGTAAAACATTAATAATAAAAGGGCCTATACTGTTTAAAATCCAGTAACACACTGTCCCACCCTGCTCTGCACATGCACAGTTGCTCTCTATTTTTAGACACTGACAAATTTGTAGAGGCCGATCTGCTGACAGCCTAAATATTTACTGCTGTTCAGGGGCCCTGGACTTCAGCAAAATGGCAGCCTCCAGCAAGAAGAAATCGGAACAATGCTTGGCGCACACTCATTTTGGAAGCATAATTATTCATTTGGAATTTACAGTATCTCACAAAGTGAGTACACCCCTCACATTTTTATAAATATTTTATTATACCTTTTCTTGTGACAACACTGAAGAAATTATACTTTGCTACAATGTAAAGTAGTGGATGTACAACTTGTATAACAGTGTAAATGTGCTGTCCCCTCAAAATAACTCAACACACAGCTATTAATGTCTACACTGCTGGCAACAAAGGTGAGCACACCCCTAAGTGAAAATGTCCAAATTGGGCCCAATTAGCCATTTTCCCTACCCGGTGTCATGTGACTCATTAGTGTTACAAGATCTCAGGTGTGAATGGGAAGCAGGTGTGTTAAATTTGGTGTTATCGCTCTCACTCTCTCATACTGGTCACTGGAAGTTCAACATGGCACCTCATGGCAAAGAACTCTCTGAGGATCTAAAAAAAAGAATTGTTGCTCTACATAAAGATGGCCTAGGCTATAAGAAGATTGCCATGACCCTGAAGCTTAGCTGCAGCACGGTGGCCAAGACGGTTTAACGGGACAGGTTCCACTCAGAACAGGCCTCGCCATGGTCGACCAAAGAAGTTGAGTGCACATTCTCAGCATCATATCCAGAGGTTGTCTTTGGGAAATAGACGTACGAGTGCTGCCACCATTGCTGCAGAGATTGAAGAGGTGGGGGGGTCAGCCTGTCAGTGCTTAGACCATACGCTGCACACTGCATCAAATTGGTCTGCATGGCTGTCATCCCAGAAGGAAGCCTCTTCTAAAGATGATGCACAAGAAAGCCCACAAACAGTTTGATGAAGACAAGCAGACTAAGGACATACTCTGCAATACCCTGCCATACTGTGCAATACTCTGCCATACTGTGCAATACCCTGCAATACTCCGCAATACCCTGCAATACTCCGCAATACCCTGCAATACTCTGCAGTACTCCGCAATACTCTGCAATACTCCGCAATACCCTGCAATACTCCGCAATACCCTGCAATACTCCACAATACCCGGCAATACTCCACAATACCCTGCAATACTCCGCAATAACCTGCAATACTCCACAATACTCCGCAATACCCTGCAATACTCTGCAATACCCTGCAATACTCCACAATACTCCGCAATACCCTGCAATACTCCGCAATACCCTGCAATACCCTGCAATACTCCGCAATACCCTGCAATACCCTGCAATACTCCGCAATACCCTGCAATACTCCGCAGTACCCCGCAATACCCTGCAATACTCCACAATACCCTGCAATACTCCACAATACCCTGCAATACTCCGCAATAACCTGCAATACTCCACAATACTCCGCAATACTCTGCAATACTCTGCAATACCCTGCAATACTCTGCAATACCCTGCAATACTCCACAATACTCCGCAATACCCTGCAATACTCCGCAATACCCTGCAATACCCTGCAATACTCCGCAATACCCTGCAATACTCCGCAGTACCCCGCAATACCCTGCAATACTCCACAATACCCTGCAATACTCCGCAATACCCTGCAATACTCCACAATACTCCGCAATACCCTGCAATACCTTGCAATACTCTGCAATAACCACTTCCCCGCCCGCCGGCTGTCATATGACGTCCTTGACTTTGTGCGGGGATATCTGAATGATGGGTGCAGCTACAGGCATGATTCAGATATTAGCTTTTTCAGCCGGCGATTCCCTACACCATAAGAACAATCATAGCGGCTGTTCCGCCGCTTGATCATTCTTACGGGAGGCGAGAGGGGATGTCCCCCCCCCCTGCCGCCCTCCGGTGCTTCTACCGACTCACCGCTACGATCAAAGCCAAGATTGTTTTTTTTTTATTTCAGGCTTCCCAGCCTAGAGGTGAGATGTCTTATTGACCCCATATCTCACTGTAAAGAGGACCTGTCCTGCCATATTTCTATTACAAGGGATGTTTACGTTCCTTGTAATAGGAATAAAAGTGATCAAAAAAAAATTGGGGGGCGGAAAAACGTGTCAAACTAAAATAAATAAAGTAAAATGAACAATAAAATAATTATTTTTTTTTTAAAGCACCCCTGTCCCCGTGAGCTCGCATACAGAAGCGAACGCATGCGTAAGTCCCGCCCACATATGAAAACGGTGTTCAAGCCACACATATGAGGTATCTCTGCGAACGTTAGAGCGAGAGCAATAATTTTGGCCCTAGACCTTCTCTGTAACTCAAAACATGTAACCAGGAAAAATATTGAAAGCGTCGCTTATGGGGATTTTTAAGTAGCAAAGTTTGGCGTCATTCCACGAGCGTGTGCAATTTTGAAGGGTGACATGTTAGGTATCTATTTACTCGGCGTAACTTCATCTTTCACATTATGCAAAAACATTGGGCTAACTTTACTGTTTTTTTCCGTAAAAACCGCGTTAGAAAAATTGCTGCGCAAATACCGTGCGAGATAAAAAAAGTTGCAACGACCACCATTATATTCTCTAAGGTCTTTGCTAAAAAAAACATTTATAATGTTTTGGGGTTCTATGTCATTTTCTAGCAAACAAATTATGATTTTTACATGTAGGATTGCCTGGGTGCTCCAGAACGCCTGATGGTGCTCCCTGCATGTTGGGCCTCTCTATGTGGCTACGCTGTGTAAAAGTCTCACACATGTGGTATCGCCATACTCAGGAGTAATAGCAGAATGTGTTTTGGGGTGTAATTTGTGGTATGCATATGCTGTGTGTGAGCAATAACCTGCTAATATGACAATTTTGTGAAAAAAAAAAAAAATCTTGATTTTGCAAAGAATTGTGGGAAAAGATGACAACTTCAAAAAACTCACAATGCCTCTTTCTAAATACCTTGGAATGTCTTCTTTCCAAAAAAGGGTCATTTGGGGGGTATTTGTACTTTTCTGGCATGTTAGGGTCTCAAGAAATGAGATAGGCCGTCAGTACTTCAGGTGTGATCAATTTTCAAATATTGGCACCATAGCTTGTGGACTCTATAACTTTCACAAAGACCAAATAATATGCACCAATTTGTACTTATTTTTACCAAAGATATGTAGCAGTATAAATTTTGGCCAAAATTTATGATGAAAAAATACAAATTTGCTAAATTTTATAACAGAAACCAAGAAAAATTATTTTTTTTTACAGAATTTTCAGTATTTTTTCTCTTATAGCACAAAAAATAAAAAACCCAACAGTGATTAAATACCACCAAAAGAAAGCTCTATTTGTGTGAAAAAAAGGACAAACATTTGATATGGGTACAGTGTTGTATGACTGAGTAATTGTCATTCAAAATGTGAGAGCACCGAAAGCTGAAAATTGGTCTGGTTATGAAGGGGGTTTAAGTGCCCAGTGGTCAAGTGGTTAAAGAATAATTTATTTAATTTTGTGTGACAATTAGTAAACCCTAATGTATATACAGTATCAACAATTATTATGTGCTTTGCATGTAGCAGAGCGTTAAAAATTTACATAACCATGAGAGAAAAACTCATGTGATCGTTATGGAAAGAAAAAAAAAAAAAAACATGTATGCAACAAAACAATAACTATTGGATAAATACATGAGTGCAATTACATGGATAATATCATTATTGCCATTCTGGGTGTACAATTAAGCTCATGTGTAAATGTAGATATAGTAAACTAGGCATAGGTGTGCGATAATATTCAAGTATTCTGTGAATATTTTCACATTATATCAAGAGCTCCAGGGACATTTTCTCATTCAATATTTTTATAAATTTTCTGCAAAAAGAATTAACAGAAATGCCCACACAGGGGATAAAGCATCAGATAAGGGTAATCAATCAACGCAAGGTTCCAGAGATTTTTTATACTGTTGGTGGAATATAAGTGTATATGTGTATATATAAAAAATAAAAAAACAGAATCACTGAGTTGGAAAAAGGACCACCCCCATGTGTCAAAATTTTTTGAACCACCTTTTGCTTAAAAGGGCGCATACACAAGCCTGATATTGGGCGGCATCGGTCGGTTCAATAGAAACCGGCCAACATTCGGCCCATGTGTAAGACAGCCAGTGCGACAGAAGATGGCCTTTCAGCCGGCTTCTGTCGAAGGGGCATGACTAAAAAAGGTCTGCTGATTAGCACCCGATCAGTGCTTTCACCCAATGTGTTCCGGCAGAGGGGCAGTCCCCCTGTCAGAACACAATAGCTCAGCGGGGGGGGAGATCGCATTGGATAGTTAGTACAGTGGCTTCTCTTGAGCGGTTCTGTTTTTTTTTGCAAATCTAGGCTTTGCAATATTTGCCCTCTCTTCCTTGCAGAACTGCTCAAGTTCAGTTAAATTTGATGGTGACCGTTTGTGGAATGCAGTCTTCTCAATGGGGTTTAAGTCGGACTATATTCTCACAGTATTTCACAGGCTTGTCTAAATGTTGTACAGCAAACTTTAAACGAGCTTCAACATGCTTTTTCTTTAGCAATGGAGTCTTGAATGGTAAGCGTGCATTCAGGCCATGTCGGTTGAGTGCATTACTTATTGTTTTCTTTGAAACAATTGTACCTGATAATTCCAGGTCTTTCTGGAGCTCTCCACAAGTGGTCCTTGGCTCTTGGATTACTTTTCTGATTCTTTTCTGGACTTGACAAAAAATTGGCTCTAAATGCTTATTGGTGAGGTTTTGGCCTTGTTCATTCTTTTTCAGAAACTTTTGGATTCCCTTTCACTTGCTTTATTTAAAGGGGTCTCACAGACCAAACCCCCATTACAGCATCCTGTGCTTCCTTAGAATCCCAATTTGTTTTTCTCTGCCCTGGAAAAACCACCCTTTTAACCCAACTTGGATAATCTCCCTGCAAAGTGGTCTTTTTGGTGACTATCATGTCGGTCAGACATGTTTTAGCATTAACATCTCTCTTCTGCAAGGAGTCTGACCGTAATAATAAATAAAAAACGGATGCATAAACAACCTTTATAGCGGAGTTCTACCCAAAAGTGGAACTTTCGCTCATCAGATTCCACCCCCCCCTCCGGTGTCACAATTGGCACCTTTCGGGGGGAGGGAGGACAGGTCTTTGACAGTTATCCTTTCCCACTTCCGGGAGTCCAGGCCGCGGCCCATGATGTCAGCGTGGGGCTCCCTCCCCCAACCGCCGGGCCAGTAGGAGAGCGGAGCGGGCCTCGCACATGCGCAGTAGGGTTCCCGGCTTGAAGCCGAAAGGTTACACTGCTGGGTACCCTTACCCGCAATGGCAGCACCCGACAGCTGATGGAAACATCAGCTTCGGGTGCCGACATCGCTGGACTCCAGGACAGGTAAGTGTCCATTTATTAAAAGCCAGCAAATGCAGTATGTGTAGCTGTTGGTTTTTAATTTAATTTTTATTTTTTGGGGCGGAACACCGATTTAAGAAGGTAAGAGGAGTTTTTTGTAGGAGAAATACCTCTTACACAGCGGTTAGCTGCCTTATCAAGTTATCTGCTTTGGAATAGCAAAGAGCCTAATAGATTCTTTTGTGTAAACGTGATGGAATTCCGGGCTATTCAAGCAGCACAGTAGATTTTATTAAATACTGTACACGACCAGTACAGCACACTGAAGTATTGAAAATCGTAATAACAATAGCTTGTAGATAAAATAGAATTATTTGGAATAATACATTAAATAAATCATGGGTACTGTTGATAACAGACCACACAATACAATGTATGTACTCCTGCAACGTATGTAAAATTATGTGTTACTGGCATCTTTTTCCTTGGGTTTGCACTTTTGTCAGTATTTGATTGTATCATTTTCTGACAAGCTTACCAGATGCTCATATGTTCTGCTGCGTCATTGTATTTTTTTTTTCTAGCTTTAACCCCCTCCTCAGACTTTATAACTCCATGGTTTGGTATTTAGAATAAACCTGCATCTAAACAACACTGTCTGAAGTGGTATCATAAATTAAAAGTAGGCACCTATAATTGTCCCCACATACTTACATACAAGATTCTAGGGTTATCACCAGAACCCATGGTGCTCATTCATGTAATGCTCTATTTGGATTTTAAGAATTAATATAAACCAGACCAGTAGGCCTTGCTGCCTTTTTTATTTTTATGCAAAATTGTGCATTGCGGCCTGTAATGGCGCAGGGCTCTGGAGATGCATTAGCATGCCTTTCAAAATTTACTGACATATGCATGGTATGCAACTGTGCATTGCAATATCACGTTCGTTACCCCAACACGGTAGTATGGATAGGCCCTAAAAGTTGAGGTCTGACACACCCCCCTCAATCCTACTGTTAGGTTTAATGGTTAGATCAAGGTTTACGGTTGGGTTAAATAAAAAAAAAAAATTTGGATTAAGGTTCGTTTGAGGTTAAAGGGAAACTGTTCTGTATTTTTTATCAGTTTGCACGCTAAGTTGCTAATTTAACATTCAAAGTATAGACCCCTTTGTTGACTTGTAAAACAACCCATTCAGTTTGAGATAGAAATGCAAGGCAAAATGTGTGTGTACTGTGTGTGTATGTGTGTGTGTGTGTGTATATATATAGCTATATATATATATATATATATATATATATATATACAGTGCCTTGAAAAATTATATACACCCCTTGAAATTTTCCACATTTTGTCGTGTTACAACCAAAAACGTACATTTATTTTTTTGGGATTCTATGTTGTAGACCAACACGAAGTGGAAGGAAAATGATAAATGTTTTTTTCAAATGTTTTACAAATATGTGAAAAGTGTGGCGGGCATTGGTATTCAGCCTCCCTGAGTCAATACTCTGTAGAATCGCCTTTCACTGCAATTACAGCTGTAAGTCTTTTTGGGGATGTCTCTACCAGCTTTGCATATCTAGAGTGAAATTTTTGCCCATTCTTCTTTGCAAAAAAAGCTCAAGCTCTGTCAGATTGGATGGAGAGCGTTCTTTGAATAGCAATTTTCAAGTCTCCTCACAGATTCTCAAATGGATTTCGTTCTGGACTTTGACTGGGCCATTCTAACACATGAATATGCTTTGATCTAAACCATTCCATTGTAGCTCTGGCTGTATGTTTAGGGTTGTTGTCCTGCTGGAATGTGAACCTCCGCCCCAGTCTCAAGTCTTTTGCAGACTCTAACAGGTTTTCTTCTAAGATTGTCCTGTATTTGGCTCCATCCATCTTCCCATCAACTCTGAGCAGCTTCCCTGTCCCTGCTGAAGAAAAGCATCCCCACAACATGATGCTGCCACCACCATGTTTCACAGTGGGGATGGTGTGTTCAGGGTGATGTGCAGTGTTAGTTTTCTGCCACGCATAGCGTTTTGCTTTTAGGCCAAAAAGTAAAATTTTGGTCTCATCTGACCAGAGCACCTTCTTCCACATGTTTGCTGTGTCCCCCACATGGCTTCTTGCAAATTGCAAATGAGACTCCTTACGGCTTTCTTTCAACAATGGCTTTCTTCTTGCCACTCTTCCATAAAGGCCAGATTTGTGGAGTGCACGACTAATAGTTGTCCTGTGGACAGATTCTCCCACCTGAGCTGTGGATCTCTGCAGCTCCTCCAGAGTTACCATGGGCCTCTTGGCTGCTTCTCTGATTAATGCTCTACTTGCCCGGTCTGTCAGTTTAGGTGGAAGGCCATGTCTTGGTAGGTTTGCAGTTGGGCCATACTATTTCCATTTTCGGATTATGGATTGAACAGTGTTCAAAGCTTGGGATATTTTTTTTTATAACCTAACCCTGCTTTAAACTTCTTCACAACTTTATCCCTGACCTGTCTGGTTTGTTCATTGGCCTTCATGATGCTGTTTGTTCACTAAGGTTCTCTAACAAACCTCTGAGGGCTTCACAGAACAGCTGTGTTTATACTGAGCTCAAATTACACACAGGTGGACTCTATTTACTAATTAGGTGACTTCTGAAGGCAATTGGTTGCACTCGATTTTAGTTAGGGGTATCAGAGTAAAGGGGGCTGAAAACTAATGCACGCCACACTTTTCACATATTTATATGTAAAAAAGTTTGAAAAACATTTTATAATTTTCCTTCCACTTCACCATTATGGGCCACTTTGTGATGGTCGATCACATAAAATCCCCAAAAAATAATTTATGGTTTTTGTTTATACGTGACAAAATGTAGAAAATGTCAAGGGGTATGAATACCTTTTCAAGGCACTGTATATGTGTGTGTGTGTGTGTGTGTGTGTGTATATATATATATATATATATATATATATATATATATATATACATACACACACAGTTGTGCTCATAAGTTTACATACCCTGGCAGAATTTATGATTTCTTGGCCATTTTTCAGAGAATATGAATGATAACACAAAAACATTTCTTTCACTCATGTTTAGTGTTTGGCTGAAACTATTTATTAATAATTGACTGTGTTTACTCTTTTTAAATCATAATCAAAACAGAAACTACCCAACTGACCATGATCAAAAGTTTACATACCCTGGTGATTTTGGCCTGATAACATGCACACAAGTTGACACAAAGGGGTTTAAATGGCTATTAAAGGTAACCATCCTCACCTGTTATCTGTTTGCTTGTAATTAGTGTGTGTGTATAAAAGGTCAATGAGTTTCTGGACTACTGACAGACCCTTGCATCTTTCATCCAGTGCTGCACTGACGTTTCTGGATTCTGAGTCATTGGGAAAGCAAAAGAATTGTCAAAGGATCTGCAGGAAAGGATAGTTGAACTGTATAAAACAGGAATGGGTATAAAAATATATCCAAGGAAGTGAGAATGCCAATCAGCAGTGTTCAAACTCTAATCAAGAAGTGGAAAATGAGGGATTCTGTTGAAACAAACCACGGACAGGTAGACCAACTAAAATTTCAGCCACAACTGCCAGGAAAATTGTTCGGGGTGCAAAGAAAAACCCACAAATAACTTCAAGTGAAATACAGGACTCTCTGAAAACATGTGGTGTGGCTGTTTCAAGATGCACAATAAGGAGGCACTTGAAGAAAGATGGGCTGCATGGTCGAGTCGCCAGAAGAAAGCCATTACTATGCAAATGCCACAAAGTATCCCGCTTACAATACGCCAAACAGCACAGATACAAGCCTCAAACCTTCCGGCACAAAGTCATTTGGAGTGCTGAAACCAAAATTTAGCTTTTTGGCCACAACCATAAACACTATATTTGGAGAGGAGTCAACAAGGCCTATGATGAAAGGTACACCATTCCTACTGTGAAACACGGAGGTGGATTGCTGATGTTTTGGGGATGTGTGAGCTACAAAGGCACAGGAAATGTGGTCAAAATTGTTGGAAAGATGAATGCAGTATGTTATCAAAAAATACTGGAGGAACATTTGCATTCATCAGCCAGGAAGCTGCGCATGGGACATACTTGGACATTCCAACATGACAATGATCCAAACCACATGGCCAAGTCGACCTGTCATTGGCTACAGCAGAATAAAGTGAAGGTTCTGGGGTGGCCATCTCAGTCTCCTGACCTCCAATATCATTGAGCCACTCTGGGGAACGTGCAGTTCATGCAAGACAGCCCAAGAATTTACAGGAACTGGAGGCTTTTTGCCAAGAGGAATGGGCAGTTTACCATCTGAGAAGATAAAGAGCCTCATCCACATTGATGTTAAAGGGGGCAATATACAGCATTAAGAACTTTAAATCAGGATCATTTGGCGCCAGGAAATGGGGACATATGTTGCATTGGGAACCTTGTGAATGTCCAGCAAGAGCCCAAAAAGCAGCTGTGTGGGTGAGCACACCAGAAGGCATGTGAATACAAGTAAAAACATTCAGGGGCAACCACAATTGGAAGCGCTGATTGGGATAGTCTTGAAAGGACAAACAATCAAAAAGCTCAATGAGATAAAATCATGTGCCGATTTAATAATGACATATACTTAGATGAACAATTATCAAAAAATCATCTTGCATAGTAGAAGCGACTGCAAAGCATGCTCCTCACTGAGACAGTACCTTGAGCAACAGTTGGTGGTGGACTGGCTTGGTGAAGCAATGCTGCGATGGCAAAACCTTCATGTATTCCTGGATGTCACTAGGAGGAGGGAAGCCAGCATGTGCAGATACATATGGACAATATGAGGCCTTGATCGAATCCCCAATGATATGTGGCAAAATGGTGGAACAGCCACGGAACAAGGAAGGGACCGAGAGGCCGCCGGAACAAACACTGACCGGAGCTGGTGGATGGAAACACCTGAGCGTGACGTCTTACGTTCGGGGAACACAAGTCCAAAAAGAGGCTTGAAACACAAAGCGTGGAGAGCAAGCCGAGGAGAATGGAGAGAGAGGATAGCTGCCATCTTGAAAACACGTATCGGGGCGTGGCCCTTCTTTAGGTCAACTAAAGAGCCTCATCCACAAATACCACAAATATAACAAAGACTTAAAGCTGTCATTTATGTTAAAGGGGGCAATACACAGCATTAAGAACTGGGGTATGTAAACTTTTGATCAGGGTCATTTGGGTAGTTTCTGTTGTCATTATGATTTAAAAACAGTAAACACAGTCGATTGATAATAAATGGCTTCAGCCAAACACTAATCATGAGTGAAAGAAAAGTTTTTGTATTATCATTCATATTCTCAGAAAAATGGCCAAGAAATCATAAATTCTGCCAGGGTATGTAAACTTATGCACAAGTGTATACATATGGAATGGTTATCGAAAAAAATCGCCCCCCTTTTAAAATAATCACATTTTGTTGCTTTGCAGCCAGAAATGAAGACAGACACAGTTTTTGTTCTATCCAGCTGTATTTATTCAGTGTAACTTATAAACATCCAGGTAAAAACACCAACATGTCAGAAAACAAAACTGTCAGCTCCGGTCGGAGCCGCTGTACTAACCATGCAAGATTAGTAAAGCGATCTCCCCTGCTGAGCTGCTGTACTAACCATGCAAGGTTAGTTCAGCGATCTCCCCTGCTGAGCTGCTGTGTTCTAAAGGGGGACGCCCCCCACGCCAGAACAGGCCAAACAGAGCTCTCTGCCATTGGCTGAGAACGCTGATCGGGAGTAGGACGGATGCTGGTTTTCCAGCATGCCCGCTCGACAAGTCGGCCAAATGCCAGGCTTCTGTCGGACAGACCGACATACACACGTGCCCAATGTCAAATGTTTTTTTTTATAAATTGGCCGATGTCTCCTGACATTTGGCCCGTGTGTACCCGGCTTTAGACTAACCATCAGCTCGTAGACCAAGACAACCAGCTCAGATATAAAAAGAGAGAGGGATACACATAGGGGCTCATGTATCCTGCACAGTCCAATGCAGGAGACACCAGAATAAGAAAAAAAAGGGGGGGATACATTCCAGTAGCAATAGAATCAGGAAGTTGAAATGTATATTCTGTAACCATTATTAGGTAATAGCCTCAATTTAAAGAAGAAAAAGAAGCACTTCAGGTAGCCGTCGTGGCAGAGTCAGTCCAGAGGTTCAATCATTCCACTGATTTTCAATGAAGTTTAAAGGAACTGCAGTCTGCTCACATAATTTGTAATAAAAACATCTTTGCCATTCTGAAGCTCCCCTCCAACCACTTTGCATATTATTTTATATATACCGTGATTCTGTACTTGCCAAATAAGCTGCATAAATCTCCCTCCACTAAGTCTGGCTGCAGCCATTTTAACTGTGGGCAGCTGAAGCTGCTGCATGTTCACTTCCTGGATTTACACAGACACACAGAGGTACACCTCCAGCTCTGCAGCTTTCATTGGCCCTCTCATGACTCACCCCCCCCTCCTTCCTGGCAAACTCTCACAAGAGTGAGAGAGAGCTGTGCATGATGTCATAAGCCTAGGTTAATGTCCAGACAAGAAACAGGAAGTGGTCTGTATAGGGTATTTACTGGCAGAAAAAAAAAATACTATCCAAAGTTAAAACAACAAGGGGAGAAGAATTATGAGATGGAAAGTTGAAAAAATTACTGTAGGTTTGCTTTAAGTCTGGGCTCTTACTAGGCCATGCAAGAACATTCACCTTTTTCTCCTTTGTGCTTGATGCTGTCCTTCAAGAAGCTTTTAGCCCATCTCTCCTGGACCCCTACAGACACAATGAGGGTTACCTGCTTATCAGCGTGTACAGTGTGATTGCTTTCCCATGGACATTGGACTACTTACATGCCGCCTTTTAATCTTCCCAATGTGAGTGGCTTTTTATCTTCTGCTAAATAAATATCTTAACAGTCTACACTTAGAGGCGCCTCTGCATTCTCTCTCTCTCTTTTACATGGTCCTGGAGATGGCTTCTGCTCCTCTGAGGAGACTTGCCCTAAGCTACAAGACAGTATTGAGCCCAAGTCCCCCTGATTGATTGGACTAATTGTGTATGAATTTCTTTCTACATGTGATGTTGTTTTCAAAGTCACATCTTAATAACTGCAGGGTCCTGCATTAACATCCATTGTGCCAATGTTGTTTATTGTTACCTTTTCCTCCTTCAACCACTGTATGGTCAATTCTGCTATGTGCTTTGGGCAGAGGGCAGCAGATTTTCCTCAAGAATTCAACGGTATTTTGTCCCATCCATTTTTCCTTCTATCCTGACAAGTGCTCCAGTCCCTGCTGCAGAGAAACACCCCCATAACAGGATGTTACCACCTCCGTGCCTTTCTGTAGGAATGGTGATATTTGGATGGTGAGATGTATTGGATTTCCGCTAAACATATTGTTTGGTGTTAAGGCCAAATAATAAAATTTTAGTCTCATCTTACCATAACACCATTTTCCATGTGGCTTCGGAATCTTCAAGGTGAGTTTTGGCAAAGCTTAATCGTGACTGCATGTGGCCTTTCTTGAGGAGTGGCTTTTTTCTTGCAACCCTCCCATACAAGCCACATTTGTAGAGAATGTGTGATATTGTTGTCACATGCACGCAATGACCACTCTTTAACACAAATTCCTACAACTGCTTCAGAGTTTACTGTAGACTAGGGATGAGCTCGGTGTTCGATTCGAACATACGTTCGACTCGAACATCGGCTGTTCGATCGTTCGACGAAGATCGAACGATTTGGGCCGTTCGCGCCTAATTCGAGTGACGCGAACGGCCCACAATGCACTACGCCATCGCAGTGTCATCCAGGCGCTGTGATTGGCCAAGCATGCACTGTGACCCCGCATGCTTGGCCAATCACAGCGCCGGCAGCGAGGAGAGCAATGATTGGCCACAGGCAGGATGCCTGTGGCCAATTATTGCTGAGGGTGTTTAGTACACGCCCCACACTATAAAAGGCCGCCAGCACGGCGGCCTAGTGTAGTGTGTTCCGGAGCAGGGAAAGAGAAGCATAGGCAGGGACAGTGACATTTATTTTTTCTTGCTTAACCTGGATTCCTTTAGTTTAGGGAAAGAGAAGGATAGGTAGGGAGAGTGTCAGTGTGTTTTACTGTACGAATCCTTGTTTCTAGGGACAGGGAAGGACAGTGAGGGAAATTCTCCTTGTGCTATAGTGTGCTTTAAAAAAACATTTTTTCTAGGGACAGAAAACTATAGGTAGGGAGAGTGTCAGTGTGTTTTACTGTACGAATCCTTGTTTCTAGGGACAGGGAAGGACAGTGAGGGAAATTCTCCTTGTGCTATAGTGTGCTTTAAAAAATCATTTTTTCTAGGGACAGAAAACTATAGGTAGGGAGAGTGTCAGTGTGTTTTACTGTACGAATCCTTGTTTCTAGGGACAGGGAAGGACAGTGAGGGAAATTCTCCTTGTGCTATAGTGTGCTTTAAAAAAACATTTTTTCTAGGGACAGAAAACTATAGGTAGGGAGAGTGTCAGTGTGTTTTACTGTACGAATCCTTGTTTCTAGGGACAGGGAAGGACAGTGAGGGAAATTCTCCTTGTGCTATAGTGTGCTTTAAAAAAACATTTTTTCTAGGGACAGAAAACTATAGGTAGGGAGAGTGTCAGTGTGTTTTACTGTACGAATTCTTGTTTCTAGGGACAGGGAAGGACAGTGAGGGAAATTCTCCTTGTGCTATAGTGTGCTTTAAAAAAACATTTTTTCTAGGGACAGAAAACTATAGGTAGGGAGAGTGTCAGTGTGTTTTACTGTACGAATCCTTGTTTCTAGGGACAGGGAAGGACAGTGAGGGAAATTCTCCTTGTGCTATAGTGTGCTTTAAAAAAACATTTTTTCTAGGGACAGAAAACTATAGGTAGGGAGAGTGTCAGTGTGTTTTACTGTACGAATCCTTGTTTCTAGGGACAGGGAAGGACAGTGAGGGAAATTCTCCTTGTGCTATAGTGTGCTTTAAAAAAACATTTTTTCTAGGGACAGAAAACTATAGGTAGGGAGAGTGTCAGTGTGTTTTACTGTACGAATCCTTGTTTCTAGGGACAGGGAAGGACAGTGAGGGAAATTCTCCTTGTGCTATAGTGTGCTTTAAAAAAAACATTTTTTCTAGGGACAGAAAACTATAGGTAGGGAGAGTGTCAGTGTGTTTTACTGTACGAATCCTTGTTTCTAGGGACAGGGAAGGACAGTGAGGGAAATTCTCCTTGTGCTATAGTGTGCTTTAAAAAAACATTTTTTCTAGGGACAGAAAACTATAGGTAGGGAGAGTGTCAGTGTGTTTTACTGTACGAATCCTTGTTTCTAGGGACAGGGAAGGACAGTGAGGGAAATTCTCCTTGTGCTATAGTGTGCTTTAAAAAAACATTTTTTCTAGGGACAGAAAACTATAGGTAGGGAGAGTGTCAGTGTGTTTTACTGTACGAATCCTTGTTTCTAGGGACAGGGAAGGACAGTGAGGGAAATTCTCCTTGTGCTATAGTGTGCTAAAGCATTCCTCATCAACCATTTTTGAAATCCTTGTTTTTTGGACAGTCAGGGAAATTGTCGTTGTGCTATTCTGTGCAAAAGCAATCATCCTCAACCATATTTAGAAATCCTTAAGTAAAGGGACAGAGAAGGACACCTGAAGGTAGCCCTTATTGCTTTTTTCCCATCTCCCTGCAGGCCATCTATTAGAATGTCTGGAAGGCAAACAAGGAGAGGCAGACAGTCAGGAGGCAATAAAAGAGGGCAAGCAGGCTCTGTGTCTGGGGACAACAGTGCTGGTCGTGGACGCGGTGCATTGTCATCAGCACATGGCCATGGGACACGCTTGTCCTTCTTTTCGGCAGCTGGACATGTTGAGCCACATCATGCCGAAGACTTGGTAGAGTGGATGACCAAGCCCTCCTCCTCCTCCTCATCCTCTCTCACCCAGGCTCAGGGTACTGGCAAAGCAGCTGCCAAAGCGTCCTCTTCCCTGGTATCAATGTCAGACTCATCATCAGTCACTCCTTCCCTAGACCCACCATATCCTCCTCCTGAGGAGTCCCCCGAACTGTTTGAGCACAGTGTTGGGTACATGCTCCAGGAGGATGCCCAGCGTTTCGAAGGGTCTGATGATGAAACCCAGCTACAGGAAGGCAGTAGCGTGAGAGCAGACGGAGGGGATGCTCAAGAAGGACACCAATCTGGCAGTCATGTTCCAGCAGCTGCAGCATACTGCCAGATTGACTCCAGTGATGAGGAGGGAGGGGATGATGAGGTCACTGACTCCACGTGGGTGCCTAATAGGAGAGAGGAGGAGGAGGATGAGGAGGAGGCACATCTCCAACGAGGCAGGATGCCCTTTGGTGGCCAGCGTAAGGGCAGTACACCGACGGAATCACACCGCAGAGCTCCGCCTGTGCAGGGCGCTGCCTCTGCCCGTCATTCAAAAAGTTCTTTGGTGTGGGCCTTTTTTGAGGCTAGTGCATCAGATCGCACAGCTGCTGTTTGCAACATATGTCTCAAGCGTATATCGCGTGGCCAAAACATCAGCCGCTTGGGTACCACATGCCTGACCAGACATATGTTGACCTGCCATGCAGCTCGTTGGCAAGCCTACCTCAAAGACCCACACCAAAGAACAAAGCGGACCTCTCCTTGCACCGCATCAGCTGGGATCTCCAACCCCACTATAACTTCAGTCCTCCCTGAAACATGCACTGAGAGGAATGAAGGTGTAGAATTAGGTGTGTCACAGCCAAGTACTTGCGGCCACTCTGCTAGCAGTACACCGACGTCCGATTCTAGCAGGCAAATTTCCCTGCCCCAGCTGCTGGACCGTCAAAAGAAGTTCACTCCCAGCCATCCACATGCCCAGCGGTTGAATGCTAGCTTGGCTAAATTGCTAGCGCTTCAACTGCTGCCTTTTCAGTTGGTAGACTCGGCCCCCTTCCGTGAGTTTGTGCAATGTGCGGTTCCTCAGTGGCAGGTTCCCAAACGCCACTTTTTCTCACGGAAGGCTATTCCGGCTCTCTACCGGCATGTGGAAGGCAATGTCTTGGCCTCGCTGGACAGGGCGGTCAGCGGTAAGGTGCATATTACCGCTGACTCATGGTCCAGCAGGCATGGACAGGGACGTTACCTTTCTTTCACGGCCCATTGGGTCACTCTTTTGGCAGCTGGGAAGGATGCAGGACAAGGTGCAGTAGTGTTGGAGGTTGTTCCACCGCCACGCCTCCAAAATGCTACTACTGGTTGTGACACACCTCTCTCCTCCACCCCCTCCTCTTCTTCTTCCTCCATGGCCTCTTCCTGTGGTTTGTCCTCTGAACCAGCGGTGCTCCGTAGCCGTTCAAGGGGCTACGCAAGTACGCAGGCAAAAAGATGCCATGCCGTGCTTGCGCTGGTGTGTTTGGGGGACAGAAGCCACACTGGGGCAGAGGTCCTGTCTGCTCTGCAGGGCCAGGCCGAGAGGTGGTTGACGCCACGCCAGCTTAAGCCAGGAATGGTGGTTTGCGACAATGGCACCAACCTCCTCTCCGCCCTCCGACAGGGACAATTGACCCATGTGCCCTGTGTGGCTCACGTCCTTAACCTGGTGGTGCAGCGGTTCTTGGGCAGGTACCCGGGCTTACAGGATGTCCTGAGGCAGGCCAGGAAAGTCTGTGTGCATTTCCGCAGATCTTATAATGCCAGTGCTCGCCTGGCTGAGCTGCAAAAGGAGTTGAACCTGCCCAAGAATCGCCTTATATGTGACATGCCCACCAGGTGGAACTCAACGTTGGCCATGCTGCAGCGGCTGCACACGCAGCAGAGGGCCATCAATGAGTACCTGTGCGACTACGGCACCAGGACAGGGTCAGGGGAGCTTGGTTTTTTTTCTCCA
This sequence comes from Rana muscosa, assembly GCA_029206835.1. NCBI lineage: Eukaryota > Metazoa > Chordata > Amphibia > Anura > Ranidae > Rana > Rana muscosa. The sequence goes on along the minus strand of CM055117.1, from coordinate 169,362,455 downwards.
CGCCAGTGGGGCATGATCAGGGATGCATGCACTGTCCTGGCACCATTTGAGGAGGCCACGAGGATGGTGAGCAGTGACAGTGCATGCATCAGTGACACTGTACCTCTTGTCCACCTGTTGGAGCACACGCTGCGTGGAATAATGGACAGGGCACTTGAGGCAGAACAGAGGCAGGAAGAGGAGGACTTCCTTGCCTCTCAAGGCCCCCTTTACCCAGACAGTGTTCCTTCTGTCCCACCCATCGCACAGGAAGAGGAGGAGGAGGAGGAGGAGGAGGAGGATTGTGTCAGCATGGAGGTGGAGGCTGGCACTCAGCATCATCAGCAGCAGTCTTTTAGGGATGATTTACAGTCCCAAGAAACCAGTGGACTTGTACGTGGCTGGGAGGAGGTGGCTGCGGATCATGTCGTCCTTAGTGACCCAGAGGACTCCGGAGCGAATGCCTCAGCAAACCTACGCTGCATGGCCTCCCTGATCCTGCAAAGTCTGCGGAAGGATCCTCGTATTCTTCGGATCAAGGAGAGGGACCATTACTGGCTGGCCACTCTCCTTGATCCACGGTACAAGGGTAAGGTTGCGGACCTTATGTTACCGTCGCAGAGGGAGCAGAGGATGAGACAACTCCGGGAGGCCTTGCAGAAAGGTCTGTGCAACGCGTTCCCAGAGACTGGGAGGTTACAAACTCCTGGTCCTGGACAACGAGTTGCTGAGGCTTCGGGCAGTCAAAGAAGGAGCGGTGGGGAAGGTGGCCGTCGGACCGATGCGTTCAGACAATTCTTTAGTCCGCAGCCCCAAAGTATGATCGGTTCCAGCAACCATCGCCAGCGTCTGATAAACATGGTGCAGGAATATGTAGGGGCAAGGTCAGACTTGGACACCTTCCCCACCGAAAATCCTCTGGCTTACTGGGTCTTGAGGATGGATCACTGGCCAGAGCTTGCACAGTATGCAATTGAGCTACTGGCCTGTCCTGCATCCAGCGTTCTTTCGGAACGCACATTCAGTGCTGCTGGAGGATTTGTCACGGATCACAGGGTGCGCCTGTCCACCGACTCGGTTGATCGACTGACTTTCATCAAGATGAACCAGTCTTGGATCACCACCAGCTACCACACACCTGATGCTGATATAACAGACTAATTGATTTTAACATGTCACATCCCTTCAAGACTGATGCTGATGCTGAGTGTCTGTGCTGTTATGTTGACTGGCTATCCTCCTCCTCCGAGTCCTCAATGATACGATTGATGATGATAGCTTGGAAGATCATTTTTGTTTATGGGTGCCGCCACCAGTGGCTAAGGCCCAATTTTTCAGCCCCTGTTTTACAGGGGCGTGTAATTACAATTTTTTTAGCAATAATTTGCCATAGGGCTCATTGCTGTGCTCCAAGTACAGTATCTGTGAGGGGTTGGAGTGTTGTGGCACCAGTGCCTAAGGCCCAATTTTTCAGCCCCTGTTTAACAGGGGCGTGTCATTACAATTTTTGAAGCAATACTTTGCAACAGGGCTCATTGCTGTGCTCCAAGTACAGTATCTGTGAGGGGTTGTAGTGTTGTGCCACCAGTGCCTAAGGCCCAATTTTTCAGCCCCTGTTCAACAGGGGCATGTAATTACAATTCTTGATCTAATAATTCACAGCAGGGCCCATTCCTGCACCCACCAAGAGTAACTCTGAGGGCTTACAGTGTTGTGGCAACGCCACCACCACCACCACCACCACCACGAAAGGCCCAATTTTTCAGCCCCTGTTCAACAGGGGCATGCAATTACAATTCTTGATCTAATAATTCACAGCAGGGCCCATTGCTGCACCCACCAAGAGTAACTGTCAGGGCTTACAGTGTTGTGGCACCAGCACCACCATCAAAGGCCCAATTTTTACTACCACTGTTCAACAATTATATGTAATTACAATTCCTGATATAATAGTTGACAGCAGGGCGTTCCAGCACCAACCAAGAGTAACTGTGAGTGCTTACAGTGTTGTGCCAACACCAACAACTAAGGGGCCTATTTCTGCAGAGTATATACGGCAGGTCCCTACTTTCAAACATCCAACTTACAAACGACTCCTACTTGCAAACGCAAGAAGACAACAGGAAGTGAGAGGAAATCTACCCCTAGGAAGGAAAATTCTCTCCTGTAAGAATTAATATGGGAGAAAGGTGTCTCCTCTGTACTGATGCTTTATCAGCAATCCTTGTTTCAAGAAAAACACCACATTTCAAAAACAGTTGTCATTGGGACGGAAAGTGAGGTGAAATGTTCTGAACAGGGGCACAGACAGCAAAACAAATGTTACAGGGGTGATAACCCTTACCTATGTTTTCCAAAAAGTTTAAAAATAGATTTTTGGGCTGGAGCTACACTTAAACAATGTACCTGTTCAAAATTACAAACAGATTCTACATAAGAACAAACCTACAGTCCCTGTCTTGTATGCACCGCCTGTATACGGCTGTTCAGAGTATATAGGGCCTTTTTTATTTTATGTGCGGGGTTCCCCTTAATATCCATACAAGACCCAAAGGGGCTGGTAATGGGCTGGGGTAGGGGGGGGGGGGTCATGGGGTAGCTATGCCATTTTTCTTAAAGATTTTCATCCATATTACCGGGACCAGACATTACATTAAAGCCGCAAGCAGTTTTAAATGGCTTTTTTTTCCTTTAGAAGTGTCATTTTGTGCAGGGACAGTTCTAAACACGGGAAACACGTGGCACTTCACAGGCATACTTTAGACACCCCCCAGGTACGATATTTAAAGGAATATTTGACTTTTTTTTTTTCAATTTATGCATCATTAAAATGACTGCTCCCGAAAAACGACCGTTTTTAAAACTTCTTTTTGCATTTATACATGTCCCCTGGTGCACAACCCGGGTTCCCAAACCCTTTTTAGGACAATAACATGCATAATAGTTGTTATAATTAGTACTTTAGAATTCGAACGTTCGCATCCATTGTATTTAATAGGGTTCTAATGTTCGTACGAACTTTCGGTCCGTTCGCGGGTTCTGGTGCGAACCGAACCCGGGGGTGTTCGGTTCATCACTACTGTAGACCTCTTGGAAGCCTCTCTGACCAGTTTCCTCCTGGCTCTTTCCTCCAGTTTCATATCAGAAATATGAAATGTTGGGGTAACATACACCTTAATTATGTAGTGCCTACATTTCTAACTACTGTTTCAAACTTGCAAATCTTTTCCCTAGTTATCTGTAAAGCTGACGTTCAATCTGCTTAATTTTTTTTCCCTCTCTCATCAATATGCTAATTTACTTTTTAAATAACCTGAGGAACCGGTTTTCATTTAGGGTATCTCTGTACTTTGCTCTCCATACAGCTTTCCCTCAACCCCGACCAGTCTCCCAGTCCCTGCTGCTGAAAAACACCCCCACAGCATGATGCTGCCACCACCATGCTTCAGTGTTGTGATGGTATTGGGCAGGTGATGAGCGGTGCCTGGTTTCCTCCAGACATAATGTTTAGAATTGAGACCAAACAGTTCAATTTTGGTTTCATCAGGCCAAAGAATCGTGTTCCTCACGGTCTGATAGTCCTTCAGGTACTTTTTTGCAAACTCCAAGCCGGCTTTCACATGTTTTGCACTGAGGAGAGGCTTCCATCTAGCAATAAAGCCCAGATAAGTGGAGAGCTGCAGTGATGGTTGTCCTTCTGGAACTTTGTCCCATATCCACACAGGATCGCTGGATCTCAGTCAGAGTGACCATCTGGTTCTTGGTCACCTCTCTTACTATGGCCCTTCTCAATTTGACTGGGCAACCAGCTCTTGGAAGAGTCCTGGTTGTGCCAAACTTCTTCCATTTGACAATTATGCTCTTGTAAACAGTGGCGGCCCGTCCATAGGGGGCGCCCGGGCGCCGCCCCCCCCCCCCTCCTGTGGTCACCAAAAAAAAAAAAAAAAAACGGGCCCTTTAAGATATTTTTTTTTTTAATGTCTTTTTTTTTACACATGGCGGTGCGACCATAGTGGGCGCAGAAGCGCCGCTACCGCTCGCTTCTGCGCCCGGCCGTCACTCACAACAATACATAGGTTCATGCATTGCATGAACCTATGTATTTCTGCCGCCCACTATTCAGATGGCCGGCCCCTTGAGCGCCGGCCATCTGAATAACAGCGTCTGATTGGCCTTTAGAAGTGCCTATCAGAGCCAGCAGGCTCTGATAGGCTTCCCGACTACAGCCTGAGGGCTGTAATCGGCTTCTAAATACCTAATGAGAGGACGCACAGGGGTGCGTTCCCTGGCCAATCAGGTTCACCGGGTCTGGTTACCGGTAACCTGATTGGCTGAAGTGACATCGAGGGCGGGAGAAGACATCGAGGACGGAAGAAGGACGGCGCTGACTCGGGGAAGTTAAGTGCAGGGCTGGGGGGGGGACAAGCTGGCTGTATTTGGGGGACAAACTGGCTGTATTTTGGGGACAAACTGGCTGTATTATGGGGGACAAACTGGCTGCATATAGGGGACAAACTGGCTGTATTATGGGGGAGAAACTGGCTGTATATTGGGGGAGAAACTGGCTGTATATTGGGGGAGAAACTGGCTGTATTATTGGGGGAGAAACTGGCTGTATTATTGGGGGAGAAACTGGCTGTATATTGGGGGAGAAACTGGCTGTATATTGGGGGAGAAACTGGCTGTATTATGGGGGACAAACTGGCTGTATTATGGGGGACAAACTGGCTGTATTATGGGGGACAAACTGGCTGTATTATGGGGGACAAACTGGCTGTATTATTGGGGGACAAACTGGCTGTATTTTGGGGGAAAACTGGCTGCATTTGGGGACAAACTAGTGGCGTTTGGGCACAGTGGCTGCGTTTAATGGGCACAGTGGCGTCAATTGATTTTTTTTTTCAGTTTGTTTGCACCCCCCCAAAAATTTGAGCACTAGCCGCCACTGCTTGTAAACCATCAGTGCAATAGAAATTTGTTGTAGCCTTCCCCAGATCGATGCCTTGTAAAAATCCTGTCTCTGAGCTCTACAGGCAGTTCCTTTTGATCTAATGGCTTTTGCTCTGATACAGTATGTATTGTCAGCTTAGACCTTTTATAAATAGGTGTGTGCCTTTCCAATAAATTTTATTTATCACAGGTGGAGTCCAAGGTGTAGAAACATCTCAGCAACAATCAAGAGAAATAGAAGGCACCTGAGCTAAATTTCAAGTGTCGTTGCAAAGGGTCTGAATACTTATGCCAATGTGATAGTTCAGTCTTTCCTTTTTCATACATATGCAAACACTTCTAAAATTCTGTTTTCACTTTGTCATTATGAAATACTGAGTGTGAATTAACGAGAGGAAAAAAACAAAAATGAATTTAAACAACTGTAGTATCAGGTTGCAACATAACAAAATGTAGTTTTTGGGGTCTGAATACTTTGAGTGCAGTTTATGTTTGCCTTTACTGAACACAGTACAGTGCATATGGATAAGAGGTTTTCTGTCCTGCATTATTTTATTGCAATCAGGAGTGAACCTAAACATCAGTTTAAAGTTCCCCGATACCGTTGGTATCTCTGGTCAAAATGTAAATGTAAAACCATATAATAATATCCACATTGTATTTTAATTATTTGTAGCCCGCTCCTATTACTCTGACCTATCTTGAAGTTTGTAAACTTTCTTTGTGAAGCTGCTTACATATTAACTTGAATTCTGTCACACATTTTCACTATGCCCTGTGGGTAGGCACTGCTGCATCACACATTTTACAGAGCCTGCCTTCTGAACTACAGAAGTGTTGAGTGGATGAGTTTCAGGAGGCGGAGTCAGTACAGGCATTGCTGCTTGCAGGCAGCAAAGTACAATGGGATATGTAGTCCTTTGAAATTGAAAGTAAACAGCAGAGGAGAACCTGCAAAGCATGCAGGAAGTTGTGGAAAGTGATGGCCAGCAGACAAGCAGCATGCACAACATGAAAAGAGATTTTATTAAAATAAGCTTGTATTGAACTGACAAAATAACTATTGATTGTATTATTGTTGCAATTGCTGATGTTAAAAATAAAAAAATAAGAATGTGCTGTGACCAATGAGTGTGCTGTGACCAATGATTTTCTTTAATGATTTATAATTAAGTCCAGCATTTGGTAGGTCCACATTGATTGAAGTGACTGCAGTTTAAAGTGGTTGTAAACCCCTATAAAATATATATATTTTTTAAACCACCTGTAAGAGAAAGGCATAATGAGCTAATATGACTAGCATAATAGCTCATTATGCATCACTTACCTTAGATCGGGGCCCCCGAAGCCGTCCTCGTCTCCCTCTTCAGCCGCAGCCATCGCTGCGGCGATAGCCGGAAGGTTACTTCTGGCTATCGCCGCTCCAGCCAATCACAGCGCCGCTCCGGCGCTGTGATTGGCCGGAGCGGCGAAGACGTGACGGGAGCCGTCGAATCCGGCTAAGTCGTCGAATGATGGGACTTAGCCGGATTTGTGAATGAGATTAACCCCATGAATGCGCCGTTGTCTACGGCGTGCATGCGCCGTAGACACGGAGCAATGTAATTTTTAGCAAATATCTCCTAAACCGTGTAGGTTTAGGAGATATTTCTTGCACCTACAGGTAAGCCTTAATCTAGGCTTACCTGTAAGTGCAAGTTGCAAAAGGGGGTTTACAACCACTTTAAAGCTCACAGGGCTTAGCCATGGTATTGACACCTATATATACAGGTATGTCGCTGTGCCTGTAGGAGCCGCCCGTCTGCCGTACAATGCGGGCGGTCCTAAAGAGGTTAGGTTTAGCCCAGACTAACATTTTAACTTCTTTGTTTCTATTAAAAAATTCAAAACTACACTTGCTTTTGTATGAAAAAACTAAAGAAAGAAGGGTTTGGGACTTTGTATGAGGCATGAATATGTGCATAATCAAAGGAGGACGAGTATCTGGTTAAACTTAGGTTGCATGTCATAAGTCCCTTTTAGGGGTATGCATGCAGCCATAGGGTAATTAGTACACATTAATGAATCCAATCACTTAATTGCAACCAATGAAACATTATACAGTATGCCATATATTGTGTCGTATAAATGATACATGACACATGATTTCCACACAAATGAGTATAATCAAAAAAATATAAACATAACAGATTTAATGTCATTGATACACATGATTGGTACAAGTAGAAACACTTAATAAATTCATTTGATACAAATACAGGTCCAATAAATTATAATCATAATAATTAATATAAATATTCAATAAAATTGTAAGAATTCATGATATAAGAACAAGCTTGGCCTGGCATCCTAGAGTCAAAACTTGACGCGTTTCATGGCATTATCAGGAGTAGGGATGCATAGATTTAGGCTAGAAGGTAAGATGGAAAAGTAAATAAATGGATCAGATCTTGTAAAATGTACCATAGACTCTAAGTGAGGGAACTAGGATCTTATACGTTACCTAAGGTAGGACCCATGTATGCATAGTTGGCCCAGCAGTGGCCCAAGATGTAAAGGGACAGTGGCTCTGAGGAAGCTGTCTCGCCCGGGGTTGGGGCGGGGGCAAGCCCCCCCCCCAAAAAATAACATTATCGAGAGGGATCCAAAAAGGAGCCATGGACGCAAACAGCCGGGAATCGGGCCGGACAGCCCACGACACATCGCCAAAGAGAGGGTGGACCCATCGGGTATAAGTCAGGCCCTGGGTGGAAAAACAATGAAAAGAAATGATATAGGTGTGAAGCATGTGAGTGTAAGGATGTAATGTGGAGTGTATGATAGTGAGCAAAACAAAGGGTGAAAAAGGTGTGTAATAGCAAGAGAAAGTGGTGTGTCATCAGTGACGTGTATGCAGTGTAAAAATCCAAGTGCTGCTATATATAAAGGTTGCACTTATGTTAATAATGAGTGTTGTCAGTGGAAAAAAAAAGAATTTTTTTTTTTACACTTGCTTTTGTTAACATCTACTGATGGAAAGGAGGAAAGTCCCTCAATGTTAAAGTGACACTAAGAGCTCTTTCACACTGGGACTGTGGGTGCGTTTTTGCGGCGCTATTCGGCCGCTAGCAGGGTGCTTTTAACCCCCGCTAGCGGCCAAAAAGGGTTAAAACCTCCGGCAAATGGCCCATTGATTTCAATGGGCAGGGGCGATTTAGGAGCGGTGTATACGCCGCTCCTACAGCGCCTCAAAGATGCTGCTAGCAGGACTTTTTTTTGAGCATCCTGCCAGCGCACCTCTCCAGTGTGACAGCACTCGGGCTTTCTCACTGGAGTGAATTGAGCGGCTCTTCCAGGGTGCTTTGCAGGCGCTATTTTTGCGCTGTAGCACTTGCATAGTGCCTCAGTGTGAAAGGGGTCTTAGGGGGTTATTTACGAAAGGCAAATCCACTTTGTACTACAAGTGCAAACTACAAGTGCAAAGCGCACTTAAAATTGCACTGAAAGTGCACTTGGAAGTGCAGTCGCTGTAAATCTGAGGGGTAGATATGAAATGAGGAGAAGCTCTGCTGATTTTATCATCCAATCATGTGCAAGCTAAAATGCTGTTTTTTATTTTCCTTGCATGTCCCCCTCAGATCTAAAGCGACTGCAATTTGTAGTGCAAAGTGGATTTTCCTTTCGTAAATAACCCCCTAAATGACATCCTCTCTCTCCAAAAAAAATCCACGACTTATTGGTTCTGTAATCTGTATTCCAAAAAATTGTTTCTTACTGTGTTTTTGTAAAAACATCCTCCGTGAGCTCCTGGACCTCTTCTTTTTCCTTCTCACTTCCATTTGTTGCAAATGAGCATTGCACATTAGTTGTGATCATGTGCACTGATCTATGCACACTACACATTGTTTATAGTCATAGGGCGGGGTTGCTACGTTCCAACATACATTGGGACCGTTTTAGAGAATGCAAATACCCTCTAACAGGAAGTGAGATCACAGCACAAAAAAAATAAAGGAATTTGGAGGAGGATGAGAGTAAAAGAGGAACCTAAGCATTTTTTTAAATTAAAGTCAGCAGCTACAAATACTGTAGTAGCTGATTTTTAAAAATCAGCTCCTTACCAGTGCCTGCAGTCCGGTGCTGTCTTCCCGCAGCCTGTTCTTCTTACCAGTGTGGGTCCCTGGGGCTGCCATCTTGGGTAGAGGAACAGGCCGTGGCTTTCTGAGGAGCCACAGCCGGCTCCCAACTGCACATGCATGAGCTCACACGGTAGTCTATGAATGGTCCCGTGGCCTCTTGGGACTGACATGCGGAAGTGGACGGGGCAAGGGCCATCATAGTCACCTAGGCAAGGATTGCAGAAGTGGGTTCCAATAAAAATCAGGTACTTGCCCACCCCCCCCCCCCCCAAAAAAAAACTATAACTTGTTTGCAGGCTAAACTAGAGTTTAGTGTGACTTTTATCAGTGTTGCAGGGGGGACACTTTAAGATCAAGTTTGAATTGCTTTTTAATAGGAATCACTGCAAAAACCAAAGCCTTTGGATGTAACAAAAAATATGGTTGCTTATCAGAAATGTTCCAAACAAAATGATACAAAGACAAATCTCGTATCTCACTTGCTGCAAGGTCTTTAACCTCTACTGTATTTTGTTGACTTCTTTCTGTATTTGCCTTATAGATCCGACATTGCTTTTGGTAATGTGTACTAGCTAGGACCAGAGTACTAGAAAATGTAGAGGATTTAATGAGACAAAATGAACTCTGTATAGGGATCATACCTTGTGTATTAAATGTGCCTCTTCTTTACGTTGCAGGAGGGAGATTCACTTGGGGCAATGGAAAAAGTGTGCAGACAGCTGACTTACCACCTCAGCCCTCACTCACAATGGAAACGTCAAGGTATCGTGAAGCGAAAGCCGCAGGCCTGGTGAGTCACCCTTTCAGAAACACAGTACATCTTGACAGCTCATACACCTGAACATGATTTGGGGGATCGGCAAGTGTCTTCATTGAACAAGTTGCTTGTTTCTTCTCCCCTCCTGCAGTCCTCCCTGCTTGTTTTGTGTACAGATGACCTGTTTTGAAAGCCCGGGGCTTTTACGTGACCCAGATATTTAAACTAACCTATATCAGCATTTTCCTTTTCTCTGTTTCTCTGTGCAGGTTTCTCTCCTGTGTGCGTATGGTAATTGGGTCCATTACTTTTTATTATTGCTCTCAAAGAAGAAGTACGGCTAAAGCTCTTATGACTATAGTCCTCCTGTGAGTCACAGGTGTACACTTAGTTCTGCACTCAAGTGACCCAGATTTTGCCGACAGAGGGCTAAAGTCTACTGTCAGCTGATGTCACAGAGCTGGTTCAGGCTCTGCAGGGATCCCGACAATAATGTCGGGATCTGCCCAGATGCCTGACCAGCAGCTGGCTCAGTCTGAGCCAAGCCGTTCCTGCCCCCTGCACAGTAAGTGCTGTGCAGAGCACAGAGAAGTGAATGACAGTTGCCGATCTGTGCGGTCAGCGGATCCGAGAACTGGACGTCTTTTATCGCTCTGTTTTTTTTTTATATCCCGCACTTCTCCTAAGTGAACCATTGTCCTGCGTTTCTATGTCATCAAGTGTGATTATTTTCCTTAACTAATGTCACAAAAACATATTCACAGTTTTTTCATTTATTCTGTTGACATAACTTCAGAGGATAAAGAAGGAAAAAAAATTAGATCTGAAAGCTTTGTTCTCACCAATGTCACAGAATATTCAATTCTTTATAATGTAGAACTGTCACTTTGTGACATGCATAATGCTACAACAAAGAAGGCAAGGGAATGCCAATAAGGATCAGCTGTGAATCAGATTTGTGGATTCTGTCTTCAACTGTGAGTTGTCAGTGGGCCTGATTTACTAAAGTAAAACGAATGTAAACAGAAATGAACTAAAGTGAAAGCTGGGCCTGAAACACTATATTGTAAGGTGAGGTAAAAGTATCCTGCGTTTACTTTAAACATTTATCGCGTGTTTAAAAAAAAGAAAAAGAAAACGTACATTTTACTGTACATTACTGGTTGTTTGACGTGAACGCAGGTTCACTTTACACATTTTTATATATAAGGTTCCCTCTTCACTTCACCTCATTTCACTTCATACTTTATTAGAGGGGTTCCAAAAGGCCTAGTTCACCTTTACCAAAAAACTGCCTATGCCAATAAAGGATCTTTGTAGATAAAAACTAACTGTGTAGCTTTGACCAAAGTTGAATAATGCCCTTGCTATAGGTGTAGGCTATTTATGTACCTCATGAAGCCTGACTGGAAAATTCCTGGGACATTGCTAAGAGACTTCTAGCTATTACTGTTCACCTTGACCATGACAGGAGGGAGCTTTTTCTCCTATTCAAACCCCCTCACATGCACTTTCTCCCCCCTAATTCAGTAGCTCTGAGCTCAGCAATTGAGATCTTGCTCCTGTGATGGTAAAGATGAAATGTAACAGCTAGGCATCTTAACAACATCCTAGGAGTTTTCCAGTCAGGCTTCATGTGGTATGTAAATAGAGGAGGGAATCCATCAGACATAGGGTAGTGGTTGCTAGGATCATCTTCCCCTAATAGTCACTCAGGATTAAAGGTTTAATGGACTTTCTCAGGCACTGATATGACAACATACAAATATTACAGAAAAAATATTTATTGATGTGTATAAACAAAAAAAGACAATAATATTTAAAAAACAAAGACCAAACCCCACAGTATAGAACAGCATGAGTCGGTGACAATACAGCCGTATACAATCTATCAAAGTGGAGCAGGCCAAGCCTCAACCGGTTTCGCAGCAGAAAAACCGCTTCTTCAGGAGGGTCTGTACAAGACATAATATACATAATAAATACTCTAGCAATGTGTTAATACAATTATAGAACGTATTTAATATCGACAATATAATCAAAAAGTCAAGGTATGTGGACTGCTCACCGTAGAGACGTTCAGAGGTGCAGCGACTGCCCAGGTAAACCCCCCGCGCGGCGGATGAGGGGGAAAAAACGTATATGGTGCAGATTGATACAATCTAATAGTAATGATTAAAATAATATTGAATTAGATCATTTATATTTGAGCCAATTTAACATGGGACACCCAGTGCTGATAGTGAGGGGGGGGGGAGAAAGGGGGAAAGAGGGGGGGGAGAGAGGGGAGGGGAGAGGAAAGGAAGGGGAGGGAGAGGGAAAAGGAGGAAACGAGGGTGGGGAAGGGAGGGGATAACGAGGGAAGGGAAGGGGCGAAAAGGGAGGGAAAAGGAGGGGGGAAAGAGGGGGGAGAGGGGAAGTGAAAGGAGCATGGGGAGAGGGGGGGGAAAGAAAGAGGGGGGGGGAGGAAAGAGAGAGAGGGAGGGAAGGGGGAGAGAGGGAGGGTATGTAAATAGGCTACACCTATAGCAAAGGTATTATTCATCTCTGGCCAAAGCAGCACAGTTTGTTTTTCTCTACAGATGCCTCTTATCTGCGTAGGCAGTTTTTTGGTGAAGGTGACCACCAATGGATTGCCCAATATGTTTCCATTTCCCCTTCACCAGACAGTCGAAATTCCCATCATCAACAGCAAAAAGCTAATTATGCCACGTGAGATATTTGCTTTTTTGCAATTTGTTGTTTTTGTGCGATCAAAAAATTAAATCAATTAACTATTAGTGACAAAGATACTTTCATGTCATCTGACACACCATGTCAATTTCTCTACTACCATACCCCCATTATTTGGCTCTTATACTATCTATGTATACCCCTTTAAGAACCCCTGCTTTAGTAAGGCACATTGTATTATTCTTTCCGTAAGATATTATCCTTAGATTCCTGTTTATAGCCTGCCTTTTGTTTTGTTTTTAAAGATATCAGCAAGAGCATGCTGATATCATGAAAACATTTCTGGGTTAGTAGTTAAGTGCAGTGTTGCCAACCACCAGTATTTTTACTGGCAGCCAGTAAAAAATTGGCACTTTTCTCCTGCCAGTAAAAGTAAAAGGGTGCCAGTAAAAAATATGTCTGTGACGTTTGGCTCGGAACTGTGCATATGCAGCTCGGGTTCGGAGCCAGCTGAGACCATCCAAGTGCCTGCTACAGTGTGTTCGGGCGGTGCCAGCGGGGATGTGGGTCTGGTGGAGGCGGTGTCTGAGCACATCGTTTGATGTTAAGGGAGCTGAGCGGAGCGGCCGGAGCCTCGTGTGTGTGGGTCTGCAGGACAGGAGCGGCACTATCAGTAATGTTTGTACTGGAGGGGACTGAAGGGACCACCTGGCATGGAGAGAGACTGTCACTGTGACTCAGGAGGGGACGTGTCGTGCCGGTGAGGTGTCAGCATCATCTGTGCTGCTGCACACTGCTGTCAGTATCACTGTGAGAGTCAATTTCATGCATGCATCGCCCATGCTAATGTATTGCCCTCCTGAGCCCTGTCCCTTGGCTTCTTACTTACTATATCGAAAATAAAATAAGAAATATACTTTTTGTCTTAATATCTACCTTAAATCACATTGCTTATGCATATTGTACTTATTTGTAGCCTAAATACTGGAATTGGCATTTAAAACTGTAATTTTGGAACTTTTGGCATTGGCAGTAAAAAAGTGGCTGTGCCAGTAAATTGTGGGTGTCGTGTCAGTAAATTTCAATCTGGTAGGTTGGCAACACTGGTTAAGTGCCAAGTTGGCCCTCCATTGTTCTTTAGCTTGCATTCTTAGGCCTGGTTTACACTGATGTGGCTCTGCAAGCCAAGTCTTGTGTGGGCACAGCAGCCCATTAATTTGAATAGGCTACAGTGGCTCCTGAAATGCAGGGAAAAGGTCCATGCTCCTTTTTTGGAATTGCAGCCTGCACAGGAACCGCAAGTGCACTGCGGTTCCCATTGCAGGAGCAATTTCCACAGCATGCAGTGTGCCATTAGAGATGACTGGTACTTGCACACATCTCTTGTGTTTTTCTGTGTGGGTGGTTGCGGCTGTGGGAACCCTCAGCGAGAACCACCTACACAAATGTGAACCTAGCCTTCGCTAAGTTGACCTTCTCATTCTAGTCCCTGAGACCAGCTAGTCTAACTACTCTGGCTCTTGTTTTATAATTCTTTCTCTATAATTTACCATATACCAGTCCTTGGTTTCCTTTGTTCCCGTTCTTAAAGTCTTCTGCCTGTGACCATCAACCATCTGCTGGTTATCACAATGAAAAACAGGAAATACAATTAATTTCTGAAGCTATCATTACTAACATGAATACAAGGTGATTATTTGGAATTAATGAAACCCCTTAATTGGTATTAAATTGTGGGTGCCAGTATCCTCAATTAATTAAAAAAAAATAATAATCTGCTGGTTATCACAATGAAAGACAGCTAAGAGTTGAGAGTTAACCTTTTCGTAAATAGGCAGATGTTGCCTCAAGAATAATAGGCAGAGTGGAAGTACCCTTTATCATCGCCTAGATTAGGGCAGGTTTACAAAGTTTAAGGTCAGCTTTGTCTTTTCTTTTCAAGGTAACCGGAAAGCTTTTTTTGACTGAAATGGGTAGTGTTTACCTTTCCCTCTCCTCTTTTTCTGCAGAATTTAAAGTGCTACTAAATAACAGGTTAGATATAAATGCTCATATTTCTCGTCTATCAGTGTAATTTTCTTTGGTGCAGCTCTGTACTAAAGCAGGTTTGATTCTTTGAATTGCAGGATTATGTAACAAGTGCTAAACAGCAGTATTTTGCGTTGCGTCCATACAATGCTTGTAGCTGGCCAAACATGGAAAGACACATTGGTACAGCAGATTATGGTGCTTTCTTACTGCAACCGGGCATCATGTGGGTCACCAACTGTAGCAACAGGCAGTCTTCAATTCAAGAGTCAGACGAAAAGGTGTGCACATTTACATTGTATTCAAAATATAAGCCTTATGCTGTGGATTTCTGCAAATATAAGAAAAAGACAAGGTTTAGGAAGAATCATTTAATCGTGCTTCCAAATATCTCAATGTAAGGCTGGTGTAAAAAGGTAGCCACTGGGAAAGTAAACAAGTGTAGCGCTACCCCCAGTTAAGAGAGCCGCTGATATTGATTTGGGCCCTGTAGTGCACTGCTGTCAACCCCTGGCAATCGGCTCTAACCTCCCGTGGCACAGCTGGTGATAGAGGGATAGGACCGCGTGACCGCAACTGTTGGTGACGCAGTCCTATAACAAACATACACAGAATATACTTTAAAACTCCTATTAAAGTAAGCGGAACTGACACCAAATGTACTTTACCCAGATATTTTACTGAGGCTAATGGGCAAGTAATAAACAACAGTATAACAAGTTGCAGATCCCTGCAATAAACAGTAATAAAGATAAACAGAGTAATCAGAATAATAAAGTATTGCTATGCAACTCTAGCGCTGCCCTTTTACAGATACTTCCCCTCATGGGTAGACTAACACCCAGCAATGTCTACCTATGCAGTCAGGCCTGACTGATCTAAATGGAAGTTCAGTGAAACAATATTCGCTAGCAATCTTTTCGGTGGTGCACTTGAAGAACAACTTTGTAATCCCAACGAATAGTAAAGATAAAGGTATCTGTCTTTAAACAGCTCTCACCACCCGGGCAAGTCAAAGTCCGTTTCCTCCATCGATTCGTCTAGGAACAGGAATCCACCGACATCCAAGTCTTCAATCCTTCTGGTGTACTGCAGCAAGGAGGATTAGATGTCTCTAAGGCTCTGCTAGGCTGGCAGAGGGCTCTTTGGAAAGGAGCACACGGCCCAGGCTTCAGGCCTTGTGCACACAGCAGTTCAGCACAGACATCCTCTTGCTAGGAGAGGGGTGTCCAAAGAGACCGACCAAAACTCCGCCTCCCCTTTATAAAGTCTCCCCCAGCAGTCTCTGTTCTGCAGCAATGCACCCTGGGTGCTGCAAGATGTACTGGGAGATGTAGTCTCTCTCTCCTCTGCTTTCACTTCCATAATGTCTCTTTACTTCCTCCCGACTCACCTCTCACCTGGAACTTCTTGTGTCTCTGCATTAAAGGGGAACACCCCGCTACACACTCCCCCCACTTGAACTCTTTGGTCCCCAAAGATAAACTTCAACAAATACTGTTTACCATTTTGGACAATGTCGAGCATGATGTTGGCATAGGGAATTCCCACCAAAACTTTGGGATGGAACTCTCTTGCCCACAGGTCACACTACCATGAGTGGCCTGCCTAACTGTGCCAGAGAGTGAGCTGGGGTTGCCCTCCACCAAATGGACGGTGGAAGGATCAGGTTGTTCAACACTTCTCCTAGCCGTTACAACAGAGTCCTCTGAGCTCGTCCCCATTTGGGGGTAAGTTAGTTTCTTGGGAGGCCTGATGACTCTGCGAGCCCTCTGCTCTCTTGGTGCTTCTGACTCTGGCACCACAGGCTCTTCTTCAGGAGTAAGTTCAGGTAACATTGCTGGTTCTGGAACCTCTGATTCAGAAGTCGACTGACGTATGGAATCTCTAGAGTCCTCCTCTGCGCAATTGTCAGGAACATCTTCCCAGTAATCAGCTGAGGGACTGAAGGGTATGAATTCAGTAGCCTCCGGATTCAGCGTTGCATCTGGGGTATCCCCTCCATTTGGGAGATCTATGGCGGACGTTCCCAGAGTCGAGGGAGGCCACAGCCAGTCCAGTTCTCCACCTTCTTCTGTACTCAATTGGGAGGCCTCCCCATCTTTGGCTCGAGAGGTCTGGGACCGAGTGTTCGGCCTAGGAATATCCAGGATAGAGGCCGGTTCAGGGGAGTCTCTCACGGGAGGTATTCTGACTGCCTCAGCAAGTGGGAGCAGGTGGTTCCGATGCCACGTCTTCAGTGGACCCACCTTTCCTTCTGGCTTTAGTTTGTAGACAGGCAAACCAGGCAACTTCCTACAGACAACATAGGGCTCAGATCTCCACCTGTCGGCAAGCTTGTGTTTTCCAGGGACCCCCAGATTGCGTAGCAGTACTCGGTCCCCGGGCTGCAGATCTTGCACTCGAACCTTCAGATCAAAATTTCTCTTGTTGCGGGCCCCCCTTTGATCCGAAGCCGCCTGGGCTTGTTCATAGGCCACCTGCAAGCTACGTCTAAGTCTGTCCACGTATCCCTTGTGGGATGTAGCTGAGGTATTGTCTATAGAAGTGCCAAAGGCCAGGTCCACAGGTAGCCTTGCTTCTCTCCCAAACATAAGTCGATAAGGGGAGTAGCCAGTGGCGTCACTTGTGGTACAGTTATAGGCATGTACTAGGGCTGATATGTGCTGACTCCAGTGTTGCTTCTTCTCTGTTTCTAAGGTTCCCAACATGTTGAGCAGGGTCCGGTTAAATCTCTCCGGCTGAGCATCTCCTTGTGGGTGGTAAGGCGTCGTTCTGGTCTTCTTTATTCCTAATGAATCCAAAAGTCTTCGGATCAACCGACTCTCAAAGTCCCTTCCTTGATCTGAGTGGAGTCTCTGTGGTAGTCCGTAATGGACAAAATACTTCTCCATAAGTATCTAGGCCACGGTGGATGCCTTCTGGTCTTTGGTTGGGAAAGCTTGAGCATAGCGGGTGAAATGGTCGGTTATTACCAGAACATTCCCCAATCCACTCAGGTCGGGTTCGAGGCAGAGAAAGTCAATGCATACCAGATCCATTGGGCCTTGACTCTGTAAGTGGCCCATTGGGGCAGCTTGATGGGGTAGGGTCTTTCTCTGAATGCATCGTGCACAGGAATGGCAATACTCCTCTACTTCTGCCCTCATGCAGGGCCAATAGAACCGATTTCTGACGAGCTGGAAGGTCCTTTCTGCCCCTAGGTGACCATGATGGTCATGCAGGGCAATTAGTACAGTCTCTCGGTGCTTCTCTGGAAGAAATAACTGCCACTTATCTTCTGAGTCATCAGAGGGGCCCCTTCGGTAGACCACTCCCTGATGTACCTGTAGCCTGTCCAATTCCTTCCTCAACAGGCGAGCCTCCTTTGAGGGGTGATGTAGGAATTTGTTGGGATCCTGATTCTCCAGGGCTTCGAGGACCAATCTCCCCATGGGGTCTTCCAATTGGTCACACCTCAACTCCTTCTTGGACAGTCTCGGTAGGTTGTCTTCCTCCAGTTGAGTTACCCCACAATAGTGTTTGGGGACTCCTACCATGGTAACCCCTATTTCTTCTGCTCTGGAGCCTCCTCTGGCTTGGAATTCAGCCCCTTGACAAAGGGCCCGCACCCCGTCCGGTGCCACTTGGGTCCAATCTTCCCAGTCATTTGTCGTGGCATGAGACCTCCGGGACAGGGCATCTGCATCCCTATTTCCGGCTCCTGGTCTGTACTTCAGACTGAAGTTGAATCCAGACAATGCGGCCAACCACCTGTGTCCGGTGGCATCTAGTTTCGCGGTGGTGAAGAGGTAGGTCAGGGGGTTGTTGTCTGTCTTCACAGTAAACTCTGCCCCATACAAGTAGTCTTTTAGCTTGTCTACTACCGCCCATTTGAGGGCCAGGAATTCCAGCTTATGAGTGGGGTAATTCTTTTCTGAGGGGGTCAGGCTCCTGCTCACATAGGCCACTGGTCGCAGTTGTCCTTCATGTTCTTGGTAGAGTACACCACCTAGACCCTCATGGCTGGCATCCACATGTAATTCATAAGGTCTGGTAGGGTCGGCGTAGGCCAGGACTGGGGCAGTGGTTAAGCTCCTCTTCAGAGCATGAAAGGCCTCTTCACACCTTGGGTTCCACTGATCTTGAACTGACTCACCAGGCCTCCTGGGCCCTGAGTCATCCTCTTCCCCTTCTGCCTTTAGCAATTCAACGGGCGGGCAATCCGAGCAAACCCCTCCACAAACCTCCTATAATAGGAGCAGAACCCCAGGAAGGATCTGAGCTCTGTTACTGTGGTGGGTCGTGGCCAGGAAGTGACTGCTTCCAACTTCTCAGGATCTGTGGCCACCCCTTCTTCAGACACTATGTGCCCCAGATAGTTCACAGAAGACTGGTAGAACCGACACTTCTCGGGGGAAAGCTTAAGTCCCTCTTCGCTGAGTCTTCTCAATACTTTCTCCAACCTGGCTTCATGTTCTTCCAAGGTTCTTCCAAAGACAATGACATCGTCCAAGTACACAAGGACTTCTATAAGATTCATGTCTCCAACAGTCTTCTCCATAAGGCGTTGAAAGGTAGCAGGAGCTCCAGACAGACCCTGAGGCATCCTATTGAATTCGAAGAATCCCACCGGGGTTATGAAGGCTGTCTTCTCCCTGTCTTCTGGGTGCATAGGGATTTGATAGTACCCACTCTTGAGGTCCATCACACTGAACCATTTGGCTCCAGACAAACTTTGTAGGGCATCTTCTATCCTTGGCGTGGTGTATTGGTCAGGGATGGTTCTCCTGTTGAGAGTCCTGTAATCGATACAAAGCCTCAACGACCCATTCTTCTTTCTGACCACCACGATTGGGGAGGCATAGGGACTTCTAGACTCACGGATAACACCAGTCTTCTTTAGTTCTACAAGTTGTTCCCTCAGATCCTCCAGATCTGCCAGGGGGATCCGCCTGACCCTCTCTCGGAAGGGCTTATCTTCTTGGAGGCGGATCCGATGGGTGGCACTTCTTGCACACCCCACATCGAATTCATCTTCGGAAAAGATCTTCTCCCACCTGGTCAGCTGGGCCTTGGCTCTTTCTTTCCAAGCCCTGGGTAGGTTCGGGTTTTCCACGGACAGTTTCTCCCAAACATCTCCTCCGTCACCCGTCCCCTTGACTTCGGACCAAGTGACCGGGGCAGCAGGGCTCACCTGACCAAGCAACACTCTGGCAGGGATCTCCATGGGTCCTCCCGTAGTGTTCCTAACACTCACCGGAACTCTGCCATGGGCCTTCTTCAGGGCCTTGAACTGAATCACTTCTGGTATCACTTCCAGGCCTGAGGACTCTTCCCTTGGGTCTGATTCCAGCATGACAAAGGGGCCAGGTTGTTCCCACGAAAGCTTCACAGTGGCCCTAAGACAGGTTACTTCTCCGGGCTGTAGCACTACTCCTTCTCTGCCAAGTCTCCACACCTTCCCTATCCCCTCTCCCGGGGTCTTCTGCTCTAAGACCAGTCGTTGGTAGGCCGTCTTTAGCATGGGATGGATTTTGGTGGCTGAATGGTTTCTCTATTTCACTAGAGGGGTCAGGAGTCTCCTGACTAGATCCGTGTTTGTCCCAATGATCAGGGAAATCTTGCTGGCTCCAGGCGGCCGGGGACACACAACTGCCAGGGTGTCAAACACTTCAGCCTTCCCAGCCACGGATGGGTCGAAAGTCATCTTTATGGGCAGGTACCCATCATAAGGGAAACTCTGGGTTCCAAGTCCCCATATCTCCAGCTCTTCTATCTTCTGGATAGGCAGATGACTCAAGTGCCTATCATAGAAGTCCCGGTATAGTAAAGTCACCTGTGCTCCGGTGTCCAAAAGAGCTTTAGTATAGACTCCTTCCACTTGAATGGGCACAGTAGGAGACGGGCCCACCAGTTCCTTTGGGTATGGCCGGACTGGGGTCACCTCTTTTTTTTTGCTTTCGACCCTTGCCCTGCTCCTTTTGGACTTTAATTTTTCCTGAGCCTGGCATGCATTGACTTTCTCCCTCTCAATGGGGGCACAAACCCGCTGAGGGATGTTATTGTTCCTTTTAGGTGGATGTTCCTTCTTTGGGGTGCTGTACTTCCACTGAGGGGTCTTGCCCCCTCCCTCTGGGGTACATCTTGGTGGGGGTGTACTATACCTCCTCCTAGGAGTTTTGTCTCCTCCATTCTTGGCCTTTTTTTTTAGTTTGGAGCGCACTGAAGATGATGGGCACCCGGTTGACTCCTTCACCGGGGCCCCTTTGGAGTTTCCCGCCGGCTTGCAATTATCTGTTCTCTTATTCTTTGGGCTGGAGCATACGTTAGCAAAGTGGCCACTCCCTCCGCAGTTATAGCAAATCACCTCTTCTCGGTCCTGTAGGGAGGCCGGTGCTGAGGTGTTCGGGAACAACTCCTTTCTTGGGCTTGGTTTCTCTCGTCTTCTCTGATCTTTCTCCATCAAAGAGGTCAGCATCTCCAACACTTGGGCCATTTGCGATTTCAGAGTGTCAACCTCCGCATCTCTTTCTGGGCTCTTGACCGAATGGACCAACACTGGTACAGGTGTGACATTCGCCTTGGCCACCTGCTGATCTTCCTCCAGCGCCTCTTCGTCCCTAATAATTTTTATTAGATCAGAGTAGGTTAGTGACATTCCTCCTCCTGAGGTTTTCAGGTGCAGCCAGACCGGGTCTGAGCGCCGCGCTCCCCTCATGATCTGCTTCATGCGTGCTTCATCTGCATCTTTGGGCAGCATTCCCTTCTTCAGTACAATCTTGCATAACTGCCTGTTCAGCCTTCTAACATATTCTGACAGTTTCTCATTCGGCTGCTGGAGAGTGTGTTCAATTTGATAAATCATCTCTGACACCTTCTCCAGCTGACCAAACTCTTCCTGCAGCATGGCCAGGCAATCTTGAGCTGTACAGTTTTCATTTCCAAACCGGAAGCTCTTCACCGCTTCTGCCGCGGCACCTTTCAGACTTTCTAAGACTCGCTGTCTCTTCTGTGCCTCAGGCACCTCCCATGCTTCTACTGCCTGCAATGCCTGTTCCACCCAAGTGTCAAAATCTTCCTCCCCCGCAGGGACGGGGAGCTTCCCTGAGAAGGTGCTAAGCTTCCGGTAACCGGCCTCCACATGCACCGTACTGCTTTTCTGGCACTTAATTACAAGGTCTCCTAGAGCATTCAACAATTCAGGCCCTATAGCGGCCAGCGGTGATCCCGGGCTTAATAGTTCCTTAAGCTTTTCTGCTTTAGGGGATAGTGGTGGAGATAATTGTGGGAGTGATGGCTTTGGTGTCTGAAACCATTCTTCCTTCACTGGCAGCGTATGTTTCAAGTGATAGATCTGATTATCTATGGCTTGTATACTCTGACTTTTAAAATGCTCTGGGATTTCGTTTTTCCATTCTACCAGTGCGTATGTAAACGAGATCACTGGATCTGGCCTAAAATCCATCACCCATGCTTTGTGGCTCGGAGACAGTAACAATACGAGCTGTTTTATCTCCTCTTCCTTCCATCTTTCCCCCGGGAGTACAATGACTACCGCCGCGGTTGGATCGGCGCCAATCGCTGCGCACCACTGTGACATTGCCAGCGGGTCCATGCTGGTACTTCTGACCGGCTTGATTGCAGCGTGCAACGTACAAGGATCCCGGACTCGAGCCCCCACGTGTAGCGCTACCCCCAGTTAAGAGAGCCGCTGATATTGATTTGGGCCCTGTAGTGCACTGCTGTCAACCCCTGGCAATCGGCTCTAACCTCCCGTGGCACAGCTGGTGATAGAGGGATAGGACCGCGTGACCGCAACTGTTGGTGACGCAGTCCTATAACAAACATACACAGAATATACTTTAAAACTCCTATTAAAGTAAGCGGAACTGACACCAAATGTACTTTACCCAGATATTTTACTGAGGCTAATGGGCAAGTAATAAACAACAGTATAACAAGTTGCAGATCCCTGCAATAAACAGTAATAAAGATAAACAGAGTAATCAGAATAATAAAGTATTGCTATGCAACTCTAGCGCTGCCCTTTTACAGATACTTCCCCTCATGGGTAGACTAACACCCAGCAATGTCTACCTATGCAGTCAGGCCTGACTGATCTAAATGGAAGTTCAGTGAAACAATATTCGCTAGCAATCTTTTCGGTGGTGCACTTGAAGAACAACTTTGTAATCCCAACGAATAGTAAAGATAAAGGTATCTGTCTTTAAACAGCTCTCACCACCCGGGCAAGTCAAAGTCCGTTTCCTCCATCGATTCGTCTAGGAACAGGAATCCACCGACATCCAAGTCTTCAATCCTTCTGGTGTACTGCAGCAAGGAGGATTAGATGTCTCTAAGGCTCTGCTAGGCTGGCAGAGGGCTCTTTGGAAAGGAGCACACGGCCCAGGCTTCAGGCCTTGTGCACACAGCAGTTCAGCACAGACATCCTCTTGCTAGGAGAGGGGTGTCCAAAGAGACCGACCAAAACTCCGCCTCCCCTTTATAAAGTCTCCCCCAGCAGTCTCTGTTCTGGAGCAATGCACCCTGGGTGCTGCAAGATGTACTGGGAGATGTAGTCTCTCTCTCCTCTGCTTTCACTTCCATAATGTCTCTTTACTTCCTCCCGACTCACCTCTCACCTGGAACTTCTTGTCTCTCTGCATTAAAGGGGAACACCCCGCTACACAAGTATTTGTGAATATTTTTTTAGCTTCGTAATGCAAAAGAACTTGACTGCTGAGAAGCATATGCTCATACAGCCAATTAACATACAAATATCTTGCCCAAGAATGACACACAAGCTGATTAAGTTGGAAAAGGGCAAGACCACAGCTTTATTGAACTTTTCCAAACATAACAAAAAATGCCTGTCACAGGTATACTGTGAGCACACATAAACCATGAACTGACATAGATTAAGAGGCCTGTCCTTACCATCAGTGCCAAACAGGTATTAGAATTTAACTTGAGGGCATAGCCCATACAACAACGTCAATTGCTGGCAAGGTCAAACTGCCATTAAAGCTGTGACAAAACATCAGAATGGGTGGGTGGGCGGTCAACTCTTCTGTCAGCTGAATCTCCTCAGGTCAGAGGGACATGCCTACCGTAACCTTTTTCTACAGTTTAGACTCTGCCCCATCACCTTGTGTTCTTGTAGCCAATCCTGACGGAGCCACATAACCTCCTCCTTGTTTTGGATCAACGCCCACTGTAATACAATGCTTCCATCAGTCAAGGCTCCCTTTCCTTAAAGGATTCAAGGGGCTTTCATTGTTCAATGGCTTTTTTACACTGCATATAATCTATTTTGCTAGAATGTACTGATGGTTTGATGACATTAAAATTAGCAAATTGAGTGCACTCTGATTCTAGAGCGCCCCATTGCTCTTTGTCACCCATTTCTTGCCACAGACCTTCTTGCAGGCTCTGTCTTCTCTAACAGGTGATTGTACAGTCAGTTTATAGGTCGTGTGATCGAGAGATGTGGAGGTAGGGAGTAAAATGCAGATCTCTAGATATAATGTGAGCTTTCCCTACACTACATGCCCTTAATAACAACAGTATTACCTTCTCACAAGTCAATAATGTTACTATTCTGTTTTATGGAGAGTTCATAAACGAGAAAACAACATTATCATTTCTCTTTGCAATGACTCGATTGGAACATTTAGTGGGAAAATCTCATGACTGGGACCCCCAAATGATATCGAAATATGGGGACTGCAATTGCTGGTCGCCTACTAACTAGCTAAATGGATGTCTGTGGCTTCAATACTTTCTGAATTACTGTATTTAAAGCACTGCGTAAACTGTTGGTGCTATATAAATCCTATATAATAATAATAATAATAATCTGCACACTTGTTATGGCCTGGTCAGAGGGTCAGCAGGAAATAAACATATTCTGAAAGACATCAGCAATGGCAGCCCCAGCCGCTTGTCTTACATTTACCAAGATTGGAAATTTACGATGGTACTACAAGTAAAACTTTGGCTTTTTAGCAAAACAAGCCTCAAAAAAGATGTTATGGATAGACAGGCTGCTTTTGTTTCTGCCACTCCCTCCCTTCTATTCACAAACCTCAGTGTATTTCTGACAGTCTGGCACGCCTCTTCATCTTTGTAGGTGTTAATTAAATTTCCATGTTAAAATTGAATGTCCCTGTACTAAGACAGTATCAGACATCATCTGCATTTATAGAAGGCGAGATCTAGTGAACTTGGAACACTACTGAGATGGAGTATTTGCTCTATTTTCCTTTAGTAATTGCTTTTCTAATTACTTCCTGTCCTTTTTTGTTTTGGAACATAAAGGCAAGTCAAACAACTTCCAATGTTTGTCATTTCTAGAGTAATTGCAGTTTCCTATAAATATATGTACGAAGCTGGGGCTCTGTTATGCCCTGTACACACGATCGGAATTTCCGATGGGATAAAATCCGATGGAACTCTCAGTCGGAATTCCGTTCAAGCTGTCTTGCATACACACTGTCAGACCAAATTCCGACCGTCCGAAACGCAATGACGTACAACACTACGACGAACCAAGAAACATTAAGTTCAATGCTTCTGAGCATGCGTCGACTTGATTCTGAGCATGCGTGTTTTTTTCTCTGTCGGAGTTCCACACAGACAATCGGAATTTCCGATAGGATTTTTTTCCATCGGAAAAAAATAAAACCTGTTCTGTTTCTATACTCCGACGGAAAAAAGTCAGATGGGGCCCGCACGCGGTCGGAATATCCGATGAAAAAATTCCGTCAGACTTTTTACATCGGAAATTCCGATCGTGTGTACAAGGCATTAGTCAACAATATAAACATGGTCTAACTGACACATCAAGTTATGCCCAACCACTGCTCACAAACATGCAGTATATGTTGTGAATGATTTCAATTAGGGATACCAAAAAGTCTGCAATGAATGAGTTTGGTGTATATAGACTGTTGAAATAGTATAGGGATAATATATCTAAAAGAGAATTGGAGTCTGCAAATTTTTCAAGTTCTTAATACAAGTAAAATTATATTTTAATCTACTATTTTTCGTTTCCAATATTTTTTTTTAATTAAAGTTTGGTAATGTGAGTAAAGTACAACAGATAATCAATTGTTCACAATTTTGAAAGAGTGCTTCATAGCAGAGAGAGATACAGAAGCAATAAAAATCCCTGACGTCTATTTAGGGAGTTCAGATTGAATTTCATGGAAACATAGGCTAACAAATATGGAGATCTGTCGTCGCCAATGTTATGCCATCGAGTACCAAATAGGACTCCAGAGAGATGTCTAAACATGGAACTAAATCCTAAGAACCCATTTTTTGGCCAAGAAGATTCCCCAAATTTTCAGGGAGCCAAAGTATAATGAGGATAGAGAGGAGAAGAGAAATGTAGTAGTAGCAAACACCCTCACCAATCGCGGCAGATATCTGTACTAAATTAACAAGTAGCACCAGTCAGGTATTTGATCCAAGTATCCCATGTTTTTTTCGAACAAAGGCAACTTTTCTTGTAATAGGGCTGAGAGGTGTTCATTGATCATAATCCAAGATATTGTCCCAGATAGCAAGGATAACTTTCCACAAATTTGTGGCAGTGTTGAATTGTAAGTCTTGTTACCTTGCTGCACATTTACATCGGCAAGTTGTACACTTTCAGAGCACTTGACGCACAAGTTCTAGTTGACACTTTTCCAATTTGTAGCACATTTGTGTGGCAAGTCTCTAGCAAGAGCAAAGG
The DNA here is from genome assembly GCA_029206835.1 of Rana muscosa. Classification (NCBI taxonomy): domain Eukaryota; kingdom Metazoa; phylum Chordata; class Amphibia; order Anura; family Ranidae; genus Rana; species Rana muscosa. The sequence goes on along the minus strand of CM055117.1, from coordinate 169,336,222 downwards.
TGAGTGGTGAGTCTACAGCAAGAGCTCTGCAAGTCTAAAGCATGAAAATTCAGCCACAGTGACCCCTGTGGTGGGATGACTATTTAACAACATAAGTGAACCAGAATTTGCAGCAGACTTGCAGAATGTTTGCAAAGAATGTTGATCTGGAGTCATGCAATGCGGACTTGCTGCAATTGTGCAACAAACTTGTGAAGCCTGACAAGTCTAGCAATAGCTTAGCAAGTCATTTTCAAACTTGCAGCACAATTGCTTGCTATCTGGAATAGCCTTTAGTAAGTTTAATTGGATCGTATGGGACTTCCATGATCTAGCTATAGTGATTCTCGCAGCTAAAAAGACAAATGCTATCAATCTTCTTGTGGACTTTGGGGTTCCCTCCACTGGGTGGCCGAGTAATGCCTGTTGGGGAGATTTAATAAGGTTGACGCTGGTAAGAGAGTAAATAAAATTATAAGTATGAATCCAAAATCTTTTGACTTTTCAACAAGTCCCCCATATTTGAAAAGATTTACCCTCCTGACCACAACCTCTAAAACTGGGGGGGGGGGGGAAGCTCCCGGGGCCCACAAGGCCACCCTTGCTGGGACCATATACCACCATAGTAACACCTTGTAGTAGCTTTAATTAATGAAGTGTTGATTGTTTTAGTCGTATACTGTGCCAACCTGTGCCATTCAGCTAATTCAAGTGTTTCCCTGGTGTCTCGATCCCATCTGTCTTATCTACTTTTTTATATGTAGAGTTATAGTTGTCAAATGTGTCAAAATTCACTTCTGAAAGCATTATCATCCTTTCTACAATTCAATCTTGGCATTTAAGATTTGTAAAGTCTGGACAAGCATATAATGTTTGAGAATGTAGTTCACAGGGATGATTGTATTAGTTCAAAGATAATTTATACAAGATTTGTTTTCCTTTTATTTAATTTTAATTGCTATTTGTTCCTCTTTTATTGCCATTATGTACAGACGTTTTTATCCTTATGATTAGAGATCATACAAAAATAACTGAAATAGGTTAATTATGCCCCGATGACATGCTTCTGGCAGTGACAAAGAAGGTCAGCTGTGTAATGAAACGTGATAAAGGGGTTGATCAAGGTTGCACGAGGGCAAACTGGCTGTAACTCCAGTTTAAACCAGTATAATACAAGCCAAAGTAAATTTATTTGTTTTAGACTCTTGACAATGTTTTATAACATACTGGTTATCTGTAAACATGTAGGATACTAGGTTTCAATCACCAAATTATTATTTCCTGATCGTACAGTGCAGGACACAGATGTACTTAAATCTTTACAACTGGGTTATATGTAGCTACCTTCAGGTGATAGGACACTGGGGGAAAAAAGGAAGGCTGCAGGGTCCCCCTAACCCATATAACCCCTCCCACTCCAAGCTAGCTTCAGTTTTTTGCTGGTGTCTTTAGGTGGTGGTCCTCTTCTGTTTTCCTGAAAGAAGCCTGTCCTCTCATTTTGGAGGTTTTTCTCGCTCTCTTTCTCGATGATTATATTCTAAGATAGTTCTTCTATCATCCAGGTGCATCATAGCCACTGCGGCCCCTCATGCAGCTTCTGTATCAGTTGACTCTTTCACAGAGCCTTGGAAAACCGTACCCAGATCACGCCTATTTAAAGATGTGGGGCCAGCCCATAATGTTGCTTTGCACCCTGCTTTTGGCCCTCCCTTTGACAAGCATTACAACATGTGGAGTTGGCCACAAGGTTCTTTACAGGTCATGGTCTTCTTGGTGTATGGCCCAGTCTCTGAAGATCCCCTCGGAGGGTATGCCCATAATGAAGAGTAAACCAAGGATGGGGTTAATCTAAGGTAATTCCTGTTGCCAGTACAGGGTAAAAACATTCAGTCCAGGATGCACAGACCAGCTTTCCCCTTTGGATAGTGTGGTAGGAACTAGGATCATTGGTATTTAAAACCTGAACTTGGCACCACTTGTGGCTCTGAAGTGCTTGCACTAAGGCATCCATTCTTCTGTTCCATTGTTATAGAGGTTGAGTACCCCTTTAGGGCCAATCTTTACAGGCATAGCAAATCAAAGGGGATAAAGGGGACAGATGGGCTTGCTAGCTCAGGCTCAGTCTTTAGCTCTCTTGGGGGTGGTAGTACATCTGTTCTGGATTTTAGTATCCTTTTCTTTGGTGGTTGCCTCTATTGAGACTCCCAGCCGCCTTCTGGTCATTCAGCCAGCTGATCGGCCACCCCAGCCTTCTCCTTCCATTCTAAAGAGCAATTTTCTGGTACAATGTCAGAGTTTGTGGGCAGAATTTCTAGCCTTTTGGTCATAGCCAGTAGAGACCCCTTCATCCTCATCTCCTGAATCAGTCTAAAGCCTCGTACACACTCTCGGCAAGAAAACTGCTGGGAGAGCTTTTTGCCGAGAAAACCGGTCGTGTGTATGGATTCTCGTCAAGAAAACTGCAGGGAATATCGACGAGAAAAATAGAGAACCTGCTCTCTATTTTCTCGTCGGGATTCTTGTCCGCCTGTTTCCAGACGAGAAAAACGTGTGTGTGTGTACGATGCTACAAGCTTCCCTGTCCTCCGGTAAGCCTGCGCGTGCTCGATGAGACTTTTTCCTTGAGCTAGACACAGTACAAGAGGAGGAGGTTTCAGCTGAGGAGGACTCCTTCTGAGGTGCCGGATCAGTTTTATGCGCCTGCTAGATACATATTTCCTAAGGTAAGGAAGACTATTCATAAACCTATTGAAGCTATATGATCTTTTTTAGCATTAAGCCTGGGTCTTCTGATCAAATGGTATCCCGTGTGGGGTCTCTAAAATCCCAAAACCAACTAGGACCTTCCTGTTCCACGTACTGATTGAACCAGTGCTGTATGGAGAAGAGTTTTTTTTTTTTTTCTCCTAAAATGTTTTGCTTAACCCTATTTTAGGGAGACTTTAAAGGAGTTGTAAAGGTACATTTTTTATTTTCTAAATAGGTTCCTTTAAGCTAGTGCATTGTTGCTTCACTTACCTTTTCCTTAGATTTCCCTTCTAAATATTTTTTTTCTTTGTTTTCTTTGTCTGAATTTCTCACTTCCTGTTTATCCTCAGTAAGCTGTTCAGTAAGCTGTTCTGGATGACTCCACACCACTCGGATGATGGTGTGGAGTTCAGTGAGGAGAAACAGGAAGTGAGAAATTCTGACAAAGAAAACAAACCTTTAGAAGATAAATCAAAGGAAAAGGTAAGAGAAGCAACAATGCACTAGCTTAAAGGAACCTATTTAGAAAATAAAAAATGTACCTTTACAACTCCTTTAAGCTGGTAATACAATACTCAATTTGAGGTAATTTTTTTTTGTTTTAGGAACATTCATTTGATTTTCTAATTATTAGTGGGGTCAAATCAATATTCGTTTTCAACTGCAGTGATGAGACAATTTGAAGGGGCAGGATGGAAAATATTTGCAAATTAAGAAATATATAACAGTATGTGAGGTTTTCATTTGGGGAAGTCCATTCATTCCAAAATCAAATTTTAAAAGCAACCAAAATGATGAAGTACTTTCAAACAACATTTTTCAAGTGAATGTGCTGAGAATTTTTGTATGAATGTTTGTACGAAGGTTATGGCCAGCTTTAGGACAAAATTGTCTTGAGGTCCAAGGCTTCCTTCTTCCCAAAAGCCTTTCACCTTAATCAAGATATTGTCCAAATTTCTCTTCACTGTCTGGGGATGGTGCATGATGTGAGACCTCTAAGCCACATCCAGTTTTAGGAAATCAGATTTTGTTTCCTGAAGGTTCCCGCAGAAGAACCTCTTGCTTTTTACTTACCAGCTACCTTTTTTGCCAGTGTCGGATCACCTGAAAGTAGCCGCATATAATCAAGATGTAACGATTTAAAGAAGCCTGTGTCCTGTACTGTACTCCAGGAAACTGATTTTATTGGCAAGTCAAAAATACCTATACTGTGTGACTGTTTTAAGGTTTTCATAGTTTTTTTGGGGAGCATTAGAGATAAGAAACCGTGCAAGAAGTGAGCAGTACTACTAGACCAGTGTAGTGGACCCCTAAATTTAGGGGGTCGCTATGCCTAAATTTAAGGGACAGCCTGGGCAATAGTTTGGCTCAGGCCTTCTAATTTGAAACTGGACTCTGCTCTGCTGTGGTGTTGTCTGGTGTACTGTTCCCCTTTGGCCTGTGGGTGGCACAGTTGCCCAGGCCTAGGGTCGAACCTCAGGTGACACAGTGGTGTGATTGGATGTCCTCTCTCGGCTGCCGTGCAGTGGGCGGGGCTTCGCCTGCTGTGCATGCCGGGAGAGGGTATATAAGGGGCAGACGCCATGTTTAGGGGGGGGTGCCAGGGAGTGAGTCCCGGGGGAGTGTGCCCCACGGGGGTGCGTGGACTGGCCGAGGAGTCTCGGGCACCTTTAGCCCAAGGCTACAATGTTCCAGGTAGGCCCAGTACCTTTAACTGGGTCTTCAATCCGCACATTGGAGTCCCAGGGTGCCCAGGTGAGGGTACCCGCTCTGACCGAGAGGAAGCCAGCGGAGGATCGGTCCCACAGAGGAGACGAGTGATAGTAGGTCGCTGTCTCTGGAAAGGCCTGGTGACCTGTCAGAGGGAAGGATTCCTTACTCAACAAAACTAACCATGTAGAGTGCCCATTGGCATCATCTGTTCTCTAAATTCTACAGAGGGTTAAGTAAAGTTCTGGATTCAGGAATAACAGGATTCTGCTGCTATTAGAGGATCTCCTGAACCCGTCCCTGGAGGGGACAAAGTGATAGTACTGTTCGAGCTCCACTCCCGGCTGCTAGACTGTGAGAGGGATCTATCCGGGTGAGCTAAACCCACTCGGGATCGAGTGGCGACGAGTGAGTCAAGTGTTGTGTGCCTGAATCTGCCTCCTAACCTTGCTACCTTTTTCTCTTGTCAACTTTTCCCTTGTTACCTGAGCAGAAGATAAAATAAACTCTCTGTTGGAGTGACACAGTCTGGACATTGGCTTTACTGGGGAAGAGAATAGACCTGACCCTATATCCTAGGGTCGGGAACCAACGGAGGGAGGTAACTCGCTGCAGAACCCAAAAGAAATAATTTGTGGCCCATATAGTCTTGGGAGGACTTAGAGGTATCGTTACACCAGTTTAGTTTCATACCTTGCCCTACAAATCTATAAAAGGTACCTGGATAATAATGTGGCATATTTAGATTGGCGGCCACTAATCAAATATTGTACATTAATACTTTATTTCCTGAACAGAGCACATGAACTGCTTTAGTTTTAGCCTTCATGTTGCCTTTAATTTAAATGCAGGAGATTGTTCTGAACATGGTGTTACCTGGAGATAATATTCACACCTCCTCTATAATGTGTTTATCAGCTACTTGTTGCCTCTCTCTTTAGATGTTCTCCTGTATTTATTTATTATCCCCTATAGCTAATTTGTATTCATGATACTGCCAAGCTTGAGAACATTCCCAGCATTCCATATGCCAATGAGCTGTGAATCTGGATGCTGAGAGTATAGAACCGCATAAAGGATGGTCAGAATACCTATTATATTATAATACAGATTTATGGAAGCACAAAGCCACAGGAATGGAATACACTGCTTGTATTAAAAAACATGAGGATCAGAGGACATACAGAGGTTTATTTCAAGTACAACCAAAGTATGACAGTCTAAACAAGTCCAAAATTCTGTTACTATGTTATGCACAAGCTTTAGTTGAATGAGTCGTGTTTGGCGGGTGGTATTGTCTGCTGAACATGTGGGGGGGGGGATAGTTTATACCATGCTGTAATGCAAAGCATCGCAGCCATTGCATGTTGACTCCCCTGTCTGGGGGGCTGTAAAAATGTGACTCAACAGTTCGTTCTTACCGACCCACTGCTATGGTGCAGTGTCTTTTTACCACACCATAGCAATCATTTAACATATTTATATCTACGGCTTGAGATTTTGTTTTTTTCAAACGGAGTTGAAATATGATACATACAGAATCTGATTATGATACATACAGACCCGTAATGACTAGTACAGACCCATAACTAGTTGGATTATGAAACATGCCGTCAAGCACTGACATTTTTGTCCCAATAAGGGGAAAATATGTAAATGCTGGGAAAATATTTGCTTTTTTTTTATAAGCTGACTTTTTTTTGTGCTGAAAAAGCCCCTCTCGGCTTATACTCGAGTCTCCTGCTGTGTCATGCAGTCAGTTGGTGGCCGTCCAGTGTATCAAAGCCCTGCCTCCTCCTAGTCCTCGTCCGTGATAGACGGAACACTGAACACTGACTCACTGCTGGGAACCAAAATCAGTGTTCCGTCTATCACGGACGAGGACTAGTAGGAGGCGGGGCTTTGTTACACTGGATGGCTGCCGACTGCAGTTAAGACTGCACGACACAGCGGAGATCAGGTACATGAGGCATGCAGATGGGCACAGTGAGGCATGCAGATCGGCACAATTTATTGGCAGAATGGAATTTAATTAAAAACAGAGTTGTTTGGAAAGAAAATGAAAAGGGAGTTTGCCAACAGTAAGATCTTCTTACGTAAACCTAAAACAGCAGTATATAGGCAGAAAAAGAATAATGGTGTAATTATACAATGGCACAGTGAGGCTGCAAATGGGCACAGTGAGGCTGCAGATGGGCATTGTTGACCCTCTTTTCCACTTACAGTAGCTGCTGCATTTGCCACCCTAGGCTTATACTCGAGTCAATAAGTTTTCCCAGTTTCTTGTGGTAAAATTAGGTGCCTCTGCTTATATTCGGGTCGGCTTATACTCAAGTATATATGGGTACCGTATATACTCGAGTATAAGCCGACCCGAATACCAGCCTAGGGTATAAGGGTATAAGCCTAGGGTGTGCCTCATTGTGCCCATGCCTCACTGTGTCCATGACTAGACTGACGTTTAACATGGGAGTCTATGGAAGGGTTGCCAGGCTTTGAAAAATCGGTGCTGCCCGGCCGTAGGTCCCCCAGACAAAACACTTTGCACACTTATAGAGGAGAAATGGGGTTACATATGTGCCAAGTTTTGGTCAGTACCGGGTCCCCAAAGTCACTGGAGAAATGACCGTTTAACATGGGAGTCTATGAAGGGGTGCCCGGCCGTAGATCCCCCAGACAAGAAACTTTGCACACTTGTAGAGGAAGAGTGGGGCTACATGTGAGCCAGGTTTGGGGTCCAGGGGACCTACAGCTGGCCGGTACCGGCTCCCCAAAGTCCGGGAGATCAGGCGCAAAAAGGTGACTCGAGTATAAGCCGAGGGGGGCATTTTCAGCATAAAAAAATGTGCTGAAAAACTCGGCTTATACTCGAGTATATACGGTAGTTAATTTTTTATTTTCAGTTTATAAAATGAAATGGAAACTTTCAACATCAAAGACAGTGAAATGTAAACAGATTGATGAGTAAATGAGGGAGGATAAAATAGTAAATGGCACAATTAGCGAGCATTTGAAAGCTTCAAGCAGCTTTCTTAAAGTATTCTTTTGCTCCAGTCTGGGGTTGTTGAACACAGCCAATTCCAAGTCTACAACCTCTTCCTTACTCATAGGCGTGCACACAGGGTGTGCCGGTTGTGCCTGGGCACACCCTAATCACCTCATGTGAATTAGCATTATCCAGGTGGGTGGTTGGGGGATGCCAGTGTAAATGCCTCCATTATATTAAAAAGTTCAAATTTAGGAACCCATTATACTCGTATTTAGGGTGTAGCGTAATATGCTCCCAATAAACTGTCTACCACCACCAGAGCCTCCTCCCTGTGACAGCGGGTGGCATTCATGTGTGTTTGAGCTTTGGGGTGCACACCCTAATGCAATAGGCTGCGCACACCTATGTCCTTACTACATGTACAAATCTTAAATTTGTTTAGAATTAAAATAGCAATACTCTTAAAACAAAGTAATTTCCTTTATAAAGTTCCCAAAAGTATATAAAGTCTTTTGTTTTCCTGGGTAAACGGCCCATAAAATGTGCTCTGATCTTCATGTTAGACAGAATAATATACAGAATAATGGACTAGCACAATCTGCTTGAATTAACTGTACTGTTTCATGTCTGTATTGAACATATTGTTTAAACATTCGTTGCCTAGGCTGGGTGTATGCAAACTATTGCATTTATTAACTGGTAGAATCTCTTTTAGCAACAATAATCTCCCAGGTCCAGTAATTTCAGGTAGTTCTCCCTTTCTTCTTCAGTTCCAGTTCATTATTATTTCAAGGGTTCCTTGAATGAACAGCTGTCTTCAGGTCATGATACAGCATTTCATTTACATCTGTTACAATAGTGTAGTTTGTGGTTGACTTTTGTAACAAGGGTCATTCATTGTCTTGCCTCCTTATCCAAGTTTCAGGTAAAGGACTTCTGCCATAACACACTCTTGTAAAATAAAAGTATAGAATTTTGAATTAATGGTTTCCTCTCTGATGGCAAGATGTCCAGACTTTGAGGCAGTAAAGCACCCCCAAATCTTAAGGCTCCCTCCACCACAATTCATGCTTGGGGATAAGGTATTGGTGTTGGGAGTGCAATTTTTTTTTCTTGTAACTTAGAAAAATAAATTCTGCCAAAGGATATATTTATATATATATATATATATATATATAGCGCTGTCAATTTACGCAGTGCTTTACATCTAATTTGTACATTCACATCAGTCCCTGCCCTCAAGGAGTGCACAATCTAAGGCCCCTAACTCACTTTCACACATACTAGGGCCAATTTATACAGGAGCTAATTGACCTACCAGCATGTCTTTAGAGTGTGAGAGGAAACCGGAATACTGGGAGGAAACCCATGCAGGCACAGGGAGAACATGCGGGTAATGCCGTAGTTGGCATTTGAACCAACGACCTTACTGCTGCCCATATATTAACAGTGTATATTGTCCAAGATTTGTCATAGAATGCCCAGGTGATCTTTTGCAAACTTGAGTTCTGCTGCAAAGTTTTTTGAGTGCTATGGCTTTTTCTAAAATTCAAAGTACTGACAACAACTTATAAAGCCATCCACAAATCTGCCCCCAGCTACCACTCTCCTCCCAAGACCTCCTGCTCTCTAGCTCACCTCCTACCATGCTCACCTCCAGGGCTTCTCCCAAGCTTCTCACATCCTTTGGAATCCCCTACACAAATCTGTCCAACTGTCTCCTAATCTATTCATCTTTAGACGATCCCTGAAAACCCTTCTCATTAACACATTCTCACCCGGCCTATAGCAGATTGACAGCCGAGCGGATGATTTACCACTGTGACTGGACGTCATATGTCGTCCTCCACATCGCTTGTGCATGGCGATCAGTGGTGAGCTTTGTCCCTCAGACACAGCGCATCACCGATCAGGGTAAAGAGCCAATGACGTAGGCCTTTTACCTTGTGATCAGCTGTGTCCAATCACAGCTGATAACATGTAAACAAATCCCGGTTATCGGCATTTCCTTTCCTCAGTGCTGTTAATGTCTGAGGAAAGGTAAGCCGATAACTGGCTTTCCAGTTACAGGGGAACATAATCAGTGCAGCCCCATCAGTATAGCAGATCAGTGTCCACCAGTGCAGCTCATCAGTGCAGCCTCATCAGCACACATCTGTAAAGAGTAAAAAAATGACTTACAGTGGAACCTTGGATTACGAGCATAATCCGTTCCAGGAGAATGCTCGTAATCCAAAGTACTTGCATATCAAAGCGAGTTTCCCCATTGAAGTAAATGGAAACGAAAATAATTAGTTTCGCATTGACTTCAATGGCATGCAATACCGCATGCGGCCAAAGGCGGAGGGGTGCCGGAGAGCCTCGGAAACGGCCGCAAACCTCGGAAAGACTCCGTTCACAAGCCTTTCCAAGGTTTGCAGAGGTCAGTCGAACTGTCCTCGGGCCTTTCCGTGCATTTCCGAACAGCGCCCCCCCACCTCAGGCCAAAAGTGGTACTGCACACCGCTTTGGCCTGAATCCTGCTCGTTTTGCGAGACAACACTCGCAAACCGAGTTAGGATTTTTAGAAATACAGTGCTTGCATTGCAAAAAGCTCGTTAACCGCGTTACTCGCAATCCGAGGTTCTACTGTATTTTCAAAATTGTATAAGAGAAACGAAGAATACAGTTTTGTTTTTTCAAAATTTTCAGTCTTTTTTAATTTGTTTAGCAAAAAATAAAAAACCCAGTGGTGATTAAATACCACCCTGAAAATAGAGGGTAAACTGTGCATGCGTGTTATACGCAGGGGGCTGTGGAAAGTTTTTTTCCTGAAACTTACCTCTTAAAGTTAGGGTGCATGTTGTTATATGCCGATAAATACGGTAGTTGTATATAAAATGCACTTTTTAGCTTTCAAAAAGTCTTGCCCAGTGCTAAACCTTTCATCCAAATTCTAAATTGCTGCATTTGTAAATTTTAAAAGCCAATATAAAGGAATAGTAGTGGCAAAAAAAAGCCCTTGTGGATTCAACTAACCTTTTTTGGGGGTTAATTCTCCTTTAAGGGTGTGTGGCAGGGGGTGTGTCCTATGCCTACATATGTTGGCTAGTAGGTGTCCCTCATTCCCATCACTTGTATCACTTGACCCTCCCTCTTAAGCCTGGTACACACGATCGGATTTTCCGCGGACAAAGCGGTTTGTCCGAAGGGCGTTGGCCGCGAACTTGTCTTGCATACAAACGGCAAATAATTGTCGGCCAACAAACACGAAACTACGTGGTTTTTCTACTTTTTAGCGCCACCCTTTGGGCAACTTCTGCTAATGTTGTGTTATGGTGAGCATTGCTTCTGAGCATGCGTGTTTGTACTTTGGAGTTTTGTCCGATGGACTTCTGTACTCTCAATCGGATAATCCGACAACACACATTTGTTGTAGGAGAATTTTAAAGCATGCTATCCCACATTTGTTGGCGGAAAATCCGACAACATTTATCCGATGGAGAATACAAACGATCGTATTTTCCGACAACAGCCTGCCATCACACAATTCCCTTTCGGAAAATCCGATCGTGTGTACGAGGCTTAAGATTGTAAGCTCTAACGAGCAGGGCCCTCTGATTTCTCTTGTATTAAATTGTATTGTTACTGTAAAATCTGCCTTCATTTTGTAAAGCGCTGAGCAAACTGTTGGCGCTATATAAGCCTGTATAATAATAAATAATAATAATATTGTCTGAACAATTCATACTGTAAATCAGTGGACTGATCCCATTGTTTGCAATAAGTAGATGATCCCTTCATGTACACAGAAAAACTGCTTTCTGTTGTTATTAGTTGAAAACTATGGTGCAAGGGCATAGGCGTGCACACAGGGTGTGCCAGGTGTGCCCAGGCACACCCTAACCACCCTGTGCAGCACAGATTCCACCTACTGCCCTGGCTCCCATCTTTCCCCCGCAGCGCTGCCAGCTTCCCTCCTCTCCTATAGGCTGTTGCTGCTGGGATGTTTTACGAGTGGGGAAGGGGCCAGTAAATATGTAACTTACTGGCCCCTTCCCTTTCTGAATGAACACCGTGAGGGATCGGTAGTGGGTGTTTGGGCTTTGGGGTGCACACCCTAATGCAATAGGCTGCGCACACCTATGTGCAAGGGTACTTTTTCTGCTAAACAGTGCAGCCACCGACAAAAGCCTACACGTGTCAGTGTGTTTATTATGGAGCATCGCCCTTTGATGATAGTCCTAGTTTTAATCATCCAATATTCTTACTGAGCCTATGTTTCAAAGTGTGTATTAACAGAACTGACAGCACTTTTAGAACAATTACTTTTAGTGTCATATGAAAACATAACTGAAGACTTGTCAGTTTTGTGATGTTTGAAATGAAACTGGAAGCCTCTCCCATCCCAGCCTAATTGTATTCAAGAAAGATGCAAGAGAACCAAATTGGGATCATTGAAACGAGCATCAGAGCTTGTGTGCTTAATTTCCCCAGGGACAAGTCTGGTTCCTGAAAATAATTGGATTTTTTTGTGGTTAGCAATACTTTATTTTTTTTATTTTTTTAAACAATCTGATTATAACTTTAAAAATGTTAGTTTAGAATTAGAAAACACAGAGGTTCACTGTTGTTCTTTGTGAACCGACATAAAAAGTCCGGTAATGAAAAGGCCTAGCTATATCTTGGTGTTTCACTTACTACTCATATAAGTGTCACAATGGTTTTTAGAGAAGATTCTGTCATATAGGGCCCTTTCACACTGGTCCACCCAAAAATGTGGTAAAGAAGCAAAACGCATTTTTGATGCATGTTCTGGTTGCCTGACTCCTAACACGCAAATATGAAACATGGACACGTGACTCAAAAAGCACACCAAAAAAGCAACCGCGGTATGTTTTTGATGCATTTCTTATTGATTTTAATGGGAGGTGTGTTTTTGGTGTGCTTTTTAACCACTTAACCCCCCTGGCGGCATTCCCGAGTCTGGCTCGGGGTTAAATTTCAACACCAAAAGCGGTAACCCCAAGCCTGGATCCTGCGATGCCTCCCCGCTGTGTGATCGAGCCGTGTCTCCTCGCTCGATTCACACAGTGCCTGAGTGCTGCCGAGCTCCGTTCCCTGCGACGTTACGACGCACGGGGACGGAGATCGGCGCCAAATTTAAAAAAGTTAAAACAGTGCACATACAGTACACTGTAATCTTACAGATTACAGTGTACTGTATAAAAAAATTACACACCCCCATTGTCCCTAGTGGTCTGCCCAGTGTCCTGCATGCACTTTTATATAATAAAACCTGTTCTTTCTGCCTGAAATTTGGAGATTGTCCATAGCAACCAAAAAGTGTCCCTTTATGTCAAAAGTGGTTTTAGACCAGCTAAAAAACAGCGATAATAAATTAGAATCACTTGCAGAATTGAGCGATAGCGATTTGTGGGGAAATTCGTTATCAAACACTGAAAAACACTTTTATTATTATTATATTATTATTTGTTATGATTATTTTATAGTTATTTATTATATTATAATTTATGATTTTTTTTCAACTTTATCATACCGGGATGTCTACTAGACTCTTCTTTGGACAGATTTAAGAATTGCAGGCCTACAATATAAAACACCAAATTTCCATGCAGAATAATGGTACCGCTTTCAGCACCTAAAATCTGACAGAATCATACCGCCAGGGAGGTTAAAGTGGATGTAAACCCACTCTCATCTTTTCTAAACTACTGCCATAGTGCTGATCTATAAGGCCTCATGCCCACTGACGTTTTTACAGCTGCGTTTTTTGCAGCTTAAAAACGCCTGTCCATGTTATTGTAAGGCCTCATGACCACTGACGTTTTTACAGCTGCGTTTTTTAGAGTTTAAAAACGCCTGTCCATGTTATTGTAAATAATTATTTTTTTTTTTTTTTGAAAAACGTCGGAGCTAAAAACGCGTTTTTGCGCGTTTTTTGACGCTAGCGTTTTTTCTGCCTAATTCTGACGCTGAGGAACGCACTGGTCCTGGGTTTTTTTTACAGCTTAAAAACGTCTATGCTATTTGCAGCTCAAAAACGTCTAGGTGGGCATGAAGCTATAGACTAACATGGACAGGCGTTTTTAAGCTGTAAAAAACGCTCAAAAACGCGGCTGTAAAAACGTCCGTGGGCATGAGGCCTAAGGATATAGATGCCTCCTGCATGTATCCTTATCCGTCAAATATCTCCCCTCTGTCTGTTATGAGACCTGAAAAACTGCAGATTCTGTGGGTGGATCTGTTGTCTGGAGCTCGGTGGGTGGAGTCGTGATGTCAGTAGACTTCCCCGCCCACCTCTACACTCCCCTTGTCAACATGCATTTTCTCCTGTGTATTCTTCTGCTATGATCACTAACATCCAGTCAAAATCCAGAAAAGTAACCACATGACTTCAGAAAAGGAGTGGGGTGGGAATTAAAAAATAATGCCTGTCTAAAGCTAGTGCACGAGATATGTAAATAACCTGTCACTCAAAGCAAGGGGGCGGAACGGACAAAGGTTTTTCTCTGTTTGTCCGTTTTATCTCACTGAACAATAAAAGAGGATTGCTCAGAGCTGGATTAACTCTTTGTGGCATGACCTGGCACAAATGATAGCAAATCTTATATACTATACATTGTGACAGCAAAAAAAAAATTGGGTTTAAATCCACTTTAAGGACCGGAAGATTTTCCCCCTTAATGACCAGACCATTTTATGCGTTACGGCACTGCGTATCTTTAACCGACAATTTGCGCGGCCGTGCGACACTGTACCCAAACAAATATTTTTTTACCACAAATAGAGCTTTCTTTTGGTGGTATTTGATCACCTCTGTGGTTTTTATTTTTTGCGCTATAAACAAAAAAAGTGATATTTTTGAAAAAAAGCTATATTTTTTACTTTTTGCTATAACAAATATCCCCCACCCCCCCCCCCCCCCCAAAAAAAAATAAAATAATTTCTTCCTCAGTTTAGATATTGTTCTACATATTTTTGGTAAAAAAAATTGCAATAAGCGTATATTGATCAGTTTGCGCAAAAATTATAGCGTCTACAAAATAGGGAATAGATTTATGGCATTTTTATTATTAATATACAAAAAGGTGTAGCGCTGGATGAGCAAAACTGTGTATGGCTATACAGTGAAAAAAATATAAGAAAAAGTATCAAAAACATGAGTGAATACTACAAATAAACAATTTAAAGTTCATGTGTGTCAGTGAAAAATATATGAAATCTTCTCCTCTATTTAAAGATGATAAGAGTTCTACAGAGTGCAGGTATCCGATGAAAATCATAGGCAAAATGCCCCAACACTTAGTAAAGATCCCGCCACCAAGGTGAAGAATGAAGGCTTACCAGACAGCCTGCGACCGCCCTTCTCAGGGGGGTCAAAACAGGCTCAGTAGAGTGATGTTTTACTCCATGGAAGGCAGGATGATTCTGCAGGAACGCTTCATCCACAATGGGAGAGTCTCCAGAGACGTTGATTGAACATCTGGCCAGAACTGGGAGTTGACACACTCTTGGCAGATCAGAGTGGATGTTCCTCATTATTATTATTTATTTTTTATTTTTTCACTAGTAATGATAGCGATCAGTGATTTTTAGCGGGACTGCGGACACCTAACTGCCATTTTTTACCCTTTTTTGAGAACCAGTGACATTATTACAGTAATCAGTGCTAAAAATATGCACTGTTATTGTACTAATGACACTGGCAGGGAAGCGGTTAACATCAGGAGCGATTAAAGGGTTAAATGTGTTCCCTGCAGGTGTGTTCTAACTTTATGGGGGATGGGCTGCCTGGGGAAACACACAGGTCCATCTTCCTGCATAGCAGGACAGGATCTGTGTGATCTCTCCTGTTAGATAGGAGATGTGCCTTGTTTACACAGGCATATCCCTGTTCTGTCACTGCGGGGAATGATTGCAGGTGGCCGGCAGACATTGAGTCTGCCCCACCGACACGCGCCTACCATCTACAGTTCCCGAGCTAACGTACAATGACGGCGATTTGCGGGAACGAGCCGACCTGCCGCCAAGTAGTTAAACAGGGCACCAAAGATGCCGTATTTGCAGAGAACTGGTGTAAAGAGTTCCATAGGATTTTAAGGGAGGTATTTAATTGCCTTTTTCTTGCACTTTTAGAAAGGTATAAATGGAGGAAAAACACATCAGTGAGAAGGATCCTGCTACCTTCCTTTGCCTTTTAACAAATTAAAGTAGAACTAAACTTACGTTTGTGTGGAACTAAACTTGCTTTTGTAAAAAGTGCTGACAGGTAGTTTTTTTTTTTTTTTATGATAGAAGAGAATATAAAAGAGAATATAAAAGTCTCTTCTTTTGTCATAGATGTTCCTCCCTGCTTGTCAGGACTTTTTTCTGTAGGGTCTCAAGCACATCCTGTTTCTCTTGACAGGAGAAAATCAGCGGTATAAGCTCACCTAAGCTGCATTTTTTCAAACCAGTTTAGGCCAATTTAACGGTGTTTGGGCATTTATTTATTTAATTGGCCAGAAATAAAATGTATTCTGGCCTTTGAACTAAACGCTAAAGTGCTAAATGGGCCAAGCGTTTAGGCGTGTTTTGCCGCGTCTGGCATTTTTTTGTCAAAACACTCCTGAACGAGATTCTTCAGCGCAGTGTTCAGGAGAGGAGCGTTTTACTGCCTCTAAACTCTGCTGCTCTTTAAACGGGTTGTAAAGGTAAAAGTTTTTTCGCATTAAGGTGAAAAAACATCCGACAATACCGCCCCGCCCCGAGCCCCCGTTTTACTTACCTGAGCCCTCGAAAGTCCCACGCTCGCCCCGTCATTCTCCTCGTTTCTGAGCCTGCCCGTTGATTGGCTACACTGCATGGATTAAAAGAAGCGCAGCCATGGGCTTACGCTGCTGTCAATCACATCCAATGGTGCGGCGCACCAGGGGGCGGGGCCGAGTGATACAGTGACCGGCTATAGCTGCCGGCTGTATCAATGGAGCGTGCCCGCAATCACTCACCACCATGCTTGCTCGCATATAGGTGGTGAGTTCTTGCGGGGAGGAGCCGAGACAGCCGCCGAGGGACCCCAGAAGACCAGGTTCAGGGCCACTCTGTGCAAAACGAGCTGCACAGTGGAGGTAAGTATAACATGTTTGTTATTTAAAAAAAAAAAATGTATTTACAACCCCTTTAAAGTGGTTGTAAACCCACTTTGACATCATGCACCTACAGGTAAGCTTAGATTAAGGCTTACCTGTAGGTGCATGAAATATCTCCTTAACCTACACGGTTAAGGAGATGTTTGCAGATAACTCTGCACCGATGTCTACAGCGCATGCGCGCCGTAGACAACAGCGCAGGCGCACTAAACGTCCCTGCATAATGAATGGGACATGCCGGTTTTCTCAATGGGCGAATGCCGGCCCCGCACGCATGAGTGTGCAAAAAGGAATTTGGAGGTGAGGTGGCCTTCGTGTCGGGTTTCCATAGACAATTTAGGCAAGTAGAAGCAGTTTTCCAAAAATTCTGGCCTATACTCCCTAAAGACAAAGATCTGCAATCCACTATCTCCTCCAAACCTGAGTTCATATACAGACGGGCAACAGGATTGCGAAATCGAATAGCCCGCAATGTACCAAACCTCCCAAGAAACCAAATATGTTTTTGGATGGGTCTGGGTCTTACCATTGCACTAGGTGCAAGGCCTGTAAAATTATTAGAAAGTCAGGAGATCTTAAGAAGACCACACACTTTCAGTCCACTGTAACCAAAGAACAGTTCAAAATAAAACCTTTAATAACATGCCATTCTGACCACGTCACCTATGTCCTGGAGTGTCCATGCTCACTCCAGTACGTATGTCGGACCACACGACAACTCAAAACAAGAATCAATGAACATCTGGCTAATATAAAAAAGGGATTCCCTAATCACAGTGTGTCTAGGCATTTCAAAAGTCATCATAATAGTGACCCGAGTCTGTGCACCTTCTATGGTATAGATAAGGTGACCAGGCACTGGAGAGGGACCCATATGAAACGAGCTATTTCTCAAAATGAGACCAGGTGGTTGTACAAACTGCGGAATATGCAGCCATATGGCATGAATATAGAACTCAACCTTAACTGTTTCCTTTCTAATGACTAATCCAAAATTCTGGTCCCCCCCCCCCCCCTGGCCTTACAGTGGTACCTCGTACAAACTAGATGGCAATATTCTTACTAGTTTCCATCACATCCTGTGAATCTTGGATATTTAATATCCACCTTTTCTGCTTAAATCCTCAAATTTTTAATATTTTAATTAGTACCAACATCCAGCTTTAAGATGTAACCATCATTCAGCCTAGCTTAGCTTGATAGTCCTGGCTGGGAGTCTATCCCATTTCAAACTGGGAACACAGTCCAGTAGGCTCCATCTAGTGGTTCCATTCAACTAATGCAGGATATGTTGTAGTACATAATTTAAACATAAAAGGGATGTATACATTTATTTAAGGTATAGTTTTTATTTAAACTATTGATTAGCACCTAATTGCTATCGGTCCATGAGGGAAGCTATCAATATAAGTCTCAGGCTACTATTGTTATATTCTGTCTCACTCTCCGGGCCGGCGAACTGGAGGAGGGCTGTGCATTGGTGGAGGATCCCACGGTGTATCGCTCGCCCCAGTTTGCATGCCTAGATGCGTCTATACAAAAAAACACTATGTGTTTATATTATGTCAGCTGCTGCTGGGTTTTAATTGTAAACTGGCACCGCGGCTGCTTTTCCTATTGGCTAATTAGTCCCCGTCGATTGACTACTCCCCTGTAACATAGACTACATATACCGTGACCCTTAGTGACCAGGTACGCCCCCTAAAGACGTTAACCAAACGTACGTCGGCAGCGTTACCTGGTCACGTGTACTATGCCCTACGCCACTTCCGGTTCATCTGGTCAGCGCTAAACGGCCGGTGGAATGCACGCCACCACGGAGGTGGGAGAGTAAGTGATTCCAGACAAGCCTGCAGCCCCAGTGCCGGGTTAGGCACTTTTTTTGTGAGTAGCCACTTGGCTCGTGTTTTTTATATGAGTTTTTAATAAAACAGCGTTGCACTATGGAAGCATTTTGTTTGTGTTACATGTCCTAACCTTAAACACTCTGAGGAAGAGGTATCGTACATGCTCCTGTCCATTGAGATGCATGCAGGCATTATCCTGCACAAGCACATCTAACTATCTTTTTCAATAAAGAGGTCAACTAGGAGGGGCGTGTCCCGATGTGAGCATCAGCAGACGTGTTCCAAGAGAGCTCCGGTAATCCTTCTCTCCATCCTGTACCATCCATGCATCTGATGACCCGGTGAGCACCGCCACAGCCTCAGGACTGGTCCCCTTCCTCTCCTGCTTTGACCTGGCCGTGTGTTGTGCGGAGGAGCCGCTCGCCAGAGGAGACATCCGCCCAGCCATAGCTTCCTTGTACTTGCGACCGCCGCCGCCATCTTCCCGGCCGGAGCTTCCCTCCATCCTGTGCCATCCGCGCATCTGCCGACCCGGTGAGCACCGCTGCATCCTCGGGACTGGTTCCCTTTCTCTCCTGCTCTGTCCTGGCCAGATATTGTGCGGGGAAGCCGCCCGCTGGAGGAGACATAGTCGGCCTGTACTCGCGGCCGCTGCCGCCATCTTCCTGGCCAGAGATTCCCATCTGTCCACCGAGCCCTGACCATCTGCATCTCCGGTGCTCTGTCAGGCCATCCTAGTGCCTCCTCATCGCCTGGCTGTGTTTCGGAGGGCCGCCGGGCTGACGATCCCTGTGGAGGCCTCCCGGGGCCTAGCTGACGGCGGCCATCTTGCTAGCCTGCTCCCCATCCAGGGCTCCGGAGCGCGGACAGGCCTGCAATCCCATCACTTCCTCCCCCCCTGCTGGGCTGACACTAAATGCTGGACCTGGCTGAGGCCTAGTGATGGCCACCACTTTCCCGGGCCCCATCCTGCTGAACTGCTCTGGCCTCCTCACGTCACGGGCCCGGGTGCACGGTTCCCACATCTCTGCCCTCTTCTCCATCTTCCTTCTGGGTGAGGAGGGATTCCTGACTACCTGCTCCATTAGAGGTACGTGTTTGCAGCCACATCTGGTTATCGCCTGCCCTCTTTCAGCCACCCCGGGTACGGGCTCTGCGGACCCCCCCTGTGTCTTTCTCGGCGCAGATGCCCTCCAAAAAGACGCATCCTAAGCCTTCTAAGCCCACTCTGCAGCAGAAGCTGCTGACCTCCCCCTCGCCGAGACCTGACGCCGTTTTGGACGGGAGGCTACAGGCCTTACTGGCTGAATTGGAGATGGAGCCCGGGGACGCTCCGGTGGCGACGACATCTGCTCCTCTGCCGCAAGATAGTACCGCCACGATCCTTGCAGCAATTGAGCAGAGCAGAACCTCACTGCTTATGCGCATCGATCATCTCGCTGAAGAATGCAACCTGATAAGAAACGACTTGGACAATATCAGGGGGAGGATGACGGAGTCTGAATCCAGAATCTCGGCTACTGAGGATCTCACCGCTACCCACGTCACCTCCATTGCTGAGTTACAGCGCACAGTGCAGGCCCTTGTTGCAAAATCTGACGATGACGAAAACCGGCTCAGGCGGAACAACGTTAGTCCTTGGCCTACCTGAGGGGGCTGAGGGGGATCAACCGGCGGAATTTGCGGAGGAATTCTTTAAGGACCTGCTGGGTCTTACCGCTGTTACTCCTACCTATGTGGTGGAAAGAGCCCATCGGGTGCCCACGGGCCGAGCCATCCCGGGGAATCTCCCCAGACCCTTCCTGGTCCGCTTTCTGAACTACCGAGACAGGGACAGGATTTTGGCAGAAGCTCGTAAACATCCCACACTTAAATACGACAACACCTCCGTCCTCCTCTTCCCTGACTTCTCAGCCGAGTTGCAGAGGAAGAGAAAGACCTTCAATGATGTCCGTAAACGGCTTAGAGCAAACAATATTAAATACGGCATGCTTTACCCTAGCCGGCTCCAGGTACAGCATGACGGCAAAGTTTGGTTTTTTGACACCCCTTCGGAGGCTGACGGCTGGCTGGCCACTCTAAGATAATGGTCTCCTATCGCTTAAAAGTTATTTAATGCACGGAGCATACAAGTCCTGAACTACCTATCCTATTGTTCTCCTTTTCACGCATGCCGGAGCTACGGCAAGCACACCTTCACGCTGGATACGCACTTACCCCTTGCGGTTTGACTCTGCAAAGATCACCAGAAGTTCCCTGAACTGTTACTCTCCACCTGTTTGGAAAAACTATAATAGGGTTGAGCCTGCAGTTTTAGTTTAGTGCTGCAGAGGACTGTATTGTGGCCTAATTCTCAGGATTAGTTTTACAAGTATTGTTTTTGTTTTTGGGTAAAGACCGCTTCCTGACCTCCCCCATGATGTTCTGGGGGGTAGGGGGATTGATAGGATAAGCACCTGGTGCTTGGGAAGTTCTAGTTTAGTTGCTGTGTTCGTTTACATGTGTTTTTTGTGTTTCACGTACAATGGCTCATGCTCCACTGCTGCTCACCGGGTGTCGCCTGCTCGACGACTATTAATCTCCTCTTATTATTTTAGCCATATGGGATGGAGATTTCATATGTTATCATATGTTATCTCACTCAAAGTCCCAAAGCGCCAATATGCGTCCCCCGTTTCCTTTTATAGTCGCACCAGGGATGGAAACAGTGGTCTGTAACTGGCAGTGTTCCCCTGCCAGCTTCTACATGGGGTTGATTTTTGAGCATTGATGCATATTTTGTGGATTTTTCTGGGCCACTTCCTGCCCGTTACCCGGGACTGTGATGCGCTCATGGTGCCCCCCCTCATCTCCCCGCCACTTCCGCCCGTCGCTGGGCGGGATGTTTGTGGGGAGTCTGGGCGGATGCTGTCATCGCATCAGCGGCACGCGCCGCACATCCGGGTGACGCCCCTTTGGGGGCGTCGTGCTGTTGAGCGCGCATGATCCAACTTGGCCGACTTCTGGTCTGTGCGGCGTCACTCCAAGGCAGGCTGTCATGCCGCCTGGTTGTGGCCCCGCCTCCAGCACTATCGAGCCAGCGTGACGTTGGTGGCAGTCTCATGCATGTGCGGGACGCTATAAAGGCGTCTCCTTGGTCATCCAGCCCATTTCCACCTGCATGCAGACGCCAGAGCTTTTACCAGTCATTGCCATTCAGCACACTCACAAGGTAACAACGATCATCCCTCACGCAGCTTCCATTTCACTACTCCCTTTAGATTGTGGGTTATTCCTGATGGATTTACCCATTCATTTCAGATACTTCCACTGCACCTTGAGGGAACATCTTACTTCATGAACAATTATGGCTATCTGCTGCCTAGGGATGATGCCTTTGCGCCCCGCTGTGTGTTTGATTCTCTGCCACCTCAGTTCCCGGGACGGGCAGCCTCTCGGCCCTATCTTTCACATGCATCATAATGTGGCACACCCTGTAAGTAACCAGAACTTACCTCCTGTCTTTTCTGGAGGAAATCAGTTTATTACCCTGATCATTATTACTCTGTATTTTCAGATAACCCCTTGCATTTGCCCCTGAGGAGTGTTTCTACATACACGAAACGCCGCGTCGGGCTTACAATGATGCAGCTTTATGCGCTAATGGGACTTTTATTTTGATCAAACAGTTTTTAGACTTGTTTTTACTTCATCACTTACTACCATTGCTGTGTGCTGCTCAGCTCATATATGTCCACACACACACCCTTATTTGATTGATTGCCATCATTCATTGCTATGTATTTTTATGTTTATATCTGTTTATGTATGGAAATTTGGTCATGCTATGTGCTTATGTACACGCTGCCCCCTTTTTTCATTGTACATCCTTTGTATTTATTCAATACATGCATTCAACATTCTTTGGTTTACCTCATTTGTTATCCCCATCAGCCCACTGTTTCATTTAAAGTCCCACCTCCCTTCTTTTTTCATTTGAATATGGGATGGAGATTTCATATGTTATCTCACTCAAAGTCCAAAAGCGCCAATAGGCGTCCCCCGTTTCCTTTTATATTATTTTAGCCAAAACGCCTATGGCATCACGTGATCGGGATTCCTTTTCCGTGGTATCCTGGAACGTGCGTGGCCTCAACTCTAAGTTTAAGAGGGCGCTTCTTTTTCAATATGTCAAACAATATAGTTCGGCCATTCTGGTCCTGCAGGAGACACACCTGGTGGGCAGTAAGCTCATGGCTTTGAAAAGGCCCTGGGTTCAGAGGGCTTTTCATGCCTCTTACTCAACGTATGCTATGGGAGTTTCCATCTTGGTGCATAAGTCTCTCCCATGTGTCATAGATGCGGTTCACACGGATCCGCTGGGTAAGTTTGTTATAGTGGCACTCACGATATGGCAGCAGAGATATGTCTTTGCAGGTATTTATGTGCCGCCACCCTTTAAATCTGAGGTTCTGTATACTATACTGGAGAGGATCACCCCCTACTGTCCTGCAAAAATTTTACTACTGGGTGACTTTAATGCCATCCTTTTCCCCAGATTTGGATAGACCCTTGCCACCTAAGTCCTTCACCGGGGAGTTGTCAAATTGGGCATTATCTGCGGGTGTTACAGAAGTCTGGAGGTGGAAATTCCCATCCACTAAAACATTTTCGTGTTTTTCTACATCCTACAAAACCGCCTTCAGAATTGATTATGCTTTTGCTAACCCCTCTATGCCGACGGACGTTCTAGACGCCTCCTATTTGCCCAGTGGTCTCTCTGACCACAGCCCCCTGCAGATCACCCTGCGCACCTCCTCCTCTCGTAGTGGCTCAATGTGGCGGCTTGGTGCTCAATGGATTTCCCAACCTGACATAGCGGAACAAGCCCCCCCAGCCCTTAGTGCTTACTGGGACTCTAATGACGGGTCATCCTCTCCTGAGATAGTCTGGGATGCTTTCAAGGCATTCACAAGGGGCCATTACATCTCAGCCATCAAGAAGGTTAGGTTACAGCAAACTGCTGCCACTGCGGCATTGGAGAATGGGGTGAAGTTGGCTTCCGCCCACTATGGATTGGATCCCTCCGCCTCAAACTTTGATGCGTTGCAGGCATCCAAACGCAGTCTTCATCTTCATTTAACGGAGGTTACTAGATTAGAATTGTTTCATATGAAGCAAACATTTTTTGAACAGGGGGACAGGAATGGCAGACTGTTGGCAATGATGTCCCGCCATGACACTCCGAATACCGTAATTCCCGAACTTACCTCTCCCACGGGTGAGGCCATCTTATCTCCTGAGGCCATTTTGCTAGCATTCCATGATTTTTACCAATCCTTGTATACCACCACGTTACCCAAGAGCTTAGACCCAGAGGGACTAAATCCCCTCCTAGATCCGATAGCCCTCGGTTGGCTCTCTGACTCGGAGAGATCGCATCTAGTGGCCCCAATAACCACCGAGGAGGTTCTTGCCGTGATTAATTCCCTGTCCACTGGCAAGGCTCCTGGCCCAGATGGTCTTCCGGTTGATTTTTACGTAGAACATGCTGGCATGTTGGCTCCCCGGATGGCTGCCCTATTTACTCATTGCCTGAAGCAGGGCTCTCGCCCTCCCTCCATGGCGCACGCGCATGTTATTCTTATTCCCAAGGCTGGTAAAGATCCAAAGTTCTGTGCCTCCTATAGGCCCATAGCACTTCTTAACAATGACCTTAAAATTCTCACTAAGCTCCTCACTGCTAGACTTAACACTTTACTTCCCTCCCTCATAGACCCGGATCAGACTGGGTTCATGACCCACAAGTCTACGGATATTAACCTTCGTAGATTGTTCACTAATCTTCATGCTAGACATGACAATCTGGGTACCAGAGTAGTTGCCTCTCTTGATATTGAGAAGGCGTTCGACTCAATAGAATGGCCTTTCCTGTGGGAGATTCTACGGAGAATGGGATTCCCCCTGGTTTTTATCCGATGGTTGCAGATTATATCACTCGCCGACAGCTGCCATTCGCTTAGGGGGTCGGCTGTCTCCTGTTTTTCGGCTTGCTAGGGGTACGCGGCAGGGCTGTCCTCTCTCTCCGGCCCTCTTTGCCATTGCCATGGAACCAGTGGCTGAGGCACTACGTGTCTCGCCACACATTAAAGGGCTCCGTCTGGCCTGGCTGGAGGAGATGGTGGCCATGTACGCAGACGACCTCCTCCTTTTTCTAAATGATGCTGGCCCTTCTCTGCAAGGAGCATTGCTGGTCCTAGAAAGGTTCTCTGAGGTAACGGGGCTTAGGGTCAATTGGTCAAAGTCGCAACTGCTGGCCATAGATGAGAACACTAAAGGAGAGGCTTCGGCTTCTCTTCAGCTACAATGGGTGGACAAATTTACATACTTAGGGGTACGTATCTCAAAGAATGTGGCTGACTTCATTTCGCTGAACTTGTCCCCAGTAGTCAACTCAGTCAGGGCCAACAGGAAAGGGAGTAACCGCTCAGGTGTAGCTGATAAATGCTTCACAGGGTCCTAGAGCCGTGGGTGCAGGCAGTGCATATCACAATGCAGAGAACAGGAAAAAATGCTTGGACAGCCGCACTCCAAAAATGGTTGTTTATTGAAACAAAAATGTGAAAAACATATCACAGCATGGAAAGCAGCAAACAGGAGCTGACGCGTTTCACACTGTGACTCAGTGCTTAATCATAGCTATTGAACAATTTAAAATGCACCTCTAATATATGTTCCCAAATGGTATTGAAACAAAAGCAAAACAATTGAAAAAGTGATTAGGTAATTAAACCTCAATTAGTTAATTAGTGGACTGACAGGTGTATGCTATCAGTGCCGTTTAGGGAACATCATGTGAACAAGAATATACAAATATCACACATACACAAATTCATTGAAAACCATAATTAAATGTGACTCTTGGTGTACTTATATCTATATGACTTATAGAATACATGTGTATATATCACACAAATATACACATATGAATAAATCACCTAATTATATAACAATTGAAAATGAAAAATAAAAAACTTTTCTTCCTCTTCTCAAATTCTTTTTATGTCATAAAACAAAATACATTAAATTATAAAGTGAAAAAAAGAGTGAAAAGATTTTTAAAAGTGAAAAGATGTCTTGCTTGGGTGTTGAATGATATAAATAAAATAATAGATTATTATAAGACAGAGTGAAGTGTTTTTCGTGTATATAATATGAAAAAGTAAAAATATAAATTATATGGATGACACAATTAGGACACAAACGGGCAATTAGTGAAAAGATCGTAAGCAAATGCAGTGGTGCATAAGTAAATTAATGGCATACACCCAATTAGCAAAGGCTGGCTTCCAATCCCAAAGTAATTTCCAACTATGTATTAAAGATAATAATGCGGACATTATTATTATTAAGCTTAGTAAACTGCATCCAATGCTGAAAAAGCAGAGGAGTATTGTAAACGTATACAAATGTACACAAAAATTTAAAAATTTCATCTGGTCGGTTCTATAACCTTATCGGGCATGATTGTGGCCATGTATGTGCATTCAATAAAGATCTTATGGCCGTTTAGGTCGTAGCATCTTTATGCAAACGAATGTGCGGCTGTCCAAGCATTTTTTCCTGTTCTCTGCATCAGTCAGGGCCAAGCTGAAAGCATTGAAAACCTTCCTCTGTCCCTGCTGGGGCGTATCAACCTCATTAAAATGAAAATCCTCCCCAAATTTACATATTTGTTTTGTAACTCGCCTCAGTGGATCCCCAAATCATTTTTTTCCCACCTAAATCAAATTTTCTCCTCCTTTCTATGAGGCCCGCTTCAAGTTGACCACTCTCATGCGCCCTTGTTCGCAGGGGGGTCTGGCATTCCCGGACTGCCACAAGTATTTCATTGCGGCTCAATTAGTCACTGCATTCTGGTGGCTGGTTCCGGATAGATCCAACTCGGCCTGGGCCACTGAAGCCTGCAGTGTTACGATCTGCGGAGGCTTTGTCGAACCTCCTTTTGCGGGGTCCGAAGGCTCCATACGATCTGACCCCCTCTATGTGTACCACCCTTAAGGCCTGGAGGGAGGGCTTGGCCTGTGAAAAGTATCCTTCGACTGCAGTATCCCCGAACGCCCCCCTCTGGAACAATCCCAACCTACATCACTTTTTCGAAATCCCAGACCCGGTGGTGTGGACCAAGTACCATGTTAAAATACTCTCAGATGTCACCTCAGACCTCTCGATTTTCTCATTTGATCATTTAATGTCTAACCACAATGCCCCGCCCTCATACGGGTTCAGATATCTTCAGTTGTCCCAT
Organism: Rana muscosa; assembly: GCA_029206835.1. Classification (NCBI taxonomy): domain Eukaryota; kingdom Metazoa; phylum Chordata; class Amphibia; order Anura; family Ranidae; genus Rana; species Rana muscosa. The sequence goes on along the minus strand of CM055117.1, from coordinate 169,309,531 downwards.
GCTTTCAGAGCTCAGTTTCCATCAGGCGAGAGGCAGCTGGTGCAGTCTGACTTGGAGCAGATTTTGCGCTTTGACTGTACAAATAAACCCACCTCCGTGTTATACACACATCTCCTCCGGGTCTCTTCTCCTGAGTTGACCAGGCTCCATCAGCAATGGGGCCGGGATGTTCCGGAGCTGGACTCTGAGGACTGGGAGGATGTATGGGACTTCCCATTTAAAATTCTTGTTTCCCTGAGAGATCGCCTTATTCAATACAAGATTGTCCATAGAGCATATCTCACTCCCGCCCGGGTGCACAGGATGAGGTCTTCCCTCTCCCCGGAGTGCTGGCGTTGTGACCATGCTCCGGGGGACTACATTCATATATTCTGGTCCTGCCCGGTAATTACAGTCTTTTGGTCACAAATCTTTCTGGAGGTGAATGAAGTGTTGTGTATCTCTATTGTCCCATCCCCAAGAATATGCCTGCTGGGGCTGGTGGAGGACCTGGTGCCCAGGGTGGCTGAGAGAACCCTGTTGGGTCTCTTGCTGTTCTATGCCAGAAAGTCCATTGTCCTATGCTGGAAGCGGAGGGCCCCTCCCTCTGTAGGTCTATGGAAAACACTTGTCAATAATGTGATACCCTTATACAAAGAGACTTATGTACATAGAGGCTGTCCGAAAAAATATGACAGGGTCTGGTCTAAATGGTTGGCGGAGCCCTCCACTGCGGCAGCAGACTAGGAGGCTTCACTGAATTCTGATACCATCCATTAAAGTCTTGTTAGACAAACCCTTGCTAACACAGCAACTTAGGTGAGCTAGTTAACTATCATCCTACCCCTGGAGCCTGAGCCGGGCCAGCTCATTGATGATGGTTTATTAGGGTATACGCAAATACTCTAACATATGTTGGATCTGTAGTTCTACCTTATGACCCCTGGGTGGGTCCCGCCCGGGTCCCGCCCATGCTGTTGGCCAAATGTTGGCTGTGCTGTTGTACGTTTGTATTGTCTGTGTTTGTAACAAATAAAATAAAAAACATTTTCAAAAAAAAAAGAGGTCAACTAGGTCTGGTAAGCACAATCTATATCCCATGCACTTTGGGTGTCGTATTAAATATTTTGTTTGGTGAAGGAAAATATATCGCACGAATGGAGAAGCTATTCTTTCCTCTCTCAGCAAGATTGTTTTGTATCACTGGACTATAAGCACTCTATGCAAGTTTGCAAAGTTGGGACTATAATTTATGTTTATTTGTGTAATGATTGATCCATTCACGGATTAATCTTTGGAATTCATCACTCCACATATTATTGTTGATGTATTTTTACTAATATATATGTGCACTAGAATCATTTTTCACTTAAAGCGCCCTCTATAATTTGCACCAATCACTAGATAGAAGGTATCCACTTCATCATCAGGGGAGCAGCTTAGTACTACAGTGTGATTTTTGATTCAATTAAATTTTTGTATATTTGGCGCAGAAATATTTTTTTAGAATTTGTGACAAATATGTTAGTATTTGACTTTTGGAAATCATCTGTAGTTTCTGTACTTTTCAATATATACAATTTTTTTATATTTTACCTGCTATTGTACAATTTGTCATACCTGAATTTTCAGACTCATTAATAATTTCACGCAAAATCACGTACATGTACGTCATTTTGGGGAAGTGGTTGTACCAGGGTGATGCCTGTAGCCAGAGGCATCACCCCGGTACTGTTTTTTTAGAGCGGACGGTCGGCTTTTGTGTGATAACAATCGATGCCGCTAAGCAGCCGTTATCACAAGCTGCAGGAGGGGATGTCCCCCTCCCGCCGCTCCGCCTGGGTCTCCCACGCCACCGGAAGAAATGAGCAGCCAGTCAGCCAGATTGGGAAATCAGCTAGGGTGACGTTACGTGCTGCGCATGTGCAGATAATCCAAGGCATTATCCAGCGGGATGCACTTTTCGACAGAACACCGCCACCACATCTAAGAATTGGTAAGCTGCAATGTAATAATTTTTTGGGGGGGTCTAATACCACTTTAAGCTCGAATCTCAGGCAAAATATATAAGATCACAATGATAAATACTAGATTATTATAGCAATAAAAATCATATGAGAGAATAATGGACAATAATATTGCGTTTAAAATGCAGTGCGATAAAATATTCGGCACCAAATTGCAATATACTAAATTGTTGCTGCTGATTAATCTGCTCTAAAATTCAGTTCTCCAGATTTCGAGTCATTTAAATGATATAGAATTGGGAGCTTGGGATCCTTCTGGCGGTTTTTCAGAATGAAGATGCACATCCTGAATTGAGCTTTTATCTGGACACTGACAGATTTGGCAGATACATTTTATTCTGTCCATGGCTACTTGCAAATACAGTGTGTCAAAGAGATGTTTTGTGACAGATTTTCGTTTAAATGTCCCAACTTAGAGCTGCTGCTGATAGAAGATTAACATAAAAAAAAAAAAAAAAGAATCTCCATCATAGAATAAGTATGTAATATTGTTAGTGAGTTCAGCTTCATGAATATAAAGTTTCGTCTTATCAGTACAGAACCATCAAGCCGAATTGGCCCCGCTGCGTCTTTGAATTAAGTAGGTATTTTTTCATGGCTAACATTTGCGGCTTATTTGTTTCTGTTTCTTTTTTCATTTCTGATGGTTGAAATAAGTAAAAGGTAAATAAAGAATATTAAATCTTTTTTTTAAATGATTTTGTAACTTGGAATGTGCTTGAAATATAAATAGTTTGTCAGTATTTTACAGGAACATTTTTCTTTAACCCTTTAACAAGGGAGCAAGTGAACTTAATATTTCCATCAGACAATTCAAAACCAGTTTCTTGTTATGTATACTTTCTGCCTTGAATTGGCTGCCCAAAGGTAATGAATGGCTGCATAATTTATGCCTTGTGCTCATTGTGCAATGGTTATCCACACTGTGCAGTACTTGTAACATGAAATGTGCATTATTCATGGAAGCACTCTGCAACATCTTGGAAAAATCTCAGCTAGTTTGGAAGCAACTGCCAAATTATACTGATCAGTCTATGAGCATAAATTACAGACAGAAGGATCGACCACAATCCAGAGCCGGAGGTTCCCTTTGGAGTATTTAATACCAGATGGTTTCACTAGCAGAATGTGCTTGGTACATGCAAAAGCACTTAAGGCGATTGGTGGAAAGGTGGTATTGCCAACCTGACTATCTTGCAAGCTTGTTTGTGCTCTCTCAAACTCTGTTCTAGGGCATTCTTTAAATTCTATTTTCAGAACTGGCAGGCTGTAAAGAGGAGACATTTTTGTTGCACAGGTTTTTATTCTGCCAGGTTGCTAGTCTTGCATAACTTCAAGTGTCACTAAACCCACATCATTAAAAACTTTCAATAAATGCTATATTACATGCTGTTCATACTTACCCAGTCACTATAGGATTCCTTTTCTGTATTCTGCAAAAAACCTGGTTGATCCTGCTGTTCTGCCCCCCTCCTGACCATGTCCCCACTGCAGTTGTGTATTTTGCAGAGTAGTGTTGGTAGCTAGTGCACATGCTCAGTTTTCAGTGTATTTATACCCTGAGCATTTCCTCCCTATCACATCTAGCAGCCCATGTGACTATAGTCACACATGTGGGCGTATACACAGTGGTAAATGACAGCCCACTCCCTCCCTCCTCCTTCATGTTCACTAACCAGCTAAACACAATGGGGGTGGGATATTACATCTTGATTGATGGAGGCTCCACCTCCCTCTTATTCTAAGACAAAGGCTGGAGGGGCGTGACACAGCCTGTGATTGGTAGAAATACAGCCACACCATGCTATTGCCAAAAAATAATAAAGATTTTATTTCAAATATATATTTGTATGACAATTTAAAACTGTTTATTGATATTAGTTATTTATTTTTACTCTGTATCCCAATTTTTTTGTGATCAGCAGCAGAGGACTAGAAGCTCCTCCTGCCACTGTTTCCCTGCAGACAGGCTGGGAAAGAGCGGGGTCACATGACCGCTGTATATCAATTAGGAAAAAAGGTACTTGGATATTTTTTTTTATTACAGTACCATCATCCGCATACAGAAAGAGAAGGGATAATGTAAATTAAACTGTGTGTGTTTAGTATCACTTTAACCGCTTGCCGACCAGCGTACGATGATATATACGTCTGCACAATGGCACGGCTGCGGAAATGGGCGTACAGGTACGTCCCCTTTAAATTGCGGCTTAGTGGGCTCAATGTCCGCCGGGGGACCGCGATTGTGACACAGAGCTGCAGAACAGGGAGATGCCTTTGTAAACAAGGTATTTCCCTGTTCTGCCTAGCAACATGACAGGGATCTACTGCTCCCTATTATCGGGCGCAGTGATCTCTGTCTTGTTGTAGTGAGCCCATCCCCCCCACAGTTAGAATCACTCCTTAGGACACACTTAACCACTTGATCGCCCCCTAGTGTTTAACTGCCAGTGTCAGTGTCCTTCCCTGCTAGTGTCATTTACACAGTAATCAGTGCATTTTTACAGCACTGATCGCTGTATAAATGTCACTGGTCCCAAAATAGTGTCAAAAGTGTCCGATGTGTCCGCCGCAATGTCACAGTCATGATAAAAATCGCAGATAGCCGCCATTACCAATAAAAAAAAATTATGGAAAAAATGCCATAAATCTATCCCCTATTTTGTAGACGCTATAACTTTTGTGCAAACCAATCAATATACGCTTATTGCGATTTTTTTTTACCAAAAATATGTAGAAGAATACACGTCGGCCTAAACTGAGAAAGAAATTTGCTTTTTTATATATTTTTTGGGGATATTTATTATAGCAAAATGTAAAAAATATAGCTTTTTTTTCTAAATTGACGCTCTTTTTTTTGTTTATAGTGTAAAAAATAAGACAGGTCTTAAACAGGTATCTGCACTCCCCTCCCCCCTGAAAGGTGCCAATTGTGGCACCGGAGGGGGGGGGGGGAGGATTCCGATGAGCGGAAGTTCGACTTTAGGGCAATTTTGACTAGCTTTTGTTCACATCAGCTTTTCTCTCCATTCAAGCTTAGAAGGAAGTCAGCTGCAGATCAAATGCACATGCCAATGAAAAGTGACCGCATCTTAAACTGATCAAATGTAAGAGACAAGACAAGCGCAAAGCCTGTCGACAGGCCCATACAATGCTAGAAATATAAGCAGAAGGGTATTTAATAAACTACAAAGGCCAAGGTTAGTTTCAACACTCATAAAAAGTGAAGTTCTACAATAAACATTGGAAAATGAAGGCCCGTTTTAAAAACCTGCTTCTAGGATAAAAAAGTTGAGTTGCATGCCCTTTCAAATATATGGGGAAGCTGCACAACACTGTCAATTTGTCTCTGTATGTTATTTTGTAAACCTGTAAGACCCCATACACACTATTAGATTCTCTGCAGATTTTTGTCTTCAGATTTCCCAAAACCATGTAGTGCAAAGACCTGCCTGATTGCATACAAATTGAAACTCTAAAGGCCCATACACACGATCGGACTTTCCGACAACAACTGTCCGACGGACGTGTTTTTTCGGACAATCCGACCGTCTGTATGCTCCATCGGACAATTATTGTCGGTTTTTCAACGAACAAATGTTCGCTGTGCATACTCTCAAACTTTCCGACAACAAATGTGTTACGTCGGCTCATCCGATCGTTTGTACACAAATCCATCAGACTAAAACCCAAAGTACAAACATGCATGCTCAGAACCAATGTTAAACATCAGCCAGCAATAGCAGAAGTTGCCCAAAGGGTGGCGGTAAAGAGCTGAAAAAACGTGGTTTGGTGAATGTTGGCTGAAAAAGTTCTGCCGTGTGTATGCATACCAAGTTCACGGCCAACGCCCCTTCGGACCAAAATCCACGGAAAAGTCCGATGGAAGTCTGATCGTGTGTACGAGGCTTTAAGTTTTGACTTCATATTATATGGTTTTGTTAAATCTGAAGACAAAAATCTGAAGGCCATATAAGAATGACTGAATTCATAGCAGATCTTACCAGATTTCTGATTTAACCCCCTTGGCGGTAATTCCGAGTCAGGGTCGGGGTGAATTTTTCATGGTAACCCCGAGCCATTGCAGGATACAGGGAAGTTACTTACCTTGTTCCCTGTATCCTGCGATGTCCTTCCGCAGTGTCTGCGAGCCGTGTCTCGCTCGATCCACACTGCCGAGTGCCGAGCTCCGTTCCCTGCAACGTTGCGGTGCACGGGGGCGGAGTTCGGCGCCAAATTCAAAAAGTAAAAAATCCTACTGATTACAGTACTGTATCAAATAATTACACACCCCCTTTGTCCCTAGTGGTCTGTCCAGTGTCCTGCATGCAGTTTTATATTATAAAAACGGTTCTTTCTGCCTGGAAACTGGAGATTGTCCACAGCAACCAAAAAGTGTCCCTTTATGTCAAAAGTGGTTTTAGACCAGCTAAAAAACAGCGATAATAAATTAGAATCACTTGTAGAATTGAGAGATAGCGATTTGTGGGGAAATTCGTCATCAAACACTAAATCTAATGACAGCGACAATTCTGCAACTGAGCAAATTTCAGTGTTTTTGATTTGATTACATTATTGAATAATTTTTATTATAATTACATTAAGATTTATAGTTATTTATTATAATATAATTTATGATTTTGTGTTTCAAACTTTATCATACCCGGGATGTCTACTAGACTCTTGTTTGGTCAGGTTTAAGTGAGTTATTCCTAAGAATTGCAGGCCTACAATACATAACACCAAATTTCCATGCAAAATAATTGTACCGCTTTTGGTACAAAATTCCAGACAGAATCATACCGCCAGGGAGGTTAAAAAAAAAAAAAAAAAAAAAGCTCCTTCATATTACCTCCAGTCTGTGGATGTGACCTAAACCTATGTATTTGGTCACATTAGGACGTGCAAAAGTGGCTTGTTCCTTTGTTTTTTGTTTTTTTTGTTGTTGCTTAGTTTCAAAAACTTCACTTCTTGTATGAGATTTTCTTATCCACTGAAATATTACTCTCCAGTAAGGGAAGACTTTGCTCAAAGCAGATAATAAAGTCTTGCAGTTTGAGCTATGTTTTTAATAAGTCTTCGAAAGCCCTTTGACTAAGCAGAGGCCTCCTAAAGGGTCTTTGAAGAGGCAGAAGTATATGAAATATATGAATTATGAACAAAGCAAACTGCCCACACAAATAGAGCTTCTGGTCCAAAGCATGAAATAAATTCTGCTGAAGTGTCTCTGGATGAAGCCGAGGTGAACCATGGTCTGCTGATTGTACCGCCTTCAGAACGGAGAAAACAACCTGTTGAAAAGAACTAGTTGGGAGTATCCTGACCATTTTTCACTATCATCACCTCTGAGAAAAAGAAATTACCTTGTGATTGATCATAAGAGACACAGCGTACAATGAGATTTTCTCAGGTTAGTACCAGCAAGTGCTAAAAAGTTCATTTCTGCTGTGAACAGAAGTCATTTATAAGATCCAGGGAGCTAAATGAAGAACAGCTCAGTCCTTCGAAGACCGAAGAAGCAAGAGCAGAAGAACACCATTCATTAACATTTTTTTCACATGAGAAAGTTTTACCCATGAGAAGAACTGTATATAACTTCTCCTAGATCTCCTCTATAACCTTCTAAGAAAGCCAGCTTTTTAGCAGTAAAATCAGTTTAATAAAATTAATATGATGTTGGCTAGTACAATATTTATTAAAAGCTAATTGAAAGTATAAGAAAAATGAAATTTAGGTCAACAAATGACAGTCAGACCCTTTAAACATTGGCTGCTGTTTCTTTGACAGTGTTGGCAGGAGGGGCCAGAACCAGCAGGAGGAATGCCATTGGAGCAAGGACTAAAGTAAGAAATACTCCACATTGGAGCATCCTCTAGATCAGTGGTCGCCAACCTTTTGGACCTCACGGCCCACTAAACGCACAATTTTGAACCCTAAGGATCACTGACATAAATTTGACATGCCTTATACACACATTTCTCTGGCTCTCTGTCCCCCCCCCCCCCCCCTCCCCCTGGATCACACTGGAAATAACATTTGGAGGTATAAAAAGGCAGGACCCCTGGGGACCACCAACATTTTCTAGTGGACCATCAGTGGCCCCTGCTTGGGGACTGCTGTTTTACAACATGAATCCTTCATCTGCTATAGGGGTGTATTTTCATAGTTTTTTTTCTGCTTTCCAGAATTAGATTTAAAGTGATATTAAAGTAATTTTTTTTTTTTTTATTAAAATAAAAAAACATTATGTACTTCCTCTGTGCAATATTACACAGAGCTATTCCTTACCTCTTCTTTGGAGGTCCATTGCCTGCACTCTCCACTCCTCCTTCCAAGTGCCCCCATAGCAAGCTGTGTGCTATGGGAGCAGCCATGCCTCATCGGCGTGCTCCCAAGCCAGGCTATGTACATCCATAGACACACACAGCACAGCTCGGCCATGCTCCTCACTCCCTTCTCACAGGATTTAACTGAGAGCATCAGTGTAGCCTGTAAATCCAGGAGGAGAGGAGAGCAGGGCTGCCATCAGAGGGACAGCGTCAGAGCCATCAGATAAGAGCCATCAGATAGACTTTAAACCACTTTAATAAAGATCGATAGCCTCTATTCTAAAATGCTTCTAAAGGCAGGAGGTTCCATGATCAGTCCCGTTACCCCCCCCCCCCCAACCACTTATATACTTACCTGGCTCCTCTTTTGATTTTGATCTTTTGATCCAGCACTGCGCAAGTCTGCAGCAGCGCTGGTCTGCTATCCCTCTCTCTCACAGGCACATAGACAGCCATTGGCTCCTGCTGCTGTCAATAAAATCCTATGAGGAAGGAGTGAGGACGGGGCTCAGTTGCACTTTGTGTGTCTATAGATGCACACAGCCCAGCTCAGGAGTGAGCCTGCATGAGTGCTCTATTCCAAGCGGAGGAGCAGACAGCACCGACTGGGGACCTCAAAAAAAATGTATACCTTTACAACTACATTAAAGATGCAAAAGACAGAAATTAATACATAAAGGTTTTCATGAATACATCCTTTGGTGGGCTATATACTGTATATACTATAAAATATATATATATGATTTGCTGTAGTAGAGGGCATCAGTGACTAATAGGGAGACACTTATAGGGTGGCGGACAATCTGGCGCTAACAGACACTATCTGTGTAGGTCACTTACTGACACTGACGTCGCTAATAACACTTAGGTCTCTTGCACACAGTTCTGATGTTTAGGAATCAGCATTTCTGGACGTAATTTCAATTCACCCGTGTTACACCCATTTGCGCGTATAATACATTCCTTATAGCAAAATTTATGAAAATTCTATTTATTCTCACATGCGCATATTTAGGTGAACCAGCACAAAATACTTTTCTATTTTTTTTTTTTAATAATGAATACACAGTGCTTGTTTGCATACCTTTTGTGTACATTGTAAACAATAGGTTGCATTTTAGATCAGTAAAAAGAAAAACGCTGTACTGAGCTTTTTCAAGCTGCAGTGTGCAAGATGCCTAATACAGTGATCAGTGATAATACTGTACACTAATACTGTACTGACACTGGCTGAGAAGGGGTTAACATCTAGGGGCAATCAAGAGGTTTACTGTGTGCCTAAGAATTGTAATATGTGCTGCCTTTACTTTCTGATCTGGCTGTGTTTTCTCCCTGCATTGCATTTTACACTGTACTTTTTTTTTTAATCACTATTATCTCTACAGCAACAGTCAAGTGTCAGGAATTTTTTTATTTTTTTTTTGGGGGGGGGATCTGGGATCTATAAGAACCCAAATCCCTCCTTAGCAATGAAAAGCATTCAAAACGTCAAGTTTGGCTGTTTTGAATACAATTTTTTTTTTTTTTACAATCTGGCGCCTTTAAGGCTCCAGAAAACCGGAAGTGCTGTTATGACATTGCTTCCGGGTTACTAGATCGGAGACCCGATCAAAGCTGATAACAGCTTTGTTTGGGTCTCCGGCCAGCTGGCAGACGTGCCGGGTGGTCTTTGGAGCCTCCTGGTGGAATGGGAGAGCCTGAGTGAGCCGAGGGGGGGGGGGCTAGGGACGATGGCAAGCATCTCCTCCCACTGCTTGTAATAACAGCTGGGCGGTTGTTATTACAAGAAAGCAGACTGTGTGCTCTAAAAAACAGGGTGAATCCTGCAGCTGCTGGTACAACCACTTGAAGCTGAAGGCCGGCGTGAAGGGGTTAAACTCAGTGGCAGCACGTAATGCAGGGGTGCCGCCCCCTTAACCATGTGTCCGGCCCCCCAATCTACTTGCGGGGCGCCGGACGCATGGATTCCAATGTTTTTTTTTTTTAAGCACGTGATTAGAGCCAGAGGCTCTAATAGGCTTCAAAAAGGGGTGGGCTCGGGGCCCAGAGCACTGCGCCCTGAGCCCACCCAGTTGGGTGACAATAGCGAATGAACATTTGCTATTGTCACACTGATTCTCCTCCCGGCCATTCAGGAAGTGGGTCCTGAGAACTGTTTCCCGATTGGCCTAAAGCGATCCTATTGGACTAGGGGGAGTAGGGAGGATATGCACAGCCACCGTGATGCTGAGGAGATGCAGGGGAAGCCCGATCCACCCACCAGCCGCCACTGGATGATGGCGGAGGGACACAGGGGAGATGGAGGCGGGGAAGCCGCTGCCGGTGGGCTTGGCTGTAGGGGTATAGGCGACTTCCTTCGAAGTAACGGCGCCTGTAACCCAGTTGACCCGGTGAGCTCGGGGTGCTTTGGTGGGCTGGTCCACCTCGAAAAGGAATCCTCTTGCTCGATCCAAACTCTCTCTGCTCCTTGGCGCAGGTTGCGGGAACTCCTTCCCCTTTTCTCTTCCTGCACGTAGCTTGCAGGCTTTTCTTCCTCTGGATCCGCCCACGAACTACGCAGTTAGAAAAAGAGAACAGTTCTGTTCTCGTCCAAAATACAGTAACACAGTCCAACTTCCTCAATGGCCGACTTTTCCAAAACATAGAAAATAATCCAATTGTGAGAGGTAGCTGCAAATCCCGGACTCGAGCCCCCACATATAGCACTTACCCCCATTTAAGGGACCGGCTTGTTTTGTTTTGGGTCATGCAAACTACCTCCAAGGCTTCCGTTGTCAGGGTATAGAAAGTCTCTAGAAAAAGTCAATGTCCACACAAATGTAAAACCTAAACAGGAAGGCTTTATTTTTCCTTTCTGCTGCTGTGGGAACTTGTAGAGAAAGTAGGAAACGAGAGAAGAATAGGGGAAGGTTCAGGCACGCAACACTAAAGGCACAACGTCGCCACTCAAACCTGAGTGGGAATTGCTTACCCAGATAGTCCCGTTCACTGGTCCTAGCAGCCGGGATGATGCACGGATCAAATTTATCTGAGAATTTAGGGATGCGATCAGGAATCCTCTGCCACAGGACTATCAAAATCCCAAACCTCCCAGACAAGCAATAGAAAGAACCCTTATGCCAGATCGGCATATTGCAGGGCTTTTAGTAATGGATCCCTCCTTAGGTGAGTCTCCAGGCCTCCTCCCGAGACAGCAGTACCGTCGCCAGTCTCCTCTGGGGCAGATCTTCCCCTGGCCTCCTTTTCTAAGAGTGTGCTTCCCACAGGTGGGTAGCTTGGAATCCTTTCCAATGGCATAGGCCCCAGCCAGCAGAGCTGGGCCTACCAGGCAGCGATGCAGCCTCGGGCTGAAGGTGCACGGGCCTGGAACACACACACGCACCCCGTGCCATGCGGGCCACAAGGCGCGCACACAGGACCCCCAATTAATGGTGTCTGCCCCTTATGTACCCTCTCCCAGCATGCACAGCAGGCCAACCACGCCCACTGTGTGGCTGCTGAGAAAGGACACCCAATGTGCTGTGATACCCCTGTATTTCAACCTGTTCCGGTGGTGGCAGTGCCACCTACAGGCGAACAGGGAACACAACTGCCAGGCAGTATCACACCCAGAGCAGAAGCAAATTTCAACACAATTATCCAGGTCTGAGCCCAACTACTGGCTCAGACTACCCCTAAATTTACACATAGCGTCCCAACCATTTGGGAAGGGCGCTACACACACCCCCTCCAGAAAAGACACTGTCCCCACTGGCTGAGGAGAACAAAAATTCTCAATCCCGAAGGTTTTGAGAAAAAACAAACATTTCCATGCGGCTGAGAAGGGAGAAAGAAAAGAAGAGAGAAAACACTCAAGATAACATTATAATAATTGACATAGCTCTCCAAATATGACATTTCAATTTCCATATGCAAAAATACACACCACCCATTACTGACTATCTACCCCACCCTATTCTCTGGTGGTCTTGATAGTAGCTCTGGTACCTGCAAGAAAACACAGACAACATGCATAGAAAATGCAAACATCCTAACCACTAATCATATTCTATATACAGAGAAGTAAACTGTTTCCCCGAGAGGAAGCAGTTCCCTTCTTAAAAAGTTTTAGATGCTAAGCCTAGCATAAAAGTTTTCCTAATCCTAAGTGCTGTAATGGACAAAAAGTCTCTCTATTTCTGCAGACCACTGCCACCTAGTGTCGGCAGAGTCACAACGTCCTTTTACTGGTTACGCAGGGGTTGCAACACAAATACAAGAAACATCCCATTGTTGACCACGGCGTTCTCTCACCACAATATCCTAACTGACTAATCCCCAGAGTTCACTCAGAGGAAAAAAAAAATATTTTCTAAGAGAGAGAAAAAAAACACGCTCTGTGTGTCTTCCTCTTTTTAGAGCAATGGACCTCTTTCAGTAGAGGACAAACAAATCGTCAATCCAGGGTGCTCCTTTCTGTGCAAAGATAGGGAACAAATAGCAAAGTCAAATTCCTATCTCAGAGGTTCAAAGATAAAAATTTGGATCCGGAAGGGTCACCGACTTCCACTGCTTGTCCAGGGTTGTAACAGAATACACAACATCCTTTCTCCCTGGGCAGCAAATTACAACTCTGTCAGCGTGAATGTGCCGACTATAGTTCCAGTCCCGGCGGCAACTCCTGAACCGGTCAGTCATGGCAGCTGAATGGTCAAAGTTTCTGTACGGCTTGGGCACTTGAAGATAGTCCCAGATTGCGTCCCCGTGCCACTGTTCACGGCAAGATTCAATTTCAAACATTAGTTCCTTGGGCACATAAGGGAACACCAAACCATACTGCTTTGGTGGGCTGGTCCACCTCGAAAAGGAATCCTCTTGCTTGATCCAAACTCTCTCTGCTCCTTGGCGCAGGTTGCGGGAACTCCTCCCCCTTTTCTCTTCCTGCACGTAGCTTGCGGGCTTTTCTTCCTCTGGATCCGCCCACGAACTACGCAGTTAGAAAAAGAGAACAGTTCTGTTCTCGTCCAAAATACAGTAACACAATCCAACTTCCTCAATGGCTGACTTTTCCAAAACATAGAAAATAATTCAATTGCGAGAGGTAGCTGCAAATCCCGGACTCGAGCCCCCACGTGTAGCGCTTACCCCCATTTAAGGGACTGGCTTGTTTTGTTTTGGGTCATGCAAACTACCTCCAAGGCTTCCGTTGTCAGGGTATAGAAAGTCTCTAGAAAAAGTCAATGTCCACACAAATGTAAAACCTAAACAGGAAGGCTTTATTTTTCATTTTCTGCTGCTGTGGGAACTTGTAGAGAAAGTAGGAAATGAGAGAAGAATAGGGGAAGGTTCAGGCACGCAACACTAAAGGCACAATGTCGCCACTCAAGCCTGAGTGGGAATTGCTCACCCGGATAGTCCCGTTCACTGGTCCTAGCAGCCGGGATGACGCACGGATCAACTTTATCTGAGAATTTAGGGATGCGATCAGGAATCCTCTGCCACAGGACTATCAAAATCCCGAACCTCCCAGCCAAGCAATAGAAAGAACCCTTATGCCAGATCGGCGTATTGCAGGGCTTTTAGTAATGGATCCCTCCTTAGTTTTTTACAATATCTATCCATGTGCCGCCTAAAGTCCATTCTTTAGTCCATTCATATTCCCTCCTTAGGTGAGTCTCCAGGCCTCCTCCCGAGACAGCAGTACCGTCGCCAGTCTCCTCTGGGGCAGATCTTCCCCTGGCCTCCTTTCCTAAGAGTGGGCTTCCCACAGGTGGGTAGCTTGGAATCCTTTCCAAAGGCATAGGCCCCAGCCAGCAGAGTGTTGTGCTGTGATACCCCTGTGCTGTGATACCCCTGTATTTCACCCTGGGCCAGTGGTGGCAGTGCCACCTACAGGCAAACAGGGAACACAACTGCCAGGCAATATCACACCCAGAGCAGAAGCAAATTTTAACACAATTATCCAGGTCTGAGCCCAACTACTGGCTCAGACTACCCCTACATTTACACCTAGCGTCCCAATTTGGGAAGGGCGCTACACATATTTATATATACATTTTTTTTTTCCAATTTCAGTTAGGATTGTTGTTTTACAAGCATGTCTAGTCTATCAAGCCAGATCAGACGTGAAGCTAAAAAGTAAAAGCAAGAGCAGAAAATCAGCTAAATATCTCCTGTGAAGAACAATAATGTATGTTTTCTCTGGTTAATTAAATGTTTACCCCAGAGTTTTACAAAATGATAAAACTCCTTCACAGCTGAGCTGGTATTCAGAGCTGGCAGATAACTGATGTCATAAACACAAAATTTGACTATAGTCTATCCCAACTAAACTGAAGTGCAATATGTTCCAACTTGTGACTTCAGAGCACTGCATTCAGTAATAAGCTTCTTATCTCAGACGAGACACCTGGGCGCCATTGTCATTCAGAGAAAAGAGATTTTGTCAGTTATTCATTTGCATACAAATCTAGGGAGACAAATTTATATTACAGTGAAAACTCCATTGGGATCTGCACTGATCAGTGGTGGACATGTGACCTGTGCATAAATTTATGCTGAACCCCAAGAGAACAAGGACACCAAAGGTTACGCAGGGTGACACATGGCCTATTGTTTAAGATGGAAAAGGCCCTTCCTTTCTTTTGTCCAGACCACAATGAAAATCTATGGCATGGGAATAGATGCTTTGGTGCTGTTGATGACCCAAAGGGGAGGCCAAAGTTGGTATCATAGAGGTCAAGTATGGAACAGAGACAACATGGTCAACAACTCTGGTGAGGTAGCACTATGGCAGGACATGCGCTAGTGCACTAGTACTTTTACTTTTTTTTAACATAACCCAGTTTCCAGGTATCAAATGTACACAGCTCTGTGCACTTCTGACTACCTCTGTAATTATAATCAGCAGACATTTTATTTATTGAAGAGGGAGTGCAAAGTCACTGGAGTTGAGTTTAATCAAAAAGATAGAGAGAAGGTCAGAAGTAAACCAGTTTCTGTCTTAAGCCCCATACACACTATTAGATTTTCTGCAGATTTTTGTCTTCAGATTTACCAAAACTATATAATATGAGGTCAAACCTTAAAGCCCCGTACACACGATCGGTTTGACTGATGAAAACCGTCCGATGGATGGTTTTCATCAGACCAACCGATCGTGTATGGTACCCATCGGTCTTTTTTCCATCGGTTGTAAAAAATAGAACTTGTTTTAAAATTTTCCGATGGATAAAAAACCGATGGGAATTTCCGATCGTCTATGGGCAAGTCCATCGGTTAAAAAACCCACGCATGCTCAGAATCAAGTCGACGCATGCTCAGAAGCATTAAACTTAATTTTTCTCGGCTCATCGGAGTGTTTTACGTCACCGCGTTTGGAACGGTCGGTTTTTTGACGGATTTCCGATGGACAAATCCATCGGACGAAAATCCATAGGTTATCCGATCGTGTGTACGGGGCTTAAGAGTTTAAATTTGTATGCAATCAGGCAGGCCCTTGCACTACATGGTTTTGGTAAATCTGAAGACAAAAATCTGCAGAAAATCTAATAGTGTGTATGGGGTCATGGGCCTCATGTACACTGCTGCTGGTAAACTGACGTTTAGGAGCAGTTGGGCATTTTTTTGCAACTGCCCCTGAACTCTCCTCTGTTATCTTATCAGTACATGTACACAGGGTCGTTTATAGTCGTTTCTAGGCAGTTGAGTTTAGAGGCTTTTTTTGGAACGCAAATAAAATGGGTTCAGAAACTGAGTTTAGAGGCATTTCAAGCGCCAAACGCTTCTAAACATAGCTAAACGCGGTAACTCGCATTTTGCCTCATTTCGTACAGGCGTTTTTCATTTTTGGCTATTTAAATTTTTGTTTATATATTTTCATTTTTTTTAGAAACGCTTCTAAACGCAAATGCGGCATGTAAACGCGGCAAAAGGGATGTTTTAAACTTGGGTTACTATCTGTCAAGTTAAATCGTTTAGGAGAAGTTGTAAAAATGACCCGTGTACATGAAGCCTAATGATGTTATCTTAAATAAACGCTCCTAGACACGAACGCGGCAAAACACGACTAAACGCGGCATAAAAACGCAGCTAAACGGACGTTTTTAAACACCGGTTTTAAGTGGTCAAGAAAAACGTTCAGAAGAGGTTGCCTGAGCGTCCCGTGTACATTAGGCCTTAAACTGTCACTAAGCTCTCCCTGTTAAAATACATATCTAATCCAGCTCACAGTACGCACAAACCTTCTTTTAAATCAATTTTTATAAAAACTTGGCAAAATATTTTTCTAGAATTACTATCTTCCGCACTTCTTTTTTAAATAAGAGCACATATCTTGTGGTCACATGTACCGCTCTAAACATACTACATTTCCCAGAAATCAATGCACTTCCTGTACTGCTCCATATACTGCAATTTACTTGAATGAAAATGTATTCCCTCTACAAAACTCTAATCCTGGTACCATTGTCACACTGAAGGAGGTCAGCAGTAATGTGTGGGTGATGATGCATGAATGGGTGTTTTGGTATGCTTATACACGGTGGTGTTGGATGCCTCAGCATGTGTAATTGTAGTACTTATCGGGAGTGAGCACTGGCGGGTGACTATGTTCACAGTTATAGTGGGGATATGAAGAGAGAATGTTGCTAAACCATACTGCCAGGGCTTTTTTTCTCAGAGAATAGGTGCAGGTACTACCCCTTTTTAAGTCACCCCTTGTCTCCGCCCCTATTCACCTCCAAGCACAGCCCCTTGGTTCCACCCCTACCCACCTCCCAGTACCGCCCCTTTTAGAGCATACAGAACCAAATATAATTTTTTGGTGCTAGGTAGTTTGTATGGAATTTGCAAACAAAATGCTGTAAAATAGATCCCCTGCAGCAACAATAGACCCCCCAGCAAAAAATAGATCCCTCCCAACAACAATAGACCCCCCAGCAAAAATAGATCCCTCCCAGCAAGAATAGACCCCCCAGCAAAAATAGATTCCTCCTAGCAACAACAGTCCCCTCAGAAACAATAGATCTCCCTAGCAACAATAGATTCCCCCCCCCAGCAACTACAGCTCTCCTAGAAAGAGTAGACCCCCCCTCGGGGAACAATAGACTCACAACCCCAGTAACAATAGATCTCCCAGTAGCCAGCAACAGTAGACCCCTCCCTCAACAGTAGGTTTCTCCCATCAACAACTGACACCCTGCAACAAAGTTCCCCCGAACAACAGCAATAGATACCCCCAGTGACACTAGATACCCCAACAACCAGCATGAATAGACCCTCCAGCATACCCCAGCACTCCTTGTCCTTTGTTCCCGCAAAAAAAAAGCCCTGACTACTGCTATAAGAAGGGCCCCAGATGAAGAGGATTCATTGTATGCCGTATCAGTTACTATTTTTAATATAAGATTTAGTGTCACTTTAAGCACTCTAAAGTGGGATTTTGGTCAGCAAATTTAGGCCCTGGTAGATCACTTCAGGCTGGCCCCTTTTGTAAAACTTAAACATAAAAATAAGTGCCTATACTGCTTACAGTCCAGTAGTACTCAGTTCCACCCTGCTCTGCACATGCTCAGTTGGTCTTTATTTTTCGCCACTGTGCCAAATTCGTAGAGGCCAATCTGCTGACAGCCTAAAGATTTACTGCTGTTCAGGGGCTCTGTGCTTCAGCAAAATGGCAGCCTCCAGCAAGAAGAAACAGGCCATTTACAGCACACACTGGTTTTGGTAGCATAATTATTAATGTGGAATGTATGTTCCTTGCTAAAGAACATTATTTTAACCACTTGCTGACCACCCTATAGCACTTTTACTGCTACAAGGCGGCAGCTGTGTGCAGGATCACATATATATATATATATATATATATATATATATATACGTGATCCTGCACTTCCGCCTTCAGAGGGGGTGCGGGCGTGCCGCCGGCGGCCCCCTTCTGCTTTGATAATTGACAGCAGAAGCCGATTTGCATTTGCCGACACCCACCGATCGTTGGTAAAGCCATAGCTCCCAACTGTCCCTGATTTCGAGGGACTGTCCCTGATTTGGAGCAATGTCCCTCTGTCCCTCATTCCTCCTCATGTGTCCCTCATTTTGGTCTGATCTATATAGATGTATATAAAATGGACGTTTTATCTTTCAAAAAGTGTTTTCCAGCACTAAACCTTTCATCTGATTTCTAAATGGCTGCGTTTGTAAATTTCAAAAGCCAATATAAAGGAATAGTTGTGGTAAAAAAGCACTTGTGGGTTTATCCAATCTTGTTTTTTTGAACAATTTTCCTTTAAGGGGGCGTGCCAGGGTGTGTGTCCTATGCCTACATACTTTTGCTGATAGGTGTCCCTCATTCCAATCTCAAAAGGTTGGGAGGTATGGGTAAAGCACAGAGGACTGAGATATGCCCTCTGTAAACAAGGCATATCTCCGTTCTGGGGGGGGGGGGGGTGTATTCTGTGTCTCTGCAAAGCAGGGACTAGAATTGATTTCTACCCCTAGTAAAAGCAGCACACTATGTACACAAAAACACTGGCTAGGAACACAGTTAACCCTTTGATAGCCATAGATGTTTCACCCTTCCCTGCCAGTGTCATTAGTAGAGTAACAATGCATATTTTTAGCACTAATCACTGTATTGGTGTCACTGGTTCCCGCAAAGTGTCAGATTGTCCACCACAATAAGTTCCACTATAAGTCGCTGATCACCGCCATTACTAGTATATAAAAAAAAAAACATAAATATATCTCATAGTTTGTAGGCACTATAACGTTCCCGTAAACCAATCCAATATACAATTTATTTTATTTTTTTACCAAAAACATGTAGCAGAATACAGGTTTGCTTTTTTTTTAAAAGAAATTTGATTTTTTAAAAGTTTTTCATTGGATGTGTTTTATAGTAGAAAGTAAATATATATATATATATATATATATATATATATATTGTGAGGGGGTTAGCTCGGCAGCGGGTGTGTGTGACCCCCGGGATGGGCTCCCCACACAAAAACAGGCCCAGCAAACGGAGGTTGTGGTTTTCAAAATCAAAAAGGTGCGGTTTATTTTCTATTTACAGTGACAAAACACAGCAAAGCAAAAGAAACATAAACAAAATAAATCCTGGTCAACTTGACCTCTGACTAAACATACAGGTTTCCTAACTAACAACTGGGATCAGCCTAGTGCTGTCCTAGTCCCTAAGTCCCTGGTTTTAAATGTCCAAGCAAATAGCCACACAGGCTTTGTCTCACCGCACAGGGGTTCACTCTCCCTAGACAGTCCACACAGGTCTGGGTCCAGGCATGAGCTAACCCCTAATGAAGCTGGGAGTTCTTATAGAGGCCTAAATGAGCTGACAAGCTTCAGCTGGTCTCATCAACTCCCTGTCTGCACGACGCCCCACACTCTCCCTAGAGGTATGAGTCATCCATGAGCCCACTAGCCTCAGCTGAGCTTATACAACTCTCCACCTAGTTGTATAAGTCGGCGTAAAGCCTGAATCTGGGCGAAATATATCTACCCCCCTGGATGCAACCAGGTGACTTTACCTTCCTGCTGTCACATACCCCCCCCCCCCTCTTGTTTTAACCTCGGGGTTGGAACACCAGCAATCAGGCATTCATGTACTCGAGACAAAGCATCCACATTCCCCATTTGAACGCCAGGGCGATGCTTTACTGTGAAGTTGAATTCCTGTAGGGCCAGGAACCACCTATTCACTCTTCTATTTGTCTCCTTGTTTTGAGCCATCCACTTTAACGGAGCGTGATCCGTAACCATGTCAAAGTGCCTACCTAGCAGATAGTACCGAAGGGAATCTAGAGCCCACTTCACCGCTAAACACTCCTTTTCAACGGTGGCGTAATTTACCTCATGGGACTTCAACTTCCTGCTGAGGTAAATGACTGGGTGCTCTTCCCCGTTCCAGACCTGGGACAATACTGCTCCTAACCCCACATCTGACGCATCACTTTGTACGACAAAGTCTTTAGAGAAGTCGGGTGAGTACAACACTGGCTGGCTACATAAGGCTTGTTTCAAGAATTGGAATGCTGCCTCAGCCTCGGGGGTCCATTTAATCATGACCGACCCTTTCCCCTTCGTCAGGTTGGTTAGGGGCACAGCCTTAGAAGCAAAGTGGGGAATGAATCGCCGATAATACCCAGCGATTCCCAGAAAGGCTCGTACCTGCTTCTTGCTGTTGGGACGTGGCCAACTCTGGATGGCCTCGACTTTGTTGAGTTGGGGTTTTATTACTCCCCTCCCAATGGTGTACCCAAGATATTTGGCCTCCTCCTGCCCAATGGTACACTTCTTGGGGTTAGCCGTAAACCCCGCTTCCCGAACAGAGTCCAGGACTGCTTGCACTTTTGGCAGATGTGAGGCCCAATCTGTGCTATGGACAATTACGTCATCCAGGTAAGCCGCAGCATACTTCCGATGGGGCCTCAGCATCTGGTCCATTTTCCGCTGGAATGTGGCCGGCGCATTCTGTAACCCGAACGGCATTATTTTATATTGGAACGCCCCGTCTGGGGTTACAAATGCGGTTTTCTCTTTGGCCGACTTGGCCAGGGGGATTTGCCAATACCCTTTTGTGAGGTCAAGAGTCGTCATGTATCGGGCTGTTCCCAGCCGGTCGATCAACTCATCTATACGTGGCATGGGGTAGGTGTCAAATTTTGTAACTTTGTTCAACTGACGAAAATCGTTACAAAATCGCCAGCTCCCATCCGGTTTAGGCACCAACACAATGGGACTAGACCAATCACTTTGGGACTCCTCTATCACCCCTAAGTTCAGCATTTTCTGTACTTCCTCCCGTATTGCCTCCCGTCGGGCCTCTGGGATCCGATAGGGTTTTAACTTCACCCTTTCACCGGGCGGGGTAATAATGTCATGCTCTACCCCAGATGTTTGTCCCGGCAGCTCAGAGAATACCTCCTTGTTGCGAAGCACAAACTCCTTAACCTCCTGTTGTTGGGGTTGTGACAAGGTGGCTGCGATTCCAACCTCAGGAATCACGCAACCAGTTTGAGCTGGTGACCAAGTGTCTGCGACTAGGGACTCTCTATCCCTCCAGGCTTTCAACAGATTAACGTGATAGATCTGTTCGGGCTTTCGCCTTCCTGGTTGTCTGACCTTGTAATTCACTTCGCTCACTTTTTCCATTATCTCGTAGGGGCCTTGCCATTTGGCAAGGAATTTACTTTCAACCGTAGGGACAAGTACCAGTATCCTATCCCCCGGGGAAAAGGTACGGGTCTTGGCTCCACGGTTGTACACTCTCTGCTGTGCTAACTGCGCTTGGGCCAAATGTTCCTTCACGATGGGCATTACCTGTGCAATTCGGTCTTGCATCAGGGCGACATGCTCAATCACACTCCTGTGGGGAGAACTCTCACTTTCCCAAGTTTCCTTGGCAATATCCAACAGCCCTCTTGGGTGTCTCCCATACAGTAACTCAAAGGGGGAGAATCCCGTAGAGGATTGGGGCACCTCCCTAATAGCAAACATCAGATAAGGAAGTAGACAGTCCCAATCCTTTCCATCTCTATCCACCACTTTCTTCAACATTTGTTTTAGGGTTTTGTTGAATCTTTCAACCAGCCCATCGGTTTGGGGGTGATACACAGATGTACGTAATTGCGTCACTTTGAACAATTTACACAGCTCCTTCATAACCCGGGACATAAAGGGTGTACCTTGGTCCGTAAGCAGTTCTTTACAAATACCCACCCGGCTAAACACAAGAGATAGCTCTTTGGCTATGGTTTTGGCCAAGGTATTTCGGAGAGGGATCGCTTCTGGATAACGGGTGGCATAGTCCATTATAACTAATATGTACTGGTGCCCCCTAGCGGACTTGATTATAGGACCTACCAAATCCATGGCGATCCTCTCAAACGGGACCTCAATGATGGGTAGAGGGACCAGCGGGCTACGGAAATGTGGCATCGGGCCGACCTCTGACACACAGGGCAGGAGGAACAATAATTTTCTATGTCCTTCATCACCCCCGGCCAATAGAATCTCTGTAATACCCTCTCTCGGGTTTTCTCTGTCCCCAGATGACCTCCAAGAATGTGCCCATGGGCCAACTCCAACACCAACTGCCTGTAAGGTTTGGGCACCACAAGCTGCTCAACGGTTTCTTCTGCCCTTTTTGCCACTCGATACAGTAGGTCCTTCTCTACGCTGAAGTATGGGTAAGTGCAGGTATTATCTGGGTTCACTAACTCGCCATCTATTTTCACTACGTTTTCCCGTGCCTTTATTAGGGCGGGGTCTTTCAACTGTTCTGTGGCAAAGTTTTCCCTGTGAACCTCAAGATCAGAAAACTCCACAGACGGTAGGTTTTCGTCTGAGGAGGTGGGCTCCTCTCCAGTTTCTTGAGTCTCCCCTGCCAATACTGACAAGGGAAATTCCGGAGAGTCCTCACCACTCTCAGGGGAGTTCTGGCTATCACATTCCTGGTACATAGGGGCACCAGTGGGGGGCTCAGGATCATCCCACAGTTCCCAGAACTTCGGAAAATCCCTTCCCACAATGGCGTCATGCGGTAACTGAGATACTAAGCCCACTGGATGAGAGAGGGTACCTTTGGGGGTCTCGAAACACACTGTAGTCACTGGATACTCTCGGGTGTCCCCATGCACACAAATAACAGCTACCTTGCTATTCCCAGAGACCTCTGTTCTAACTAACTCAGCCTTTATCAGGGTCACAAGGCTACCTGAATCCAGCAATACCACAACATTTCTACCATTAACACACATTTTGCATAAATGTTTCTCAGTTCCTCGAATGGCAGTGCATGCGACTGTCGCACACAGCGACTGACGTCTGCCCGTCAGAAAGTCACACTGCATGGGTTCCTCCACAACCGGGCAATTTGCTGCAATATGTCCCGCTTGCCGGCAGCGGTAGCAAACGATCCTTCTTGCCGCCTCTTGAGCCGCTGATTTCCCAGGCTGTTCTCGCCAAACTTGGGGTAGAGCTCCCACCCTCTCACTCTCTCCACCCTTACCCCTTGGAATCATCTTATCCGCCCCTGGGGATGGTCTGGTCTTAGGGTGGAAAGTCCGAGTGTCTCTGGAAGAGGCCGTCAGGTTCTCTGTAGCCAAGTATTTCTCCACACGATCCACAAGACCATCGGCCGTCTCTGGGTCTCCATGGCTTACCAACTTTTGGATGGCAGTAGGAAGAGCTCTCAAAAACCGATCCATTACAACACGTTCCACAATCTTTGGTGCGGACCAAGTCTCTGGCTGTAGCCACTTTCTGCTCAGGTGAATGAGATCATACATTTGAGACCTGGGGGGTTTTCCAAGCTGGAAAGTCCAGTTATGCACACGCTGAGCCCGGACAGCCAGGGTGACACCCAGCCTTGCCAATATTTCAGCTTTTAGCATCACATAGTCTTTTGCTTGGTTAGGCTCTAGGTCATAGTAAGCTTTCTGCGATTCACCAGTTAACAGAGGAGCCACCAGTCCAGCCCACTGCTCCTCAGGCCACTTTTCTCTTTCAGCGGTCCTTTCAAATGTGGTCAAAAATACCTCTGGATCATCCTCTCCAGTCATTTTTGTCAATAAACGACTCACCCCAAAGGACGCGGTATTAGTGGGACGGCTTTCCTCACTGGTCTGCGGACGTTGCTGCATTACTGCTTCCATCTGTTGTAGTCTCTGCTCTTGCTTCTGCAACAGGTCTATGAAGCGGGCCTCAGATTGCTGCTGGGCTTGTTGCTGAGCCTCCAGACTCTGTTGCAAAGTTGCGTTTGTCTGCTGCTGGGCTGCAAGGCTCTGTTGATGAGCTTGCTGCTGGGCTGCAAGGCTCTGTTGATGAGCTTGCTGCTGGGCTGCGAAGTTCTGTTGTTGAGCTGCAAGGCTCTGTTGATGAGCTGCAAGGCTCTTTTGCAAACCTGCATTTGTCTGCTGTTGATTGGCATTTGCTAGAGCCAGCTGTTTCAGTATCTCCTCCATGCTGGCTTAAAAAAAAACTGCCACTGGTTCTCCACCAACTGTGAGGGGGTTAGCTCGGCAGCGGGTGTGTGTGACCCCCGGGATGGGCTCCCCACACAAAAACAGGCCCAGCAAACGGAGGTTGTGGTTTTCAAAATCAAAAAGGTGCGGTTTATTTTCTATTTACAGTGACAAAACACAGCAAAGCAAAAGAAACATAAACAAAATAAATCCTGGTCAACTTGACCTCTGACTAAACATACAGGTTTCCTAACTAACAACTGGGATCAGCCTAGTGCTGTCCTAGTCCCTAAGTCCCTGGTTTTAAATGTCCAAGCAAATAGCCACACAGGCTTTGTCTCACCGCACAGGGGTTCACTCTCCCTAGACAGTCCACACAGGTCTGGGTCCAGGCATGAGCTAACCCCTAATGAAGCTGGGAGTTCTTATAGAGGCCTAAATGAGCTGACAAGCTTCAGCTGGTCTCATCAACTCCCTGTCTGCACGACGCCCCACACTCTCCCTAGAGGTATGAGTCATCCATGAGCCCACTAGCCTCAGCTGAGCTTATACAACTCTCCACCTAGTTGTATAAGTCGGCGTAAAGCCTGAATCTGGGCGAAATATATCTACCCCCCTGGATGCAACCAGGTGACTTTACCTTCCTGCTGTCACAATATATATATATATATATATATATTTTCCAAAATTGTCGGTCTTTTTTTCGTTTATAGCGCAAAAAATAAAAATAAAATGCAGTGGTGATCAAATACCATCAAAAGAAAGTTCTATTTGTGGGGGGAATTTTTTATTATTATTTGGGTACAGTGTCGCAGGACCGCACGATTATCAGTTAAAATTTCGCAGTGCCGTATCACAAAAAATGGCTTGGTCAGGAAGGGGGGTAAATCTTCTGGGTGGTCAAGTGGTTAATCAAGTTGTTATGGGCAAAGTTCTGCTTTAAGGAAGGGATTATGTTGTTGGGACTGTATACTGAAGGCTAATAACTATAAATGTATGAAGCGGCTAGACTTACCCAGTTAAGCAGACTAATGTTAATAGTGGAGTAATTGATGGCAAACAACCAGAAAGCATTTTATTAATGATTGCAGTACACTGATGTTTATTGGTTGCTATCAGATTATTACATATGTTGAACATTATTATTGCTTTTGCAATGCTTTATTCAATTGAAGCCCACATGTCTGCTCTGAGGACAGCAAGCAGCATAATAATGTACCCAGGAAGCCACAGGGCTTGGTAAATCATTTTGCATAAAGTTAATTCAGCCGTAGTTCGGATGATTCATATGTAATTTATATTGATCAACTGTGGCTGTAATTAGTAAGCTATATTATTAGTTACTGGTTTAATTTAGCTTTGACTTTAGCAGTGGAATTGGCTTTAACCACTTAAGCCCTGGACCATTTTGCAGCTAAAGGACCAGGCCACTTTTATCGATTTGGCACTGCGTCGCTTTAACTGACAATTGCACAGTCGTGCGACGTGGCTCCCAAACAAAAATTAACGTCCTTTTTTCCCCACAAATAGAGCTTTCTTTTGGTGGTATTTGATCACCTCTGCGGTTTTTATTTTTTGCGCTATAAACAAAAATGGAGCGACAATTTTGAAAAAAATTCAATATTTTTTACTTTTTGCTATAATAAATATCCCCAAAAAATATATATAAAAAAAAAACATTTTTACCTCATTTTAGGCCGATATGTATTCTTCTACATATTTTTGGTAAAAAAAATTGCAATAAGCAAATTGATTGGTTTGAGCAAAAGTTATAGCGTTTACAAAGTAGGGGATAGTTTTATGGCATTTTTTTTTTTTTTTTACTAGTAATGGCGGCGATCAGTGATTTTTTTCGTGACTGCGACATTATGGCGGACACATCGGACACTTTTGCCACATTTCACAGCGATCAATGCTATAAAAATTCACTGATTACTGTGAAAATGACACTGGCAGTGAAGGGGTTAACCACTAGGTGGCGCTGTAGGGGTTAAGTGTTCCCTGCATAGTGTTTCTTACTGTAGGGGGGATGGGCTCTGTGTCACATGACACCGATCTCCGCTCAGAGTACACAGAGCCGAGATCAGTGTCATTGTCACTAGTCAGAGCGGGGAGATGCTTGTTTAAACAAGCATCTCCTCACTCTATACCTCCGTGAGACTATCGCGGGGATCTCCGCGGCAATCGAGTCCGTGGGACCCACGGTCCGACTCACGGGGATGCCGGCAGGGTCGCAAGCGCGCGCGACCACACGGACAGGCATTTAAAGGGGACGTACAGCTACGTTGATATGCCTGTCCGTGCCATTCATCCCAAAGGTGTTCTATCGGGTTGAGGTCAGGACTCTGTGATGGCCAGTCAAGTTCCTCCACCCCAAACTCACTCATCCATATATACTGATAATCATACTTTATTATAGACATATTAAAATTTCATTTGCAGATATTACCCTCAAAAAAGAGGAATTGAAACGCGTTGGTTGTTCCATTATATATTGTACAAAATGCATGTATTCATAACATACAGATGCCACATTGTATATCAGTGGATGCACCTTTAGGCCGCCATATTTTTTTTTTTTTTATTTAAAGCGGATGTAAACCCGATTCATGAAGTTTGAGCTGGGCGCATATATCTGTAGTGTTTTGCTATCTCTTCAAAGCCCTGTGTCCCGTAGCTTTGTCCTGCTCTGTTCCTCTGTTATCAGCCTGGGAACTTTTTTTTTTTTTAACATAAAGTTTATTTATTTTCCAAAAAAACAGACATAAATGAAAACCAAAACATGTGGTACAGTTACTCACAGACAGAAGTCCAATTTCAAAAAGGCAAACATCACAGGTGCAAAGTATAGACAGTAAAGGTAACAGTCAATTAACCTAGAGCTCGGGACTGGCTTAGCAGGTTCCTGAAAAATCATGGTATACATCAGGGGGGGGGGGGGCAGACTGCTAAACTATACACAGGAAACCTCTATGTGTGGGGAGGGACTATGTGCCTTTCCTCCAATCAGCTGTCTCACAGTGTCTAGCAATGATCCCCTCCTACAGGGGAATCAGGAAGGGCAAATTCTAACAGAACGTGCACTTTCTGACAAGACGGAAGATATACATGTAAAACTTATATAGAGAGATTTGTTTCACCCCTGTGTATCATCTGAGGCTGTTCACTTCACTGGGTATAGGAGAGGGTTAACATCCACTTTAATATGTTTTACTATTGTCTGAAATAAAATATTTAATGTTTTAATATACTATTTCTAGTGGTCACCTTTAAAGTCCCAGGAGGGTAATCTCTATTTGCTCTATAGTTGCATAGGGATGTTGGTAACCACGAAAGCAATGCATACCACCTCCTTTCGACAAAAATGGGTTCATCAGGGGAGTCACTGTGACATGTATATGCGACGCAATGGAAGTGCCCCACCCCCACACCAAAGCACCTTGCCCGCATGTTGATGGGGACAAGAGTCTCTTCCTACCTGGCCGGTAGTTGTCGAGGTCTGTGGGCAGGGGGCTTATCGGAATCTGGAAGCCCCCTTTAACAAGGGGACACCCAGATCCCGCTCCCCCCATGTAAATGGGTACCGGGTACATCGTACCCCTACCCATTTACCAAAAAAGCAGTGAAATGTAAAAAAACAAGATGTTTTTGACAAGTCCTTTATTAAAAAAATAGCCCCGAGCCGTCTGCTCCCCGAGCCATCTTCTTTCGGAAGCCATCTTCTTCTTGTGCTGTCTTCTCCCGCGCCGCTGTCGTCTTCCTCGCCGACAGTTACCCGCTAAAAGCAAAAAAGGCCGCTCTTGTTCTGAGGCTGTCTTCCTCTGTTGTGATGTCCCCCGCTGTCTGACATCTCTTATATAGCCATGGGGCGTGGTCATCTGATTATGTCACCCGGAGAGCCCGCCCTTTGTGACGTCAGCGGCACAGGAGAAGACAGCTCTGGGAGCAGACAGCATCGGGAGAGACTGCTCGGGGAGAAGACAGCTCGGAGCTATTTTTTTAATAAAGGACTTGTCAAAAACCGTCTCTCGTCTTTTTTTTTTACATGTCACTGCTTTTTTGGGCGAATGTGTAGTGGTACGATATACCCGATACCCATTCACATAGGGGGAGGAGGGTGGGATCTGGGGGTCCCCTTGTTAAAGTGGACTTACAGATTCCGATAAGCCCACACGCAGACCCTGACAGCCACCGGCCAGGGTTGCATGCTCGGATAAGGGTCTGGTATGGATTTTGAGGGGACCCCACGCCGTTTAAAAAAAAAAATTGGTTGGGAGTGTCCCCTCCAAATCCATACCAAACCGAAGGTCTGGTATGGTCTTTGGTGGGGGGACCCCACGCCGTTTTTTTCGTGAATTTTTTTAGCAATATTTTTTTTTTTTTTTTACATTCAGCTGTCAGCGGGGAAGCCCGCTGACAGCTGTTGACTTATCGATTGTTAAGGATGCGGGGGCCAGCTTCCCGACCTGCTCATTTGCAACCAGCTTTATACAGTGAATGTTAAAAATAAAAAAACACACACAAATCGCAAAATGCAAAAACGCGGTTACAAAAATGCAGAAAGCACATTTATTCATAAGTCCTTCAGTTTATAGTCCATATTTTTTGCGGTGGGTCATAGTTACAGGAATAAATCTTAAAGCTTAAGTTTAAAAATGTGTTATTTTATTTTCTTATTTTTGTCTATTTTCCTTTTGATAATATATATATTTTTTAAAAGATAGCTATTAACATTTAGCACCGAATGAAGGTCTAATTTGTCCTTAAAAAAATTAATAAAATAAAACAAAGTATAACTTGCCTGAAGTGCCTTGAGATTTTGCATACTTTTAAAAGGTGCCAGGACAAAAGCAGGTTGAGAAATACTGCTCTAAACAAAAACAAGATTTTTACAATACGTTTCCATACATTTGCTTTTACATAAAAAGATAATTTAATTGCACCCAAAATTTATTTTTTTATCTCATTAGTGTTTTGAGTCTGTTAATAGGAGGAATGTGAAAACCTGTTTTTTTTTTTTTGCTATCTTATCCTCCCTTTCGTTTTACTTTTCTCTGAGAACATTCACTTGGAGGAGAAAGTCAATAGCTTCTATTCTCAACTCATGTTCTATTGATTTTTTTTTAAATGGAATTATAATCTTGTAACGAGTTCTAAAAACACAGCAAATGATATTTTAGAAAAAAATCCGGTTAGCAACAGCAAGGTGCATCCTCTAAGATATAATGGCAAGGGGGAATATTGTAAAGTTAGTAACAGATTGTGTCACAGAGGCCAAGAGAGAAGACTGTGCTGGTTTATTTTATTTGGTATAGTTTGCATTGGTCACTAGCTTCCACAGGATTTATGTATATTCTTAAAATAGACTTATACTCAAATGATAACTTAAAACCTTATATCTTGTAGTACAGCACAAAGGAATTGATTTATAGACCATGAGTTTATACGCCACTACCTCCAGGCGATTGGACACTGGCAAAGCATTTCTGGGACTGCCCCCAGTGTACCCACATAACCCACCCAGTACATGAGGTTCCATTTTTCGCTAGTGTCCTTAGGCAGGCCACAGACCGTGTGAATTTCTTTCCTGCAAACACGGGTACCCAAATCAACACAGACAGTTCTGACAGGAGAATGCCTCATAATGAGCAATTGTCTGCTCCCGGCGGGGGAAGTCGTCCCCACTGGGTGAAGACAGTAATTATTGCTAGCGGCTATAGCAGCGATCAACTTGTTACATTCAGCCTGCCCATTTACGGTTCAAATCTCATTTTGAACTGTGTGTGGCTGGCCTTAGATGATCAACCCCTTTTCCCGTTGAAAAGATTTTTGGGGGATTTTTCGTCAGTTTTCTTCAAATACAGAAACTGAAACTTCTACTGACACATCCCCTGACACTTCTATCAAGATCTGCTCACCTGGTGCTTGATATCCCAGAGATACCGCCACAGTAACTCCCTCAGTTCGCATCCATTTCATGAGTACCGTGCAAGAGAAAGTCTTCACCTAGCAATGGCGCACTACAGGCACTTGACAGTGAAAGCATGTGGGACAAACAGGGAATTCTGCTGCAGGCTTTGAGGAAACTCAAGGTTTCTCTTAGATTCATAGCTGTTCCCCTGTTTCAGAGCCAGGTCTTCCACTGACAACACTCTATCGCCCTAACCAGGCTTCCTTACCGATCCGCAACATGTGGCCTGTATGACTAAAGCAGAATTTTCTGTTACTATATGTGATCTACTCCAGAGGCTATTGCCACTTTTGGAAATTATGGGTGCTGTAAATGTTCTTCTTTTATTCCCCCCTGATTAAATTTATTATGACCCGAATTGCCTGGCGTGCTTACATTTGCAGAAGGCAAAGGGTACACAGTTTTTCAAGAGGAAAATTCATCACCTTCTCCTCTATCTATGGTGGACTCATTGATTGAGGCAGTGAGCACTCTTTACTGGCTAGACACACCTAGCTCTACACAGCCTCCACATTCTCCAATAGGCATAAAAAGGTAGGCAATTCCTAGAAAGCCTTTCCCCATTCTTGATCAAGCTAATTGGGCCTATCCTAATGACTGGTCTATCTCTGAGAGATATAGATAGACCAGTACTGTTTCTGGTAAAGGCACCCCCCCCCTTTAAAGATTTTGTTGATAGATGTTTGGAGACCATGAAGTCGTCCTTTGCTCTGGCAAGTCAAGGCCTGCAGCTGGCTTTTGCTGCCTTTCAAATGCCCAGACAATGGAAAGCTAGACTAGAGAACTCACATATACAGTAGATAATCTCATTATTTTTCAAAATTACAGCTTTCTCCTCGACCTTACTATTCTGCATAGACACAAAAGAAAATGTGATTCTGTAAAAAAGCATACATGGGAAGGAGACATGGACAGTCCTAAGGAATTTAAAACAAAAATTTCAAACTTACCTGTAAACAACACTATATGAATGCTTTACATTTCTGGATTTGATCATAATGAATTATAAAGGTAATTTCTCCATAAAAACATACTTCAAACCCTCCAACAGGAATGGCTTTAATTCTTAAGACAGTTGCACCCATATTGCAATATTCCAAAGGAGTCATCTTATGTGTTCTAACGAAAAATTGTACCAAGGTGAAAACATATTTGAAAAATTCCTTTCAGAAGAAATTAAAAAAAATCAGATCCATGAGGACTGAGGAGCTTATTGAAGAAACATTAAAAATAAGGAATGATGAGGGGATGATTATCCTAGATTTCATTGTGCAGCATAAGAAAATTTAAAAGCCTGTTTAAAAAAGAATAGCCATTTTGTACCAAGTCATCCCGAACACACAAGGTTTATGTATACAAAAGCACCAGCGTTAATAAACAAATGAGCTAATCTCTGCTGAAAAACCTTCCTGCAGACTACGTCCTTTCCTTCCTACATAAATGGTAAAGGGACCTGAATTGGACCCTGACAAAAAAGGAGACTGAGCATGTCCTCTTCTTTGCTCATAGGTCCTCCTTTTCTAGCAATAATAAATTATTCTGGCCAGTGAAATTAACACCCAAGCGTTTGCCGCTGCTAAATGTGGCTAAATTCGGTGCATGTGTTTACCAGCCTCCAGCATTTTTCTGCTTCCAGGAGAAAGGTGTCTAGGGAATGTTCAGTGTGCATGAACCCTAAAATGTATAAATAGTAAAAAAATTCAAATAAAGTAACAAATCAGTTATAGGCTTTTACACATACAACAGATGCTACGCATGTAAGTCAAATGTGAAAAAAAGAGAAGGGAAGAAAAGAAGAAGATGAAAGTCAATGTGATCTGAAAGAGTTTATCTCGTGTACCTCTGAAGGTTTTGTGTATATGTTAGAGTGCCCATGCGGTCATGTCCACAAGAATGAGGAAACCTGTCTATACCATGAAGAGTGGTTTTACTAAACACAGTGTCTCTAAATATTTATGAAGACATCACAAATGTGACCCCAGTGATCTACAGTTTTGGGGCCTGGAGAAAGTGAAGAGGCATTTGAGAGGAGTCAATTTCATTAGAAAATTAGGCAGAGGGGAGTCATGGTGGATTTTTGACACTAAAGTTTTGGCCCCTAAGGGCCTAAATGTAGAATTTTACCTCAATTGCTTAAATTGTGATTCTTGATGGAAAGGCGAGGTTACCCCCTGTATTTCTTTTTTTATATATATTTACATTCAGTTTTATTCTATTTATAATAATCTTTTTACATAGAGGTGTAATACATAATTTATTTTATTATTTTTTTTACATATATTTCTTCAATTGTTTGTGACTACTATATGTTCAAACCAGTTTATAGGTTTTGAGGGAAGTCCATGTGGAGGTGTGGATCTTCCCCTTCTTTCTTGGCATAAAAAAATATAGCTTTTGAGTGATTGAAGTATATAATGTATATTATTCTACTCCCCAGTAGCGTTATGTGTAAGGGGATTTTATTCATCTAATTTTATGTATTTTTTAATGCACATATTCTTTTATATATAGTTTATGTTGCAGTATACATTTTTTTGATATTATGGTACCACCGGGTTAAGATCCAGTGTATGCAGGGAGCTTTAATTGTTTCTATCGTAGTATACTATCATCTGCAGCAGTTGTTTACAGTTTACTATAAGAACCGAAAATAGAAGTTAAAAGAGAGTGCATCAGATGAGCTCCCTGACTATACTATGAGCATTGATATGCCCTTCCAGATTACAGATTGCCAAGTTGCTTCGTTTACAAGCTGAGAGGCCATCCTACTCCCGCCTCCTTCAAAAACCTGACTTTTCGCATTGTTGGACTCCTTTCACCAGCATAGCACCGGTTACGTTGCCCTGGCTGTCAGTACTCCCCTTATGCATTTTTTTCCCCTCTCCATATGCGGTCTGTAGGTGCCCCAGCACTTGCCTGCCTCTTTTCCATATGTTTTCAGTTAAATGACTGCTCTACAGACTTTTGCCCAGAAATCTCCCAGCATCTCTCATTCACTGATATTCTCCAGTTAAACTTATTCCTAACTTTAGGTGGGATACCCCTTCTTCTTTGGAATATGCAGTTATCTCCCTATATTCTGCAAATTATTAGCTGAGGTAGTTTGCACCCAGAACTTTTTTCTTATTCCTCATCCTGCAACTTCTGTTTATTCAAACCACCAAACTTCTAGTCCCCTGGTGTCATTTAGGCCTTGGTTGGGCCCTTTATATCCTCTTTCTAAAACATTGGCTTTCATACTCCCTGTGCTCTCTCCTTTGCATGTAGTTTCTGCTCTTTGTTGCCTGTTGCAACTGGTGTTCCTCTAATGACTTTCTCACATGCTCTAGCCACGGAGAGCCATCACCTTATGTCCAAGGTTTTACTCCTTTAAAAGGACATCTGCAAGAATGTAGTTGGCTTCTCACAATTGCCCATGACAGTTCTGCATTCTGCAATTTTAGCAGGGGTCCCCCATGCCCAGAAAGTTCTTGAAAGGGTTTCTCTATGTTGAAAAGGTTGAGAAAGGGTGCTATATATCAAAATATCCTGAAAGCCAGTCCTTGCTTCCCTGGCGCTTTCCTTATCGCCTTCTATGGGAATGTCATTCTTTCTCCCCAAAAATAAACATACAAGTGTTGGTATTTTTAACCATCAGGGAGGTTTCCCTGAAAATTTTAAAGCAAAGCAAAAACCAGAAAAATGTATACACCTCCAAAAGAAAATACACAATACAGTAAAACCTTTGGATTGTGAGCATAATTTGTTCCAGAAACATGCTTGTAATCCAAAACACTTGTATATCAAAGCTAATTTCCCCATAAAAAATAATGGAAACTCAAATGATTCGTTCCACAACCATTTATTCTTAAGTCCTTCAGTTTATAGTCCATATAAAAAGATTATAGCAATGTGACCAGGTTGAGTAACCATAAAATGTCCATCCACAAATGGAAGCCTCTACAAGGGGATTAGAAGCAAAATCCAGAAGGAGCTACAGAGTATAAAAGAGAAGAGAAGCACCTCTAGCAATATGGTTACATTTATTGAAGGTACAACATTTATCAACTCACATGAGTTGATGATTAAAAGAGGCACATCTAAGTATGCAGGCATCTGGTGTAAAGCAATCCACACAGACCATCCCCCGCACCGCCGGCTTTGAACCGCTGTCAGTCTGCAATCGTGACCGGAAAGACTACCCTGCAGTAGAGCGATCTGAAAGGGAGGTGCATGGAGCACAGCGGGGCAGGGACGACTTTGATGGCGGTGAGGAGGATGGTCTATGTGAACAGCTTTAACCCGGATGCCTGCATACTTAGATGTGCCTGTTTTAATCATCAAACATGTGAGTTGCTAAATGTTGTACCTTCATTAAATTTAACTATATTTCTACACTTAGAGGTGCCTCTCTTCTATATCAAGACTACTACTACTACCTGTATATCAAGAAATCGCTTGTATATCAAGTTAATATTTATTTAAAAATAAGACTCTGCTTAAATCACTTCAAAAATTAGATTGATACAATTTGTGAAGAGAGCTTGAATGCACCTATACCTCCCCCACTAAACACTGAATGTCCATAGGTACAATCCTTACTTCTCTCATTTAACCCTGCTACTATTGATGAGGTTGCTAAACTTCTAATGCCCACCTAACCACCTGCCCCCTGGACCCTGCTTCTTCGCAAATGCTACAGTCACCTTCTGTCTCCATGCTACACTCTCTAACTCACATCTTCAATCTCTTTCTCCCTCTTCTGGCATCTTCTCTAACTCTCTAAAACGTGCACTGGTCACCCCCATCCTTAAAAAAGCCCTCACTGGATCCCACCAATGTAACAACCTATGCCATCTCCTATCCAAAAACACCACTAAGCTTCTAATCCACTCCCTGGTCATTTCCTGCCTTGACTACTGCAACTCCCTCTTTATTGCCTTACCTTTACATAGGCTACCCCCCCTTCAGTCCATCATAAATGCTCCTGCCAGGCTCATCCACCTTATAAACTGCTCAATGTCTGCTAATCCTCTCTGCCAATCCCTCCATTTGCTTCCGCTCACCCAACAAATTAAATTCAAGATACTAACAACAACTTACAAAGCCATCCACAACTTTGCCCCAGCTACATCGCTAACTTAGTCTCAAAATACCAACCAAATCATTCTCTTCATTCCTCCCAAGACCTCCTGCTATCTAGCTCCTTTGGCACCTCATCCCACGCTCCCCTCTAGGACTTCTCCAGAGCCTCTTCCATCCTCTGGAAATCCCTGACCAATTCTGTCCAAATATCTCCTACTCTGTCCACTTTCAGATTATCCCTCAAAACTAATCTTTTCAGAGAGTCCTATCCGGACCCCTCATAACAACTGTACATTTATTTTCTCCATTTCTCCTTGACCCTCCCTCCCCTCTTAGATTGTAAGCTCTAACGAGCAGGGCTCTCTGATTCCTTCTGTACCAAACTGTTTTGTAATTGTACTGTCTGCCCTTATGGTCTAAAGCGCTGCATAAACTGTTGGCGCTATATAAATCCTGTATAATAATATGTACTTCAGCTGCAGGGTGCTTCTGCCCTCAACTGTATGCTTGGATATGTTTACCCTCCTTTTTCTTCCTTTAGGCCTGTTGCTGGTGTTATGGCTAATTGTTGCCCACCACTCAATTGCTTGAGGACAGCCCATGTTCTATGTATCAGTTCCTGTGACCTGTACTGTACGAATAATATAATAGGAATTTGGACATGCCTGCAAATCAGCATTAGGAAGTGTGTTCCTACTTGGTGAGCAGTACAGTGGCTTAGTGGTTTGCCACATCTGCCTTGAAGCACTAGAGTCAACGGTTCAAATCCCAACTACGGCACTACCTACATGGAGTTTGCATGTTCTCCCTGTTCTTGCCTGGGTTTCCTCTCACACTGAAAATAATTGCTGGTGGGTTTATTGGCTTCTGTCTAAATGTGGTTATTATAGTATACAGTGGCAAAAATAATTATTTGATACCCTGCAGCCTTTATAAGGTTGCCCACGTACAAAGAAATTAAGGGTCTATAATTGTTATCATAGGTGTATTTTAAATGATAAAGGCAGAATATCAACCAAAAATCCAGAAAAAACACATGATACAAATGTATTGAGTTGCAGTACAGTGAGTAAAATAAGTATATGGTTCCCTACCAACCAACAATAATTCTGGCTCACACAGACTGGCTACATTATGTGCTTATGTGGTACACAGATTAGTCCTGTCAATTTAAGAAGGTGCTCCTAATGACAACTCGTTATGTGTATAAAAGACCCATGTCCACAGAATTTCTTTCTTCCATTCAAACCTCACTATTGTGGCCAAGACCAAAGAGCTGTCAGGGACAAGATTGTAGACCTGCACTAGGCTGGAATGGGCTACAAGACGATCAGCAAGAAGCTTTGTGAGAAGGAGACAACTATTGGAGTGATTATTCACAAATGGAAGAAATGCAAAATAACCATCAATCGCCCTCTATCTGGAGCTCCATGCAAGATTTTGTCTCATGCAGTTGTAAACCCCATTCATGAAATTTGACCTAGGTACATATATATGTAGTGTTTACTTATTTCTCTCCAAAGCTCTAAGTGCCATGTCTTTCTGCTGCTCTGTTCCTCTGTTATCAGCAGAGTCACTTCTGACAAGTTCTCCTACACATGAGATAACAGCAGCTGAAAATTTGTGTCAGGGAGGGAGCTTAGAGATAGATAAGCAGAGAGCGTGTCTATTCACAGTACAGCTCTGCATGTTCCTTCCTTCCTCTGCCTATGTGGAGTGGAGACGTATGACTTCCCTTCAATCAACTCTTACACAGTGTAAGCCCAGACTCCAAACCCACCCCTATGTGCTGATAAAACAGGTAGCAAGATTTGTAACACAATCTGCACTTTCCAAAGAGTGTAGAAATGGGAAGACTGCAGATATACATGTAAAATGTATGTAGGAGGATTTGTTTAATCTCTATGTATCATCTGTGGCTGTTCACTTCACCGATAAAGGAGAGGGTTTACAACCACTTTAATAAATAAAACGTTAATGGAAGCATCCATCCATATTTTCATTAAGAATTTCCTTTAAAAGCTTGACTATTAAACTGCTTTGTGTGGAATGAAAAGATGAAAGGCTGTTTTTCTGTCTTAACATACAGAGAAAAGCATGTCAAAATGAGCAGTAGTTGCATAGATATTTGTGGCTGAAATTATGTACAAATCTAGCCTTCAGCTGCCCATATCTCAGGTTCTATGTGTCACAGATCAGCTGCGGAGCTGATCTGTGTGTTACCTTTACTGCTGTAGGTCGGCTGGCACCTGTTGTTCCACAAGCTTGTGTTCAGCTCTGGCTGCACTCAGTAGCTATGGGTGTCGCCGGCTTCACCTGTTGCTTAATATATCCTTCCTTCCTGCTACTTCCTGTCCAGCCCCCCATGTGCCTCACTATTTAAATTCCACTCAGACCAGTTTCTGGTTGCTTGAGCAACACTTGTTTCTGAGCACCCTTCTTGTAACCTGCTTACCTGACTTCTCGTGAACTGATCTCTTGTGTACCGAATCGGCTAGTTCTCCTGATTACGTTGTCTGCTGCCCGCCCCGACTTTGGCTCGCTATCCGGCTTTCCTTTTGCTTCATCCATCCATCCATTTGTGTCTTCTGGTACTCTCCTCGTGAGCAGGGTGAACCTGGGGGTCGTGACCTGGGGTCAGCACGCAGCTAAGCCTAAACCCTCATGAGGGGGTCCCTGGCAGAATACCGGCTGGCCCTTAGATTCCACGCCCTGGGGGATCCCGTGTCACCTGCTCGCCTGTGGGCTCACAACAGTACCAGTGTGACACTATGCTTCTGCACTTTCATCATATGTCCAATTTGAATTGCTGCTGTTGTCAGTTTTAGTTTGATAGGCAAGCCACGGACGGAGCAAATTTCTCTCCTACTACCGTGGATTGTAGGAAAGAAACTTGCTTTATTTTCCCATCAACACAGACAATGTTAACAGGGGAATCCCTAAACGGGGGGGCACCAAATGGTGTCAAAAATATAGGCTGATTCTGACAGAATTTCAGTGATAGCTTAACTTCCTATGAACTACAGAACATGCTCCAATGTTATGGATATGATGTGTAGGTGGGGGGGTGTTCTGTAGTGCACATTTCCTGTCCTAGGAGACATCACTGCTCTTCTATAGATATAGTGCAAACCAAAACAAAAGACAAAAATGTGGGACTTTATATATACCTCTAATAGTAAATACATGTTCATAAAAGTAACATCATTCTTAAGGCCTCATGCCCACGGGCGTTTTTTCAGCCGCGTTTTTGAGCGTTTTTTACAGCTTAAAAACGCCTGTCCATGTTAGTCTATAGCTTCATGCCCACCTAGGCGTTTTTGAGCTGTAAAGAGCATAGGCGTTTGTAAGCTGTAAAAAAAACCCAGGGCCAGTGCGTTCCTCAGCGTCAGAATTAGGCAGAAAAAAACGCGAGCGTCAACGCGCACTTACGCGCACTAACGCGCAAAAAATGCGCACTAACGCGCGGTCGCGTTTTTTAGCTCCGACGTTTTTTTTTTTTTTTTTTTTTTTTTTTAAAAAAAAAAATATTTACAATAACATGGACAGGCGTTTTTAAGCTGCAAAAAACGCAGCTGTAAAAACGCCAGTGGGCATGAGGCCTTATTGTGAAACAAAGGTTAAGAACATGGTTGTTACATACATATTATAAAAACATTACACGTAATGTGCACAAGGTCAAATGATAGCATCAGCCTATCTCAGAAACATCCCGATTGGAACGCTTCCTCAGGTCCTCTCAGACCTCTATCGTGTCCACATATGAGAACAGTGTGTGATTTAAAACTAGACATGAACAAAATATGAAATCATTATAGACAATGACAATAATAATAAACATATGCAAAAAGTATCAGTCCAGCTGGGAGTCGGGATAGAAAATAGACTTAAATTATATCAGTTCAAAAATTCATATTACCTCAAAAACCAAAGATCATCCACATGAAGTACGGTAGTCCTGGATTTCAGGTCAAGCTCTGGGCAGCCTGTGGGGGAAGTGGAACAAAAAGTAAGCATGTAATGTAGGCAAATTGAAGAAGCTAGAGGCAACAGAAGAACAATTTATATTAGGGATACCATTATACTTATAAAGGGCGTGCAAAGAAAGGGGGGGGGGGGGTAAATAGGTTCCTACCTTACCAATAATTTAAGTTAAAGCGGCTCATGTATAGGAACGTGTGATTGCCATCATCCCTTGTTTACTGAAGTAGTATTGAAAAACCTCTGGTTATGGGATTTTTAAGGCAACAAAAAAACAAATTATATAGCGAAAAAATTCATTTATTGTACAAAAAATTATTACATTATAAATACATTTCAATATATCCTATTTTGACATTAAAAACATGAGGATTTTGATGAAAAACCAGATAAAGATTATACAATTCGCCATCAGATTCAATAAACCTCCAGATCAATTGGTGGTGAAAGAAGAGCGGCTCAACCAACGTGTTTCAAGTAGTTATATTTAAAACATTCTTCATCAGGGATATTATTGTATCATT
Source organism: Rana muscosa (assembly GCA_029206835.1). Taxonomy (NCBI): domain Eukaryota; kingdom Metazoa; phylum Chordata; class Amphibia; order Anura; family Ranidae; genus Rana; species Rana muscosa. Next base: position 169,269,697 of record CM055117.1, on the reverse strand, counting down.
ATCTATAATAAATCAAAAAATTCATTTAATATCGACAAACACTGAATCACATTCCCCACACCCTCATAGGTGTAAAAAAGGTAATGACTCACTTTTTACAATTTTAGTATCCTCAATGAGCAGATGCATTCCCCATGATGACAGTGGTGATGATTCCCCCTGTTGTTTTTCTGTTGACTTTTCACCCCTTGCTCCCTATAGGAGGGCCGGATAATTATATCCAAAACATGGCGCTTAAGGCCTGATATTGGGTGCTGTGCCAAAACAAATGAGCAAAAAAGCTGTTATAATTCTAACAAAAATCCTATCTCCCAAGCCACATAAAGGAGAGGGGGGAAAGAGAAACTTACCCACATAAAAAGTGGGATCCCAAAAAGAAACAGCTTTAGTTCAAGGGTTGGCTCCTTCAGCTTCAGGTAGAGATCCTTGTGGAAACATCCATCAACTCCACACATAAGGCTGTACTTGCACCTCAAGAGACTCCTTGGCGTCCTTTTAAACCCCTATTCCGAGTGTCATTGGTCCGTCCTGATCACGTGCCACGCCCTCAATGGCGGCGCACACAGCACGCACCGCGTCATCCATCGTGATGGCGCAGCATGTAAACAGGACACGCCGCGTCATCAGAGAGCCCACCTCCCGCCTGACTTAGCGCGGCCGGTCCTAAAAACCGGATGCAATCACGTAATTTCCCGCTACTCGGATGTAAACATCCGAATGGAACAGGTTTCGCCATGTTGGAAAAGGGAAGGCGGTAATTCTGACCATCCAAGCCCTGCATCCTGGGTAATTGGCCCGTGAAACATTGCTGGATGGTTCATTTGGATCGGGGCAGACAAAGAGTGCAAAAAAGTGGGAGAATAAATACCGTAATTGTACGGCAAAATCTCCGGGTTTGGACCCCTATCCCCCTAGGATGGCATTAGAACAGGAGGGCGATAAAGAAAAACGAGGCCAGGGACCAATACCACCGGTACCAGAACCTCTAACGGTGTAATTAACAGTGAGGAAAAAGAAGGGTCACACATATCCATGTGTGACCCCCCCTGGTACCGGATAGGGAGAACAGGAGGTTGATCCGAACAGAAAAAAGCTTCCCCTAATATATCCTTCCTCTCCAAACAATAGGAGGGAAATGGATAATGGGGAGAAAAATGGGAGATGACCCAAACTCTACCACAAACGAAACATGGGGAATGCACGTGCTTTACAAATAAATAAAATAATATCCCTGATGAAGAATTTTTTAAATATAACTACTTGAAACGCATTGGATGAGCCGCTCTTCTTTCACCACCAGTTGATCTGGAGGTTTATTGAATCTGATGGCGAATTGTATCATCTTTATCTGGTTTATCAGATGGTTATAGAACATCATGTAGGACTAGCCCTTAAACACTGCCTATTTTACTTTACTATATAGATACTTACTTTAGATACAGTACAGTGAATGACGATGTTCACCTTAAGGCCCCTTTCACACTGAGGCGTATTTTAGGCGTTTTAGTGCTAAAAATAGCGCATAAATAACGACTGAAATAATCCTGCCCCAGTATGCTCAATGTGAAAGCCTTTTGCCAATGTGAAAGGCTTTCACACTGAGGCGATGCGCTGGTGGGAAGAAAAAAAAATCTCCTGCAAGCCGCATCTTTGGATCGGTTAAGGAGCGGGTGTGTATACCGCTCCTTCCCATTGAAATCAATGGGACACCGCGGTAATACCGCCCGCAAACCGCTGTAGCCGCGGTTTGCGGGCGGTATTAACCCTTTTTCAGCCACTAGCGGGGGTTAAAACCGCACCGCTAGTGGCCGAATATTGCGGTAAATACGACGGTATAGAGGCGCGATACCGCACCTGCCCGCCCCAGTGTGAAAGGGGCCTAAAGACAGGCAATGTGTTATTGGCAGGGACACCTGGTTATAAAGCCTGAATAAATAAACTATTGCAGCCACCATATGTAAGTTTTTTGGGTTAGATACACTACAAGAAGTGCTAAATAGTGTACAAGGCATACTAATGGGAACTACAACACTATAAATTGACAGGCCACTTCAGAATGCATTAAGCTTAATAATTGCATGCAGTTGTCAGAATACAATATTTCCCCAGTCTAAGTGCTACAATAGAAAGTGCTAGAAATCCCACCATAGCAGTCCAAACAGGAATGTAAATCTGGTAAGGTGATACTTGTAGCGTGATGTATGCATAGCTTGATGTTGATCTGAGCACTTTACAGAGTCCCGGCATTCTTTAATAGCCCATAGATAAACGTAAAACCGCTTCACCAGTACTGTCATTGCAGACACCTTAAAGTGTTTGTTAACCCAAAAAGATAAAATTAAAAAATGGATCCTGTTCCCTTAAAACATGTTATACAGCACAGTGCCTTTGGCCCCCTGTATCACCGGAAATACCTGGCTGATCCTGCCAGTTTCTACCCTCCCCTCTGTACGCTGACCACGACAAATCAGGGCTGCCGAGCCCGGACACCGTAGTCAAAGTACGTGCCTCCATCATATGCTGCTATGTGCAGCTCTCCTCTGTCTCCCTCTGTCCTCCTCCCCACTTCCCTCCTGCCTGTCAGCTCTCACTAGTGCTGCTCTGCTCCTCTCCCCACTGCTTCAAAACTAACTGATCACTATATCACCTCCTCTTTCGCATAAAAAGCCGAGTCCTAGAGCCTGTGCTTTATTTAAAAAAAAAAAAGCAGATTTCTACCTGTTTTAACAGTGTCTTCCAGTGATCACGTGACTCCAGGCTCTCTAGCTCCTCTCCTCCCAGGCTGTCAGCAGGGGAACTTCGCCCCGGCCTACTGGAGCAATGACGCTATCAATTATACTTGAGCAGAATCCACTGTAAGAAAAACTATAAAAGTGATTGGTAGCTCCCTGGAAATGTAATTCTGCTGTAAGAATATAGAATTCACCATCAGATGATAGGTAATATTTTCCAATCTTACTCCCAGGAACAATTTGTGATTAGGATCGTCACAAAAACAATTAAAGGAAAGCCTATAACTAATATTAGACCCAGCAGACTACCATGTTATCTTTCTAAAGAAAACGTTTTCCGTGACTCATCCTGAAACATGACATTACGGCTGTGTAACAATGTGCGTTTCGTTCAATCTCTCATCCATTCCACTGTGACAATTTTCAGCCCAGTGGACCATGATTTTGACAAATTACATTATGAGTTTTTAATACCACTATGTTATTAAATAGAATGAGAACGCACTGTGCTAGCTGTCCCATCATCTGGAGGATGATATTCGTAAATGGCTAAAGGTTCACAGTACTTAATGTCTCTATACGGAGCTTCCTTCTAGACAACCAGCTTACAGAAAATATACTTGTAATATGTGTGGTGAAAAGAAAAGTGGACCTGTCACTTGCTGAGAGTGAAGGATTCTTTTTTGTGATGGGACAGGAAATATTAGCATCACTATGGATAATGTGGCATAAGGTAACAGCTTGCAAGACATTTCCAAACCAACTTACCCTAGTCCTCTCTAGACTAACCTCATTTCTAAGTCACCAGAAATTATGTACAGTGAACGAATGCAAAGTGATAGTGGGTAGAGTGAATTGTCTTTGTGTATCTGGGCAATATGCTTTGATGTAAGGATTCAAAACTAGATGTGTAACAGTTCACAAGTCAATCTGTTTCTCTTAAAGGTCAGTGGGCCCTAGTTAGTGCAATGCATGCAAGATTAGATATGTGATATGACACTGAGTATGAATTACACTGACATCCATGTCTGATTATTTGAAAGACCAGTCCACCAAAGGCCTATAGAATTCTTCTCTAATATCTAAATTCCTAAAAGCTGCTTGAATTAGGCACTTCACAAATTAATTTGTGGATCTGGGAAACATAGATATTACCTTTCATTATGACCTCCTGCTAGAACAGATGATTTATGCCAGTACAAACCATGCAAATGAGGTAGCTTCTCCGTGCCTGTTGCAATCCTTACCAATGGCAGTTGAAGCGGTGGATGTTGCCAAAGCTTCTACCTTGCTTACGGTCCCATTTTGTACATTACCAATGTGCTGCAATGTGGTTGCGTTGGGTAGGTGCCATTTAGAGTTAATAGTAACACAGCGCTCAAATGCCTATAGTGCACGTTGCTACGTGTTGCAGTAAACACGTCACCAGAACACAAGTGGGAATCCAGCCTACAACATAACTCCAAACGTTTTTTTTTAGCTCTGGATAGAGTAGGAAAGTCCTTTGCAAGAAATGGTGGGTGCAAGGTGCAGAAGCTCAAACACCTCCTAACTTTATTAAAAAGGTGCTTTTGTCTTTGTCCCTCATCATTTCTTGCTATGACAGGCAGTGAGAGGGGCATAGACATATAACCTAAAACTCTGACATTGGTTCTAATCCCACTCCACTGTATACAAAAGGAAAACTTGACAATTTCCTGCTGTTTCCAAAACCAAAAACAAGTTTAGTTTAGACTTCATAGGCAATGTAAAGGGCAAGTGTACTTTAATAAATGTGTTCTTTATTGAAAAGCATAGTCCTCCTTTTGGAAACTTTTACAATTGAACCAACATGGATAAAATAAAAGCAAGGGAAGGGAGAAAACATTGCAGACCTTTGGTGTAGTGTACGGATCAAATGGGCTTTATTAAAAACAACATATTGTGTACTCATTAAAAATGTAAAAGAGCGCATATAGTCCACGAGAAAGAGCCCACTCAACACACAACACGTCACAAGGAAAGGATTGATGAGCAGCCACAGTGTCCGAATCGCTGTGTGGCCAGCTGACAGGTGAAGAGCTGAGCTGGATGTCAGAAATCTCTGCGGCTCCTGCTCGGGTCACTCAATTCCAATGGAGCAATGGCAGCACTGGCTGCAGACCGGCACATCACTGGGTCCATATAGGACTCAGGTAAGTATCTAGGGAATTGAGGGGGCAATACACTTACTGAGACAATTTTTACCTAATGCAGGGAACGCATTAAGGTAAATGACTTGCTTTTAGAACCACTTTGTGTTATTAATTATTATTTTGGATGTTATAAAATATATTGTATGACATGTCTGTCTGTTGTTGGATTTATGTGTGTTTAAGTTTCAGTGTTTAGAATACAAAAATGATCATGTAACTTTTTTTATGCATTTTTGTGTGTTAGCCAGCTCGTTGAAATAAATAGGCTGCCTAAACACATCGCATGTTAACTTGCACCAGCGAACATGCTTTAAAGCCCCACACAACTGTAAATATTCCCTTTGAATTCAGATTCACACTAAGTAAAAGACAAGTTTATTATTTCTCCTGTCCTTTAAGAAAATGTTTTCATATTAATGACATTTGTCAAAGCGTAAGTAGTATACTAGGTACAGGCATACCCCGCTTTAAGTACACTCACTTTACATACACTTGGGTCGCCAGTAAGGACATACCCGTGAGTGTATGTAAAGTGGCTCTCAAGCTAAAGCTGCAGCTGAGTAATCCGTGCACGGATAGTTCAGATTCCCCGCTACTTGGAAACACACTCCCTGACCCCCCCACTACAGTCCCTGATACCCCCACTACAGTCCCTGACACCCCTCTACAGCCCCTGACACCCCCACTACAGCTCCTGACGCCCCAGAAGTGAAAAAAGGTATTTCTTCACTTTAAGTACATTTTCGTTTTACATACATGCTCTGGTCCCATTGTGTACTTAAAAGTGGGGTATGCCTGTATTATTGTATAAGTTGTATTACAAATATGAAAATAAAAATGTGTATTCATAATAGAAAGTAAGTTTTAGCTAGCTCACCGATAAAGCAAATTTTCACATATAAATAATTTTATTTGGTGGAAGGTTTTATAACTAGTTGCTAATCATCGTAGTCACTAGCAATAGGAAAATGCACCTATATGTGTTTAGTGAAATTTTGCAAATGATTGCATACAGTTCATATAGGTTTGATAGTAATTAGAATTTACAAGCCTTGAAGTATTTTACGAATTTCAATGGAATTTATTTGTAGAACAAAATACCTTATTATGAAGCAAAGGTCATATATGCAACTTGTTACATAGTCGAGTATCTAGGAAACATCTCTGTCTGATAAGACCTGATATTGTACGCAAACGTACAATTATTTTGCTTCTGATTATTTAGTTGTGCAATGTAAGTATTGTATGATTCATTATGTTTATACAGCCCATCAGCTCTATAGTGCCATGTCATTATTTTTTTAAATAGATAATTGGACCATTTTATTACATTTACCTCATTTGTCCATGTTTTCTTGCAATGTAGGCAAATAACAGCTTAAAATTGAAAGTTTACTTTATTATTTTTCTTATGCATGTAATTTCGTAAAAATTAGTGTAAATGCTCCCTTTAGCCTTTCTAAGAGAGATTCCTGAGAGAATGTGCGTATGTGTCCGAAGATGTAATATGTGGAGATGGCTCAGGGTGTTTAGAGTACATATCACAGATAATATGAGAGCTGTCAGTATTGCTTTGTTTGACGCTCAGCTATTTTCTGCTCTGTGAAGGTCCAAACTGGCAGCTGTACCTGACCTTGCTCCCTACATATAACCTCAGCATCCAGTCCACTCACAAAACTGTCAAAAGAAATTGATATGAGTGGAGCTTACAAATTACTCACCAAACCAACTTGGATAGGAAGAAAGTGATGCATTCCAAGAAGACCAGACCAGACTGTCTTCCCGCAAAATCAAATTCCAATGAGCAGAGTTACACAGAAAACAGGAAATATATGAGAATTCCTATCATAATATACCAGTCATTCTCAACCAGGGTTTCATTGAATCTTTGGGTTTCTTGAGCTGTGGTTGTTTGATCTCCCATTTGATGACAACTGCAAAGTTCCAGGGCCAACACCACTTGGCATAGTCAGAGGCTTGACACCAATGGTCTATAGGGGTGCCATTCTGACCACCACTGTAAGACTTTCTATTGACCACCAATGGTAAGGGCATTTTTTCCACTGATCACAAAAAAATGGTTTTAGCAGGGGTTCCATACAACCTAAAAATAGTTTCAAGTGTTTCTCTAGAGTAAAAACGGTTGAGAAAAGCTGTGAGTATAATAAAGGGACCTGCCACTACAAGGTCAAAAGTGAAATCAGAACACCCTATGAAAGGAGAGGCCTACTTGCTGTTCTGGTAGCCCGGATGTTGAAATTCAGCTGTTGATTAGCTTCCCCCTAGCTGCTGCAGGTGTTCACACATCAGGATTTGTGAATACCTGCTCCTCCTGCCGCATACTGTGGTTCTACTTGCTGGCTTGTACATCACTACAGAATAAACAAACCATCAGGAAGAATTACAGCGTGCAAAGGAGGGAACAGATATTACACCCACCCCATGTGTTAAATACCTGTTGTAGCCTGGGAGCAGCAATCAGTGATGTCGCGAACATAAAATTTTCCGTTCGCGAACGGCGAACGCGAACTGCCGCAAATGTTCGCGAACGGGCGAACCCGGCGAACCGCCATAGACTTCAATAGGCAGGCGAATTTTAAAACCCACAGGAACTCTTTCTGGCCACAATAGTGATGGAAAAGTTGTTTCAAGGGGACTAACACCTGGACTGTGGCATGCCGGAGGGGGATCCATGGCAAAACTCCCATGGAAAATTACGTAGTTGACGCAGAGTCGGGTTTTAATCCATAAAGGGCATAAATCACCTAACATTCCTAATGTGTTTGGAATAACGTGCTTTAAAACATCAGGTATGATGTTGTATCGATCAGGTAGTGTAAGGGTTACGCCCGCTTCACAGTGACAGACCAAACTCGGACAGACCAAACTCCCCGTTTAACGCACCGCAAACAACTGCAAACAGTCCATTTGCACAACCGCAAGGCTTTAATGATCACCTTAGATGATCACAAAGAAAATTTATGTTTTTTCTATGCAAAATTATCAAGCCGATCGCTTTTGGTCTGTTCACAATGAAGCAACGACCTTACCATCTGGGGTGTGCCAACAACGCCATTGCCAACACACTCATAGAGGTGGTCGCTTCATTGTGATACGCAAGCCCGTTCTCCACAACAAGGTAACGATCACGAAGGGGAATTGACACAGGCATGTGTTTTTTTGTTTGTTTTTTTTGCAGCCACAGTGCAGCACCAGAGGCCAGAAAAATTAGGCATGTACACATGCCTGTAAAATTAGGTATTGTTGCAGCCGCTGCTGTAGCAGCGGCCAGAAAAAATTATGTTTTTCAGGCAGAAAGTGCCCTAAAACATTGCGGCTTGTGGACCATTTTTAGCCCAAGGCAGCTCATCTCATCAGGCCTTTTTTAGTCAAATGTATCGCCCACTGTCAGTCCCTTCGGGATCCATGCCTCATTCATCTTAATAAAGGTGAGGTAATCTAGACTTTTTTGACCTAGGCGACTTCTCTTCTCAGTGACAATACCTCCTGCTGCACTGAAGGTCCTTTCTGAAAGGACACTTGAAGCGGGGCAGGCCAGAAGTTCTATCGCAAATTGGGATAGCTCAGGCCACAGGTCAAGCCTGCACACCCAGTAGTCAAGGGGTTCATCGCTCCTCAGAGTGTCGATATCTGCAGTTAAGGCGAGGTAGTCTGCTACCTGTCGGTCGAGTCGTTCTCTGAGGGTGGACCCCGAAGGGCTGTGGCGATGCGTAGGACTTAAAAAGCTCCGCATGTCCTCCATCAACAATACGTCTGTAAAGCGTCCTGTCCTTGCCGGCATGGTCGTGGTAGGAGGAGGATTACTTTCACCTCTTCCCCTGTTAGATTCCCGTTGTGCTGTGACATCACCCTTAAACGCTGTGTAAAGCATACTTTTTAATTTATTTTGGAAGTGCTGCATCCTTTCCCACTTCCTGTAATTCGGTAACATTTCTGGCACTTTCTGCTTATACCGGGGGTCTAGTAGCGTGGCCACCCAATACAGGTCGTTCTCCTTCAGCCTTTTTATACGAGGGTCCCTCAACAGGCACGACAGCATGAAAGACCCCATTTGCACAAGGTTGGATGCCGAGCTACTCATGTCCTGTTCCTCGTCCTCACTGATCTCACTGAAGGTCTGTTCTTCCCCCCAGCCACGTACAACACCACGGGTACCAGATAGGTGACAACGAGCACCCTGGGATGCCTGCTGTGGTTGGTCTTCCTCCTCCTCCTCAAAGCCACATTCCTCCTCTGACTCCTCTTCCTCAGACTCCTCTTCCAGTGTTGCCGCAGGTCCAGCAAGCGATGCTGATAAGGCTGTTTCTGGTGGTGGTGATGGTGACCACAACTCTTCCTCTTCACGCTCATCTACGGCCTGATCCAGCACTCTTCGCAGGGCACGCTCCAGGAAGAAAACAAATGGGATGATGTCGCTGATGGTGCCTTCAGTGCGACTGACTAGGTTTGTCACCTCCTCAAAAGGACGCATGAGCCTACAGGCATTGCGCATGAGCGTCCAGTAACGTGGCAAAAAAATTCCCAGCTGCGCAGAGGCTGTCCTAGCACCCCGGTCATACAAATACTCGTTGACGGCTTTTTCTTGTTGGAGCAGGCGGTCGAACATTAGGAGTGTTGAATTCCAACGTGTCAGGCTGTCGCAAATCAAGCGCCTCACTGGCATGTTGTTTCGCCGCTGGATATCTGAAAAGTGCGCCATGGCTGTGTAGGAACGCCTGAAATGGCCACACACCTTCCTGGCCTGCTTGAGGACATCCTGTAAGTCTGGGTACTTATGCACAAAGCGTTGTACAATCAGATTTAACACATGTGCCATGCACGGCACATGTGTCAACTTGCCCAAATTCAATGCCGCCAACAAATTGCTTCCGTTGTCACACACCACTTTGCCGATCTCCAGTTGGTGCGGAGTCAGCCACTGATCCACCTGTGCGTTCAGGGCGGACAGGAGTGCTGGTCCGGTGTGACTCTCTGCTTTCAGGCAAGTCAACCCCAAGACAGCGTGACACTGTCGTATCCGGGATGTGGAATAGCCCCTGGGGAGCTGGGGGGGTGCTGTTGAAGTGGAGCAAGACGCAGCAGCAGAAGAGGACTCAGCCGAGGAGGTTATCGAAGAGGATGGAGTAGGAGGAGTAGAGGAGGTGACAGCAGGCCTGCCTGCAAGTCGTGGTGGTGTCACCACCAACTCCTCTGCAGAGCCACGCATTACATGCTTGGCAGCCGTCAGCAGGTTTACCCAATGAGCAGTGTAGGTGATATACCTGCCCTGACCGTGCTTTGCAGACCAGGTATCAGTGGTCAGATGGACCCTTGCCCCAACACTGTGTGCCAGACATGCCATGACTTCCTTTTGCACAATAGAGTACAGGTTGGGGATTGCCTTTTGTGAAAAGAAATTTCGGCCGGGTACCTTCCACTGCGGTGTCCCAATAGCTACAAATTTTTTGAAGGCCTCAGACTCCACCAGCTTGTATGGTAAAAGCTGGCGGGCTAAGAGTTCCGACAAGCCAGCTGTTAGACGCCGGGCAAGGGGGTGACTCTGTGACATTGGCTTCTTACGCTCAAACATGTCCTTGACAGACACCTGACTGTGGGCAGATGAGCAGGAACTGCTCAAGGCGAGAGACGTAGTGTCAGATGGTTGAGAGGGGGCAAGGAGGACAGCAGTGGTTGACGTGGCTGAAGATGCTGGACCAGGAGGAGGATGGTGGCTTTGAGCTTGTGTGCTGCTTGTACTCATCATCATGTGTTGATCCCATAGGCGTTTGTGATGTGAGATCATGTGCCTTCGCAAAGCAGTTGTACCTAGGTGGGTGTTGGATTTCCCACGACTCAGTTTCTTTTGGCACAGGTTGCAAATGGCATCGCTGTTATCAGAGGCAGACACACAAAAAAAATGCCACACTGCTGAGCTTTGCAATGGCGGCATTCTGGTGGTGGCAACAGCATGCGTTGATTGGCGTGCTGTCTGGCTGACCCCGGGTGCCGATACATGCTGTCTGACTGTGCCACTAGCTCCTTGCGACGACCTACCCCTCCTTCCAACTCGTCTCCTCCTCCTCTCTGTCTCCCCATCTGAACTTTCCCCCTGTTCTTCTTCTCTTCGAGCGGGCACCCACGTGACATCCACATCGTCATCATCAACCGCTTCACTTGTATCTGACAACTCAGCAAAGGAAGCAGCAGCGGGTACAACATCATCATCATCACACCGTACATCCATGTGTGTAATGCTGCCTGACTGAGACATATCCCTTTTATCTACATCCTCTGGCAATAATGTTTGCGCATCACTCATTTCTTCCAACTCATGTGTAAATAACTCCTCTGACAGATCAAGTGAAGCAACTGTGGTGCTAGTGTTGGTGGTGGCGGCAGGCGGGCGAGTGGTAACTTGAGAGGTGCCCAAAGCTGAGCTGGAGAAGGATGGTGCGTCAAGGTTCCGAGCGGAAGCTGTAGAAGATTGGCTGTCCTGTGTTAGCCAGTCAACTATGTCCTCAGAACTTTTCGAGTTCAGGGTACGTGGCCCCTGAACACTGGGCATTATTCTAGGGCCAAAGGGAATCACAGCACCACGACCACGACAGCCCCTGCGGGGTGGCCTGCCTCTGCCTGTCATTTTTTTTAAATTAGTTTAGTTGTACTATGCGTGCAAGCTACTGTGACACCAGATATGAGTGGCACTGTGCACTGGCAGAAGTTGGCACAGTAGACACTGTAGGTCTGACACACACGCTGGCAGGCAACTGACTGCTCATCTACTGCAGTCAAAACTGTTGTGTTTTTTTTATGCAAGCTACTGTGACACCAGATATGAGTGGCACTGTGCACTGGCAGAAGTTGGCACAGTAGACACTGTAGGTCTGACACACACGCTGGCAGGCAACTGACTGCTCATCTACTGCAGTCAAAACTGTTGTGTTTTTTTTTATGTAAGCTACTGTGTCGGGGAAAAAAAACAAGCAGACTGGTGTTTTACCAGCCCTAAAAAGGGCTTTTTGGGGTGCTGTCAGGACGCTGTGCTTACAGCAGAGATCAGATGAGTCTTTCAGGAGTGGAGTGAACACTGAATACACTTGCCTATAGCTTTCCCTATAAAATCAGCAGCAGCTAAACTGTCCCTCCTCTGGCTAACACTGCAGCTTAAGTTCAGACTGAATCTAAAATAGATGCTGTCCAGGAAAAAACAAAAAAGCAGACTGGTGTTTTACCAGCCCTAAAAAGGGCTTTTTGGGGTGCTGTCAGGATGCTGTGCTTACAGCAGAGATCAGATGAGTCTTTCAGGAGTGGAGTGAACACTGAATACACTTGCCTATAGCTTTCCCTATAAAATCAGCAGCAGCTAAACTGTCCCTCCTCTGGCTAACACTGCAGCTTAAGTTCAGACTGAATCTAAAATAGATGCTGTCCAGGAAAAAACAAAAAAACAGACTGGTGTTTTACCAGCCCTAAAAAGGGCTTTTTGGGGTGCTGTCAGGACGCTGTGCTTACAGCAGAGATCAGATGAGTCTTTCAGGAGTGGAGTGAACACTGAATACACTGGCCTAGCCTAGCTTTCCCTATAAAATCAGCAGCAGCTAAACTGTCCCTCCTCTGGCTAACACTGCAGCTTAAGTACAGACTGAATCTAAAATAGATGCTGTCCAGGAAAAAAAAAAAAGCAGACTGGTGTTTTACCAGCCCTAAAAAGGGCTTTTTGGGGTGCTGTCAGGACGCTGTGCTTACAGCAGAGATCAGATGAGTCTTTCAGGAGTGGAGTGAACACTGAATACACTTGCCTATAGCTTTCCCTATAAAATCAGCAGCAGCTAAACTGTCCCTCCTCTGGCTAACACTGCAGCTTAAGTACAGACTGAATCTAAAATAGATGCTGTCCAGGAAAAAACAAAAAAAGCAGACTGGTGTTTTACCAGCCCTAAAAAGGGCTTTTGGGGGTGCTGTCAGGACGCTGTGCTTACAGCAGAGATCAGATGAGTCTTTCAGGAGTGGAGTGAACACTGAATACACTTGCCTAGCCTAGCTTTCCCTATAAAATAAGCAGCAGCTAAACTGTCCCTCCTCTCGCTAAGACTGCAGCTTGAGAATGAATCTAAAATGAATGCTGTCCAGGAGGTGGGAGGGTCTGGGAGGGAGGGTATGCTGCTGATTGGCTGGAATGTGTCTGCTGACTGTGAGGTACAGGGTCAAAGTTTGCTCAATGATAATGAATAGGGGGCGGACCGAACATCGCATATGTTCGCCGGCCGCGGCGAACGCGAACAAGCTATGTTCGCCGGGAACTGTTCGCCGGCGAATAGTTCTGTACATCTCTAGCAGCAATGTGTCAGGTTTCAATACATGAGCCGCCACAATGGTAATTGTATAGCCTCTTTTAAAGGGACTGCTGGTTTCAATTTTGTCCCAGTAGTAACAGGTCACTGTGTAGTGAACCTGTGAGGATATAAATCTGGTAACACCCATTAATGATTTTATTTATAAAGGTCCAGGGCTGGCATCTTAATCCTTGCTTTATCACTTAATGAGTCTGTGGCCTAGAACATTCAGCCACAAAAGTTGTACAGCCATCTTGCAAACTTGTTTCAAGTTGAAGGATAACTTTACTTTTCATAACATTATCCTTTGTAGGTCCTATACTTACCCCTTCAGGATCCTGGCAGATCCATTCTGTGTAGTCCATGGTCCCAAAGTCTATTGTGTATGCACAGACAAATTCTATAAATTTCTATGGAAATAGCAATATATGTATCAGCGCTAACCCCTTTACATTCATAGGATACTAATATGTGCAAAATATTGTGAACTCAACATACAGTATAGGATTACATAGTTAGTCAGGTTGAAAAAAGACACAAGTCCATCCAGTTCAACAATAAAAAAAATTAATAATAATAGATTAGACTGAAGATACATATATATATAAAATACATTAAAATGAAGTAAAATAAAGTGGCAATTCATTGAAAAAGGCCATTGGAAAATCCAATATTCCAATAGTATAAAGTCCCAGAGCTCAATATATCCACAAAGAATAAATTTAAGGCTCACCGGGATATATTGACGACATATATATATAAGAAAGGCAAGCCACACTTTCCCCAGGTTAAGGTGGCAGTAAACACCACTTGGTGACTTGTACCTACAGGTAAGCTTATAATAAGACATGCTCAGTTTAGGAGATATTCACTATTACTGAAGCCGGTGACATCACCGGCGCATGCGCACTGTGCCCTCAGTATGCTGTCTATTTAGAGCTCTGTGCTACAATCGTGGCTCTCGTGCGCATACACAGGAGTGACATCATCGCTGCTCAGCCATTTAAATGGCCAGAGCCAACGAACCCGGAAGGAAGACCAGGTGAAGATGAAACTCCCATCAGCGGTGACAGCGTTCCGCTGGAGGACCTAAAACTAAAACATATGCGGTGCATACTAGCACAATATGCCATTGACTTGCAGGGGAATTTTTATTTATTTATTTTTTCTTTGCTGCCTGTACTAGCACTTCAATTGTGCACAACATAGGATATATCTCTTCCTTCCAATTTAGATGGTCTCTCTATAAAATTTCCTCTTCACTTCTTTCTTCCACTTGATCCTTGACTCAGAGAAGATGTTAAAAGAAAAAAAACACATCCATAGTGCAGGACTTTATTAGAAAATACCCCCCCTGTTCCCCCCAATACCGCACTTACAATCGGCAAAATCACCATGGGCCTATTTTTCAGCTTTCAGCGCTGTCACACTTTGAATGACAATTTTTATTGTTTTATTGTTTTTTTCACACAAATAGAGCTCTCTTTTGGCGCTATGTAATCACCACTGGATTTCTTTATTTGTTGCTAAATAAACTAAAAAACACTGAAAAGAGTTATTTATTTACAAAATATTACCGTATATACTTGAGTATAAGCCGAGTTTTTCAGCACACATGCCCCCATCAGCTTATACTCGAGTCTGTGTCCATCTTCAACTTTGTGCGCCTGATCCTGGCCAGCCGTAGGTCTTCTGGACCCCAAACTTGCCACACATATAGCCCCACTCTTCCTCTACAAGTGTGCAAAGTTTATTGTCTGGGGGAGCTACGGCCGGGGATCACCAATTTTTCAAAGCCGGGCACCCCTTCCATAGACTCCCATGTAAAACGGTAATTTCTCCGGTGATTTTGGGAACCCGGTACCGGCCGGCCCTAGGTCCCCAGGACCCCAAACTTGGCACACATGTAGCCCCACTAACGCCCGAGATCAGGTAGGGAGATTGGGCACAGTGAGGCACAGTGAGGCATGCACATGGACACAGTGAGGCATGCAGATGGACACCCTAGGCTTATACTCGAGTCAATACGTTTTCCCATTTTTTTGTGGTAAAATTAGGTGCCTCGGCTTATATTCGGGTCGGCTTATACTCGAGTATATACGGTATATCTTTATAAAACTTAGGCAAAATGTATATGTTTCTTTGGTGAAAATAGCCCAAATCAGTGTATATTATTTATTCTTTAGGAAAATTATGACCACAAATTATGGTATAAATATCTGAAAATTGATCAATCCTGATGTACTGACGGCCTATCTAATTTCTTGAGGCCCGCAAATGCCAGGACGGTACAAATATCCCCTAAATGACCGCTTTTTGGCAAGTAGACATTCCAATGTATTTAGAAAGGGGCATGGCAAGTTTTTTGAAGTTTCATTTTTTTTGTAAAATGAAGAGATGTAACCAGAGATTTGCCCCCTTAATGACCAGGCCATTTTCTGCCATACAGCACTGTGTCGCTTTAACTGACGGACCCAAAAAAAAGTGAAATCTTTTTTTTCCCACAAATAGAGCTTTCTTTTGGTGACATTTGATCACCTCTGTGATTTATATTTTTTGCGCTATAAACAAAAAAAGAGCGACAATTTTGAAAAAAAACAAAACAATATTTTTTACTTTTTTCTATAATAAATATCCCCCCCCCCCCCAATTTTTTTTTAAAACAAATTTCTTCCTCGGTTTAGGCCGATATTTATTCTTCTACATATTGTTGATAAAAAAAAACACAATAAGTGTATATTAATTTGTTTGCGCAAAATTTATAGCATCTACAAAATAGGGGATAGATTTATGGCATTTTTATTATTATTATTTTTTTACTAGTAATGGGGGCGTTCTGCGATTTTTAGCAGGACTGCGACATTGCAGCAGACATATCACACACTTTTGACACTTTTTTGGGACCGTTGACATTTATACAGCAATCAGAGATAAAAATAGCCACTAATATAAATGTCACTGACAGGGAAGGGGTTAACAATAGGGGGTGATCAATGGGTTAAATGTGTGTCCTAGGGAGTGTTTCTAACTGGGGGGGGTGGGACTGCCTCGAGGAGACCGATCGTTGTTCCTAAGTAGTAGGAACAACAAATTGGTCTCCTCTCCCCTGACAGAACGGAGATCTGTCTATTTACATTGACAGACCTCCGTTCTTTCTCTCTCAGGGGCGATCGCAGGTGCCTGGCGGTCATCGTGGCCCCTGGGCACCTGCATCAGCTCCATCGTCACGCTGCCTAGTGCTCTTAAAGAAGCCGACGTACAGCTACGACGGCTCGCCCAGGGGAGCCAACCTGCCGCAGTATAACTGCGGTTGCTGGTCCTGAAGTGGTTAAAAAAAAATAAAGTTTTAACTAGCATGGTAAATGTATATTTATTTTAAATCACATGGTACAGATGAGCTGTAATTGGCCCTGTCTGTACAATGTGATCACTGTGATCCATCACAGAGATCAACACAATAGTACACAAAGAATGACATCCATTGTGTTCAATTGTCATGTGGTCTGCTGTGATTGGTCACAGCGATCACATGGTACCGGAAGTGGGCCAGTACGTTGATCTGTCATTCAACGAAAACACAGCGGGTGACAGATCACGCCACAGTGTGGCCCAATTCTGGGAGGACGTCATGTGATGTCCACCCAGAACGACGAATGTCCCGCCCGGTCGTCATTTTACTCTAGGCCAGACGGGAAGCTGTTAAATACGATACAGCATAAATCTTATGATCTTAGTAAGGCTCAACAAATATAATTGACCCACTTAACATATAAGTGAGCCATATGAGAGCATTCCCGTTTAAGGGTACTGTCTCACCAAAATTTGTTGATCCCTTCTTTTATAAAGTCAGTCACACAGAACACTCTTTAGGAGTAGGCCAATACTCTCCTCCATTTCCACAGATATAGTAAAGGATCCACCACATTCAATGCTCATTTCTTAATTTACAGACCAGCAAAGCTCAAATGAAAAACAAAATAACCTACATAGTGTAATTCCACAAAATGAAAGCACTTTATTAATATAAATATTACTTTTGCGATTTTGGTATCTGAGCATATATTTGAAAACCATCAAATGATGGCGGTCATGGCCAATCATAGCCATATTATAGGCATAAGGGAGTCTAGATATGCATCGCTATGGGCTTGGGTACTGATGAGCAAAGGGGGAAAAAAACATTTCTATTTTACTAATTTAATCTTCTTTCCTTAGAAGAGCTCTACAGGAAATATGTGACATGGATATTAATCATAGCACATCTTTTAATGCATTCCTAATCATTCCCACTTGTGACAGGAAGTCCAGCTGGCTATGATAAGATATTTAGAGAGACTTCAGCTTGTCACAGGCCCTGCACCAGATGATGGCACAGAGATAGATAATCTAACTAGAGGGCTTAATAGAAACCTTGTTGAATACGACTTTATGTAAGTTATTTAAACCTCTGATAGTGTCATGTTGTTTGCAAAGCTATTATTCCCGAAAATGGAAATTATAGAAGGTGGCTATGGTTGCTCTTATCTTTAGAGATACATTTTAAATGTACTTTAAGCTGAACTCTAAGCAATCAGAAGCATTCACAATTGAAGTACATACAGTATATTGTCAAAATTAATGGCATCCCAGTCTTAGTCCGTAGGGTTCAATATTGAGTTGGCCCACCCTTTGCAACCTGTAACAGCTTCAACTCTTCTCAGAAGGTTGTCCACAAGGTTTAGGAGTGTGTCTATGGGAATGTTCGAACATTCTTCCAGAAGCGCATTTGTGAGGTCAGGCACTGATGTTGGACGAGAAGGCCTAGCTCGCAGTCTCCGCTCTAATTCATCCCAAAGGTGTTCTCTGTGCAGGCCAGTCAAGTTTCTCAACCCCAAACTCGCTCATCCATGTCTTTATGGACCTTGCTTTCAATTAATACATTACTTGATGATTTTTTTTGTAATTTGAAAAATAACCAAGTGGGAAAAGAGGCATTGAAGATAGGCAGCTTGAAACCATGAAATATCAAGACATTACACAGAGAGTGGAAGCGAGTTTAGGTTTTTTTTTTTTTTTAGCAGGGGCTGGCATATTCTGAACCCTTTTATTTGTAGTATTGAGTGGCTTTCAGAACAAGTCTCTGTTAGGCGCTGAAGTGATACAGTGCTCTTCAGAGGATGCAGTTATAAAGTTGTAGAAGTTCAGAAGATTGGGTGAGAAGGCATAATTGGGTGTTTACTGTACACATGCCGCAGCAGGAATAATCCCCCTGTTGCTTTTGGTGGGTGCTACCACCTGTGAATCGTGACCCATTAGAGTAAATGGGGCCACTCTGAAATCACCGCACAACTGCATGCTTCTGCGTGGTCCAAGGGGTTAAAGCAGGTGGTGATAAAGCAACACAATGCTGCCTGCTTTAACCCCTTATTGCTGTACTGAACAAGGTTGCAGAGCACTTGCAGAGTATCCTTATTCACTTGAATGGGTCATTCTTGGCAGGTGCTACAGCAACCATGACAGGGCATATAACTCCTACTGCACTGTGTACACAGCACTACAGAGAAGACATCGGCTTATGCGGCTCTTCCTTCCTACTACTACTACTACTACTTCCTACTACAGCTCCAACTTTACAAGTAGTCCCTCTGTATTGAACTCTGTTTGATGCTCTGCGATGGCGGGTCAGCAAACCCAGACCGCGAGCTACCAGTCACCTGTCCACGATCTACTGGTTGCTGACCCCCAATCTAGATGATCAATGCATGGCGGCAAATGTGGCTTGATGAGTTGAACTATGCAAGTGAAAGGACGAAAGGGCAAGTGAAACTGTGAAAGAGTGAATGATCAGCGAATTGATTATTTTATATACATACCCCCTATCTTTAAAGGCATCACATGCTTTACTGTTAACCAAATTCCTGTTACATCAAAAACTAATCTTCAGTTACTGTAGAAAAAGATTTAAATTACAAAGTGCTATAATAACATGGTAATTGCAAGTGTGAAATTCATTTTGTGATCAAGCTTTTGATTTGAGATGTTTAGCAGTTCCTTTTACAGAAAATTGAATGTGATAACTTTTCCTGAAATAATAAATGTTTAAAAATGAAGGCGGTATAAACCTGAGTGTGTTTAAATTGTGCATGGAAGATGCCTTAACATGTGTCTCTTACAGCTATTGTGTGCAAGCAAGTGCATTTTAAAGGGCAAACCCATTTTCATCTAATTTCAAGATGACTTTCATAAGTACCAATGTGAAGTTGGAAGTGATTTGTGTGCAACAAGTACCATAGTAAACAGGCTCAGCGGTAAGCTTTGCTGCCTTACGTAACCAGTTAATATTGTCTACAGGAATAACAAAGGCAAAGAGCAGTTGCAGCCATAGCAACAAAACAGAATTGACCTATTACTGATCGGAATACAGTAAACTGATTTTATATATATATATATATATATATATATATATATATATATATATATATATATAATGCATTTGCACATTGTCATTGCTCTTATCATTACCTTTTGAAGGAAACACCATTATCCTGAATTAGGATTGACCATCTAATGGTCTGAAACATACAAGTTAATTGGTATGGCTCCGGCAACCAGTAGGTTCTCAGTACTCATCTGACTGAACACCTGCTGTATTATTGAAGTTCGGGCAGATTTAAAAAAAACACCATTTAGCCCCCATTCACATGGGAGCAATTTGACATGTTAAATCTCATGCCAACACACAGCCTATTGCAACGGCACTGTCCCAATCGGTGTGACACCAACTTTGTGCCACTGCACCGATTTCCAAAAGTAGTTCCTGTACTACTTTTGGTGACTTCAGGGGCGATTTCAATAGACATCTGTGCATGAACCCGCACAGATGTTATTCCAATCGCCCCTGAACTCTGAACTGAGCTGAACTCAAACAATTTCAAACCCGCCTTCAGCCCCGGTTCACACTATTGCGATGCGGGAAATGGCGCGATTCCTGCATCGCATCCCCCTCGCAAGCAGTTCACACTGCCCTCTGCGAACCGCTGCGGGTGTCAATACAAAGTTAATGACACCTCCAGATCGGTTCTCAGATCGCAGTGCGAACTTTGAATTCGGACAGGAATCGGTGAACACCCATGCGATCCGATTCCAGCACGGGAAAACAAAGCTTCCTGCAGCATTTTCATGCAAATGCAATGCGAGTTCAGCCATGAATTGACATCGCACAGACGTTGCATGTGATCTGCACAGCAATGCGGTGCAAATCACATGAGATATCTCTTTCCGCAATAGTGTGAACCCAGGCTGAACGAGGGCTTAACCAGGTTTTATGTTCTTTTTAAAAAATAAAATTACGCTATGCTGAGAATTTTTGGTTGCAGGACAACAGTCTAATTTCCAGCAGGTTGAGAGTGGTTGTTACTTGGGCAGCTTAACTCCGCAGTTAACCCTTTTACATACATACAGTTGCTGCCACCACATGCATTGATGAAAACTTGCAGGGTTCAAAAGAGAAGAAAAATGTTGCAAGAAAATAGTTACAGAAAAGCGATTACAAAATAATTATGCAACAGTAAAATAAATGGGTTTTAAAGTGAAAAAGTACTTAAAGCGGTAGTAAACCACATAAAAAAAGAGAAAAGAAATAGACACTGGGCTGCTTAGGTCATAATGTGCTAATATGCATTATGACAGACTTACCTGAAAACTAAGCCCTCCATCGGCGCGTTGTCACCGTTGAAGGTGCTTCCATCTTCACCCAGTCTTCCGTGATATGAATGGCCGAGCCTGTGATAACGTCACTCCCACGCATTTCTTGCGGGAATCACTGTTTACGGCATGGCTCCTAAGGGACGGCAAGGGTATGCCGTTCTTTCAGGGAGCATGCACCGGTGACGTCGCCGTCTGCATCTAAAGTAAATATCCAGTTCAGCTCTTTGGACTTACTATGTACATCCAAAGAGTAAACCTTTTGATCACAAGCTGATGGCTGCAGTAGCAGCCATCAGTCTGGGTGTGTCTTGTAGAGCCAGTGACCGGCTTGAAAGTGAAAGTGATGCGGCAGCTCCATAGCTGCCGACCACTTTCACACAGCCGGCCGTGCGGTGAGATGGTGTGAAGGGCAGGGGAGACATTGGGGTCTAATGTCTCCCAAAAAAATTCGGAAAATTTGCGTTTAATAAAAAGTTGTGCAAATATCACGTAAAACAAAAATTTGCAATGATCACCATTTAATTCTACAGGGCCTCTGCTTTCAGAAAATATATAATGTTCTTGGGGGTTATGTAATTTTATTGCCAAAAATAAGGATTTTTACATGTATGTGACAAAAAAAAATGCTCTGTAGCCGAACTGGATATGCACTGTTTAGGAGATATTTACTGTACCTATATGTAAGCCTTATTATTGGCTTACCTGTAGGTAAACTCATACAAGGGCATTTACTCCCACTTAAAAGTTTGTCAGGTCTTTGGTTTCTGTACAGAGTAATTCATTTGAAGAATAGTCCAATCTGATATATCAGAGTCATCGGCTCTCATGATTAACCCTTAAAGTGATTGTAAAGTCTTGTTTTTTTTAAATTAAAAATAATGTTATACTTACCTGCTCTGTGCAGTGGATTTGCACAGGGTAGCCCAGAACCTTCTCTTCTCGGGTCCCTCTTCTGTGCTCCTGGCCCCTCCCTCCTTTTGGGTGCACCGGAGCTGAGTCACAGCTCCCTGTGTCCTGGCCCCGCCCCTTTCTATTCTCATTGGCCGAGACATTCCTACAACATCGCTGGAGCTAGAGGGACCAGGGACCTCAGGTAAGTATTGGGGGGGGGGGGGCAGAGGGCGGCTGCTACACACAGAAGGCTTTTTATCTTAATGCATTAAGATAAAAAAACTTTCTGCCTTTACAATAACTTTAACATTCCTTCATAGTTTTGATGGTAAGACAAAGCTGCAAATGCTGTAGTATTTGCAGATGGGGATGTCTATAGACATAACACAACCAATCAAGGGGTCTGAGGGGTGTACTGAAGGAGTGTTGAAGTGTTTTCTAATGTTCAGCAGACACACCCTTAACACTAGCATTTCTAAATGCATCTATATTTCCATCTGACAAATAACATATTATTGCACAGAATAAAATGTAAATTACAGACCAAATATGTTATAAATAAAATGCATACATTACTTAGGAGGTTAAGGGCATTTAGCCCCTGTGCATCAAATACTGTCCTTTTTAAATGCCCTCGAGGCACTGCAGCGGCACCTAGCGCCACTGCCAGCCGCCTGTTAAAATCTATGACAGACAATGAGAGCTAAATCTATGACAGACAATGAGAGCTAAATCTATGACAGCTTTAAACACGCAGCAACTGGACGTATAGGAGTGGTACTTGTATTTAGGGCTGTATACGCTCAGAATAATTACGAAAACACTGAGTTTTGACTCACAAGCATGTAATACCCAGTGTGCATGTAACCTGAATGTGTTCCATTAGCCTTCTGCTTCTCGTAATAAAGGCATGTTTGGTGTCTAACTGATTGTTGTTTTATTACATATTAGTGTAACCATGTTGTTGAAGGTATCTCAATTACAACTGGAATTTGGATTTTATTTACATGGTTGCGCTGATCTGTACTCGTACAAAAGGCCATTTTCCCCTGCATGTGATGCCTAGGTGTTCTGTGCAGTCCCATGCAGGCAGCCTTTTCAAATCAATGACAGGTTGAAGGCTGGACAGACCTGCATGGTTCTGTAAGCATATCCCGGAGTGTACATCTCTGTGGGTTTAATGCATAGATCAGATTGCAGAGCTGGATCCACACGAATGTACAGCCGGTGATGTGCTTGGAGATCTGTGTAGGTCCATGCAGCTGGCCACCTATCATTGATTTGTACAGGCTGCCTGAATGGGGCTCCATGGGACATTCCGCGCAGCTGAAGACTGCCCTTTGCATGGATGTACAGATCTGCACATTCATGTGAATGAGGCCTTGGAGTTTGGTAGTTTAAAAAATCCCAAACCAGAATTTGTGTTTGCTCAAACCGTTCAACAAACTGATTTACAACCGATATGACATGACACTATTAAGGGTCTTTCGAGAATTGTGGCTAATGGGAATTTAAAATATTGTGCTCTTAGACTTTTTTATGGGATTTATGATGGTTCTGTTTTGTGTCAATGTGTCTTAAACTGAGCTATGTTCTTGTGAGAGGTTGTATGAAATGTGTCACTTCTCCACCAAGGGCAATATTTAAAGGGTAACTCCACTTTCGTGGGAAAAATAAAATAAAAATAGCGTTGATAATTGCGATTCAAGTCATATAGTAATTGAATGTTATTAGCAATTACATTTCCCTTTCAATCTGCAGCACTGTCATTTTCTGTAAAGTGCAATGCAATATGGCAACCTGGAGGTGTTGTGTACACAAACTGCATACGCCCCCTGAAAATCTCATGTCCTGCTTGTGTGATTGGCTCTAAGTCTGCACTAAGATACAAATCTGATTTTTGGCATCCCCTGTCACAAAAATATATTTTTAATGAGATACTCTCAAATAGACATCACGTCTAAAGTAATGCAGACCCTGCCACTTTAGAGCCCTGCAGGTGCAGCAGCTGATTGATAATGATAAAACCACTCCCGTACAGATTCACTCTGCGCATGGTCACAGTCACAGACAAACCAAGGGCTATTTCTTTAGAATAACAAAAGGTAGGAATCTGCAACAAAGTTTAAAATCTTTGCAATGTACACAGATTACCCAGACTAATATTTTTTTTTCTTAACAAAAGTGGAGGTACTCTGACCATTTTTATTGCTGACTTGAAGAGTGGCTCAGTATGACTTCCCAATGCACCCCACTCAGTTCGTTAGAACTCAATATCGGCACATATAATAGCGCAAAGTTTTAAATCTATCGACTGGGTATCAGCGCTTGACTCTTGACATGGAGTAGCGGTAATTTGACCAGTCAGGGCTCTACTGATGGAAACTGGGCTGTGGATCAACAGTTTAGTAATGCTTAGAAGAGGAGAAGCAGATCAGTGATCTTAGTCTGCTGCACCTGCTTCATTGTCCTTTCACAGACTGAGGGCAGGTTGGTGACCAAAGTGTATAACTTAAAGAGATGCTGGTGTTAATTTACCAAGGGGAAATAGACTGTTCGCTTTGAAAGTGCAGTTGTACTCAGCAAGGGGATTGTCCCCAAAACTTATTGAGTGTGGAGGAGCTTCACTTTGCAAAGAATACCCAATCACATGCAAGGAAAATTTAAAAGAAAAACTGCATTTTGCTTGCACATGATTGGATACTGGAAGACAGCAGAGCTTCATCCCATTTACTAAGCCCTGGAGAAAATTCCCTTGATGAGTGCAATTGCACTTGGAAAATTAAGTGTATTTGCTTTTAGTAAACCAACCCCAAAGACTCCTTATCTATGCAGGACAAGGTGCCCCCCTCCATCCCCAACACCTCTATGACCACCATACCAGCACTCCCCCTCTGCACCTTCCTCCTCTACAGTCAGCAAAGATTAAAGGCTTTTCCATGTTTGCAGCAGCATGTAGCCTCCTCCCCTGTGTCCATCACTAGGACCAAGTACATTTGCATGACCCTTGATACCAGTCATCACAAGGTCAGCTGTGAGGAAACAAGTACGTTTAGGAGGACCCTTTGCAGAGACACTGCCACTTTGCCTTGCTTGGACAAGATGACAGTGCCTTTATAAAGTGTCTTTCCAGCCAAAACTTTTTTTTCTTATGTAGCGCCACCCCCAAGAGGGCCGCTTGAAGATGACTGACCCCAAAGGTTGCCCTGACCCTGCAAGCGCCCCAACACCTTTGACATCCTGGGTTTGGACATATTTCAATATGACAATGCAATTACACAGACACCAGACATACTTTTCATATTTAACTCTTACTCTCAACACACATAAACAGGTATAGAAGTCCTGATGATGTATATGTTCAGTGTCTTCAGCTAGCTTAGCAAGGGCCCAGATAGATTTTCTGTATAATGGCATCCAGTACTGCAAATAGCATGTGCAAGGTGTCTCCTTGTTAAAACGTTAGTGCAATGAAATGGAATAAAGGTGTCTGCATGCAGTGTCTCTTAAGGATGTATAGAGGGGGAGCTTTTGCCCACTCGCCAATCCTGATGATACCAGGCTCAAGGAAATCGGAAGTCCCTGGATAGACCTCTGTTGAGTCTGTCAACAGAGAAGGGTGCCTGACCGCACACCTTGGAACGCTGGGATACAGCAGGATCTGTGTCGAGGATGATGAGGGTGACTGCCGACGGTCACCCGAACAACAATAAGCTGGCAAAAAGGGGATTCGCTCACAAATCTGCCAAAGGCTCTCTACACTGACTAGGCCACGGTGCTCCTTGCAACCCTCTGAGCGTCCTGGTCCCTGCTCTCAGCTGAAGGCCGGGGTCCCAAGAGAGCGACTCCTCCCCAGCCCAGGCTATATATAACCTCTCCCAGCATTCTCCTCTCTCCCTCTCCAGCCGGCTGGAACTTGTAGTCCACAACAGTCTGATCCCAGTTTAAACGTGGCTCTTTGGACTATATGTGCCAAGATCATTTGCTCCTCTTAGATCTCACTCGCTTTGCATTCAGGAAGTGACAATGCAATGTCCAAGCTGAGCACTAGAGGGAACAGACTCATTGTGCCTGATGTTACAGAGCGTCCCCCGATGACACAGGCAATTTAGCCAGCACCTGGCTACACTTGATTTTGGATAGAATAGGAAAGGAAAAGAATCCCTGTTGGTTTTTTAATGCTATTTGAAACTCAGTTAGAGAGCTCTCCTTTCATTTTTTTTTGTCCTAATGACAAGTTTTTTCAGACAGAAAGTGGGGAGAACTTAACAGAAACACAGACAGAGTGTGATACAAAGTAGGAGTAGGCTAGAACCCCTATCAGTTTTTTTATTGCTGTCTGTGCCCTTTTTAAACATTTTCCCTTATTTCCTCTTAATTTAAACTGTTGTCATCAGAATAGTAAGTGAGAAAAAGTCTCTTTAATGGAGGCCCAGACAGCAGTTTAATTGTAGGGGCGTTATAGGCTTTAATTCTCATAGGCGTTCAGGAAAACCGATCCATACATATTTATTTCACCTGTGTTTATAGCTTTTTGCCTGGGGTCTGGCTGAAAACCTCTAAGGATAGAAATATAAGTTCTCTTTAGTCATTTGATTTTAATGATGTTGGCTCTGGAGCCTACATCTTCATTCTTATTTCACTAACCCATATTTGTACACTGACAGGCTCACTTTTAGATGAAGCTAAATGTGGCTAATGTATATTATCTCATTGAAGAGAAACAGTCATGACTGGGCTTATGCACAAATTTAAATATCCAGTGTAATTTTATTTATAAAAAATAATTGCCCTATTTCTTCATCTTTGCTTGCTCTGTCCAAATCTGACTTTTTTTTTATTCATGACTGGTCTCATGCAATAAAAGGAATATTCAATATTAAAGTGTACGTAAAGTCAAACTTTCATTTTTAGTTTTGGATAGCGTGAGGAAGGGATAAACCCTCTGCCCAGTTTTTTTTCCCCGCTGGATAAATTCACCACTCTGTTTGTCCTGGGGTCCATTGTCACTGAGATGGAAAGTAAAGGGAAACCCAAAATGTATTATCATGAGTTATCATGAGCGCAAAAGGTGGGAGGAAATATTCCAATAAAGAGAAATGTTCTGGTAATACCTGTCTAAGATCATCTCACTATGGGGAGATTTCTTCTTACTTCCTGCTACATCTCCAAGGCAGAAAGTGATAGAAATCCACCCAACAGGACACAGAAAAAAAATACCCGATATAGGCTTTGCACATTTGAGTGAGTGAGTGAGTGAGTGAATAACTTGTATAGCGCTGCAAATGCGAACTAAATCGCCTCAAGGCGCTTATTTCCCTTCAGTGTCATCCTGATCCTTCAAAAGAGGTGAGTCTTAAGTTTTTTCCTGAAAGCCCAATGGTTTTCTCCCATGCAGATGTTTGTGGGTAGAGCGTTCCATAGCCGTGGTCCTTGGACTGAAAATCTTTGTTCTCCCTTCGATTTGTAGCGGGACTTGGGGATGTGGAGGAGGTTTTGGTTGGTTGATCGGAGAATGCGATTGGGGTGTAGTGTTTTATTTTCTCGCACAAGTATTGAGGAGCGTTTCCTTGTGTGCACTTGTGGGTGAGACAGAGGGTCTTGAATGTGACCCGATCCTTTACGGTTAGCCAATGAAGGGTCCTCAGGGAAGGGGTGATGGATTCCCAGGGTCTTTTCCCCGATACCAGTCTGGCTGCCGTGTTCTGGACGACTTGTAGGCGCGAAATCTGGTATTTAGGTAGTCCTATGTAGAGGGAGTTTGCGTAGTCGAGTCGGGAATCGATGATTGTTCCAACTACTACTGCTATGTCCTCTTCTGGGATGAAGGGGATGAGTCTACGCAGCAGGCGGAGGAGATGGTGAGATCCGCTGACTACTGATCCTATTTGTGCATCCATCGACATCTCAGAGTCAAAGATGACTCCGAGACTTTTGACTTTGGTGCTCGGGGTAATGGTCTGTCCAAGGATGGTGGGTGGTGTCCATGAAGTCTTAGCTTTTGTCTTTCGGCTTGCGTGGAGGAGAAGAAGTTCTGTTTTGGATCCATTGAGTTTGAGGCATTTATACAAAATCAAATTACCAAAGAAGTTGGAGACTTGTTTGGCACTATATCAATACAGAATAAAATTACAGGCTGACAAAAATGGTATATCACTTGTGAGGGGGTTAGCTCGGCAGCGGGTGTGTGTGACCCCCGGGATGGGCTCCCCACACAAAACAGGCCCAGCAAACGGAGGTTGTGGTTTTCAAAATCAAAAAAAGGTGCGGTTTATTTTCTATTTACAGTGACAAAACACAGCAAAGCAAAAGAAACATAACCAAAATAAATCCTGGTCAAGTTGACCTCTGACTAAACATACAGGTTTCCTAACTAACAACTGGGATCAGCCTAGTGCTGTCCTAGTCCCTAAGTCCCTGGTTTAGTAAAAGTCCAAACAAATAGCCACACAGGCTTTGCCTCACCGCACAGGGGTTCACTCTCCCTAGACAGTCCACACAGGTCTGGTTCCAGGCATGAGCTAACACCTAATGAATCTGGGAGTTCTTATAGAGGCCTAAATGAGCTGACAAGCTTCAGCTGGCCTCATCAACTCCCTGTCTGTACGACGCCCCACACTCTCCCTAGAGGTATGAGTCATCCATGAGCCCACTAGCCTTAGCTGGGCTTATACAACTCTCCGCCTAGTTGTATAAGTCGGCGTAAAGCCTGAATCTGGGCAAAATATATCTACCCCCCTGGATGCAACCAGGTGACTTTACCTTCCTGCTGTCACATACCCCCCCTCTTGTTTTAACCTCGGGGTTGGAACACCAGCAATCAGGCATTCATGTACTCGAGACAAAGCATCCACATTCCCCATTTGAACGCCAGGGCGATGCTTTACTGTGAAGTTGAATTCCTGGAGGGCCAGGAACCACCTATTCACTCTTCTATTTGTTTCCTTGTTTTGAGCCATCCACTTTAACGGAGCGTGATCCGTAACCATGTCAAAGTGCCTACCTAGCAGGTAGTACCGAAGGGAATCTAGAGCCCACTTCACCGCTAAACACTCCTTTTCAACGGTGGCGTAATTTACCTCATGGGACTTCAACTTCCTGCTGAGGTAAATGACTGGGTGCTCTTCCCCGTTCCAGACCTGGGACAATACTGCTCCTAACCCCACATCTGACGCATCACTTTGTACGACAAAGTCTTTAGAGAAGTCGGGTGAGTACAACACTGGCTGGCTACATAAGGCTTGTTTCAAGAATTGGAATGCTGCCTCAGCCTCGGGGGTCCATTTAATCATGACCGGCCCTTTCCCCTTCGTTAGGTTGGTTAGGGGCACAGCCTTAGAAGCAAAGTGGGGAATGAATCGCCGATAATACCCAGCGATTCCCAGAAAGGCTCGTACCTGCTTCTTGCTGTTGGGACGTGGCCAACTCTGGATGGCCTCGACTTTGTTGAGTTGGGGTTTTATTACTCCCCTCCCAATGGTGTACCCAAGATATTTGGCCTCCTCCTGCCCAATGGTACACTTCTTGGGGTTAGCCGTAAACCCCGCTTCCCGAACAGAGTCCAGGACTGCTTGCACTTTTGGCAGATGTGAGGCCCAATCTGTGCTATGGACAATTACGTCATCCAGGTAAGCCGCAGCATACTTCCGATGGGGCCTCAGCATCTGGTCCATTTTCCGCTGGAATGTGGCCGGCGCATTCTGTAACCCGAACGGCATTCTTTTATATTGGAACGCCCCGTCTGGGGTTACAAATGCGGTTTTCTCTTTGGCCGACTTGGCCAGGGGGATTTGCCAATACCCTTTTGTGAGGTCAAGAGTCGTCATGTATCGGGCTGTTCCCAGCCGGTCGATCAACTCATCTATACGTGGCATGGGGTAGGTGTCAAATTTTGTAACTTTGTTCAACTGACGAAAATCGTTACAAAATCGCCAGCTCCCATCCGGTTTAGGCACCAACACAATGGGACTAGACCAATCACTTTGGGACTCCTCTATCACCCCTAAGTTCAGCATTTTCTGTACTTCCTCCCGTATTGCCTCCCGTCGGGCCTCTGGGATCCGATAGGGTTTTAACTTCACCCTTTCACCGGGCGGGGTAATGATGTCATGCTCTACCCCAAATGTTTGTCCCGGCAGCTCAGAGAATACCTCCTTGTTGCGAAGCACAAACTCCTTAACCTCCTGTTGTTGGGGTTGTGACAAGGTGGCTGCTATTCCAACCTCAGGAATCACGCAACCAGTTTGAGCTGGTGACCAAGTGTCTGCGACTAGGGACTCTCTATCCCTCCAGGCTTTCAACAGATTAACGTGATAGATCTGTTCGGGCTTTCGCCTTCCTGGTTGTCTGACCTTGTAATTCACTTCGCTCACTTTTTCCATTATCTCGTAGGGGCCTTGCCATTTGGCAAGGAATTTACTTTCAACCGTAGGGACAAGTACCAGTATCCTATCCCCCGGGGAAAAGGTACGGGTCTTGGCTCCACGGTTGTACACTCTCTGCTGTGCTAACTGCGCTTGGACCAAATGTTCCTTCACGATGGGCATTACCTGTGCAATTCGGTCTTGCATCAGGGCGACATGCTCAATCACACTCCTGTGGGGAGAACTCTCACTTTCCCAAGTTTCCTTGGCAATATCCAACAGCCCTCTTGGGTGTCTCCCATACAGTAACTCAAAGGGGGAGAATCCTGTAGAGGATTGGGGCACCTCCCTAATAGCAAACATCAGATAAGGAAGTAGACAGTCCCAATCCTTTCCATCTCTATCCACCACTTTCTTCAACATTTGTTTTAGGGTTTTGTTGAATCTTTCAACCAGCCCATCGGTTTGGGGGTGATACACAGATGTACGTAATTGCGTCACTTTGAACAATTTACACAGCTCCTTCATAACCCGGGACATAAAGGGTGTACCTTGGTCCGTAAGCAGTTCTTTACAAATACCCACCCGGCTAAACACAAGAGATAGCTCTTTGGCTATGGTTTTGGCCGAGGTATTTCGGAGAGGGATTGCTTCTGGATAACGGGTGGCATAGTCCATTATAACTAATATGTACTGGTGCCCCCTAGCGGACTTGATTATAGGACCTACCAAATCCATGGCGATCCTCTCAAACGGGACCTCAATGATGGGTAGAGGGACCAGCGGGCTACGGAAATGTGGCATCGGGGCCGACCTCTGACACACAGGGCAGGAGGAACAATAATTTTCTATGTCCTTCATCACCCCCGGCCAATAGAATCTCTGTAATACCCTCTCTCGGGTTTTCTCTGTCCCCAGATGACCTCCAAGAATGTGCCCATGGGCCAACTCCAACACCAACTTCCTGTAAGGTTTGGGCACCACAAGCTGCTCAACAGTTTCTTCTGCCCTTTTTGCCACCCGATACAGTAGGTCCTTCTCTACGCTGAAGTATGGGTAAGTGCAGGTATTATCTGGGTTCACTAACTCGCCATCTATTTTCACTACGTTTTCCCGTGCCTTTATTAGGGCGGGGTCTTTCAACTGTTCTGTGGCAAAGTTTTCCCTGTGAACCTCAAGATCAGAAAACTCCACAGACGGTAGGTTTTCGTCTGAGGAGGTGGGCTCCTCTCCAGTTTCTTGAGTCTCCCCTGCCAATACTGATAAGGGAAATTCCGGAGAGTCCTCACCACTCTCAGGGGAGTTCTGGCTATCACATTCCTGGTACATAGGGGCACCAGTGGGGGGCTCAGGATCATCCCACAGTTCCCAGAACTTCGGAAAATCCCTTCCCACAATGGCGTCATACGGTAACTGAGATACTAAGCCCACTGGATGAGAGAGGGTACCTTTGGGGGTCTCGAAACACACTGTAGTCACTGGATACTCTCGGGTGTCCCCATGCACACAAATAACAGCTACCTTGCTATTCCCAGAGACCTCTGTTTTAACTAACTCAGCCTTTATCAGGGTCACAAGGCTACCTGAATCCAGCAATACCACAACATTTCTACCATTAACACACATTTTGCATAAATGTTTCTCAGTTCCTCGAATGGCAGTGCATGCGACTGTCGCACACAGCGACTGACGTCTGCCCGTCAGAAAGTCACACTGCATGGGTTCCTCCACAACCGGGCAATTGGCTGCAATATGTCCCGCTTGCCGGCAGCGGTAGCAAACGATCCTTCTTGCCGCCTCTTGAGCCGCTGATTTCCCAGGCTGTTCTCGCCAAACTTGGGGTAGAGCTCCCACCCTCTCACTCTCTCCACCCTTACCCCTTGGAATCCTCTTATCCGCCCCTGGGGATGGTCTGGTCTTAGGGTGGAAAGTCCGAGTGTCTCTGGAAGAGGCCGTCAGGTTCTCTGTAGCCAAGTATTTCTCCACACGATCCACAAGACCATCGGCCGTCTCTGGGTCTCCATGGCTTACCCACTTTTGGATGGCAGTAGGAAGAGCTCTCAAAAACCGATCCATTACAACACGTTCCACAATCTTTGGTGCAGACAAAGTCTCTGGCTGTAGCCACTTTCTGCTCAGGTGAATGAGATCATACATTTGAGACCTGGGGGGTTTTCCAAGCTGGAAAGTCCAGTTATGCACACGCTGAGCCCGGACAGCCTGGGTGACACCCAGCCTTGCCAATATCTCAGCTTTTAGCATCACATAGTCTTTTGCCTGGTCAGGCTCTAGGTCATAGTAAGCCTTCTGCGATTCACCAGTTAACAGAGGAGCCACCAGTCCAGCCCACTGCTCCTCAGGCCACTTTTCTCTTTCAGCAGTCCTTTCAAATGTGGTCAAAAATACCTCTGGATCATCCTCTCCAGTCATTTTTGTCAATAAACGACTCACCCCAAAGGACGCGGTATTAGTGGGACGGCTTTCCTCACTGGTCTGCGGACGTTGCTGCATTACTGCTTCCATTTGTTGTAGTCTCTGCTCTTGCTTCTGTAACAGGTCTATGAAGCGGGCCTCAGATTGCTGCTGGGCTTGTTGCTGAGCTTCCAGACTCTGTTGGTGAGCTTGCTGCTGGGCTGCAAGGCTCTGTTGATGAGCTTGCTGCTGGGCTGCAAAGTTCTGTTGTTGAGCTGCAAGGCTCTGTTGATGAGCTGCAAGGCTCTTTTGCAAACCTGCATTTGTCTGCTGTTGATTGGCATTTGCTAGAGCCAGCTGCTTCAGTATCTCCTCCATGCTGGCTAAAAAAAACTGCCACTGGTTCTCCACCAACTGTGAGGGGGTTAGCTCGGCAGCGGGTGTGTGTGACCCCCGGGATGGGCTCCCCACACAAAACAGGCCCAGCAAACGGAGGTTGTGGTTTTCAAAATCAAAAAAAGGTGCGGTTTATTTTCTATTTACAGTGACAAAACACAGCAAAGCAAAAGAAACATAACCAAAATAAATCCTGGTCAAGTTGACCTCTGACTAAACATACAGGTTTCCTAACTAACAACTGGGATCAGCCTAGTGCTGTCCTAGTCCCTAAGTCCCTGGTTTAGTAAAAGTCCAAACAAATAGCCACACAGGCTTTGCCTCACCGCACAGGGGTTCACTCTCCCTAGACAGTCCACACAGGTCTGGTTCCAGGCATGAGCTAACACCTAATGAATCTGGGAGTTCTTATAGAGGCCTAAATGAGCTGACAAGCTTCAGCTGGCCTCATCAACTCCCTGTCTGTACGACGCCCCACACTCTCCCTAGAGGTATGAGTCATCCATGAGCCCACTAGCCTTAGCTGGGCTTATACAACTCTCCGCCTAGTTGTATAAGTCGGCGTAAAGCCTGAATCTGGGCGAAATATATCTACCCCCCTGGATGCAACCAGGTGACTTTACCTTCCTGCTGTCACACACTCATAACATTGACTCAATTTATCCACACATGACAGAGTATTTAACAGTTTAGAAAACTACTAGTGTTGTCATAGCATGGGTGGCATCTCGCGGCGAAGCCCACAGATGCTATAACACTAGTAGATTGCTCAACAACTTTATGGGTGATCTGATGTATCATTTTGTTAGCCTATGATTTTATTTTATTTTTTCTGATTTTGTACAAGAAAAAGCTACAGTATACAATGGGTAAAATAAGTATTGAACACGTCACCATTTTTATAGATAAATCTATTACTAACGGTGCTATTGATATGCAAATTTCAGCGCATTTCGATAACAACCCATGCAATTCAAACATACAAATAAACCAAAACAAATAGGTTCAGAAATTAAGTTGTGTAAAAAAAACGGAATGACACAAGGAAAAAGTATTGAACACGTGAAGAAAGGGAGGTGCAAAAAGGCATGGAAAGCCAAGACACCAGCTGAAGTTTATCAGTAGATAGAAAGTAATCCTGACCCTTGTCAGTGCCAATTAATACTAGCTGGTTCGATCTCAACTGATGGCCTATAAAAAGGTGTCTCATTACCAAGGTGTCACACAAGAAACATCTCATGATGGGTAAAAGCAAAATGCTCTCTCAAAACCTTTGCAACCTTATTGTTGCAAAACATACTGATGGCATTAGTTACAGAAGGATTTATAAACTTCTGAATGTCCCAGTGAAGCACTGTTGGGGCCATAATCCGGAAGTGGAAAGAACATTAGCCGGCTACGACCAGGTGCTCTTTGCAAGATTTCTGACAGAGGAGTGAAAATATTTATCAGAAGAGTTGTCCAAGAGCCAAGGACCACTTGTGGAGAGCTTCAGAAAGCCCTGGAATTAGCAGGTACAATTGTTTCAAAGAAAACAATAGGTAATGCGCTCAACCGCCATGGCCTGTATGCACGCTCACCGCGCAAGACTTTATTGCTGAAGAAAAAGCATTGTAAAGCTTTTTAAACTCTTTCCCGCCGAGCGTACGCATAATTTATCTCTATTCTTCACTCTTTCCTTTTTTTTTCTTTTTCTAAAGCCCTGTTTTTCATCGGACAAACCGATCGTGTAAAATCCGACCGTCCAAAACGCTGTGACGTAAAACACTCAGACAAGCCGAGAAAAATGAAGTTCAATGCTTCTGAGCATGCGTCGACTTGATTCTGAGCATGCGTGGGTTTTTTGTCCGATGGAGTTCCACACAGACGATCGGAATTTTCTATTGTTTTTTTTTTTTAAAAACATGTTCTATTTTTTCTCACCGATGGAAAAAAGACCAATGGGGCCCATACACGATCGGTTTGTCCGATGAAAAACAGGGCTTTAGAAAAAGAAAAAAAAAGGAAAGAGTGAAGAATAGAGATAAATTATGCGTACGCTCGGCGGGAAAGAGTTTAAAAAGCTTTACAATGCTTTTTCTTCAGCAATAAAGTCTTGCGCGGTGAGCGTGCATACAGGCCATGGCGGTTGAGCGCATTACCTATGGCTTGTCTGAGTGTTTTACGTCACAGCGTTTTGGACGGTCGGATTTTTGACTGATGGTGTGTAGGCAAGACTGATGGAAGTCATCTTCATCGGATTTCCGATGGAAAAATCCATCGGATTAGAATCCATAGGAAATCCGATCGTGTGTACAGGGCTTTAGTTTTTTCTTTCTTTATGTATTTTGCCAGGGAGTGGGACTATGTAACTATGCCAATTCACGACTCGAGGCTTCTGATTATGAAGGCAAAACATTGCTGCAGGGCAAGGACACAATGTTTATGAATATAACATGTAGTTCCTATTCTTTATGCATATGTGAATATTGTTGACAAAGTTGACAAACGTTCTGTAAACAACTGCAAACGATGTAATGCTTTGTGACTTGAGTCGCGCAGAATCACATAACAATGGAAATCATATTGTTTTTAATGGTGCTCATTCACATCAATGTAACTTGGCATGACGCCATTTTGGAAAAAGTTCCTGTACTACCTTGATGCATGATTTCAGCATGATTTCAGCTCCATAAAATATCCAAATTCATTTAAAGTGGTCTACATACTGTAATTGCACTGCAAATCAGATCACAATCAGATCACAGCAGTGTGAACTTAGCCTTATTCATACGGAAGCTATCATGTTTTGCTATGTACACATATGCAATTGTTCTCTTGAAAAATAATATAAATAGCTGGAAAAGAAAAAAAAAAACGACTTAAGGGTTATTATACATAACACAATTAGAATTTAATCTTTAGTAAACTGAATAAGCCCAAACTTGACTTTCTGTTCCTGCAGGCTCCACAACATCTAAGAAAATCATAAGCAATACAACCCCATCCTCCATACTCTACACTTAAAGTGGTTGTAAAGGCAGAAGTTTTTTTTATCTTGGTGCATTCTATGCATCCCCTCAGCCCCCCTAATACTTACCTGAGCCCCATCTCGATCCAGCAATGTTGCACAAGAGACTAGACTGTCCGGGACCCTCCTTATTGGCTGCGACAGCAGTGAAGCGCCATTGGCTCCCGCTGTTGTCAATCAAAGTTAGTGAGCCAATGAGGAGAAAGAGGGGAAGGAGCCAGGCTCTGAATGGACACACGGATCTACGGCTCGGCTTGGGTGCCCCCCATAGAAAGCTGCTTGCTGTGGGGGCATGCAACAGGAGGGAGGGGCCAGGAGCGCCAAAGAGGGACCCGAGAAGAGGCGGATTCGGGCTGCTTTGTGCAAAACCACTGCACAGAGCATGAACGTATAACATGTTTGTTAATTTTAACAAAAAAAAAAGAGACTTTAGAATCACTTTAACATTTAAAATTTTTATGACAAAACACATTTTTACATTAATCAGTGTTGTCGATTTCTAAGGGCCCAATAAGGTCCAATGTATTTTATAATTTCAAAAGCCACATTTCGGTATTATTCCCTTTTAAGATAACTGTGCTCTCCCTGAGGAAAACATGAATATTCTGTGCCTGCTAATGACCATTTATTTCCTAATGTCACAAGAGTAGTTACGGAATAGCAAGATAAAAGCTTTTACTGTTATCCATTTGAAAATGGAGGCCACTAAGCAGCTCGGTAATGGCACATAAACACGTTTGATTGCAGAATAGGTAGAAATTGGCTTTATCGGCAGTTAGATTTGCTTTCATATATTCTTTGACGTCCTCCCGGTAAGGAAATTCCCTGTTACATTTCTTCCGGATCAAATAAATTCGGCAATTAACCACTGAGTAAATCACACATCACAGCCAACCGTCAAGAAGAAAAATACAAGTGTTCAGCTGAGAAATAAGCTAAACACTCTCTTGTTCCTGTGATTGAACCAAACACATTTCGGGAGTGGGGTGGAATTGTGGAAAGGACGAGATATTCCTGAAACAACACTAAAGGTGCCAAGTTGAATTATTTCTGTTACAGACTGTACAGATAAGGAAACATGGTTATTGGAAATACTTGACCTGAAGTTAAATGTAAGCAGAATTAGGGGAGAGAAACTTTACCATTTGCTGTCACTGATGACTTCTTTGCAGATTCCAGGCAGTGTATAGTTGAAGTGACAGCTGCTTATTCATGTATATATTGCAGGGCAGCAGGAGATTTCTTGAGAAGCAAAGAAGCCCTATGTCTGGAGGGAAAATAGCACATATCCATATTTATCTTGCTATGCAGGGATCCCTGCAGATAAATAATCAGTGTTATGTGTTCAGTGTGTTAGGTTACATTTGCATTTGACATTACAAGAATAAATGTGACTTGTTTCTTTTTCAATTAGAAATAGTGATGTCATCACCACAGCGGGGTAGCCACATTACCAGGGTCTGTACTAATTAGGCTCACTTTTAACCTACATTATATCTATAATAATTTAGGCCAGCCTTTCTCTACCTTTTTACCCTTGAGGAATCCTTGAAACAATTTTCAGGTCTTTATTAAACAAATTCACTGGTGGTCACTGGGGGAAAAAAAGCCCTTTACGACGATGGTCATTGGGAAGAATGCCCCCTCTACAGTGGTGGTTGTGACAGAACATCCAGCACCCAGCTTGGGTGCTTCCGTCAGTATACAACTTCCTCCAGTCTGGACCCAGGAACCAGGTATTATAGCTGAATATTGCACCCAATGACTAGACGCCACTTGCTTGGGTGCAAACTGGAACACTTTATTGTAAATTCACACAGAATATATAGCACACAAGATCAGGTGAGCCTGATCACATTATCGTATACAATGCAAACTGTAAACAGGTATATAATTAACAAGGAACAGCCAACATAAACAGTATGCTAATCCACTTCTAGAAACGAATAGCTGACAGTGATCTAATTACCATGAACTAATTAACAACTTGCCACCCAGACAGTCCGGCGCCTACAACCCCGAATACGCAAAGTACATTATACATGCTGTCTTCAGGTGTTTGGCTTTAACTGGTGTAATCTGTCCACTAGACAAGTCATCAGAAGAAAAACAATGTTCCAGCAGTCTGAAAAAGTGTAATTAATTTATCTTGATAGATATCTTGAGGGATATTGTTGCTAAATAAAGTCTAAAACCCAGTCTGCAGGAGGGCCACCATCTTTCCTTTGACCATTAACCTGTACAAGATTAATATTACACCTTTCCATCCACTCCAGAAGGGAAGCTTTATTGTCTTTATTTAGAGAATTAATCCAAGCATCGCTCTCGGCGTTCATCACGTTGTTGTCAATCATTAGAGAATGATCTGCTCTCCATGGACCATAATCAGTGGGTTTGGAGGCTTGCCCCAAGTCCTCTTCAAAATCCTTTGTCCCACAGAGGTCATTGGGATGAATGTCCCCCCTTACAGTGGTGGTCAGAGTGACGCTCTTACAGACAGCTAAAAAAGATAATTTGTGTCATGGTGCTGGCTTTGCCTAGTGGCATTGACCCTGGAACTATGTAGGTTCCATTAGGGGTCAGTCAGTCACAGATCAAGGAACCCACAGTGACTTCTGGAGGAACCCTGGTTAAGAATGGCTGACTTGATTTCTGCCAGCCACAGGCTGACTTCATTTCTGCCAGCCACAGAAACCAGCCTGTTTCTTAGAATAACAGGGAGGAGAAGCCTCCATCAATCAAGATATTATATCCCGCCCCTGTTGTGTTTAGCTGGTTAGTGAGCATGGAGGAGGAGGGAAGGAGTGGGCGATCATTTACCACTGTGTATACACCCACATGTGTGACTCTATAGTACTCACATTGGTTGCACAGATGCGATAGGGCCGAAAATGCTCAGTACAGAAACTCACTAAAAACTGAGCATGTGCAAAGCTGCCAACACTGCTGTGCAAAAACCCCAACTGCATTGGGGATATGAAAGAAGTTGGAGATTGAAAACGGCAGGATCTACCATTTTTTTTTTTGCAGAATTCAGAAAACAAATCTCATAGTGACTGAGTGATTATGAGCAGCATGTAATACACCATTTATAGATAGTTTTTTATAATGTGGATTTAGTGACATTTTAACACAAAACTATGTTAATCTGTGATGTGTTAGGGTACCCCATTTGAATAGACTCCTTAGCACACTAAACACACCAAAAAAGTGCATGTATTTTTTTGTTGAAAGGCAATGCTCCACCTCACAGAGTGATCCATTACTATGCTTTATGGTGCACTAAAATGCACGTGCATTGGAGTGCCATTACTGCAGTTCCTCAATGTGCAACATACACATTTTTGCATGTTATGGTAACTCAGGTGTTCATACAGAGCAAACCCTTACATAGCTCCTTTCTTCCTCCTGTCTCTCTGTAACTATGGAATGTTTCTGTCCTATCAGATTATAAGGTGGTCTGTTATGGGTTCCTTGTGGACACCAGTTTTTTTTACAGTGAAATTTTTTTTTTTTATTCAAAAGTATTAAAGTTAACAACGACACAGTACATGGAGATTAGATACATACATAAGGTCTTAAAGGTCCAATAGAACAGGTCAAATAACACCACCATTCGTTTCCTTCAGATAATGATAGCCTAGAGCAGCTAATACAAAGTTGTGGTCTAATACCAGATAGCGGTAAGGAGGGGAGAGAGAGAGTAGGAAGGGGAGGGGAGGGGGGGGGGGAGAGGGAAGGGTAGGGATGTAGAGAGGGGGGGAGGGGGGATACCTAGAACACATGTTAGAACAGCATTTCTAGCCACAACCAAGAGATAACATAGGAGACAGCTCTATCCAGTAGGATTAACCCATAAACTCTAGTGCTCCTATCCATGAGCATCAATCCATTGGGACCAGACCTTGTCAAATTTTTTGGGGCAGTTTCTACTCTCATACGTTAGCTTGTATAAAGGTAGGACAGAGTTTATCGTTGCCTTCCATGCCTGAATTGTAGGAGGGCCGGGCTGCTTCCACCTCAGGAGAATCTCTCGTCTGGCGTAGTACAGGGCATAGAACAAGAATAATTTTTCATGCCTTGACACTTCGACACCTTCCATAACCCCGAGCAACGCCAGGGCCGGGTCCAGGGTAAGAGACCAGTCCCCAAACGCTCCCAGGACGTCTATCACCTCCCCCCAGTATGGCCGCAGCTCTGGGCACGACCACACCATATGAAGGAAGGTGCCCGGAGACGAGTCGCATCTAGGGCATTGAGCACTCGTTCCTGGATATATGCTGGCTAGTCTCGTGGGCGTGTAGTATGCCCTATGCAAAAACTTTAATTGTATGAAGCGGTCTTTTGCTGAGATCATTCGAGTAACATAGTCAGACAGCACGTCCTCCCAGGTCTCGTCAGTCAGTTCTGGAATGTCCATCCTCCATTTATTGTAAACAGTTGTCAGGGATGTCTTGTGCGCTACGGAAAGATAAAAATAGAGGGAGGACAGGGGCTTATCCATAATCTTCGCAATGAGCAGTCGTTCAACAGCGTCAGTCTGGAGGGTCAGACGGTCAGGGAACTGGGCCTGTATTGCATGCCTAAGCTGGTAGTATCTAAACTTCATAGAAGTGGGGACATGAAACTTAGCTTGTAGTGTCTCAAAGGAGGAAAAAAAAGACCCATCGGAGTAGATATGTTTAACATTAATTATCCCCCTAGATGCCCACAGCTGAGGTTCCGGGAGCCCATAGATATGTGACAACATTGGGTTGCCCCATAAGGGCGTGTGGGGCGAGACGACCGAGGCCGATCTGTAAATAGATCTAGCCCTCTGCCATACTAGAATGGTTGTGCGCATCAGAGACGTGACCTGGGGATGGGCCCCAGGCCCCCTATAGGGTAGGTTAGATAGTGCCGCATAGGACCCCAGGATGGCCGCCTCGAGGGTTACCGCCGGATTTTGTCTGGACTGGTCAAACCACCACCGGACCGTCACCAGGACCGCCGCCCAGTAGTAGAGCAGGAAGTGGGGCAGTGCCAATCCCCCCTGTGACAGGGGGAGCTGGAGTGTCCTCTTGGCCAGTCTCGGGACTTTCCCAGCCCAGACAAAAGTAGTGACAACGGAGTCTACTTTTTGAAAAAAGGATTTAGGTATCGGACATGGAGTATTCCTAAAAAAATATACAAATTTGGGAAGATAAACCATTTTTAACAGGTTCACCCTGCCCACCGGGGATAGGGGCAGCGTTTTCCAGAGGTGACATTTCCTATCGAATTGGGTCAACAGAGGAAGGAGATTATCCTCCATGTACGCCCGAGGGGACCCCCGGACAATCACCCCAAGATATTTAAATTCGTCCACCCAATGGAGAGGCGTGTCGGTGACTGCCCTGGAGCCCGACTGGCGGAGGGAGAAAAGGACCGACTTGTCCCAGTTAACACGAACCCCAGAGTACTTCCCGAACTGGTCTATTATCTCAAGTGCAGAAGCAAGGGAGGGCCCTGCGTCAGCTAGGTACAACAGTGTGTCTTCCGCATACAGCGAAATTTTCTCCTGAAGTGCCCCAACCTGTATGCCCTTTACCCTTTGATCCTGACGGATTAAGATCGCCAAGGGCTCAATCGCCAGGGCGAAAAGCCCCGGTGACAGGGGGCATCCCTGTCTGGTACCCCTATGCAGGCCAAAGGGAGGCGACAGCAGGCCGTTAACTCTAACCCGCGCAGTCGGGTCTCTGTAAAGCAACTGAATCCAGGAAATAAACCTAGGCCCAAACCCAAAATTTTCCAGCACCTCCCAAAGGAAAAGCCACTCGACCGAGTCGAATGCCTTTTCAGCATCAAGGGCCGCCACTACACCTGCAGCGCCTTCCTCGGCCAGATCGACGTGGGTAAATAGCCGGCGGATATTGATGTCCGTCCCTCTACCCGGCATAAAACCAGATTGATCCGGATGGACCAAAGCCGTAATCACTCTGTTCAATCGAGTCGCCAATATTTTGGCCAGTATCTTGGCATCCACGTCGATCAGGGAGATTGGGCGATATGATTTGCACAGTTCAGGGTCTTTACCCGGCTTGGGTATAACTACAATAATCGCCTCTGACATGGAGGCAGGCAAAGTCCCCTCTCTCAACGAGGTCAGGAGCATGGAATGAAACCTGGGGGCCAAGTCCTCTGCATACGTTCTATAAAACTCTGTGGGAAACCCGTCTGGACCCGGCGTCTTCCCGGCCTGTAGTGAGGAGATGGCCCGCTGGACCTCCTCAAGCGTAATAGGGGAGTCAAGTTGATCTCTATATGTATCAGTCAGGACTGGGAAGTCTACGTCCGAGAGGTAGATATGGAGGTCTTCCGACGTGTAGTCAACCCGAGTAGAATAGAGGTCAGAATAATAGGATGCAAAGCACTCATTAATCGCCCCAGAGGAGGTTCGTCTAACCCCAGTATCATCAACCAATGAGGGAACACTCATAGAGGCCGACTGCTCCCTGACCAACCAAGCCAGCAGCCTACCCCCCCCCCCCGTTCACCCTCTTCAAAGATCCTCTGGGACTGCTGGAGCAACTTCTTTTTAGTAAGGGATGTGCGAAGCAACATAACCTCTCTAGTACTCTCCTGAAGTTTAATGTGAAGCCCCGGGTCTGCCGACTGGGCATATTGGCGCTCCAGGGAGGAGGCCCTATTCTCCGCCTCAAGCAAATCGGCCCTCAACTGTCTGCGAGCATCACCAATAAGCGTTTGTGGACACCAGTTTAGTTCCCAATTTATAATGTGACAAATTGTTTGCAATGTATGACCCTGATAA
The DNA here is from genome assembly GCA_029206835.1 of Rana muscosa. Taxonomy (NCBI): domain Eukaryota; kingdom Metazoa; phylum Chordata; class Amphibia; order Anura; family Ranidae; genus Rana; species Rana muscosa. The sequence continues at coordinate 169,226,910 of CM055117.1, read as the reverse complement.
CTTATATTTATAAGTAATTCCTCCTTTTTGAGCAAATTGATGAAACATTTAAATGCAAATGAGTCTGCTTCTTGTTTAGCAAAGTATATGCATTTTTTGCATGTTTGTGACCCCTTGTGTCTGGAGCACTGGGCAGCAAAGCGAGACAGAGTCCTCCCCTGCTGGGATCTATACTGTAGGTTTGTAACTACAGTATTGGTTGTACTTTCACAATTTACAAAATTCTACATCATTGGTTGCACTTTTAAGAATCTAGTGACTTAATGCCCCATACACACGATCGTTTTTCATGCCGTTAAAAATGCCATTAAAAAAAATGGCCATTAAAAATGATCGTGTGTAGGCTCCAGAGCATTTTTAACGACGTGAAAAACGGCCATTAAAAATTTCGAACATGCTCTCTTTTTTCACGTCGTTTTTCATGTCGTTTTTTTTAACGACGTGAAAAACGATAGTGTGTATGCTTTAACGACGTGAAAAAAAACGCGCATGCTCAGAATCAAGTATGAGACAGGAGCGCTCGTTCTGGTAAAACTAGCGTTCGTAATGGAGATAGCACATTCGTCACGCAGTCACGGACTGAAAAGCACAAGACTGAAAAGAGCGAATCGTCGCTCAACAAACTTTACTAACATGAAGGGTGGCGCCATTCGAACGGAACTTCCCCTTTATAGTGCCGTCGTACGTGTTGTACGTCACTGCGCTTTGCTTGATCGTTTTTTTAAATGATCGTGTGTACGCAAGACAGGCTTGAGAGGAAACATGAAAAAAAACGACGTGAAAAACGGCAAGAAAAAAAATGGCAAGAAAAACGATCGTGTGTATGGGGCATTACAGATACATTGTTGTCCTTAATGAGACTGCATGCCACTATATGCTTACACCTGACACTTTCAGTGTTGGTCATTATAGAATAGAGTAAGGTAAAATCTTGTCACAAAACTAAAAAAAAGTGCTCCTGTTTAAGTGCAAAAAAACAAAACAAAACCTGTTGATCTTTTCAAAATTTCAGAGCTGTCCTTTGTCCTGTGTAAAATTCCTGTGTCTCAAGAATTCTAAATAGCCCTCTTAGTTGTTGTACTGTACATTAGGGTTTAACTGTAAGCCAGCTTTCATCCTGAAAAGACCACAATGCTAGTACTAAAAAATATCAGTGTTGATCTCTCAGTGCTTAAAGCTGCTGACTCGGACAAGTACAACACTAAATGAACACTATGGAAACTTGTGTAATTATTGTGGTGATTGACACTCCTTTTGTGGTGTATAGACCCCAACCTCTCTCTGGGCCCATTCACCATACACCATACTCCAGCACTGGGAACATTGTTAGCACAGTCTCATATTAATTTTATATAAGGAGTTCTATGAACATACCATAAACTCTCATTTTGGAACATCAGCATTGTAATAGTAATACAGACAATAATTATTATTGACAATTCAATAGAAGCTTACTTGAAAAAAAAACTTTAATTTTGTGAGTGCTGCCTGTCTGCTGGTCATCTGTTTGCACAACTTCCTGGATTCCCTGCATGCTTTGCAGCTTCTCCTCTGTTGTTGACTTTCAATTTGTAAGGACTACATATCCCATGGTACCTTACTGCCTGAATGTAGTGATTCCTGTACAAACGCCACCTTCTGTAACTCCTCCTTTCAGCACCTCTGTGGTTCAGAAGGCATGCTCTGTGAAATGTGTGACACAGCAGTGTCTACTCACGGGGCATATTGTGTCACAGAATTCAGGGAAGTAAATGTGTTGGGATCTTTACAAAGTAAGTTTAAAAGCTTCAAAGTTGTTCAGAGTAATAAGAGTAGGCTTTAAATAATTTAAATACAGTATAATGGGTAAAGGAATATATGATTTTACATTTTGATCATAGGTACAATTTAGGCTCCATTCACACTTGAGCATACTGCAGGGACATCTGCTGCGCCACAAATTTCTTTAAGCTTTTTTTTGCACGTTTTTGTGTCAGGTTTTTGGAGCGGCACCATTCATTTGGTGTTGCGTTTTTTGATTTTCGTTCATTTTGTCGCACTACAATTGCAGCAAAATCACACCGCGTTTGGGGTGCCATTAAGAAATAATGGCATCACATATGCGCCCCGTGTTTTGCTGCAATTCTGGAATCGTGGGCAGAACTGCGCGTTTTGCCCACGATTCCAACATGCTCAGGTGTGCTCTTCCGACGTGCTCAAAGCTCTTTTGGCCCTACTTCTCCTAGGATCACAGGAGTGCACCTTTTTCTGCACTCCTGTGATCCATATTCAGCTGACAACGGGCTAAAACCTGCTGTCGGCTGACATCACTCAATCGGCCCAGACTCTGGTAAGATCATGACTTTAATGCCGTAATCCACCTAAACACCTGGACCAGCAGCTGGCTCAGCGTCTTAGCGAGCCGCTTGGAGGCTGAGCCAGCTGCTCCCACCCCCTTCACAGCCAAGCGCTACAATGAGCGCTGGAGGGGCAGGGCAGAAAGCTGGTGACTGCCCATCACCAGCTCTCTGCTCATTGGAGAAGTTTTTGATCACTCAGTTCCCAATACAGAGGTAATCTCCAACTTCTCTTCTAACTGACGCATGTATGGTGCTTTTTTTGGCATGGGCAAACCTAGTTACACCAAACAAGTACAAAATTAAGTGGGGAAAAGACTGGGAAGTATAAATAGCAAAAACATTAGTCTTAATACATTGATGAGTAATAATAGTATTAAAAAAATTAAAGTGAAGTTCCCCTGGCCTTCTTTCACTATCCCAGCGCTAAAGAAGCTCACAGGTGACTTATAACAGACTACAATGAATACGTGACCGTATTCATTAACCCAAATGTTCACTATATGTATCTATATCAGCAGCCGCTTAAACACAACAAATATTTTGCAGAACATAAAACTATAAAACTTATAAAAAACACAATCAAATCCCTGGGTAGGATAATGAAAGTTTTCTATAGCAGCGCTCAGGTGGTCAATAGACTCCCTTGTCCACTCACTCTTATTTACAGTTCATAAGAGTACATATAGAACTTATGAAAAAAATGTTGTTGTAAATGACATATAGCTCCAGATGTCTTCTTAATATGATCCACTTTAAATCATCAGTTGTATCCCCTTTCGGGTGGGTACTCACCACACACAGGATTTAAACAGGCACCTCACAGATCCCATCCGATGGTCATCCGATCATCCTAATCCTGGTTCTGATTACTCCTTCTAAAGCCTCCAGAGATCACCCGATAATCACCAGCAGATGTTCAAAGTGAAAAGAAAGAGAAGCCACCAATAGTGTAATCCCGTAGAGTATCTTTTAATCAGTCTATAAAAATTGTTTCCACAACATATCTTCCATTGGGTAAAAATCAAGCAGTAAAATAGCAGCAGTGTAATTCAAAACCGCCGTGCTGTTCCCCCAGGCTCCTAACAGGTGCAGTGTATCAGCTGGCACAGCTTGTGTTTAACCAGACTTACTGCCGCTTCCTGTGTTTGGAGCGCACCTGGAACGCACCAACGTCACTTCCTTTCAGCCGCAAAGTCACACCCTGACGTTTCGTCTTCTCGACTTCCTCTGAGGGCCCTCAGAGGAAGTCGAGAAGACGAAACGTCAGGGTGTGACTTTGCGGCTGAAAGGAAGTGACGTTGGTGCGTTCCAGGTGCGCTCCAAACACAGGAAGCGGCAGTAAGTCTGGTTAAACACAAGCTGTACCAGCTGATACACTGCACCTGTTAGGAGCCTGGGGGAACAGCACGGCGGTTTTGAATTACACTGCTGCTATTTTACTGCTTGATTTTTACCATATGGAAGATATGTTGTGGAAACAATTTTTATAGACTGATTAAAAGATACTCTACGGGATTACACTATTGGTGGCTTCTCTTTCTTTTCACTTTGAACATCTGCTGGTGATTATCGGGTGATCTCTGGAGGCTTTAGAAGGAGTAATCAGAACCAGGATTAGGATGATCGGATGACCATCGGATGGGATCTGTGAGGTGCCTGTTTAAATCCTGTGTGTGGTGAGTACCCACCCGAAAGGGGATACAACTGATGATTTAAAGTGGATCATATTAAGAAGACATCTGGAGCTATATGTCATTTACAACAACATTTTTTTCATAAGTTCTATATATACTCTTATGAACTGTAAATAAGGGTGAGTGGACAAGGGAGTCTATTGACCACCTGAGCGCTGCTATAGAAAACTTTCATTATCCTACCCAGGGATTTGATTGTGTTTTTTATAAGTTTTATAATAATAGTATTAAGTATATGTACTGTGTAATAACCTAAATTTAATGCAAATTAGTTCAGTCTTATGGAAGACAAAGGAAGTTTACTCCCCTTCCTTCACGTGTGAAATCTTCACAAGAGAAACTGATTTGATATTCATTTGCCATGGATTTTTCCGTGTAATGTCGGAGATGGAGGGAAGATAAGGAGCCTTTATCTTCAGTAATTCACTTTCTCAGCTTCCGGAAGATTACAAAATGCAGTATGATTTCTCTGTATGATAGCTTATAATCTCCGAGCATCTTCCCAATTTAGTTGTCTCTTTTTATCAAACTCTTTGAAATGGCTCTTCTTTTTTTAATGTCTTTATCAGCACTGCCTTTCTATCATCTGATAATGAACTTTATGCAACGGGAATGAGCTGAGGTTGTACAACTGCTGTGGGAAAGATTTTACTTTAGGATATGTGCACAGCCGCCTCTTGACTATTTCTATAACTAACATGTTAATTACATTACTTAATGTAGCACTGCCCCCCTAGGAGCTGCTGGTTTAAAGTTTTGGGTCTACCGTTACCTTTTCTGTTCACTGCACTCGTATCAGGGATCCTTCTTGAAGAGCTTTTATAAATGTTCACACCAACACTTGGATACGTTTTCTTCAAGGCTTTATTTTACCAGTTCCAACAGAGGGATAGGGGAGTTTCAGGTACTTTGCGGATCACGGGCACGATCTCAGATCCAGAGGACAAAACAGTTCCACGCTGGATTCAGCAACCACCGGATAGGCCTACTCTCACCGGCCTAGCAACCGGTGCGAAGCTCGCTCAAAGTCTCTAAGTCTCTGCCAGACTTGATGAGTGCCGTTGCGTCGTTCCACAACCTTCCGCCACAAGATCGTGTAACCACACTGACACTTTGCAAAAGGTCCCTTCAGAAGTACACAGCTTACGGTGCCAGAATCTTTTAGCCGTCCGGCAGCACCGTGAGGCAAACTGGCCAGGATGCGTCCTTCAATTGAGTCCCCAATTGTTCCGCTTCTTCCTGCAGGCAAGACTGCGTAGGACCATCGCTGGACTAGTAGGCCCCAGAAACTCCTGGGCCTACTTCTCAGTTGCAGAGCCTCGGGCCAGCAGGCCCCCGAGGCCGAAAATGGCTCGCACATCCCTGAGCCCAGGAGGGCCCTCAGGTCAGGATCCGGCAACGACCCCCGGCAACAAACCCCGAAAGAGCGGTCTCTGCCTCTTAAGTACCCCCTCCCAGAATGCACAGCGGATTGACCACGCCCCCTGAGCCACTTCTGGGAAAGGAATACCCAATACACCTAGCCTGCTGCATTTCCAACCCTGACCCATGGTGACAGTGACACCTACTGTCAGGTGGTAAACGCGCAGCCCAGCTAGACTGAAACAGAGCCAGTAATTTACATAATTCTTTCTGAGCTGAACTACAGCTCAGACAACTAAATTTAACATATAGCGTCTACCCAACAGGAGAAGGGCGCTACATTAAGTTTGGCGTTCTGGTCAACTGTTGTTTTGCATGTAAATAAAAGATTTGAAAATTAAAATGTTTCTAAATCCAAAACTTTTTTTTTTGATAAGGTTAAGATAGATTGCAGAAAAGTTAGAACCCCTAACTTTTTTTTTGCTGCCCTTTTCCCTGCTGGGGAATTTCGTCTTCTCCTTTTATCTCAATGGCCAGTGTCATCAGGATAGAAACTGATCGTAAAATCCAAAATTTTGAGTTGGTACCTGAACAGGAGAAGAGGAGAAACCTTCCAATGGAAATACCTGTTCTGGTGTCCAGATTCCCTCCACTTCCTGTTAAAGCTGAAGTTTATTTAAAACTTTTTTTTCCTAGATGGCTTTAGAGACCCAACTTACCTATAATGAAGTATGACCCATGTTGTGCAAGATGCTGGATCCTGTAAAAGTTTTCTCTGCAGGGTGCTAAGTCCTCCATGCGGTGCTGAACTTCCAGTGCCACAATGGTTAATAGCTTCCAGTCTTTGGGCTGAACTGCATTAGAGCTGGTTTGATGGAAACCCAACCCCCTCCTTCTTCATTGGGAAAAAGCCTGTAAATGGTTTACACTGAATGAAACACAATCACCGACTGGTGAAAAGGATCTTGTCATTCATCCGACCCTTCACTATTTAGTGATCTGCTTCATTCAGTGTAAACCGTGCAAGAACTTTTTTCATTGAACGCTTGTTTCCAGAACAAGAAGTTAAAAGTAAATCTTCCAATGGGAACACCATCTCCAGTGCTGACATCAATTAGAGTGGAATTAATAACTTTGTAGAGATTTCTTCCCACTTCCTGTTATTTCTCTGGGACAAGAAGTGAAGGGAAATCATCTCAGAAAAACCCAAGCAGCAAAACAAAAAAAAAAAAAACCCAAGTTTGGGTCATAGGCTTTTAAGGTTTTAGCCCTTCCCCACTCTATCCAAAACCAAAGAAGGTTTTGGCTATACAAACACTTTAAAAACGGAAAATTGAATACTCACCTTTCCGTAATTTTCCTTTCCTGGTGCCGACCCATGGCAGCATACTAATGGTTGATGGCTCCGCCCCCGATCAACCCCCAGGACCACGTAACTCTATGAAAGAAAGAGTTACTCCCCCCCTCAGGCATTCTTTGTAACTAGACTTCAGAACCTTAAGGATTATAGCAGGGAGGGTGCATGCTGCCATGGGTCGGCACCAGGAAAGGAAAATTACGGAAAGGTGAGTATTCAATTTTCCGTTTTCCTGGTGCCTTCCATGGCAGCATACTAATGGTAAATAATTCGCTCACAGGGAGGGTACTGCAATAATAATTTCCTTTTAATGATTTTTTGAAACTGATAGCTCTAGAGTCCTTTTCCCAAAATCTCGGGAGGTCAGGACCGCAGGATCCAAGCTATAGTGCGACATAAAGGTGTTGAAGGATGACCAACTAGCCGCTCTACAAATTGTCTCCGGGGAGACCCTAGACAGAGCCGCCCAGAATGAGGCGATTCCTCTTGTTGAATGTGCATTCACCGCATTTGGTACTGGTAGACCACTAGCCCGGTATGCCCTTTGGATTAACTTCACGATCCAGCTGGCTAATGTTGTCTTAGAGGCCGCCAAACCTCTTCTGGTGCCTTTGGGGATAACAAAGAGTCGTTGATCCCTTCTGAACTGCTGTGTCAGCTCGAAATAGCGTTTTAGCGATCTGGCTACGTCCAGTTCATGTAGTTTTGAGGAGGAATGCCTGAGGGGGGGGGTAACTCTTTCTTTTATAGAGTTACGTGGTCCTGGGGGTTGATCGGGGGCGGAGCCATCAACCATTAGTATGCTGCCATAGAAGGCACCAGGAAAAGTATTTTCAATATAAAAATAGCCTGAAAAAATGAGAATGTTCTCAGCCCGTGTTTTATTAGACCTACTGGCTGTATGTTTGGATAACTCTAGAAAAGGGCTGTTTGACTTAATTACACTTCACTTGCCAAATTGTTACTTGTATCAGGACCCAAAAGATACACACTGGAGCTTAGAACTGTAATTACACTTTTGTTCTAAACACCAACTTGCAGAACATACATGTTTTACTTTATTATATTGCTATGAATATGTTTGTCGTTTCCCATCAGAATCCCATTACATGTTGTTTATTCTGTTTATACCCAGGAACACAAGACTTGTAGTCTGATGACCTCAGTACAGAACTGATGTGTCTTCCTCATTGTTGGCTCTCCCAGAACACCATCTAGGTTATATCTATGTCTCACCCGACCTAACCTCTTTCTGCTCTGCAGATTCATTTTTATGTCGTATTAGCAGGTGTGGAAAGATAAACATCTTTTTTTTTTTTTTTTTTCATAGAAACGTAGGTTGCTGGGGGATTACTCATACTAATTAAGTGGGGATGTGATTCTTTGTGTACACGGGCAGAAAAAACATTTAGCAAAACAGCTTTCAGAGGATGCTAAAATTAGCTGTGTCTTAAAAGGAGCACTCGCAAAGTCCGTTTATCCCTGCTCACCATCAAAGCCTGAAGACCTTGTGAGCATTAGAGATTAGCCAAATACAGACTCAACTCCGAGGCCAGTAATTACTTGTTAGTTACATGTGGTGAAGATTCCTTTATTGTTTTACTTATTATTTTACTTGTACAAAACCAACTCTTTGTGGAACAATTACAAATTCTGAACAATTATACTAGAATTATTATTTGTTACCTGTTAGTTTTATTATCAAAATGTTTGGCTGCAATAGACTAAGAGCCGGTTCACACAGGGGCGTCCTGGGATTCGACTTCAAGTCGCCCCAAGTCGCGCCGTTTAGAAAAGTAATGGAAGTGAATGGAGCCATCTTAACTACTTGAGGCCCGCGCTATAGCCAAATGACGCCTTCAGCGCGGACCTGAAAATCCTGCAGGGCGCGCGCTGTGATCACTGAGACTCGGGTGATCGCCGATCCGGACCCCTTACCACATAATCGGCTGTCAGCCAATAACAGCTGATCACGTGATGTAAACAAAGAATCAGTAATCGTTTTTTTTCTCCTTACGCTAACAGCGTGAGGAGGAAAAAAAGCCGATCACCGGCTCTTTGACAAGGGACATCGGTCCCGGTGAGGAAGGAGGCAGATGTGCCTCATCAGTGCCAGTAAAATGCTACCACAGTGCCCACAGTGCCACCTATCAATGCCCACAGTGCCACCTATCAATGCCCACAAGGCCACCTAACAATGCCCACAGTACCACCTTTCAATGCCCACAGTGCCACCTATCAATGCCCACAAGTGCCACCTATCAATGCCCACAAGTGCCGCCAATCAATGCCCACAAGTGCCGCCAATCAGTGCCTCATCAGTGCCACCTAGCAATGCTGCCTATCACTGCCACCTATCATTGCCCATCATTGCCACCTATCAGTGCCACCTATTAGTGCCACTTCTCAGTGCCCACCAGTGCCACCTATCAATGCCCTTCAGTGCCGCCTATCAATGCCCTTCAGTGCCGCCTATCAGTGCCCACCAGTGCCGCCTTATCGGTGCCCACCAGTGACGCCTTATTGGTGCCCATCAGTGCCTATCAGTGCAGCCTCATCAGCGTACATCAATGAAGGAGAAAAATTACCTGTTTACAAAATTTTATAACAAAATATAAAAATATATATATATATATTTTTTAAATCAGTCTTTTTATTTATTTTTTTAACAAAAAATAAAAACCGCAGAGGTTATCAAATACCACCAAAAGAAAGCTCTATTTGTGGGGGAAAATGATAAAAATTTCATTTGGGTACAGTGTTGTATGACCGCGCAATTGTCATTCAAAGTGCATCAGCGCTGAAATCTGAAAATTGGTCTGGGCAGGAGAGGGGTTTAAGTACCCAGTAAGCAAGTGGTTAATGTACACTACTGAAGTCGCTCCGACTTCAGAAAAGTTCCTGTACGACTTCAATCCGACTTCTAGGCGATTTGTACCCATTGATTTCCATGGAAGTTGCCTCCAAGTCGGATCTCCTGTCTTAACTGAAGCAACTTTCCAGGAAGTAAAAATAGTTTTTCCAGGCAAACCCCCCCTCCCCCTCCCTCCCACAGAGCGGATTATTATTTGATTGGCCACTGGAAAGTCTCCTGTCCTGGAGGCAACTTGAAGTTGCCTTGTAAGTTGCCTGGAGTCACGCTGTGATTCATGTTCAAGTCGTGTCCAAGTTGCCTCCCAAAGTCTCGCTGGAAGTCGTGTTGCTCCTGTGTGAACCGGCTCTTATCAGTATGTTGGCAAATTGTAAGTGGTGGTTAGCCACATTCATTGCTGTTCTAATCACCCAATTTCATTCCGGGGTTATCCAACACAACATTTTGTTGACAAGTGTTTGTTAACAGGTTCCTATGTTTAACCTTTAGAGCCCATTCACACAGGGGCGTCTTTGGATCCGACTCCAAATCGCCACAGGTCGCCCCTAGTCGCCTCAGGTCGCGCTGGCTGAAGAAATCAATGTAAGTTAATGGAGCCGTCCTTATGCACACGACTGCAGTCGCTCCGTCTTCAAAAAAGGTCCCTGTACTACTTCAATCCGACTCCTAGGCGACCTGTAACCATTCATTTCAATGGGAGTCGCCTCTCACTGTCTTAATAGGAGCAACTCTCCAGGAAGAAAACATACATTTCTCCTGCAAAACTCTCCCTCCCCCCTCCCTCCCACAAAGCTGATTCTTGTTTGATTGGCCACTGGAATGTCTCCTGTCCTGCAGGCAACTTGGAGTTGCCTTGTAAATAGCTCCAGGTCCGCTGTGATTCATACTCAAGTCGTGTCCGAGTTGCCTCATAAAATCGCGCTGGAAGTCGTGTTGCCCCTGTGTGAATGGGCTCTTAAGATATGTGGATGTAGTGTAATAATCCAAACAACTCAGAAGTTTTATACTACTAACAGGAATTTACTTAGTTTAAATATGTGTTACAGATAAAAATAAATATAGATAAATACAGCATCATTCAAGTCTAGGGGTGCCTGTAATTTCATTTGAAATTCCTGGAAGCGACAGTCCTCTTTTCCCAAGTGCTCTGTTCTGCCCTGGGTAAGCTCCATTAGTCTTTTGTTTTCCACCCATATACGGTGGGTAAAATAAGTATTGAACATGTCACCATTTTTCTAGGTAAATATATATTTCTAAAGGTGCAATTGACATGAAATTTTCACCACATCTCGGTAACAACCCATGCAATCCATACATACAAACAGTGGCGGTGCGTCCATAGTGGGCGCAGAAGCGCTGCCCCCTCTCTCCCCTGCACCGTCACTCAAGTCAACAATACATACATTTATGCATTGCATGACTTTATGTGTAGCGCCCCTTTACTTTACAGGGGTGCTATGTACTTAAATTTAGGGGTTAGTCTGAGCCTATAGCCAGGCTCGGACCACTGTGATTTGTTAGTACTCGCTTCTGCCTATGTGATGTAGCCTGATGTGCAGTTCCCTGTGGCCTGTAGGTGGCACTGCCATATCAAGTCAGGGTTGAACCATGGGTGACATTGCTATGCCTTAGGGTGTCCTCTCTCGGCAGCGGTGCGGTGGGCATGGTTGGCCTGCTGTGCATGCTGGGAGAGGATACATAAGGGGCAGATGCCATCTTTTGGGGCTCTTCTCTCGCGCCACCTGGCCCTCCAGGCCAGAGGTGCACGCGTGCATCAGTCTCAGGCACCTTTAGCCTGGGGCTGCAACTCCACTAGTATGCCCAGCACCTTTAGCTGGGGCCTATCTCCAAAAGAAGAATCCCAGGGTGCCCGGGAAAGGGTGGACCCGCTCTAAGAAGAGGAGACCAGGGGAGGACCTTTCTGATGGACCGGTGAGAGTTCACGGTGAAAGAGAGGCCTGGTTACCTTCTGGAGGGATTCAAAGATCCATCACAGGCCTTGCAACGTGCTATCACTGGCACCTGTCCTTGTGTTGCAATAGCTGAGAAGTTTGGGACTTAAAGATTCTGTGGCAGAGGATCTCCCGATCGTATCTCTAGGAAACCTAAAGTGAACGTTCGAGCATCACTCCGGCTACTAGGATCCGCTCTTACAGGGGACTATCCAGGTGAGCTAAACCTACTCGGGATCGAGTAGCGACTATCGTACCAGGTTGTGCCTGGACCTATCTCCCAAACCTTACTGTCCTTTTCTCTCATCCACCTTTCCTGTCTGCTGAACTTGAACTTGCTTATAAAATAATCTCAGCGTTGGAGGTAAAGTGGTGTGGACATTGGCCTTCCTGGGGAAAAATAGAGACTTTTCCTTATACTCTAGGAGATGAGAACCAGTCTGCTGGGATACCTTGCTGCAGGACCCAAAATTGTTAACACCGCTCAACCTCCTCAAACAGGAGGGTATGGGAATATAGTGCGGTGTGCCTTGACCTGCAAGTGAGCCAAAGGCAGGAAAAGGTCTGTGTGCTACATATGCATTGTCGCCGGCGCCGCTGCCGCCCACTAATCAGATGGCCGGCCCCCTGGCGAGCGCCGGCCATCTGAATAACAGCAGTTGGTTGGTTTTTGGAAGTGTCTATCAGAGCCAGCGGCCTGTGGGCTGTAATCGGCTTCCAAATAGTTAACCAGGGGATGCATGGGCTGTGCGTTCCCTGGTTAACATTGACACGCGTCTCAGCCAATCGGGTTCACTGGGTCTGGTTACCGGTAACCTGATTGGCAGAAGCGACATTGAGGGCGGGAGAAGACATGAGGGAGCGTGGAGGAGGATGCCGCTGACCAGAGGAAGGTAAGTGCCAGGCTGGGGACAAACTGGCTGCATTTGGGGACAAACTGGCTGCATTTGAGGGGGCAAACTGGTGGCGTTTGGGCACAGTGCCTGCGTTTAATGGGCACAGTGGTGGCAATTGATGTTTTTTTTTTTTCAGTTTGTTTGCGCCCCCCCAAAAATTTTGAGCACCAGCCGCCACTGCATACAAAGAAACCAACAGTTCAGAAATTAAGTTATGTGTAATAAAATGGAATGACATAGGGAAAAAGTATTGAACACAATAACTGAAATGTATTTAATACTTCGTACAAAATCCTTTGTTGGTAATGACAACTTCAAGACGCCCCCTGTATGGAGAAACTAGTCACATGCATTGCTCAGGTGTGATTTTGGCCCATTCTTCCACACTAATGCCACGTACACACGTACGTTTTTAATGTCATTTTAAAAAACGACGTTTTTCTCAACGTGATTTTTCTTGTTTCCTCTCAAGCCTGTCTTGCATACACACGTTCATGAAAAAAACGCTTGAGCAAAGCTCAGTGACGTACAACACGTACGACGGCACTATAAAGGGGAAGTTCCGTTCGATTGGCGCCACCCTTCATGTTAGTAAAGTTTGTTGAGCGGCGATTCGTGCTTTTCAGCCTCGTGCTTTTCAGTCCGTTACGGCGTGACAAATGTGCTATCTCCATTACGAACGCTAGTTTTACCAGAGCGAGCGCTCCCGTCTCATACTTGATTCTGAGCATGCGCGTTTTTTTTCCCCTCGTTAAAGCATACACACTACCGTTTTTCACGACGTTAAAAAGAACGACGTGAAAAACAACGTGAAAAAATAGAGCAGGTTCTAATTTTTTTTAGCCCATTTTTCACGTCGTTAAAAATGCTCTGGAGCCTACACACGATCATTTTTAATGCCCAATTTAAAAAATTGCATTTTTAAAGTCGTGAAAAATGGTCGTGTGTATGCGGCATAACAGTCTTCAAATCTTGAAGGTTCCTTGGGCCTCTTCTATAAACTCTGATCTTTAGTTCTTTCCATAGATTTGCTATTGGATTCAAGTCAGGTAATTGGCTGGGCCATTCTAGCAGCTTTATTTTCTTTCTTTGAAACCAATTGAGAGTTTCCTTGGCTCTATGTTTGGGTTTATTGTCTTGCTGAAATGTCCACCCTCGTTTCATCTTCATCATCCTCGTAGATGGCAGCACATTTTTATCATGAATGTCTTGGTACATTTTGCCATTCAACCTTCCTTCAATGAAATTAAGTTTACCAGTACCGTCTGCTGAAAAATAGCCTCACACGATGATGTTCCCACCTCTAAACTTCACACTGTTGGTATGGAGTTTTTTTGGGGGGTGATGTGCAGTTCCATTTGACCTCCAAACACGGTGTGTATTATGGCTTCCAAAGAGTTCACTTTTGGTCTTATCTGACCAGACTATAGTCTCCCAGTATTTTACAGGCTTGTCCAAATATTGTGCAGCAAACTTTATACAAGCTTCAACATGCTTTTTCTTCAGCAATGGAGTCTTGGAAAATTATTATTAGAGGTCGGCCGATATATCGGCCAATATTTGGCCATTTTGGAGAAATGGGCATCGGCCGATTATTATCCAAATTAGGCCGATATAACACTGACCGCACTTCTGCCAGCAGAGTGTGTAGAATCCTCCTCCCTGCTCCACACTGTTGGCAGAGCAGCGCTGCAGTGTGTGAAACTGTAGGGAGAGAGAGAGGAACTGTCACAATTGAGGTTGGATGTCGGGGTGGGCGGGACCTGGGGTGGGCGGGACCCAGCTATCCAACCCCTGCCAATGGGATGGGATCTGGGCGGGCCACTACGTGTATGTGGCCCCACCCCTTAAACAGCCCAATCATTGGCTGGATAGCTGCTGGGTCCCGCCCACCTCCGACATCACGCTGAATTCGTCAGCTTCTCTCTCCATACAGTTTCACACACCACGGCACTGCAGTTTCACAGTTAAACTATCGGCTGTGAAACCTGACAGTGCCATCTGCCAATGCCAACCAGTGCCTGCCAGTGCCATCTGCCAATGCCAACCAGTGCCTGCCAGTGCCATCTGCCAATGACAACCAGTGCCACCTGCCAATTAGTGCCAGATGCCAGTGCCAACCACTGCCACGTGCCAATCAGTGCCATCTGCCAGTGCCCAAAAAAATTGGCCTAAAATATCGGCTGCAAACATCTGCATCATATATCGGCCATCGGCCGCCCCGATTTCTAAATATCGGCATCGGCCAGAGAAAAACCCATATCGGTCAACCTCTAATTCTTACGATAATTTTTTTTCACTACTGGTTATGGCTGATTTATGGTAAAATTATGATCTTTCCACTTCCATGGCTGTGTTCACTTAAACATTCAGAAGTTTATAAATCCTTCATTACCAAATCCCATCAGTATGTTTTGCAACAATAACGTTGCGAAGGTCTTAAGAGAGCTCTTTGCTTTTACCCATCATGTGATGTTTCTTGTGTGACACCTTGGTAATGATCTGATCAATATTCCTATCGCACACGTTCCTGGCAGATATGGCTCATAAAATGGTGGGTGCTGCAGCGATTACCAGTTGGGTCCTGGAAACATCAAACAAGCGCACATATTCGCCAGCACACCATGGATCGACAATTTTTCGTCCAAAAAGTTTTAATGGAAAGAGATCACATCACACACCTTTGTGATGTGATCTCTTTCCATTAAAACTTTTTGGACGAAAAATTGTCGTTTCATGGTGTGCTGGCAAATATGTACGCTACCTTGTGTGAGGGGGTTAGCTCGGCAGCGGGTGTGTGTGACCCCCGGGATGGGCTCCCCACACAAAACAGGCCCAGCAAACGGAGGTTGTGGTTTTCAAAATCAAAAAGGTGCGGTTTATTTTCTATTTACAGTGACAAAACACAGCAAAGCAAAAGAAACATAACCAAAATAAATCCTGGTCAAGTTGACCTCTGACTAAACATACAGGTTTCCTAACTAACAACTGGGATCAGCCTAGTGCTGTCCTAGTCCCTAAGTCCCTGGTTTTAAATGTCCAAGCAAATAGCCACACAGGCTTTGTCTCACCGCACAGGGGTTCACTCTCCCTAGACAGTCCACACAGGTCTGGTTCCAGGCATGAGCTAACATCTAATGAAGCTGGGAGTTCTTATAGAGGCCTAAATGAGCTGACAAGCTTCAGCTGGTCTCATCAACTCCCTGTCTGCACGACGCCCCACACTCTCCCTAGAGGTATGAGTCATCCATGAGCCCACTAGCCTTATACAACTCTCCACCTAGTTGTATAAGTCGGCGTAAAGCCTGAATCTGGGCGAAATATATCTACCCCCCTGGATGCAACCAGGTGACTTTACCTTCCTGCTGTCACATACCCCCCCCCCTCTTGTTTTAACCTCGGGGTTGGAACACCAGCAATCAGGCATTCATGTACTCGAGACAAAGCATCCACATTCCCCATTTGAACGCCAGGGCGATGCTTTACTGTGAAGTTGAATTCCTGGAGGGCCAGGAACCACCTATTCACTCTTCTATTTGTTTCCTTGTTTTGAGCCATCCACTTTAACGGAGCGTGATCCGTAACCATGTCAAAGTGCCTACCTAGCAGGTAGTACCGAAGGGAATCTAGAGCCCACTTCACCGCTAAACACTCCTTTTCAACGGTGGCGTAATTTACCTCATGGGACTTCAACTTCCTGCTGAGGTAAATGACTGGGTGCTCTTCCCCGTTCCAGACCTGGGACAATACTGCTCCTAACCCCACATCTGACGCATCACTTTGTACGACAAAGTCTTTAGAGAAGTCGGGTGAGTACAACACTGGCTGGCTACATAAGGCTTGTTTCAAGAATTGGAATGCTGCCTCAGCCTCGGGGGTCCATTTAATCATGACCGACCCTTTCCCCTTTGTCAGGTTGGTTAGGGGCACAGCCTTAGAAGCAAAGTGGGGAATGAATCGCCGATAATACCCAGCGATTCCCAGAAAGGCTCGTACCTGCTTCTTGCTGTTGGGACGTGGCCAACTCTGGATGGCCTCGACTTTGTTGAGTTGGGGTTTTATTACTCCCCTCCCAATGGTGTACCCAAGATATTTGGCCTCCTCCTGCCCAATGGTACACTTCTTGGGGTTAGCCGTAAACCCCGCTTCCCGAACAGAGTCCAGGACTGCTTGCACTTTTGGCAGATGTGAGGCCCAATCTGTGCTATGGACAATTACGTCATCCAGGTAAGCCGCAGCATACTTCCGATGGGGCCTCAGCATCTGGTCCATTTTCCGCTGGAATGTGGCCGGCGCATTCTGTAACCCGAACGGCATTCTTTTATATTGGAACGCCCCGTCTGGGGTTACAAATGCGGTTTTCTCTTTGGCCGACTTGGCCAGGGGGATTTGCCAATACCCTTTTGTGAGGTCAAGAGTCGTCATGTATCGGGCTGTTCCCAGCCGGTCGATCAACTCATCTATACGTGGCATGGGGTAGGTGTCAAATTTTGTAACTTTGTTCAACTGACGAAAATCGTTACAAAATCGCCAGCTCCCATCCGGTTTAGGCACCAACACGATGGGACTAGACCAATCACTTTGGGACTCCTCTATCACCCCTAAGTTCAGCATTTTCTGTACTTCCTCCCGTATTGCCTCCCGTCGAGCCTCTGGGATCCGATAGGGTTTTAACTTCACCCTTTCACCGGGCGGGGTAATGATGTCATGCTCTACCCCAGATGTTTGTCCCGGCAGCTCAGAGAATACCTCCTTGTTGCGAAGCACAAACTCCTTAACCTCCTGTTGTTGGGGTTGTGACAAGGTGGCTGCTATTCCAACCTCAGGAATCACGCAACCAGTTTGAGCTGGTGACCAAGTGTCTGCGACTAGGGACTCTCTATCCCTCCAGGCTTTCAACAGATTAACGTGATAGATCTGTTCGGGCTTTCGCCTTCCTGGTTGTCTGACCTTGTAATTCACTTCGCTCACTTTTTCCATTATCTCGTAGGGGCCTTGCCATTTGGCAAGGAATTTACTTTCAACCGTAGGGACAAGTACCAATATCCTATCCCCCGGGGAAAAGGTACGGGTCTTGGCTCCACGGTTGTACACTCTCTGCTGTGCCAACTGCGCTTGGGCCAAATGTTCCTTCACGATGGGCATTACCTGTGCAATTCGATCTTGCATCAGGGCGACATGCTCAATCACACTCCTGTGGGGAGAACTCTCACTTTCCCAAGTTTCCTTGGCAATATCCAACAGCCCTCTTGGGTGTCTCCCATACAGTAACTCAAAGGGGGAGAATCCCGTAGAGGATTGGGGCACCTCCCTAATAGCAAACATCAAATAAGGAAGTAAACAGTCCCAATCCTTTCCATCTCTATCCACCACTTTCTTCAACATTTGTTTTAGGGTTTTGTTGAATCTTTCAACCAGCCCATCGGTTTGGGGGTGATACACAGACGTACGCAATTGCGTCACTTTGAACAATTTACACAGCTCTTTCATAACCCGGGACATAAAGGGTGTACCTTGGTCCGTAAGCAGTTCTTTACAAATACCCACCCGGCTAAAAACAAGAGATAGCTCTTTGGCTATGGTTTTGGCCGAGGTATTTCGGAGAGGGATCGCTTCTGGATAACGGGTGGCATAGTCCATTATAACTAATATGTACTGGTGCCCCCTAGCGGACTTGATTATAGGACCTACCAAATCCATGGCGATCCTCTCAAACGGGACCTCAATGATGGGTAGAGGGACCAGCGGGCTACGGAAATGTGGCATCGGGGCCAACCTCTGACACACAGGGCAGGAGGAACAA
Organism: Rana muscosa; assembly: GCA_029206835.1. NCBI lineage: Eukaryota > Metazoa > Chordata > Amphibia > Anura > Ranidae > Rana > Rana muscosa. Next base: position 169,208,635 of record CM055117.1, on the reverse strand, counting down.
TAATTTTCTACGTCCTTCATCACCCCCGGCCAATAGAATCTCTGTAATACCCTCTCTCGGGTTTTCTCTGTCCCCAGATGACCTCCAAGAATGTGCCCATGGGCCAACTCCAACACCAACTTCCTGTAAGGTTTGGGCACCACAAGCTGCTCAACGGTTTCTTCTGCCCTTTTTGCCACCCGATACAGTAGGTCCTTCTCTACGCTGAAGTATGGGTAAGTGCAGGTATTATCTGGGTTCACTAACTCGCCATCTATTTTCACTACGTTTTCCCGTGCCTTTATTAGGGCGGGGTCTTTCAACTGTTCTGTGGCAAAGTTTTCCCTGTGAACCTCAAGATCAGAAAACTCCACAGACGGTAGGTTTTCGTCTGAGGAGGTGGGCTCCTCTCCAGTTTCTTGAGTCTCCCCTGCCAATACTGATAAGGGAAATTCCGGAGAGTCCTCACCACTCTCAGGGGAGTTCTGGCTATCACATTCCTGGTACATAGGGGCACCAGTGAGGGGCTCAGGATCATCCCACAGTTCCCAGAACTTCGGAAAATCCCTTCCCACAATGGCGTCATGCGGTAACTGAGATACTAAGCCCACTGGATGAGAGAGGGTACCTTTGGGGGTCTCGAAACACACTGTAGTCACTGGATACTCTCGGGTGTCCCCATGCACACAAATAACAGCTACCTTGCTATTCCCAGAGACCTCTGTTTTAACTAACTCAGCCTTTATCAGGGTCACAAGGCTACCTGAATCCAGCAATACCACAACATTTCTACCATTAACACACATTTTGCATAAATGTTTCTCAGTTCCTCGAATGGCAGTGCATGCGACTGTCTCACACAGCGACTGACGTCTGCCCGTCAGAAAGTCACACTGCATGGGTTCCTCCACAACCGGGCAATTGGCTGCAATATGTCCCGCTTGCCGGCAGCGGTAGCAAACGATCCTTCTTGCCGCCTCTTGAGCCGCTGATTTCCCAGGCTGTTCTCGCCAAACTTGGGGTAGAGCTCCCACCCTCTCACTCTCTCCACCCTCACCCCTTGGAATCCTCTTATCCGCCCCTGGGGATGGTCTGGTCTTAGGGTGGAAAGTCCGAGTGTCTCTGGAAGAGGCCGTCAGGTTCTCTGTAGCCAAGTATTTCTCCACACGATCCACAAGACCATCGGCCGTCTCTGGGTCTCCATGGCTTACCCACTTTTGGATGGCAGTAGGAAGAGCTCTCAAAAACCGATCCATTACAACACGTTCCACAATCTTTGGTGCGGACAAAGTCTCTGGCTGTAGCCACTTTCTGCTCAGGTGAATGAGATCATACATTTGAGACCTGGGGGGTTTTCCAAGCTGGAAAGTCCAGTTATGCACACGCTGAGCCCGGACAGCCTGGGTGACACCCAGCCTTGCCAAAATTTCAGCTTTTAGCATCACATAGTCTTTTGCTTGGTTAGGCTCTAGGTCATAGTAAGCTTTCTGCGATTCACCAGTTAACAGAGGAGCCACCAGTCCAGCCCACTGCTCCTCAGGCCACTTTTCTCTTTCAGCGGTCCTTTCAAATGTGGTCAAAAATACCTCTGGATCATCCTCTCCAGTCATTTTTGTCAATAAACGACTCACCCCAAAGGACGCGGTATTAGTGGGACGGCTTTCCTCACTGGTCTGCGGACGTTGCTGCATTACTGCTTCCATTTGTTGTAGTCTCTGCTCTTGCTTCTGTAACAGGTCTATGAAGCGGGCCTCAGATTGCTGCTGGGCTTGTTGCTGAGCTTCCAGACTCTGTTGGTGAGCTTGCTGCTGGGCTGCAAGGCTCTGTTGATGAGCTTGCTGCTGGGCTGCAAGGCTCCTTTGCAAACCTGCATTTGTCTGCTGTTGATTGGCATTTGCTAGAGCCAGCTGTTTCAGTATCTCCTCCATGCTGGCTTAAAAAAAAACTGCCCGCATTCTCCACCAACTGTGAGGGGGTTAGCTCGGCAGCGGGTGTGTGTGACCCCCGGGATGGGCTCCCCACACAAAACAGGCCCAGCAAACGGAGGTTGTGGTTTTCAAAATCAAAAAGGTGCGGTTTATTTTCTATTTACAGTGACAAAACACAGCAAAGCAAAAGAAACATAACCAAAATAAATCCTGGTCAAGTTGACCTCTGACTAAACATACAGGTTTCCTAACTAACAACTGGGATCAGCCTAGTGCTGTCCTAGTCCCTAAGTCCCTGGTTTTAAATGTCCAAGCAAATAGCCACACAGGCTTTGTCTCACCGCACAGGGGTTCACTCTCCCTAGACAGTCCACACAGGTCTGGTTCCAGGCATGAGCTAACATCTAATGAAGCTGGGAGTTCTTATAGAGGCCTAAATGAGCTGACAAGCTTCAGCTGGTCTCATCAACTCCCTGTCTGCACGACGCCCAGCCCTCTCCCTAGAGGTATGAGTCATCCATGAGCCCACTAGCCTTATACAACTCTCCACCTAGTTGTATAAGTCGGCGTAAAGCCTGAATCTGGGCGAAATATATCTACCCCCCTGGATGCAACCAGGTGACTTTACCTTCCTGCTGTCACACTTGGAAATGAGACACCTTTTTATAGGCCATCAATTGAGACCGAACTAGCTGATATTAATTTGCACTGACAAGGGGCAGGATTGCTTTCTAATAATTGATAGATTTCAGCTGGTGTCTAAGATTTTTATGCCTTTTTCCACCATTCTTTTTTTCATATGTTCAATAGTTTTTTCCCTGTGTCATTCCATTTTAATTACACATAACTTATTTTCTGGACTTATTTGTTTTGGTTTCTTTGTATGTATGAATCGTGTGGGTTGTTACTGACGTGGTGAAAATTTCATGTCTAAAGCACCTTTAGAAATCTATTTACCCAGAAAAATTACATGTTCAATACTTATTTTACCCGCCGTATATACCTATTTCATTGCACGGTTCTTGACGTGAAAAATAGTAAAACCATTTTTTACCAAGCAATGGTGAAAACAGAAAGGAATGTGATGACATGTATGGTAAGGTCAGAGGGTCCCAGCTAACAGAAATATCCATAGATATATACAGTGGGTCAAAAAAGTATTTAGTCAGCCACCAATTGTGCAAGTTCTCCCACTTAAAAAGATGAGAGAGGCCTGTAATTGTCATCATAGGTATACCTCAACTATGAGAGACAAAATGTGGAAACAAATCCAGACAATCACATTATCTGATTTGGAAAGAATTTATTTGCAAATTATGGTGGAAAATAAGTTTTTGGTCAATATCAAAAGTTCATCTCAATACTTTGTTATATATCCTTTGTTGGCAATGACAGAGGTCAAACGTTTTCTGTAAGTCTTCACAAAGTTGTCACACACTGTTGTTGGTATGTTGGCCCATTCCTCCATGCAGATCTCCTCTAGAGCAGTGATGTTTTGGGGCTGTCGCTGGGCAACACGGACTTTCAACTCCCTCCAAAGGTTTTCTATGGGGTTGAGATCTGGAGACTGGCTAGGCCACTCCAGGACCTTGAAATGCTTCTTACGAAGCCACTCTGTAACGGGAGCGCCCAGGGAACTCAGAATCTCTTGGACAGTATGGGATACCCTTGCTTCAGCTTCCCCAATGCCTCTTATGTGTCAACCACCCTGTGTCTCCCTTAGGGGCACAGGGTGAATGAAAACCCCCACTATAATCTGTGATTGTGTGACAGGGGGTCACTCTGGGCACAGGGTGAATAGAAAAACCCCACTATGACCTATGATAGCCACATTCAATGCTGTTTATACATTGTATCTAGATTGGGTGTGTACTGTGGTTGGGGGTTGTGTAATCCTTGCTGTGATGAGGTGTGATTGCATTCTATTGTCTATTATGAATTAAGTCTGCTACTGTGACGATGTGGATTGGGACTGGTCGACCGTCTGGCTGCATATTATGGGATGTTGAAGTATATTCTGTGAGGAGGGGGGGGGGGAATCAACCCTCCTGCTAAGACTGTTTACTGAAGGAGAAGTTTGAACACACCTGACCTGTATCACCATTGTCATTGGACAGTTTAACCCGCCCTGTTTCCCCAAGGATGGGAGGGAAGGGTTTTGAAGAGAAATGTGTTACCATGTGTTTTGAAAATAAAGGCATTCCCTGTTTTTTTGGAACTTGAAATACAGAGCGTTGTCTCGTATCTCTGGAATGATTAATCCTATTTGAAGTGGTCGCCTGGCTGTGGAGGGTCGATAGTGGTTGTGTGTTCAGAGAGGGAATATTCTAAACGGCGTTAACCCCTTTCATATTGGGGGGTGTCGTTACACACTCCTTCGTTGCCCGGGCAGTGTGTTTGGGATCATTGTCATGCTGAAAGACCCAGCCATGTTTCATCTTCAATGCCCTTGCTGATGGGAGGAGGTTTGCACTCAAAATCTCACGATACATGGCCCCATTCATTCTTTCATGTACACGGATCAATCGTCCTGTTCCATTTGCAGAGAAACAGCCCCAAAGCATGATGTTGCCACCCCCATGCTTCACAGTAGGTATGGTGTTCTTTGCTTGCAACTCAGCATTCTCTCTCCTCCAAACACAGCGAGTTGTGTTTCTACCAAACAGTTCTACTTTGGTTTCATATGACCATATGACATTCTCCCAATCCTCTTCTGGATCATTCAAATGCTCTCTAGCAAACCTCAGACGGGCCCGGACATGTACTGGCTTAAGCAGGGGGACACATCTGGCACTGCAGGATCTGAGTCCCTGGCGGCGTAGTGTGTTACTGATGGTAGCCTTTGTTACATTGCTCCCAGCTCTTTGCAGGTCATTCACTAGGTCCCCCCGTGTGGTTCTGGGATTTTTGCTCACTGTTCTTGTGATCATTTTGACCCCACGGGGTGAGATCTTGCGTGGAGCCCCAGATCGAGGGAGATTATCAGTGGTCTTGTATGTCTTCCATTTTCTAATTATTGGTCCCACCGTTGATTTCTTCACACCAAGCTGCTTTCCTATTGCAGATTCAGTCTTCCCAGCCTGGTGCAGGTCTACAATTTTGTTTCTGGTGTCCTTCGACAGCTCTTTGGTCATCATTATAGTGGAGTTTGACTGTTTGAGGTTGTGGAAAGGAGTCTTTTATACTGATAACAAGTTCAAACAGGTGCCATTAATACAGGTAATGAGTGGAGGACAGAGGAGCCTCTTAAAGAAGAAGATACAGGTCTGTGAGAGCCAGAAATCTTGCATGTTTGTAGGTGACCAAATAAATTTTTCACCATAATTTGCAAATAAATTCTTTCCAAATCAGACAATGTAATTGTCTGGATTTGTTTCCACATTTTGTCTCTCATAGTTGAGGTATACCTATGATGACAATTACAGGCCTCTCTCATCTTTTTAAGTGGGAGAACTTGCACAATTGGATGCTGACTAAATACTTTTTTGCCCCACTGTACACAGAAATGTCCTTGATGAAGCCCAGGAGGAGGGGTGAAATGCGTTGATGCATTTCCGGTTTTCTAATCAACTATATCACTTCTGTTCTTCGTGGAACGCACGCCGAGCCGCAGCGAACCCAGAAGAGCCTCACATTTTTGTCCTATGCTCGTTTTTATCTGCAATCTTGTAAGTGAGGCTTATGATCGCACGGATAAATATTTTTGTGCAGTACTTCACTATGAGCTTTTATTTGTTTTGTCGAGCCTGGTGGATATCCTAGTTACCCCTAAGACCTTTATGTGGATATCTTTTAAAGGAGTTCCAGAGGCCCATCTTCCTCACACCTGTAACAAGCGTGTTTGACCCCCAGACTGCAAAGCTGAGGGTCCGTTTCTTCTGTTAAATGGGGACACGAGAGGGGAGTGTGGCACAGGGCAAAGCATGTCTACATGAAGCACTTCAGCACTTTCAATATTTTTTTTGAGCACTTTATAAGAGACTGTTTTTGCTATTGACTTTTGTCACAATTATATTATCACCAACTGTAAGCGCTGTATTGTTATTATTTTGATAGTCATTTGAGGTGAATTAGCACCTAGTGGACAGCGGCTGCAGATTTTTCATTCTTTGTTATATATAGTTTGTCATGGTTTTCATCTAGTGCAAGTATTGATTTGTTTTTATAATATGCAGATGTGGGAAGCCCAGCACTAGATTTTTATCAGCTGGAAAGTAAATGATGAGGCTTGGTGAGGTTAGATAAATACTAAACATGTCCTTTAATAAACATACATGCCTATGATTAATGTATTGAATTTTGTATAGGCTATCATGTTTTTAAATACTTCAAAGGAAATTCCAAGGACAGCACTGCTATGTACGTTCCTCTAAGCATGAAGCCTCGTACACACGATCGGATATTCTATGGATTCTAATCCGATGTTTTTTTCCATCGGAAATCCGATGAAGCTGACTTCCATCAGTCTTGCCTACACACCATCAGCCAAAAACCGACCGTTTCAAACGCGGTGACGTAAAACACTCCGATGAGCCGAGAAAAATTAAGTTTAATGCTTCTGAGCATGCGTCGACTTGATTCTGAGCATGCGTGGGTTTTTTATCCGATGGACTTGCCCATAGACGATCGGAATTTGCTATCGGTTTTTGATCCATCGGAAAAATTAAAAACATGTTCTATTTTTTAAAACCGATGGAAAAAAGACTGATGGGTCCCATACACGATCGGTTTGTCCGATGAAAAAAGTCCATCGGACTGTTTTCATCGGTAAAACCGATCGTGTGTACAGGGCTTTAGGCTTTTAACCTTTATCTGCCCAGGTTTAAAATTCAGTCTAACCATTAGCTTTTGATCTAAAGTTCAGATCTAAATGAATAATACAGTGTATTAACTTACTGTAATTAACTGTACTTTTGTCTTCAAGTTAATTTTATTCATGTGGATAGGGTCATCATGAGATGAAATTCCAAGCAAATTATGTGATTATAAAGCAACTCTAATCATGTATTTCTTATTCCCGTTGTGTTTGCTTAATATAGATATTTGAGAGAAAGCATTCATTTTAAATTTTATCCACTATTCCTTGGTTTGTAGAAAGTTTTAGTTTCTTTCTACATTAAAAGAAGACTACAGTTTTATTAAACAATTACGTAATGTACTCCGGGTACTCCGGTTTCCTCCCACACTCTAAAGACATGCTGGTAGGTTAATTGGATCCTGTCTAAATTGGTTCTAGTATATGTATTAAAGTGAGTTAGATTGTAAGCTCCTTAAGGGTAGGGACTGATGTGAATGTACAATGTATATGTAAAGTGCTGCGTAAATTGACGGAGCTATATAAGTACCTAAAAGAAATAAATAATAAATAAATGTCTATAGCTTAAGTATATGTGTCATTTCCTAGTGTGATATTATAACGCATAAACTTTTTAATTTCAGTCTTCAGAATACTATGGTTTCAACGCTGCCAAAAAAACTCTCCCTTGCAGTCATGACAATATTGTTTGTAGACCAGATTTTTTTTTTTACAGTCAACATCTCACTGGTACAGAAATGGGGTCAATGACTTTCCCAAGAATTGTTACAAAGCTTTGGGGTCAAAGTACTGGCAGGCTGTAGTCCTTCGGTTTACTGCATTGGGAGTTTCATTTTTTATTTAGTGACAACAGTTCAGTGTTTCTTATTGCCGCACAGGTACTGATCATGTTTTTTAAAGATATGTTTTATTAAATTTTTTCATAACATACAGACATAGAAAGACAATATGTGGGGGCCTAGCCAGGCCTGTCCCACACACAACATATACAACTTGCTCCTATATCAGTCTACACAGAAGAAGATCTGCACATCCATTTAAGCAGCATAATATAATATAAAGACAACTTACAGCAACATAATAGACCTACTAGACAGTCATAGCTGGTAAAATTGCATAGGAGTATAGTTATGGTTCAAGGTATGCTACAACCTACCTACTCTTTCATGGCAGTATGGGGGAAAGGGTCAGGGGGCTAGCCAGTCACCTGCCCCAAATTTTATAAAATGTTTTCTTCCTTTTGCGGATCTCAAAAGTGAGTTTGTAAAGTGGAAGGGCATCATTGACCAGTTTCAACCATAGCCCCACTGTTGGGGTTGCTGCTCCCCTCCAGGTCAATAAAATAGATTTTTTAGCATAACAGTAAAGGATCCGAAGCAATCGTTTGACCTGGGAGGGAACAGTGAGGTCACCAAAGACCCCCAGGAGGCAATTCTTGGGATTTAATATGTTGGGAAGCCCCAGCGCTGAAGAGAGAAAGGAGTCTACTCTCCTCCAAAACTCCTGCACTATGGGACAACTCCAGAAGCAATGAATGAAGTCAGCTGTATATCCACATCCCCGAAAGCACTCAGCCGAGGACAAAATGCCCATTTTGTGCATCTTGGCCGGGGTGAGATGCGATTGGTGGAAGATTTTTATTTGGATGATCCTGTCCCTGGAGGATACAACAGAAGCCTTGAAAGTGTCACAGAATTCGGACCAGTCCTCCTCTGTTATGGATATATCTAGGGAGTCCCATTTACGTTGTGATGCCTTGAATCTAGGGTTGGAGCCCACCGCCAGTGCTAAATAATAAGTAGAGATAAGTTTCGTGCGGTCTGGGGATCGTAAGAGTTTTTCTAAGTCAGAAATCACAAGCGGGTTGTCTAGTGAACCAAACTGTGCTCGCACAGCGTGTCTAAGCTGATAGTAAAAAAATAAGTAGGTATGTGGTAAGTCAAAGTCAGTTCTCATCTGCGCGAAAGATTTAAATCCTTGAGGTGAGTATATGTGACATAAGTATTTTATCCCCCGAGAGGTCCACCTTTGTGGGTCAGGCAGGGAGCCAAATTCTGGTAGTGTAGGGTTAAACCAAAGTGGACTATTAGGGGAGACTGACCAGGAGCCAGGGGCGTGTTTAAGCGTCACTGTTTTAAATAGGGACAGAGATGTACGTAAAATAGTCAGTCCAGGTCCCGGGGGCGTGCATCCACGATAAACGATGTTATGCAATGTTTCGAATGATGAGACCATGGCACCTTCAGTGGTGGTACAGGCATTATTCGGGTCAGGGTGCAGCCAATCATGAATATTAACCAGTTGGGATGCTTGATAGTAAAGGTAAAAATTAGGGAAAGCTAATCCTGCCAAGTGGGACGGAAGGCGCAGAGTTTCCAGTGCCATTCTAGGGGGCCTACCATTCCAAAGGAACTCTATACAAATCGAATCAATACTCTTAAAAATTGTTTTGGGAATTTTGCAGGGGGAGTTAGCCAGGACATACAAAAGTTTAGGAAGATATATCATCTTTAGGATGTTGGCTCGCCCCATCAGATCCAGGGGTAAGTCCTTCCATTGTTTAGTTTGGGTTTGCAGTTGGAGTAGTAAAGGGCCTAAATTATTGGTAATATATAGGGATAATGGCAATTGAACTATAACACCTAGATATCTAAAGGAGGTGGCTATTTGTAGTCTAGAATCCGAGTGAACCTGTGGAGCAGGAGTCTGATCTATGGGGAAGAGGGTAGATTTCTCCCAGTTCACTCGGAATCCAGAAAAGTCTCCAAAGGTGGTCACCGTGGTCAACAGACTAGTAAGTGAGTCCTGAGAGTCTGCTAAGTAAACCAATGTATCATGCGCATAGAGCGAGATCCTTTCTTCTATCTCATTTATGGGCAATCCGTGAAGGAGTGGGAAATTACGGATCCGAATAGCAAGGGGTTAGGTACTGATCATGTTAAAGAAGTTTCACCAGAAGTTAAAAATGCATATATATATATGGCTCAGTAAAAATCTCTGTGGTGGTATTGAAATTAAATTACATTTTTATTTCTGTTAATGTGGTGAATCCTTAATTCTGGATGTTCCCAAGGTGGAATTAAAAGTGGTGGCAGCATCATGTTGTGGGGATGCTTTTCTTCAACAGGGACAGGGAAGCTGCTCAGAGTTGATGGGAAGATGGACTGAGCCAAATACAGGGCAAGCTTAGAAGAAGACATGTTAGAGTCTGCAAAAGACTTGAGACTGGGGCGGAGGTTCACCTTCCAGCAGTACAACGACCCTAAACATACAGGCAGAGCTACAATGGTATGGATTAGATCAAAGCATATGCATATGTTAGAATGGCCCAGTCAAAGTCCAGACCTAAATCCAATTGAGAATCTGTGGCAAGACTTAAAAATTGCTGTTCACAGACACTCTCCATCCAATCTGACAGAGCTTGAGCTATTTTGCAGTGGAGAATGGGAAAAAATTTTGCTCTCTAGATGTGCAAAGCTGGTAGAGACATCCCCAAAAAGGCTTGCAGCTGTAATTGCAGCAAAAGGTGGTTCTACAAAGTATTAACTCAGGGGGGCTGAATACAAATGCACGCCACACTTTTCAGATATGTATTTAAAAAAAAATTGAAAACCATTTATCATTTTCCTTCCACTTCACAATTATGTGCCATTTTGTGTTGGTCTATCACATACAATGCCAATAAATACATTTACGTTTTTGGTTGTAACATGGCAAAAGGGGTATGAATACTTTTTCAAGGCACAGTAAATTAGTGACACAATGGCAAATGTGGCTGCCTCTCATTTGGCATTCTCTGAGTTTTTCACCTCACCTTTTTTCTGACCTGTGCATTTGTATTCCTGGACAGCAAGTGAGACAGTTTGCAAAGTTTCATTCTGTCGCTTATTAGGCCTCGGGCACACTGGATTATTTTACAGCTGCTGTTTTTGGCCTCAGGCATTTTTTCCTGCAGCCAGTAAACTCCCCAGCATGTAATCCTATGTGTACATGCACACATAGGCTGTTATCAGCGTTTTTTGGCAGGGACGTTTTCTGGCTGGAAAAAACACCCAGAACTAGTTGGTTTTGAGAATTTTTCATCTGTAAAAACACTCTGACTTTTTGGCGTTTATGGGCGTTTTTGAGCCATATGGTGTGCCCGCGCAAGACACTGAAGAGCTACTGAATTAGGGGGGAGAAAGCGCATGTGAGGAGGTTTGAATAAGAGAAAAAGCTCCCTCCTCTCATGGTCAAGGTGAACAGTAATAGCTAGGAGTTTTTCAGTCAGGCTTCATGAGATACATAAATAGCCTACACCTATAGCAAGGGCATTGTTCAACTTTGTTTTTATCTACAGACATCCTTTATTTGCATTGGCTGTTTTTTGGTAAAGATGACCGGCTTTTCCTGTTTACACTGTGATCAGCCGTGGTAAAGAGTCTCCGTCGGAGACTCTTTACCTAGATCGGTGTTGCGGGGTGTCAGGCTGACACCCTGCAACAACTATCGCCGCGATGCGCGCCCCCGGGGGCGCACAGCGGCTCAAAATCCTGAGGACGTCATATGACGTCCTGTCAGGATTCTGCAACCACTTTGCCGCCGTCAATCCTCTATAGGGCGGGCGGCAAGTGGTTAATATAGATATTTGAGAGAAAGCATTCATTTTAAATTGTATCCACTATTCCTTGGTTTGTAGAAAGTTTTAGTTTATTTCTACATTAAAAGAAGACTACAGTTTTGTTAAACAATTACGTAATGTACTCCGGGTACTCCGGTTTCCTCCCACACTCTAAAGACATGCTGGTAGGTTAATTGGATCCTGTCTAAATTGGCCCTAGTATATGTATGAATGTTGGATTGTAAGCTCCTTAAGGGTAGGGACTGATGTGGGATTGTAGTTATGCTAAAAAAAAGAAGCTTAACCACTTGACAACAGGGCACTTAAACCCCCTTAATAACCAGACCAAATTTCAGCTTTCGGTGCTCACATTTTGAATGACAATTACTCAGTCATACAACACTGTACCCATATGAAATTTCTGTCCTTTTTTTCACACAAATTGAGCTTTCTTTTGGTGGTATTTAATCACCGTTGGGTTTTTTATTTTTTGCGCTATAAAATAAAAAAGACTGAAAATTCTGTAGAAAAATGAAATTTTCTTTGTTTCTGTTATAAAATTTAGCAAATTAGTCATTTTTCTTCATAAATTTTGGGCAAAATTTATACTGCTACATATCTTTGGTAAAAATAAGTACAAAGTGGTGTATATTACTTGGTCTTTGTGAAAGTTATAGAGTCCACAAGCTATGGTGCCAATTAGGGATGAGCCGAACACCCCCCTGTACGGTTCACACCAGAACCTGCGATCGGACCAAAAGTTTGCGCGAACTTTAGAACCCTATTAAATACAATGGACTCGAACGTTCGAAATCAAAAGTGCTAATTATAAAGGCTAATATGCAAGTTATTGTCATAAAAAGAGTTTGGGGACCCGGGTCATGCCCCAGGGGACATGTATCAATGCAAAAAAAAGTTTTAAAAATGGCAGTTTTTTCGGGAGCAGTGATTTTAACCACTTCTCCACCGGGCTTATTCTGGCACTTCTCTCCTTCATGTAAAAATCATAATTGTTTTGCTAGAAAATTAATCAGAACCCCCAAACATTATATATTTTTTTTAGCAGACACCCTAGGGAATAAAATGGCGGTCATTGCAACTTTTTATCTTGCACGGTATTTGCGCAATCATTTTTCAAACGCCTTTTTGTATGGAAAAAAATTGGTTTCACGAATTAAAAAATAACAAAACAGTAATGTTAGCCCAATTTTTTTGTATAATGTGAAAGATGCTGTTACGCCGAGTACATAGATACCTAACATGTCATACTTTAAAATTGCGCACACTCATGGAATGGCGCCAAACTTCGGTACTTAAAAATCTCCATAGGCGACGCTTTAATTTTTTTTACAGGTTACTATTTTCGATTTACAGAGGGGGTCTAGTGCTAGAATTGTTGCTTGCACTCTACCGCACGCGGCGATACCTCACATGTGGGGTTTGAACGCCGTTTACATATGTGGGCAGGACTTACATGCGTATTCGCTTCTGAGCGCGAGCTACCGGGTTTTTTATTTTACAGATTTTTTTTTTTTTTTTTTACACTTTTTAAAAAATTTTTTTTTTTTGATCACTTCTATTCCTATTACAAGGAATGTAAACAGGTCCTCTTTATGGAGAGATGCGGGGTCAATAAGACCCCACATCTCTCCTCCAGGCTGGAAAGCATGAGATCGGCGAAAAAAAATTCACAGATCTCATGCTGACAGCCGCAATTGCGGCTTTGTTTACTTCCGGGTACCGGGCATGACGTCACAACGTCACGCCCGGGACTCAGACGGTCATAGATATGACTGGTGACCATCTGGTCACCGGAAATCTCTATCGTCGTGAGCCGGCGCCGGCCGATAAGTTCTTCGGGCCCCCGATGGCACGGGAGAGCCCGGAGAAGCACCGGATGGCGGCGGGAGGGGGGATGTCCCCTCCCGCCGCCTATAAGAACGATCAAGCGATGGAACTGCTGTTATGATCATTCTTATGGTACGCAGAATTGCCGGCATGACAGAATGATATCTGAATGATGCCTGTAGCTGCAGGCATCATTCAGATATCCCCCCTCAAAGTCAAGGACGTCATATGACGTCCTTGGTGGAGAAGTGGTTAATGATGCTTAAAGTGAAAAAAAGTTATATATTCCTTTAAAATATCACACCTGGGGGGTGTCTATAGTATGCCTGTGAAGTGGCATGTGTTTCCCGTGTTTAGAACTGTCCCTGCACAAAATGACATTTCTAAAGGAAAAAAAAGTCATTTAAAACTGCTTGCGGCTTTAATGTAATGTCTGGCAATATGGATGAAAATCATTGAGAAAAATGGCATGGGTACCCCCCCAGCCCACTACCGGCCCCTTTGGGTCTTGTATGGATATTAAGGGGAACCCTGCACCCAAATTAAAAAAAGGCCCTATATACTCTGAACAGCAGTATACAGGCGGTGCAAACAAGACACAGACTGTAGGTTTGTTCTTAAGAAGAATCTGTTTGTAATTTGGAACAGGTACATTTTTTAAATGTAGCTCCAGCCAAAAAATCTATTTTTAGGCTTTTTGGAAAACATAGGGAAGGGTTATCACCCCTGTAACATTTGTTTTGCTGTCTGTGCACCTGTTCAGAACATTTCACCTCACTTTCCGTCCCAATGACAAATGTTTTTTGAAAATTTTGGGTTTTTATTGAAACAACAAGGATTGGTGATAAAGCATCAGTGGAGAGGAGACACCTTTTTCCCATATTAACTCTTACAGGAGAGAATTTCCCTTTCTAGGGGTAGATTTCCTCTCACTTCCTGTTGTCTCCTTCCGTTTGCAAGTAGGAGTCGTTTGTAAGTTGGATGTTTGAAAGTAGGGGCCTGCCGTATATACTCTGCAGAAATTTGGCCCTTAGGTGTTGGTGTTGCCACAACACTGTAAGCCCTCACAGTTACTCTTGGTGGGCGCTGGAATGCCCTGCTGTGAACTATTATATCAAGAATTGTAATTACATGCAATTGTTGAACAGTGGTAGAAAAATTGGGCCTTTGGTGGTGGTGGTGGTGGTGCTGGTGCCACAACACTGTAAGCCCTCACAGTTACTCTTGGTGGGCGCAGGAATGGGCCCTGCTGTGAATTATTAGATCAAGAATTGTAATTACATGCCCCTGTTGAACAGGGGCATAAAAATTGGGCCTTAGGCACTGGTGCCACAACACTGCAACCCCTCACAGATACTGTACTTGGAGCGAAGCAATGAGCCCTGCTGCAAAGTATTGCATCAAAAATTGTAATTACATGCCCCTGTTAAACAGGGGCAGAAAAATTGGGCCTTAGACACTGGTGCTGGTGCCACAACACTGCAACCCCTCACAGATACTCTATTAGGAGCGCAGGAATAAGCCCTGCTGCAAAGTATTGCATCAAAAATTGTAAATACGCGCCCCTGTTAAACAGGGGCTGAAAAATTGGGCCTTAGCCACTGGTGGCGGTGCCCAGAACCAAAAATGTTCTTACAAGCTATCAGCATGATCATTGAGGAGGAAGAGGATAGTCACTCAGCATCAGCATAGGCAGTCTTGAAGGGATCTGACATTTAAAAAAAATAATTTGGTTACATCAGCATCAGGTGCTTGGTAGCTGGTGGTGATCCAAGACTGATTCATTTTTATGAAGGTCAGTCGATCGACCGAGTCGGTGGACAGGCGCACCCTGTGATCGGTTACAAAGCCTCCAGCAGCACTGAATGTGCGTTCCGAAAGAACGTTGGATGCAGGACAGGCCAGTAGCTCAATTGCATACTGTGCAAGCTCTGGCCAGTGATCCATCCTCAAGACCCAGTAACCCAGAGGATTTTCGGTGGGAAAGGTGTCCAAGTCTGATCTTGCCCCTAGGTATTCCTGCACCATGTAAACCAGACGCTGACGATGGTTGCTGGAACCGATCATACCTTGGGGCTGCGGACTAAAAAATTGTCTGAACGTATCGGTCAGACGGCCACCTTCTCCACCGTTCCTTCTTTGACTGACCGAAGCCTCAGCAACACATTGTCCAGGACCAGGAATTTGTAACCTCCCTGTCTCTGGGAACGCATTGCACAGACCTTTCTGCAAGGCCTCCCGAAGATGCTTCATCCTCTGCTCCCTCTGCGACGGCAAGATAAGGTCCGCAACCTTACCCTTGTAATGTGGATCAAGGAGGGTTGCCAGCCAGTAATGATCCCTCTCCTTGATAGCACGAATACGAGGATCCTTCCACAGGCTTTGTAGGATCAGGGAGGCCATGCAGCGTAGGTTTGCTGAGGCATTTGGTCCGGAGTCCTCTGGGTCACTCAGGACGACATGATCCGCAGCCACCTCCTCCCAGACACGTACAAGTCCATGGGTGTCCTGGGACTGTAATTGATCCCTTGAAGACTGCTGCTGATGCGGAATGCTAGGCTCCACCTCCATGCTGACACAATCCTCCTCCTCCTCCTCTTGTGTGATAGGCGGGCCAGCAGGAACACTGTCTGGATAAAGGGGGCCTTGAGAGGTAAGGAAGTCCTCCTCTTCCTCCCTCTGTTCTGCCTCAAGTGCCCTGTCCATTATTCCACGCAGCGTGTGCTCCAACAGATGGACAAGAGGGACAGTGTCACTGATGCATGCAGTGTCACTGCTCACCATCCTCGTGGCCTCCTCAAATGGTGCCAGGACAGTGCATGCATCCCTGATCATGGCCCACTGGCGTGGGGAAAAAAATCCAAGCTCCCCTGACCTTGTCCTGGTGCCATATTGCAACAGATACTCATTGATGGCCCTCTGCTGCGTGTGCAGCCGCTGCAGCATGGCCAACGTAGAGTTCCACCTGGTGGGCATGTCACAGACTAGGCGGTTCTTGGGCAGGTTGTAATCCTTTTGCAGGTCAGCCATCCAAGCACTGGCATTATATGACTGGTGGAAATGCCCACAGAGTTTCCTGGCCTGCTTCAGGACCTCCTGTAAGCCCGGGTACCTGCCCAAGAACCGCTGCACCACCAAGTTAAGGACGTGAGCCAAACAGGGCACATGGGTCAGTTGTCCCTGTCGGAGGGCGGAGAGGAGGTTGGTGACATTGTCGCAAACCACCTTTACTGGCTTAAGCTGGCGTGGAGTCAACCACCTCTGAGCCTGCCCCTGCAGAGCTGACAGAATCTCTGCCCCAGTGTGGCTCCTGTCCCCCAAGCACACCAGCTCAAGCACCGCATGGCATCTTTTTGCCTGCGTACTTGCGTATCCCCTTGAACGCCTACGGAGCACCGCTGGTTCCAAGGACAAAGCACAGGTAGAGGCCATGGAGGAAGAAGAAGAGGAGGGGGTGGAGGAGAGAGGTGTGTCAGAATCACCAGTAGTAACATTTTGGAGGCGTGGTGGCGGAACAACCTCCAACACTACTGCACCTTGTCCTGCATCCTTCCCAGCTGCCAGCAGAGTCACCCAATGCGCCGTGAAACTTAGGTAACGTCCCTGTTCATGCCTGCTGGACCATGAGTCAGCGGTAATATGCACCTTACCGCTGACCGCCCTGTCCAGCGAGGCCAAGACATTGCCTTCCACATGCCAGTAGAGAGCCGGAATCGCCTTCTGTGAGAAAAAGTGGCATTTGGGAACCTGCCACTGAGGAACCGCACATTCCACAAACTCACGGAACGGGGCAGAGTCTACCAACTGAAAAGGCAGCAGTTGAAGTGCTAGCAATTTAGCCAAGCTAGCATTCAACCGCTGGGCATGTGGATGGCTGGGAGCGAACTTCTTTCGGCGGTGCAGCAGCTGGGGCAGGGAAATTTGCCTGGTACAATCTGACGTTGGTGTACCAATAGCAGATTGCCCGCAAGTACTTGGCTGTGATACACCTAATTCTACACCTTCATTCCTCTCAGTGCAGGTTTCAGAGAGGACTGAAGGTATAGTGGGGTTGGAGATCCCAGCTGATGAGGAGCAAGGAGAGGTCCGCTTTGTTCTTTGGTGTGGGTCTTTTATGTATGCTTGCCAACGAACTGCATGGCAGGTCGACATATGTCTGGTCAAGCACGTGGTGCCCAAGCAGCTGATGTTTTGGCCACGCGAGATACTCTTCAGACATATGTTGCAAATGGCAACAGTGCGATCTGCTGCACACGTCTAAAAAAAAGGCCCACACCAAAGAACTTTTGGAATAACGCGCAGAGACAGCAGCGCCCTGCACATGCGGAGCTCTGCGTTGTGATGCAGTCGGTGTGCTGCCCTTAAGCTGGCCTCTGGAGGGCATCCTGCCTTGTTGGAGATGTGCCTTCTCCTCCTCCTCCTCCTCCTCTATCCTATCAGGCACCCACGTGGAGTCAGTGACCTCATCATCCCCTCCCTCCTCATCACTGGAGAAAATCTGGCAGTATGCTGCAGCTGGGGGAACATGACTGCCAGATAGCTGTCCTTGTTGGGCACCCCCTTTCTCTGGGCTCACGTTACTACCCCCTCTCTCTGGGCTCACGTTACTGCCTTCCTCTAGCTGGGTTCCCTCATCGGAGCCTTCAGAAAACTGTGCATCCTCCTGGAGCATGTACCCAACACTGTGGTCAAACAGTTCGGGGGACTCCTCAGGAGGACATGGTGGGGCTAGGGAAGGAGTGACTGATGCCATTGAGCCGAGGGAAGAGGCCACTTTGGCTGCTACTTTGCCAGACAAAGTACCCTGAGCCTGGGTGAGAGAGGATGAGGCGGATGAGGACGGCTTGGTCATCCACTCTACCAAGCCTTGGGCATGTTGCGGCTCAACATGGCCAGCTGCCGAAAAGAAGGACAAGCGTGTCCCACGGCCACGTGCTGATGAGGATGCACCGTGTCCACAACCAGCACTGTTTCCTCTAGACACAGAGCCTGCTTGCCCTCTTTTATTGCCTCGTGACTGTCTGCCTCTCCTTGTTTGCCTTCCAGACATACTAATGGCCTGCAGTGAGATTTAGCTGCACAAAGGTGGGATGTATATATATATATATATATATATATCTATACTGATTATACTGCAGCTATCAGAATCAACTGCCTGCTGAGGTATTAGTATGAGAAAAGCAGCAATTGTCTTCAGTTAGTTTTAGGTGCACACTGTGCAGAGGACACAGTACACTAACTGAAAATACTTGCAGCTCCCTGCCTGTGGTTTTATTATGAGAACACCACTAATTGTATTCAGGTAAGCTTTAGGTGAACGCTATGCAAAGGACACAGTACACTAAGTGAAACACTGCAGCTAGCACAATCACCTGCCTGGCTGTCACAGTATAGAGAATAACAGGAACGGATCTAGCTAAACTGAATACAGTGTATAAATATATATACAACACCTAGGATGCATATATATCCTCTACACACTGTAACTGCAGCTAACTGACTCGCCTGCCTGCTCTATCTAGCTCAAATCAAAATACACTGTCTCTCTCTCTCCGTCTGTATTTTAACCAACACCACAACACACTACACAAGGCCGACTTCCAGGCCGCCTTATATAGTGTGGGGCTTCTACTA
The DNA here is from genome assembly GCA_029206835.1 of Rana muscosa. Lineage (NCBI taxonomy): Eukaryota > Metazoa > Chordata > Amphibia > Anura > Ranidae > Rana > Rana muscosa. Next base: position 169,189,830 of record CM055117.1, on the reverse strand, counting down.
AATCCCCATAGGCATAATTGGCCAAAGCCACCCTGGCTTTGGCCAATTATGGCTCTCCGTTTTTTCCGCGCTGTGATTGGCCAAAGCATGCGGGTCATAGTGCATGCTTGGCCAATCATCGGCCAGCAATGCACTGACGCGCCACTCAAATTTGGCGCGAACGGCCCATAATGTTCGCAATTTGGCGATCAACCAAACAGGCGATGTTCGAGTCGAACATGGGTTCGACTCGAAATCGGAGCTCATCCCTAGTGCCAATATCTGAAAATTTATCACACCTGAAGTACTGACGGCCTATGTCATTTCTTGAGACCCTAACATGCCAGAAAAGTACAAATACCCGCCAAATGACCCCTTTTTGGAAAGAAGACATTCCAAGGTATTTAGAAAGAGGCATGGTGAGTTTTTTGAAGTTGTAGTTTTTTCCCACAATTCTTTGCAAAATCAAGATTTTTTTTTCTTTTCTTTTTCTTCACATAATTGTCATATTAGCAGGTTATTTCTCACACACAGCATATGCATACCACAAATTACACCCCAAAACACATTCTGCTATTACTCCCGAGTATAGCGATACCACATGTGTGAGACTTTTACACAGCGTGGCCACATAGAGAGGCCCAACATGCAGGGAGCACCATCAGGCATTCTGGAGCACCCAGGCCAATTCTGACATTTCTCTCCTACATGTAAAAATCATAATTTATTTGCTAGAAAATTACATAGAACCCAAAACATTATGTATGTTTTTTTAGCAAAGACCCTAGAGAATACAGTGGTGGTCATTGCAACTTTTTATCTCGCAACGGTATTTGCGCAGCAATTTTTCGAACGCATTTTTTTGGAAAAAAAAAGTTTTGTGCTTTAAAAAAAACAAAACAGTAAAGTTAGCCCAATGTTTTTGCATAATGTGAAAGATGAAGTTACTCCGAGTAAATAGATACCTAACATGTCACCCTTCAAAATTCCACACGCTCGTGGAATGGCGCCAAACTTCGCTACTTAAAAATCCCCATAGGTGACGATTTAAGTATTTTTACTGGTTACATGTTTTTAGTTACAGAGGAGGTCTAGGACCAAAATTATTGTTCTCGCTCTAATGTTCACAGCGATACCTCACAAGCTGCAGGCATCATTCAGATATCCCCACACAAAGTCAGGAACATCATATGACGGCCGGCGGGCGGGAAGTGGTTAAAACACTTTTTATTTTTTAACACAAAGTTGTCCATTTATACAATATTTCTAACACATAGCATGTACATCCCAAAAATGACACCCCAAATAGATTCTCCTACTCCTCCTGAGTATGGCGATACCACATGTGTGAGACTTCCACAGCCTGGCCACATACAGAGGCCGAGTATGGCAGAGCATGGTCGGGTATGGCAGAGTATGGCAGGGTATGGCTGGGTATTGCAGCGTAATGCAGGGTATTGCAGAGTATGGCAGAAATGGCTGAGCATGGCTGGATGGATCTCTCCCCCTCTCACACTGTACCGATTGGTACAGAGAGGGGAGAGAGGAACCGGCGTCATGACATGACGCCGGTTTGTTTACAAGTGATCGCTCCGTCATTTGACGGAGCGATTACGTGGTAAACGGCCACTATCAGCGCCCATTTACCGTGATCTGGACCCAGCAGTCGCGGACACTCCCGTGTGCGTGCCCCAGGGGGCGCGATTCTGGGAGGACGTCAATGTACGCCCTCCCAGAGTTAAGAAACCGCCCTGTAGCTGTCATTCGGCTATGGGCCGGTTGTCAAGTGCTTAAAAAAACGCTACTGTAAAAACACTGCAAAACTCATTCTACAGCTACAGCTTTCTATAGTTTATTGCTACTGGCGGTTTTATAACTTCCAGTGTGCATGAGACCTTAAAGCAGTGGTTCTCAACTCCTGTCCTCAGGGCCCATTAATAGGCCAGATTTTAAGTATTACCTTGGGGTGACGCAGACTAGAATACTGAAATCCCAAATTATATCGCCTGTGATGTATTTCGGTTATCTTGCAAACCTGGCCTGTTAGTGGGTTCTGAGGACAGGAGTTGAGAACCACTGCCTTAAAGTGATACTAAAGTATAATTTTTTTTCATTTAACAATAACAAACTTGTCATACTTACCTGCTCTGTGTAGTGGTTTTGCACTGCACAGCCACGATCTTCCTTTTCTCGGGTCCCTTGCCGGCCTTCCTGGCCCCTCCCTCCTGCCCCCACAGCAAGCAGCTTGCTATGGCGGCACCAGAGCCAACCCGCTGCTCTGTGTGTCCATTCAGACACGGAGCTGCAGTTCCAATGAGGAGGAAGAGTCCCGGGCAGCCGAGTCTCTCCTGCAACATCGCTGGATTACGATGGCCTCAGGTAAGTATTGGGGGGGGGGGGGGCCTTCTGCACACATTGAATGCATTAAGATAAACAACCTTTTGACTTTACAACCACTTTAAGAGCAGCTAGGGAGGAAACTTTGTAGTAATTCTGTCACACAATCTATCTCACTAGTTCTGTTTAACTTTGCTTTGCCATGAGACAGAGTTGATAAATGTCCCCCTGCATGTGTTTTCTGTTATCTGTGGTAAATGGGGGAGATTCTTGCCGATTCAAGTGCTACAAATTCACACACAATTCATGTTCTTGGCTACTATCATCGGGTGACCAAGTGTGTATTCTGGGGAACCTGAAAGGTACAATAAAACACAGGCTAATGTTCCTGTCTCAACTCTTGCAATTCTCAGAACCGGCCCCTAGCTTTAGAGAGAGTTGGAGACGATTGCTGTCATTCACAAACACAAGCTGACAACACACTCTATAGTGGGTATAGAAAAATGAACCACGCCCCTTTAAAGTAATCACATTTTGGTGCTTTGTAGCCTGAAATTAAGACATACAGAGTTTTTTTTTTTTTCAGCTGTATTTACTGTATTTGTAACTTTTAACATGCAAGTGAAAGATGTCACCAACATGTCATAAATTTTTTTTAAACAGAATCACTGAGTTGGAAAAAGGATCACCCCTTTGTGTCAGTATTTTGTTGGACCACCTTTTGCTTTAATTACAGCCTTTAGTCTGTTGGGATATGTCTCTACTAACTTTACACATCTAGACTTTGCAATATTTGCCCTCTCTTCTTTGCAGAACTTCTCAAGTTCTGTTAAATTTGATGGTGACCGTTTGTGCACTGCAGTCTTCAAGTCATTCCACAGATTTTCAATGGAGTTTAAAGTGGATGTAAAGCCTCTGTAATTGAATACTTGTGCAAAAATTCAGTTTGTACAAAAATAAATAAATAATAAAAGACTTCATGTCAGCAGTTTCTGTTGTATGTCACCACCTTACCTGTGGGAAACTTGAGCGATCACTAGAACGTTCTGCTTTTCTCACCTGAAAAAGTCATCTGGTACCCTATATTAGATGGTGTACATTTTACAGGTACTTATTCCACATTTTTCACATTGCAGTTCATATACTGATGATTGAGGCATGTGAGAGATGTCAGATGTGCATGTTGAAGTAACACTGTGTACCTTGCAGTATCTGCAAGTTTAACACCACATCTAAAGAATTTGTCACAAGAGAGCCATACAGCAATGATTTGTATCTAAGTGTCTAAAATAACCCAGGAACACAATATTCCCTATGGTCTGTTCTTTATTTTTCAAAAAGCTACATCCATCTGTTAAAACATGTTATGTTTCGTATAAGGTATGGGTGGATTCATTTCAATTACCGCTGCAAATTGATTTTACTCTTAAGGAAACAAAGGAGTGGGCATTTTTCATTGTTTTAGCATTTGTATAATCTTTTTATTTAATGGGCCCATTCATGCTGTAGCTAGCTCAGGTTAGCGGTAAATGAGACCATTTATTTGAATGGACTGCTTAAAGTGGAGTTTCCACCAAAAATACAAAATAGCATTATTGTGCATATAATAGCATACAAAAACATTTGAAAAAAATTTGGCGGCGGTTTTAAAAAAAGTAAGTCATCTTATATGTGTCACTCGTATTGAATGCTGAAATAACATGCTTGTAAAAAATGAAAAATGTGATTGGAACCCCACTTTAAATGAGTTACCTTGCATTGCAGTGTGCTGCAAGACACCACAGTTGGCAAGCTGTGTTGGAGTGGCATTCGGAGCATAAGTTACAGTCCATTGTGGTAACATGCATATCAGTACACATTTTTGGAAGAGGATGTGCAACACACTCACATAGATATGCTGGTCTGGTGTCCACTAATGTTTTGCCATATAATGAGATAAATTGACTGTTGAAGTGTAAACTCAACAAAAAATGATCATTAAGAAAAACTTAAAAACAATCCAAAACATAAACTATCACAGATCATCAAATATAATGGAAAGAAATGATAGGTTCTCCATAGGGTTACTGTCTGCAAGAACACAGAGCCCTTCCCATTAACCCATCTGAAAGATTGAAGCTCCATATTTATGCAAATAAAAAACAGCATTGAATGAAAATAAATTATGAGCCAACAAAAACTCCACTGCTATCAGAATGAATGATTGCTATGCCTCAGGGTACATAACTATAATTTAGAAAATTTAAATATTTTATCTTTATTATGTAAATGTGGGATTTTTGTTTGAATCTTTTTACAAAATAAAGCCCAAACAATAACTGCGGAGACAAGTGTCATTGATACCAAATGTAATATATGTGGCATGTTGTAGTCCTGGAGTTCAATTAAAAAATGAGAGAAAAATACATCATATAATATACAATTTATATAATATATAAATATGAGACACCAATATTCATATAATAATAAAGTGCAAAATCCTTGAATTCAGTGCAACATCCAGTGCTTAGATAGATGAGGCAAAACTATCTTCTTACCAGATCCAGAGACCTATCAAGGTCTATATTCGCATCTGTGAGCTTTATTACCCCTCACATTAGGTGCAGATCATCTTAGCTTATCCAGCCTCCTCGTTTAATGAAAACGAGCCACAGGTAATGATCACAGGATATCCACAGAAGGCGATCCAACCATTAATCATATGAGAAAAGGAAAACTTATTGTGCAGCGTCCAGATTAAAACGGGCAATTTATTAAAATACTACAGGCATTGGGAAATACACCGTCCTAGCACTCTCACGAGCGTACTGACGTCACCACTATTTCCTGCCCTGCCGACGTACGTTTCGTCTGAATACACTTTTTCAGTGAGGCATTAGGGGCTAAAAAGACTACGGACTTTGGTGTCTCATATATTTATATATTAAATAAATTTTATATTATATGATGTATTTTGATATTCATTCTAATTTTTGCTCTAATTTTTTAATTGATTTTCACTAGACAGCACAACACATTTTTTTATTATGTTTTTGGATGTTGTGTACAATGTTGTGAGTGCTGCTGTCAATTGATCATTTAATTTTATTCAATTCACATACACACTAAGCGCATTATTTTTCTTTATACGTAGTCCTGGAGTTGCCATGGCTAAATTATTCTTACATAGTAACTGAATTCCCTTTGGACTAATAGGGTATACTGTAGGAGGAAAGCATGGGCCCAGTCCTCTGGCTCCATTGGTATATTGAGGTCAGTTGCCCAACGAGCTGCATATTGGGTAGGTTTAGAATTGGGGACAGAGGTCAGGTGAGCATATAATTTTAAAATTAAACTGGGTGCACGCTGATCAGATGAGCATATATGTTCAAATAATGTTTGCGATTGCAGATCAGAAGGGCCTTTGATGTAGGCTGAATAAAATTGTGATATTTGCAGATACTGGAAGACTTCTGAGTTTAGAAGCTCATATTGTTCCTGTAAGGAAGCGAAAGACTGAAGGGAGGAGGCAGCAACCAAGTGACACAGGTGACTAAAGCCGGCCATAGACGGGTTGAATCTCGGCAGGTTCAGCAGGATGTGACTGAGATTCGAACCATGTGTCAGGTTGAATGTTCCCAAGTTGATTGATCGATCTACTTGGGAATAACTAGCCTGTCGGATTTTACATGTGATTATTGCTAGCGGGTGTTATAGCCACTAGCAATAATTACTGTGTTCTTCCAGTGGGGGCGGCTTCCCCTGCCCCCCGGTGAGAGAACACAATGGCTCCATGGGAGTTATTCCCCCATCAACACGGTCTGTGTTGATGGGAGCATCGAATGATTTTCTTTCCACGCGATTTCCAAATGTAAAAAGAGGCTGGGGAGCATGTGCTGGAAAGAATGAGGGATGTTTCAGGAAGGAAAGAAAAGGAAACTTGAATGAGCCGGTGATAAGTTCTCTTTATTGAGACATCATTCATTCACTGGAGGAGGGTTCTACAACAATTGAGATTACTTCCACTAGAAAGCTGACATTCGACTTCAAAAGGGTACCTGCACCCTTGGCTGTTGTAGTGTGTTTGTAAAGCCCTTGATACCGGCCATTCTACACATCTACACAAGTCTTACATTTTCCAATGTTTTTCTTATGAAAAATGCTCTGGTCCATAATTGGTGAGCAAAAGGTCCAGTCTGTCCCCAATGACAGAAAATGATTTAACCGTTTTGCCTCTTGCACAACAGAGGAATGGTAGAGATAGACTGTCGGTCACAGCCCATATGTCTAGGACACCTCTGTCTTTCCTGTGACAATCAGCTGTCATTGCTTTCTGCAGAGCAACAAGCATATATCAGTGACTTTTGACAAAAACCTAAAACTTGCATATCCATAACATCGCTGTTTAGTTTGCTTAGACTATTTTGGGAGAAAAAGTAGTATGCTTAAAGTGGTTGTAAAGGCAGAAGTTTTTTTATCGTAATGCATTCTATGCATTGATAAAAAACCTTCTGTGTTTAGCAGCCCCCCTAATACATACCTGAGCCCCCTCTCTATCTAGCAATGTGCACGAGTGCCTAGCAGTGGCGGTTGGTGCTCAAAATTTTTTGGGGGGCGCAAATTCTGAAAAAAAAACACCCAACATTTTGCAGCCTCACTGTGCCCATCAAACGCAGCCACTGTGCTATCAAACGCAGCCACTGTGCCATCAAACGCAGCCACTGTGCCATCAAACGCAGCCACTGTGCCATCAAATGCAGCCACTGTGCCATCAAACACCGCTACTGTGCCATCAAATGCAGCCACTGTTCCATCAAATGCAGCCACTGTTCCATCAAACGCCGCTACTGTGCCCATCAAACGCAGACACTGTGCCATCAAACGCAGCCACTTAGCCCATTAAACGCAGCCACTTTGCCCATCAAACGTTGCCACTGTGCCCCAAATGCTGCCACTGTGCCCCAAATGCTGCCACGGTGCCCAAACGCTGCCACTGTGCCTCAAATGCTGCCACTTTGCCCATTAAACGGTGCCACTGTGCCCTAAATGCTGCCACTGTGCCCAAACGCTGCCACTGTGCCCCAAATGCTGCCACTTTGCCCATCAAATGTTGCCACTGTGCCCCAAATGCTGCCACTTTGCCCATTAAACATTGCCACTGTGCCCCAAATGCTGCCACTGTGCCCCCCGTCTGCCCGACACTTACCTTGTCTCGGGTGGGCAGCGGGTGACGACGAGAGGTGTTCGGTGTCCTCCATTTCTTCCCCGATCTGATGTTTTCTCCCGCCCGCTCCTCCTCTGTTATGATTCACAGCCCTTGTCATTTCAGACAATCAGGTGACAGGTAACACAGATCCGGCGCACCTGATTGGCTGAAAGGGGAGTTCAATGTTAGCAAAGCGAATTCCTTAGTTTTGCTAACATACAGCTGAGTGAGAAGCGAACGCACAGCGTTGCGCCCGCTTCTCACATTTTTGGACGCCTATTAGAGCCAATAGCTCTAATCAGGTGCTTCCAAAAAACACCCCCACCGCTGTAATTCAGGTGCCCGGTGACCGAAAAGGGGCCGGACACCTGAATAGGGGGTGTCAGCAGCGACCATAGATAGATAGATTCATGCAATGCATGAATCTATCTATGGTAATTAGATTATGCTCCTACGCCCCTTTATGGTGCCATTGGCTCCTGCTGCTGTCAATCAAAGTCAGTTAGCCAATCAGGAGAGGGAGGGAACCGTGGCTCTGTGTCTGAATGGACACACAGAGCCTCAACTCGGGTCCCCTCATAGCAATTTGCTTGCTTTGGGGGCACTCAACAGGAGGGAGAGGCCACGAGAGCCAGCGAGGGACCCAAGAAAAGGAGGATCCGGGCTGCTCTGTGCAAAACCACTGCACAGAGGAGGTAAGTATAATATGTTTATTATTTTTAAGGCTGCATTCACACCACGACAGTCCGTTTTGTATAAGAACTTATTTTGGGTATCAGCATCCCGCGATTCTGTTTGCGCGATTTTACCGCGTTTCATCATTCCATGCCATTCAAAGTAAGGTGGATCGCAAGGGCATCATGTGATTTGCAGCGTTTCTGCACGCAAAACAGAACACCATGGAGTGAATGGAGCCTAAAGAAAAAAAAACACTTTAGTATCGCTTTAAAGTAACTGATGGTACCAATGTTTACATGTTTATAGAACGATCACAGTTTAAAGTAAAATGGTTTTGTGTGCCATTGAGAAGGTGATTGGCAATACCTGCTTGAGTTTACAAGTCCTTTTTTAGAAAAGAGTGATCCTTTTTCCAATTTTTATTTTTATTTTTTTGTGACATGTTGGTGTTATATCTTTCACTTGGATGTTGGGGTAAATTACAGCTGGATAAAACAAATACTGTGCCTGTCTTCATTTTAGGCTGCAAAGCAATACATTTGTTTATTTTAAAGGGGGTGATTCTTTTCTATACCAACTGTATAAAGGGATGCTGGAATTGGACTTAAGCCCCGTACACACGATCCGAAAATCGTACGAAATATACCGCATTTGAATCGATCGTACGATAATCTGATCGTTAGTACAGAGCTTTCGAGAGCCGATCATGACCGTTCATCCGATATTATTCTATCGGACATGCACGGAAATTTTATTTGTACGATGCCAGATCGTACGATTTTCGTTTAAGCAGAACAGACGTTGTTCGAAAATGCAATACAAATGCATTACAACACATGACATCACTTCCGATTTTTTATTCTGCCGTACGAGAATTTTCATGACTTTAGTAAACTCATCAGATTCGACGTGAGATCAGCATGCAAAAAAAAACGGACGATCATTCGTCCGATAATCGGATCGTGTGTACGGGGCTTAAGGCTTCATGTTCACGGGACGTTGTTTAACCTCTCCTGAATGATTTAACTTGACAGCTAGAAACCAGCATCTAAAAATGTCAGTTTAGCCACGTTTGCGTCTAGAAGCGTTTGTTAAAATTAAAAACGACTGTAAACGAAACACTGCTAAACACGAGATACCGCGTTTGGCAAGCTGTTACAAGCATTTGGCGTTTCAAATGCCTCTGAACATCCATCTGAACCCATTTTTTTACGTTCCAAAAAAGGCTTCTATACTCAACTGCCTAGAAATTACTATAAACGACCCTGTGTACTGATAAGATAATAGAGGAGAGTTCAGGAGCAGCTGAAAAAAATGTCCAACTGCTCCTAAATGTCCGTTTACCAGCAGCAGTGTACATGAAGACTTAAAGTAAACCTATCATTTTAGACAGGGCTTTCACTATTCAAATATTGGCTTTTGAAGCTCTGCCACAGCCCCCTTGCAATGTACTGTGCTCTGCTGGTCAGAATGTCAGAGTGCATTGCGCTCAGGAAAGTGGGGGACAAGGATTGGGGTGGCTTTTAATTACAACCTCATTGCCCCAGGCACCTCTTTATGCCTACCTTTAAGATCAATACTAAAACCCATCTAAAGTGACAAAACATGCTTTAAGCACTAATGACTTTCTATTGGCTTCAAAACTAAACAACTAAATTAGTTTTCCTAGTAATAAATGATGATGCAATATGTGTGAGCAGTCCTATCTCTATCTCGCAATAAACTATCACTCAGAGAGGGTAGAATTCATCTGTGAAATAGAAGGATGTCCTGTAAGACTAAAGACCTACTAGGTGGGTGCACTCTGCAGGCTGGATGTGGTTGATATTCAATCAATTTTTTTATTTTATTTGCCCCCAACATTAAAGTTAAATGTTTTTTTTAATTTAGATAGAACCCGTAATTTTTATTTTTTTTGCCGTTTTCCACATCCTTTCCCATAGCCAAAACAAGTGGGAGGAAATCCCTAAACTAAGGGAATCCCTGGTTGTCACCAGAACTAGTGTACCAATTAAAGATTTCCACTTTATCACAGTTCTGGGGACAACCCAAAATTTGGTACTTTCACTTTCGATGACCATGGTAAACATGACAAACTGCGAGGGTGAATCTCCCTAACATGGGCACAGACAGCAAAAAAAATTAAAAATTCTAATACCTCTCCTAATATCCAAAACTAAGAGACAAAATCCCCTTTTAGTTATACTTTAATAGTTATATTCTGCTGAAGAACTTGAAAGCTAGAGCTCACACCATTAATATATTAAGCCTGGACGTGTATGAAGGAAAGAAGACCCCACCATACTAATGTTTGGAGTGGAAAATGGTGTGTTGAGATTTTCTTTGCTATCCAACACCTCAGATCCAGTGCTGTTCGAACCTAACTTCTTGTTTTAGTGAACTTTAAACTGTGTGTTTGGACTAAGCTGGCCCAAGTGAATTATTTCCTTCACAAACATATGCAATAGAGGAATAATGTCACAATCTCTGCTTCAGCCAATCAGAGGAAGCTTTGTATTCATTTAGAAAATACAAAGCTTCCTGTGAATGACTGAGCAGAGCTCAGCCTGACTCGATTTTGTTCCAGGATCAGACAGGAAGTCCCCATCCCGTTGCCAGAATACAGTGCTGTATACAGTGTGTAGCTGAGACTATATACAGTTCATACCTCGCTGACAGCCATTGCATGTATTAGTGAAGGAAATAGTTTGTTTGGACCAGCTTTGTTCAAATGAACCATTTAAAGTTCACTAAAACATGCAGTTAGGCTTTAACTTTTTGTAGACAGTGCATCCATACAAACCTCCCGAAAAAATTACTTTAGCCTGCAGTGTTCGTGAACATGCAATATTATTTGGCGAAATTTCAAATATTGGATCATTCCACGTGTCGGATGAACACTCTTCCTGAATTGTCAGGGTAATTTGCACACGCAGAGAGTATGTTTGCTTTTAATTATGAGCTTGAATAATGTTATCGGTCTCATTGCTGCAAACTGATTTGAAGACTATTTGTCTTCATAAGTATAATTTAAAAATGTGTAATGAAAGTGAAAAATAATTATCCTGGACAGTTTGTACAGTTATGGGAACACAAAGAAAACCTGTAACTTTAAGAAATTATCATCTGATAATGGAAGTAATCTGAAGGTAAATTTCTCATCCTCGGCCAGGATGACCAGATCCACCACATATTGTAGCCGCACAAAGGTGATGTGTATGCTGTACTGCACACATTCAATAAATACGGTAGTTACCATTCAGCAATCATTGAGACATGTGGGAACATCTCTGTGAGTGATAATGGATGTATTATTGCTGATTTCTACACTGTCTGCAAGGATAGATTTATACTTTTGAGCCCCACAAGACAGTTGTTTTCCTTGCTTCTCACCATCTTCCCAACCTGCAGGGCTGCACAAGAGAAGACATTACCCAGTGCCAGCTATTACTACTACCAGCTAAAACTTCTTCTGTGCCCCTCTCTGGCTTGGGCACCTTTCACACTTGTGCGACAGTCACATGACAAGTCATACCCCATGATTTCCAATGAGCACCATTCATATCTGTGTGTCTTCAAGTCGCACCGACTTCAAAGTAGCCCCTCTACTACTTTGGTCCGACTTGGATGCCCATTACACAGGCATTTCCTGACTTTGAAGTCGCAGTAGTGTGAGAGGGGCCTAAGTTACATATTGTTACTGGGTCATAATGTTCCCTGAATTCATGGCTCTGATCACATGTTACAGAGTAGAGAGTAAAAATCTCAAAGCGGAAAAAAAGGCAAAAATACCTGCCTAGGGCCGGCCATACATGGAGCGAACCACGGGTTGCAGGAAAGAAATTCGCTGGATTGTGTTGATGTGGAAATTTCTCCTGCTGGGTCATGGTCTTCCCCCGGCATGGGAAGCCGTCCATTAACGGTTTGACTCTCAGCTGGTTCAGCAGATTCGAACCGTGTATGGCCGGCCTTAGTTCCAATGGTCTGACACCCGTGTGGTTTCTTTCTTACACTGGCATCTTCTCCCCTGTGTCTTCTGAGTGCCAGTCTTCGGCCACCTTGATTTGCCGGAGCAGGATGACATCACTTCCGCACATGCGCAGGAGAGCAGTCGTCGGAATGTAAACTGAGCTGCGTTATGCACACCGCAGTGTACATTTTTAAGGGGATTGCGAGAGCATTCCTCTTTGCAATTTGCATTTTTTATTTTTTTTAACTTTAGTTCCACTTTAACTTCAATGCTCTAGGCATACTGATGCCTCAACTTTAAGAGGGGACTTGACAAGGCAGTGCAACTTCCACATCTATTTATAAAAGTGTAACTAAATTCTCTCTTTTTGATGCAAATTGGTAGACAGTGCCATTGTATTTTTTATTTTTTGCAGCTTAGCTGGTAATTGTAGTGGGAAAACTTAAATTTTTTGTGCTGTGCGAAGCCCTTCCAGACTTTCCCAAAAAAAACTTGTTAAAAATGTTTTATACATGTTATTAAACTGTAGCTAAAGGCACAGGGTTTTTCACAGAGTAGAGATGGATTAGGACACCTTCAGTTTTTATGGCTGTCTGTGCTCTCAATAGAGAGATTCACCCTATTCGTCCTGTTTATCTTTATCATGAAAAGTGAAAGTAAAGAAAATTAAAGCCCCATACACACTATCAGTTTTCTTGCAGGTTTTTCTCTTCAGGTTTACCAAAACCATCTAATATGAGGTCAAACCTTAAGAGTTTCAATTCGTATGCAATCAGGCAGGCCCTTGCACTACATGGTTTTGGTAAACCTGAAGAGAAAAACCTGCAAGAAAACTGATAGTGTGTATGGGGCTTTTGGGTTGACACCAGAACAGTGCTGGAGGTGAAATCTTCCAATGAGGACACACTTTCTCAATTCCCACACTTTGGAGGAGTTTCCTCTCACTTCCTGTTTACCAATGGGACAGGAAGTGATGGGGAATATTGCCTATGGTGCCATCCGTAGGCAACAACTTGTGGAAGTAATAACTTCCAAAATGAAAAAAAAAAAGTTTTGTCTCTTCTGCTGAACTATAGTCAAGGCATGCTGTGGGTGCTAACTTGCACAGTTCCTGGTTTGATTTTAAAGTAGTTCCTACGACTAATTAAATTTTTAATTTTTTTTTACCTTAAAGCGGGGTTCCACCCGCGATATTTTTTTTTAAAAGTCATCAGCTACAAACACTGTGGCTGCTGGCTTTTAATAAGGACACTTACCTGTCCTTCTCGCCCGTGATGTCGGTTCGCTGAGGCCGATCCCTCGATCCTGGCAGCTCCCGGCGCCACCATCCTCACTTAGTGTTCACTGCCCGTTTCCTACTGCGCATGCGCGAGTCTCGTGGCGCTGTGTGAATGGGCGGCTGCTCTCTGGGATACACACAGTTCCCAGAAGGCAGCGCACCCCATTCACCAGAAGTCAACGCGAGGAGGACAAGGAAGAAGACCTGCCATGGTGGATGAAGAGGCAGATTAGGAACTTCCGCATAGCAACCACCTTTTCTGGTGGGTAAATGTTTCTATTTTTTTGCAGGTTTTTGTGATTTTTTTTTTTTAGGGTGGAGCTCCACTTTAAAGTGGTTGTAAACCCTTACAGACCACTTTAACCTACAGGTAAGCCTAGATTAAGGCTTACCTGTAGGTGCAAGAAATATCTCCTTAACCTACACGGTTAAGGAGATATTTTCCAAAAAACGGGCACCGATGGCGCAGGCGCACTGAGCGTGCCGTTAGTGAAGGCGATCATGCCGTCACTGCCGGCTCCCACGCGCATGCGCGGGAGTGACGTCATCGCTGCTCCGGCCAGTCGCAGCACCGGAGCAGCGATACCCGGAAGTCTCTCCAGGAGATATGGCGGCGACAGAGGAGGTGAACGAGGGTTGCTGCGGGGGCTTCGATCTCAGGTAAGTAATTCATAATGAGCTAGTATGCTATGCATACTAGCTCATTATGCCTTTGTCCTGCAGGGTGTTTTTTTTTAGAGAGAGGATTTACTTCCTCTTTAACCACTAGAGGACCATCCGCCAGTTATACTGCGGCAGGTTAGCTCTCCTGGGCAAATTGCCATAGCTATATGTCGGCCGCTTTAAAACCACTAGGGCGCGCGCACGCCATTGGAGCTGATGCACGTTCCCGGCGGCCGCAATGTCCGCCGGGCACCCGCGATTGCTCCTGAGAGAGACAGAACGGAGATCTGTCAATGTAAACAGACAGATCTCCGTTCTGTCAGGGGTGAAGAGACTGATCTGTTGTTCATACTAAGAATGAACAACGATCGGTCTCCTCCCCCAGGCTATCCCATCCCCCCACAGTTAGAATCACTCCCTAGGACACACATTTAACCCCTTGATCATCCCCTAGTGTTAACCCCTTCCGTGCCAGTGACATTTATACAGTAATCAGTGGCTATTTTTAGCTCTGATTTCTGTATAAATGTATAATGTCAATGGTCCCAAAAAAGTGTCAAAAGTGTCCGATCTGTTCGCCACAATGTCGCAGTCCCAATAAAAATCGCAGATCGCCGCCGTTACTAGTAAAAAAAAAAAATTTATAATAAAAATGCCATAACACTATCCCCTATTTTGTAGACGCTATAACTTTTGCGCAAACCAATATATATACGCTTATTGTGATTTTTTTTTACCAAAAATATGTAGAAGAATACATATCGGCCTAAACTGAGGAAGAAATTCGTTTTTTTATATTTTTTTGGGGGGGGATATTTATTATAGCAAAAAGTTAAAAATATTGCTTTTTTCAAAATTGGCGCTCTTATTTTGTTTATAGCTCAAAAAATAAAACCCGCAGAGGTGATCAAATACCACCAAAAGAAAGCTCTATTTGTGGACATCAATTTTGTTTGGATACAGCGTCGCACGACTGCTCAATTGTCAGTTAAAACGACGCAGTGCCGTATTGCAAATAATGGCCTGGTCATTAAGGGAGCAAACCCTTCCGGGGCTGAAGTGGTTAACCACTTCAGACCCGGACCATTTTGTTGCTAAAGGACCAGGCCCCTTTTTGCGATTCGGCACTGCGTCGCTTTAACTGACAATTGCGCGGTCGTGCGACGTGGCTTCCAAATAAAATCAACGTTTTTTTTTTTCCCCACAAATAGAGCTTTCTTTTGGTGGTATTTGATCACCTCTGTGGTTTTTATTTTTTGCGCTATAAACAAAAACAGAGCGACAATTTTGAAAAAAATGCAATATTTTTTACTTTTTGCTATAATAAATATCCTCCAAAAATATATCAAAAAAAATTTTTTTTCCTCAGTTTAGGCCGATACGTATTCTTCCACATATGTTTGGTAAAAAAAACGCAATAATCGTTTGGTTTGCGCAAAAGTTATAGCGTCTACAAAATAGGGGAAAGTTTTATGGCATTTTTATTAATAATTAATTTTTTTACTAGTAATGGCGGCGATTAGCGATTTTTATCGTGACTGCGACATTATGGCAGACACATCGGACACTTTTGACACCATTGTCATTTTTACAGCGATCAGTGCTATAAAAATGCACTGATTACTGTAAAAATGACACTGGCAGTGAAGGGGTTAACCTGTAGGGGGCACTAAAGGGGTTAAGTGTGACCTAATGTGTGATTCTTACTGTAGGGGGGCGTGGCTTGGCGTGTGACACCACTGATCGTTGTTCCCTAGAACAGACGATCAGTGACACTCACACTAGGAAGCACGGGGAAAGGTTTGTTTACACTCACCTCTCCCCGTTCTTCAGCTCTGTGACCCGATCGCCGGACACCGGCGGCGATTGGGTCCACGGGCGCAGTCACGTAGCTCAGAACCGAGTCGCGACCCACGGCTGGGCTTCTTAAAGAGGACGTAACTGTACGTGCTTGTGCCCAGCCGTGCCATTCTGCCGACGTATATCGGCATGAGGCGGTCCTTAAGTGGTTAAAGCAATATGTAAAAAAAAAAAAAACGCCATCCCTTAACGTTTAATCTGGTGTCACCGCCACTGTCTGTGTCTGTCTGAGAAACTGAGAACAGCAGCCCTCCTGATGCCATCAGTCCAACTGCTGTAAGGAGGGAGCAGGGGCGTGACTTACTGAGGTTGTGTGCGTCTATGGAGACACACAGCACAGGACCCATCAGGAGCACCTTCTTAGCACCTGACTTGCAACAGGAGGCACCCAAAGAAGGGAGGAGACAACAGAGGCGATTGGGAGAAGGTACGTGTCTTTTTTTTGTTTTTTGAATTTATACTTTAATGTCACTTTAAACTTTCAAGCCCTCAATGTCTGGCATCATAGCTGATAATATGTGCAGTAATGTTGCAATTGCAGATCTAAATGAATATTAAGCTGGCCCTGTCTTTGGATGCTTCAAGTAACATAAACCAACTAATTTAATTTCCCTTTCATCAGTATAGAGTGGTTAGAAGAATGAAATATGACTGCTTTTTATTTGTTGTAGGTTAGATCACCTTTGAAGTGAAAAAATTTCTGGATTTGGTTTGAAAGAGGATAATCCCTTCTCTGCTTCCTAGTGATTAGGGTCCCTTGTCCACAGTTCTTAACGCTAAAGTTTAATCTGCTTACATTTTGCCTTCCTTGGTCCCCCCCCCCCTCATTATGCTAATTACATTTTTAAATAAAACCCTTTCATTTGTATGTCATATGTTAATTTAGACCCAGTAACACCATCACTGGGCCTCTATGCTTCTCTGTGAAAATCAGGCAGATCATGGGTGGTTGGAGGGGCCAGCAGGGTGCTGTACATACCCACACTTGCTATGATGTTTTAGGGAGGCTATCGTGGTTGCTTGAATACTATGGCTGGCAAAAGAGATTTATCCATCCAGGCTGTTAAGTGTGGATGGGAAATTAACTCATAACTCCTGTTGACATCTTAAAGTATCTCATACGTGCAATTTAGTAATTTCTGAAATCTATATAATTTTTTTTTTTGATGCAAAAAGTTTTTAGTGCCTAGAACAAATTATCAATAATTATATCCTAGTTTCCATGACACGACATTAGTATGTTGCGTTCTTCGTGAACGGTACATTTTGTCGCCCTTTTTGTGAAGGCTAATGACACCTAGTGGTTGTTCACTAAAATGCACACCCTTACAAAATAGGATTGTACAGCATAAAAAAAAAAAAAAAAATCTCCTCTTGTTTTCAGTGTGATAAGGTGTTGGGGTGGATCCAGAGTCTAGTCTCAGGAGGGGCACTACCAGAAAATATTTTTTTGGGGGGGGAAATTTATCAGGGTAATGACTGGTGTTAGTGCTTCAATGATCACGGCACCATGGTTGTTATGGTGTCAGGATGATTGAAGTGCATTATTTCTATTATTACATTGTAATATAAAATGAAATGATTCAACTCGCCATAATGCAGAATCAGTGGGTGCCCCGAGTGTGTCACTTACCACGTCACCTGCCACCAGATGCAGCTTGTCACTTGCCACGTCACCTGCCACACGTTGTGGATTGTCACTTACCACATCACCTGCCACATGTTGCGGAATGTCACTTGCCTGGCACCAGATGCAGATTGTCACTTTCCACGTCACCTGCCACATCTTGCGGATTGTCACTTGCCACGTCGCCTTCCACACGTTGCGGATTGTCACCTGCCACACGTTGAAGATCGTCACTTGCCACATCACCTGCCACATGTTGCGGAATGTCACTTGCCTGCCACCAGATGCAGATTGTCACTTGCCACGTCACCTGCCACAAGTTGCAGATTGTCACTTGCCACATGTTGCGGATTGTCACTTGCCACAAGTTGCGGAATGTCACTTGCCTGCCACCAGATGCAGATTGTCACTTGCTAAGGTGGTGTCAGGCAGCAGAGAGATGATGTAATCTCTCTGCTGCCTGCACAGTGAGGGCGGAAGTTACTGCAGGGATGCAGGGCGGGCGCGGGGCGGTGAGAGATGATGTAATTTCTCTGCTCCCCCGGCCGCCGGCTTGTTGATTGGCCAGCCGCCCGCTCACCCACACAGCCGACCAGCTGACCGCCCACTCTCTGACTCTCACTCGCCGCCGAACCACCCGCCCGCCCGCACACTGAGGCACCCGGCAGCCCACGCTGTTACCTGCCTGTGGAGCCGCCCGCTCAGAATCTCATGGCGCCCGCAAGTTCTGCAACAACCGCCCGCTCAGACTCTCAGGCGCCCGCAAGTTCCGCAACTAAAACTAATTTCTCGGGGGTGGCAATTTCTGGATCTGCCCCTGGGTGTAATGAGGTAAGGAAATACCAGGAATCAGCTTATTTACCTCTGTGTAGGAAAAACCAGAAAGGGAGCTTAGAAAGGCTAAATAGATTTTCTAATTGCTGAAGTAATAGCATTTTATAGGAAGCATGATTGGGGGCACCAGAGAAAAGATTTTAGATTGGAACACATATGAAAACAAATAAATCCTAAATAAAATAAGAACAATTTGACCAACTTTCCCAGTGTTGAAAAATGTAGAAATTCTTTGTTCATAAAGAACGGATCTAGAGGCGGATCTAGGAACAATTTAGCCCGCTCATATTTGCTAACATATGCCAGTGATTCGTTCTGTAGATGAGTGTTAATTATAAAGTGAATCTGTAGTAGGAGCAGGGGGAGGAGGCAAAGAAGGATTTTAAGCCTACAGTCTTCATTTTTAGGTAAAGCGGACCTCCACCCAAAAAAGGAAGCTCCTCTTGTTTACCCCCCCCCCCTCCTCCACTGCCACGTTTGGCACTTTTCAAGGGAGAGGGGGGAGCGCATACCTGTTTCTGATACCTGTTCTCGGCCCCCCTCCTTCTTTGTGCATGCACAATAGGGAACCGGCTGTGAAACCGCAAGGCATCACTGCCAGTATCCCTTACATGGAATGGCAGCTGCAGCACCCAAGAGCCGATTGACCCCGCGGGATCACTGGACAGGTAAGTGTCCTAATATTAATATTAAAAGTCATCAGCTACAAGGGGCGAAGATGGACGCGGCCTGCACAGGTTACAGCCTGGTGCAAGTGTTGGAGATGAATTCACATCATGGGAATACACTTCTAGCTTTGCTGCCCTCTAGGACTGGGGATGTCCTGAAGAAACAAACAGAGAAGGGCGCACCAGCCTAGTGCATTATCCCACAATCTCAATTTATTAAGAAATTGTCATAAAATGTGCTCACAAACATATAAATAAAAACGCTCATCGAGCTACTCGTCCGTAGCTTAAGTTCACTTAAGGATGAGGATAAGTTCACTTTAAAAAAAATAATTAATAAATGCAAATTTTTTGCAGGTAAAAAACTTGCATTTATTATTTTTTGTTGCAGGAGCTTGTAAAGCATCGCATTGCACCAGCGATCAGCATATCACTGATGCCATGGAGGTCTCCTGCGGACCTGTCAGTGCATATGCTTGCTCATACCTTGTACGAGGAAGCGATACATTCTGATAGGAAGAATCAAAGAACTACCACAGCGCTCACGGCGTCATGGTAGTTCATTGAAAACTACAGGCCGGCAGCAGCAAAGGATTTCGGGACTTGTAGTTCATCCATACACAGAGCTCTGTGTATGAATGGCACAGCCGTGTGGGCAGAGCCCCACTCCATGACCTTAAAGCCGCGCTGTTTTCAAAAAGTGACAGCTAATACGAGGAACTTCTCCCTGTACTGCTGTCACAGAGTGCAGGGATCGCTGAGTGGCTGCAGGAACAGGGGTGGAACATGTAACATGTTCCCAAAGGTGAACTTATCCTTTAACAGTCCTGGACACAGTGCACTCCAGAGTTCAGGGGGAGCCTACCAGGGTCCATACTGTGCAAACCATCGATATGCTTGATATTTGTATGTATATATATATATATATATATATATATATATATATATATTTTTTTTTTATATATAAAAACATATCTTTTTCTAAATAAATATTTTTTATAATTTCCAATTTTTGTTCTGTTTGCCCTTAAAGTCCCGCGGTACCGGGGGGTACTTGTGCCCCTTTTGGGGTTTGTTCTGGCTGATGGGTTGAAGGTCGCACCTCCTTCAGAGCCAAGAAAACCTTTTTGCATTTGAATCACCTGTAGAAATTTCAAATTTATACTCATGCCTGTTTGTAAATAATTATGAGTAGGTTTCTCATTACGCTAATATGGCAGGTCAAACAACATATATCATTTATACACCACCATATAAATCTGGAAAGGCTTATATTTTGTAGAGTAAACAAGGCAATCTTCTCACCATAGAAGTTAAATGTGGTTGTTTCATGCTCAGCCCCCTCCATGACTTCTTGGTGGCATCTAAATAGGTCACTATAGTTGTATTTGACGTTTGTTTTTTATGCTTTTCCATATCTTGGGAAAGGTGGTATATAAACAGAAAGATTTTTACAGAAGCTTCAACTTTTGTGTCTAATAAAAGGCTGAAAAGGTTCCCCGAGTCCTTTTTTTTATTGCTTTTAAGGCCTCATGCCCACAGGCGTTTTTACAGCTGCGTTTTTTGCAGCTTAAAAACGCCTGTCCATGTTATTGTAAATATTTAAAAAAAAAAAAAAAAACGTCGGAGCTAAAAACGCGACCGCGCGTTAGTGTGCGTTTTTTGCGCGTTAGTGCGCGTTTTTGCACGTTTTTTGACGCTCGCGTTTTTTTCTGCCTAATTCTGACGCTGAGGAACGCACTGGTCCTGGGTTTTTTTTACAGCTTACAAACGCCTATGCTCTTTACAGCTCAAAAACACCTAGGTGGGCATGAAGCTATAGACTAACATGGACAGGCGTTTTTAAGCTGTAAAAAACGCTCAAAAACGCGGCTGAAAAAACGCCCGTGGGCATGAGGCCTTAAAATAAATATTATTCTTTAGTAAGGTACATTTGAAATACTGAAAATGAATACTTTGTGTTCTTTCTTTGAGCCAACTGATGGATCTTTAGACACAGTTTTGTATGTTTCCAGTTTCCTTACTGCCTGGTGAAGAAGTATATTGTTTACAAAGCTCAAAAGCCCAAACTGACATATTTGTTCATAAGTGATTTGCTTAAAGCAGTGACTTATCCAAAATTTTATAGACAGTCAACAGCCTAAAAAATTGCAAAAGACTACTGTGATATAATTTTAGTTAACCTAACCTATAATGATCTGGCAGGTATATGTCATGCATTAAATGTTTACAGTGGGGAAAATAATTATTTGATCCCTGGGAGATTTTGTAAGTTTGCCCACTTATAAAGAAATGAAGGGTCTATCATTTTTATCATAGGTGTATTTTAAATGATAGACACAGAATATCAACCAAAATTGCAGAAAAAACAAATAAAATAAATGTTATAAATTGAGTTGCAGTTCAGTGAGTAAAATAAATATATGATCCCCAAGCAAAACATGAATTAGTACTTGGAGGAGAAACCCTGGTTGGCAAGCACAGAGGTAAGACAATTCTTGTAGTTAGTGACCAGGTTTGCACACATCTCAGGAGGGATTTTGGGCCACTCTTTTTTTACAGATCTTCTCTAATTTCTTAAGGTTTCTTGGCTTTTTCTTGACAACTCGAAGTTTCAGCTCCCTCCATAAAATTTCTATAGGATTAAGGTCTGGACTGGAGACTGACTGGGCCACTCCATGACCTTAAAGCGGAGTTCCACCCATATTAAAGTCAGCAGCTACAAAAAGTGTAGCTGCTGACTTTTAATAATCGGACACTCACCTGTCCCACGGTCCAGCAATGCGAGCGAATGAAGCCCCGCTCCTCTCAACCCTCCTCTCTGCGGTGCTGGCATTCTGACTGTGGGTGCCTGGCTGTGGATTCACAGCCAGACATGCACTGCGCATGCGCGAGCTGCGCTGCAATTGGCCAGGGAATCTTCTGGGACCTGTGACGTGTCCCAGAAGATTGCATGGAGGGAGGGGGGAGAGGTAAACGGTGAACTTCCTTCCGGCGCTGTGGAGCCCCGGGAGGAAGTGGGAGCTGAATGTCTCTAAAAAGAGGGTATCCGCCCCCCCCAAAAAAAACATGACATGCCAAATGTGGCAGGTCAGGGGGTCACCTTCACTTAAAGCGGAAGTTCCATTTTTGGGTGGAACTTCGCTTTAATGTGCTTCTTGTTGAGCTACTCCTTTGTTGCCTTGGTGGTATGTTTTGGGTCATTGTCATGCTGAAAGACTCATCCATGACCCATCCTCAGTGTTCTGGCCTTGTCCATTGGCCCATCAATGCAGCAAATTTGGTCTGTACCTTTAGCAGAGAAACAGCCCCAAAGAATCATGTATCCACGTCCATGCTTGAATGTAGGGATGGTGTTCTTAGGGTCATGGTCAGCATTTTTCTTCCTCCCAAACACAGCCAGTCCCCCTCCTCAAGAAGGCACATGTACAGTCATGCCAATGAACATCTAAATGAAGGTTTAGGAGAATGTGCTGTGGTCAGATGAGGCCAACATTGGGCTCTTTGGCATTAACTCGACTCGCCGTGTTTAATCATCCAATCAGCAAGCTGGGGGTATGTCCCAGGCCCAGCTGCACAGACAATACAGTGGAGGTCCTGGAGCTAGCTGTGCTGTCTAAGAGGGGTATTTAATTCTGAAAGGTGGATAAGCAGAATTTAATATTTTTTTGTCATGTAAACTATTGTATGTATTGGATAGGAAACAGTATACATGAATCCAGGGGGTAATGACTTATTTCTCTGAATGGTCTAAAGTTGTGAGTGAAGTACCCCAGGGGTTCTGTCTTGGGATCAACGCTGTTCAATGCGTTTAATATTAATATAGAGGTTGGACTCAAGTTCAATTTCAGTGTCTGCTAATGATACTAAATTATGCAGGGAAATAACTTTATCACAGGATGTAGCATCATTACAGGAAGGTTTGGGCAGCTACATGGCAGATGAGGTTTAATTCTGAGAAATGTAAAGCTATGCAGTTGGGTTCCAAAACTGCACATGCAAAATTCACATTAGGAGGGGCGCCTCTGAGAGAATCAGTGATGGAAAGGGACCTGGGGGAGCTTGTAGATCACAGACCTAGCAAAAGAATGCAGCTAACAAAGTAAAATACTGTCATGTGTTAAAAAGGGCATATATTCTGGAGATAAATCAATAATTCTACAAAACGCTGGTGTGAGGTCTCATCCTAAATGTGCAAGTTTTGTCATCAACTCAGGAAAGACATTGTTGGATTAGGAAAAGTTCAGCAAATGACAGAAAAACTATGAAGGGGGGTGAAGGACCTCAGCTGAAATGATCGATTACATAGATTAGTTATTCGCTCTGAACAATAGGTTCTTAAAAGGGCATGATTATAATGTACAAATATATCAAAGATGACTCCAGTAACTGTGATAGTGTTTATTCTGAAGAAGACATGCAGCCACCATTGGAGGTTAGAAGAAAAGTGTTTTAACCTTAGATTGAGGAAAGAGTTATTTACTGTTCAAGTCAGAAGCATTGAACTTAATTTTTCTCGGCTTGTCAGAGTGTTTTTCGTCACGGCGTTTGGGGCGGTCGGATTTTTGACTGATGGTGTGTAAGTAAGACTGATGGAAGTCAGCTTCATCGGATTTCCGATGGAAAAATCCATCGGATTAGAATCCATAGGAAATCGGATCGTGTGTACAGGGCTTTTGAGTAGTCAAATATGGAACTGCCTCCCCCAGGAAGTGGTACTACCTGAGAGTGTTGACAACTTCAAAAAACTTTTAGATGTCTTTCTTAGTAAGCAGAATATAAAGGGCTATGGGAATTATTAGATAATAAATATCCCACACACATGGGTTGAACAGTATGGACTTGTGTCTTTTTTTTTGGCTTATAAACAATGTAAACGAATTAACATATTATTATTTCAGCTTTGTATCTAGCCGTTTGCCTCACGTTCAGTGTAATGGACGGCAAAACAGCCTCTTGTCAACCTTCTTTCCAGAGATGCTCTCAATGGAAATTTGTTGTTTCCTCTTTCACAGTAGCAATAAGCCAGTTTCACAGCTCTAGAGGGTTGGCTAGCTATATACAATATGGAATTGCTGATAACCATACAGATTGGTAACTGGTTTTCATTTTTAGCTATATCTTCTTAAAAATTCAAATTCTTACAAATTAATTTGCTTAAACAGACTTTAAAAACTGCTACTGGTAAAAGTGGAGTGTGTGTACATTCCTACAGTAGCCTTCAAAAGTCTGCAGTTATGGCCAAGTTCATGCTGTTCTGACCGGCAAAACTACACATCCTGGCAGTGTTGGCGCTTGCCACAACCTCCTTCTTCTACACATTGATCATTCACTGTGATGGGCTGCCTCAGTGGCCAAGAGGCAGGAAGAAGCAAGCTACCCAACCTGAGTATTAGGCAGCATCGGAGCGTTGGCAAAACCTAAAGGCTTTCAGAAGCTGCTGCAGCATTTTTTTTCCCCAGCAGATATTCTTTAACAACATATACATTTCAAGTAGCAGTTTTCACACTTTTGTATTGTTTGAAAACAATATTGTATAAGCTAGAATTTCCCTTTGCTGAGCAGCTAGCTCCTAATTAACCAGCATTGTGAGACAGAAGCAGAGAACTAATTACTTTTTGAACTAAACATATTAACAATATTTGTTTTTATCTTTTACTGAGTTTCAATTAAAGACTATTGGAACTGTTCATTTCAGAGCTGTCTGAGCTACTGAGATTATGTCTTAGCTGGTTCCCTTTGTAATCAAGTTTTCCCATGGATTGTGGTGTCACAAGGGTAATAAGATATTATCTGCTTAAGCGGATTTGATGGAGTTAAAAAGGTCCACTCTGGGACATTTCTTATTTCATATATTTGTTACATGCTATAGAGCTAGCTACTATGCTTACTTCCTATCTTCAGTCATAACTCTTTTAAAAAATGACACCTCCAGATTGAGTTCAGGTGCTTTCAGGGTAAGTGACTGTTAACCCTACGGTATATAGAGACATTTTCGACAATGGAGCATTTCCAGCCTTGTGGGGAAGGCCTTTTTCTGTTCCAGCATGATTGTGTCTCTGTGCACAAAACCAACTTCATAAAGACATGATTCTATAAGTTTGGTGTGAAGGAATTTGTGTGGCCCCAATCAAAAATAATAAGAAAAAAAATACTACATAGCACCTTTGGGGTAAAATTGAAAAGCAAGTTTCTTGTACAGTACAGTGTGGGATACAGGAAATGTTAGATCCTGGGTTATATGCCACCTTCAGGCTGGGTTCACACTATTGCGAATTGGATGCGGGTTTTCCCCAAATCCAATTTGCATAGCAGGAGAATGTGACCGAATCTCAATGGAACCAGTTCCCACATCTCCGCAGTGCAGAGTCACCTAGCCTTCCTTAGCTTACCTTATTCTTACATACATTTTTCTCCACGATTTTATCAGAGCGCTTTCTTGCTCCGGCTACCTTATAGCACTGCAGGTCCTTGTTTAGCAGTTTCCAGATTGGTTGACTCCTCATCCGTTTTGTGGGACCATACCTGTGTTAGCAGGGAGGAAATTTGGCCGCCTACTTCAACAAGTGGTGCCTCTGCCTTTTGCCTTACGCTACTGTGTGGATGGCCTGGGCTGATACCCTTCAGCAAATTTCTAGAATAAGCCTCCTTTTGGTTTATACCCAAATAATTATTTGGGTAAAGTGCTGATTGGTGGAGCTCCCGTGCAAGAAGAGGCTTTTTGAAGAGGGTGGCCTCATTGGTACTTCACATACTACTTTATTTAAGGAAGTCAAAGGAAGCAAAAGCACTCTTCTTCCCCAGAGAAATAAGGCAAGGGCCCTGGTGGTGAAAACTGCAGTGATGGATACTTAGAATAGTTGTATTCATCCCTCTCAGGCCTCTAACTCCAAACCCAAGGTAGGTGCCTCCTTTTATAAGAAGGCCTTGTCTGCAAAAACCCTCCAAGTCAGGGACCAATCCCTCTTCGAAATTAGGGGGCACTCCACTTGCTCAATTGGGGGGGGGGGGCTGTTGATTTTCTCAAACTCATGGCTCTGGGAAATCCTGGACCTCTGCGTCCGGAGTGTCATGTTCTGAGGATGCAAACTGTAGTTTAAAACTTCCCCCTTCACACTTCATGCCCTCCAGCATACCTTGCACCCCGTGGGCAGACCTTTATGCTACTCTAAGTCAGCTGGTCTTTCAGGGTTCCAGAGGGTGAGAAGTTTCAAGGTTTCTACTCTAACGTTTTCATGTTTTCCAAACCGAATATAGGCATTCACCCCCTCCTGCATCTGAAGTGACCCGACCACTCACTATGGGTTCAGAATGTTAGCCCACCCAGTTGTGTGACAATAACGAAGGAATATTCGCTATTGTAACACTGATTCTCCTCCCGGCCAATAAGGAAGCGGGTCATGAGAATCGTCATCCGATTGGTCGAAGGGAGATCCGATCAGATTGACCGCCAGCAGGGGGAGGGAGGAGACGCGCGGTGCATGGAGGAGAGGAGGGAGGAGACAAGGGAACCGAGAAAAGCAGTTGCCCACAGCCCAAAGAGAAGCCGCCATCGCCCGGAGCGCTGCAAGACACTCAGCACAGGGGAGCGTGCTTGTTTGGACAGAGAGAGAGGTTTAAAGGAGCGAATGTCGATGGTAGGTTCTAGGTCTTGTTCAAATGACCGCATCGAAGTGGCAGAACTGCCGCCATGTAATTTTGGTGCTACTGCTACATGGCATTACCCGGATCCAGATCAAGAAAATAATAATACTGGCTGCACTGCAATAATGAACAAGGAAAGGCACATTGATTTGAGGGTAAAGAGCGTTACAAATGAGAAAAAAAAATTTGCTTTGACTTCCACTTTAATCACTTTAATGAAGTAAGCACTGGCGTTCAGTTGATGCTGAGTAGATGTGCCTCAGGACAGATGGAGACGGACTCTAATAAATAATTAAAACACAGGATTTGAAAGGGAAAACATTGGAAATAACAGCAGGAAATAACAGCAAAGAAAAAAAATCATATTTTCTTCCCAAATTTAAAGCAATCTCATAAGTGCATCAAAGCATAATAATATGAAACATTGGTCTTGGGGCATTGTTTACTTATGAAAAAATAACATCATTTATAAATAAGAGATAAAAATATGTGTGGTTGACCATGCCAGCATAGTAAAATTAGAGCAGTGCCACTAGATGGGCTGATACCAGATGTTGAAATTGAAGTATAACTAAGGCACAAAATCAAAAATTACAAACCTGTCACTAGCCTTAACACTGCAGTTGTGTTTTCCCCCCTGTAACATAGTTATTACCTGTTACAGTAATCCTGCTAGTATTTATTTTTTATAGGTATTTATATAGCCCCAACAATTTACATCAAGCTTTACATATATTGTATATTCACATCAGTCCCTGCCCTCAAGGAGCTTACAATCTAAGGTCCCTATCTCACATGCATAGATACACATACTAGGGCCAATTTAGACAATTTAGACAGGAGACAGTCACCTACCAGCATGTCTTTGGAGTGTAGGAGGAAACGCACACAAGCACAGGAAGAACATGTAAATTCCATGCAGTTATTGTAGTGGTTGGGATTCAAACAAATGATCCCACTGCTGCAAGACAGATGTTCTAACCACTAAGCCACTGTGCTTCCACTGTTATTTTTCCATGCCTGGTAATGGGGTGAGAGCGCTGTTCATTCTACAGTAAAATTGCACAGCACTGCTTACACCCTTTGAACAGGGTAGTCTTAGGCTAGGTTTACACTGTTACGAGTGGTTGTGGGTGCCAGACAGCAAGTAAATCAAACGTGTCCCGACACTGCAAGCACCCGCAGCCAAAACTCGATCTTTTGTAAATGCTGGGGAGGTGCCATTCTTACCTAATGGCACCCCTATGTATCTGAAAATGCAGCACGTTTTGAGGTGTGGGAAATCAAATGGTGCAAGTGCACCATGTGATTTCTATACGGCTGCAATTTAAAAAATGTGAAGGGACCTTTTCCCTGCATTTTTCCACATGTACAGCAGCCCATTCAAATGAATAGGCTGCTGTACCCATGCAAACACAAGTCAAACAAAATGCAACAGTATGAACCTAGTCTTCGATAGTAATGTAGTGTTAAATGAGGTTAAAGTAAGGGATCACCAAATAAGGCCTAAAGCTGACCCTGCACTGTTAGAATTTCGGGCTATTCTGAGGAATCTGCTGAAATTCTAAGTAGTTTGCTATGGGGGCACCCGAGCTGAGCTGCAGCTCTGTGTGTCCATACACAGAGCTGCAGTTCGTCCCCACCCCTCTCTCTCCTGATTGGCTAACTGACTTTGATTGAAAGCAGCGGGAGCAAATGGCGCCACTGCTGTGTCTCAGCCAATCAGGAGGGAGAGTCCCAAAGTTTTGCTGGCGGTATCACATGTGGTACTTGCCAAAAAAACAGCATGGGAGTCGAGGGGTTGCTAAGGAGCGGGCTGGGAAGCCAGCCCCCGCGTCCATAACAATGGATGACTCATCAGCTGTCAGCGGGTTCCCCGCTGACAGCTGAATGTAAAAAAAAAAAGCTGACAAAAATGTTGAAAACAAACAGGCGTGGCCCCCCCCCCCAATGCATGAACGCGCGCCTCCCCCCTAAACCATACCAGCCTACATGCCCTCAACATGGGGGGGTGTGCTTTGGGGCAGGGGTGGACCTCTTCCCCAAAACTGTTGCTGGTGGTTGTGGGGGTCTGCGGGCAGGGGGCTTATCAGAATCTGGAAGCCCCCTTCAGGAAGGTGGCCCCCAGATCCCGCCTCCCTATGTGAATGAGTATTGGGTACCGACCCAGCATGCAGCGGTCCGTGATGTCTCAAGGGGGCGGGACCACCATGTGATGTAGCCAGGTGGCCCCACCCCTTACCTATATAAGAAATGTTAGACGGCGAAGCCTGCAGTAGGCAGCCAGCATTCATCGATGGCAAGAGCCTCTTTGTTTTTTTACTTTTATGGGTTCGGCGGGCGGCGTGATTGATGATGGATTTACATCGGGGGACACTATTTTTTTTTTTTAATAAAGGACTTGTCAAAAACTGTGTGTTTTTTTTACTTTGTGACACTTTTCTGGTGAATGGGTACTATGTACCCGATACTCATTGACATCCTTCTTAACTGCTTGCCGCCCGGCTCACGCCGATATACGTTGGCAGAATGGCACGGCTGGGCAAGACAAGGCATGGGTACGTTGTTCCCTTTAAGAGCCGCTGGAGGCGCGCGCCAGCAGCACGACGGGGGACCCAATGCGCGTGGCTAGCGGGCGCGATCTCCGCCGGCCACGCGCAATCGCAGGCGCACGAGAGCCAGCACGGGGATTTGTGCGTGTAAACACACAAATCCCTGCTCTGTCGGGAGAGGAGACATATCGTTGTTCCTACTAAGTAGGAACAACGATATGTCTCCTCCCCCAGTCAGTCCTATCCCCATACAGTTAGAACACATCCAGGGAACACACATTTAACCCCTTGATCGCCCCTAGTGTTAACCCCTTCCCTACCAGTGACATTTACACAGTAATCAGTGCATTTTTATAGCTCTAATCGCTGTATAAATGTCACTGGTCCCAAAAATGTAAGTAAAGTAAGTAAAAAAATAATAGTAATAAAAATGCCATAAATCTTTCCCCTAGTTTGTAGATGCTATAACTTTACGCAAACCAATCAATATACGCTTATTGCATTTTATTATTTTTTTTACCAAAAATATGTAGAAGAATATACATTGGCCTAAACTGATGAAGAAATCTGTTTTTTAAAAACATTTTTTGGGGATATTTATTATAGCAAAAGGTAAAAAATATATATTTTTTTTCAAACTCTTTTTTTTTTTATAGTGCAAAAAATAAAAACCGCAGAGGTGATCAAATATCACCAAAAGAAAGCTCTATTTGTGCAGAAAAAAGGAAGCAAATTTAATTTGGGTACAGCAAACGCAATGCCAAATTGTAAAAAGTGCTCTGGTTAGGAAGGGGGTAAAATCTTCCGGGGCTGAAGTAGTTAAAGGGGGCTTCCAGATTCCAATAAGCCCCCTGCCTGCAGACCCCCACAACCATCAGCCACGGTTGTAGGGATGAGGTGCTTTGGGGTGGGGGGGGGCAGAGCCCTTCTGCTCCCCCCACCCCAAAGCACCCACCCCCCCCCCCATGTTGAGGGCATGGTTGCCTGGTAGTATGGTTCAGGTGGGGGTCTCGCTCGTGGCCCCCCCCCCGGGCTGAATTTTTGGATAAGGGTCTGGTATTGATTTTGAGGGTGGCCCCACATCATTTTTTTTTTTACATTTTGGCGTTCCCTTTAAAATTCATACCAGACCCGATGGGCCTGGAATGCATGGGGCCTTGCTGGGGTATTTTTTTAACATTTTTAATTGGCAACTTTTTTTTTTATATATATATATATATATATATATTCAGCCGTCAGCGGGGAACCTGCTGACAGCTGATGAGTCATTCGTTGTTAAGGACGTGGCGGCTGGTTTCCCAGCCTGCTCCTTAGAAGCCAGCTCAATGCAGTAAATTACTGCATTAACTAATGTGGTAATTACCGCTAAATCAAACAAATAACGCATTTGGTATTTAATGCAAAATTCTAATGCCGCGTACACACGATCATTTTTCCCGTCGGGAAAAATATATTTTTTTCCTTTGGACGAGAAAAACGATCGTCTGTGGGCTTTTTGTCATTTTTCCTGACGGGAAAAACAGCATTAATCACGACGAGAAAAATTAGAACATGCTCTAATTTTTCTCGTCGTGATTCCCGTCGTTTTTTTCCGCGGCAGTTTTCCCATAGGGAAACACTGCCGGGGAGCCCACACACGGTCGTTTTTTTCGACCAAAAAAAATATTTCATTTAAAACGGCCGTGTGTGGGCGGAACAAGCTGTTCCTCGTTTTTCACGTCGATTTTCTCGACGGTGTTTTCACCGTCGAAAAAATCGATCGTGTGTACGCGGCATTAATGAATTGAGCACTTGCACAATTGTTACCGCATGTGGTATTTTACCGCATTGTATGAGCCGTTATTTAGCTTTTAGTGAATTGACCCTATATTTATGAATCGTGCTTCTCAGTAACCCACCAAACCTTATATTTTACTGAATGAGAGCAGCAGACTGATGAGGTCGTTCTTCTGATTTTCAATTAGCATTTGCAGTACTTTGTCAACACATGCAGCACACTTGATTTTCTCCCAGTGCTGCCCTCACCATCCTCCAGCCTGAGTGCAGCTTTACAGGAGATTGCAAGAGACTGATAACAACTCAAATTCGGGTGTTTACACTAATTTAATTTGAAAAAATTAATTAAACTTTTTGTTTTTTAATACAGATCTGCATTAATGTGTGTCTTTATTATTTGCCGGCAGTTTAACTTTAAGTAAAAATACCAGTAGAGAATACACTAGCCCCAGGCTAAACCACATGCGATTGTGTGTCAGCCATGGGGCCAGTTTTACACTTTTATCAGATCTGAATATACTGATGACACTAAAATAAGAACAATTTTGACACTTAGATCATTTGCAATATCACTGCTCGAATCAGCCAGGAACTGCAAGATGCTCTGTTCCTTAGCTGCGTCTTTTGATGATATGTAAAATATTTCTCATTGGTCCCTTGCTATTGAAAAGGAGTTGAAGTAATTACCTGGTCATGATAACCGAGATAAAACTTGTACTGTTACACGGTTTAAATTTACTGTAGTGTGTTTGTAATGTCATCATTGATATCTTTTTATTAAGTTTTTCGGGGGGTTTTAGGTCCATGATGATTTTTGTCATTCTAAAAGTTATGTGATCTACCATTTTCTTATAATGCTAATCTAGTCATATATCACTAAACAGAGATAGATGTCTTTAGGTATAGCAATAAAATATTTTCCCATAAAAGGGCATTATTATTCAGAAAAACTGCTTGTGACCACCCATTCTCACCTTTGGGTGCATTAACTGACGTCTGTTATTTTGAATGAGCACTTGACCTTAACACACCTCAACTTTGACAATATAGAGCATCACAATACACAGCGGGGGCAGTTTACTAAAACTGGAGCAGACAGAACCTCGAGCAGCTCTGCATAGTAACCTTCCCGTTTAGTTAAAGTGATTGTAAAGGAAAAAAATATATAAAAAAAAACATGTTATGCTTACATGCCCTGTGCAGTGGTTTTGCACAGAGCAGCCCCAATCCTCCTCTTCTCGGGTCCCTTGGTGGCACTCCTGGGCCCTCCCCCTTACCAAGTGCCCCCCATAGCAAGCCGCTTGCTGTGGGGGCACTCGTGCGTGCTCGCTCCCAACTCAGCTCTCTGTGTCCATAAGACACAGAGAGCGCGGCTCAGCCCCGCCCCCTGCTCCCGCCTCTCTGGCTGTGATTGACAGCAAGGGGAGCCAATGGCTTCTGCTGCTGCATCTCAGCCAATCAGGAGGGAAAGACCGGGGAGAGCCTCGGGTCTTGTGCACATCGCTGGATCGAGATTGGGCTTAGGTAAGTATTAGGGGAGCAGAGGGGGAGATGCAAACTGAAGATTTTTTACCTTCATACATAGAATGCATGAAGATAAAAAACCTTCAGTCTTTACAACCACTTTAAGCTTTGAAAATTAAATAAAGAAGCCGATTGGTTGCCATGCACAGCTGCTCTAGATTTTGTCTACTCCACTCTTAGTAAATTCCCCCACATCTGTGCACTATGGTGAGCTATAGGGCAGTTGCATTTTATTTTTACTGTATATGTGTATTGTGTTGGTGTTCGGAACTAATGGCAATGGACTACAATATCAGTACAAATATATACAAAGGGGAACTTAAATGTGGTATCAAGGAATAAAATTATCATATAGTCAATATTGTATAACATCTTACCTTATTTTTTTTAAAATCTTTATTTAAGGTATGCAGGTTGTACAAAGTGGCATGATATCACACATGTCGACCAACAACATCCAGTGGTAGGCAATAACAATAACCCGTCAAAAAAGACTATGTACATTAGTGAAATAACAGTCAAGGTTCCATTACAGTGTTATGATAATTCAGGAGACTGTGGTCTAACGACTCCACAACAGATACATCCTGTAAATCAATCTGAACCGTGGCGGGAACCTCCAAACTAAAAAGAGAGTTAAAGCAGAGTTCCACCCAAAAATGAAACTTCCGCTTTTCCGAACCCTCCCCCCCCTCCGGTGTCACATTTGGCACCTTTTAGGGGGGAGGGGGGATCAGATACCTGTGTAATATAGGTATTTGCTCCCACTTCCGGGCATAGATACCCACGGATGGCTCGGATATCTACGCCACTTCCTTCATCCCCCCGCTGTCTTCTGGGAGACACACAGGTCCCAGAAGACAGCAGGGACCAGTGAAATTGCGCAGCGCGAGTCGCACATGCGCAGTAGAGAACCAGGAAGTGAAGCCTCAAGGCCTCACTTCCTGATGCCCTTACCGAAGATGGCGGCGGCAACACGCGAGAGCAGAGCGTTAGATTGGCTTCGGGTGCTGACAACGTGAGCTCCCTGGACAGGTAAGTGTCCATATTTTAAAAGTCAGCAGCTGCAATATTTGTAGCTGCTGACTTCAAAAAAAAAATGGCGGACCTCCGCTTTAATGTTATTGGGCGTATGTATACCATTGAGTAAGAACAATAGGGAAAAAGAAAAACAACCTGAGGGGTAAAACACACTTATCCCTAATTGGCAGGTACCGAGCCACTGTACTCCAGGGGACTAAATCAAAACATTGTACCTGATATAGAGTGTGGCTCTCGGTCCTGGATTCGCAGGAACGGTACCAATGGAACACCGCAAACTGAGGAAATTTTCTCTTTATAAGAAAAGAAAAGTGGACGACACCAAAGGTGTCAATGGGGGAAAGAAAGATAGAAATAAATAAAAAAGAAACAGTAGAGGGGAAGTAAGAGGGGAGGGGGGGGGGATAGAAAGTTCTGCCAATCCATCTAGAGACAAATGAACAATTAAAAAGTGACAAAAATATCTACAAGGAAGGAATCATGTGAATACAGTAAAACCTTGGATTACAAGTAACTTGGTCTGCGAGTGTTTTACAAGATGAGAAAAATTGTTTTTTAATTTCAACTTGATAAACAAGCGAGGTCTTGCAATATGAGTGATTTGGATTACAAGCACGTTTCCGGAACGAATTATGCTTGTAATCCAAGGTTTTACCGTATTGTGTCCCACTGAAGTGGGCAATTGTACAAGACATATAGTAGGCTTTATTGTGCCACGTATAAATAAGAGTTCACAAAGTACTTACATTACTCAGCCCTAACATCGTCGCAAAGGGTGTCAACTGTAAAAGTATATAATTCCACCATCGGAAAGAAGAGTCCCCCTTGCAAAAAAAGAATGGCAGGCCTGTGGGGAGGGCATATGAAAGGTAGGGAAGCCATGTTGAACAACCAAAAAGTTTGAACTGAGCGATATGTTTGAGTTGTTCAATGTAACAAAAGCATCCTCTAGGGGAGCCGTATCAATTTGATTAACTGCTGACTCCTTTAACCACTTCAGCTCCTTTTTTTCCCAACAAATTTAGCTTTCTTTTGGTAGTATATGATCACCTCTGCGGTTTTTCTTTTTTGCGCTATAAACAAAAAAAGACCGACAATTTTGAAAAAAAAACAATATTTTTTACTTTCTGCTATAAGACATATTCAATAAAACAATCGAATTTCTTCATCAATTTAGGTCCATGTGTATTCTGTTACATGTTTTTGTTAAAAAAAATCAATAAGCGTAAATTCATTGGTTTGCGCACATGTTATAGCGCCTACAAACTATAGAATAGACTTATGGACTAGAAATCACTGTAACAGACACTGCTATGCAAGTGATCTTCACTAGATTCTGAATGCCCTACTATTTTCTGAACACAGGAGGTTGGCCGCTCAGCATGGGCGCCATTCATGAGGTAGAGAAACAAGGCAGTGATGTCACCCTCTCTGCCTTGTCCAATGAGAGAATGCTTTGCATTCATTGAGAAAATGTAAAGCATTCTCTGAATGGTGCCTGTGCTCAGCAGTTGTACTTTTGTACTACTGGAGTAGCGGTGTCTACTACAGTAATTTGCCGCTTCGGGAGGGGTATACTATATACATAGTTACATTGGTCCAAGGTTCTTCTTTAAAGGGTATAGCTTGCCTAGTCTGTTATTGATGCATGGCTTCATTTCTGTCTTTTTCCATTTGTCTTCAGTGGGGGGGAAGAACCTGCACCTTTTTTAAAGTTAGGAAAATATTTTCTAACCTTCTCAGGAGCTTCTGTAATTTCCTTCCAGGCAATTGTCTCTTTCACAGTATTTGCAAATTTCTCTTCTGGTGAAAAATCGAACCTGATGGAATCTTTTCATCTTCCTTCTCTGAAAAGATTTTGGATCCAGATTTCTCAAAACACTTTACATAGGATTGCTCCTGGCTAGATGTGCATGGCCTTGTGAGAGCGGACTAGAACGGTAGATATTCCTGTATTGACTATTTAACTGACTCTTTAACCAAAGTCAGCTCCTCTCTAGTAGGGATGAGCCGAACACCCCCCGGTTCGGTTTGCATCCAGAACATGCGAACAGGCAAAAAATTAGTTGGAACACCGTTAAAGTCTATGGGACACGAACATGAAAAATGAAAAGTGCTAATTTTAAAGGTTATTTGTGCAAGTTGTTATCATAAAAAGTGTTTGGGGACCCGGGTCCTGCCCCAGGGGACATGTATCAATGCCGTTTTTTCGGGAGCAGTGATTTTAATAATGCTTAAAGTGAAACAATAAATTCCTTTAAATTTCGTACCTGGAGGGTATCTATAGTATGCCTGTAAAGTAGCGCATGTTTCCTGTGTTTAGAACTGTCCCTGCACAAAATGACATTTATAAATGAAAAAAAGTCATTTAAAACTACTCGCGGCTGTAATTAATTGTCGGGTTCCGGCTATACAGATAAAAGTCATTGAAAAAAACGGCATGGGTTCCCCGCCAGTCCATTACCAGGCCCTTTGGGTCTGGTATGAATATTAAGGGGAACCCTGCACCACATTTTTTAATAAAAATGGCGTAGGGGTCCCCCTAAAAATCCATACCAGACCCTTTAGGTCTGGTATGGATTTTAAGGAGAACCCCGCACCAAAATAAAAAAAAAATGGCGTGGGGTTCCCCCCAAAAATCCATACCAGACCCAAGCACGCAACCTGGCAGGCCGCAGGAAAAGAGGGGGGACGAGAGCGCCCCCCCTCCTGAACCGTACCAGGCCACATGCCTTCAACATGGGGAGGATGCCAGGACCCGACAATTCATTAATAGCCGCGAGTAGTTTTAATTGACTTTTTTCCTTCAGAAATTACACTTTGTGCAGGGACAGTTCTAAACACGGGAAACATGAGCTACTTTACAGGCATACTATAGACACCCCCCAGGTATGAAATTTAAAGGAATATTTCACTTTTATTGTTTCACTTTAAGCATTATTAAAATCACTGCTCCCGAAAAAACTGGCGTTTTTAAAACTTTTTTTTTGCATTGATACATGTCCCCTGGGGCCGGACCCAGGTCCCCAAACATTTTTTATGACAATAACTTGCATATTAACCCTTAATATAAGCATTTTAGATTTCTCCCATAGACTTTTAAAAAGTGTTCCGCGGCTTTCGGATTTGCCGCGAACACCCCAAATCGTTCGCTATTTGGCGAACGGGTGAACAGCCAATGTTCGAGTCGACCTGAATATAAAGCCCATCCCTACTCTCTAATATCTTTCTCTTTCCATGCTTCAGTGTACCATGCTTTGTATACTAGTTTATCTGGAAATACTCAGTCGCCCTTTTTGAGGTAGTGCAACGGTGGTAAGATGAGAACTTTGAACGTCTTTTGTAGAAGTGACAAAATGAACAGCTTCTCAGGGAACTACGGTGGCTCTCTTTTCCAAAATAAATATTCACTATATTTACCTGATTCCTTACCTTATAGGCAACTGTTAGTTTCGCTGGGTAGCATTATCCATAGCAAGAAGAGAACAGCAGGACAGGCAAAAGAGAGCAACAAAGGCTGCAAAGCAATGAAGCAATGAATATCAACAGAGCACAAAAGAGGATAATTTTTTTTACCAGTGCAGAGCTTTAGTAGTAGTAAAATATTGGGGTTGCCAAACATTTACATCACTCTCTGCTACCCCTTGCTGATTTCAGATTTGCAATACACGAATTGTAATGGCATATAAAGCCCCTGATGACATTACTTCTGTTTGCATCTAGGGGTCCTGGTGCCATTTTAACAGAGGGCCATCAGCAGAATTGGTTTTACACATATCCTTTGCTGCATCAAACATCCCGGCTGCCATGCCTGCCCTTAGCCTTGTGCCTAATTAGTCCATCGGGAAGCGGTTTATACCCTGCCTCAACCCCGGATGAGATGGCGTGTATGGATCACTTTTTAAATCTACTGCCATACCTGGACTTAACTCACGGGCTGCTCTAGTTTATATAATTATACATCATACCCCTGATGATTGGTAGAAGCCAAGAAACGCGTCGGGTTCTCAACTCATGATGTCTAGCCCAGTTTTTCTGTATTAATTGGTTGTCAATCTATGATGTTCAGCTCAGCCTTTGTCTTTTTAATCATGATTTTTTTATTATATTTATTTGTTTTGTGTCCTGATCTTGTAACTTTTGTATTTATGTGTATATTGATTGCTTCAACTATGTCCTTTGACTATTAGCTGAACATGTAATACCATGTAATCATGTATGAGTGCCTATATTTTATTATGGTATACAAATGTTTGGGCTTTTTCATATTATGGACAACCCCTAGGGGTATATGGCATATAATTAAATTTTAATTTTCAATCAATGTTCCCTTTCCATTTTTATTTCACAATGACATGCTTCATTTAAAGTCCCACTTCCTCCCCCCCTACTATATACGTTTATACAGGGATGGAAGCATGCCCTTGTTACCCTTGAGTGCGTCGGGTCATTTTCTATTTTTGAGTTTCTCCATGCTTTACAAAATGTTTACAGGTTACCAGTTTAGAATTACAGAGAACGTCTAGTGCTAGAATTATTGCTCTCACTCTAACATTCGCAGCAATACCTCACGTGTGGGTTGAACACCGTTTACATATGCGGGTGTGACCTATATATGCGTTCGCTTCTGCATCCTCGGGATGGGGGCGCTTTAATTTTAATTTTATTATTATTGTTTTATATTATTTTTTTATTACATTTTTTACACTTTCCCTTAATTTTTTTATTTTTTGATCATTTTTAATCCATGCAAACATCCCTTGTAATAGGAATCGGCATGACAGGTCCTCTTTACGAAGCGATCTGGGGTCTATAAGTCCCCGGATCTCTCCTCTTTGCTGAAAAGCCTGAGATAAAAAAAAAAATCTATCTCAGGCTTTTCAGCAAAAAAACGGCAGTGTTTACATCTGCCGGCGCTGGAATTTTACATCTGCTGGCCTATGAGGGTCATAGAGCTGGCCGGGGACCATCTGGTCCCCGTCCAGCTCTATAGTAAACCGCCGCCAGCTGATTCATTCTCCGACTCCCCGATTGCACAGCCGGGAGAAGCACTGAAAGGCTCCACCTGTAAAAGCCATCAAGTGGCTATACAGCCACTGTGATGGCTTTTACTTTGCAGGGAATTGCAAGCTGAAAAACAAGATATCTGAATGATGCCTACAGCTGCAGGCATCTTTCAAATACACTATATTACCAAAAGTATTGGGACACCTGCCTTTACACGCACATGAACTTTAATGGCATCCCAGTCTTAGTCCGTAGGGTTCAATACTGAGTTGGTCCACCCTTTGCAGCTATAACAGCTTCAACTCTTCTGGGAAGGCTGTCAACAAGGTTTAGGAGCATGTCTATGGGAATGTTTGACCATTCTTCCAGAAGCGCATTTGTGAAGTCAGACATTGATGTTGGACGAGAAGGCCTGGCTTGCATTCCCCACTCTAATTCATCCCAAAGGTGTTCTATCAGCACTCTGTGCAGGCCAGTCAAGTTCCTCCACCCCAAAATCGCTCATCCATGTCTTTATGGACCTTAGCTAAACTGCTAAATATACAATTAAAATACACAAACATGAGCTCTTTTACCTGCCAGTCCTGGGATCTACAAAGCCTTGGCCTTGATCTATTGCAGGTACACAATAAAGCTCAGTCACCTCCACGCCCCCAGCATGTGATTGAATAGTTAAGGAGCAGCAGCAGACTGATGAGCTGCTCACTCTGCTCTCTCCTCCTGCCAGTAGGTTCCTTTTCAGCACATGTGCATACAGCATAGCATGATTGGCTCCCAGGGCTACCCCTCCCTCTTCCAGTCTGAAACTGATGTATAGAAGATTGCATTTGATTGATATCAACTCAATATACACCAATTACATTTAAAAAATACATTTAGGATTTTGAATGATGAATACCCATCCAAGTTAATTTAGTGTTTTTATGTCAGTCCAGAAAAGATGTTCACTGTGGTTTTCCTGGTAATGTAAAGGACAGAACAGCTGCGGTATCTCTGTGTGCTTTCCCTATAATACCTTCTACTCCCATTCATTCCCATTATCCCAGCTGTGACAATGGAAGGGCTGAAGTTACCGTAACTTCTCTTCCAGCTTTCAGTCCACTCATTTCTGTCATTTAAACAGCAGTCACGTATTCTTCGCCTGTCTCTGCCTTTTCCTATAAATCCCTATTTACTGACCTCTTTGCTCCCTTGTTCTTAGAGTTTTTGTACTAGTAATAATAATGATAAAGGGGTGAGCGGATTGCCCCAAATAGGAAAGCGGCGCGCTACAATTTATCAAAGGATGGAAAGACTGTAATAGGATTCATTTTTATCATCATAATGATAATCATTTATTGTGTTACACTCAGTGGGGCTCAAAGCCATTAACAATTGAGAAATGCAAGCCGAGGAAAGAAGTAGAAAACAGGCACAGTTATAATGTGAGCACAACAAAAAGCATTCGATGATTAGGTGTCAGCGTGATTAAATGCTTTAGTAAAAAGGGAATCTTTCAGAATGGTTTAAAGGAGAAATACATAATTCTTCTTTTTTTTTTTTTTCTGGTGAATCTCTTGTTTAGTATGCAGTGAAAGCAGGGATAGGCTAATACATTTGACTGTCCCAAGCCTCTGTTTCTTGTTTTTAACCATTTTCCCCCCTTATGACCAGGCCGTTTTTTGTGACACGGCCCTGCGTTGCTTTAACTGAAAATTGCGCGGTCGTGTGACGTTGTACACAAACAAAGTTGACGTATTTTTTTTCCCCACAAATAGAGATTTCTTTCGGTGGTATTTGATCACCTCTGCGGTTTTAATTTTTTGCACTATAAACAAAAAAAGAGCGACAATTTTGAAAAAAAAAACAAACAATATTGTTTACTTTTTCACCCAAAAATGTTTTAAAAAAACAAATTTCTTCATCAGTTTAGGCCAATATGTATTCTTCTACATATTTTTGGTAAAAAAATATCGCAATAAGAGTATATTGCTTGGTTTGCGCAAAAGTTATAGCGTGTCCAAAATAGGGGATAGTTTTATGGCATTTTTATTATTATTATTTTTTTCTTTTACTAGTAATGGCGGTGATCTGCGATTTTTAGTGGGACTGCGACATTGCAGCGGACAGAATGGACACTTTTGACACTATTTTGGGACCATTGACATTTATACAGCGATCAGTGCTATAAAAATGCACTGATTACTGTGTAAATGTCACTGGAAGGGAAGCAGTTAACACTAGGGGTCGATCAAGGGGTTTAATGTGTTCCCTCATGTGTTTCTTTTTTTTTTTTTTAAATAGATTTTATTGAAGGTATAAGTCATACAGATTACTACAGCAATAGAAGTAATTTTATTTTAACATATCAATAGTTGTGTCAAACCAGTAAATATGGTAAAAGAAGACAATAATGCATAGATAACAATACGCATCCTAGGAGATACAAGAGATAAAAGAATAAGGTCCCATGCAAGGGATGAATAAACAATGTAGGAGGTAAGAGCTTTCAAAGCTAAACATCCCTATGTAAGGGGGGAGGATAAATGAATGGATCCTGGAACTACCTCATGTGTTTCTAACTGTGGGAGGATGGGACTGACTGGAGGAGGAGACATATCGCTGTTCGTAATTACTACAAACAGCAGATCTGTCTCTCCTCTCCTGTCAGAACAGGGATTTGCGTGTTTACATAGACAAATCCACGATCGCAGGTGGCGAGCGGTCATCGCGCCCGCTAGCCACGTGCAGCGGGCGCACGCCTGCTATGGCTCGCAAAGGAGCTAACTTACCCATACGGCCATTTGCGGGAACGAGCCATTTTGAGGACGTATATGTATGTGAGCTGGTCGGCAAGTGGTTAAAGTTGAAATCCAATTATAGGCTAGTATAAATATATGGTCTTTTTAAAGGTCTATAGACATACAGTGTGTGAATGTCGTTAACAGTGGCGATACATGCTTCAATAAGTTCATTCCTTCATTCAATAAGTGATCAATTTCTTTTTTTGATCAGAATAATGGATCTATAGTTGATAATCCATTTGATCAATATGCCATATATAGGAAGTGGATTTAGATTTATAATTATTATTATACAGGATGTATATAGCGCTAACAGTTTGCGCAGCGCTTTACAACATAAGGGCAGACAGTACAGTTACAATACAATTCAATACAGGAGGAATCAGAGGGCCCTGCTCGTTACACCTGACAATCTAAGAGAGAGGGTCAAGTGATACAAAAGGCAATAACTGTGGGGGATGAGCTGATGGAGAAAATTAAGAGTATAATTGTTAGGTGGGGGCAGGGTAGGCCTCTCTGAAGAGAAGGGTTTTCAGGGATTGTCTAAAAGTGGACAGACTAGGAGAGAGTCGGACAGATTGGGGTAGGGAGTTCCAGAGAATGGGAGTGGCTCAGGAAAAGTCCTGGAGACGAGCATGGGAGGAGGTGACAAGGGAGCTGGAGAGCAGGAGGTCTTGG
This sequence comes from Rana muscosa, assembly GCA_029206835.1. Lineage (NCBI taxonomy): Eukaryota > Metazoa > Chordata > Amphibia > Anura > Ranidae > Rana > Rana muscosa. The sequence continues at coordinate 169,147,745 of CM055117.1, read as the reverse complement.
GAGGAACAAAGAGAACGATTATCTTGGTATTTTGAGACCAGGTTAGTGATATAGCTGGGGGCAGAGTAGTGGATGGCTTTGTAAGTTGTTAGTATTTTGAATTGAATTAGTTGGTTACGCTAATCACGTTAATAATTGTATCACCATGTAATCAGCTTGTTTGAACCTGATTGTAATTGAGTCTAAATTGATCGGAATGGAAGTTATTGCTATTCAGTTTTTTCGCCAATTACCGTAGATAAAATTGCAGCTCGATTTGTTAAAAAATGTAATAAAAATCAAAGCAAGTATGGCCACTATAATATAAAGTGTAGGTCAAGCCAAAACTTTATTTTTTTCTAGTTTTGGATAAAAAGTTAAATCTGCTTTCTGTTTTTTTAGTGCCATCAGGGGCTCCATTATAAAGATTTACCCTCGCTTCCTGGCCCGCATGCAGAAAAATCTACAACAGGGACACAGACAGGAATACAAATTGACAGGGGGCTCCTACTGTTCTAAAAAAAATAAAAAATATATATCTTTTTTTTGCTCTGTGTGATTTTCTCCCACTTTATGTCCTACTTTCCAAAAAGCAGTCAAAACCTGACAGGGGTTCTAATCCCTTCCCCACGCTTACAAAACGAATTAAAAAAAAGTTTGGGCTGAACTCACATTTGCAGTGTAAATAATCTTACCAATTTCCCAATGTGCATTAATGCTGTGTTCATTGTGTATACAGTTTCTTCTTTCTGACTTCACAACGCTGGATTGTTCCTCTCTCTTAGCACAAGAATATAATTCCCTCCATAGAAGGCTTATTCTCGTATCTCACCTGTCAGTTAGCCGTGGTGACAGTTGTACTGTTTGCTGTAATGATAGTCACCAGCATTAAATCTATAAGAGCTTTCCTAGAAATATGAGAACAACAAACACTTAAAGATGACGTTTAATGTGCCTCCCTACCTTGAAGTTTATTATTCTGCCTTCCGTGGTTATTCCCCCAACCCCAAGCACATGCTAATGACATTTTTAAATACATACTATACTATATTAGGGTATCCACCAGCCAGGAAATGAGGCAGGCTCTATCTGACTTGCTGCCACTTCTAATACATACTGTGAGAATCTCATAGTATGCAGTAAAAATGAGTTTCAGTACAGAAAAGGAGTCTCTACAATTGCGCAAGAATAAAAAGTAAGGCTGGAGTTTAGCTTGAACTATGCTGTTTTTACCCAAAAAGTTAGTTAAAAGGTAAACGTTAGCTTTACCTTCAGACTTGCACATTTGTACTGCCTCCTCTCCTGTACTAAATTGCTTGCTCTGATTTACTAAACCCAGGACTCTGCATTCATTATATCTGGTCTCCCACAGTACACAGAACATAAAAGTGCAATTATTTTTGTAAATATAAACTGCTAAATACCTTTTCTCATCAGCAGTATATAGCAGTCTTGTGACTTCTATCAGTGTCTGGTTTAAGCTTGTAGGAGGAGTTTTCATTCTACTCTGACTGTCCTATGAGGCTGCATGACTCTCGACCCTCTGTCTGTACAGTGCTGATTGGCCCTGTGCTAATCACATGCACCCGCCCAAGAAAAAACACACTAGCAATACACACCAAACTAAGCATGTGCAGCGTGCCTCCAAAGGCTCTGTCTTATCAGGAGATGGATTGGGGACACTGAAAGAAGGGGAGGATCAGAGAAGACCGAATCAAACAGCCTTTTTACACAATGCAGAGGATTAACCTGTTCGGTTCCACAGTGAGTATAACAAGCATGCTTTACTGCATATAGAAGTGTACATATTCACCAGCACACCATGGATCCAACATCCAAAGGTTTCTTTTATTGTAGAAAAGATTACATCATAGTTGCGCAGGAACTCTTGTCAGGCATGTGATAAAGTGTAACAGCGTCAAAGCAGAATATATATACTTCAATCACCAATCAGAACATGCAAATACTGAAAAAATTGGTACCACCCACATCCTCTGACGTCAGAAGATGTCCAATCCCGCCAAAAAACATTAAAAACGAATAATGACCAAGCTGTATATTTGCAGGCTAGTACATTAAGTCCCTGCTACTGTGAATGCAGCCGATCGGGCACATCGGGGCAAGATGCGACCGATACGAACATGCGATCACTAGGACCCAGAGGTACAGCTGCCATCCAGTCAAGCCAGCCGCCAATCACAGCATGATCACGTGTTCGTATCTGTCGCATCTTGCTGATGTGCCCGATTGGCTGCATTCACATTAAAGTGATCCATGCCGGCTGCATTCCCCAGTAGCCTGGGACTTAATGTACTAGCCTTCAAATATGTAACTTGGTCAGTATTCGTTTTTAATGTTTTTTGGCGTGATTTGGTGTCCTCTGACGTCAGAGGATATGGGTGGTAGCAATTTTTTCAGTATTTGCATGTTCTGATTCGTGATTGATGTATATACAGTTGTGTGAAAAAGTATTTGCCCCCTTTCTGAATTTTAATTTTTTGCATATTTGTCACACTCAGATCATCAAACAAATTCTATTATTACACAAAGATAACCCGAGTAAATACAAAATGCAGTTTTTATATGATGGTTTCATTTATTAGGGCAAAAAAGCTGATCAAACCTGCCTGGCTTTATGTGAAAAAGTAATTGCCCCCTACACCTAATAACTCTTTGTGCCACCCTTGGCGGCAACAACTGCAATCAAGCGTTTGTGATAACTGGCAATGAGTCTTTCACATTGCTGTGGAGACATTTTGGCCTACTCTTCTTTGCAGAATTGTTTTAATTCAGCCACATTGGAGGGTTTTCCAGCATGAACGGCCTGTGTAAGGTCATGATACAGCATCTCAATTGGATTTAAGTCTGGGCTTTGACTAGGCCACTCCAAAACCTAAATTTTTCTTTGTTTGAACCATTTGGGGGTGGACCTGCTGTTGTGTTTCGGATCAATGTCCTGCATAACCCAAGTGCACTTGAGGTCACAAACTGATGGCCGGACATTCTTTTTCAGGATTTTCTGGTAGAGCTCTTGGTTCCATCAATTATGGTAAGCCGTCCAGGTTCTGAAGCTGCAAAGCAGCCCCAGACCATCATGCTACCACCACCATGTCTGACTGTTGGTATGATGTTCTTTTTATGAAATGCTGTATTCGTTTTATGCCAGATGTAACGGGACGCACACCTTCCAAAAAGTAAAATTTTGTCTCATCAGTCCACATAATATTTCCCTAAAAGTCTTGGGGATAATCAAGATGTTTTTTGGTAAATGTGAGATGAGCCTTTGTGTTCTTTTTGGTCAGCAGTGGCTTTGGCCTTGGAACTCTCCCATGGTTGCCTGTCTCTTTCTTATTGTTGAATCATGAACACTGATCTTGAGGCCTGCAGTTCTTTAGATGTTGTTCTGGGTTCTATTATGACCTCCTGGATGAGTCGTCGTCATGCTCTTGGAGTAATTTTGGTTGGCCGGCCACTACTGGTAAGGTTCACCACTGTTCCAAGTTTTCTCCATTTGTGGATAATGGCTCTCACCGTGGTTCGCTGGCATCCTAAAGCCTTAGAAATGGCTTTGTAATCCTTTCCAGACTGATATCGTGTTTCCCCGAAAATAAGACCGGGTCTTATATTAATTTTGGCCACAAAAAAGACCCTAGGGCTTATTTTTGGGGGATGTCTTATTAGTATCAGTATCTTGACATAATTGTAATCCCCCAAAAAACATCTTGGTCAAAGTACTTATAAGATTATGTAGTCAGTTTTCTGGGAGGATTGTGCTGGTGTAGGGTGCAGTGTGTCTGCATTTGTGGCTGTTTTATGAGAAGTACCTTTTACAGCAGCTCTCTGCAATCATGTAACCTGCCTCAGCTCTTCTTTTCTGCTCCGGGATTCCTGCTGACGTCAGCCCGTTCTGAGCACTGCAGAGGGAGGGGCCGCAGATGTCAGCCGGGAGGAGAGGAGAAGACCTCCGGCGGGTCAGCGGCGGCTGTGGATGGGGTATTTTGCATGATCGTTGCAGGGGGGACACACTGCACCTTTATACCAGTGTGGAAGTTTTACAAAGTGGATAATTTTTTTTAACATTAACTTTACTAGGGCTTATTTTCGGGGTAGGGCTTATATTGCAGCCCTCCCCGATAATTGCGCTAGGTCTTATTTTCGGGGTAGGGCTTATTTTCGGGGAAACACGGTACATGTCAATGACTTTATTTCTCATGTGTTCTTGAATTTCTTTAGTTTACGGCATGATGTGTGGCTTTTTGAGATCTTTTAGCGTGCTTCACTTTAAGTGATTTTTTTAATTCAACAGGCCTGGCAGTAATCAGGCCTGGGTGTGGCAAGTAAAATTGAACTCCGCTTCCCCAAAAATGTTGGTTAATCACAGTTCATTCATGATTCAGCATGGGAGGGGGCAATTACTTTTTCACATAGGGCCAGGCAGGTTTGAACAGTTTTTTCCCCTTAATAAATGAAATAATAATTTAAAAACTGCATCTTGGATTTACTCGGGTTATCTTTGTGTAATATTAAAATTTGTGTGATTATCTGAATCATTTAAGTGTGAGAAATATGCAAAAAAAAATAAAAAAATAGGACGGGGCAAATAATTTGTTCACAACACTGTATATTCTGCTTTGACACTGTTACACTTTATCACATGCCTGATGAAGGGGTCCTGTGTGGCTCCGAAATGTTGCATTTTTTTTGTCTGTGATGTGATCTTTTCTAAAATAAAAGAAACCTTTGGATGTTGGATCCATGGTGTGCTGGCGAATATGTGCACTTGCTTGAAGTTTCCACTATCCAGCTGGTAATTGCTGCAGCACCCATCATTTTATGAGTATTTTTTGCCAAAAATGTGTGCGATATAGATAAGATATTACTGATTTTACTGTTGTGGGTTTAGTAACACTTTACCTGCACAGTACAGGTGTCTCACAGTGTTCATTAGAAGCTGCAGCAAGTCATAAAGAGCATTACCTCACTGTGCCCATTACAACCTCACCGTGCCCATTGCAGCGTACCTGAAATTCTTGACAGGCTGCGCTGCGGGCGTCCATTTTTTAAAACTCTCGGCTTCCTCCTGGTCCCGTCCTGTTCCGTGATAGGCGTTTGACACTGTGTTCAGTGTTCCGCCTATCACTGACGTTCTTTTATCCTCGGACTCAGTTTCTCAGCAGACACTGTGTTCAGTGTTCGGCCAATCACGGACGTTCTTTCATCCTCGGACAAGAGAAGGTCCGTGATAGGCAGAACACTGAACACAGTGTCTGCTGGGAAACTGAGTCTGAGGATGAGAGGACCTCCGTGATAGGCGGTAGTGGAACACAGTGTCAACCGCCGATCACGGAGCGGGGTGGAACCAGGAGGAAGCCGCGACTTTTAAAAAATGGACGCCCAAGGTACACTGACTCGAGTATAAGCCCGAGAGGGTTTTTTTATTTTCAGCCCTAAAAAAAGGGCTGGAAAACTCGGCTTATACTCGAGTATATACGGTAACCTTTTTTTTTTTGTCTAATTCTCCTTTAAGGGTGTGTGGTAGGAGGCTTGTTCTGTGCCTACATACGTTTGCTAGTAGGTGTCCCTCATTCCCAAAATATTGGGGGGCTATGGTTCCATGCTATGACCCCCTGCATCTCTACAGGACACAGCAGTGCAGGCAGATATGTATAGATTAGCTAAATACCAAATATCAGTCGTCTACAGTATTTTTACTTACATGTTCTATGAAACGACTGCCCTTCACATGGAGGAAGGGGAAGTCTTTCAAGCTGTTTTTTTTTTATTATTATTATTATTATATTACAACAGGTAAGACTTTGTCATTGTGTTTATTTGAGCATTTTTTAATTCTGTTTTTTATTTTCTCTTGAATGGTTAGGATTTTTCTTACAATGTAATTGATTTGGGAGCAGGTGGCTTTTTATCTCTACTTTACATTACATCTTTACTGCTAACCCTTACCATTTGGATCTAACCAGCTTAGCTGCAACCCGACAGGATTACAGCTTCCCCTCTTCACTTTTGTTAATGTTCCTTATTTTAATGCACTTTCTCGTGTGCACACATAATCTCCTTAGGTCCATCATAGATTTCTAACTCACTGTAAAATACTGCAATAATGCTAATGATTATTTAAAGATAGCATGGCTTAAGTACAATATAGTGCATACACGACAGCAATAGAATTTTGAATTTTGTGTTTAAATATTAAAATTGCAAGTCGCAGAATCATTGACAGACACAGCTATTTTGGTAAGATTCGCACACTTATGCAGATTGAAATAAATGGCCCTATAATATTAGGCTGTGCTATAAACCAGGGGTTTTCATGGTAACCCCATTATTTTTAGATGGACCTGTAAATACCTTTTACTTTAATAAGACTCTACTGTGTTTTTGACTAAATGCATTGGAGGATTTTTGCTTCCTTTTTGCCCACCTCACCATAACATGTTGAGTAAGATAATTCTACATAAAAAACTGGGGCCTAGAGTTAACATCTGCCATTTAAAAAAATAAACCCCACTGCCCCTTCAACACTTTCTGTCTTATGTCTATATGTTCCATCCCCAGCTGTCAATTGATCCTGTTTTTTGTATACTCTTCTTGCTCATGGTACAATATCTGCATGATTGCAACCACTGTACTCTTTTGTATTACACCTATTAAACATTCAGTGAGAAACTAGGACCAGCAACTCACTTATTGTTGTGATGTTTTTAGGCATTTGTTAGGGCTCATTTACACTTGCTTTGGCTATTAAAGCGCCTACCGCTTCAACATGCTTTTTTGATGCATTCTTGGTGCATCGGTGGTGCTTCAATGACGGTTCAAAAGTGCTTCTATGGTGCTTCAATGATGCTTCGCTGGTGCTTGAAGCGAGCTTTGTCATAGACTTCTATGGAGGCTTTCAAGACGCTTTGAAGCACCACTAAAGCGAAATGGGGTATAATTTTTGAAGCAAAGCCAAAAGCCAAAGCTTCATGTAAACAGCAAGGTGTAAACAGGACTGTAAGCTAACTATTTTATTTAGTGACAGGGGCTTTGACTGGCGTTCAGAGAGCTTTAACGAAGTGTGTCCAAAGCCTTGTTTTAAAGCAAGTGTAAATGAGTCCTTAATGTAATTTCATAGGTTTAATCATTTTTGGAACACTGCCCATTTATGAAAACATCACTGTTATGTCATCATAAATCATTCTTTCAACAAAAATTAAAACCTAGGCTAGGTTCTGTTGCTCTGACCGAAGGATAAATAGCGGCATAAAATACCTGATATCTCACCCCAAAGGTTCACTTTTAGAAAGTATACTGTATGCCAGCCCTCAAAAATTCCACTCGCCTGCTCACATTTTGCAGGCTGGCGATCTATGGCTGCCTGGGAGCGGGGGGACGAACACCGCGGGCAGGCAGGTTTTATGGGAGCTGTTCTCCCAGCGATCAGAAAGGAAGAGAGAGGAGAGCCGCCACCCGGATGATCAGAGCGCCGGGAACATAACCAATTTTATTTCAATAGCTGCGTGTTCCCCGCCGCGCACTGTCACATACAGCCCCTCCTCTTTGTCTGGGACGGGTGATCTGTCTATCAAAGTTCCCCAGACAAGGGGGAGGGGTTGTATTTGACGACACGTGGCGGGGAACGCACAGCTATTGAAATAAAAGCTGTTATGTTCCCCGCGCTCTGATCATCTGGCTCTCCTCTCTTTTCCCCTGCACAGGTAGGCTGCATTGGAGGGTGCAGGCTGCATTGGAGGACATGGGTCGGCTGCTTTGGTGGGCACAGTTAAAGTTGGTAATATTTATTTTTATAACTTAATTCTGCATAAAACATTTAAGTGTCATTTCATGAGATAATTTATGAAGGCGTGTTTAGGGCTGGAGCAGGGTAGGGGTTGGGCGGGGCGGGGCAACTAACCCTTGAGGCCTGGCTAGTAGCTCAGGCCTTGAAATTTTGTAGGAAAAGTTCCCCCAAGGGGTTTTGTAACAGCGGTAGACGGGTCAGGGAATGGAATAAAGTATATATAAAAAAATCTTTATTTGTTATTTCATTGTCATATAGTAATTAAAAAATATATACAATATACTGGCTATATAGTACAATACATATTCCGCAGTACAGTAGTGCAAACACAAATATACACAGCATTTCATTGAGTAGTGTTTAAACCGTGTAGAGACACTGACGCGTTTCGACCTAAACAGTAGTGGTCTTCTTCTGGGGGATGGTTACTGTAGAAGGATACATTAGACAGTTTTTACAATTTGAGACACATGTAAGCGTGCACCAAATTCAATGTTTACAGTAGTACTATATTTACCACTAAAAATTAGAGTGGATGATCTCATAGCCAGAAATGTTCTAAAAACAGGCAAGCGATCCGGAGGGTCCTGTAGTGGTTCCCATCTTCCCAAGAGAAAGGGACCCAGCATCAAGAGGGCTTGCAAAGAGCCACATTCTATATGCCCCTGGAGGGAAGGGAGAAACGGCACCTGCAGCGAATTCCCAAGCAAGAATTTATATTAGGCAAGGGTATTGTGGTAACTGGGTTCTTAGTAAACTAACAGAGATACCTAAAAGGTTATTACTGTATATTGTTGAAAAATAATCACTTACTGCCTGGATTTGTTGAAATTGTGTGTACTAAATATGATAAGTTTTCGTAGGTGAATACAAATGTTTAGTGAAGATTGGCGTATCAAATATTGAATATATATTGTTTTTACTCTATGGACAGAAGTTGAAGTGTGTGGTGCCGTGTGAGAAAAATGAGGGAGAGCAAAGAAAGAGGGAAAGAGAGTGTGAGGATTGTGTGTTTAGAGACTATCATGTGGAGTAGTCAGGAGAGTGCAGTGATGTGTGAATGAAAGAATGAAATGATGAGGTAGGTGTAATAGTGAACTAGGTGAAATAAACTAGCTTGGGTGTTTGAGAGTGTGGGGGAGTGAATAGAATAAATGTGAACTACTGGGTAAAAACAAAGCTGAACCCTGAATGGCAACCATGAAAAGAAAGAAAAAAGGGGACTGAAGGGTGAACGAAATATAAATAAAAAATATATATGTGAATAACTAAGTAAGTATTGGTTATGGATAGGTTATAAATGTGTCATAGTATAATATAATGGCCAGCTGCTATTGTGTTGGAGAAATGGAGGCTCCAACAACCAAATAAATCAACAGGGAGTATGTTCATGTTAGTTTCTTGGTTGTAGTTTGAATTAAATCAAATACAATATTCTTGTTTAGTCTAACCCTAAAAATAATAGCAGGCTATTAGTTCAGTTAATGTAATCATATACTTACATTGGGTCGTGTGTGGGTACTGGCTATCCATGGGATCATAGATTGATCCTCTTGCAGCCATGTATTTATATAGTGCCCAATGAGTTAGCAGCTGGGTGATTGGACCCAGGCGCCTCCTCCCCCAGGATATGGCATCTGAGCCGCTGGGAAGCGGCCCACGTGTGGCTCCCTCAGCGTCCCAAGAAGGCAGAACCCCGACCACTGTCTTCACCTCCGTCGCAAGATGCATGACGTAACGGCGCCGTGGGCACGTCGAGAAACTCGCGCATGCGCACTTCGCCATGCACCGTCCGGAGGTGATCGGGGGATGCCGGCGGCAAGGTAATGCTTGCGCTGGCGGCCAGAGGATGCAAAAGTGCTATTTGGTATAAACGATGAGCATGTAAAAAAAAATCACATATTGTATTAAATTGAACTTATTAAGATCATATCCTAGAAAGTAATAATGACCCATTTAGTATGTAGGCACACGAGCTGTGTATTGGTGCAATATATCAACCTCTTTACGTGTGTAGTTGTCATTTATTAAACTGTATATAATAAATGCTGCAATACGGGAAAGTCATTAAATACTTTCCTGGTGCATGAAGGGAGAGGAGATAAAAGTGTGGGTCTCGTCTTTCTGCTCAAAGTCGGGCATTTAACCCGACGTGAGATTAAACCATTTTATCCTGAGAGTTACTCTATTATGGATATATGGTACACACTGTAGAACAAGAGATTGAGGGAAAGGCCTTGAAATTTTGAGCCCTGCATAGCTAAAAATATTAACAATCTTCCCACTCTTTGGATAGTTCTTCATAACCATTGTCCTAAAGCAGAACTACACTGCATCTCAACACCACAAACCAAAAATGCTATTTTATTCATCCATTTTTTATTTTGCTGAGAAATCACTTTGACAAACACCCTGTAGCATTTTTGGCTGCAGCCATCTTGAGTAAGGGCAGATGATTAATGTAGTATTTAGTTTCTAGAATCCATCTGCCCCTAACTCAGGAATGCAGATAGGAAGATGTGCTTAGATGAAAAAAAAAACATCCTACCCTTCTGAAAACTCCTGGAATGTATGATATCATTTGCCTAGGCCTGTAAACCAGGAAGTAACTAAAGAAATATAAAAAATAAACAATTAAACAAAACTTGACGTACTTTCCTATCAGTTTATTAATGCTAGCAGCATGAAGATGAAAAATAGTCAAGGTTGATTGGGAGTGTAAAGTTCCCTCCTGAAGACTCCTGGGATGTGTGACATAATTTGCCTAGGCCTGGAAACCAGGAAGTAACTGTAGAAATGTGAAAAGAAAACTTACAAATAAATCTGACGTGCTGTCCTATCTATTTATTAATGCTAGCAGCATAAAGATGAAAAATAGTCAATTGTTGATTGAGAGAGTAAAGTTTTGCTTTAAAGTGGTTCTAGAAGGCAGAAGGTTTTTTACCTTAATGCATTTTCTGCAATAAAGTGGTTATAAAGCCTAAATATTTTTTACGTTAATGCATTCCTAAAATTAAATGGCATACTTACCTGCTCTGTGCAATGGTCCTGCACAGAGTATTCCCAATCCTTCTTTTCTCGCATCCCCCCCCCCCCGGCACTCTTGGCTCCTTGGGCCTTGCCCCAACCGAATGCCCCCAGAATAAGCTGCATGCACTGGGGGCATTTTTACATGGGGGGGGGGCACACAGAGCATGGCTCGGCCCTGCCCCCTACTTCCTCCTCACTGGCTGCGATTACCAGCAGTGGGAGCCAATACTCCTGCTGCTGTCTGAGTCAATAAAGGGGGCCTCTGCTTTCGTGTACAAATCACTGGATTGGGATCGGGCGTAGGTAGGTATAAGGAGGGGCTGAATGCAGACTTTTTTTTACCTTAAAGTGGTTGTAAAGCCAGAAGGTTTTTTATCTTAATGCATGAAGATAAAAAACCTTCTGTGTGCAGCAGCCCCCCCCCCCTGAGCCTCCTTAATGCTTAAAGGGACACTAAAGGTTCCCGTTTAAAAAAAAAACAAACATGTTATACTTACCTCCACTGTGCAGCTGGTCTTCTGGGGTCCCTCGGCGGTTGTCTCGGCTCCTCCCCACAAGAACTAACCCCCTTAATGGGAGCACACTCCCATGGGGATTAGTTCTTGCAGGCGCGCTCCTGTGATATGGTCGGCAGCTATAGCCGCCGACTGTATCACTCGGCCCCGCCCCCCGTGTCATTGGATGTGATTGACAGCAGCGCAAGCCAATGGCTGCGCTGATATCAATCCATCCAATCTAGCCAATCAACGGCCAGACTGAGTGGAGAAGAGGATGTCGGGGGCGAGCACAGCAGGTGAACGGGCTCAGGTAAGTAAAACGGGGGGACTGGGGGGCGGTCATTACCAGGTTGCATTAAGGTGAAAAAAAACGAACCTTTACAACCCATTTAAATGAGCCCATCTCAATCCAGCGATGTTGTACAAGTGGCTCAGCTCCAGGTCTCTCCCTCCTGATTGGCTGAGACACAGCAGCGGGTGCCATTGGCTCCCGCTGCTGTCAATCAAAGCGAGTGAGACAATTAGGAAAGAGAGAGGGTGGGGCTGGGCTGCGGCTCCGTGTCTGAATGGACACACAGAGCACTGGCTGTTTGCTGTGAGGACACTCAGCAGGCGGGAGAAGCTAGGAACGCCGGCGAGGAACCCGAGAAGAGGAGGATCTGGGCTTCTCTATGCAAAACCACCACACAGAGCAGGTAAGTATGAAATCTTTGTTATTTTTAAGCATATGTTTCCAGCACACACAAAATATATACACCATAAATCAACGAAGAAACCAGATACAGTTTACATTTAACATTCTGAAGTTTAATGTGTATTTATTTTTTTTAATTTCTTTTTTTTTTTTTCAGTTTAAAAGCAATTTTGGCTGGAAAACCTAATGAAGGCTCTTTAGATTTGTCTGGACTCCCCCTTACTATGAAGGATCTGGAACGGGTGATAATTTATCTTCAGCACAATTCAGAAGAACTAGAAAATGTGGAACTCTGCTTTACCGAATTAACAGATGAAATGTTTGTACATCTCATGCCTGTCCTCAGTGCCCTTCCTCACCTAACCACTCTGGCCCTTAATGGAAACCGTTTGACAAAAGCCATCCTAAGGGAAATTACGGAAGCGTTAAAGGACTCCAAAAAGTTTCCCTGCATGACTTGGATTGACCTTGGCAATAACGTGGACATCTTCTCGCTGCCACAACCTTTTCTAGTTAGCCTCAAAAAGCGTTGTCCGAAACAGGGAAATCTGCCAACCATTTTAGAATTCGGAGAAGGACAATTAAGTGATCTAGAAAATCAAGATACTTCAACGGAAAACCAAGATGAGCAAGTTACCAGTGCTTCTGATAATAACATTATTCATCCAGAAAGCTAACTAAGATGCTTCCTAATGTAAAATGACTTGGTTACCTAAAATCCTGTTTAACACCTGGGAGATGGGTTTGAAGTAATGACCTTATTAAGCTCTAAGTTAACTGGAGCCAGTCTTATAAAATAACTACTTTGACACTTCCACCAAAAGCCAATGATGACATTGGCACTTTCTTTATCTTCTTTACCAATGCAATGGTGTTTTAGCTTCTACCTATCTAAAACTATTTTATATTTACCAAAAATATCTCTGGAACAGTTTATCCAGTATCTTATGATTTCAGTAAATCACAAGTTTATATAAATCTCTAGACTTCTAAACAAATTGATCATAAATCATTAGGTGTTTACTTGACGTGTAGTTTAGCCCTAGGGTGTATGCTAAATCTCACACATAAAATGATAAATAACAAATAATTATCACTTGTATTGAGATTTAGAGGAACTCCACAAAAGGAAGATGTGAATACATGTTGATGCTTTCGTAGCATTTGAATTGCGCTCACCTCCTTGCCCTTAGTTCACAGATCTTCTAGTCCTGGAGTACCTAATGACAGCGTAAGCCCTGTGGTCTCTATGTAGTATTTGTTGGATCCAATACTGAAGAAATAATGATTTAACAATGTCAATTAGTAAATGCCACTTAGCTTTAAAAGTAATAAGTTACACTGCCAGCTGTATCCCTCATGAGAGCACTACAGCGTTAGCCTTTATTACTTTCACCTGCAAACATACAGATTAAAATATAAAAAAACTTACAAAGATATGTAATTGAATATTTATTTTTTGCTATTTATATAAATATATGAAGCTATAAAAATTCCTAAAGTAAACCCTTTAACTAAAATACGTTATCTATATGTTAATGATATTTTAGAAGTAGTTTTCAATATTTTTTTTAATTTGCAGCTTTCATTAAAGAAATATTGATAATCTTGCCACGAAGGTCCTACCTCAAGTACTTCCTGTTCTAAGGTGTAAAATGTCCCCCAAATGCTCTCCTGCGTTGTCACCCTGTCACAAGCTCTCCCAATGAAGATTACAAGTGCACATTTTCCAGGAATGTTCCAATGCTCTCACCATCAAGAAACCCGTCCCGAAAAATGGCATTCAGCAGTTGCTGCAGTACATGTAGACAGAAAGGGGTTGATTTACTAAAACTGGAAAGTGCAAAATCTAGTGCAGCTCTGCATAGAAACCAGTCGGCTTCCACGTTTTTTTTAATTGTAAACGATCACCTTGTAAAACAACCCATTCAATTTAAAATAGAAATGAAAGGCAAAACATTTTTGTATAGATATATAAAAACATTATAAATACCTTTTCCTCTTTTTTATAAGTGATCACATTCCCTCTGTTCTTAGCTGCATAAGAGCTGGGGGGAGGAGAAGGAGCAGCATATTGAGCTTGACAGTGAATGGCTGTGCAGCAGGGTATGTCATGACAAGTCTGATCATTGGAGGAGAGCACATTGAGTTCCCAGCACAGCTGGAGAACTGACCATGCTGTTCTCTCCTGCTTAGTGTGGTCAGTCTTTAATAGAAAAGCAAGGGTTAATAGTACTAGCAGGAACACCAGGGATTTCACATAAAGTAAGCAATACAAAGAGAACAGGATACATTTTCAAGTACATGGTACAGCAGGCACATATCAGGAATATGAAGCATTGGGGAAACAAATCCTTTAATTGAACAAGCTGAAGTTAGAAGCGTATTGGCTACCATGCAGAGCTGCACCAGATTTTACACTCTCCAGTTTCAGTAGATCAACCCCAAACAGTCTACAGGAGCTCAGTAGTGCTGAAATGCAACACAAGATTAAAAAAAATGTGTTTTAATGTTTTTTAACAAAAAAAATGGTAATTCTATGGGCAAATTAAATTAAATTTAGTTAGGGTTTACATCTTCTATAAGAACATAAGTGGACCAACAGCATGATATATTTTTACATGGAAATATACAATAAATATGTGTTTCAGTATTACAGAATTTCCAATCACTTTTAGAACCTGACAGCTGTTTTAACAGCTATTGAGAATATAGTAATGCACATTTTATAAAAAAAATAACCTATTGTGGCTTTGAGGAAACAGTACATGTTAAAATCTAGAATATTTTCTGTAGTTTTCTAGGTTCAGGGTTTAGAGTAAACGCTTTCCTGGAGCTGAATGTGGTATGGTACCATTAAATTACAGTAATATTAGTACTGAAGAACACAATGGAGGGACACATAATGGCCTTATTAGATCATTCATGAAAATACGGGAAATAATTTAACTTCATTACTTCCATTTCTCACTTGAATGGCATATTACAAAAGCTGTACCCCAGCTTGGAAATCTCCTCTTAAGCCTCGTACACACGACCGGTTTTCTCGGCAAGAAAACTGCTGGGAGAGCTTTTTGCCGAGAAAACCGACGAGAAAAATAGAGAACCTGCCGAGATGCCGAGGTCATCTGTATGCTTACCTGTCCGAGGTAGCATACAAGGTTAGTGTGGGGCGTAGCAAGATGGCGGCGGCATCGAATGTGACGAGCGCTGGCTCGTCATAGTCAATGACGTCACCGATTTCTTGCCAGTCAAAAGAACGGCGGTTCTTTTGAATGGCTGTCAGTACACAGGGCTTGGCAAGACAAGCTTGCCAGGAATCCCATCTTGAAAACCGACGTTTTTTTTTCCGACGGGATTCCCGCCCGTGTGTACAGGGCTTGAGGATTTTAACTCCTAACCACCCTCTTATAATGTGGCCTTGACATTCCCTACTCAGGGATCATAAACGTTATCCTTCTTTTGCTGGATTTACTTATATTATTATGGATGATTCAGACTGGATCCCCTCAAAATCATGGCAAATGTCCCCTTAAAACAATCCTTCTTACATTAGGCAAAGTATGGTATGAGGGCTTGCATTCAATACTCAATTTAAACACAAATCTGTAGATTTCTATTTATTTGAATTGTGTAGTAGACTAGTAGTAATTGATTGCATTAAACTGGACTCGTTCTGTAAATCTGAAGGTGTTTGTTCACTTAGTTCTATAAAAAGCCACTTGGATGATTGTAAAAACACGTTCAACTTTACTTCTAGCTATACCATAATTTTAAATAAATGATACCCTTCACAGACATTAACTTTGTGCAGGACTATTCTGAGACTGAATTTGATCTACTTTGCATTTCTTTGGATGAAGCTGGTCCTACTGACCTCCATTCTTGTTGCTTCAAATGTTCGTCAGTAGTAGCAAAAAGTAGATGAAACAGCCGCTGACCATGAACCTACACTGAAACTAGCAGGCTAAACTGATTAAATGACTGTACTACCTTTAAAATGAGCACGTGCAAAGTGCAGTGTTCAGAAACCAAACCTATCATCAAAATCCATTTGTCTGGACCCCATGTGAAGAAAGGTAAAACGCGTCTTGGTTGAACATAACAATCAGTTGCTTGCTTTAAAGGTAGGTTCACAAAAGCTTGCATGGAGTGCAGGTTAGAGTCAGTGTAGGCTGTCAGTGCAGGGAGCAGAGCAAAGTCACATTTCAGCACATCCCACTGCTTACTCTTTTTTTTTTTAATACCGTATAGTGCAGGGTTCGGCAACCTGCTGGCTGCACCCGGCCCGCCACCACTAAATGTCCAGCCTGTCAGTGCACGTGATGAATTCACGTGCACCCGGCCTGTGGACATTTAAAGTGATTGTAACCTTATTAATCTATTTACTGCCTATCCCCTCTCCTTTATCAGGCGATAATGCACAGTGTTAGTGTTTATTGCAAACAATGCCTCTAAATACCTTTTTTTTAGAGATCTTCAGGCCGGTCACGTGACTCCCGGCCGCTCTGCTAAAGCAGGAAAGGCAAAGCTCTCCCTCTGACATCAGCCGGGAGGTCACGTTATCAATGTGCTGGCCGCTCGGCCCCTTCCGCTTTAACCCAGGGATCCAAGTAGCAGAGCGGCCAGGAGTCACGTGACGGGCCTGAAGATCTAAAAAAAAAAAAAAAAAAAAGTAATTGGAGGCATTTATTGCAATAAACACTAACACAGTGCTTTATCGCCTGATAAAAGATAAAAGAGAGGGGCAGGCAGTGACTTTTTGTAAACTTGTATATACTACTAACAGCGGCAGGATGTGGGGGTGGAGACGGCTCACACAAACACACAGAGCTGAAAGGCAGTCAGAGAGGAGGGAGAGAGGACAGAGGAGAGAACAGATGACAGAGGCACGTAAGCTGACCACGTGTTAGGGCTCAGCAGCCATAGTACACCGTGGTCAGTTTACAGAGGGGAGGGGAGAACCAGGAAGGATCAGCCAGGTATTTTACAGTTTAGAGAGGGTCAGGTTAGACAGCACAAGCACTGTGCTGTTTAACCTGCTATAAAGGAACAGGATACATTTTCTTATTTTTTAGGGTTACAAACACTTTAAGTAAGAGCAGAGAGGAGCAGGGAGCAGGAAGCTGAATGAGAACACGGGAGAGACGCACAGCAGCGCTGATGAGACAGTGGGAGCTTCCGGAGTTAACTTTACAAGGGATTGGTTGCTAGGTGGTCCGAACAACCAATCATCAGCTTGTTAATATGAAAAATTAACTCCGGAACCTCCCGCTGTCTTATCAGCGCTGCTGTGTGTCTCTCCCGTGTTATCATTCAGCTTCCTGCTCTGCTCTGTCTCCCTCTCTGCATGGGGCAAGGTAGGAAAGGGAAGAGCTGGGGGGCTGTGTAATATGCAGGGGGTGTGTGTAGGGGGGGGCTGTGTAATGTAAAGGGATCCAGATTATTATCTTCATTTATTAGCAGGTGAATGCGGCCCTCCATGCATTCTCATACATTGAATCCAGCCCTTAAGTGAAAAAAGGTTGCTTACCCCTGATATAGTGCATTGCATTACTGTGTGGTTACATGTGTGCCATCCAGGGCAGTCCAGTGCATTTTTCCGCACTGTGCCACATCACACCAGCATATTGGTGGGAACAGGGCACAAAAAACAATAGCAATGATCTTCATTTATGCAGTGCAGGAAAAAAAATGCAGATCACCGTAAATAATGTGAATGAGTCCTAAAATAGAATTCCAATCGGGGCAAAAATTGCCAATAAACTGTAAGGAGTTGCTTCATCCGGGTCAAGATGGACAAGGAAGGCCAGTGATATCTGACCCTAAAGAAAACTAAGAAAGATGTCAGTGGCAGCAACAGAGCGACGAAGGACATTGCAGTGCTGGAGGGGTTCCCTCTGGCAGGTAAGTCTGTGATAATGTGCATACTTGCACATGATACCAAAAACCCTTAATGTGGCCAGTGGAGTTTAATCTGCTTTAACCCTGCACTCACTGCATTTATTTATTTTCTCATTTCCTTGCCACTCGATCTGGCTGCTGGGGCTGAGGGTAAAAATCCCTGTGTAAACCCTAAATTAACTTGTTAGAATTTACACAGTAAGGCCTCCTTCACAAGGCTGGTAATCTGCATTCTGTGGATTATAGTGGTAAGTAGGCCTATATAAACTAATGACAGGCTTGGACATCCACTGTGCGTTTACCTGTGGATGTCCAAGCCTAGACACAGTTGACCAGCCGTGTGAAGGAGGCCGTAGGGACAATGTTTGGACAATGAGGAGGAACCAAGACTGTCATCTAAGAGAGGGGAAGTGAATCCCATACTGTTCCATGCCTGGAAATGTCAGGTATGTTTTTTTTCCCTGGGGCTGGGGGAGTAAAGGAAAGGTGAGTATATTGCGTCTAGTTGGAAGTTATAGGAACCCTTTGCTTTGCCCTGCTTGGATAAATAAGAGGTTACTTTAGGTGACAGTGCTGAATATAACCCAAGTAGGACTTGTGTATGGATGGGGGGACTGATCACTATTGGACTAGTTGGCCACTAAAGATAGGGCCAGACATTTTTAGAGGCATGCTCCATTTTCCTTTTAAAGGCGCAGAATGTTATGAAGAAATATTTTTTAAAAGCTCATAAAAAAAAAAAAAACCCTACAGATAATCAACAATTTATAACTGCATTTGTGCTTGGTCTGCAGTTTACTTTTTTTTTCCCAATTTCCCAGGTTAACCCATTCAGATATAACTTAGTGATCAATATTCATTAGAAGTAGTTTCCCTCTTTAGCATTGCTCTCTAAAGCTGGCCATAGATGGTGCGATTTTCTTTCCTGCAGGTTGCAGTCAATGTTGATGGGGGAATCCCTCCCTTGAAGCTTTTGTGTTGTCCCAGTGGGGGGAGGGAACAGGGAGCTGTCCCTGCCGGGATAACACATAGTGATAATTACTAGAAGCTATAGCCGCTGGCAAAAATTGCATTGGAAAATCCAACGTGCTGTTTGTACCCAAGTTGATCGATGGATCGACTTGGGTACAATCAGCCTGCCCCCTTACATTGTTCAAATTTCGACCAGTCCCTGCTGAACCAGCTGAGATCTGAATGGTCTATGGCCAGCTTTAGGGAGGAATAGTGATCAGGAAAAGAGATCCCCCTGATGGAGATATGCTATGGGCCAACAGAAGTGATGAGAAGACATTACCCAACTGTAATGACATGGGCGAATTTCATACCCCTTCACAATTAGGCTTTTATTAAAAGGAGCACAACCAGAGATACTAATAACTGTCACAAATATGTACGTAAATGTACTCATACCTTTGCAGAAATTAAGGTGTGTGATTTTTTTTGTTGTTGTTGAAATGGCTATGCACATTATTCCACTGTTCTATTTAATCTGCCATTACCGGCCATCAATCTTATCAGTAGCAGTTGTCAGTTATTCATCTTTTGGAAAAATTGTATGTCAGAACCACAATGCTACTTTTATTTCCAATATTTTTTATTACTGGTCAATTTCTGAAATTATTATTTTACATATTTATCAGTGAATGTCTTCAGAAGCTCATTTATATGAACCAACTTGTATTTACTGCCATTAATGATGTTCTGCATCCTAAGATGTCTACAGGTAGGCCATACCTGTATAGTTGTTTACATGTTTTACTGCAGAAAATAAAAAGGATTTTTAGAAGAATTTGCTATTAACATATAGAGCTAAGTGATATTTTTGTGACTGTGCCTTTTTCTGCATGGAGAAAAGTCTAAACATATGCCCAGGCAAATGAGTTTACTATGAATTCTATCTTTGTATCCTGAATGTAACAGGGCTGCGCATAGATATTAATGTTTGCTTTATGTCTATACTACAGGTCTCATCTATCACCAGAATAAGATTTTATAAATATTATATATGTAAATATATAAGAAATGAAAATTTTTATTCAGTTGCACAGTTTTAGGTATTTTTAACTTGTATGATGACTCTGGCTAAAAGTGAAACTATAAAAAATATAATACTGTAATATAAAAATAAAACAAATTGCTACCTAGACATAGAGTTCTGTTCCGTTTTGCAGATTTGACAGATGCAATTGAGAATGAATGAGGCAACTTGCCAAGATTTTTGTGACAACTAATGAGGTGTTTTATAATTTATATTTAATAAATAATCTTTATTTGCCACTAATAAACTGTCTATCAAGAGTTGATGGTCAGTGCGTTTTGGGTGTTATGCATATTATGTTTCCTCTTCATCAGGGCTTAAATTTAATTTGTGCAGGAGAATTCTGGACAGATGGTTAATACTGGGTTTTAATTCTTTGTAAATATTTTTTTTTAAAGTTACTCCCTAAAAGCTGGCTTTCCCTGGGCTCCACTGGACAAGATAAAGCCGCCTATAAGTACCACTGACCCTTTTGGAATCTCTACCAAATTGGAGTCCAACACCCCACTGCTCTAATCCCAAAACCTGTTAGATTTTTTTTTACTGATCTCGTGAAAACTAAAATCTGATTGGTTTATAGTGGTTATTACACCTTGCCTTTGCATTGCTGTGCTAAATAAGCCCAAAAGTGCACTGCATTAGATTGTTACAATTGAAACCACTGTTGAATGTTTTCAGTGGCATTTGATAAGCTTATCCCCAGGATCTTGTATCATAGTAATATCTGATTTTATTTGACCTGATCTGACCGCAGTGACTTTTAATTGGCTTTATAGCACAACCTTCTTTATAAAGTCAGGATGGGGGTAGGCTCTTCAAAAAGTACTTATCAGTATGAAATGCATTTGAAAGAATTTAGTTGATATACACTTTATCTGAAAATATACATAATAATAAACAGTGAAAATGGGAAATTTTTGTGCTAAATTTGGGCAGATTGTAACCTGCAAGTGTAAGATTATGTAGAATTATACAATGTTTTGTGGGGTGGTATGTGAGATTATACAATCAAACTTTTGCTGCTTACCATGTAACCTTATCCTTTCATATAATCAGCATTAGATTGTCAAAAATGTTTAGGCTGTGAAAACATCTTTCCTTAACAGTGTATTACATGGCACAGGTCACAAAATTGGACACTAGCAAAACAGCTGTAAGAAGAGTCTAGTATAACCTCTCCACCTCCTGGTATGCCTCAGTTTTTTTTTTTTGCTAGTGTCCAAGGATAACACATATCATCTCTACTCTTTTTTTATAGTTTTTTTAATCAAGATTTATCTTTCATCTAGCAAGTTTCTTCAGTGACTGCAGACCCAGGAGGGGCTCATTTTGCGATTTCTGGCTGATGCTTGGCATTGCCACGAAAGCTGTACCCACTGAGAAGAGGAAGCATGGCCATCCTGTAATGTGTCTGTTGGTACTTGATGCTGCATAAGGCCCTTGTCTAGATACCTATGGTGCATTGTGTTTTCTCACTCGCAGAGTGCTTTACAGGCCCAGGGCCACAGTGCAGGCTGTCTCTGGAGAACGCCTAGACTGCATGTCTGCCAGAGGTTCAAGGACTGTTGGGAGTTGCATATCCACTGGATCCTGCTCCTCTATCTCCTGATCTGCCTTGGGGTGCGGAGGGATTGCTGCAGCACTTTTGCTTGACCCCAACTGTGGTGAGTAGGGCTTTTGCCCATATTTTAGAGGGAGCCTGTGTTGGTGCATACCATTCGGTTCCCTCCTAAGGGGTTCATCAACTGAGCTCTGGCTGCGACACAGTTGCAGGGTTCTTGCAGTGACAGTGCAGTGAATCCACCTTTGTCCTATCATATGCAGTTTTAGAAGAAATATCCACAATCTCAGAAGTTCCGTTTCCAAATAATCTTATTAGACATCCAGTCATGCCTCGTACACACGACCGGGATTCCCGGCGGTAAAAAGTCCGCCGGGAATCCCGGGAGGAAAACCAAGAACCTGCTCTGTAACTTTCCCCCTGTACATAATAGAGGTTTTCCGGTCGGGAAAACTGCGGTGAGAGATTTGGCCGGGAATCCTGGCCATGTGTATGCTCCACCGCAGTGTTTCCCATAGGAAAACTGCCGGGTTAAAAACCGCCACGAATCACGGCGGGAAAAAAAAGAACATGTTCTCATTTTTCCCGCCGGGTTTCCCGGCAGTTTTCCTGTCGGGAAAACTGCGATGGAGCATACACACAGCCGGTTTTCCCGGCCAAAAGCTCTCATGGCAGTCTTCCTGCTAGGAAAAACAGTCGTGTGTACGAGGCATCAGAGTTGTTTCCATCTTGATATCAATATGTGGAGCTTTCTCCAATTTGCCCACTAGTTTATAGTATCGTCATTTCATATTACAGATATACAGTATTATATATGACATCTTCCTAAATCCCATGATGCACAAATGTAAAGGAACTTAGAGAAGGCAGTCTGAAAATAAGTCAAGAAATAATATAGTAGATTTAGGTTAGGGTTGCTCTGATATGCCCCAAAGACAATCCCAGCGTTTTAGAACCTCGCACTTACTTCTCACCCTGTAACACTTTGGGTGTAATAATTTTTATTGTAGAGTAAAGGAGGTATATCAATTTAACAGACAATCACCCACACAGGGGTACACCATAGGAAGCATAACAAAAAGGTGCTGGCTGGACAAGCCCAATCAAATGACTTTAATTTAGTATAAACTATCCACTGAGCGACCTAGTGGGATAAACCAAAGGTCCATACAGGTCACCAGGGCCTAAGGGCCAACCAACAGAGGCCTACGTTGTAGGTGCACTGGTGAACAGTGGATGGCAATGCTTGTGCTGATCTATTTAACACCCCCGGCACAATTTGGGGTGAGCTATCTGTGGAAAAATACAGAAGAAAAGAAAATAAGTTTTAGAATTAAGCCACAAAGGCTGCTTTTCTATCAGAAATAGGCCCTATGTCCGGGGGGCCAGGGTCCTTAAAGGCAGGATAGTCCGAAGGCGACCAGAAACATAAATGCAGCGGCAGAAGAAAGAGAAAAAAGGGAGAAGACAAATAAGTAGTAGAAGAGTCTCCACCAGATGACAACCTCGGGAGGCTTCACACAGTGCACTAGACACACTGTACCAGAGAGAGAAAGCCAAAAGCAGCCTTACGCCGGGCCACTCTGGAGCTCAGGTCGGTAGGGGAAGACTGCTTGTGCCCCCTTATTGATGGTTCTATGGAGGTGCTAGCAATATTTTGGGGGGTGCTAATAGCATACCCAAGCACCCTCCAAGCTCTGGCCCTGATTGAATGGTACTTCCAATGGCTCTGTATCTTTTTCCTGAGATTCGCTGTTTCCAATCACAACAATATACAGGGCTGTTTGTTCGCAAGTGTCCTCCCAGAACAATAGGATAGCAGACCCACAGAATATATATGGTGTCAGGTCCGCAAGAGGTTAATGACTATTGTCTCGACACAGGTGCACTTTAGGGTTGAACTTCATTACATTTTAATATCACCACACAGGTCAACTGTAAAGTTTAAGTCTAAAGGGGGTTAGAATTTTACACACAATACTTACTGGATAATTGGGGTTCATGTCTATACAACCCATCTTCCCCTAATGAACATGCCAATTCCCCTGTACATGATGCTGCCTCTCTACCTCATTACATTACTGTAGAGCGAGTATTCAAACTCTTCACAATGGGGGCCACATCCTATATTTGACATATATTCATATGAACAAATTAAATTAAATAAAATAGTGACCCCTAGTGGGAGTATTGCATATGACACCAAAAATATATTATATATGTCACAGGGAAAGTGATATGTGCAACCAGTGATCTCTAGTGGGAACAAAAATTATAACACATATATATATATCAGGCAAAGTCCATTAATCCAGTGATATCTTCTGTGAACTAATGCTGTCCACACACAATCCAACGGTGAATGATAACAAAATTAGTGACTTAACACCACGTGGACCCTCCACCAGTCACACTATGCGCTCACCTCCCAGAGTGGCCCCTAATTGGACCAAGTAGCACCTTCCCCTTTGGGGTCTCAATCCAGGATCTTTAAGCTCCCAATAGTAAACTCCTGCAAGTGTGATCTCTCATATATGATGTGAGCAAAGAAACGCATCAGGGCAGGGCTTGTGACATCATCTCATCGTTTTTAGGAAGTACACGATCACCCATGAGGGCAGCAGGGCCGAGGACTTGCAGATGATTTTGTGACCCCCAGGGACAGATCTATATATTTTCACGTTCATCACCTGTATGCACCAGGGATAGTGCATTCCTAAATGTGAGTGAAATAGTTGTTTTAAATAAATTTTGTTTTACAGTATTACACTATGTTAGTTCCTTTTTTACCCTTATGTTGCCATCATAGAGTGATCACACTTGCAGGAGTTTACTATTGGGAGCTTAAAGATCCTTGATTGACACCCCATAGTGTGACTGGTGGAGGGTCCACGTGATGTTAAGTCACTCATTTGTTATCATTCACCGTTGGATTGTGTGTGGACAGCATTGGTTCACAGAAGATATCACTGGATTAATGGACTTTATATATGTGTGTGTTATAATTTTTGTAACCACTAGAGGTCACTGGTTGTACATATTAATGTTAGTTGGTATATGTGTTATAATTTTTGTACCACTAGAGGTCACTGGTTGTACATATTAATGTTAGTTGGTATATGTGTTATAATTTTTGTAACCACTAGAGGTCACTGGTTGCACATATCACTTTCATTGTGACATATATAACGGAAAATTTATATCAAATACTTACCGTAATTTTCCTTTCCTGATGGACTCCATGGCAGCCTACGTGTGGGTTAATCCCGCCCCTCATACCTCATAGGACCCTTCTCCCATAAATCTTTGCTCTGGGCCAGAGGCCGTGTTCCATAATTTAGCCTACTCCAGCCACTGGGAGGGAACTCCTGCTGCCATGGAGTCCATCAGGAAAGGAAAATTACGGTAAGTATTTGATATAAATTTTCCGTTTTCCTGACAGACTCCATGGCAGCCTACGTGTGGGAAATAACTAGCCATACACACCCGGGTGGGCAGAGTGCTGGACAAAAGAAAAAAGGTTTAATTGGCACCATCAACAGACAAGATACGTAAACCACTACGCAGTAGTGTGCCATGAACGTGTTAATTGAAGACCACAAGGCCACCTTGCAAATAACTTCTGGAGGCACGTGACGTGATGCCGCCCATGATGAAGACACTTCTAGTTGAGTGAGCAGTCACCGCTTCTGGAGGCGCCAAGCCCTTGGCTTTATAGGCCCACTGAATGGCCTGAACAATCCATGCTCCGATAGATCTGGAAGAGGCACGCATTCCCTTATACTTCCTGTGAAAAAAACGAGCAGGTGGTCGGTCTGACGGAAAGAAGCTGTAGCTTCAAGATACTGACTCAGAGCTTTTCCAACATCTAAGGGATAAACACTGGAATCCTCGGTAGATCTGAACGTTGGAAGAGCAATCTCCTGATTGTCATGAAACACAGATGCCACTTTGGGGTTTGAACCCAACATAGGAATTAAAAAGTTTAAAAATGGCCCCTTGCATCCCTGAGAGCTGATTTCAGAGACCCTCTTGGCCGATGTTATAGCCACCAAGAAGACAACTATTAGAGAGAGTCATTTGACAGAAGATTGATCTTCATGTTCCAACTCTCTACCTAAGAAAAAATCCAGGACAAGGAGAAGATCCCAATTAGAAAAACTTGGCTCTGAGGTCTGAGCCTTATTGCTCCTCTGAAAAACTACTGAGTAAGAGGGTGTCTAGCCCAGGAAACACCCGTAAAGGCAGAGATTACAGCGATTTGGACTCACAGCGAGCTGACTGACAATGAGAGATCCAATCCTGATTGTAAGAAGCCCAGGATATCATGTATCTTTGGGTTATTGCAAGAACCTGCAGTGGAAGAGGTGTAGTCTGAAAACTTTTTCCAAATCCTCTGGTAGATCCTGTTGGTGCCTGTTCTTCTGGCATTTAATATTGTGGAGATGGCCCTACTTG
The DNA here is from genome assembly GCA_029206835.1 of Rana muscosa. Classification (NCBI taxonomy): domain Eukaryota; kingdom Metazoa; phylum Chordata; class Amphibia; order Anura; family Ranidae; genus Rana; species Rana muscosa. The sequence goes on along the minus strand of CM055117.1, from coordinate 169,121,786 downwards.
GACAGCCTAGGGCCTCCAACCTTCCCCTCTCAAGAACCAGATCATCAGATGTAGATGGGTCGGGCATGGATGTAGAAATGCCCCTTGTGATAGGAGATCTGGTCTGGAGGGTAGAGGAACTGGGTCCCGGAAGCTGAGTTGCATCAGCAGTGGAAACCATGGCTTGTTTGGCCAGTACGGGACTATTGCCACTATCTCTGCTTCTTCCATCCTGAGCCTCGACAAAAAACGGAGAATGACAGGAACCGGGGGAAAGGCATAGGCCCTGTGGAACCGCCAATGGTCTGTCAGAGCATCTACCCAAAAGCCTGGGGATACCAAGACCTTGTTTAGTATCTCACTAGTCTGAAGTTGCATGGGGAGGCAAACAAGTCTACTTCCGGAATGACTCCCAGGGACAGGACCCACCTGAAGACTTCGGGGGAAAGTCCACTCGTTGTCCAGAGAAACTCTCAACAGAAAATCTGCCTGAACATTCTGGACTCCAGGGAGATAGACAGCTGTCAGGTTGGCCAGGTTTTCTGGGCCCAGATCATGATGGACTCTATTTCCTTTGACAGGGAGAGACTGGGAGTACCCCCTGTCTCTTGATGTATGCGACTGCCGTTGTGTTGTCCAGTCTTAGGAGGTCTCCTGCTGTTAAGTGGTGAAAGGCCTGCAGAGCGCAGAACGCTGCCTGGAGTTCCAGAACATTGGAGACTATCCTGTGAGAGAGAAAATTCCATATGCCTTGGGCTACTTCTGTCAGCCCCTGTTGCTGGCATCTGTAGTGATGGTGACCCAAGACACAGGTGCGATGGAGTGACAATTGAGGAGGTTCCTCTGTTGTAGCCACCAAGGAAAGCTCTCCCGCATAGATGAGGTTATTTGGATGAAGTGATCCCGAAGCCCTGGATTATACTGCTGGAGGAAACCCTTCTGGAAGGGCCGCATTTTCCACTGAGCCCACTTTACCATGGGTGTTGTTGCCACCATGGTACCAATGATCTTTAGGCATTGAGAGGCTTGGAGATGAGGACGACATTGCAAGCCAAACTCTGTCCCGGATCACTGGGATTTTTCCAGGGGTAACAAGATGGTGCTCTTGATAGCGTTGAAGTGTGCCCCGAGGAGTACCAGGGACTGTGTAGGATCCAGATGGCTCTTTTCCAGATTCAGAAGCCAACCAAACTCGAGTAGAGTGGAGATGACCTGGGATCTGTGGATTAGCAACTGCTCCTTGTCCCGAGACAACAGCAGGTCGTCTAGATAGTGATACAGACGGACACCTCTGGTCCTGATCAGAGCCACGACAGCCAACAAGTTTTGAAAACACACGAGGCGATGTAAGCCCGAAGGGGAGACAGGTGAACTGCAGACGGATTTAATCGACAGCAAAGCGAAGGTATTTCTGGAATTCTGACGCTATCGGAACATGGAAGTAGGCGTCCTTCAGGTCTATAGAGACAAGCCAATCGCCTGGTTGGATTGCTTGACTGATCATGAGTAGTGTCTCCATCTTGAACTTCTCCTTCTAGATAAAATAATTCAAGTGGGTTAGGTCTATAACTGGCCTCCAGGACACGTTTTTCTTCAACACCATGAAGAGGGGCGAGTAGACCCCTTAAAACCTTTTGTCATCTGGAACTGGAATTGCAGCGCCCTGAGCCACAAGAGAGACAGGAGAATTCGCTTTTTCTCTTCCGAGAGAGGCAAGGATGCTGACTCGCTCTGTTTTAGGCAGGTGAAATATCATAAAGACTTAGGGGATTCTTGTCCACCGGAAGATGCCCCTTTTGAAAACTTCTGGCCTGAAGGCTGTTTTTTCTTCCAGGTCTTCTTGAACTCACGGCCAGGCCTATAGTAGCGAGCATTCCTTGCTCGATCTGAACTTTGCCTGGGCTGTGTTCTCTTCTGGTTTAGCAGACGGCGATCCTGGGAAAGGAACCCCGACTTGCCCCCTGTGGCACGGGTGAAGGCAATGTCCGATATGTTCCCAAAGAGGGACGAACCCCCAAATGGAATCCTGCACCATGCCTGCTTGGAGGCAGGGTCAGCTACCCATGGGCGCAGCCACAAGGCACGCTTAGCCGTGACAGATGTCAGCATGATCCGAGCCACCAGGCGAATTATGTCTAGGGAAGCCCCACGAGAAAAGCCAACGTCAACCTTAGCCCATGAATAGGTGAGCTCCTGGCCAGTTCTTCCGAGATGCTCCTCAGAGAAGCATCTACGTCGTCTGTCCAGACTTCCATCGCTTTAGAAAGGGCTGCGAGAGCTAGAGCTGGTTTGCAGGTCATACCCGCTGTAATGTAGATCCGCTTGAGGTCGGTATAAATTTTCCACTCCAGGCAATTCTTAAAGGAAACAGTATCCTCCAATGGGAGTGTGACGTGCCTCACCATCCTCATTAGGGCTGAGTCAATGAGAGGAGCCGACTCCAGGTGTTTTACATCCTTGCTTTTAAATGGGTACATTTTTGATACCTTCATTAACAGGCAATTCTTCCTTTCAACACCACCCCATTCGTCGGTAATTATTGCGCTGAGTTCACCCAAAAAGGAGAAATTAGGGTGTTCTTTTTTGAGGTGTTTAAAATATTTCCTCTGTTTGGAGGGTGCCTCCACTGGCTCTTCCATCTCAAAGCTTCTTTGACAGCTTTTGACCAGCTGTGGTACTAGGGCAAATTCAAAACCTGCACCAGGGTCATCTACCTCCACCTCACTGTCTGAGGCTTCAATTGAGGAATGGCTCGGCTGTGAAGGGCCTGGAGCCTTGAGATCATCCCTAATAGGGACTGACATAGTGTCACCAGCAGGGTTGTGGGTATGACCAGAATCCCCTTTACTCAGGGACTCATGGACCACCTTTCTGACCAGTGCTTCCACTTGTTGGTCTCCACCCTCTCTTTCTTATGCGACTTTAGAAAAGCACCGCTCGCAGAGCGATTTGCCTTTAGGAACCTGGGCCCCGCATACCCAGCAGGCTTTCCTCACAGAGTGGCTGGAGTGGCGGTGAGAGTGACGCCCAGAGGTGGTTTTAGACTCTTATCTGTGGTACCTAGATCTAAAGGAAGATCTGACGTCTGGACCTTGAAGAGGAGTGACAACGTTGAGACCTAGGACGGTCTTTGCCGTGCTTTGGTGTTCAGACCTAGAAGAGCTGAGTGAAAAAGAAAGGGTTAAGAGCTCCTGAATGAGTGAACCCAAGCATCACAGGTAGAAAAGAAATAAATCCTACCTGCAGCGCAAGGGTTGGCCACAAGAGGGCGGTGACAGATCCATGGCAAGGCAGTTTGAAAGTGAAATGAATCATTAAAGCGTTATGAGAAACAGGAGTGACAACAGGCATGAGAGAGCACATAACAAAACATAGCCAGCACCCAGGGAGCCTGCAGCAAACAATTTACCTTGTAAACCAGAGCCCAGTGCCTGGGTAAATACCGCATAAGCCTGCAAGTCATCCCAAGTAATAGCTGCTTTGACAGCTATTTAAATGTGCCACCGTAAACGATGTCACCGCCCCATAGCGGTTGCCATCCGGTGGCGGCCAATCGCATGCGTGACCGCCGCCGCCATTTTGGCAAAACTGCGCCTGCACGAACCAAGCACGGAATCTTTGTTCACGGCTTGCGGATGCGCAGCGTCTTCCTGAAACGGCGAGCTGGAATGCAGCTGCGCTCCAGCCGCCGTGGCCACTCACTGGAGCTTGATAGAAAATAAGGAGACACACAAAACACAGAGATACGGCTGCCATATAAAAGGAATATATTTGTACATTACCACCACCACGGCACGATCCGGACCAGAACCTGGGACTGGGGAACTGTTCGCTCGACCCACCGCACGATCGGGCGTTTACAAAGCCTCCCGCTAATAGCTGGGACGTTTGGCCATATTGCCGCTTGCCTGCCAATGGCCAGGTTAGTAAGCTCTTCATGGTATCACATCATATCGCCCATGTCCACCTGCTAATAGCTAGGATTGCTGGACTGCAGAGAGGATCACCGCTAACCACCAACGTATCGCCGTGCACACCGCCAGGCCTGGATTACAGGAAAACTTCATGGAAAGGTAAGACTATATCTTGGTCCTAGGAGGAGGACAAAAAAAGGAACAGGGCCTCTGGCCCAGAGCAAAGATTTATGGGAGAAGGGTCCTATGAGGTATGAGGGGCGGGATTAACCCACACGTAGGCTGCCATGGAGTCTGTCAGGAAAATATATTTTTGGTGTCATATGCAATACTCCCACTAGGGGTCACTATTTTATTTTATTTGTTTTGTATTTACAGTGTACATCACATAGTATTTTTTTGGAAAAGAGGGAGCGCGTCACATGTTTTTCTTTTTATGCTGATCTGCTAATAACAGTTTGTGTTAAGCAGCAACCTCTTAGATTTAAAATATAGCACTTACTTTATATTAGTAGCGCAGAAGTAAATTTATTTTTAAATTAAATGCATTACTTGGAGCTTTTTTGTAATCAGCATGATTTGTCACTACCAGCACCCTTGCCAATGAACCCTCATATTACCTCAGAGTGCTTGCTATCTAGATGCTCAATTTACCCTGCACACACTCCCCTATCTCTTAGTTCCCTGGCATTTCACACCCCTTGCCATTGTGCTCTTCTTTCTGGAAGTCATGGACTCACCCTCTTCCCAAACACCTAGCACCCTTTGCCAGCTCCTCCTCTCTGCATTACCACCATCCTTGCCATCCAGGTTTCCTAAACACACCAGTCATCACTCCCTTCTAATATTTGCATTTGTCATGCAGGTCTCTTTACACCACCCCTTCAGTCATCCTCCCTTGCCGCTATGTGCCCATGATACAGTTTCTCCTGCTATTGAGTCACCCTCATTTTAACGTGTGCACCATCTCACTTCCGGAACCCCCCAATTCCCTACCTTAACTCAACGCACCTATGCCACTCTCTCCCAGAACACCTACGGTGGCATCCAGGCCAATCACAAGCAATTGTATCAATCCAAGCATACTGCACCTGGGATTTAAATGCACAATCTCATGTTAGCACAACTAATTCATTTACCTTCTGAGCTACGGCCAGAACTGCTTGTGATAGCTCCCAAAAACTTGGGCTTTTTAGAAATAGAAACCAGGCACTAAACCTACAACTGGTCAAGATACGTTTTTTTTTTTTAAACAATTTAAGAATGGTTTCTATATCTAGTAAGGTCTCAATTTTGGAAAATGCCACAAACTGTTCTGGCCATAGCTTACCAGGTACAGCATTAGCCTGGTTTACATACTGTATCTAATACAGGCCAACTTTTTGCCATCTCTCACAAGCTGCTCTGGCTGTGACTTATAGGGTAAATGGGAATTGCACCATCTCACTTACAAAACCTCCAATCTGTATTTGGGCACATGTAGATGGCGTTTTACATAGTAGCCCAAACCCCTTCAGTAAGGAACTTGTTCTGAGAACCCACCAGTGGTGATAGGGTTTATGGTATATCAGCGGATTTCTCATACGCGTCTTATATACCTCTGCTCAGCTGTTTTGCTGAATGTAGTGAAAAGTGTCTTAATAGAAATCCAGATGCTTTGTACTGTGCTTGGAAAAACTGTTCTTATTTATTTCTATCCTATCTGTATTCTTACCCTTGCTTGCAATGCTGGAAAAAAAATATATAACAAAACAGAAGATTTGTGAGGAACCAGAGAAAATGATTACCAGGCTGCACGATTTCCAAAAATGCATGCTTTATTTTTTCTATACAAGATGCAGCAGTTCACAGTGACATGTATGAAGTAATACAGAACTTAAAGAGGATGTAAACCCCCAAAAAATGTTTTTCATTAAGGCTTGCACCTTGTACAGTATAGGATTTCATGTCATCTGTGCCCAGTCTTGCCACGAAGAGTTAATCCAGCTCTGAGCAGTTCTCTTATCTTTCTTCAGTAAGATAAAAACTGACACAGAGAAAATAGGATTTTTGTACTCACCATAAAATCCATTTCTCTGACGTCCATGGACTGATACAGCTGGATACTGTAAACGTGTGGGTATATAACCCTGCTCGCAGGAGAAGATCTAGGCAGAATGTTAGATGTTAGAAACATTCTAGAACAAACCAGAGCTGAACAGCCCCGCCCAGGGGGGCGGTCCCTCCAGACATTACCCTCCCACCTGCAGTCAGCAGACCTCAGTTCGTAACAAAGCAGTACAAACCTTAAAAGGAAGGGTGGGTGCTGTGTCAGTCCATGGACGTCAGAGAAATAGATTTTACAGTGAGTACAAAAATCCTATTTTCTCTTATCATCCATGGACTGACACAGCTGGATACTGTAAACGCGTGGGACGTCCCAAAGCAGTATCAGAAGGGTGGGAGCAGTAGTAAAGGAACAATCAAAACTTCACTCCAAACAAGCAGAGCTCCTGAACGGAGGAGTTGCAACATTAAACAGTGGCCTGCAATGCTTTGCGGCTGAAGGGAGCATCCGAAGATGCAGCAACATCAACCTTATAAAATCTTGAAAAGGTATGAACGGGCGACCAGGTCGTCGCCTTGCACACTTGTGCAACCGACGTTGATGTCGGAAGGTCCAGGAAGCACCAATTGCCTTGGTGGAATGCGCCGCAACCGGAAAGAGAGGCGCCCGCCCTTTAAGGGCATAGGCCTGTATGACGGTCTGCCTGATCCACCTAGAGACAGTGGCAGATGACACCGCTTGGCCCTGTTTTGGACAGAACACAGATTTCCAAATGGAAACAGTAGCAGACAGGTACACTCGTAAGGCTTGTACCCATCTTAATGTATGAAGCGCAAACTCTCAGGGATGCGATGGGTGAGGACACAAGGACGGAAGAACAATGTCCTTCTTAAGGTGAAGGGCAGAGACCATCCTTAGAAAAGAAGGAAGGTCGTGGGCACAACACCGCCATATCCTTATGGAGGACCGAGTAAGGCGACTTGCAGGACAAGGCCGCCAACTCAGACACCCGTCTAACCGAAGCAATGGCCACTAAGAAGGCCAACTTCCGGGACAAGGTCAAGAGAGGAATCTCTCTGATATTCTCAAAGGGATGTTCTTGGAGAACCAAGATGCATCAAATTCAGATACCAAGTAGGGAGAGGAGGCTTGACAGGGGGGATCACATGGCGAACCCCCTGCACAAAAGGTGCTAATCAAGGAATGGCCCAGTAGCGGTCGTTGAAAAAGACAGCCCGGGCCGAAATCCGACCCTCAAAAAAAAAAGGTATGCAAGGCCAGCTTTTGGGTCACACCACACTGTAAGAACAGCAAAATCCTGGGAACGGAATACATCAGAGGACGCCACTCAAGTTCCTCGCACATAGCGGTGTAAGCCTTCCAGGTACGGTGAGATATCTTTCTGGAGGAAGATTCCTGTGTCAACAACATAGAAGAGATGACCGAATACGAGAGAACTCGGTCCTTCAGCACCTGGCTTTAAACAGCCATGCCATTAAAGCCAAGGACTGTAAAGCAGGATGAAGTATGGGATCATGAGACAGAAGGTCCACCCCAATAGGCAGTCGCCAGGAACGTCTGCGACTAGCCAAAGTAGATCGGCATACCAATGTCGCCTTTCCGGAGCACTGGAATGGCCTCAGCCCCTACTCTGCGAAGCCGGCGAGGCAACAACAGTAGCGGAGGGTAAGCATATATCAGGCGATACTGCCCCCACTGGCTTCCAACGCGTCTGACGCGTCCGCCCAGGGGTCCCTGGACCTGACCACGATCTTGCCACCTTGCGACTGAGTCGAGAGGCCATAAGGTCCACTTCCGGTGCCCCACCTCCGGTAAAGGAGGTGGAAACACCTCCGGATGCAAGGACCCTTCCCCTGCAATGCACACGGCCGACAGGACGGTCTTGCAGCGAGATGTATGAAAATCCCAAAGGGACTCCGCAATGTATCGGAGAAGGGAGGCCCCGGTGTACAGGGTGCCTCAACTGTTGGCCAATAAAGGCAACTGACTGCTGGGACTGCTCCGGACTGGTGTAAACTCCCCTCTAAGGCACAGGTCTACAGCCTGGTCATCGTATTCAAGGCCCTGTGGAGTGAGATATTCTCTACTCACACACACACCAGGACTTATACTGGTGTATGTTAAGCCTTCTCTCTTTACCGTGATAGTTACAACCCCAAAAGTCCTGGAGGACATTACCTGTCGCTGTACACAAACAGCCTTCGCCCAGCAGTATACCCAGCTGTTGTTCATTGTGATTTTTACTATGGCTGGCTGTTTGTTACCGACAAATAGCCAATCAAATCTTACATAGGTGTGTGTTGCCATCGGCAGCACATTATCCGGCCTATTACTGTGCTCCTGAAGAAGCGGTAACCCGCGAAACTAGTAGAGCAAGTCAAGACCACACATGATACACTGGACCTATGGCTCTCGTTAACTTGCTTCATACAATTACTGTTTCTCTAGCCTCTGGTTTGCTGGAATTGCATTCCAATTAAGGTGGAATGCTTACTTGTTACATACCTTGAAGTATTGTTAAAGCGTAAACCCAAGCCCTGTATCCAAGTATAAACAAACAGGCATTGTTTAAATGTTTATATGTATTTTTTCACTACTCTGTTTAAAAATAAATACCCCTAGTTTTTTACCAACATTTATCCATGTGCCACCAAAAGTCAATTTTTTCTAGTTTATTTATGTTTCTCCTATGATATTGGGACGTTGGCACATTTGTATATGTGCATCCATAGTGTCACCCTGTGAGGATGCACGTTTAAGCAATTGTTTCGTCAATAAAGGCAACTTGACGGAACTTCCCTAGAAACTCGGTCAGAGGACTAGTACCTCAGCCTCCACAGGTGGCGCAAACTCACCCCAGGCACAGAGACCCTAAAGGCTAAAGCAGTTGCAGTGCACCTGCTATATGACTGATGGATGAAGCAGAGGCTTTTGCCCAGTCATTGAGCTACAAAAAACGCCAGAGACGCAGCCACTAACGGGCGTAATGCTAACCTCAGCCTGGCGAACACAGTCCAAGTTCTAATCACCACTGAAAGCAGGTGGAAAGTGATACCCCTGAAACCAGGGATCCTTGTGACAATACTCCATCCAGCAGCTACCCATGGATAAGTGCTGATTGTACAAACACATAGTTTATACTATGTATTGCGTCAAACGCGCAAATAGAGTGTGGGAGGAAACCCACCCAGCCACAAAGAGCATAATACCACCACATACGGCGTATGTAGTTTAGTATGTGTGGATAAACCTATTAAACACGTATATACTGTGCCAGCGACGAAGGCGCGCACATCATCGGGGCTTGGACGTAACCCAGCCACGCAGATTGCGTACACAACTGTGTAGGTATGTTAGCCTGCGAATAAACAAATTGCACATGTTTATACTGTGCATAGCGCTGAGAATGCGCACACTATTGGAACGCAGGGGAGAAACCTGAGCACCCGGATGAAACCCATGCAGACTGCATACGCATACCATGTAGGTATTATAGTATGTGTGCTAAACATTTTGCACAAGCCCATGTGTGCATAGCACCGAAGGCGCGCACACTGTTGGCACGTGGGAGGAACCGAAGTACCCCACGCATACTCAGAGAATGCAATACCTACAATTACTGTGAATGTATTTAGTGTAGTGTATAAACATAATGTGTAGGTTTACACCGTGTATTGCACCAAAGACATGCATGTCATGTAGCGTGGGCGGAAACCCACGCAGACTGCATACGCATACCGTGTAGGTATTATAGTGCGTGTGCTAAACATTTTGCACAAGCTAATGTGTGCATAGCACTGAAGGCGTGCACACCGTTGGCGCGTGGGAGGAACCGAAGTACCCCACGCATACTCAGAGAATGCAATACTTACAACTACTGTGAATGTATTTAGTGTAGTGTATAAACATAATGTGTACGTTTACACCGTGTATTGCACCAAAGACATGCATGTCATGTAGCGTGGGCGGAAACCCACGCAGACTGCACAGACATACCAGGTAGGTATGTTAGTATGTGGATATCCAATCGCACAAATTTAGACTGTGCATAGCGCCGAAGCGCCCATACCAATGGAGTGTGGGAGGGAACCGGAGTACCCGGAGGAAAACCACACAGACTGCCTACACATACCGTGTAGGTATTATAGCATGCGTGATAAACATTGAACATGTTTAACTGTGCAGAAGACCAAAAGGCGCACATACCGTCAGCGCGTGGGAGGAAACCGAAACACCCGGAAGAACTCCACGGAGACAGCACACAGATACTGTGTAGGAATGATAGCATGTGAATCAACATATTGCACATGTTTATGCTGTGCATTTCCATTGGAGCGTGGGGGGAAACTGGAGTACCTGGAGGAACCCCACGCAAACAGTATACTCATACTGTAAACATGTATAGTATGTGCAATAAACATATTGAACATGTCTATACTGTGCGGAGAGCCGAAGCGCACCTACCATGAGAGCGCGGGAGGACACCGGATCCCCCGCCGACCCAGAGAGTATAATACATACATATACTGTGAATGTATCTGGAGTCATGCATAAACATATTTTGTACGTTTATATCATGCATAGCACTGAAACACAGCATTGGAACGTGGGGGAACACTCACGCAGACACAGAGACCAATAACACATACATACATACACTGTGAATGTATGCAGTGTAGAGGTAGAGGATGAGTTTAAATAATGGCACAGAGGCGCATAATCTTCTCTGTATCATTCCAACCTGCTTGACTGTGCTGCCGAAGCAGCATGCAGGTAACAAGTAACCTCTGATCCTCAGACCGTGTGTCTGTCAGAGCTCAAGCGTTCCCCAGGAAATGGTGGGAAATGTTGCCTCAGGATATCACACAGAAGGCTCACAGGGACCAGAGACATAAATGAATAAAGTCCTCCCCCCACCATGTATCATCCATGCTGCTCTGAGGCAGCGTGTGTGGAAAACAGTGAGGAAGCTGTGTAAAAGAAAGGCTTGTCACAGCAATTCCAGCTTGAGCGTGTTCCTCACATCATCGATGAGATCACTTACAAGCGCCCTGTCATTCACTGACACAGAACTGGAGTCTTCCTCACAAGGGAATGTCCTGTTCATAAATATTAAATATTCAGAGCTAGGGTCCTGAGCCCAATAGCTAGGCCCATATCTGACTCAGAGCACTCCATCACTAAATATTTTTGTGGGGAGAGGGGGCTTATAGCTCCTTTTGCTCACACACCGCTTCCATTCTGACAGGAATGATTCCAGGACTGCTGACAACTGGTCCATAAGGACCCCAGGTGCAGGAAACATATGAACATGTTTAACTGTGCAGCACTGCCAGTTGCCCCAGGCAAGTGTGGAGAGCAGGTCTATCAGACTCCATAACGCCACCCTCTGAGACCTTATACACTATACAGTGAATATACAGTCCACCCACTGGCTACGCTGAGGCTGAGGAGGGGATACCCAGAGGACCCACCAACCCTTAAGGACCGCTCAGTCTGTGAGGAGATTGTGAGGGGATTCGCGCCGCTGCTAGAATCGAAAATAAATGCGCGGCGGCCACAAGAAAATGGGCGCCGGCCGCAGCTACAACTGCGCCATTGAACGCCAAGATGGCCGCCGAGCGCGAAATAATCACCTCACACACCAGAAAAAACTGCAGACATGAGCGCCCAGCCAGGCCAGAGTGACCCACAAGCACCCCACAGCACCAGTACAGGGTGCAGAGAGCAGCATAACAGGGGGGAGACAGGGAGAACCCCCCACACACAGAAACACAGCCAGTATGTACTCACCTTGCAGCAGGAGAGACTACTTACCCGTCCCTAGAGGGACCCACTGGCTTGTTTCAGACAGACCTATCACAGAGTTGTACTGCGTAGCTGTCGGCCCGGTCCACCGCGAAAGATACAGTAGGTACTGTTCAATCTTGAGAGGACCGCGGGGAGCATGAAAGCAACCCGGCTACCCCTGGAGCCATGTGGTATGTCGTGAACTTAGTCTCACGCACACAAGGCGAGGATCAGCATGCTCGATGGTCAGACAGGGAAGACTACGAGGATACCAGTGTACCCAACCTGTTGCCCAGCCGACAGTTGATTGAAGGTCTCAAAAATAAAATAATAAAATTCCCAAAGGAATAAAATTTTAAAGTAAAATCTTCCAGGAGACTGTCTCCTGAGAGAGCCACATCTTCTCCTTCTGTTAGGCAGAAAAAAACTGAGGTCTGCTGACTGCAGGTGGGAGGGTAATGTCCGGAGGGACCGCCCCCCTGGGCGGGGCTGTTCAGCTCTGGTTTGTTCTAGAATGTTTCTAACATCTAACATTCTGCCTAGATCTTCTCCTGCGAGCAGGGACATATACCCACGCGTTTACAGTATCCAGCTGTGTCAGTCCATGGACGATAAGAGAAATAGGAGTCAGTTCTTTCCCCTTGCTGTGAGTGACAGGTTATTTACATATCTCATGCACAAGCCTGAGAGAGGAATTATGTGTACTTCACATCCCTCCTCCTTTCTTCTCTAGCTCTCCCAGGATTGGCTGCTCCACACCTCAGCATGATTGGGCATGCTAAAGTCACGTGGTGACTTTTCTGTGTTTTGACTGGATGTTAGTAATCATAGCAGAAGTTCAGTGTAAGAAATACACAGGAGAAAATGCATGTTGACAAGGGTGTAGAGGTGGGAGCGGGGAGTCTACTGACATCACAATTCCACCCACCAAGCTCCGGACAACAGACCCACACACAGAATCTGCAGTTTTTCGGGTCTCATAACAGACAGAGGGAAGACATTTGACAGGTAAGAATACATGCAGGAGGCATGTACAGGCGGTCCCCGGGTTACAAACAACATAGGGACTGTAGATTTGTTCTTAAGTTGAATCTGTTTGTAAGTCGGAACAGGTACATTTTTTAAGTGTAGCTCCAGCCCAAAAAACTTTTTTAAGCTTTTTTGGTAGAATAGGGAAGGGTTATTACCCCTGTAACATTTGTTTTGCTGTCTGTGCCCCTGTTCAGAAGATTTCACCTCACTTTCTGTTCCAATGACAATTGGATTTTGAAAATTTTGGCTTGTTGTGGAAACAAGGATTTGTGATAAAGCATCAGTGGAGGAACCTTTTTCCCATAATAACTCTTACAGGAGTGAATTTCCCCTCCTAGGGGTAGATTTCCTCTCACTTCCTGTTGTCCCCCTCCGTTTGTAAGTAGGAGTCGTTTGTAAGTCGGATGTTTGTAACTAGGGGACCGCCTGTATATCCTTATAGATAACCACTATGGCAGTAGTTTAGAAAGGATGAGAGTGGGTTTACATCCACTTTAACAATACAGGCTGACTTAAAGCCCAGCTTCAGGTTTTGAAGAAGAAGAAAGGGTTGGGACTTTAATTGAGGTGCGTCACCATAGTAAGTATCACATATGAATCCAATGAAGACTCATGCGTATAAAAGAAAAAGATAATATTAATAAAAATAAGTGTTTTTATTAAATGACCTTAATGGTGAGTAGTAAAATGTTAATGTACATCATGGTTACAGCAATACATATAGTATAATATTTACATGATAGTAAGATAGAACCATACCCCACTATTGTGGGAATGCGGGAACTATAAAGCTGATAGCATGAGGGGTCACAGTTACAATGTATGTACATATTGGACAAGCATAGTTACAGTCATGCGTTTTTTATTTGTGATGTAACGAAAAGATTGCACTTTGTAGTGCTCTACGCATTTCGTGGGATCCCACTTCCTCAGGAGCAGGTGCAATCAGTGTATCTACAAAAATTATGTAGGACAACAATAGAATTGGATACTAAACAGAAAATACAAACATTTAAAGAGACCAAATTGAATTAGTGCTCTTTATGACTTTTGGCGTATGATGTAGAGCAGTGTTTCTCAACTCCAGTCCTCGAGGCGCCCCAACAGGTCATGTTTTCAGGCTTTCCATTATTTTGCACAGGTGATTTAATCAGTTTCACTGCCTTGGTAATTACCACAGCCGTTTCATCTGACGGAAATCCTGAAAACATGACCTGTTGGTGCGCCTTGAGGACTGGAGTTGAGAAACCCTGATGTAGAGGACCATCTGGTGATGTCTATGCCGGGAACTGTGGGAGTACCCATCAATGTATGGCACATTTGCGAGGACTGCAGGACAAGTGAAGATCTCCGTAGTGGCATATATGATAACACAGCTAGCAATCCGTATAGGATTCTATAAAAATGTTAATATTCTCTATAGGTATATATAGAAGGTTGAATGTATATCTGATACTTTGTAGCATGTAATATAAGCCCAATTGAGATGTGAAAATGAAGGAGAGTGAATAAGAATCAGTATGTGTGAAAGATATAAAGTATATAGATACAGAGAGGAAAATAAGGAAAAGGGAGTGAAAAACTAGAGCCAACAATAGAAGAGGTAGGTTCTTGTGCCTCATTTAAAGTCCCAAACAAACCCCTTTTCTACTGAAATATATAGGGATGGAGGTGCCTTCACTACTAATGGTAGTTTATATGGCCCCATGGTTATGTTCCTAGGTGGTTGGCCCCATATTCTGGGGTCTACAACACTCTTTTATACACCGTACCTTGCAGCAATTATTGCTGGTCATGTTTACCTTTTATCAAGTTTCATGGCCATGTGGCTTGAATTTCCTTCAATTGGTGTGAACATGTAGGGCTCTTTGGTCTGCAGTCTATTTCCGGGAACTGCGATGCACCCCAGCCGCCCTCCCCTTCCTCCCCATCTTCCTGATGCAGAGGTCTGGGCGGGGTCACGCCGTAGCGCATCGGTGCCACGCCCTCCACGTCTGACGTGTGATGTCACCATGGCGATGTCAGTACACCAATACGTGTTTTATCATCGGCACTCACCCCACGATGGTACGTTTGGCACCAATCAATTGGATGGCAAGAGCCGATCTGTGTTCTGTCAATATCTCCAACCCATCAGAAACTCCAACCACGTTACTTCTGGTTTATTTAAAACCTTAGTATTCTGAGATTTTGACGAATTGGTGGTTGGACACAACACCGACAACCGAATAGAGTCCGGTACAGGAAGACTGAGCTATTTTGACAGCACAGCAGCTAACAAAGACAAAGTTGTTGCCGCCTCGGAGGCGGCCATTTTGTTGGCTAGTATCGGAGCGGAGTAAGAATCTCCGCTCATAATATCATGACTCTATTTGGTTGCCAGTGTTGTGTCCAACCACCAATTCGTCAAAAACTCCAATTACTGCTGGTTTTAAATAAACCAGAAGTTAAGCGGTTGGAGTTTCTGATGGGTTGGAGAACTTGACAGAACACCGGGTGATGATGCATTCCCTCATGGTGAGCGCAACGTGACTTTGGGAGGTACCTTGATCAATTGTGAGGAGGTATTTATACCTCCTCCAGAGGACTGCACCTGTTATTTCTTTGGATATCTTCGTTACTACACTCTCATCATGGCAACAACAGGCAGCACTAGGTAACTTAGTTTGGCTATTCCAATCAAGTCACTATACTTTGTTATTTTCATTAGTACTTATTTCTTATCAAACTTCCACGGGACTATTTCTAACTTGGTCTTCTATTGTTCACTCTAGTTTTTCACTCCATTTTCCTTATTTTCCTCTCTGTATCTATCTATATACTTTATATCTTTCACACATACTGATTCTTATTCACTCTCCTCCCTATTTCACATCTCAAGTGGATTTTTAATATTCTAAGTTCTCCATATTGTCACATCTGTATTGTGAAACATTTGTACTTTAATTAGACGCTTTTCTTTATCTCTCCTAGTTTTGGGCTCTAACCAGCAATCACATAACATATATTACATGCTACTAAGTATCAGATATTGGAATTAGGAAGGAACTGGTGAATGCAGAGAAGGAATACTTTGAAAATCCAACGCCAGAGAAACAAAGAATATGGTTGAATAAGCAACAGGAATATAAAGTAGTAATGACAAAAAAACTGAGAATAAGAGATTATTCCAGAAGCAAGTTGCATTCGGGGAGGGAGAAATCGTTGGAAGAATGTTGGCACACCTATTGAGAACTAATTCCTCCCCCTCCGCAGTACCCACGATAAAAACCCAGAGTGGAGAGAGCTCCACTCGGGTGTCAGTGATTACAGACACATTTAGAGAATACTACGATAACCTATACAAATCGCAGGGGGTAGCGGGAGAGGAGGTATTGGGAAAAAAATTTAAGAACATAAAAATGCAGACTCTTACTGAAGTAGAAAAAGAGGGAATGGAGGCCCTGATAACTCTTGAAGAAATACAGTTAGCAGTTGCAGAGATGGCCAACCAGAAATCGCTCGGACCTGATGGTCTCCCTGTAGAAACCTACAAATATTATGGAAAAGTGTTACTTCCAGAACTACCTAAAGTGTTGAACTGGGCAAGGGAAGAGGGGAAATTGCCTATATCAATGACAGAGGCAACAATCATAGTCCTGCACAAAGAAGGGAAAGACCAGTTAGAAACTACATCATATAGACCTATTTCTCTCCTTTGTTCAGATGCCAAAATATTAGCCAAAATAATGGCAGCTAGGTTAAATAAAATCATCGCAAGACTTATACACCAGGACCAAACTGGGTTTATTCCCAGTAGATCAACTAGTATGAATATCAGGAGGGTATTTCTTAACTTACAAACACCAACAGAGAATATTGGCGCAAGTGCAGTTATGTCTTTAGATGTGGTTAAGGCCTTTGACAGCCTGGAGTGGGGGTATATTTGGCATGTTTTAGGAGCATTTGGTTTTGGCCCAGTGTTTATTAGATGGATAAAAATATTGTATAGAGATCCCACTGCGAAAATTAGAGTTAACAATGATTATTCAGACAAGATTCAATTGGAGAGAGGCACAAGGCAGGGGTGCCCGTTGTCCCCCCTGCTTTTTGCATTAGCAATGGAGCCATTGGCGACTGCTATAAGAGTTAATACAAAAATGGAGGGATTTGTGAGACCAACCGGGGAGGAGAGAATCACACTTTATGCGGATGATGTTCTCCTCTTCCTTGGGGACACAGATCACTCGCTCAAGCAGGCAATGAATATTTTTAAAGAATTTGGAAGACTCTCAGGATTGATTATAAATTGTGAGAAATCAGCTTTGATGCTGGTGGACCCGATTGTAAACCAATCCTCAGTAGAAACCCCTCAATTGGAAACAGTTGATACAATGAAATACTTGGGAATACATATAACGACCGACCCTAATAAATCCATAGATAATAATAGTTCCCCTCCTGTCTAAATTAAAAAAAAAAATCCAAATATGGTGGCGTCTCCCATTATCAGTTGCAGGGAGATGTAACCTGAATAAAATGCTGTGGATGCCACAGTTACTGTACTTTTTACATAATACGCCAATATGGATACATAAGAAATGGTTCAGGAAAATCGATACATTATTTAGAGAACTAATATGGAAGGGAGGTCAGTCCAGGATAAGGTTGCAACCCCTACAGCTATCAACAAGGGAGGGAGGTATGGCGGTGCCACACCCTCGGTGCTACTTTATGGCAGCACAATTGCAGCATATAGGAGGAAGATCAGAGCCAGGAGGAGATATAAACAAGGGACTAATGACAGTGGGGGCACCCCATAAAATAATGACGGAGGTATTGAAGGCCAATTCATTTGCCCACAGATCCCCTATGGCTAAGATGGCCATAAAAGTATGGAAAGCAGTAAAGTCAATAGGAAGACAAGGTGGAGTAAACCGAATACGCGCCTCTCTGGGACAACAGGAATCTTCAGGAGTTGGAGGTGGTGGGGAAAATTAAGGAATGGGAAGTAAAGGGGATAGTCAGGCTAGCCCAGTTGTATAAGGGAAGTACCCTAAAAACCTTCACTGAACTGAGAGAGGAATATGACGTTCCTAGATACACATTTTATAGATATCTTCAAATTAGACACGCTTTAAACGTTCAGTTTGACAGGACGGGGCCAGCCTGGTGTAAATCTCCTATTCTTCAGAGACTGGATAATCAGAGTAGGACTGGGGGCTTTATTTCTGAAATCTATCCACATACAGTATATGTAAAGGAAGTATTGAGGGCCCCGAACTCCTCAAAAGTAAGGGCAAATGGGAAGAAGACCTGGGTCCCATATCAGAGGGGCGATGGAAGAAGATATTAGAGAGGGGACACCTGGTAACAATGTCACCCGCACAAAAGTTCTCATATCTGATGCTGCTACATAGGACATACTATACACCAAAAAGGCTGTTTAGGTTTGGGTGGAGGATAGATGCAGGGTGTCCCAGGTGTCGGGGCATGGGGGACTTGATATGGAGATTCCCCAAATTATTCAGATATTAGTCAGAGGTCCTTAACACTATAAATAGGATATATAAAATAACATTAGAAAGGGAACCTAGACTGTGTATCTTGGGATTAGGGGAGGGAATAAGCAGGGAGGCTAGTACAATAAAAGCAGTGCTCAGGTGTCTCTTCCACGCAAGAAAATTAATTGCGCAAAGATGGCAAGCAGAGAGCCCGCCGTCGGTAAAAGATTGGGTTAACATAGTCACGGAAACAATATGGAAGGAGAAAGTAGCCTACACTAAGAGAAGGAATATTAGAGAGTTCGAAAAAGTGTGGAAACAATGGTTAGAAAGTATGGGGTACCCTCTGTAAAATAGAAGTAATGCAGTAAGCAGAAGAAGGAAAAATAATAATAATAATAATAATAATATAAAAACAAAATAAATAATGTGTGAAAAAGGAAAGAAGATAGAAACCCTAGTAAGAGAAACCATAGAATCAGGGGGAGGGGGGAAAAAGGTTCAATAGAAAGGAAAAGGTGTTAATTATACAAATGTGTGTTATTACTATTATCTTGTCAATATAAGGGATGAAAATTAGTAAAGCATATGTATGCTCACTGCTATGTATAATGTTGAAGACAATCAATAAACAAAATATAAACAAAAAAAGTATCAGATATACATTTAACCTTCCATATATAGTAACATTGCTAGCTGTGTTATCATATATCCTACTACGGAGATCTTCACTTCTCCTGCAGTCCTCCCAAATGTGCCATACGTTGATGATTTACTCCCACAGTTTCCAGCACCAGATGGCCCTCACACGCCAAAACTTTAAGCTGAATTGTGAATTGAAGTCATGAAGAGCACTAATTCAATTTGGTCTCTTTAAATGTTTGTATTTTCCGTTTCGTAGCAAATTCTATTGTTGTTTATATAGTTTTAGTAGATACGCTGATTACACCTGCTCCTGAGGAAGTGGAATCCCACAAAACGCTTCAAGCACTGTAGGATGCGATCTTTTCGTTACAGTCATGCGTTTTTGATTTGTGATGTAACTATGTTTGTCCAATATGTACATGCATTCTAACTGTGACCCCTCACGCTATCAGCTTCATATATTGCACATTTCCACAATAGTGGGGTATGGTTCTATGTTACATCATGTAAATATTATACTATGTATATTGCTGTAACCATGATGTACATTAACATTTTACTACTCACCAATAAAGTAATTTAATAAAAACACTTGATTTTATTCATATTTATCTTTTGTATGCATGAGTCTTCATTGGATTCATATGTGATACCTACTATCCATTGATGGTGATGCACCTCATTTAAAGTTCCAACCCTTTCTTCTTCTTCTTCTTCAAATAATTAGGGAGGGAGGCACATAGATTCTTGTGTCTCATTTAACTTTCAAAATTTTTTATTATTATTCAAGTAACAAGACAATGTCTTAGACAGTACATTCAATGAGCAATAAAGCTTATTAATGTGAAATTACGCATAAGCATCTGAATGTCCTTCCATCAGGATATGCAGAGATACAACACCTCAAAATATTAAATTGAGAAATTTCAATATAACATATTATTTGGTGGATATATTGGTGAGGTTGACAAGACGAAATAACATTGAAGGATATAAGTCGTTAGTGATCAGGTCATGAAACATGTTTCTGATTTGTTAGGGACTGACTACGTAGAGTCCCAACGAGCCACTTGGACCTGTAGTACTGGGAATGGTTATAGCACAGGGAAAAGGTATCGCGTAGGAACCAAATGAGGGTGATGGGGAGTGGGAAGGGGAGGAGGAGGGAAAGGACCAAAAAAAAAAAAAAAAAAAAAGCGGGGGTTCCCTTGTGCACCTTCCCGTAAGTATCAACAGCATGGAATTACATGTACTAACAAGACATCCTGTATTTGTGCTTCATTTAAAGTCCCAAGCAAACCCCTTTTCTACTGCAACTTCAGGTTTTTAGCCTCCTCTCTAACTGCATGATGTTGATACCTCCTATTGGTGAAAGTGACATTTCTAGCAGCCAGGTTCTCTCTCTTAGGCTCCAGAGGCATAGGGGCAATGAGGGGACCAGTGTCCAAGGAGATAACAAAAAAAAAAAACATGGTCCCCAGAGCAGGAAATCAGATTTGCTCCTAGAGGAAACTGTGACTTTAATCCATTACACTGCAAGATGGCTTAGGAAGAGGTGGTTAAAACGAAGACTGAGGAGGAAGGTAATTGATGCACAATTCACGATTCACTACTGCCCATGCACAAAACGTGTTGCGCTTTGTAAATGGCAACACACAGGTGTCTCTCAATATAAGGAGTTACATCTCCCCCATCCACATGACAGGGGGTCGCCCATTATGAGTATACTATCCCTGATCAGGACACACAGGGACTTCCCCCTCCCCCCATTATATAAAGTACAGTACACCTCTGCACACATGTTCACCATTGATGGTAAACATGTTTCAGTGTACAACTATAACAAGAGAGGCCACTGGCTCTTACCACGCTTGCTCCAGCAGACATTTAATTCTCCAGGCTGCATATTGTTATTGCCGCACAGCCTGGACGTCAGAAGGAAGCAAGTGCAGCTCTGAGTGACAGAGCAGCAGACCAATCCGCTTCCACCTACATTCGGGAAAATTAGCAGTCAGACATCCTGCTGGGAGGCAAAAATATGTAGATATCAGTGTAAGAGAGGCTTTTGCGGTGCGGTTCTCCTCACGGACACAAGGGACATGAGTAGAGATGTGAGTGCATAGTGAGCAAGTCACACATGTAGGTTACTTGCTGTTGGTGCTGCTTTTTTTTTTTTTAATATCTCTTTTTTATTAATTTTTCAACATATAACACACTTTACAATACATAAAAACACATATTGAGTATATTTCCCAAAGAAAGAAAGAGAAAAAAAATAAAAAAAAAAATAAATAACTAAAAATGAGAACAATAATCTATGCTCCTATATAAAAACCCCAGCCCTGGAACCCCACACTCCATACTGTTGGCGCTGCTAAACTGAAGCCAAGCCCTGCCCTGAGTTCTCTTAGGCTACTTTCACACCGAGGTGTTGGGGGCGTCGTCGGTAAAGAGCCGCCATTTTTTGCCGTGCTTTTCAGCCGCTAGCAGGGCACTTTTAACCCCCGCTAGCGGCCGAAAAAGGACTAAAATCGGCTGCAGCGGCGCTTTGCTGGTAGTTCGGCAGCGCTGCCCATTGATTTAAATGGGCAGGGGCGCTTTAGGAGCGGTGTATACACCGCTCCTACAGCGCTGCGAGGATGCGGCTTGCAGGACTTTTTTTTTACCATCTTGCCAGCGCACCGATCCAGTGTGAAAGCCCTCGGGCTTTCACATTGGAGCGAGAGGCTCTTTACAGGCGCTATTTTTAGTGCTATAACGCATGTAAAGCACCTCAGTGTGAAAGCAGCCTTACTGTCCGGAAAGTGTTCTCCTCTTCCTCCTCCCCAGCCTATGGGTGGCACTGCTGCTCCTCACCTCTCTGGTGGTCAAATGGGGGGTGCTGGCTGGAGAAATATTTTTTTTTTCCCTTTTATTCTCTACTCGGATTGCCCGGACCTCCCTGCTGGCCGGGCCCGGTACAACAGGGCCAGTTGTACTGGCTTATCAGCAGCCCTGGTGTCAATAGACGCAAACTGGGTGGCTCAGGATCAAGCACGCATAGGTGCCCCCAGGGAACATGGCTTTCCACTGGGGGCACTCACAGAAGAGGAGGGGCCTGGAGCACTGATGGGGGACCCCAGAAGAGGTTTGTGGCTGCACTGTGCAAAACCACCAAAGCACAGAGCAGGAAAGTATGACATATTTGTTATTTTATTTTTTTTAAACCAAAAAGGTTTAATATCACTTTAAAGTGGTTGTAAACCCTGTTGAGAGTTTTTTTTTTTTTTTTAACTAACCTGCAAGACAAATCTATAATGAGCTAGTATGACTAGCATACTAGCTCATTATGTACCACTTACCTTAGATCGGGGCCCCCGAAGTCGTCCGTGTCCCTCCTCTAGCCGCATCCATCGCTGCGGCGATAGTCGGAATGTTACTTCCAGGTATCGGCGCTGTGATTGGCCGGAACGGCAAAGACGTGACTCTGCGCGTGAGCCGTCGAATTCGGCTACGTCGTCGAATTTTGCGACCTAGCCGAATTTGTGAATGGGGTTAACCCCATGCGCATGCGGTCAGCGTCGCCGCTTTTAAATGCAAATATCTCCTTAACCGTGTAGGTTAAGGAGATATTTCACGAACCTACAGGTAAGCCTTATTATAGGCTTACATGTAGGTCTTTGTTTATAAAGTGGGTTTACAACCACTTAAAGTTGTTGTAAATATAATACTAAAATTGTTTTGTTTGGGTTGGAAAAAAAAAACAAAAAAAAAACAAAAAAAAAACCTTGATCTTGTCAGAAATTATGTGAGCTGATAACTTCCTGTACTCTCTTCCTGTGTTGCACTCTTTATCAGTTACATTGTTTCCAGTTTTTTATCTTTTTGTAAAAAATCCATCAGTATACCACCAAAAGAAAGCTCTATTTGTGTGAAGAAAATGATTGTTTGGGTACAGTGTAGCATGACCGCGCAATTGTCAAAGTGCGACAGCGCTGAAAGCTGAATAATGGCTTGGGCAGGAAGGGGTGTAAAGTTCCCTGTAGGCATGTGGTTAAATGAGACACAATGAGAAACCCTACCCAAAAAAACCCACCCAAAGGGGTAAGGGGGACTGAAGCAAAAAAAAATAAAAAAATAGAACAGACCTTACCCATAATCAAAATGTCATCCTCCTCTGACCCAGGCAGCCATACTGCTGTATGGCCACTAGAAAGCATCCAGCGCAAGCATCTACCCGTGAGCTAGAAGTGTGTGGATACCAGTTCTGGGTGGGGTGCCCACTCTGGGGGGAAAAGGTACAGGTACCCAGAAAAGGTAGGGGGGGAGGAATGAGCGTCTGCCCACACACTGGCATGCTAGTCTGTGTGTACAGACTATCCGCGGCTAGCCCCAATCGTCTCCATCAAAGATCTGGGAAAAACAGAAGTGGCAAAAAACGTTACTTTCAGCTGATGCATATAAACAGTGGTGTCCCTATTATAGGGTTGTGTCACCGCTAGTGAAAATAAAAATCACTTCTGGTTGGTACACAAACAACAGTGGTGTCCCCATAGGGTTGTGTGGGCCTCATCCCCACAACTGTGGCTGGCGGTTGTGGGGGTCTGCAGGCAGGGGGCTAATTGAAATCTGGAAGCCCCCTTTAACCACTTAAAGGAGTTGTAAAGGTTCGTTTTTTATTTTCTAAATAGGTTCCTTTAAGCTAGTGCATTGTTGGTTCACTTACCTTTTCCTTAGATTTCCCTTCTAAATATTTTCTTTCTTTGTTTTCTTTGTCTGAATTTCTCACTTCCTGTTTATCCTCAGTAAGCTGTTCAGTAAGCTGTTCTGGATGACTCCACACCACTCGGATGATGGTGTGGAGTTCAGTGAGGAGAAACAGGAAGTGAGAAATTCAGACAAAGAAAACAAACCTTTAGAAGGTAAATCAAAGGAAAAGGTAAGTGAAGCAACAATGCACTAGCTTAAAGGAACCTATTTAGAAAATAAAAAAATGTACCTTTACAACTCCTTTAAGCCCCGGACCATTTGGTAGCTAGAGGACCAGAGGTGATTTCAGAATTTTGCACTGCGCTGCTTTAACTGTAAATTGTGCGGACATGCAATGTTGTACCCAAACAAAATTTGCGTCCTTTTCTTCCCACAAATAGAGCTTTCTTTTAATGGTATTTGATTGCCTCTGCGATTTTTATTTTTTGCGATATAAACGTAAATAGACCGAAAATTTTGAAAAAAAAAATGATATTTTCTACTTTTTGTTATAAGAAAAATCGAATAAACTCAATTTTAGTCATACATTTAGGCCAAAATGTATTCAGCCACATGTCTTTAGTAAAAAAAAAAAAAAATGTCAATAAGCGTATATTTATTGGTTTGCGCAAAAGTTATAGCGTCTACAAACTAGGGTACATTTTCTGGAATTTACACAGCTTTTAGTTTATGACTGCCTATCTCATTTCTTGAGGTGCTAAAATGGCAGGGCAGTACAAAACACCCCCCAAATGACCCCATTTTGGAAAGTAGACATCCCAAGGAAATTGCTGAGAGGCATGTTGAGCCCATTGAATATTTTTTTTTTTGTCTCAAGTGATTGAATAATGACTAAAAAAAAAAAAAAAAAAAAAAAAAAAAATTACAAAAAGTTGTCACTAAATGATATATTGCTCACACATGCCATGGTTATATGTGGAATTGCACCCCAAAATACATTTTGCTGCTTCTCCTGAGTACAGGGATACCACATGTGTGGGACTTTTTGGGAGCCTAGCCGCGTCCGGGCCCCCGGAAACCAAGCACCGCCTTCAGGATTTCTAAGGGCGCAAATTTTTGATTTCACTCCTCACTACCTATCACAGTTTCGAAGGCCATAAAATGCCAAAATAGCACAATACTTTCCAAAATGGGGTCATTTGGGGGGGTTGACACCGCAAGCTATTTGCTGAGAGGCATGTTGAGTATTTTACAGCTCTCATTTGTTTTTGAAAATGAAGAAAAAAAAAATTCTTTTTTTTTTTTCAATTTTCAAAACTTTGTGACAAAAAGTGAGATCTGCAAAATACTCACAATACCTCTCAGCAAATAGCTTGGGGTGTCTACTTTCCAAAATGGGGTCATTTGGGGGGGTTTTGTGCCATCTGGGCATTCCATGGCCTCCGAAACTGTAATAGGCAGTGAGAAGTGAAATCAAAAATTTACACCCTTAGAAAGCCTGAAGGCGGTGCTTGGTTTTTGGGGTCCCGTACGCGGCTAGGCTCCCAAAAAGTCTCACATATGTGGTATTCCCGTACTCAGGAGAAGCAGCAGAATGTATTTTGGGGTGTAATTCCACATATGCCCATGGCATGTTTGAGCAATATATCATTTAGTGACAACTTTGTGCAAAAAAAAAAAAAAAAAAATTGTATTTTTTCTGCAACTTGTGTCAACATATAAAATATTCCATGGACTCGACATGCCTCTCAGTATATAGCTTGGGGTGTCCACTTTCCAAAATGGGGTCATTTGGGGGGGGGGGTTTTGAACTGTTCTGGCATTTTATACACAACATTAGGAAGCTTACATCCACTCTTCTAACCACTTGAAGACAAAGCCCTTTTTGACACTTTTTGTTTACATGAAAAATAGGATTTTTTTACTCACCGTAAAATCCTTTTCTCTGAGTCCATGGACCGACACAGCTTCTCTATTGACAAAGTGGGTATTATCCGTTAATTAGGAGTGACTAGGCAGAAAAACTTGTAAAAAGTGTTGCATCACACCTTCTACAGTACCGCCCAGGGGGCGGACCCTCTGGGTATACCCTCTCAGTCTGCATCTTCGCAGATCAGTTCGTCAAAAAGCAGTACAAACGTAAAAGGAGGGGTGGGTGCTGTGTCGGTCCATGGACCCAGAGAAAAGGATTTTACGGTGAGTAAAAAATCCTATTTACTCTTTCGTCCTTGGACCGACACAGCTTCTCTATTGACAAAGTTGGACGTCCCAAAGCAGTGTCAGAGAAAAAACGAGGGGTGGTAACAGCATAAAAATAAACTTCACCCCAAACACAAAACAGCACTCCTCCAACGGAGGAGTTGCAACTCTAAACAGCCGCTTGCAAAACCTTGCGGCCAAAAGAGGCATCCGAAGATGCACCTACATCAATTTTGTAGAATTTTGTGAAAGTGTGAGCGGACGACCAAGTCGCCGCTTTACATAATTGGGAAACAGACGCTTGATGTCGGAAAGCCCAAGAGGCACCTATTGCCCTGGTCGAATGCGCCGTGACAGGAAAGGGGGGCGCCTGACCCTTTAAGGCGTAAGCCTGGATTACTATCTGTCGGATCCACCTAGAGATGGTGGCCGATGAGACTGCTTGGCCCTTCTTGGGACCAGCCACCAAAACAAACAGTGAGTCTGACTTCCGGAACAGGGAAGTAGCAGATATGTATACTCTCAAAGCTCGGACAACGTCCAAGGAATGCAACGCTGACTCCTTAGGATTCGACGGCTGAGGACACAAGGATGGAAGTACAATGTCTTCGTTGAGATGAAAAGCCGAAACGACTTTCGGAAGAAAGGAAGGCTGCGGCCGCAGCACCACCTTATCCTTGTGGAAAATCAAATAGGGAGCCTTGCAGGACAGGGCTGCCAGCTCAGAGACTCGTCTAACTGACGTAACAGCCACCAAAAAGACCACCTTCTGAGAAAGTGTCAACAGGGGAATATCTCTAATATTCTCAAACGGTGCCTTCTGAAGCACCGAGAGGACCAGGTTCAAGTCCCACGGAGGTAACGGGGGGCGGACCGGAGGGGCCACATGTCGAACCCCCTGCACAAATGTACTCACGAGAGAGTGAGTCGCCAGGGGTCGCTGAAAAAAAGACAGCCAGGGCAGATATCTGTCCCTTAAATCGTACTTAGGGCAAGCCTTTGGTCTACCCCATGCTGTAAAAACAGCAGGATTCTGGAAACCAAATAGGTACGCGGATGCCATTTCATTTCCTCACACCTGGAGATGTAGGCCCTCCAAGTGCGGTGATAGACCTTCCTAGAGGACGGTTTTCGAGCACTTCTCATAGTAGAGATTACTGAGTCTGACAGGCCCCGGTCTCTCAGTACCTGGTTCTCAACAGCCATGCCGTTAAAGCCAATGACTGTAAAGCAGGATGGAATATGGGACCTTGCGATAGCAGGTCCTTCCGTAGTGGTAGGTGCCAGGGGACGTCTGCTACCAGACGTACTAGATCGTCGTACCAAGGACGCTGAGGCCAATCTGGAGCGATTAGGATCATTGGAATTCCCTCTGCCTCCACTCTGCGGAGCAGAAGAGGAAGAAGCCTTAAGGGAGGGAAGGCATAGATTAGCCGATACTGACCCCACGATGCTACCAACGCGTCCGTTGCGTCTGCCCATGGGTCTCTTGACCGGGCCACAAATCTCAATACCTTCCGATTGAGTCGGGAAGCCAGAAGATCTACGTCTGGTGTGCCCCATCTTTGGCAGAGGAGTTGGAACACCTCCGGGTGTAAGGACCATTCTCCCTGGTCCAGCATCTGGCGGCTCAGGTAGTCCGCCTGCCAGTTTTCCACAACCGGAATGTACACGGCCGACAGTGCCGGTACGCTCCTCTCTGCCCACTTCAGGATGCGAGCGATCTCCGATGCTGCAGCTGAGCTTCTTGTTCCTCCTAGATGATTGACATATGCCACTGCTGTGGCGTTGTCTGACTGGATCCTGACTGGACGCCCTTGCAGTCTCTGAGACCATTTGAAGAGGCACAGCTTGATAGCCCGGATCTCCAGGACATTGATCGGCAGGAGGGCTTCCTCTGGGGTCCAGCGACCCTGCGCCGTCTGGACACCCCAGACTCCCCCCCAACCTGTAAGGCTGGCGTCCGTCGTGATCACTATCCAGTAAACCGGAAGAAATGACTTCCCGGCCATTACAGCCGGTGCTGTCAGCCACCATACCAGGGATCTCCTGACTAGGTGGCTCACTCGGATTTGATAATCCAGAGATGAAGGGCATCTGTTCCATCTGGACAGAACTTCCTTCTGTAACACTCGAGTGTGGTATTGAACATATGGGACCGCCTCGAAGGAGGCTACCATGAGGCCCAACACTCGCATGCAAAAACGGAGTAACGACCAATTCCTGGAAGTCAGCTGCCGTACTGCAGCCCGGAGGGTCTGCAACTTCTCCACAGGGAGGAATACCTTTGCCTCTGAGGAATCCAGAATCAACCCCAGGTACACTAGGCGTTGAGTGGGCACCAATACTGACTTTTGCGTGTTTAGTATCCAACCACAGTCTCGAAGAGTCTGACAGGTAATGGACACGCTTACCTCTAATTCTGAGCTTGAAGGGGCCTTCAGCAGAAGGTCGTATAAGTAGCCTGTGATAGCGATACCCCGCTGTCTTAGAAGTGCCAGAATCGGAGCGAGCACCTTGGTG
Organism: Rana muscosa; assembly: GCA_029206835.1. Classification (NCBI taxonomy): domain Eukaryota; kingdom Metazoa; phylum Chordata; class Amphibia; order Anura; family Ranidae; genus Rana; species Rana muscosa. The sequence continues at coordinate 169,093,464 of CM055117.1, read as the reverse complement.
AACGTCCTGGGTGCTGAGGCAAGGCCCAACGGGAGGGCCACAAACTGGTAGTGGTCCTTCCCGATAGCAAATCGCAGAAACCTCTGGTGTCTGGAGTATATGGGGACATGCAGGTATGCGTCCTTGATGTCCAAGGAGGCCAGAAAGTCCCCCGGATGGAGAGCCGTGACTACAGATCGAACCGACTTCATCCGAAAACTTTGTACCTTCACAAAGCAATTGAGGGCTCTGAGATCCAAGCTTGGACGAACCCCCTCCTTCTTCGGCACAATGAACAGATTTGAGTAAAAACCCTGTTCCAGTTCTGGAACTGGAATAACTACCCCGCGTTCCAGTAGACCCTGGACCGCCCCATACAGGGCCTCCCGACGGGTCGGTAGTAGCTGGAGATTGGAGGTGTTGAATCTGTCCGGTGGACAAGAGAGAAACTCTATCTTGTAGCCTGAGGAGATTACTTCGCAAACCCACCTGTCGGAGATTAGTGCTGTCCACTGAGTCGCGAATTTGCGAAGACGTCTCCCGACCCGAGAGCTGGGTGGGGGTGGACCTTCATGCGGACGCAAATTTGTCCGCAGGCTTATTGGGTATGCGGGACCAGGGACGCTTTTGTCCTTGGGCAGGCGCTTTATCGGCCTGGGGTCTTTTCCCTGTCGCCCTAGGGGGACGAAAAAAACACTTGTGTGCAGTAAAGGAGGGCCCTTGCCCTTGGCGTGGCCCCTTACCCTTGCTAATTTGGGGAAGCAAAGTGCTTTTACTTCCTGTGGCATCCTTGATGATGTCATCCAGAGAAGCCCCAAAAAGTCTGTCGCCCTTAAAAGGCAGATCCAACAGGGCTTTCTTGGAAGTCTGGTCCGCAGACCAGCCTTTTAGCCAGATCAGGCGGCGTATTGCTACTGCATAAACCAAAGTTTTAGACAGCAGGGGAATAGTATTCATGTCTGACTCGCAGACAAACCTAAGGCCCTGGACCAACAGGTCGGCCAATGTTATCTCATCAGGAGGAGCATCTCGCTCCTTAACCCCTGGAGTAGCAATCTTGCCCATTCAGTAAGTGTGTGAGACACTAGGGCCCCCGCCAATGCCGGGCGTACTGCCGAGCCTACCACTGAGTATAGGTAGCAAGCGAGTGCTTCAGCCTTCTTATCCACAGGGTCCTAGAAAACAGGAGCCCCTTCTACAGGAATTGTGGTGGCTCTATTAAGTCTGGACACCGGAGGGTCCACTATAGGGGGGGGAGGTCCATTTCTTCAGAAAACTCTCCTCAAAAGGGGTACCGTACCGCAAACCTCTTTGGGGCTATAAAGACCCTCAGTGGGTTCTCCCATTCCTTGTATAAGAGTTTATCAAAAGACACACAAGGGAACACCTTAGCAGTGCGGGCAGGTCTATGAAACCCAAGTGGACCGGAGTCTCTGCTGCTTCTGCAGTATTTTCCAATTTTAGCATATCCCGCACTGCAGTAATAAGGTCAGATACCAAAGCCGTCTCGCGTACTGACCTGGACTTTGAGTCATTCTCACTGTCCGGTCACGGTCTGCAGTCTCTGATGCGTCAGAATCTGGGCCCCGAGCCGTAGCTGGACCTGGTTCTGCACCAGAATTATCCCCAGAAGCTTGCAGGGGATGGGGCGTTTACTACCCCCTGTATTCCCGTGTGCTGCTTCCACCCTGGCAGCAAACGCCTCTAGGATTGCAGTCATAGCGTTCATAGACACCTCAGGGGCACCAGCTGCTAAATCTGGTGTTTCAGGGGAGAAGACATCTGGCTCAGATGCCATGCTGACCACACGCTGACACTCACAGGGCTCCAGGCAAGATATCAATAGGCCACCCTCCTGTGCTGCAGAGAGGCCGGGTCACCCAGAGGACTCACCACCCTGGATAGGTACTGCTATGCTGCGTCTGTGATGCTGTCCCCCTGCTGCGTCAGTCTGCTTCTTTTATCAGCACTTCCTGTGTGAATTTTCGCGCCAGTGTAATGCACCCTAGAGGCCGGAGGCTCTCGAAAAATGGTTGCCAAAAACGTCTGTATGGAAGATAATGTGGGCTCTAAGAAAATGGCCGCCGACAGAAGATAGAGGTCAAGCAGCCATAGCCCACAAAAAGATGGCCGCCGAACGGCAATATCTGCATACAGGGTGGACAAACATGGCCGCCGATCAGCTGATAGGGGCCAGTGGGTGTGGCCGAACCACAGGAAGATGGCCGCCGGGCAGTCACAAGAGGCCAAACTTGGCATGGACCACCTCAAAATGGCCGCCGACAGCATGGGAGGAGGAAGGACACAAACACAGGTAAGAAAAAATGACATTTCTTTTAAATGTTAGTTACAGCCAGCCCCGCTCCAGTGGGACCCCCTAGGTGACCCCCAGCACCCAGCAACCTTTAGCTAGAAGCCCAGGGAGGAGGGAAAGGCAGGGAGAGAGGGAAGAAAGGGGCCACAACCACTTACTTGATCTCTCCAGGAATGTCCAGCTAAATCACCCAGCCGAGGCAGGGGAGTTTTACTTACCTATCCTGCATGTATTCTGCTGGAAGACATTCCAAACAGATCATCGTCCACGCACGGAAGGTGACTGTTGGCCAGGCATGCTGTGATTGGACCCAGAAGGGACGATCATATGTATGCCCTGGAGCATGACGCTCACCGGACAGGCTGCTGCGACTCGGCCGTAAGGTCAGCCGAAGCTGAGCGGTCGGAGGCAAGCCTTGGAGCGTAAGCTCACCGGCCAGGCTGCTGCGACTCGGCCGTAAGGTCGGCCGAAGCTGAGCGGTCCGATGCAGGCCCTGGAGCGTAAGCTCACCGGCCACCCGTGGAGCGACGGGCATGTCGTGGAAAACCCAGCGCGTAGCTAGGGTCGGCACACGCTCGATGGCCGAAACTGGTGAGACTACAAGGATCGAGGATCCAGCCTGTCACCCAGTCGGCAGTTGATCGAAGATCGCAGGAAACAACAAATGTAGCAAATATATATATATATATATATATATATAATCTTTTTTCCCCGGACTAATGGGCCCGAAAGGGAGCCATGTCCTACTCCTTGCTAGACAGAAAAAAACTGATCTGCGAAGATGCAGACTGAGAGGGTATACCCAGAGGGTCCGCCCCCTGGGCGGTACTGTAGAAGGTGTGATGCAACACTTTTTACAAGTTTTTCTGCCTAGTCACTCCTAATTAACCGATAATACCCACTTTGTCAATAGAGAAGCTGTGTCGGTCCATGGACGAAAGAGTAACATATTTTTTTTTTGCACGAAAATTATGTTGAACCCCCAAACATTATATATATTTTTTAAAGCAAAGGCCCTACAGATTAAAATGGTGGGTGTTGCATTTTTTTTTTCTACACAGTTTTTGCGCAGCGATTTTTCAAACGCATTTTTTGGGGAAAAAATACACTTTTTTAAATTTTAATGCACTAAAAAACACTATATTGCCCAAATGTTTGATGAAATAAAAAAGATAATCTTAGGCCGAGTACATAGATACCAAACACAACATGCTTTAAAATTTCGCACAAACGCGCATTGGCGACAAACTACATACATTTTTAAAAGCCTTTACAGGTTACCCCGTTAGATTTACAGAGGAGGTCTACTGCTAAAATTACTGCCCTCGATCTGACCTTCGTGGTGATACCTCACATGCATGGTGCAATTGCTGTTTACATATGACGCCAGACCGACGCTTGCGTTCGCCATTGGGCAAGAGCAGGACAGGGGTGCTTTTATTTATTTTTTTTATTATTAATTTTGCTTTTTTATTTTTTTTTTAAATTGTTCCTTCCATATTTATTTATTTTTTATCATTTTTATTGTTATCTCAGGGAATGTACATATCCCCTATGATAGTAATAGGTTGTGACAGGTACTCTTTTTTTTTGAAAAAACTGGGGTCTAGACCCTAGATCTTTCCTCTGCCCTCAAAGCATCTGACCACACCAAGATCGGTGTGATAAAATGCTTTCCCAATGGCGCTTTTTATATCTGGGGGGGGGGACATTCCCTCCCACTGCTTGTAAAAGCAGTCCAGAGGCTAATTAGCCACTAGGATTGCTTTTACATGAAAGCCGGCCGCTGGCTGAAAAGAATGATACCAAGATGATACCTAAACCCGCAGGCATCAATCTGGTATAACCATTCAAAGTCCAGCAACATACCAGTACTTTGCTGGTCCTTGTTGGACATGTATTGTAATCTTTTTTTTTCATGCAGCCAGGTGGCTGAACGAAAAAAAGAGATTGATCGGTGGGTATGCCCACCATTAGAATACCGCCCTTCATCCACCCACTTCTAATGATGGGCATACATGCACCATTTATATATGCCGAAGCATGGGGGCATCCTCCCGCAAAAAAGTTATGCCGCACACACATGGTCGGACTTTTCCACGGGCAAGCCTCCGTCGGAATTTCGACCATATGTACGCGGCATTAGGAGCAAAATCGCTCCTCCGCCTCTGCTGCCCCTATGCTTCGGCATATATGCTTTTTTTTTTTTTTTTTTAACTGTGGTGGTGAAATCACCTCCTACAGCACTGGAGTCGCAGGGATCAGGTCTGTCTCTGCGAACGCTGCAGTTATGTGTGTTGTGTTTTGTAAGTGACAGTGATCGATCGATACTGCACTTGGGTGGCCTGGGCTGGACGGAGGGGCAAAACGCAGGTGCTAGCAGGTATCTGGGCTGATCCCGCTAACACTGCGTTTTTGGGAACCCTAAACTGCTGGGGACGCTAGTATAGATCTGATCAGATCAGATATTGATCTGATCAGATACTATACCACTAAGGGGGGTGTATGCTTCACGCGTGGGTGTTAGCGTTACTGGCACCAACCTGACGCTGCCTGGGGTGTGACGCAGACCCTCTCTGACACTAAAACCTAATTGATATTACCCGCCGGGCGATCAGGGGGTTAAACCTTTATTGGGTTATATATACGGCGGGTGTCCTGACACTATAATAAGCAAAACTAACTAACCAGCGTCACCCGTAACACTTATATGGTGATCACTGGTGAAAGGGTTAACTAGGGGCAATTAGGGGGTTAAAACCTTTATTAGATAATATATGGGGGTACCTGACGCTATAAAAACCTGTGGCGAACCTAAAAAAAAATGACTGGCTACCGATCGGCATCACCGACAATAAAACAGCGATCAGAAAAACGATTGCTTAGTGACAGCGGTGCTAGGGGGTGAAAGGGTTACGTGGGGGGGCGATCAAGGGGGTTAAACCTTTATTAGGTAATATATGGGGGTACTCGACGCCATAAAAACCTGCGGCGAACCTAAAAAAAATTACTGGCTACCGATCGGCATCACCAACGCTAAGACGGCGATCAGAAAAATGATCGCTTAGTGACAGTGGTGATAGGGGGTGAAAGGGTTATCTGGGGGGCGATCAAGGGGTTAAACCTTTATTAAGGGGGGTTAGGGGGCTACACTGGACCTAAAACTAAACTTTGGTGACACCTTTTACAGTCACAAATGTCACTGATTGCAGTGATCAGTAAATAAATGGTCACTGCAATCAGTGACACTGTGGCTGGGGGCTGATCTGGGGGGCGATTTATGTACCTATGTGTCCTGGTGTCAGTGTAGTGTTTTGTGCACTAACCTGCATCTTCTCCTGTACGGCGCTCGGTATATGTGAGTGCCGCAGGAGAGATGACATCACTTCCTCTGCCTGTGTAAACATTACACAGGCAGGGGAAGCTCTCTCATTCGCCGGGAGCGATCGAGAGGGGGTGGCCGGAATCGAACGGCCGTCCCCTCATGCCTGATCGCTCCCGATCAGTTAACCACCGCTCACTGTAAAGAAGGGGGGTCCGATCGGACCCCCCCCAACTATACAAAGGCAGTCACGTAGATATACGTGATTCTGCCTGTCGGTACCATTCTGCCGACGTATATTTACAGTGGGCGGTCGTTAAGTGGTTAAGAAGGGGGCCCCTAGATCCTGCCTCCCCCCCTATGTGAATGAGTATTGTGTACATAGCACCCCTACTCGTTCACTAAAAAAGTGTCACAAGAAATGTCAGACAGCAGAGCCTGCAGTAAGCAGCCAGCCTTCATCAATGGCAGGAGCGTCTTTGTTTTTTTCCTTTTTTGGGTCCGGTGGGAGGCATTATTGACGGTGGATTAACATTGGGGGACTATTTTTTTTATTTTGTACAATGACAGTGTATATTTTTTTAGCACTGATCACAGTATTAGTGTCACTGGTCCACAAAAAGTGTCTGTATCCAAATTGTCCACCGCAATATTGCAGTCCCACCATAAGTCGCTGATCGCCGCCATTACTAGTAAAAAAATAAAATAAAAATAAACCGTAATTTGTAGAGGTTATAACTTTTGCGCAAACCAATGAATTTATACTTATTGGTATTTTTTTTTTTTTTACCAAAAATATGTAGCAGAATACACTTTGGCCTAAATTGATGAAGAAATTCGATTTTTTAAATTTTTTTACTGGATATGTTTTATAGCAGAAAATAAAAAAAAGTTATTTTTTTTCAAAAGTGTCGATCTTTTTTGTTTATACTTCAAAAAATAAAAACCACAGAGGTGAATAAATACCACCAAAAGAAAGCTCTATTTGTGGGAAAAAAAAGAACATAAATGTTATTTGGGTACAGCGTTGTATGATCGCGCAATGGTCAGTGAAAATAACACAGTGCCATATCGCAAAAACTGGCCCTTGTCAGGAAAGGGGGGGGGGGGTAAATCTTCCGGAGGTCAAGTGGTTAATACCCGATTGATGCATAGTTTGAAATTATCCTTTACTGCCACCTAGTGGCTTCCCCACCGATACTCCGTAAAACACTAAAACACTTTTTTTTTTTTTTTAAACTAACATTACCAAACATATACCACATTTTTTTATTATTACTACATATAAATTATATGTGGATTTAGTGGTTTAGCATTTTTTAAAACGTTACTATAATATAAAAAGTTTAAAGTAAGTTTGGACTGTTAAGCCTCGTACACACGATCAGATTTTCGGACGACCATTCGTCCGTTTTTTTGTTGCATGCTAGGCTCATGTCGAAAGTGAAGGTTACTCACCATACGGAAATTCTCGTACGACGGAACACAACTTCAGATGTGACGTAATGTGTTGAATTGTTTTGTATGTATTCTTTAGTTTCTGAGCAGGTGTAGCCTTGCTCTTACAATTTTTTTGGTATGAAAACTGTACTAATTAAATGTAAATCAGACGTAGAATTCACTTACGACAAAAATGTTAGTCTGCACATCCAGCTTTTGCCGGACCAAAAACCTGAATCAGCTGTCGAAAGCACTATACTAAACGACTCGAAAATCGGCAGATCGTTTGTCGGATGAAATCTTACTTCCGATTTTTGTATTGTGTGTACGGGCCTTTAGAAAACATTCATATGGATGGCCAGTAAAAAAGCAGGCTTTCTAAATGTTTGCTATTGGGCTCACCCTTTAACCACTTCCCGCCCAGTCAATAGGAGATCGACGTCCGGGAAGTGGTTGTGTTATCCACACTGGACGTCATATGACGTCCTGCAGGATAACAGCCGCGCGCCCGGGGGGGGCGCGCATCGCGGCGATCGGTGTGTCAGTCTGACACACCGCTACACTGATCTCGGTAAAGAGCCTCCGGCGGAGGCTTTTTACCACGTGATCAGCCGTGTCCAATCACGGCTGATCACGATGTAAACAGGAAGAGCCGTTGATCGGCTCTTCCTCACTCGCAACTGACAGACGCGAGTAGAGGAGAGCCGATCGGCGGCTCTCCTGACAGGGGGGGTTCGCGCTGATTGTTTATCAATGCAGCCCCCCCTCGGATACCCACACTGGACCACCAGGGAAACCCCCCAGGACCACCAGGGAAGCCCCAAGCATGTGGATGGCCAGGTAAGTACCCCATGGCCATCCACATGCACAAATACTCAAAAAACATATGCCAATCAGTGCCCACAAATGGGCACTGACTGGCACCACCACAATGTGCAATGCCCAGCAATGCCAGCCACCAGTGTCAACAGTGCCACCTACCAGTGCCTATCCGTGCCACCTACCAGTGCCCATCCGTGCCACCTATCAGTGCCCATCCGTGCCACCTATCAGTGCCGCCTATGAGTGTCCATCAGTGCCACATACCAGTGCCACATATCAGTGCCGCCTATTAGTGCCTATCATCAGTGCCCCCTCATTGGTGCCACCTCATCGGTGCCTATCAGTGTCACCTTATCAGTGCCCGTCATGGAAGTAGAAAAGGTACTTATTTACAAAAAAAAAAAAGACAGAAACAAAGAAAGTTTTTTTCAAAATGTTCGCTCTTTTTTTATTTGTTGTGCAAAAAAAATAAAAAAATAAAATCGAAGAGGCGATCAAATACCACCGTAAGAAAGCTCTATTTGTGGGAACAAAATGATAAAAAAAATGTTTTGGTACAGTGTTGCATGACCGCACAATTGTCATTCAAATTGCGACAGCGCTGAAAGCTCAAAATTGGCTTGGTATGAGTGCGTGGTATTGAAGTGGTTAACATTAAAAATCCCTTATGTAACACTCATGATATGTCAGCAGTTTAATAAGAAGTAAAGTGGCCAATACAGCTTTTTAAAACTGGAACAAAGTGTGAAATTGGAGCTGTGTCATCAGACAATCTTTGACTCAATTGGAATAATCCCAGTTTATGCCCTGGTTCACACTGGTGCGATTTGACATGTCAAATCGGCGATATTTGCCGCAAATTGCCGGCAATGGCACCGTCCTAATCGGTGCGGCGCTGCACCGATTTCAAAAAGTAGTTTCTGTACTACTTTTTGCGATTTCAGCCACAATTTACATTGACATCTGTTTCAGATGTCTTTGAAATCGTGGCTGAAATCGGGACTGCCCGCGGGAGTGAAATCGTGCGAGTTCAGCTGAACTCGCAGGCTTCACTCCCGCAGCCCCAGTGTGAACGTGGGCTATGTGTTTGAGGTAAAAAGGAACTTGCACTTCACTGCATCAGCATAATATTCATGGTGCAAAGACATAAATCTGGTTTCCTGACACTTTTCATACTTACACTCTATGGGACACATGTATAAAAGAATCATCAGCATGCCACACACAAATCAATTCTGTACTCGTTCTAATTCAAAAAGAGTTTGTGAATATTTTATATTATGGTTCCACTTACTTCTGCAGGTTTGCTATATTCAATCAGCGTTGAGATCAAAATCATAACAGTTTCATCAAAATAATTTTTCACATTGGATGACTCTCTCGTTAAAAAGATTGAACTGCAAACACTTAGCCTAGGTTCACATATGTGTGTGCGTATTTGGGCACACACATCGTGGGAAAAGTAGGAAAAAAGCCGACCCTTTTTTTAAAAATGCACTGCATGGCACTGCATAATGCTGCAGCATTTGGAACAGTCCCTCCGTCCCTCTTTCCTCCTCATTTGTCCCTCATTTTGGTCTAATCTATATAGTTGAATAACCTTTTTTTATCTTTCAAAAAGTGTCTCCCAGTGCTGAACATTTCATCCAATTTGTAAACTGCTGCATTTGTCAATTTCAAAAGCCAGTATGAGGCTGTTCACACTAAATTCGACATGGAAGTCGCACGACTTCTGATCCGACTTTGCCCTGCAACTTCAATGAACAAAATTTTAATCTGACTTTGAGATAATTGCGACTTGTCCTTTGATAAATCTGAACAATTCCTTTGGCTCTAGTATGGATAAAACCTCATGCCAACTTTATGAATAAAAAAATGCAGTTGAGCCCCCCCCCACCCCAAATCCATACCAGGCCTTTTGATGTGGGGGTTCCCCTCGAGATCTATACCAGGCCCAGGGTCTGGTATGGATCTTGAGGGGAAACCCCCCCCCCCCCCCAAGACCATACCCACCTCAATCTGGTAAGGATTTTGAGTGTAAACCCAACACTAAAAAAAAAGCGTGGAGTCACCCCCAAAATCCATACCAGACCCTTAGCACGCAGCTCTGCCCTGCCCCTCACCTCAAAGCACCTTGTTCCCATGTTGATGGGGACAAGGGCCTCTTCCCCACAACCCTGGCAAGTGGTTGTGGGGGTCTGCGGGCAGAAGGCTTAAGTTGTCCAGCTTATTGGATGATTGATCCATTTTATATAGGGGTTAAGGTGATGCAGGCATCCACCCACAGTATATGTGTTGGCCAATAAAAATACGGATTCCACTCACTCACCTGCACCATATTCAGCCAAGGACTCCTCACTCTTGCGCGATGACGTCAGACGTCGCAAGGCCGCCAACATGCGGTATGGGCGTTGCATCGGAGTTAGATGGTATGCATCCCAAGCAGTGCATGTGCAGGCCGTGAGATGCCAGACCATGCAAAGCGCAGCGGACGCAGCCCAAAATAAAATGCCCCAGGATGCCCAGAGAAGGCACCAAGAGGCCCACGTGTGCCGGGGGACCCATAAATCCGGCAACTAAACAAAGCAATCATCTCAAAAGATGCGTGGAGGTACAGGGTGAAAAAAAACTAAAATAAAATATAAAATTATCAAAAAAAGTGGCAGTTAGAGCCTTGAGATCCAGAATTGGACGGACTCCGAATCTGTTTGTGGTCCCAAAGAAGGACGAATAAAATCCCTGAAACCTCTGTGACGGTATCGGCACAATTACTCCGCACCTGAGCAAGTCCTGCACTGCCCCTAAGAGGGCCGCCCGACGCGCTGGAAGGAGAGGGAGATTTGAGGGAAAGAATCTGTTTGGAGGCCAGGTGCGGAACTCTATCCTGTACCCCGAGGCGACCACCTCACACACCCACCGGTCGGAGATCCGGGAGGTCCACCGATCTGTGAACCAGCGAAGCCGTCCCCCCCACCCCAGAGTCGGGCAGGGGCAAGACTTCATGCGGTGGCGGGCTTGGGAGCCGGCTTGGTCGGCTTACGCACCCAGGGACGCTTCTGCCCCCCAGCTGCACATTTTTCAGTCTGGGAGGGCTTATCCGTGGACTCTGTCGAAAAAACCTCCTCTGAGCTGGAAAGTAGGGGCCCGTCTTACAGCGGGGCTCCTTCCCCTTAGTAGCCTGAGGAAGGAGGGTGCTCTTAGCCCCCCGTGACATCCTTAATAATGTCATCTAGGGCAGCATCAAACAGCCTACCGCCCTTAAAGGGCAAGTCAGTCAGGAGATTTTTAGAGGCCAGGTCAGCAGACCAGCATTTCAATCAGATAAGACGCAACACCACCGCATACACTGAGACCGTAGAGATTAAGGGAGCAGCGTCCAAAGTGGCATCGCACACATACACTAGGCCCTATGCCAGTTGGTGGGCCAGTGCAATGGTTTCTGGAGGAAGATTATGCTCCTGCACAGTCTGGTGCAAAATCTTTGCCCATTCCGTGAGTGTCTGAAACACTAGGGTCGCCGCTACAATAGGACGTAAGGCGGATCCCAGCAAGGCAAACATGGCTCTGCTCACCACTTCCGACCTCCTGTCAGTGGGGTCCTTAAAAAGGCAGGAGTCCCCTCCATCAGGAGAGTTGTGACTTTATTCAAACAGGCGACTGGGGGGGGGGGGGTCGACCACTGGAAGAGAGGTCCATTTTTTAATCAGGGCCTCCTCAAAAGGGTACATAGTAGACAGACGCCACTGGAGCGCAAGAGTCTTCTGCGGCTTTTCCCAAACCTGATCTATAAACCTGTCAAAGAAAGGCATGCAAGGAAAAACTTTTTTTTAGAAGGCGTAGCTGTAAAAAGAACCAAAAGGAGACAGCTTCCGTCTGAGGTTCCTCAGCCGCAGCATCCAGCTTGAGTGTGTCCCTCACAGCATCAATGAGTTCACTTACAAACACCCTGTCTTTTGCTGACTCAGAGCAGGAGTCTTCCTCATAAGGAATGTCCTGTTCAAAAATATAAAAAAATTCAGAGCTAGGGTCCAGAGCTGCAGCCAGGCCCATATCGGAATCAGAGCACTCCCCTACTGGAGTTCATAGCCCCCGTGCACTCGCACACCGCTTCCATCCTGACAAGAAATTATTCCAGGACCTCGCCACAATAAAATAAAAAAATCCACCCTCTGACTGCGCTGACTGTGGGGGGTTACCCAGGGGACTCACCAACTGCTCGGATAGGACTGCTCGGTTCCGCTGCCTGTGCTGTGCTTGTACAGCGCGAGTGAGCAGAGAGGAGAGTGAGGAGAATCGCGCTGTCGCAGGAGCGATAGCGGCCAAAAAAACGTGCGCGGCTCCAAGAAGATGGCCGCCGCAATGTAACTGCGCCATAGCGATCCACAGCAAGATGGCCACCATGCGCGCCAATGCAAAAAAAAGAATCACAGTGACACAAAACATGGCACCGAACTGCGCCCAGGCCCAAAATCACAGAAAACCTCCACAGCTATATGCAGACACCCATGAGCCCCCCCCCCCAGGCCAGAGTGACCCTCAAGCAGCCCCAGACAGCACAGCGCCAGAGTAAGGTGACAAAGAGCAACAAAAAAACAAGGTAGACAGGGAAAATCCCCCATACATGGAACACACAGCATGTACTCACCTGCGGAGGCAGGAGATACTACTTACCCATCCCAGAAGGACCCACTGGTGTGTTCCTGACAGACCTATCACAGTGCGGTACTGAGTAGCTGTCGGCCCGGTCCACCACAAAAGATACAGCAGGACTGTTCAGTCTTGTGTGGACCGTGGAGCATAAAAGGCCACCGGCCACCCCTGGAGTCATGGGGCATGTCGTGAACTGAGTCGCACGCCGGAGCGAGGAATCAGCGTGCTCGATGGTCGGACAGGTAAGACTAAGAGGATATCTTGTACCCAACCCAGCCCAGCCGACAGTTGATAGAAGATCTCAAAAATAAAATAAAATTCCAAAAGGAATGAAAAAAAATTATCTCAGGAGAGGGCTGCTGGCTGCAGGTAGGAGGGTTATGTCTGGAGGGACCACCCCCCTGGGCAGGGCTGTTCAGCTCTGGTTTTTAGAACGTATGTTGTAACATCTAACATTCTGCCTAGGCTTTTCCTGCAAGCAGGGACATAAACCCACGTGTTTCAGTATGAAGAGGCTGTGTCAGTCCATGGATGGTAAGAGAAAGTAATATTTTACAAAAATGGCAAAAAAAATAAAAATACCAGGAGATAATTGTTCAAAGTGGATGTCATATAGGGAATAACAGATAGCATAGAAGAAATTGCATACACAGACCAAATTATACTAAGAATGTACATGACTGAATGACAGGCAGAGGGACATATTTAAAGGAAGATGGAGGAAAAGTAAATGGTGATATATGTATGTATATACATGGAAAATCAATGGATAGAAATGAACCATGCTGTTAGTTGGAAACAGAGGCGTAATGAGAGGGGTGTGACCAAGATATTCAGATATCTCTCTCAAAGCCCCCTGATGTAAAACCCTGTAAAAAGGGTTTAAAATTAAAGGCTTTGTTGAGGCCAGGTGTAGGGATGGGAAAAAAATCGATTTTAATCTTGAATCGAGTTTTGAGCTCAAATCGATTCAGTTTTGAAGAAAATCGATTTTTTTTTATTTATTTTTTTTTATTTTTTTTTCCCTTCAAAAGTTTCCGTAGCAGGACTGCAGGGGGCGTATCCGGAATGGCACTGGGCAGCGTTACCCCAATTACATCTACTCGCTGCAGCCGCCCTCTGCCTACCTGATCAGCGTGTCATGCAGACAGACGGCGGCCATTGCAGTGTTCAAAAGCCGCGCCTCCCGAGTCCTCGTCGTCTGTGATAGGCGGAACACTCAATTTCACAGCAGGCAGTATTCACCCTTTCACGGACATCCTCTCATCCTCGTCTGTGTTATGAGGATGACCATGATAGGCGGAACACTGAATGCTGGGAAATTGAGTGTTCCGCCTATCACAGACGAGGAGGAGGCGCGGCTTTTGAATACTGGAATGGCCACCGGTGTAGCAGTAAAATCCGTATACCATGAAAATCTGCATCAGGTACGGGCACAGTGATTGAAGCATGGGCACAGTGAGACACGGGCACAGTGAGACAAGGGTACAGTGAGGCATGGACACAGTTCAATTCAACTAAGAGTAACCTCAGGATTTTTTGTTGTTTTATTAGCTAAATCCAAATACAGTATTAATAATTTGGATGTTTAACAATCTTTGTTGCACACTGCAAAAAACAACAAAAGGTCACAAGCGCTAAATTGGCGGATAAAGAAAAAAATATAATGGATGATAATAATAATAATAAGAAAAAAATCCCAAATATTTTGGGAAGTACAAAGTATCCAAAAGGGGGAAAAACAGGATCCAGCGCAGCAAGAAAAAATCCGTACCCAGAAGTACAAAATACACAACATGCACACAATATAATCCAGCGCTCATGGAACATACATTATTAACTATTGAAAACTCTTGAAGAATTGATAAAAAAGCTTAGTCCATTTATCACAATAAAGAGAGGGATCCAATCCCAAATGTGCAGAGGGCAAATGAATCTTAACTCTCCAGTTGCCAGTGGTGACAAACTTGTTAAACTTGCAGTGACATCCGTGGAGCAAGGAGGGGTTAAAAAAGTCAAAACAAAGCCTGTGGCATGATCTCCGTGTGAGCACAGTACCTTGAATGATGGACAACAGGCAGACCAGCGTGTGGAGGGCCCTCCAACCCAAAAGGATGCAGAGCCAGGATCGCAGCAAGGCTGGGACAGAAGGAATCACACACAGAGTTTCAAGAGTTTTCAATAGTTAATAATGTATGTTCCATGAGCGCTGGAATATATTGTGTGTTTGTTGCACACTGACTTTGCAGTTAGAGAAAGGGTTTGCCTTTGCAATTTTGTTTGTTGATGCACTTTAATTAATATAATAAAAAAAAAAAAAAAAAAATCGAATCGTAAATCGAGTTTTTTATAAAAAAAAAAAAAAAAAAAAAAAAAAAAAAAAAAAAAATCGCAGATTTTTTTTGGGGGGAAAATCGCCCAGCCCTAGCCAGGTGGTAATGTGGCATTAAGATCCAATATTCAATTGCAGCTCGCGTTGTAGGAGGAGTTTATTGAAAATCTCCTCCCCTCACTTTGGGAGAGCACCCATTATGGACTTGAGCCACGTCTCCCAAGATTGAGGTCAGGGTTGCTGCTTTTCATGGCAGCTATACGGATACAGCCTCAGGTCTCATTTGGAAAGGCATGCAGGTGCACGGACCCGCACATATACTGTCTGTATTTGGGACTGCACGTCAAATTACGTCCAGCTCCAGCTGCAAAAACCAAGAACCAATTCATGCATGTACAGGCAGTCCGAGGTACGAACACAATAAAGGACTGTAGGTTTGTTTGTAAGTCGCAACACTGAGTGAGTGAATAACTTGTATAGCGCTACAAATGCGAACTAAATCGCCTCAAGGCGCTTTGCATCCAGTGACATCCTGACCCTTCAGAATAGGTGGGTCTTAAGTTTTTTCCTGAAGGCCCGGTGGTTTTCTTCCATGCGGATGTTGGTGGGTAGAGCGTTCCATAGCCGTGGTCCTTGGACTGCAAATCTTCGTTCTCCCTTTGATTTGTAGCGGGACTTGGGGATGTGAAGGAGGTTTTGGTTGGTTGATCGGAGATTGCGATTGGGGGTGTAGTGTTTCATCTTCTCGCATAGATATTGTGGAGCGTTTCCCTGTGTGCACTTGTGGGTGAGACAGAGGGTCTTGAATGTGATCCGATCCTTTACGGTTAGCCAATGAAGGGTCCTCAGTGATGGGGTGATGGATTCCCATGGTTTTTTTCCCGTTACCAGCCTGGCAGCCGTGTTCTGGACGACTTGTAGGCGCGAAATCTGGTATTTGGGTAGTCCGAGGTAGAGGGCGTTTGCGTAATCGAGTCGGGAGTTGATAATTGTTCCAACTACTACTGCTGTATTCTCTTTTGGGATGAAGGGGATGAGTCTACGTAGTAGACGGAGGAGATGGTGAGATCCGCTGACTACTGATCCAATTTGTGCGTCCATCGACATCTCCGAGTCAAAGATGACTCCGAGACTTTTGACTTTGGTGCTCGGGGAAATGGTCTGTCCAAGGATAGTGGGGAGTGTCCAAGAAGTCTTAGTTTTTGTCTTTCGGTTTGCGTGGAGGAGAAGGAGTTCTGTTTTGGATCCGATGAGTTTGAGGGAATTCTCAGTCATCCAATCATCGATCACTGTGAGGCAACACTGCATTTGTAAGTGTAACGTCCGCCTGTGCATGGATGTGGGATGTTCCGGGAGCTTGTTATGTTATCTGGGGCTCTTCTGGCCATGTAGTACTGCAGCGTGGGATGTGTCTGGAGGTATCCAGGACCAGCGTGGAGCACAAGTGGCCAGCTTTTGAGGCCGTTCATAAGTAGGAGTCGTTCGTAACTCGGGGACTGCCTGTACAGTCACAGTACTTGTCTAAATGAGCCTTTCAAATTGCATTCTTGGGAGATGACTTTAAAGTGTAAGTTCACCTTTACAGTAAATCTGTAAGGTGACCTTACACTAGACCCCTCCCCATCCCCACCAGTCCCGCTATAGCAGACTACCACGATCCCCCACTGTCAGACACGGAAAAGCGGTTTCAATGGTCCAGGGATTTGAAACCGCTGTGGCTTAACCTCAGGTTTATATCGCTTTGGCAGTACAGACTGCAGGAATTCTAATTGGCCAGCACCATCCCATGGATGGCACTGACCAATCAGAAGCTGTCTAGCCCATACTGTCAGCACTGCAAGGAGAGGGGAGAAAGCAGATGGGATTTCAAATCCCCGGAGCAGGGAGGAGGCTCTGCACAGGGAAACCAGCCGCATGGGAGGACAGGCTGACAGCTGAAGATGTAATCTGATTTTACAGCAACTAAGCACCAGGGGGCCCTGCTCGTCTCTCATTTAGCTACTTTCTCATCCAGCTGTGATCAATGGAGATCGCCTGCAGAGAGGTGCCTACTAACATGCAAGGAGCTCCCGAGACCTGTAGCCCTCCTGAAGACACCAGCCAAGGTATGCCAGGACAGCACAGTCTACATGAGGGAGTAGGGATATGGGGAAAAAAAGTACCAGTTACTTTCCGGTAATGGTCTTTCTGGTAAGTCTTCCAGGACGGCACAATAAGAGATGACTAGTCCACCTGACAGGAAACACAATCAATCAAAGAGGTTAAAAACCCCACCCCTCCCTGTGCTCCTCAGTTTGTGAAAAAGTACTCCACACTAGTGCACGAGAGTGAAAACAACATACCACAACAACTCATATATATATATATATACACACATATACATATACACACACATATACATATATACTTAACCAGAGCGGTGGGAAGTAGGCCTGCCGTCCTGGAAGACTTACCAGAAAGACCATTACCGGTAAGTAACTGGTACTTTTCTCAAGACGTCTTCCAGGACGGCACAATGAGAGAGAAGCAAGTAATTTGCAGGCCTACCTTAGGGTGGGACGACCGCTTGCAGGACCTTCCTACCAAATGAGAGGTCCTGAGGCAACAGCAACTCCACTCTGTAATGCTTCAAAAAAATGTTCTGGCTTGACCATGTCGCAGCTTGGCAGATTTGTTTGACCGAAGCTCCGGCCCTTTCTGCCCAGGAGGTCGCCAGAGAATGTGCTTTAACCTTCGGGGCTGTCTTAGCAGCCTGGTCATAAGCTAGGGAGATTGCTTGTTTTATCCACCTAGCTATGGTTACTCTAGAAGCCTGTTGGCCCTTTTTCTGACCAGAAAAAATAAATAAATAAGTGGCTGGATTTTCTGAAAATGCTAACTCTATCCAAATAAGAAAGCAGACATCGTCTGACATCCAAACAATGAAAGGAAGCCTCCCTTTCATTCTGGGGATTGGAACAAAAAGAAGGGAGTATTATTTCCTGCGTTCTATGACATTTTGATACTACCTTGGGAAGGTACAGGGGGTCCTGCCTGAGAACAACCCTGTCCTCAAATAAACGAAAAAACGGCTCTTTAATTGACAGAGCCTGCATATCACCTACTCTTTTGGCTGTCGTTATCGCCAGCAGAAAGGTAAACTTAACTGTGAGAAGTTTAATAGAAATACTGTCTAAAGGCTCGAACGGAGCCTTAGTTAACTGTTCTAGCACCAAGGAGAGATCCCAGGGTGGAACCCTAGAGATCTGTACTGGAGACATTCTGTCCCTAGCTGACAAGAATCTTTTGATCAACGGGTCCTGGGACAATCTTCTGTCCAGGAAGTAAGATAAGGCTGCTACCTGAACTCTTAGTGTTTTGGTAGCCAGCCCCAGATCAACTCCACCCTGGAGAAATTCCAGAATGACCGAAGTTTCCTGTTGGGAAACCTCTCTCTCTGAACACCAGCGAGAGAAGACCCCCCACACCTTAGCATAAATCCGCCTGGTGACCTCCTTTCTACTAGAGAGGAGAGTGGTGATCACTCTCTCTGAACAGCCCTTTTCCCGCAGGTTCTGCCTTTCAAGCACCAGGCCGTCAGTTTGAAGAAGCTGGGCTCTGGGTGGAAGACCGGACCCTGAAGAAGAAGGTCTGACCGAACTGGTAGATGGAGAGGGGGAGCTACAGACCAGTTCTCCAGAGTGGGAAACCAGGCTCTCTTGGGCCACCAGGGGGTGACCAAAATGAGACAGCATTCTGAGAGGTCCAGCTTCTGCAGGATCCTTGGAATCAGACTCAGAGGAGGAAAGGCATAGGCCAGATGAAAACTCCACACCTGGGCCAGCGCATCCACTCCCTCTGAGCCCCATTCCCGGGTCAGGGAAAAGAACCTCTTTAGCTTTTTGTTTTCCCTGCGGGCGAAGAGGTCTATCTCCGGATTGCCGAACCGTTGGCACACCAGATCGAACACCTCTGTGTTCAACTCCCATTCTCCCTGGAGAATCGGGTGGCGACTTAAAAAGTCCGCCTCTACGTTGTGAACCCCTTTTATGTGAACCGCTGTGATAGAGGGAATCCGGAGCTCTGCCCAGCTCAGGATCTCCAGAGACAAAGCCAGAAGGGTACGCGACCTGGTGCCTCCCTGATGGTTCAGGAATGCCACTGTGGTGGCATTGTCGGATAGAATCTGGACCTCTCGGCCCCTGACTCTCTCCTCGAAGGCCTTTAGAGCCTCCCAGACCGCCAACAATTCCCGGAGGTTTGAGGAGGCGCCCCTCTGACCTCGGTTCCAGGAACCCTGAGCTCTGAGCTCGTCTAAGTGAGCCCCCCAACCCCAGGAGCTTGCGTCTGTGGTTATCCTGAGAGGGTTGGACTGACTCCACAGACGACCCACCAGTAAATTCTGAGGAAGGAGCCACCACCTCAGAGATTCCTTTGCCACAACTGGGATGGGGACCCTGTAGTCTAGAGATTCCCTTGATCCGTCCCAAGGGGATAGAAGGAATTCTTGGAGAGGTCTGGAGTGGAGCTGAGCACACGGCACCGCTGGGATGCAAGAGGTCATTAGACCCAGCACCCGCATGATGCTTCTGAAGGAGGATTCCTCTGCCTCCAACATAGACCTGACCGTTGTCATAAGACCCTGGATCTTGTCCTGGGGTAAAACAAGTTTTCTTTCTAAGGAATCCACTAGGAATCCCAAGTAAACTTTCTTCTGTTCTGGGACCATCGAGGATTTTTCTTTGTTGATGATCCACCCCAGGCTTTCCAAGGTGCTCACGACCCTGGCCAGGTCTGCAAGAAGGAGATCTCGACTCTGATTGTAGAGAAGCAGATCGTCAAGGTAGGGGACTACTGCTATACCCTGCAGGTGCAGGTAAGCAATCACCTCCGCCATGATCTTTGTAAAGACTCTTGGACTGGATGACAGTCCGAAGGGAAGCGCAGCAAACTGCCAATGCTGCACTCCCTGGGCGGAAGTGATTGCAAACCTGAGGAAGGCCTGATGTGCTGGGAATATCGGGACGTGTAGATAGGCGTCCTTTAGGTCTATGGTCACCATGAACACCCCCCTCAGAAGAAGCTTCCTGAGAGTGTACACGCTCTCCATCCGAAACCTCTTGCGACGCAGATAAGCGTTCAAGGGTCTCAAGTTTATTATAAGTCGATGCTTCCCTGACGGCTTTGGAACAACGAAAACGTGGGAATAGACGCCCAAACCTTGTTGTTCCGTAGGTACCGGGATAACTACTCCCTGCCTTTCCAGATCTGAGACATTCTGTACCAGACCTGCAGCTTTTAAAGGGGTCCCTGGGTAGATGCGTTACCAGGAACTTCGGGGGAGGGGAGTGAAGGAACTCTAGCTTGTAGCCCTCTTTTAAAATTTGGAGGACATGGGGGCTCTGAGATATGCTTTCCCATCTGGGGAGAAACTGGGAAAGCCTTCCCCCTACCCTTACGTCACTTAGAGTTCTTGTCATTAGGCTTTTGGCTGGAGAAAAGGATACCTCCCTTCTGTTTGTCCTTGCCAGCACTCCACCTCCTAGTATTGATAGGTCTTTTGTCTGAAGACCGGTTCTTACCCTGGGGGCCTCGAAAAAATCTCCCTTTTTTCCTTTTTAGGTTTGGTAGGAAATTTCTTACCCTCAAATGGGAGACCACATAAACGGGTCTTGGATGCACTATCACCATCCCAGGTTTTAACCCATACAGCTCTTCTAGCAGAGTTTAAGAGGGCTCCAGTCTTTGCGGTGGTTCTTACGGTTTCTACCGCTGCGTCCGCTAGGTACGCCACCGCGTTACCTATTAGCTGCAACGACTCCAAGACTTCCTTGGATTTGGAAGTGCCTGAAACATGGTCCGTTAATTTTGAGATCCATGCATCTGCATTCCTGGCTACGCATGCTGAAGCCAGCGCCGGGCTCATGGCTGCCGCATTGGCTTCCCAGGCCCTCCGCAAGGTGGTTTCAGCACGCCGATCCATCTGATCTTTGAGGTTACCAGTATCCTCAAAGGAGAGGTCAGACTGTTTGGATACCTGGGCTAAGGAAGCATCCAATCTGGGTGTTTTGAAGAACCTATCTTCATCTTCCTCCTTGAAAGGGCACCTACGTTTCCACGTTTTTGGTCTTAAAAGCTTCCTTTCAGGATCCTTCCATTCTTGAAGGATAATGTCCTTCAGTGCCTGGTGGACGGGGAAGGTTTTGGGTTGAGACTTCAACAAACCCTGATACATTCTATCCTGTGCGGAAACCTGTTCCGCAGGCTCCTGGATCTCCTCAGAAGCATAAATTGCCCCAAGGAGGCCCTCCATATCATCGCCGAAAAGATGTGCCTTCCTGGCCTGGAGCCCTCTTCCTCGTCCTCTGCCTGACTATCCACCAGACCCTCATCAGATACTTCTCGATCGGAGATATCTGAATCCTCCTCCGGCTCCGAACCCTGTGAAGGTAGGGATTTTAGAGGCTGCGGGCGTCTTTTAACTACCCTGGGAGTCAAAGAACTCTCCTGAGAGGAAGAGCCCCCCCCACTTGTCTGAGGTTCTGGTTCCCTAGACCTGAGTGAGGATTGAAATTCCTTAAGCGTAGTCAGCATCTGGGTCTGGACAGACAAGAAGTCTTTCATGACCTGAGATGTTTCTTTTCCAGCCAATTTCTGAATACATTTAAAACAGAAAGGTCTGGAATAGTCTGGAGGCAACCTATCGTTGCAGTAGCCACATCTTTTGATGCAAGCAGGGGCTTTAGAGGGACGGCTGGTAGACCCCTGGGCAGAGACGTCCCCTCCTGCAGAAAAAACAAATATACACAGGGAATTTTTTAGTACCAAACACCCCTGTGCAGAGCAAAAGGGGGAAGAGTCGGGGTACCTCCCCCATCATAACCCCTGCTGGCTGGGTAGGACTCACCTCCTGTGGCCTCCTCTGTAGCCTTGGCCGTACCGGGCCTTTCCTCATGCTCCATGCGCCGTCCGGGCTTGAACCGTGTCGCTAAGAGCAAACAGGAGGAATGGGCGCCTCTTTTCCTGGCATCTTTATAGAGGAAGCTGGCTGAAAAGACGCCGGCCGTCGCCATCTTGCCGTAGACCGGAAGTGGCGCGGCGCACGGTGACGTCATTCCGGGCGCTAGAGGAGGAAATCAATGAGTCCTCCAGGCCATGGGAAAATGGTGCCACACATGCCTGAGCGGCGCCAATAGCCAGAACAGCGCTTCACCGCTGGGTTCACCACCGCATCTGCGGGAGACCTGTCAGCCCCCCCTCCGAAGTGGACACCCACCAGGTAGGGAGAAAAAAGAGGAAACATTTGGCCCCTGAAGCTTCCAGGTACCCTGTACCTTAGGGCTTCAGAAAACTCAGGGGGGTTCTTCAAGGCTATTCCTTCCCCCCTGAGTATGTTACAACAAAAGGGGGACCCCCAGGAAGGATGAGCCCGTCCTGCTAGGTCCAGAGGCTTCCTAAGCGTTCGACCTAGGTCCCAGGGGGAGATCTCCAGCACCAGGCCTTTAGGTCTTTAGAAAATAACAAACGGTTTCGCTGTGGGGAAACACAATCAAAAACTGAGGAGCACAGGGAGGGGTGGGGTTTTTAACCTCTTTGATTGATTGTGTTTCCTGTCAGGTGGACTAGTCATCTCTCATTGTGCCGTCCTGGAAGACGTCTTGAGAAAGAATGGTTTCATTTGTGCACGTTGACTTGGTCATGTTTGCACCACTAAAGTAAAGCTTTCAACTTTGCCTTCTGCCTGGTCTAAAGTTATTAAAAGGAGTGTAATTCAAGTAACTGGCACTAACACTTAGACCCCTTTCACACTGCAAGCGCCAACCGTTAGCATTAAAGCGATGCTTGTTTTTAGCTGCGCTTTACCGCTGTTTAAGCTGCACATTTGCGGGGTGCTTTTAACCCCAGAAAAGGGGGCTAAAAACGCCCATTTTGCGATGCTTTAAAAGCGCTGCCCACTCATTCCAATGGACAGGGCGTTTTGGGAGCGCTAAATACAGCGCTCCCAACCCGCCCCAAAGATGCTGCTTGCAGAACTTTTCGGAATGTAGCGCGAGTGTTAAAAGACACTGAAATTAATGGAGGCTATTTACAGCACTAAAGCACCTGAAAACCTGCCCCAGTGTGAAAGAGGTCTCAGTCTCCCGCTGTTGGTCAGTAGGCACATTAAGTGCTGACTCTTCAGACCCCAAAGAGTCATCCTGGTGTAGTACTACATGTGATTGCCATTGGCAACAAAAATTTGCAGTCAGTTAAAGCAGCCTGTCGGTAGCGTGTCATGTGTCATGTGGGACAGCCTCTAGCAGCAAGGAAGCTGTGTTCTGTACGACTTTCACAAGGGGTCTGTCTGCCAAAGCAATGGGAGCAGACTCATGCTGCTGAAGTTCTCATGCTGAGCAAAAGGTATAGGAAGTCAAGAGTTTAGTGCGCGTTGACTAGAGTACAGTTATTGTGCAAGTGTACATTTATCTCTACAAGTAGAGAACGAACACACACCCCCCCCCCCCCCCCCAGGTCAAGTATTGTTCCAGGGCAATGATGAAAAAGGTGCAGAGGAAGGGAAAAAAAAAAAGTACTCCATGTGTAGAGCAGATTGACCCTGATACAGGTGCCTAGTGTAGCCCAGAAGACTACACCCCGGAGGTAGTCCTCTCATGTGACCCAAACTTGGTGCCCAACAAGTCAATGGGAAAACATGGCGGAAAGGTCCATCAGCACCTGCCTACCTATTACGTGTGTGCGCACAAACTGTATATTAGATATTCCTGAGATATATGCATTACACTATACAGACATCCTTTTTGATGTTTTATAAGACCAAATTTTTGCTGTACAATTATCAAACATCCTTATGCCAGGCATTGGCAACTCCCCCATTAAATTAGCTTCATCTAAATACTACAATTAGTGCTGCAGGAATGATATTGGCCATATCAAGGAAGGTTTCCAACCCCTGCCTAGATCAGGGTCTGTGGCTGTTCTTTCTGCTGTGGGGTATCCTCTCTCCAGGCAAGTTTTCACAGCGACTTCACCCTGGTACGGTTTGCAATTTAAATAGCATTTAATAATGCACCGAGATGTGTAACATACCTATTACACACAACCAAAAAGTATTGCGACACCTGCCTTTACAAGCACATGAACTTTAATGGCGTCTTAGTCCGTAGGATGCACCCTTTGCAGCTATAACAGCTTCAACTCTTCTGGGAAGGCTGTCCACAAGGTTTAGGAGTGTGTCTATGGTAATGTTTGACCATTCTTCCAGAAGCGCATTTGTGAGGTCAGGCACTGATGTGGACAAAAAAGGCCTGGCTCACAGGCTCTGCTCTAATTCATCCCAAAGGTTTTCTAAATCGGGTTGAGGTCAGGATTCTGTGCAGGCCAGTCAAGTTCCTCCACCCCAAAAATCGCTCATCCATGTCTTTATGGACCTGGTATGTGCACTGGTGCGCAGTCATGTTGGAACAGGAAGGTGCAATCCCCAAACTGTTCCCACAAAGTTGGGAGCATGAAATTGTCCAAAATGTCTTGGTATGCTGATGCCCCAAAGAGTTCCCTTTACTGGAAGTAAGGGGCCAAGCCCAACCCCTGAACAACAACCCCCCACACCATAATCCATAATTATTGGGACCAGTGTACAAAGCAAGGTCCAAAAAAAGAAAAAAACCCACATGGGAGAAGCAAATTTGGGATGGAGGCAATTGGGCCAGGTAGGTACGAACAGGTAAGTTGTGATACCAAACACTTCCATTGCAGCTAAAATACCACATATTCTTTATTAACCAAAATGAAATAAAAAATAAAAAAAACCCACACATGATGCACACAAAAAACCCACAAGATTAAGAGTCAATTTTTTTAATCATTAATACAGTCGTTACTGTAGGTCACATTTAGGATAGCTGTCCACACCTTCTGAACAAGGTTAGATAGCCAGGGATGGCAGTGCTACATTTTTCCACCACTTGTGGAAGCCAAAAGTGATCAACAAATAAGAACAGGAAATTGAGACTATCATTTTATTTGTTATGTTCCTAATGTCCTAGAGTTTTTATATATCAGCATAAAAATTAGCAGCTTTAAATGACACACATAAGGAAAGGTTAATTATAGCTGAAATTCCAAGTTTTTTGCCACATGATTTCTGTACCATAGGACATAGGACGATGTGCCAAACTGGTAAATATAGTGGAATTAAAGCCAAAGTTTAGTCAAAAATCAAATCAACATTAAAAGACATTACTTACAATCAGTAGCCTTGTGCTGCCGTCTCCCCTTTTAGCTGAAATCCTTCATCGACCCACTGCAATCTTCCAGTGCTGGGAGAGGGTATTTAATAGAGTAGAGTAGACGGACCTGTGACAGGCACTCATCAAGAGTACCCGACTATGCCTTCCCCTTCTGCTCAGCTCCTCTATTCATAAAAGCTAACCTACAGCTTCTATGAATGAAACATGTAGCCTGGAGGAGGCTAAAACCAACTTCTGTGGCCTCTTGCCCAGTTCCCACTATCTTCCAGAACCCCACTATTGGCACATCACTGTGATGGATAGACGCAATAACCAACAGGGAACTGCAGAGAGTGGGAAGCCACAGGTCACAAATGGCATCCTCCCCAGCCTCCATTTCTAGGTTCCATTTCATTCATAAAAGCTAAAGTAGAGATTATATGAAGGAGCTGGATAGAAAGGGTGGGTATAGTCAGGTACTCTCCAAGAGTACCGGTCATAGCTTCCCAAGTTCATTTAACCCTCACCGCACCAGAAGATTATGAGGGGATTGCTGGAGAAGTATTTAAGTCAATAGAGGAAACTGAAGCACAAGGGACACATCCTACTGACTGTAAGTAATGTCCCTTGCATGGATTTTTATTTTCTGATTTCCGACTAAACTTTAAGCACTAAGACTTTAATACTTCATCCGTCCTGTAAACCCAGGATGTCAACTATTAAAAAAAAATAATAGCCCTCCAAATGGTTGCAAGATTTTTATGACTCACAGCCAGCATGCATTTTCCCAGAATCTAACTACCGTGTTTTTTCTACATTTGGATTATGGGATTGCATTTTCTACACTCGTCATGGACTGACTATAAATTCCAAAATGGTGACAAAGATACTAGAACTTCTGGGTATACATCATATAATCCCTAGTATCAGTTTTAGTGGCACCTATGTTTGGCTGTAAAGAAGGCTCTACTCGGCAGGTTACATCTTTCCTGCCTATAATCATTGTTAGAATGCACACAACACCAAAAAGGCAAGGGTAGAAGAATCCCATGTGCAAAAGACATAAACCGTTTAATGTGTTTAATTTTTGTCATTAAAAAAAAAGTCGATTGGTTACACAGCTGCGAGTCACAAAATAAATCTGCAACTGTCACATGGATGATGCTGGAAACAATCATACTGCAATGGTCAGCAGAATTTTCACCCCTTTATATTATGATGGACATCTACAAAAAGGCAGAAAAAATATTGGCTAAATAATTCTGAAATTAAGCCAGTTAATTGCCTTTGCAGTCTTGCACTAAAATATTTTATAGGGTTATATACAACTTATTGTGTAAAGGCTGAGTTTAGTACCAAGAGGCCAGGATTGACCATGGCTGTGCAGAAAGACGCGATGTATGATGCCAGATAAATCGGTCAGAAGGAAGAACTCTTGGTGGGCTTGCACACAGCATTAGCAGATTGGACTGTGGTCTTGCACACAGCAGGTCAGATGGTTGTCATAACTTCCACATTTAAATTAGATTTTTAAGTGTATTAATTTTATAAAAGATAGAAAACATTTAGGACTCAAAAACAAAATTTGGCAAACTTTAAAATGAAACATAAAAATTAGTTACTTAATTATCGTTAAGACCATACGTAGAAACATATCTGATGTAGAGGCACGGCCAAAATAATATAGAATACCGCTCCAAGAATATACACACACACACACACACACACACACACACACACACACACACACACACACACACACACACACACACACACACACACACAGTGCAGGTGCATGCCTATGGCTCATACAGTAGCAGGACACTGGCACATACATGAGAACAAAGCTGAATAAGCCAAATGCTGGACAAATCTTCACATACTTCGTACCTGACTTTTTATAGTATAGCTGTAAAATTCATACAGCACTGACAAAAAGGGAGCCAACCAGAAAGTCATCTTAGATTTCCTGTATAGCACTTCAGGAGGACAAACTGTTGGGCACTGTAATAGGCAGTCTAAAACCAACTTCTGTGGCCTCTTGCTCTTGCCCGGTTCCCACCATCTTTCAGAACCCCACTATTGGCACATCACTGTGATGGATAGACTCACTAACCAACAGGGAACTGCAGAGGGTGGGAAGCCACAGGTCACAAATGGCAATCTCATGAGATGTCTCATTGCAGTTTGGAGCTCCTAGTGTACCCAATAATGCTAAAAGCATTTAAGTAAAGCAAATACAACTGCATTAACATTACTTTAACTTAAAAATACATCTCCATACCAGTTTTCTATAATCCCCTGCAGAATTTTAGTTAAAAAAAAAAAAAAACGGGACTGCAAGCCCTAAAAGCTCATAAGGCACCATTGTACTGTACAGTAGAACTTAAAGCAGAGTTCCACAAAAGTACTCCTCGACCCCTGACATGCCACATTTGGCACGTCATTTTTTTTGGGGGGGGGGGATTGTGTACCTAGTTTAGAGTGGGAGTTCCTGTCCCACTTCTTCCTTCCTGCTCTTGGCTGCTTAGGCAGTGACTCCTCTCCCCCTAGGCGGCACCTCCCTCTGCAATCTTCTGGGACACGTCCCAGAAGATTGCCTGGCCACTAGCAGAGCGTACGCGCCTGGCTGTGAAGCCAAAAAGCAGTCACGGCTGGGTGCCCACAGTTGCTATGACTGCGCTGGCTGAGAGGAGGTGGGGGGGGGGGCAGGAGCGAGGCTCCGGGCACCCACATAGCTGGACCGTGGGACAGGCAAGTGTCTGTATATTAATAGTCAGCAACTACACTTTTTTGTACGTGTGGAACTCCACTTTAAAAGTTGAGCTCCAGTCCCCATAATTAGATTTTTTTTTTCAATTCACCTTGAATGTTATTTGTACATTTACATAGAATACTGTTAGAACTGGATTCATGCTGGTTATTTTTAAATCTTTAAAATGTAACCTGATCTTGGAAGCAGGCAGGGGGCCTATCTAGGATGTGGGCATCTGAGGCCTGCTTGTGTCTATTTCTGGGACTCGATGCAGCAGGCTACCCAGCATGCACCTCCTAAATTTGCATCTGTGTAGTAATGACACTGCGCGGTGCAGTTTGTTCACTACAGGCGGCCAAAGTAATGGCAGCGACAGAAGTACCTGCCCCTTTTGTTATGGCAACCTGTCAGTTAATTACATCCCAACCTGGAAGGCAAGTGCAGTCAAGGAAACCATCGGGCATCAATAACAGTGCCCGCATCACATACATAATGCCCGCATACAATTGTCCCACGTATAGTGCATTAAAATAGCGGCGTCCTGAGCTCAGAGGCTGCACGGTCCCGGCAGGACTTCAAAAAAGGTGCCCAACTCCTTCCGATCACGTCACATCTCCAAATACCGCAGGATTTAACTAGCAGGCTTCCCTAAGACTCCTGGGATAGACTATGCCGATATCCCACGAGTCTATAGGAATCGCCCAATGAGGTCATTGGTCTAGGTGGCAGAGACAGGAAGTGCCACCCGGATACATTTTAAAATCTCTATTGATCCATTTACAAAATGTTCACCAGGTGGGCACTGAGAAACTATGAACTCGAAAATGTTCTAGGTGAAGGGCAAGAAGTTATTTTAGGAATACAAGAGGAAAACCACAGGGAGAACTTCACCAGTAAGGTGATAGTAATTCAAAGTCTGGAGACAGGAATGTGACGCAGAAGGTAGTGGGCTTACTATCTGGTTGTGCAATGTGGTAGGGCCAGTTTCCATTACAGAACAATTTTTTATTAAATGGTCCTCATCTGCCTTAGAATACTTTGACAGGATGTAAAATGCTTACAAGGGGACAATTTCTTATTATGTGGAGGCGTGGGGAAAGTGAGCCTCTCCTACCTATAGGCACAGACAAACTGTGTCAAGCACTGAATCCAGCCCTGGGCAGGGGTACTTCATTAGAAAGCATAGTTTATAAAAGTTACAAATATCTTTGGCAGATAAATCAAAATAGAGAGGGAGAAAGGATAGAGACATTCTGCTTGATTCCGGGTCATATGTTTGAAATACTAATTCATTCTAGAATCATTGTTCCAGCACAGGAAGAAAAACACACACACACACACACACACACACACACACACACACACACACAACTGGCCATTCTACTTTAACAGCGTCTTAAAAAAAAAGGTAAAATGGTACATATTACAGATTTGTTCTTTAAAAGCTGAAGTTTAGCTTAGAAAAAAGGAAAAATTCCCTACAGCTTTAGTCACATCACTTAACTGTAACAAAGTACAGTGAGGGGAAAAAGTATTTGATCCCCTGCTGATTTTGTACGTTTGCCCACTGACAAAGACGATCCAGTCTATCATTTTAAATGGTAGGTTTATTTGAACAGTGAGAGACAGAACAAAAATATCCAGACAAACGCATATTTAAAAAAAAAAAAAAAAAAAAAAAGTTATAAATTGATTCGCATTTTAATCAGTGAAATAGGATTTTTTGTACTCACCGTAAAATCCTTCTCTCTGACATCCATGGACTGACACGGTGTCTCTTTACACTTTACACGTGGGTTATGTCCCTGCTTGCAGGAGAAGACCTAGGCAGAATGTGAGATGTTATACATACATTCTAAAAGCCAGAGCTGAACAGCCCCACCCAGGGGGCGGTCCCTCCGGGCATAACCCTCCCACTACAGTCAGCAGACTTCAGTTCGTAACAAAGCAGTACAAACTTAAAAGGAAGGGTGGGTGCCGTGTCAGTCCATGGATGTCAGAGAAAAGGATTTTACGGTGAGTACAAAAAATCCTATTTTCTCTTATCATCCATGGACTGACACGGTGTCTCTTTACACTTTACACGTGGGATGTCCCAAAGCAGTGTCAAGAGGGATGGGAGCAGTATAAATGGAAAAACCAAACTTTCACTCCAAGAAGGCAGATCTCCTCAACGGAGGAGTCGCAACTTTAAACAGCGGCCTGCAGCACCCTGCGGCCGAAGGAAGCATCCGAAGATGCAGCCACATCAACCTTATAAAAAAAACTTAAAAGGCATGAACAGACGACCAGGTCGCCGCCTTGCACACTTGTGCAACCGACGCTTGATGTCGGAAAACCCAGGAAGCACCAATTGCCCTGGTGGAATGCGCCGTAACCGGAAAGGGAGGCGCCCGCCCTTTGAGAGCATAGGCTTGAATGACGGTTTGTCTGATTCCCCTAAAAATGATGGCAGACGAAACCGCTTGGCCCTGTTACGGACCAGGGACAGTCACAAACAGTGAGTCGGACTTCCGAATAGAAGCAGTAGCAGACAGGTACACCCGTAAGGCTCGTACCACATCCAATATGTGCAGCGCAAACTCTCTGGGATGCGATGGGTGAGGACACAAGGACGGGAGGACAATGTCCTCATGTAGGTGAAAGGTAGACACCACCTTTGGCAAAAAAGGAAGGTTGCGGATGCAACACCACCTTATCCTTATGGATGACTAAATATGGCGACTTGCAGGACAAAGCCGCCAACTCAGACACTCGTCAAACAGAAGTGATTGCCACTAAAAGGCCACCTTCTGAGACAAGACAAGAGAGGAATATCCCGGATATTCCCAAAAAGGAGGTTCCTGGAGGACCGAGAGCACCAAATTCAGATCCCACGGTGGGAGAGAAGGCTTGACAGGAGGGAGCACATGGCGAACCCCCAACACAAGGTGCTAACCCAGAAATGACCCGCTAGAGGTCGCTGAAAGAAGACGGCCAAGGCCGAAATCTGATCCTTGATGGTACTCAAAGCAAGCTTTTGGGTCACTCCACACTGCAGAGGACGCAGGATTCTGGGGACGGAATACGTCCAAGGACGCCAGTCCAGCGCTTTGCATATGGCGATATAAGCTTTCCAGGCACGGTGATAGATCTGCCTGGAGGAAGACTTCCGTGTCCTTAACATGGTCAAAATGACAGAGTCCGAGAGACCTCGGTCCCTCAACACCTGGCTTTTAACAGCCCTGCCGTTAAAGCCAGAGACTGTAAGCCGGATGAAACATAGGACCTTGAGACTGAAGGTCCTCCCTCATCGGCAACCGCCAGGGAATGTCCGCAACGAGACGTACCAGATCAGCGTACCAGTGACGCCGAGGCCAATCCGGAACAATTAGGATCACCGGAGTTTATATCAGGCGATAAGGACCCTATGGGGCCACCAACGCATCCGAGGCATCACCCAAGGATCCCTGGATCTGGCCACAACCTCGACCCTTGCGACAGAGTCGAGAGGCCATCAGGTCCACATCCGACGTGCCCCACCGTCGGCAAAGGAGTTGAAATATGCAAGGACCACTCTTCCTGGTCCGGCGTCTGGCGACTCAGATAGTCCGCCCCTACAGAGCCGGCACGTTTCTTCCGGCCCACTTCAGGATACGGACTACCTCGGCAGCCGCAGCTGAGCTCCGAGTCCCCCCGTGATGGTTTACATACGCCACCGCCGTGGCGTTGTCCGACTGGCTCCTGATGGAGCGACCCCGTACTCTCCCCGACCTGAGGAGAGACACAGTCTGATGGCCCGTATTTCCAGAACAGTGATTGGTAAACGGGCTCGTTCGGAGTCCAAGGCCTTGAGCCGACAGGACTCCCCAGACTCCACCCCAGCCCGTCAGGCTGGTGTCCGTCGTGAGTACCGTCCATTGGATGGGAGGGGAACGACTTTCCGGACCGAAGAGCCGAGAGTCTCAACCACGTCAGGGACGCCCTGACCAGGTGAATCACCAGGATCCGAAGATCCAAGGACAACGGGGATTTGTCCCAGGTGGACAAGATCTCCTTCTGCAATGCCCTGGTGTGTGATTGGGCATACGGAATGGCCGCGAAGGAGGCCACCAGGAGTCCCGGGACTCTCATGCAAACAACGGATTGACAACCATTTTCGGGATGTCAGCACCCGCACCGCAGACTGAAGTGTCAGCAACTTCTCCAGAGGTAGGATACCTTTGCCTCCAAGGAGTCCAGAACCAGAACTAGATACTCCAGACACTGAGTCGGGACCAGGACTGACTCCTGAATGTTCAGGAACCACCCGAAGTCCCTGAGGGTCTAATGGAGGATAGACACCTTTCCTCTAAGTCTGAGCCACTTTTTGCTCATAGCAGAAGACCATCCAGATAGCCCATGACAGCAATACCTCGCTGTAACAGAAGGCTAGAACCGGAGCAAGCACCTTGGTGAACACCCTTGGTGCCGAGGCAAGGCCGAAAGGAAGAGCCACAATCGATAGTGGACTTCGCTGATCGCAAGGCGCAGAAACTTCTGGTGACTTGCGCAGATCGGAACATGCAAGTAGGCGTCCTTGAAGTCCAAGGACGCCAGAAGAAAATCCCTTTGGTGGAGTGTAGCGATCACCGTGCGA
Source organism: Rana muscosa (assembly GCA_029206835.1). Classification (NCBI taxonomy): domain Eukaryota; kingdom Metazoa; phylum Chordata; class Amphibia; order Anura; family Ranidae; genus Rana; species Rana muscosa. Next base: position 169,061,027 of record CM055117.1, on the reverse strand, counting down.
ATGGATTCCATGCGGAATTTCTGCACCTTCTCGAAGGCATTCAGGGCCTTGAGGTCCAGGATAGGTCGAACCACGTCCTATTTTTGGGACGACAAACAGATTCGAGTAGAATTCCTGAAAACTCTCCTGTGACGGAACCGGCACAATCACTCCGGACTTGATCAAATCCTGTACAACCCCCAAGAGGGCTGCCCGACAGGTAGGAAGGAGAGGAAGATTCAAGGGAAAGAATCTGTGTGGGGGCCAGGATCGGAATACTATCCTATATCCTGAGGTGACCACCTCGCACACCCACCAGTCGGAGATTCGGGAGGTCCACCAATCCGTGAACCTGCGAAGTCGTCCCCCCACCCCAGAGTCGGGCGGAGGCAAGACTTCACGCGGAGGCGGGCTTGGGAGCCGCTTGTTTGGCTTACGCACCCAGGGGCACTTGTGCCCACCAGCCGCACTGCCGTCAGTCTGAGAGGGCCTACCTGTGGACTCTGACTGACGAAAAAACCCCGTTTTGCTGGAAAGGAAGGCCCCTGTTTGCGGCGGGCCTCCTCACCCTTGCTAGTCTAAGGAAGAAGAGTGCGTTTACCCTTCCGTGACATTCATGACGATGTCATCCAGAGCAGCACCGAAAGGTCTACCGCCTTTAAATAGTAGATCCGTCAGGAGCTTCCTAAGGCTAGGTCAGCAGACCAGCATTTCAACCAGATAAGACGACGCAATACCACCGCCGAGACAGAGGCCCTGGATATTAAAGGGGCCGCGTTCAGCGTGGCGTCGCACACAGAAACCAGGCCCTGAACCAGTTGGTGGGCCAGAGCAACTGTGTCTGGAGGAAGAATATGCTCCTGTACAGCTAGGTGCAACATTTTTGCCCAACCTGTAAGTGTTTTAGACACAAGGGTCGCCGCTACCACAGGTCGTAGGGCGGATCCCAACAAGGCAAACATGGTTCTGCTCACCACTTCTGACCTCCTGTCAGTGGGGTCCTCAAATGCCGGAGTCCCCTCCATCAGGAGAGAGATGGCCTTGTTCAACCGGGCGACTGGAGGGTCGACCACTGGGGGAGAAGCCCACTTTTTAAGTAGGGCATCTTCAAGGGGTATCTGATAGACAAACGCCGCGGGACCATAAAAAAATTCTTCTGCGGCTTTTCCCAGACCTTATCAATGAGCTGGTCAAAGAAAGTACATATGGAAAAACCTCTTTAGAAGGCCTGGCCTTAAAAGAACCAAAGGAGACTGTATCAGCCTGAGGTTCTGCATCCGCAGCATTTTAGCCTGAGAGTGTCCCTCACCGCAGTCATGAGTACACTAACAAGCGCCCTGTCATTTACTGACTCAGAACTGGAGTTTTCCACATAAGGAATGTCCTGTTCAAAACCATCCAATACATTCAGAACTAGGGTCCTGAGCGGTAGTGGCTAGGCCCATATCTGAATCAGCGCACTGCCCTCATGTAGTAAAGTGGGGAGAGGGCGCTTTTTGCTCCCTTGCACACAGCTCCCATCCTGGTCAGAAATGATTCCAGGACTGCCCACAACTGGTCCCTAGGGACCGCAGGTGCTGAAGCACTGCCTGTTGTCCACTGACATTTAGGGGAAGCTGGTGACCGAGACTCCACATTGCCCCCCTCTGAGACTCCTCAGATAAAAAGTCCACCCACAGGCTGTGCTGACTGAGGAGGGGGCGCCCAGGGGACTCACCAAACCGGACCAGGGACCGCTCAGTTCCGCTGTCTGTACCGCGCAGTGTCAGCGCTGGTGAGCTGTGAGGAGATTTGCGCTGTTACAGCAGCGCTAGAGGCCAAAACTAGTGCTGAAGAGCGCGCAGGCTACAAGAAAATGGCCGCCGCACTTCACTGAGGCGATCCGCGGCAAGATGGCCGCCATGACGCAGCTAAAGTGAAACAAAAGCGCACACACACACTCGGCGCTCAGGCCCCAAAACTCACAAAAAAAGGCCCCAAGCATATCTGCAGACCAGCATGAGCCCCTCCAAGAACAGTGTGACCCCCAGGCACCCCACACAGCACAGCAATGGTGACAGAGAGTGACAATGAAATACAGGGGGAGACAGGGAAAATCCCCCACAGAGAAACACAGCTTTTTGTACTCACCTGCAGGCAGGAGAGACTACTTACCCGTCCCCTGAGGGACCCACTGGTGTGTTTCTGACAGGACTATCACAGTGCAGTACTGAGTAGCTGTCGGCCCGGTCCACCGCGAAAGATACAGTCAGTCAGGAACTGTTCAGTCTTGAGAGGACCGTGGGAGCATGAAAGCAAACCCGGCCACCCCTGGAGTCATGGGGCCTGTCATGAACTGAGTCTCACGCACACAAGGCGAGGATCAGCACGCTCGATGGTCGGACAGGGAAGACTACGAGGATATCTTGTACCCAACCTGTTGCCCAGCCGACAGTTGATAGAAGATTCTCAAATATAAAATAAAAAAGAATTCCAGAAAAGGAATAAAAAATAGGTCAGGAGACTGGCTCCTGAGAGAGCTACGTCTTCTCCTTCTGCTAGGCAGAAAAAAACTGGAGTCTGCTGACTGTAGTGGGAGGGTTATGCCCGGAGGGACCGCCCCCTGGGTGGGGCTGTTCAGCTCTGGCTTTTAGAATGTATGTATAACATCTCACATTCTGCCTAGGTCTTCTCCTGCAAGCAGGGACATAACCCACGTGTAAAGTGTAAAGAGACACCGTGTCAGTCCATGGATGATAAGAGAAAAGTATTTGACCCCTTCGCAAAATAGGACTAGTACTTGGTGGCAAAACCCTTGTTGGCAATCAGAGGTCAGATGTTTCTTGTAGTTGGCCACCAGGTTTGCACACATCTCAGGAGGGATTTTGTCCCACTCCTCTTTGCAGATTCTCGCCAAGTCATTAAGGTTTCCAGGCCGACGTTTGGCAACCCGAACCTTCAGGTCCCTCCACATATTTTCTATGGGATTAGGGTCTGGAGACTGGCTAGGCCACTCCAGGACCTTAACGTGCTTCTAGAGCCACTCCTTTGTTGCCTTGGCTGTGTGTTTTGGTTATTGTCGTGCTGGAATACCCATCCATGACCCATTTTCAATGCCCAGGCTGAGAGAAGGAGGTTCTTACCCAAGATTTGACGGTACATGGCCCCGTCCATCGTCCCTTGGATGCAGTGAAGTTGTCCTGTCCCCTTAGCAGAAAAACACCCCCAAAGCATGTTTCCACCTCCACGGTGGGGGATGGTGTTCTTGGGGTCATAGGCAGCATCCCTCCTCCAAACACAGCGAGTTGAGTTGATCCCAAAGAGCTTGATTTTGGTCTCATCTGAACACAACACTTTCACCCAGTTTCTCTGAATCATTCATAGGTTCAATATCAAACTTCAGACGGCCCTGTGCATGTGCTTTCTTGAGCAGGGGGACCTTGCGGGGCCCTACAAGATTTCAGTCCTTCACAGCATACTGCGTTACCAGTTGTTTTGAGGACTATGGTCCCAGCTGCCTCAAGATCATTGACAAGATTCTCCCATGTAGTTTTGGGCCGATTCCTCACCATCATTGAAACTCCACGAGGCGAGATCTTGCATGGAGCCCCAGACCGAGGGAGTTATTTTGTGTTTCTTCCATTTGCGAATAAATCGCACCAACTGTTGTCACCCTCTCACCAAGTTTCTTACTGATGGTCTTGTAGCCCATTCCAGCCTTGTGTAGGTCTTCAATCTCGTCCCTGACATCTTGGCCATGGAGAGATTGGAATCTGATTTCTTCTGTGGACAGGTGTCTTTTATACAGGTAACAAGCTGAGATTAGGAGCACTCCTTTAAGAGCCAGAAAATGACTGATAAGGGATCAAAACGCTTATTTCGCTCATTAAAATGCAAAGCTATTTATTTTTGTTGCTATTCTGTCTCTCACTGTTACAATAAACCTACCATAAAATTATAGACGGATTATTTCTTTGTTAGTGGGCAAACAGACAAAATCGGCAGGGGATCAAATACTTTTTCCCCTCACTGCATGTCCCACGTTGTGCAGGCAGCAGCTTGATCGTGGAGGAATCTTCTGTGCAGGGATGGCCATCCTCTTCCTGTCTGAGCTTACAGAGCTGCGATGGGTTACCAGCTTTGGGTCTTCAGGCAGAAAAGCAGTACAGATAACCTGAATAAGGACACGCACTCTCCTGCTCACTTACAGCACTTGTAACATGATCTGTGAATGGGGAACAGAATTGTGTGACTGATCACTCTTTCCTGATTCACAGATTGTGTTACAGGCAGTTTAATCAAAGATTAATTCTTAATGGATGAGGAAGGAGTAGGCGTGTTCCCATCAGATCACTTGTACTGCTCTTCTGCCTGAAGACCCAAAGCTATTGACTACTGCAGCGCCAGAAGTTCAGAGACAGAAAGAGGACAGCCATACCTGCACATATTTCTCCAGGATCCAGCTGCCTGCACAACATGGGACATACTTTATTACAGGCAAGTAGTAGAGCTGCACGATTCTGGATAAAATTACCAACACGTTTTTTTTGCTTAGACTAAAGATCAGGATTCTCTCAGGATTCTTGGCGCAACATTTCATGTAAAATTGTGCTAACTTTACTGTTTCGTTTTTTTTTTTATTAATTGAAGTGCATTTTTTCCCATAAAATTGCATTTGAAAAAGACCGCTGCGCAAATACAGTGTGACATAAAATATTGCAAAGACCGCCATTTTATTCTCTAGGGCAGGGGTAGGCAACTCAAAGCCTCTTTTGCCAGCACTCGACTCCCTCCCCATCAGCAGTGCAGCGCAGGGAAGTGTCAGTGAGACACTAATGCATTCCAATTTCAGAATTCCCCCACGCCGCACCTGTACTGAGCCACCACACATTGTAAAAGATGGAAACATTGTTTGGTTCTCTAACTATTGCTGTAGCTGCGATCGTCAGCTTTTGTGATGTGGAAGAGATTGGGTGCAGTTCTGCTGGGGGGGGGGTTACATTGGTGGGGCAGAAGAGGAAAGGGGTGCAGTGGTGGGGCAGATGTGCAGGAGGTACAGTGGTGGGAGGGATGAGAAGAGGGTTCAGCGGTGGGACAGGAAAGCAGGGGGGGGGGGGGTACAGTGACGGGGCAGAGGAGAAAGGAGGTATGCTGGTGGGACAAATGAGCAGGGGGTACAGAGGTAGGGCAGATGTGCAGAGGAGACAGGAAGTACAAATCGGTGGAACATACGAGCAGGGGGTAGGTTACAGTGGTGGGGCAGAAGAGCAGAGGGTACAGTAGTGAGACAGATGTGCAGGCACTTACAGTGATGGGGCAGACGAGCAGGGGGGGGGGGGGGGGACAGTGATCTGAGGTGTGAAGGTGCAGGGATTGGGGCTTATCTGAGGCGTGAGTGCAGGGTGTTAATTTCTCACTACTAAAGTAGTTTACAGCATTTACTTTATAAAAAATCCTTTTCGTGATTGAGAGTGTGAAGTTTTTTGTTAAAAAAAACGGCATGCTCAATTTCCTTGAAAACATTTTCCAGCACACTGTGCGCAAAAGGTTGCCTACCCCTGCTCTAGGGTCTATGCAAAAAAAATAAAAAATTATTTTAACTTGTAAGCAACAAGTGTCAAAAAAAAAAACACACACCACATACACCATTGTATCTCAGTGCTGAGTAATGTTGTGATAAACTGCAGGATTTTTTTTTCTTTGACAGCTGTGAGCAGAGAACGCTCTGCACTGTTTACATGAATCCTGGAAATGCCGTGATTTTTTAACAAATAATCGTGCAGCTCTAGTAAGTGGTCTGACTAAAGCTGTAGGGATTTTTATATTTTTTTCACACTAGACTTCAGCTTTAACTAGATTATGCAATGCTGATCTTTAAATCCCTTGCTAAATCCTGCCATAGAATACACCTAAGTTAGTGCATTATTTAAAGTGACAAGACACCAATAAATGGCTGTACCATGGAAGGCAGACACCCAACCACATAAGGCTGGAGGGAACAGGAAAAGTACACAAGCTGAAGAATCTGTGCATCGATTACTTGACCAACTCTTACATTGTGTAATCTGGACATCACATCCAAGTCATTCAGTCAAGTGATGCATGGTAGCATAGCAACACAGGTAGGAAAGAAACAAAATCTGATATTCTTTACATTTTTCCTGTTTGTAAACATCTGATTTGACGTGCTTGGCATAGGATGAAGCCACAAATACTTCACAAGTTTCTTTGTTGAAGAATAGCGCACTTATCTGAGAAAAGCTTTCAGGAGATTTCAGCAAATTGGCTATATACCGGGTTTTGGCCAAAGACTTCCAGCAACCTAAAAATAAAATTTAAAAATAATTAATACAGATTATCCAAACCACTGTAACCAATATCTTCAAGAGAACCTGTAGCTTTTAAATTCTCTTATCAATTGATTTGATAAAAGTTATGAAAATTCCTTAAATTGCCTTAGTTTCAGCACTTCCTCTTTGCATTGTGGGAGCAGCCTACAATTTGCAAAGCAGAGTCCTTCTTCCATAGATCACCAGCTTTCCTTCTACATGCCTCATCTCTTCAATATGAAATTTATTTTTCCCCTTTATGAAGTGAATAAATGGGAACCAGTAGTGATGCAGCAGCCGATAGGAGGAACCACAGCATGCAGTAATGACAAGGTCGATTTAAATCTATATTATGGTTTATTAAAAACATTGGCTTTTTGCACTTGCCAGAATTTTTTTTCCCTGGAGTTCATTGAGGCGACATGGGAATTCAGATCAGTCAGGTTATTCCACTGCCTATAGGAGGAGGACTGAATACTGGCAGACATAAAATAAATATTGTAAGCCAGCCAGCCCCCCCCCCCCCCCCCATGAACAGAAACACAGAAGGGCAGCAGGACCTGCGCTTCAATGGATTTTACAGCAAGTAAAAAAAAAATAATCAAATTTTCTCTCATAATTTGAGGTACACAGGAATTCAAATACAGTTGGAATGTCCAAAAACGCAATGCAAGTGAAGGGGTGGGCAACAAAGCAACTACCACTAAAACAAGCCTCACTATGAGGACTGGGGACCACCTGAAGGATCAACAGCCGAATTTAAAGCGGAAACAAAAACATAGATTTTACAGTTTTAGAAAACAGTTCATTCCCGGCATTGCCAACTGTCGAACCATCCCATGGCTGGTGTCATAACTGATCACATGTGCAGCATCATGGCAGTTGAAGATTAAACAGAGGCCAAGATTGCAGCTTCCTTGGCTAAAAACAAGCGTTTACTTCCACTTTAAACTGGATGCAGTGAAACCCCTTACCGGATAGGTGAACCTGCCAACAAGACCAAGCAAGAGCACATAGAAGCAAACTTATGCTCAACACTAGGATAAGGTCACATGACTCTAAAAGAAACGGAAACAGCCAGCAAGATGAGGATTAAATAACAAACATGTTATACTTTCCGCCTCCTGTGAAAGTTCACTGCACAAGCAGCCTGGCTCCTCTTCTTCTCGGGTCCCTCTTTGCTGCTTCTGGCCCCTCCCTCCTGTCGAGTGCCCCCACAGCAAGCAGCTTACTATGGGAACACCTGAGCCGAGCTGCAGCTCCGTGTGTCAATTCAGACACGGAGCTGCCGTTCGGCCCACCCTCTCTCTCCTGATTGGCTAATTGACAGCCGTGGGAGCCAACAGCACCGCTTCTGTGTCTTAGCCAATCAGGAGGAGAGTTACGGACAGTCGAGAGACTCAGATATTGCTGGATAGAGATGGGGCTCAGGTAAGTATTAGGGGATGCTGCTACACAGAAGGTTTATCTTAATGCATCAAGATAAAAAAACCTTCTGCCTTTACAACTAGGACCCACCAAAAGTAGGTAAACAACATATTGCCTTATAGGCAACATCCTGATGTGGTCAACAGAAAACCCTGGAGAAAACCCCCAAAGAGAACAGGTCCTGCCAGGGAAATCAGATGGTTTACATGGGTAGTAGAGTGCAAGGAATGCAATCCCACAGGGGTAGGGAGAGGGGGGGAAAAAAAAAAAAAAAAAAAAAAAAAAAATCACATTTATGCCTTAGCCCCAGGCTAGTCATAGGAACCACTAAAGGGCACGGAGGATGAAACAAAAAAACATCCTGACACTCTGAGGTGATGCTGGGGCCTGCAGAAGAATGCTTGAATTTACTAAATTACAGGGCAAAAACAAGGAAAGGTATCTATGGGGACCCTCTCAAAGAAGCTGCAGGTCAAAAAAATATATATATATTTTTCATATGAAGAAATCTCAAAGTCCACTAAACACACATTATCACCAAGAACACATGCATTAAGAAGCTGGGCTGTTCCTCCTGCTGACAAATTCCAAGGAGGCATAGGACACTCCAAAGATGATCTTCACCTACTATATATACACATAAACTGTCAATGTGGGATATATTCCAACTTGAAGGGAACCATGCATTGGCCCCAGGTAGTTTAGTTAGTAGAATCACCCAGGTTCAAGGAGAAGCTACCGGTTCTGCTGTCAGAATACAATGTCCAGGCAGGGGAAATTCCACCATCCACCTAGTTTGTAAAGATTTCGGAATCCATGCGAGTTTTTTTTTTTTCTCGTTCAGCCTGCTAACCAACAACAAAAAACATGTAGGTAGCTTGCCACCACCTGGCTTTTTTCAGCTGACTGGTCTGCTATGCAAACACACCCACATCCATGTCTAGCAGATCTGCTAGCTTATTATATCATAAATATAGTGCAGTTCCTGTACAAAAATCATACAACACAAACATCCCCTGTGCGTAATATCCTTAACATATCCTTCCATGTGTATAAAATGCATCTCAAAACAACTTCAATTTCACTTTGTGATGCAATGCATCTATAACAATAGGAATTCTAAAACCACAGCAATCCTAAAAATAAAAAAATCATAAAGTAGGGCTTGACAAATTTGCTTGGAATCTAGGAGCCAGCCCACACGCCCCGTCCCGCCGAGCTCGCGCGCAGAAGCGAAAGCATACACGAGTAGTGCAGGCATATGAAAGCGGTGTTCAAACCACACATGTGAGGTATCGCCACGATTGGTAGAGCGAGAGCAATAATTCTAGCCCTAGACCTCCTCTAACTCAAAACATGCAACCTGTAGAATTTTTTAATCGTCGCCTATGGAGATTTTTAAGGGTAAAAGTTTGTCGCTATTCCACGAGCGGATGCAATTTTGAAGCGTGACATGTTGGTAATCAATTTACTCTGCGTAACATTATCTTTTACAATATAAAAAAAAAAAAAAATTGGGCTAACTTTACTGTTGTCTTAATTAAAAAAAGGTGTATATTTTTCCCCAAAAAAAGGGCGCTTGTAAGACCGCTGCGCAAATACGGTGTGACAGAAAGTATTGCAACGACCGCCATTTTATTCTCTAGGGTGTTAGAATAAAAAATATATATATAATGTTTGAGGGGTTCTAATTAGAGGGAAGGAGATGGCAGTGAAGACAGACAGGGGAAGCTCCATTAGCATTGCTGGTTGTCTTGTCATACCAACGGCCACCACAAGATGGCACCAAATCACAGAAAGTATAGGCCTGCAGAAGGCTGCAGCCTCAGTTACCGGCCGGCCCGACACGGCGGGGGGCGCACAGAGACACAGGATACCCCAGCTGTGCCGCCCCAGGTCGCCAATTCTAGTCGCAATGGTGACCTGGCACCCGGGCTTTGTCGAACCCTGTAAAAAAAAAAAAAAAAAAAATATATCATGTGAATCCACTTTTGTTCCCTACAACAGTGTTCTGCTCAGAATGATACCAAGTAGACAACCCAAGAAACAGTAAGGAAGCATGGCCTGGGATTATCCATAGCTGCCGGTGTTCTGCTGGGCTGGTTCCGCCTATCAATATGGTTCCGAGCTCGACTACGCAGGCGCAATCCGAGGCGACGGAATTCGCTGAGCGTGAACAGCTGTTCGGCAGCTGTAGACGCGCTTGCTCCCAATGCTAGGGGAACCAGCTCGACAAGAAAGCGGCGGGGGCGGAGACACGCCGCTCTATAGGGCAGCATTAAACAAGTTGATGGCCGGGTGACACGCCGCTCTGTACAGCAAGGGGCGGATGAGTGAGTGTGCGCTCCCTGCAATGTTAGACGGCAATTATATGTACAACACTCGCCCTATAGAGCGGCGTGTCAGTGTCCGCCCGCTAATGAACATTTAAAAAAATAAAAATAGAGCGGCATGTCACCCGGCCATCAAATTGTTTAATGCCGCCTTAGAGAGCGGCGTGTCCCAGTCTCCGCCCCCACCGCTTTCTGTGCGGCGTGTATCCTCGGGAGCGAGCGTGTCTACAGCTGACAAACAGCTGTAGATGTTCGTAGATTTCCTTGTGTTCGAGTGCGCATGCGCAGTCGAGCTCGGAACCATATCGATAGGGGAACTAGGTCGACAAGACACCGGATTGCCCCCTCTGCAGACATGTTGTGTTCATGTAGCAGTAAGTGAAACAAAGGTCCAAAGTGCAGGGCAAGGCCTCAAGTACTCAATCTCAGGCAGCTGATACTAATTAGGGTCGGGTAGCCAAAGGTGACCAGGTTACAGTGGGAATGGACTGTAGACCAGAGTTCCAAGAGATACTTGCAAGCAAGAGCAGCAGCGGGATAGTGCTTCCTGTAAACTGAATGGGGAGAAACACCACTCCCCAGTGGATGACATCAGTGCTCAGTCCTTCACCTTAACCCTTATCCACAGTGGGAAAATTGAAGCCACTATTGCCCGAACAGCCTTACTCACAAAGTGGGTCTTCAAAGACAGGGTCAAGTGCTGAGGCAATGCCATGGCTCTGGATCTGACAAGTGCTCTGCAGTTAACTTTTACTAGTGTACTCAGGTCTGGAAAGTGCCACAATGCAGAGCCCAATGCTTGAAGAAGATCACATCCAGGCTAACGGGGTCCAGGTACAGCACTCCAAAGTCAAGCTGAGAAAAAGCTGATCCAGATAACGGCTATATAGGGACCAGTTCAAGCAGCCTTGTAGCAAAGAATCCCAATTGAAGTGAATATAGATGGTGAAATCCATGAACAAAAATCAAAGAGAAAAAAAAAAAAAAAAAACACGGACTAGCAAAAATTGGTTAGACTTTTTTCAGCGGAGCTGAAGAGACGTCCATCCTCTTGGGACACTAGCAAAATAAAAAATATATAGCATACTGGGGAGTAGAGAAAGGGTTATACTGGGGGTCTGGCTTGCAATTTTTGTTTGTAAGTGACCAATCCTTCTGCAGGCAGCAGTATAACCCAACTGTATCTGAATTCCTGTGTCTGTCAATGAACGAGAAAATGTATAAAAATTGTATTTACCTTCTGGATGACTCTAAGACAGGGGTCTCAAACCTGCGGCCCTCCAGCTGTTGCGGAACTACAAGTCCCATCATGCCTCTGCCTATGGGAGTCATGCTTGTAACTGTTTAGCCTTGCAATGCCTCATTGGAATTGTAGTTCTGCAACAGCTGGAGGGCCACCAGTTTGAGACCCCTGCTCTAAGAACTGGAAGTCGCTATGGAAATATTTGGAACGGTTTACGACACTGGAGTAATTATGTACGTATTTTTATATTTTTTTGCAGTTGCAAAAATTAATCTTTATTGAAAACACACACACACACACACACACACACACACACACGGATAGAGTTAGAAGTAAGAAAAAAAATAAATAAATAAATAAATAAATAAATAAATGGTATTAAGTGGGATTTAATTTCTGAAGGAACATTGTTCCGAGTGTAGGTAAACCATTAACAGTAATGTAATAAAAATATCAAGAAGGTGCATAAACAAGGCCTATAATGCACTTCCCAGCGCCAAAATTATAAAATACAAGTTCCGAGCCTCCCCTTAATAACCAAAGGCTAAAAACGGGGGGGGGGGGGGGATGTGTGATTAAATCTTTCCTAAGCAGAGTAAATGAAAATAAATACCACAGTATATAAAAGTGATAAAAGCCAGTCAGCAGCTGTTTAAAACCCTCAAACGAGAAAACTCATAAAAGTACAATGGTATAAAACAAAAGTATCAAAACCTGGAGCTAAAATAGTCCAAAATAATATAACAGCGCCAACATTGGATAAATGTCCAACTACATATAAAGAGTGATGACGTGGCAACAGTGAGTCCTAAATCGGTGAGTGCTCCTAGGAATTGGATCAGTAGTGGACCCTACACCTGCTCCCAATCTTCACCACACGTGAGGCACTCCCCCGCTGGGGTGCAAACTCACCAGAAAGATGAAAAAAGTGGGCCTTAAATAGTAATGATGACTCTCACGTGGACATCCGTCATCAACAGGCAGCATGGGTTAAATTCCATTTAGGTTCATATAAAGACACAAAAAGCACTAAAATAGTGTCATTCCGTTTTAATGAATAAAATAACCCCTATGCAGCAATCCCCCACTTCCAAATGCACGTACAATTATTCAATGTTAATGCACATATAGTAATGAATGTATTCACCGCTATCCTCAGGTCCAAAGTAGCGCCTGCGTTGCTATGTGCAGCGCTGGAGTGTTCCTTCCTTGTTTGGGCCGGCTAGCGGTGGAGTGCATTCGTTTGAGCGGCCATCAGGTGTAGGGTGCACTACTGATCCAATTCCTAGGAGCACTCACCGATTTAGGACTCCCTGTTGCCACGTCGTCACTCAAATGTTTATATGTAGTTGGACATTTATCCAATTTTAGCGTTGTTATATCATTTGGACTATTTTAGCTTCAGGTTTTGATATTTTTGTTTTAATGTAATAAACATGCAATCATTTAGGCTCTTTTCACACTGGAGCGGGAGGTGTGGTGGCGGTAAAGCGCCGCTAATTTTGGCGGCGGTATTCGGCCGCTAGCGGTGCGGTTTTAACCCCCGCTAACGGCTGAAAAAAGGGTTAAAAACCACTGCAGGGGCGCATTGCCGGCGGTATAGCTGCAGTGTCCCATTGATTTCAATGGGCAGGAGCGGTAAACACACCGCTCCAAAGATGAGGCTAGCAGGACTTTTGGAGCGGTCCTGCTAGCGCACCGCTCCAGTGTGAAAGCCCTCTGGCTTTCACACTGGAGAAACAGCAGCCGCTGTTTAGGGTCGTTTGCAGGTGCCATTTTTAGCGCAATAGCACCTGAAAACCGCCCCAGTGTGAAAGGGGTCTTATAGCAACCAGACATTACTTCAGAGCATGCGAAAGTTGAGGAAGGTTTGGACAGCCGCACTCCAAATAATAGTTCCTTTATTTTAAAATCAAGTCACAAAAATACATGCCACAGCAAAAAAGCAGGTGTAAGCTGACTCGTTTCACACTGTAGTTCAATGCTTATTCATAGCTATTACTTCAGAGCAGTCTTGGTTGCTAAGAGTTACTATGATATGCTTCTCATCCTGTTACAGCATCCTGAATATGTGTACAAGATAATGCATACATTTGTCTGCCAAGTTTGTCTTATTTAAGTGTATGTGGCTGGGAAAAGGGCGGCACATAAGTATACAGCCAATATAGTCCAGGAATAATCACGCAAGAATGTGTGCTCATTTTCTTATTCTGAATCAGATCACTAGAACAGGCGAGCAAAATGTATTATTACAGTGATGACTACGTGAATTCTCTCCTAAACATATCCAGCTTCCTGTAAACTCATCACTTGTACAAGTTTCCCTATTTATTACTGCTGATGAGCTGTACTTACCCAATTATTCCAGCTGGGATGAGGAGGACAATTGCTCCAAATAGGAAGGGGAAGCCTTTCATGAAATAGAGTGTAGCAGGGTACAAGGAGTTGAAGATGGTGGTGGCGAGTATGAAGGAAATGACCTCTACACAGGCCACAATGGAGAATAAAGTGCCTGTGGATTACAAATACACAATTAGCACAACTGCCTTTTGTTATATTACAAAAGAAACAGACAAATGGTTATAAACAAAACAAAACTAAAAACATTCCTGTAAAAATCCAACTCCCATATTCAGTATGATCAGCTCACCCAGACATCCAAATGGGTCACTGCTCGACAGTCTAGTACACTTATTCTAAGAATTTTGAACTTTTTTTGGCTCAAATAACTGATCACATTCAGAAATAGAACCCACTAAAACACAAGCCCTAAACTTAACCAACCATTAATAATCTCAGGCAAAATGTATGCAGGCCAGAAATAATAATTCATTAATAATTCAGTGATAAATATTCACAGAAAATGTTTGCACCCATTAACAATGTGCCATAGTTCCAGTGCTGAAAGCCAAGATTAATTTTCTGTGGCAAAAAACAAAAGATGGTGGTTTTATTACAGCTGGTCACTGACAGCCTGAAACATGATAGTAATCTAGCAAGGCAGGCTACTTCCGGGGAGAAGACATGTGAATGCAAAGCACTGGATAATATGTCTTAAAGAAAAACTTTCCCAAAGTGGAACTCCAGACAAGTTTTTTTTTTTTTTTTGATTTTTGAATAGATTGGAACCTCAGTCAGAACCTCAGTCAGGTTTTTATTGCTGGCTGTCTGTCCCCCATGATTCTACTGTGTCACTGTCACAGGATGTCCAAAGACAAGGGTTGAATGCAGTGGCGGCTTGTGCGCAATTTTTTTTAAGGGGGGGCACAAACAAAACTAAAAAAAATTTCTAAAACCCTGAAAAAATAAAAATTCATCAAAATGCAGCCACTGTGCCCGTGAAATGCCGGCACTTTGATCCCCCGCCCACTGACCGGTACTTCCCCCATCTTGGTGGGGGATCAGGCAGCAGCGGCGAGTTGTGGGATGGTGGGATGAGCAGCGGGTCAGGCTGCGGCTCCTGTGTTCTCCATTTGTCTCTTCTTTCTTCCTGCTAGGCATCCAATCGGAGCGCCTGTGTCTTTAGCCAATCAGGTGATGGGTACCACACTCATGCCTCCTGATTGGCTAAGAGGCGGTTCAGTGTTAGAAAAGCAAATATTACATTTTGCTTTTCTAACACAACTGGGTGGGCTCCGAGCGCAATGCTCTGCGCTCCAAGTCCACTTTTTTTACCCTTATTAGAGTCTATGGCTCTAATCAGGTGCTTCCAAAAAATAAAACTCCGCCGCTGTAATTCAGGCGTCCGAAAAGGGGCCAGACCCCTGAATAGGGGGTGCTACAGTGGCCATGGATAGATTCATGGACATGAATCTATCCCTTCTACAGAGGGGGTGGTGCCCGGGCACCCCTAATGGGTGGGACTCCACTGGCTAAATGTGGGATTTACCCTCACTTGGAGAGATTTCTGGGACAGGAAATGTGGTAAAATTAGTTGAATGGGCTCCATACAGAAGACTAACTGCAATGGCAGAGGAGCATGGAAGTGTGCAGTGGAATAGGTGGTAAAAGCAGTAGGAGAGAGAGTGGGGGTTTATTTACAGGTGCGGTGGTTAGAGTAGGGGGAGGGGGGTGGAGGTCAGCAGGGATGGTAAAAAAAAGTACAGGGTTGGGGAATGTTCTTATGGTGCAAGAATGGGAAGGTTTCAGGCATGGTGGTGAAAAGGAGACTGCAGGCACAGTGATGACAGGGGAGTGAGAGGTGCTGGCGCAAATGGTGTTGAGTCGGGATGTTGCAGGTGTGGTGGTGAGTGGTGCCTCTGCAAGTAGCTGACAGTTGTAACTCCAGTGACAGTCCTCCTGGCTGGCAGAAAGCATTTAGAAAATTTTGCTTGAAGGTTTTCTCATCGGTTATGAGGCAATTATTTTATCTTTATGCATTTAAAATATTGCATAATGATTCTTTAAAAATATGTATCCAACCTATTATTCTCTGAACCGCTTTAGATATTTCACTGTCACTGACTTATGTCATACAAGTCGGCAACAACGGGAGGACACACACACACACACACACACACACACACACACACACACACACACACACACACACACAGCAGCCAGGAATTGGTGTAAATCTGACAAGCGAACTGCTGGTTGTCAAATGTAAGCGACTGCTTTTACACACCCAGCGAACAATAATACGTTCCCACACGCTTCCAACTGGGGCCTGGAACCAGCGTGATGTGTGTCCTGCTTCCAGGTAGAGGGGAGGGAGATCCAGCAAGCATCCATTTGTTGATCTCCTCTACCTTGTAAGAGCTGGGAAGCAATTTGTAAAATATCACTCCCCCCCCCAAAAAAAACCTGCGACCCCATAGATTGTCAGCAATGCTGACATTCGAGTATATGTGACTGGGAAAAGGGGAGGCACATAAATAGCCTCAGCTTCATACAGTATACAGTGCTGTGTTCCAACTGAGAACTTCTCGCTGCAGCAGTTAGTGAAGGAAATTTGGAGAAGCTTAATCTAAATAAACTACTTAAAAAAAAAAAAAGTTACATTTAAAAAAAGGATAAGTTCACCTTTGAGAACATGTTACATATTCAACCCATTTTTCCCTTTGACAGGAAAGGGTGGAACCTGACCCATGAGACCATAAGCTTGACTGAGCTAGCTGGACTCAGATGCAGCCAATGTTTGGGTTTTCTGACAGCCATCGGTGCCAGAATATAATACCTGGAAGTGGGCACTGTATAGATTAATTTTGTTCAGCTTGGTTAGTCTGAGACAGCAGGAGACTACAGTGCCTTAAAAAAACAAACAGTCTCTTCAGTCAGTCACACACACACACACACACTTTTGGCTTCAGATTTATCAAAACCATGTAGTGCAAGGGCCTGCCTGATTGCATACAAATTGAAACTCTTAAGGTTTGACCATGGCTAACTAAGTACACAGGTCTGGAAAGTGCCATAACGCAGAGCCCAGTCCCCAAAGATCACATTCCAGGCCAGCCCAACACGTCCATCTCAGCTGGGTCCGGGTACAGCCTCCAAAAAAAAAAAAAAATGGATGAGGAAACACTGATCCAGATGGCCTCTACAGAGCATACATGGCTAACTCAAACAGTAGTGTAGCAAGTAATTCTGATTGAGATCACCAAGGAAAAAAATGTCATGAATCAAAGAAGACTAGCATAATGAAAAGGCATCAAACATTTGTGACAAACTGTTCTGCATGCCAGTGTCCCAACCGCCTCTAGACTGCAATACAGCCCGTTTGTGAAATCAATGGTGTCCAAAAAAAAAAAAAAAAGAGGGGGGGGGGGGGGGGAGCAAAAAAGGTAGGAGGTCTGCTCCATAACATGGATATTTGTGGGGACAGAAGTGTGTAGTCAGATCCGCAAAGAATGCCTCCTCGCCTACAGCATATTTTTTTTCTATACTACAAAGTCATTCAATGGCAGTCTGCATAGCTGACAGTAATCTGGCAAGAACACAATGCTGTATGGCTCTCAAGAACCACAAAGTACAGCAACATTATTCTGCAATCGCATTACAAACCAGCTATTACATAACCATACCCTTCTCAGATACCACAAAAGCAGTTCCTTTTTCAGCTGTGATTTACAAGCTATACACACACTGGCAATAAAAACCTGTTACAAAGATTGCCAGGAACATAGTGACCTTTGAATCTTCAGGCCAACATACAAAAAAGGTTTCACGTTAACTAATTTGTTTTTCCTGTGCTGGGTAAAAAAATATCAGAAAACACCATTACAAGGCTCTGCTCTCAGGGCAAGGTTTACTGTATTTACGTCAATATATTTTTTCCAAGTAGCATTACCTTGTTCACCTTCTTCCACCAGCCTTGACAACTTAGAACGGATCACAGGAGTGGTCGCCATTGAAAAGAAGCGTAACCCATACCCTATGAGACAAAAAAATTATTTGTTCACTTTATTTGTAAATCACTTTAGGTATACATAAGATTCATTCTTTCACAAAACGTCAGCTGAACAAGTGAAATCCAACAGAATCTTCTAGGGCTGAAACTATTTTCAACTATTATTTTCATAATCGATTAGTTGGTCAGCCAATTAGTTGGCCTGCACACAGAAAGCATTATTTGTTTACATATCAGAAAATACAGTGTAGCACACATACAGCTCAGTACACCGTTCATACAGGTCAGTAAGTGTCTGAGAAATTGTGAATGTGTGAGGAGCAATGCCTTAATGGGACATGTAGTCTTGGGCAGAAGCCCTCTATACAATACTTTTTGGCTTGCTATATGGGCACACTGAAGGCAGGAAAAGCCAAAAAGGGACCCCAGAAGAGGACAATGGGGGCTGCTCTGTACAATACCCGTTTGCACAGAGCAGGTAAGCATGCTAAAATTGTTTAAATAAATAAAAATTCCAACGTTTAAAATCACTTTAACTGCTTCCCACCCACTGTGTCGTCAAAATGAAGGGTGGGAGCACTCGTTCTGCGACAACGTCATGACGTCTTCCCACTTTCGCCGCTATCTGTGGTGCGCTCTGATTAATCACAGTTGATTACATGAAAACGAGGAAAGGCCGGTTATCGGCTTTCCTCACGCTGACAGCTAATGAGAGCCAATCAGCAGCATTTCCTAACAGGGGAGATCTGCACAAATAATCAGGGCACTGATCAGTGCAGCAAAATTACTTTACAAAAAAATAAAAATATTTTTTTTTCCCCCAAATTTTCAGTCTTTATTTTGTTTGGCAAAAAAAAAAATAAAACCAGTGGAGATTAAATACTAACAAAAAGGAAGCTTGGCCATAAAAAAAAAAAAAAAAAATACAAAATTTTCTTTGGGTACAGCATTACATGACTACACAATTGTCATACAAAGTGTGACAGCGCTGAAAGCTTAAAATTGGCCTGGGCAGGAAGGAGGTAAAAGTGCCATGTACGGAAGTGGTTAAAGCGGTTGTATACACACACACACACACACACACACACACACACACACCTGTGAGGCAAAAAGGTATAATGAGCTAGTATGCACCGCATACTAGCTTATTATGAAATACTTACCTTCGATTGAGGCTTCAGCATCTGATCCCGGGCACCTGAGGGAGTTGACATTTTCCCCTCAGCGTGTCTTCCAGGTTCGTGGCTCCGGCGCTGTGAGTGGCCGGAGCCGCGACGACGTCACTCCCACGCAAGCGCGCAGGAGTCTTCTTTACGGTAAGGTCTGGCAGCATGCAAGGTGAATAACTCCTAAACCGTACAGGTTTAGGAGATATTAATTTTACCTACAGGTAAGCCTCATACAATTTATTTTTTTATATATTACACACACACACACACACACAATAAATTAACCCCATACAGTAGCGATTATCTGCCATTTTTGTACTATAGCAAGGGCTAATTTTTTTATTTTTTATTTTTAACTCCATCATGACAGACGATACAAAAAGCATGCTGCTGCTACTACACGTCTTATTCTGCCCATACATGTATTGATTTTTGGAAGAGAATATTTGTATGAATATTTGATGAATGGACAATTGTCGTTCGAAAATTTCACTTGCTTTTAACATTTAATTTGTTTGCAATAAAAAAAAAAAAAAAAAAAATTATTTCTTGACCATTTCTTTGAATTTCCCTGACACTGTGATCGAAACTGGAAAGTCGATTTGACCCCACTAACGTTAGAAAATCGAACGAACGCTCTTAAAATTAAAAAAAAAAAAAAAAAAAAAAAAGGAAAAATTTGTTTTTGACCAGCATAAGCAACAGCAAGTGCAGAGAGCTTGTATCAAGCTACCTGCATACAACAAGGGGCTCTGTCATGCATATTATACTACAGTCTGAAAATCTAGGTCTTAAAGCGGAGTTCCACCCCCCAAAAAAAAAAAAAAAAAAAAGGGGGAACTTCCGCTTTAAGTGTAGAGGACCCCCTGACATGCCACATTTGGCATGTCATTTTTTGGGGGGGGGGGGGGGGGACTGGGTTCCCTTGTTTTTAGAGGCACCCAGCTCCGTTTTTCTCCCTGGAACCGGAAGGAAGATCACCTCTACCCCCCTCCCTCCAATCTTCTGGGACACGTCAGAGGTCCCAGAAGATTGCCCAGCCAATCACAGCGTATGCCCACAGTAACAATGCTGGCACCGCGGAGATGGGGGGGGGCTTTGTGCGCCCACATCGCTGGACCATGGGACAGGCGAGTGTCTAATTATTAAATGTCAGCAGCTACACTTTTTGTAGCTGCTGCCTTTTAGATGGGTGGAACTCTGCTTTAAGTTTCTTTCTCTATTAATAAAAATTTGATCTGAGTCCAAGGATATGTACCAGATTCAACACACACACACACACACACACACACACACACACCTCTTCTGTTATTCTCAGAGTGGATTACCGTATTTGTTTGCGTATAACATGCACCAAGTTTAGGAGGGAAATTCAAGAAGAGGGAAAAAAAAAAACAAAAAAAAAACAAAAAAAACTTACATTTAAATGCAGCCTTGTCCATCTGCAGCCTTGCCCAGTGTCGGTGATTTTTAAAATTGGCGCCGATTTCTGTGTGGAGAGGAGCGAGCGGGGCCGAGTTTACTTCGGCTAGACTCGGCTCCTCTCGCAGTCCCGCCCATCTCCACTGACTGCGCCGCTGACATACAGAAAGCCGAGTGTACGTCGGCTAGACTCGGCTCTGCTCACAGTCAGGGGCGGGACTGCGAGAGGAGCCGAGACTAGCCGACGTACACTCGGCTTTCTGTATGTCAGCGGCGCAGTCAGAGATGGGCGGGACTCCAAGAGGAGCTGAGTGTACTTCGGCTTCGTGTATCTCGGCTCCTCTCACTCGTTTTAGCGAGGGGATCGGCGGAGGATCGGCGTATAACACGCACCCACGATTTTCCCCTAATTTTAAGGGGGAAAAGGTGCGTCTTATACGCCGATAAATACGGTAGATATTTTGCTACCTATACATATAGCTGGTTATTTATATTTACCAATGCATATAGATATTCAAGAATTGTCTTTTTTTAAACGTTACATATTAACTATTATACACCAAACCGAGTTTTTTTAGCCAATTAAAATATAATTAAATAACCACCACCAACTAAATCGATTATGAAAATAAATCGTAAATTGCAGCCCTAGAGTCCTCCATGCACACTAGTGTGGAAGCAGTAACACCCCCCCCCCCCCCAACCTGGCTGTTATTGTATTCAGAAATTCAACAGCCATGGCAGTTTGAATATCCAAACAGATTGCATGCATGCACTGCTGACATTTTCCACCATCGCCTTCAATTTCTTTTTTAATCAAAGTTTGTTGAGCTAGGTGGTGCCATCAGGGCTGCCCACAAATTGAATTTCCACTGATCCTGAATTATTTGGCTGCAAGTCAAGCCATGTATGTGAGGCTTTAGAAAGTTCTGTATAGTACAATGAATTGTCAACCATGAAGCATGGCTAGTAATTGAGTTCCCAGAAGAATCTATCCCACTTTGGTTTCAGGTACACACACACACACACACACACACACACACACACAGCAGTGAAGAGTTGTTAATCACTGCTACTCTGACTGTTCCTGTGGAGCCCCCTTGGATTAGGGCACATGTAGGTGCACAGAATATAGACACATTAGCATAGAAGTGACGAGTCCTTAGTCCCTGCTAATCACTGTTTCTGTGGAGCCCCCATGGATCCTATGCCAAGGCAGTAATGGACTCATATGTTCTATAGAAGTCAAGACTATGCCCCAATGTTCTTGGTGGTAAGCTCCACCTCAGATCGTATGCCCGAGCCTTAGTACAGACTTTGCCATTTGACAGCTGAATGACAGGAGCTGGGCTTAAAGTGGTTGTAAACATCAGAAATTAATTATCAACAAAGCATATGCTTCTATAGTGTGCAGTGGCAGTGCGTCCATTAGGAGCTCTCTGGCGCCACCCCCTTTCTCCCATGTGTACTATGGATAGATTCGTGCATTGCATGAATCTATCCACGGCTGCTGTAGCCACCGAGCGCCGGAATTCCAGCAGCGGGGGGTGTTTTTGAGGCACCCGATTAGAGCCATAGGCTAATAGGCTTCAAAAAAGGTGCACTGCGAGCACAAACCATTGCGATCGCAGTGCACCCAGGTGTGTTAGCAAAGCAAATTAATATTTGCTTTGCCAACACAGAACCGCCTCTCAGCCAATCAGGAGCCCCGGATGCAATACCGGACACCTGATTGGCGGAAGGTAGAGGCAATCTCATTGGCCGCCTAGCAAAAACTGGAAGACATGCAGCCATCGACGCGCTACCCGTCCCACAGCTCATCACCTGAACCACCACCACGATGGGGCAAATGCCAGGCAGACAGCAGTCGGGGGGGGGGGGGGGCACAAAGGCTGCAACTGATGGAGCACAGTGGCTGTATATTATGGGCACAGAGGCTGCAATTGATGGGGCACAGTTAGCTGCATATGATGGGCATAGTGAGGCTGCAATTGAAGTTTGTTTCAGTTCGTTTGCACCCCCCAAAAATTTTGAGCACCAGCCACCTCTGATAGTGTGTACTTGTCTCAATTAGGAGCACCAAGTGTCATATATGTTTGCCACTTTGTTCCTCTGCCATCAACATGAATCACTTCTAACAAGTTTCCCAGACACCAAGAGAAAAAAGGTGTGCTGTATGAAGGTGGGTGTGTTCCTGCCCTCCAATCTGCAGTCAGAGCTTTCCTCACTGAGCTCTGCAGAGCCCTCCGCAACCTTTTTTTGTCAGCTCAGACAAGCTTTATAAAATGATGGACTTTGAAAGGCTTTTGGGAAGAAAGGATTGCAGAAAAACAGATACAATTTATGTAGGAGGATTTCTTTTATCTGTATCACATGAGATCAGTCACTTCACTGGGTATACAGTATATAAGTGTTTACAACCACGGTAAGATAAGAAGTGGACAGGTCCTAATCTGAAGTTAAGAGCATTTACAATCTAGGAAGAGAATCCAGAGGGAGTCCCATAGGGACACAGGGGTTGATTTGCTAAAACTATGAGGTGCTTGCACATCAGCTATTGCTACCTTTGCCCAGATCATGTTTAAGCCTCGTACACACGATCGGACTTCCATCAGACATATCCGTGGGATTTTGGTTCGAAGGGCGTTGGCCGTGAACTTGTTCTGCATACACACGGCCCAACATTTTCAGCCAACATTCATGAAACTACGTGTTTTTTCCGCCCTTTAGCGCCACACTTTGGGCAACTTCTGCCAATGTTGTCTGATGGTTAGCATTGGTTCGGAGCATGCGTGCTTGTACTTCAGATTTTAGTCTGACGGACTTGTGTACACACGATCGGATAATCCGTCATAACAGATAATCCAGTTGGTGAGCATGAACAGCCAACATTTGTTGTCGTTAATTTCGTCAAACAATTGTCTGATGGAGCATACACACGGTCAGATTATCCGACACAACACATCCATCAGACAATTATTGTCATAAAATCCGATCGTGTGTACAGGCCTTTAGTCAAGCATTTCTGCAGTTCTATTCATGCAGATGTTCAGGTCCACTGGACTTTCACGGTTCCCGCAGGACAGTATTGAAAGCTGGGCAGAATGCAGCCTGCAGTCACAATTACGAATGCACCTCTCCATTAAAGTCTGTGTAAACTCAAAAAACGAAAACAGGTTTAGCAGGTTAGGGCAAACGAAGCTTTATAGCAACTTCAGAAGACAAAACACACTAGCTCTCACACAGCCTAGCACAGGAAAACCACATTCAATTCAGTTACGCAATCTGAATTTTCCCTGGTTCAGACTGCCATCAGCAAAAAAAATAAAAAATTATAAATAAAAAAAATACTCACAGACAGACACCCACAATAGAACTCGCAGTCTGCCATTTCTCCTCATTACATAAACAAGGCACAACCACTTACAGCAAATTTTCACTAACACAATACAAGAAATACACTTGTAATGATCACCCAGTTTTTCCGCCTTAGGGCTCATTCACACAGGCAGAAAAAAAAAAAAAAAAAAAAACTGCATTCAAATGCATATTTTCTGCCTGAAAGACAGGTTCTTGCTGGCAAAGATAAAGCTTAGTCACGTGAGAAAAGATAAAAACGCTGCATTTAAAGACTTTTTGCATGAAAGAAAGGTCCTGCATAAAATACATGCCTAAAAGACTCATGTTTATGTGCATTTATGCACGTTCTTGAGTAAAAAGTCAAAATATCTACGCACATAAAATCTGCAGTTGTGTCCTACTTTTTTTTTGTAGGTGGCTAAATACATCACACATTTTCATATGTAGACACAGCTGTAGATTCATTCAAAACTATCTGCTGTACGCATCTAAAGGCAGCATTTTTCTGCCCGTCTGAATGAGCCCTTAGCACTTATTTCACGAGTATCCAATGGCCCCCAAATTATATACCACTTCCAACACCTGCTCAAAAGTTGACCAATTATAAGTAGACTTCCATCAGGGGATCCAAGACTACGTTATGGCTTTCATCATATTCTAAGAGGTCAGTCTCACAAGGAGCACAAGTGTCAGCCCGTCTGGAGGGGTGCTGGGGATGCCATGCAAACATAGCTGGGGCAGCCTACATTGACAAGCCAGGGAAATACACGGCGGAGGGATGCCATGCAAACCTAGGACATGGGTGCAGGGTGTGTGCACTAATGAGGTCAGCTGGTGAACTGCTTCCTGTGTTTTACTGGTTCTCATGGCCCAAATCTACATACCAGGAAGTCATGAAGCTTTCTATGGAACACAGCAGGGGCTAAGGTAACGCCTTGTTCTAAAAATCAAAGAAAGCTTTTATTTTTCTACAACAGGGAGGTATATGAATAGTATATTGGTACATAGGGAAGCTGGAATTCAGAGAAAAAAACAACCACGTGAACTTATCGTTTAGGCTCTGTTCACACAAAGGTGTTTTTCTGCTGTAAGCCTCAGCTCTAAAAACACCCAACAAGACAAATCCCATTCATTTCAATGGCCCCTGTTCACATCTGAGCGTTCTGTCGCCTGAAACAAAATGCCAACCGCTCAAAAAAGTACAGGAGCTTCTTTCTTGGCAGATTACAGGAGTTTTCTGCTTTTTACATTGGTGACCTTTTGGCCTGTACAAAAATCGCACGACTTTCTGCCTGAAAATGATACGCTCAGGTGTGAATGCAGCCTTAAAAGTCTTACAGCTGGGCTACTGAGCTTGTCCAGGAGTAATCTGATATGTTAATGTGGTACTTATGTGCAATTACTATGAATAAAAAGTAATCTAAAAGCAAAAACTGGCACACTGAAAATCAAATGATGGTAAACCGTATAGTGGTTGAGATATTGGAAGTTTCAGACCTCATGCACACTGGACGTTAAAATAACGTTATGTAAAAAACACCAGTAGCTTTGCAGTGAGTTTTTCAACTTTTTTCAACGTTTTTGCAATAGCATTGATCCACATTAGCGTTTTTTTATTATTTTTTCAAAGGATCAAAAAGTAAAAAAAACGCTGGTGTGCGACGTTAGAGCATTTATACAGCTGAAAACATCTCTCAGAACCCACTAGTTTTGGGGTTATTTTACTGCTCAAAACCGCTGATAACTGCCTATGTATGCATGGACACATAGGATAACGTCTACAGCCAAAAACAGCTGCTGTAAAAACGTCCAAATATGTCCAGTGTTCATAAGGCCTTAAAGTGAAACCCCAAGTTTGGATAAAGTTAGAGTCAGGGTCCCCACCATTTTTTTTTCCCCCTTCTGGCAAGTTTACTTAGGAAACACATTAGAAAGACTATAAAGCTACCTTCACGGCAGATACATGCATTTAAAATGAACCTGTGAGAATAGAACCATGGCAGAGCTGTCTTTAAAAAAAAGGTACAGGCTCCACGCCCGAAATATTGATCCTGGTTTCACTAGAGTCATTAGACATCCCTAATTGTATGCTTCGTCCAGCTCATAATGAAGATGAAGACCCTGCAGGTCCCAAACTCCTGCCATCACAGGTTTACCTGAACATACATTGACAATAGTGATTTATTAGACAGGTTTAAAGTGGTTGTATAAACCCACTGGCACAACATGCACCTACAGATAAGCCTAGATTAAGGCTTACCTGTAGGTGCATGAAATATCTCCTTAACCTACACGGTTAAGGAGATATTTGCTTTTGAAACCAGCGCCGCTGACATCACGCGCACTAGCCATAGTAGCCGGATTTCTGAATGGAGCTTGCCGGCCCGAGCGCGCATGACGTCATCGCTGCTCCGGGGCCAATCACAGCGCTGGAGCGGCGATACACGGAAGGCAGAGGGGGAGCAACATGGCGGCGGCGGTGTCCGAGCACCGCTGCGAGGGCTTCGATCTCAGGTAAGTGATTATGAGCTAGTATGCTATGCATACTAGCTCATTATGTCTTTTTGCAGGTTGGAAAAAAAAAAAAAAGAAGATTCTGGGGTTTGCAACCACTTTAAAACACAAAGTATCCCATTCAAATACCCCAAATGAAGAAAGTGCATCTTAACAAAAGGGCCACAAATGCTGCACGTGTGTGCAATCTGTTGTGAGGGTACCTCATTAAGTCATATGCATTTTTTCAAAGGAAATGTATAGCAAACAAATCATTTCACGCCTCTATAATGCATATCGCTAATTACCTTTACTAAACTGTATTAATACTTTAAGACAGTGTTTAACTCCAGTCCTCAAGGCGCCCCAACAGGTCATGTTTTCTGGCTTTCCATCATTTTGCACAGGTGATTTGATCAGTTTCACTGCCTTAGTAATTACCACAGCCATTTCATCTGAGGGAAATCCTGAAAACATGAACTGTTGGGGCGCCTTGAGGACTGGAGTTGAGAAACACTGCTTTAAGAAATAAGAAGAAAGGAACCTCAGGGTTCCATGGTATAATACCTCACCTGTAAACATAACTGGAGTGGTAGAGGCCACAGAGAAGACTACCAGGCCTGCGATATTGGATAAGAATCCCAACTCTGCCACCCAGCCATCTGCAAGGAACAGCTGGAACAGGCGCAGTCCAGCCAGGCTGCTGAGGTAGGTCAGGTGCTCGGCCGCTGATCCATAGCCAATAAGGAAAGAGTCCCAGCACAAAGGAAAGCTGAGTTCATAAATCACCATCAGGTCCTTTGCTCCCATGTGAACAGTTACAACCAATAGGAGAGCCAAACAGTACAGCCAAAGCTTGCTCTTACGTTTATTCTCTCCAGGCAAAGCGAAGAGCTGATAGACTGTCTTATAGTGCTTGGGGGTAATCAAGCTTGATGGCTTCTTGTCTTTTACCGACTCCCTGACACAGAAATAAACATAAAAAGCAGTGAAGACATTAACAGCCAACGCAAGCCAGAATGGGTTAATGTAGCCTTGGCTCTTTCGCCAGTACCCGCCAAGGATACTGGCCACCATTCCAGCTATACCTAGACATGCCTCCAATACAGCAACACGGAATGTGCGTGACTCCCGATCTGTGATGTCTGCTATGTAAGCAAAACAACCAGCAAGGATGGTATTGAAGTCCCCGGTGAGGCCAGAAAGAACGCGTCCAATTAATAAATAGCCAACATGTAGGTCTAGGTACATAACCAATAGATACACGCCAACTTGCAAGGTCAGTCCGATGAAAGGAATGATGAGTATTGGGCGACGTCCCACATGGTCGCTCCATGGACCCAGGAGAGTCACCGAGAACAGGCCAACGAGCAATCCACTCAGGTTTAAGTAAAGACTCCAGTGCGAAGTTTGCTTTTCCACTTCCTACAAATAAGAGAGGCAGATCAAAATAAAAAGTATAACAGCGCAAGCAATTACTACAAATAGTTTATCTGTAAATACTGATAAAAGCACAGCGGTCATGAGATTTCACCCAAGAATAGTCTGAAGACAATCACATATAGCAAACATTTAGGCCCCTTTCACACTGGGGCGGGCAGGAGCGGTATAGCAGCACGATTTTCAGCGCTGCTATACCGTCGTTCTTACCGCGGTATGCGGTCGCTAGCGGGGGTTAATTTAACCCCCGCTAGCGGCCGAAAAAGGGTTAATACCGCCCTGTCCCTCTGATTTCAATGGGAGACCGCGGTAAAGGAGCGGTGAACACACCGCTCCTTTACCGCTGTAAAGAAGCGGCTAGCAGGACTTTTGGAGCGGTCCTGCTAGCGCACCGCTTCAGTGTGAAAGCCTTCGGGCTTTCACATTGAAGGCACAGGGCAGGATTTTTTCATGCGGTATAACAGCGCTATTATTAGCGCTAAACCGCATGAAAAACGCCCCAGTGTGAAAGGGGTCTTAAGTTTTCATCAAACTGAACAGTTCTGAACACAAGTCCTATATTGTAGGTGGCTGAACACAGAGCCATGAGATAATAATCTGAGCGTGGTATTTTAATTTGCTTATTAGGCGGTTTTTCACTTGCAAGTTTTGCAAAACGCTATCAGTATAAATTACCCGGTGACTCAGGCAGTGTTTTGATGTTTCATCCTCAATAAACAGTCATGCTATAAAAGGTCTAATTATGCATTTATGTACACCTACCTCTAAAGCTGCATAACAAAGCTATTAATACTTACCTACTATTCGATTTTTCTTTAGATTTACCTTCAACTATGTAGTCCAAGGACCTGCCTGATTGCATACAGATTGTGTTTAAGTTTGATCTCCTGTTATATTGTTTTGTTAAATCTAAAAAGGAAAATTGTATAATGTATGGCCAGCCTTAATGTGTGAAGAGATTAGCTTTGCACAGCAATGACTGATCACTGTACTTGTGAACTGCACAGAATATCTTCCTAGCTATCTTCTGTAAACTACCAATTGCCCTGCCTCCAATGTAATGGGGATAAACACATGTACACGTTTGTAGCCCACAACAAGAGGGCAGGAAAGAGTAGCCACATAGCCACCCTGAAGTTAAAGTGTGTTATACGGAGAATTACTAGGCAAAAATAAAGCATAAGAAAATGAATGCAGCTACAGCACCAAGGACTAGTAAGCTGAAATATATTACAATACATTACAACTTTAGATAACCCATTTTGCTGCCACCAACTTAAAAGTGGTTGTAAACCCAGAATTATTAATTTTTATTTTTTTTTTTAAACCTGTAAGACAAAGCCATAATGAGCTAGTATGACTAGCATTCTAGCTCATTGTGAATTACTTACCTTAGATCGAAGCCCCCAAAGCCGTCCTCGTCTCCCCCTCCGGCCGCAGACATCGCTCCGCAAGGTTACTTCTGGGTATCGCCGCTCCGGCGCTGTGATTGGCCGGAGCGGCGAAAACGTCACTCCGTGTGGGAGCCGTAAAAATCCGGCGTTATCGATTCATAAAACCGCCATTTACAGTGTGCCTGCGCTGATGTCTACGGCGAGCATGCGCCGTAGACATTGGTGTACTATTTTTGCCAGATATCTCCTAAACCGTGTAGGTTAAGGAGATATTGCAAACACCTACAGGTAAGCCTTAATCTAGGCTCACCTGTAGGTGCAACTAACCCCAGAGGGTTTACAACCACTTTAAAAAAAAAAAAGGAGGAGAAGTCCAGCCTGAGCTTTTTAGGCTGTGCTTCTCCTCTGGGTCACAGGAGTGCAATTTGTTTTGCACTCCTGTGACCCGTTTTCAGCGAAGAGTGGTCTGAAGTCCGCTCTCCACTGATGTCACTCCAATCAGTTGAGGCAGCGCATCATCCCGACTTTCAAGTCTGGATTGGCCAGCTTTCTTGACTAATGGCAGTCTTAGCGAGCCGCCAAGATGGCCACTCCCCGCTCCTCCATAGCTCATCGCTCCAATGAGCGTGGAGGAGCAGAGCAGGAGAGATGCTGACTGACAGGCAGCATCTCTCTGCTCAGGGAGGAGTGAGAACCGAGCCATCGGTGATGTTCGTGGCTCAGCAAAAAGGCTGCAGGAGACATCTGCAGCACCGGTCTGATGCTCAAGGGGTGTGACCTGTCTCAACCTGGAGCTGTACACCAACAAGCCTCCATCCCTGCATATATATGTATAAAGAACCAAAAATGGGGGTAGGGTTGGGACTTTGAGGCCTGAGGGTGTGTATAATAAATAAGTATATTGCATGAAGGGAACCCGAATGTCACAGACCCCTAGGGGCAGTTCATGGTAGTGATATAAAGAGAGCATAATTAGGAAATATAATAAAGCATTTATGATGTAAAAAATACAGTCATAAAAATTCAACATATGTTGATATAATCATAATACATTTAAGGAATTGTATAATCCCTTGCCGCCGAGCGTACGCACATATGCGTCCTCGGCTTTCAGGGGGTTATACCGGGATGATGCCCGCAGCTGCAGGCTGAAACGATTAATCGATAATGAAAATCATTGACAGCGATTTTCATTATCGATTAGTTGGTCTGCTAATGGCATGCACCTTCCTCTTTGCATTTCAGTACCGCCTCCGTCCGAGTGCTACAATCTCCTGTGTAAAAAGCCGGCGCCGCTGTATACCTCATAGTGACGCTCATGTGACCAGGCACGTCCTCTCTCTGCTGACGTCAGCACGGTATTCTGAGCCCCGCTCGCTTTGCTGCCTCTTTCTCCAATTTAGTAGGAATTTTGTTAGCTATGTTTATATGCATTGATAACAATTTCAGTGCAGGATGTGAAGTCAGGATTGGAGCGCAGGTTCTGGCAGTGAAATGGTTAAAGCACATGTAGACCTCTGAGAAGGATCTTTTCTTTAAAATGACTTTAGAAATTTGTAGACGAAGAAAAACAGAAAGGCCATCAAGCAAACAGACTAGATTAGTCAAAAGTAGGGCTGTGGAAATGAACTATTAATTCCTCGATTAATTGTTTTGATCGACCAAAATTTTTTGGGCTTGCCGTGTCCATCTGAAGGGCTCCTTTGCTGTGCCTTCATATCTGCATGCTGGCGGGACCTTACTATCTGCCACACGCAAGGGCTGTTACACTTCCCTCTATCAACCTGGGATTCTACAGCCATCCACTGGGAGTTGTGATAGTTCCCTTCACAGGACATCTACATGCCGACGGACTGATGTTAGCCCCTTCTCATCTGGATTCAGCAGTGGTATCGTTGTACACATTTTTATACCAGTATCATACTTAGCTACATGTTTTTATGACTGCTTTTGCTACCGTTTGGTATTACTCGCACTATTTTTACAGTTTATGTAGCTACATCGATTTTATCTCCAGTGCAATATTTATTTTGTTACCTACTTGAAGACTATAAAAGTTTTAATGCTATTCCCATCGAGCGCTGCCTTTGCGTGTTTTTTGTATCCTGCTATCCATTTTTCCAGTGGTTGGTAGCTGCACTGGGAATCGGCCTGCAAGGAGATCCGCTAAAAGTAGTTGGATCTGTATGTGCGTTATAATTAATCGATTAAAAAAAAAAATAATCAATTAATCGGACACGAAAATTTTATCAGTAACAGCCCTAGTCAAAAGACGTTTTGGTGTTCATTACATAGGGGGGGCAGTTTCCCGTGGAGCGATGTGTCTCTGGGCAGCCTGCCAAGTGTGAGAAAAGAATACAATGTTTCTACTTATCAATGAACTGAACTGTGTAGAAGTTCTCAGTTTAACCATTTAAAGACTAAATCTTTTCTGACACTTGTTGCTTACAAGTAAAAATCCTGTATTTTCTGCTAGAAAAATCACTTGGAACCCCCAAACACACATATATATATATATATATATATATTTTAGCAGAGTCCCTAGGGAATAAAATGGCGGTTGTTGCAATATTTTATGTCACACGGTATTTGTGCAGCGGTCTTTCAAACGCAATTTTTTGGAAAAGTATACACTTTAATGAATTTTAAATAAAAACTAAACATTAAAGTTAGCCCGTTTTTTTCTTTCCGTTAAAGTTTTGATTACCTGTTTTTGTGCCTGCTTCCTGATTCCCTTACCGAAGATGGCGGCGGCAGCACCCGAAAGCCAAGGGAGAGATCGGCTTTGGGTGCCGACATCGTGGGCACCCAGGACAAGTAAGTGTCCATATATTAAAAGTCAGCAGCTGCAGTATTTGTAGCTGCTGACTTTTAATATTTTTTTTTTTCAGCGGAACTCTGCAGCTTTCACACTGGAGCGGGCAGGTGTTGATGGTAAAACGCTGCTAGTTTTAGCGGCGCTTTACCATAATTTTAGCAGTGCTATTCGGCACCTAGCGGGGCGCTTATAACCCAGCTAGCGGCCGATGAAGAGGTTAAATGCGCCCGTGTAGCACCGCTGCAGAAGCGCTTTGCAGGCGCTTCGGCAGCAGTGCCCATTCATTTCAACGGGCAGGAGTGGTGGAGGAGCGGTATACACCGCTCCAAAGATGCTGCTTGCAGGACTTTTTTTTTTTTAACGTCCTGCCAGCGCACCGCCTCAGTGTGAAAGCACTCAGGCTTTCACACTGAGACTGCAGGGGAGCCGTTTTGTAGCCATTTTTACAGGTGCTAGTTTTAGCCCAAAAGTGCCTGAAAAACGACCCAGTGTGAATGAAAGGGGTCCAACTGTTAGGTTTTTTTCCCCCTTCATCTCAAAAATCAAAAAAAAAAAATCAGCCTAACATATCGGTCCCAAAAAAAATCGGCATCATATATCGGCCGCGGCAATTTCTAAATATCTGCATCGGCCAGAGAAAAACCCATATCGGTCGACCTCTAGATTATATATTATCACACACATCCACTTAGAAAACAAACGTCATGAGAGAACTATGGGGCAGGCTTTTGCGGGCTTCTCGTTCAGAAAATGTTAGTTGCCTGGCTGCCACACTTTGATCTTTAACTCTTTCGCTGATACTAGCCCAGAACTAATATATAGATAAGTATTTTGGACTTGTCTGATACTTTTTCCGGGTCTGACTCTGTGGCACTAAAGGCAGACATAGCCAGGAAACTAGTATTTTCAGAAGGATGTAAGCAATGGCATTCCTCATACTTCCCGAACATTTTCCATAAAGGATTGTTCTCGGGAATGACATTTCACTAGTTCTATTCACTGGAGCAGCACCGCGATGGTTCACATCACAGCCCGCTACACTGAAAGACGTAGTGCAGGCCGTACTCTTCTGCACAAACCACAGCAATGATGGTGTGAACTGACACCACTGGAAACAGGCCACGTTATGTTGTCTATGTTGTGCTGGAACACAAACACCAATGCATTTGGTGTGAACGTGTCCTAAAATAGTACAGCATATCGCCATTTGTTCTCCTGCACTACGATTCACAAACCGTAGACCATTCATAAAATGTGTGCTGTGAAGTGTTACCACACAGAGCGTTCTCTCTCTCCGCTTATAGCAGCAGAAAGTTTTGTAATTGGGAGAGGAGCTGGTCACATGACTTTGAGGGTAAAAAATAATCAGGACTGTGTGGACTGCCGAGGGGTGATGGGTGCTCCATGTATATGGTGACCGGCGAGGGGGGCGCTCTGTCTACTATACGGCGAGGGGGGCGCTCTCTGTCTACTATACGGCGAGCGCTCTCTGTCTACTATACGGCGAGGGGGGGGCGCTCTCTCCGTCTACTATACGGCGAGGGGGGGCGCTCTCTCCGTCTACTATACGGCGAGGGGGGGCGCTCTCTCCGTCTACTATACGGCGAGGGGGGGGGGCGCTCTCTCCGTCTACTATACGGCGAGGGGGGGGGGCGCTCTCTCCGTCTACTATACGGCGAGGGGCGCTCTCTCCGTCTACTATACGGCGAGGGGGGGGGCGCTCTCTCCGTCTACTATACGGCGAGGGGGGGGGGGGCGCTCTCTCCGTCTACTATACGGCGAGGGGGGGGGGGGCGCTCTCTCCGTCTACTATACGGCGAGGGGGGGGGGCGCTCTCTCCGTCTACTATACGGCGAGGGGGGGGGGCGCTCTCTCCGTCTACTATACGGCGAGGGGGGGGGGGGCTCTCTCCGTCTACTATACGGCGAGGGGGGGGGGCGCTCTCTCCGTCTACTATACGGCGAGGGGGGGGGGGCGCTCTCTCCGTCTACTATACGGCGAGGGGGGGGGGGCGCTCTCTCCGTCTACTATACGGCGAGGGGGGGGGGGCGCTCTCTCCGTCTACTATACGGCGAGGGGGGGGGGGCGCTCTCTCCGTCTACTATACGGCGAGGGGGGGG
Source organism: Rana muscosa (assembly GCA_029206835.1). Classification (NCBI taxonomy): domain Eukaryota; kingdom Metazoa; phylum Chordata; class Amphibia; order Anura; family Ranidae; genus Rana; species Rana muscosa. Next base: position 169,027,168 of record CM055117.1, on the reverse strand, counting down.
GGGGGGCGCTCTCTCCGTCTACTATACGGCGAGGGGGGGGGGCGCTCTCTCCGTCTACTATACGGCGAGGGGGGGGGGGGCGCTCTCTCCGTCTACTATACGGCGAGGGGTGGGGCGCTCTCTCCGTCTACTATACGGCGAGGGGGGGGGCGCTCTCTCCGTCTACTATACGGCGAGGGGGGGGGCGCTCTCTCCGTCTACTATACGGCGAGGGGGGGGCGCTCTCTCCGTCTACTATACGGCGAGGGGGGGGGCGCTCTCTCCGTCTACTATACGGCGAGGGGGGGGGGCGCTCTCTCCGTCTACTATACGGCGAGGGGGGGGGGGGGCGCTCTCTCCGTCTACTATACGGCGAGGGGGGGGGGGGCGCTCTCTCCGTCTACTATACGGCGAGGGGGGGGGGGGGCGCTCTCTCCGTCTACTATACGGCGAGGGGGGGGGGCGCTCTCTCCGTCTACTATACGGCGAGGGGGGGGCGCCCTCTCCGTCTACTATACGGCGAGGGGGGGGGGCGCTCTCTCCGTCTACTATACGGCGAGGGGGGGGCGCTCTCTCCGTCTACTATACGGCGAGGGGGGGGGGCGCTCTCTCCGTCTACTATACGGCGAGGGGGGGCGCTCTCTCCGTCTACTATACGGCAGGGGGGGGCGCTCTCTCCGTCTACTATACGGCGAGGGGGGGGCGCTCTCTCCGTCTACTATACGGCGAGGGGGGGGCGCTCTCTCCGTCTACTATACGGCGAGGGGGGGGGCGCTCTCTCCGTCTACTATACGGCGAGGGGGGGGCGCTCTCTCCGTCTACTATACGGCGAGGGGGGGGCGCTCTCTCCGTCTACTATACGGCGAGGGGGGGGCGCTCTCTCCGTCTACTATACGGCGAGGGGGGGGCGCTCTCTCCGTCTACTATACGGCGAGGGGGGGGCGCTCTCTCCGTCTACTATACGGCGAGGCGCTCTCTCCGTCTACTATACGGCGAGGGGGGGGGGCGCTCTCTCCGTCTACTATACGGCGAGGGGGGGGGGGGGCGCTCTCTCCGTCTACTATACGGCGAGGGGGGGGGGGGCGCTCTCTCCGTCTACTATACGGCGAGGGGGGGGGGGGCGCTCTCTCCGTCTACTATACGGCGAGGGGGGGGCGCTCTCTCCGTCTACTATACGGCGAGGGGGGGGGGCGCCCTCTCCGTCTACTATACGGCGAGGGGGGGGGGCGCTCTCTCCGTCTACTATACGGCGAGGGGGGGGGCGCTCTCTCCGTCTACTATACGGCGAGGGGGGGGGCGCTCTCTCCGTCTACTATACGGCGAGGGGGGGCGCTCTCTCCGTCTACTATACGGCAGGGGGGGGGCGCTCTCTCCGTCTACTATACGGCGAGGGGGGGGGCGCTCTCTCCGTCTACTATACGGCGAGGGGGGGGGCGCTCTCTCCGTCTACTATACGGCGAGGGGGGGGCGCTCTCTCCGTCTACTATACGGCGAGGGGGGGGGCGCTCTCTCCGTCTACTATACGGCGAGGGGGGGGGCGCTCTCTCCGTCTACTATACGGCGAGGGGGGGGCGCTCTCTCCGTCTACTATACGGCGAGGGGGGGCGCTCTCTCCGTCTACTATACGGCGAGGGGGGGCGCTCTCTCCGTCTACTATACGGCGAGGGGGGGGGCGCTCTCTCCGTCTACTATACGGCGAGGGGGGGGCGCTCTCTCCGTCTACTATACGGCGAGGGGGGGGGCGCTCTCTCCGTCTACTATACGGCGAGGGGGGGGGCGCTCTCTCCGTCTACTATACGGCGAGGGGGGGGGGGGCGCTCTCTCCGTCTACTATACGGCGAGGGGGGGGGGCGCTCTCTCCGTCTACTATACGGCGAGGGGGGGGGCGCTCTCTCCGTCTACTATACGGCGAGGGGGGGGGCGCTCTCTCCGTCTACTATACGGCGAGGGGGGGGCGCTCTCTCCGTCTACTATACGGCGAGGGGGGGGCGCTCTCTCCGTCTACTATACGGCGAGGGGGGGGCGCTCTCTCCGTCTACTATACGGCGAGGGGGGGGCGCTCTCTCCGTCTACTATACGGCGAGGGGGGGGCGCTCTCTCCGTCTACTATACGGCGAGGGGGGGGCGCTCTCTCCGTCTACTATACGGCGAGGGGGGGCGCTCTCTCCGTCTACTATACGGCGAGGGGGGGCGCTCTCTGTCTATACGGCGAGGGGGGGGGGCGCTCTCTGTCTATACGGCGAGGGGGGCGCTCTCTCCGTCTACTATACGGCGAGGGGGGGCGCTCTCTCCGTCTACTATACGGCGAGGGGGGGCGCTCTCTCCGTCTACTATACGGCGAGGGGGGGCGCTCTCTCCGTCTACTATACGGCGAGGGGGGGCGCTCTCTCCGTCTACTATACGGCGAGGGGGGGCGCTCTCTCCGTCTACTATACGGCGAGGGGGGGCGCTCTCTCCGTCTACTATACGGCGAGGGGGGGCGCTCTCTCCGTCTACTATACGGCGAGGGGGGGCGCTCTCTCCGTCTACTATACGGCGAGGGGGGGCGCTCTCTCCGTCTACTATACGGCGAGGGGGGGGCGCTCTCTCCGTCTACTATACGGCGAGGGGGGGGCGCTCTCTCCGTCTACTATACGGCGAGGGGGGGCGCTCTCTCCGTCTACTATACGGCGAGGGGGGGGGCGCTCTCTCCGTCTACTATACGGCGAGGGGGGGGCGCTCTCTCCGTCTACTATACGGCGAGGGGGAGGCGCTCTCTCCGTCTACTATACGGCGAGGGGGGGGGGCGCTCTCTCCGTCTACTATACGGCGAGGGGGGGGGGCGCTCTCTCCGTCTACTATACGGCGAGGGGGGGGGCGCTCTCTCCGTCTACTATACGGCGAGGGGGGGGCGCTCTCTCCGTCTACTATACGGCGAGGGGGGGCGCTCTCTCCGTCTACTATACGGCGAGGGGGGGCGCTCTCTCCGTCTACTATACGGCGAGGGGGGGCGCTCTCTCCGTCTACTATACGGCGAGGGGGGGGCGCTCTCTCCGTCTACTATACGGCGAGGGGGGGCGCTCTCTCCGTCTACTATACGGCGAGGGGGGGCGCTCTCTCCGTCTACTATACGGCGAGGGGGGGCGCTCTCTCCGTCTACTATACGGCGAGGGGGGGCGCTCTCTCCGTCTACTATACGGCGAGGGGGGGCGCTCTCTCCGTCTACTATACGGCGAGGGGGGGCGCTCTCTCCGTCTACTATACGGCGAGGGGGGGCGCTCTCTCCGTCTACTATACGGCGAGGGGGGGCGCTCTCTGTCTATACGGCGAGGGGGGCGCTCTCTGTCTATACGGCGAGGGGGGCGCTCTCTGTCTATACGGCGAGGGGGGCGCTCTCTGTCTATACGGCGAGGGGGGCGCTCTCTGTCTATACGGCGAGGGGGGCGCTCTCTGTCTATACGGCGAGGGGGGCGCTCTCTGTCTATACGGCGAGGGGGGCTCTGAGGTGAAGGGTGGTGTTACCTCCAGTGAAGCTCAGCACACAGTCCAGCCCCACCCAGGTGTCCCGGTCTCACCTTCTCCAGCATATCGGTGAGGTTGGTGCACCCCTCGGTCTTGGTCCCGTTGTAGCCGATGTCAGCGCTGATTCTCTCCCACAAGTACTGAGTGGTGAGGGGACCCTGCAGGGCCACACAGAACATCGCCAGGAACATCACCGGCTCCACCGTCACCCGACTCACATAGCAGCGCCAGCGCTCCGGCTTCTCCAGCACCACCGTGCCCGACTCTGAGCCCACCACCTCCCGCATATCGCTCTCATACATAGCGAGGCCGGGAGACCTGAGGGGTCCGCACTGCGGCCACAGGCAGAATAGAGGGCGGATCGAGCGGGAGGAGACCGCCCACCTACCGCCCCTGGCACCACGCATCTCGCCTCGTCTGAACCTCCTCCCTCCAATCATCCCTCTTCATTTATACAGCGTCCCTCCCCTTCCTCCAATCATTCCTTCTTATCCAAACTCCATCCCTTCAATCATTCCTTGTTATCCAAACTCCATCCCTCCAATCATTCCTCCCCTTTCTCCAATCATTCCTTGTTATCCAAACTCCATCCCTCCAATCATTCCTCCCCTTTCTCCAATCATTCCTTGTTATCCAAACTCCATCCCCCCAATCATTCCTCCCCTTTCTCCAATCATTCCTTGTTATCAAAACTCCATCCCTCCACTCCCTCCAATCATTCCCTTTATCCAAACTCCATCCCCCCAATCATTCCTCCCCTTTCTCCAATCATTACTTGTTATCCAAACTCCATCCCTCCAATCATTCCTCCCCTTTCTCCAATCATTCCTTGTTATCAAAACTCCATCCCTCCACTCCCTCCAATCATTCCCTTTATCCAAACTCCATCCCCCCAATCATTCCTCCCCTTTCTCCAATCATTCCTTGTTATCCAAACTCCATCCCCCCAATCATTCCTCCCCTTTCTCCAATCATTCCTTGTTATCAAAACTCCATCCCTCCACTCCCTCCAATCATTCCCTTTATCCAAACTCCATCCCCCCAATCATTCCTCCCCTTTCTCCAATCATTACTTGTTATCCAAACTCCATCCCTCCAATCATTCCTCCCCTTTCTCCAATCATTCCTTGTTATCCAAACTCCATCCCTCCAATCATTCCTCCCCTTTCTCCAATCATTCCTTGTTATCCAAACTCCATCCCTCCAATCATTCCTCCTCTTTCTCCAATCATTCCTTTCTTATCTAAACTCCATCCCTCCAATCATTCCTCCCCTTTTCCCAATCATTCCTTGTTATCCAAACTCCATCCCTCCAATCATTCCTCCCTTTTCTCCAATCATTTCTTGTTATCCAAGCTCCATCCCTCCACACCCTCCAATCATTCCTTGTTATCCAAACTAAATCCCTCCAATCATTCCTCCCCTTTCTCCAATCATTCCCTTTATCGAAACTCCATCCCCCCAATCATTCCTCCCCTTTCTCCAATCATTACTTGTTATCCAAACTCCTTCCCTCCAATCATTCCTCCCCTTTCTCCAATCATTCCTTGTTATCCAAACTCCATCCCTCCAATCATTCCTCCCCTTTCTCCAATCATTTTTTGTTATCCAAACTCCATCCCTCCACTCCCTCCAATTATTCCTTGTTATCCAAACTCAATGCCTCCACTCCCTCCAATCATTCCTCCCCTTTCTCCAATCATTCCTTGTTATCCAAACTCCATCCCTCCACACCCTCCAATCATTCCTCCCCTTTCTCCAATCATTCCTTGTTATCCAAACTCCATCCCTCCACACACTCCAATCATTCCTTGTTATCCAAACTCAATCCCTCCACTCCCTCCAATCATTCCTCCCCTTTCTCCAATCATTCCTTGTTATCCAAACTCCATCCCTCCACACCCTCCAATCATTCCTCCCCTTTCTCCAATCATTCCTTGTTATCTAAACTCCATCCCTCCAATCATTCCTCCCCTTTCTCCAATCATTCCTTGTTATCCAAACTCCATCCCTCCAATCATTCCTCCCCTTTCTCCAATCATTTTTTGTTATCCATCCATCCACTCCCTCCAATTATTCCTTGTTATCCAAACTCAATCCCTCCACTCCCTCCAATCAATCCTCCCCTTTCTTCAATCATTCCTTGTTATCCAAACTCCATCCCTCCACTCCCTCCAATCATTCCTCCCCTTCCATCAATCATTCCTTGTTATCCAAACTCTATCCCTCCACTCCCTCCAATCATTCCCTTTATCCAAACTCCATCCCTCCACTCCCTCCAATCGTTACTCCCCTTCCACCAATCATTCATTGTTATCCAAACTCCATCCCTCCAATCATTCCTCCCCTTTCACCAATCATTCCTTGTTATCCAAACTGCATCCTTCCACTCCCTTCAGTCATTCCTCTCCTTCCTTCAATCATTCTCTGTTATCCAAACTGCATCCCTCTAATGAACCCCCCCCCCCCCGAACCGACCACAATGCATTGCGGCGGCGCTGAACAGTGCATTGCAAGCCCTGATTGGCTGAAGCACTGAAAGCTTCAGCCAATCATTGCACAGAGCACTGTCAGAGTCATGATTGGACACTGTCATCGTGACTTTATCCAATCACGGCTCATTCCCGCCCCACAGTATAAAAGTATTCTTTCAATGGCAGCCATTTTCAGTGTGATTTCGGCACGGAGAGAGATAAAACAGGGCTCTGTTCAGTGCTTTTAGTTAGTTAGTGTGCTATACTGATCTATTTTGCTTCAATTGTCAGTGTAGAATATTAGTTTAGTGTCAGTCTAGGGATAGTGTGAATGTAGTAAGGAGGACTTTGAGGCTGCAATGATGGGCACAATGAGGCTGCAATGACGGGCATGGTGAGGCTGCAATGACGGGCATGGTGAGGCTGCAATGACGGGCATGGTGAGGCTGCAATGACGGGCATGGTGAGGCTGCAATGACGGGCACAGTGAGGCTGCAATGACGGGCACAGTAAGGCTGCAATGATGGGCACGGTGTGTCTGCAATGTTGAGTACAGTGAGGCTGCATTGATGGGCACAGTGAGGCTTCATTGATGGGCACAGTCAGGCTGCATGGATGAGCACAGTGAGGCTGCATGGGCTGGCACAGAGGCTGCAGTGATGGCCACAGTGAGGCTTCATTGATTGGCACAGCGAGGCTGCATTTGATGGGCACTGGTGAGGCTGCATTGATCTTTTGTAGTCTGCAGTCTCTGACCATCTCCTGTATCATGTCTACATTCTCTTACCATCTTTAGTATCATGTCCTCAGTCTCTAACCATCTCCTGTATCATGCCCGCAGCCTCTGACATCTCCTGCACCATGCCCACAGCCTCTGACATCTTGACATCTCCTGTACCATGCCCGCAGCCTCTGATATCTTGACATCTCCTGTACCATGCCCACAGCCTCTGGCATCTTGACATCTCCTGTTCCATGCCCGCAGCCTCTGACATCTTGACCTCTCCTGTACCATGCCCACAGCCTCTGACATCTCCTGTACCATGCCCGCATTTTCTGACATCTCCTGTACCATTCCCACAGCCTCTGACATCTCATGTATCATGTCTGCAGCCTCTGACTATCTCCTGTACTATGCCTGCAGCCTCTAACCATCTCTTGCATCATGTCCGCAACCTCTGACCATCTCTTGTCTTATATCATGTCTGCAGTCTCTGAGGGAGTCTGGAGAGGAGTCAAGAGTGAGAGCGCTGCCAGGATGGGGGTCATGGGAGAAGTCAGATGTGTGTGGACTGCAAGGTGCACCTAAAAGGAGGTCAGTGACAGCGCCACAAGGCCAGTCTGAGGGGGGGTCACTGATGTAAGGGGGAAGTGAATACAATAATGTAAGGGGGCACTGATATAAAGGTTTCTCCCTTATATCAGTAACCCCCCCCCTTACCTTAGTGTATTCTTTCTGCGGAAGGTGGTCTCTGGTCACTCCTACATTCCCAGAGTCCCAGGTGTCCCCCTTGATGATTGCTCCACTTTTACCTGGAATTTGCTGATATATATATATATATATATATATATATATATATCTCCCTAGCCGATGTGCTTTCATATCTGTCTATCTATATATATTAAGCCCTTCAAATGTGCTTTAAAATGCATGGTTTTCCCTTTTATGACCAAGAAAATAATGACGTTATGCTGTTGGGCTGGTATAATAATGCTATGGGGCTGGTATGAAAATATTTCCAGGGCCGGCAACAATTTTGTTTACACTTCAGCATTCAGCAAGGGAACCGTGCTGACAGCTAAATGAGTGATCGGTTGTTATAGACGTGGTGGCCCTGCTCCTTAACCGCTTCAGCTCTTTTTTTTTCTTGAACAGTATTAGTGTCCTGTTTAAAATGACACTAAAATTATAATTCTGGTACAAAGTATTAAAAAAGTTATTTACAAATGAAATACATATGTTTTTTTCAATTTTGTGATACGTGTAAATATATGATAAAGGTGTAAAAATATTAACAAAAAAAGCAAACAAAAAAAGTTTTAATTATTAATTGTTTATAAAATCTTCATCTCTTTGATCTGTAGATGAATAAACAGAATGATACAAAATGGAACAATGTTTCTTTTTATCTTTCTGTTTTAGCGGCTGAGCAATGTTGTTGATAAACATTGTCAGGCTGCTTTTTTTTATTTTTTTGAAATGGCTCCAATTGCTGGGACGTTTCTTTGGTTTAAACTTCAGCTGTCAACAGGGGAACCTCGCTGACAGCTGAGTGAGTCATCCATTGTTAAGGACGCTGCGGCCCCGCTCCTTAACAACTGGTAACTGCAGGCTTTGTTATTCCTTTTGTCTGTTTTTTTTTGTTTACATTTCAGCTGTCAGCGGAGGAATCCTGCTGACAGCTGAAAGAATCAAGCCTAAAGGTATCAAAGCATGTGCACGAGTACCAATACTTGTGCTAATGCTTTGTATTGGCACCCATACCGATACCAGTATCTGTGCAACCCTAGTTAACCACTTAAGCCCCGGACCAATATGCAGCTAAAGGACCAGGCCCCTTTTTGCGATTCGGCACTGCGTCGCTTTAACTGACAATTGCGCAATCGTGCGACGTGGCTCCCAAACAAAATTGACGTCCTTTTTTTCCCACAAATAGAGATTTATTTTGGTGGTATTTGATCACCTCTGCGGTTTTTATTTTTTGCGCTATAAACAAAAAATAGAGCGACAATTTTGAAAAAAAATCAATATTTTTTACTTTTTTTCTATAATAAATATCCCCCAAAAATATATAAAAAAACATTTTTTTTCCTCAGTTTAGGCCGATACGTACTCTTCTACATATTTTTGGTAAAAAAAAAATCGCAATCGCCGTTTATTGATTGGTTTGCGCAAAAGTTATAGCGTTTACAAAATAGGGGGTAGTTTTATGGCATTTTTATAAATTCTTTTTTTTTTTACTAGTAATTGCGGCGATCAGTGATTTTTTTTGTGACTGCGACATTATGGCGGACACATCCAACACTTTTGACACATTTTTGGGACCATTGTCATTTTCACAGCGATCAGTGCTATAAAAATGCACTGGTTACTGTAAAAATGACACTGGCAGTGAAGGGTTTAACCTCTAGGTGGCGCTGTAGGGGTTAAGTGTGCTCTAAGAAGTGATTCTTACTGAAGGGGGGGCGTGGCTACACGTTACACATCACTGATCATCTGTTCCGATGACAGGGAGCAGACGATCACTCAGGGCCGTCTTTTCGCATGGGCACGCTGGGCAGTTGCCCGGGGGCCCCACCTGCCCAGCGACCCCAGCTAAGCATCTCTGTGTCACCCTCGCTCCATACTCCTAATTTCAACTTTCTGTGACCCCGCGCTTTGGCCGCCATGTTCAGTCTCAGGCCGGCCCCTGGCGCCCTGTGATTGGGCGAAGAGGGTCATGTGCGGCAGGTGGGGCTGGCCTGTCCTCAATCACGGGAGAGCGGGGCTGGCCTTCACTGTGAGCTGTGGCCGATGTCTTCTCTGCCTCCTCTCCGGGTCACCGATCATGTCCCCGCCGGGGCAGGCAGTCTGTGCCCGATGCCTTCTCCTCCTCCTCCTCTCCGGGTCATTGATCATGTCCCCGCTGGGGCAGGCAGTGTGACAGGCGGCGGCGTACAGATCATGGAAGAAAAAAAGGAGGTAAGAGACACACTCGTGAGTTTTGTTGCTGGCCCGGGGGGGGGGGGGGGGGAGAGAGATATGGTCTGGGGAGGGGGAGCAGCCATAAAGTCAGTGTGTAGTGTATAGTGTATTGTGTATAGTGTGTGTGTGTGTAGTGTATAGTGCGCAGGCAGTAGTGTATAGTGTGTGTAGTGTATTGTGTGTGTGTGTAGTGTAGTGTGTGTGTGTGTGTGTAGTATGTAGTGTATTGTGTGTGTGGTGTATTAGTCTGTGGGTAGAGTATTGTGTAGCGGTCAGTATGTAGTGCATTATGTAGTGGTCTGTGGGTAGTGTATAGTGTATTGTGTGTGTGTGTGTAGTATGTAGTGTATTGTGTGTGTGTGTGGTGTATTAGTCTGTGGGTAGAGTGTTGTGTATCGGTCAGTATGTAGTGTATTATGTAGTGGTCTGTGGGTAGTGTATAGTGTATAGTGTATTGTGTAGTAGTGGTCAGTATAGGAATCAGGTAGGTTGGTGTGTAGTGGTCAGTGTGGTGTGTAGTGTAGTGGTCAGTGGATATAGTGTAGTGTAGTGTAGACAGGGCCCCAGTGCACTGTATTGCCCGGGGGCCTATAATGCTCTTAAGATGGTACTGCGATCACTGACATGCCACGGAGAAGAACGGGGAAAGGTTTGTTTACACTCACCTCTCCCCATTCTTCAGCTCTGTGACCCGATTGCAGGACACCGGCGGCTTTCGGGTCCGCGGGTCCCGCGGGCGTGGTCACGAACCTGAGGACCGGGTCGCGAGCGCGCCACTGGCGGCGCGCACGCCACCTAAGGCTGGGCTCTTAAAGGGCAACGTACCTGTACGTTGATGTGCCCAGCCGTGCCATTCTGCTGACGTATATCCGCGTGAGGCGGTCCTTAAGTGGTTAAAGTGGTTGTAAAAGACAAAAACAGAACATTCCATAGCTCAACTCACCAACCAGTCTGCTGACCAACCAAATTAACCTGTCCAACAGTCTGCGTTAAAAACAGGGGTTTAGTTAGCACACATTTGCAAACGCATACGTAAGCTGCAAGGGCTCTTCAGGGCACAATGTGTATACTTGCAGTCCTAAATGCTACTGAATTTATGAGCGTCTCCACAGTGGGAGCACATGCATTTAATGGATAGATGAGGGGCAGGTGGGCCTGGAGGCAGCCCAATCCCCCTTAAAGGAACAGGAGAACACTGGACACCCAGCACATAGCACAGTGGCAGCAAAGGTGCCCAGTGTGTCCCCCGACCATATTTACACCAGCAACAAACAAATGGCACCTGCCCCACCTATAACTGGCCTTCACAGCAAGAAGGGCAAACGCATAAAATACAAAACCAGAACATTCCATTGCTCAACCAGTCTGCTGACCAACTGAATTAACCTTCAGAATCCTGTGCCATAAACAGCGACTTGCCCACGCATGCATGGAGTGACATCATTGCGGCTCTGGCCAGTCACACAGCCAGAGTTCGTGGACCAGGAAGGAAGACGGATGGAGAATAGAGGGGCCTCCGGCGATGACATGGCATCACTGGAAGGCTTCAATTTCAGGTAAGTTTCACAAAGTGTGCTAGTATGCAATGCATACTAGCACATTATGGTTTTACCTTGCAGGTCAGATGAAAAAAAAAAAAATCACCTAGTGGTTTTCAACCATTTTAAAAGTGTGCCTAACTATATATTAAAACGGCAATGCTCTGTGATAAGCGGTGATCATCATGATCTCTGCTTATCACGGTATATTAAACGTACACCTATGTGTAATGTGTGTAAAGTTTGCTGCTTTTTACTAAAGATTGTTCCCCCTGTACAGAGCGCTGTATTGTTTTCCAACACAGCTGACAGGCTCCTGCTGTGTACAGTCACAGAGGGAGCCGGGCAGGGGGCGCGCATGCACGCGCCCTAAACCTAGAAGTAAGCTGCAATGTACAGGTACAACGCTTTGCCTACAGCCGCCCGCTCACCTGCAGTACATTGCAGTCAGAAAGTGGTTAATACGTTGTGCCTAATTCAGAATACTGTGATAGTTTTGGTTCTAAAAGCAACTTGTGTGCCAAATTCAGGTAGTTCTAATTTGCTCCACTTCTCCATTGTGACGTAACACCCTGAAACAAATACAAAATAAAACACTGACAATTTGTATCGTACGAAAGTGGAGCTAATTAATTAAAGGGGTTGTACAGGTTTGTTTTTTATTTTCTAACTAGGTTCCTTTAAGCTAGTGCATTGTTGGTTCACTTACCTTTTCCTTCTATTTCCCTTTTAAATGTTTGTTTTCTTTGTTTTCTTTGTCTGAATTTCTCACTTCCTGTTCCTCCTCAGTAAGCTGTTCAGTAAGCTGTTCTGGCTGACTCAACACCACTTGGATGATGGTGTGAAGTTTACTGAGGAGAAACAGGAAGTGAGAAATTCAGACAAAGAAAAAATACATTTAGAAGGGAAATCGAAGGAAAAGGTAAGTGAACCAACAATGCACTAACTTAAAGGAACCTATTTAGAAAATAAAAAACAAACCTTTACTACCCCTTTAAGATCAATTTTCTTTTGCCATACAGAGACCGATTTTGTGAAATTGTCTTGCTTATGTTCTGAACGTGGTGTAGAATGTGCCAAATTCAAGAACAAGCTCAAAACAGGATCATGAATTCGATGCGCGCTGCACCACTTGTAGAACACAAGTGGGACATGTTCGCAAAATTTGACTGAGCCAGTCTTTATGAATTCCAGGGTGTATGTTTTAGAGCAGTGGTTCTCAACTCCTGTCCTCGGGACCCACTAACAGGCCAGATTTTAAGTATTACCTTGGGAGATGCAGGCTAGAATACGGCAATCACTGAGCAGCAAAGGATATCACCTGTGATGTCATTCAGTTATCTTGCAAACCTGGCCTGTTAGTGGGCCCTAAGGACCGGAGTAGAGAACCACTGTTTTAGAGGTTTGTGAACACTAAATGCTGTTCTTACTGGAACCGGTTCAGAAGTTCTAAAGGACACAACAAATAATAAATCCAATATGATCATACCTCCCGTTATCTGAGATTATGCCTGTGTATTATGTAAGGAGTCATATGGGCTTGTGTTTTTGTTAGAAATAAAATTTACCGTCAGCTAATTTTGAATGCAGAGATTACCTGATGGAAAAATCAATGATTTCAAATACCGATTTTCCTGTAAGGTGTGGTTGATTAAAACGTTTAATTTCTCATTAGCATTGGCTAATAATGGCTGTTGTCACTTTATAAATTTGTTTATAGTAATTACACATGAAATAAAATCATATTTAATGACTCAGCCTATCACATACATATTGTGTAAATGGGAATTGGGCAGAATTGTCATCATGTTTAACCCTTTCCCGCCGAGCGTACGCACATATGCGGCCTCAGCTTTCGGGGGTTATACTGGGATCATGCCTGCAGCTGCAGGCATGATCCCAGTACCGTTGTTTAGAGTGGGCGATTGGCTATCCAGGCATAACAACCGATGCAGCTAAGAGCCGCTCGGTTATTATACCGGAGGAGTAGGAGGGCACACCCCCCCCCCTCCCGCCGCCTCCCGCCGCTCTGACCGGGCCTCCCGTCCCACCGGGAGACCCGATCCGCGATCCGTCGCTTCCGGCGCCTTGTGACAGACTGGCATGAAGCCGTAAATGGCTTTTTGCCAGTCTCCTGAATGTGAACAAGGAAGCGACGTCACAACGTCACTTCCGGTTTACTCGGCTGCCAATGGCGCCGGATTTTAAAAAGTATACAGTATTCAGAATCGCCGTTTTCAGCGATCTGAATACTTTGAAGTGCAAAGGAGGGATTTGGGGTCTTTTAGACCCATGATCCCTCCATAAAGAGTACCTGTCACCACCTATTACTGTCACAAGGGATGTTTACATTCCTTGTGACAGCAATAAAAGTGATCAAAACATTTTTTTTTAAAAACACAATTTTATATTATAAAAATAAATAAAATAAATAAGAAAAAAAAAAATTTAAAGCGCCCCCGTCCCCATGAGCTTGCGCAGCAAAGGAAACGCATACGGAAGTCGCGCCCACATATGTAAACGGTGTTCAAATCACACATGTGAGGTATCACCGCGATCGTCAGAGCGAGAGCAATAATTCTAGCCCTAGACCTCCTCTGTAACTCTAACCTGGTAACCGTAAAAAAAAATTAAAGCGGCGCCTATGGAGATTTTAAGGAACCGTAGTTTGTCGCCATTCCACGATTGCGTGAAATTATAAAGCATGACATGTTTGATATCTATTTACTCGGCTTAACATCATCTTTCACATTATACAAAAAAAAAATGGGCTAACTTTACTTTTTCATTTTTTTTTTAATTCATGAAAGTAAATTTTTCCCCAAAAATTGCGTTTAAAACACCGCTGCACAAATACCGTGTGACATAAATTATTGCAACAATCGCCATTTTATTCTCTAGGGTCTCTGCTAAAAAAATATATATAATGTTTGGGGGTTCTAAGTAATTTTCTAGCAAAAAATACGTATTTTAACTTGTAAACACCAAATGTCAGAAATAGGCTTAAGCCCTGTACACACGATCGGTTTTACCGATGAAAACAGTCCGATGGACTGTTTTCATCGGACAAACCGATCATGTGTGGGCCCCATTGGACTTATTTCCATTGGTGAAAAAAAATAGAACATGTTTTAAAATTTTCCGATGGAAAAAAAACCGATAGGAAATTCCGATCGTCTGTGTGGAACTCCATCGGAGAAAAGACCCACGCCATTGGATTTGAACTTCCCATTTATAGTGCCGTCGTACGTGTTGTACGTCACGGCGTTTGGGACGGTCTGAATTTTGTCTGATGGTGTGTAGGCAAGACTGATGGAAGTCAGCTTCATCGGAATTCTGATGGAAAAATCCATCGGAACAGGGCTTGACTCATGAAAGGGGTAATAATGGCACAGACTACACGCTTCAGAAATGAACTTGGTGCTTTTACCCAACAATGAAAAGTTACAGCACACAGAGCAAAGAAACGGGTTCACTTTTCAGCCCAATTAGTTTTACATAATAATTGAAAAAAATAGCCAAGCATGAAAAAGTAGCCTTAACTGCTTCAATACAGGGCACTTTTACCCCCTTCCTGCCCTTGCCAATTTTCAGCTTTCAGTGTTGTCACACTTTGAATGACAATTGCGCGGTTATGCTGCACTGTACCCATATTACATTTTTATAATTTTTTTCCCACAAATAGAGCTTTCTTTTGGTGGTATTTGATCACCACTGGGTTTTTTATTTTTTTGCTAAACAAATTAAAAAAGACTGTCATTTTTGAATAAAAAAACGTTTTTCTTTGTTTCTGTTATAAAATTTTGGAAATTATTAAGTTTTCTCTTTCACTGACGGGCACTGATGAGGCTGCACTTCCAGGTACTGATGGGCACTGATGAGGAGGCACTAATATGCAGCACTAATATGCAGCACTGATAGGCAGCACTGATGGGCACTAGTTGGCATCTGTGATGGGCACTGACAGGCAACACAGCTGATCACGTGGTAAAGAGCCTACGTCATAGGCTTTTTACAGAGATTGGAGATGCAGTGTGTCAGAGCAACACACTGCACCACCGATCAGTTTACTGCTTATCCTGCTGGACATCATATGACACCCAATCAGGATAACTGATCCCCTGCTTAGCTATCATTCTGCTGTAGGCCGGACGGGATGTGGTTTATTGTAATACTCTTGTCCTCTCTTAAAGTGGTATTAAACCCACAACAGTAAAATCTGTCTGTATATGCAACATAGCCTGCTTGTTATACTCACTGTGAAACTTAAGGGGTTAATCCTCTGCATTGTGTAAATGGGCTGTTTTATCCTTTACGCATAGATCCTTCCGTTCTGCACTGTCTATCTGGGGAAAGCTAGCTAACACAGGCAGGGTAGACAACCTGCACATGTTCAGTTGTGTCTTTTATGCTGGAGAGAACAGTTACTTGTTCTCAGAGATAGCCAGGTCACATGATATTGGCATCACACATGTGGGCGTGTATACAGGCTGAAGTGGAAATCTCCTCCTACCTGAACTCTCAGCACTGGTGAAACTGTGCAGTTTATCATGTAACTGTGGGTATACAGATCAGCCACAAAGGTATATAGTGGCAATATTGTAATGTAAAAAGAAGATTTATAAGCTGTGGGCACTGTGGGGGGGGGGGGCAGATTAACTATTTTCATATTACTGTGTTTAGTAACACATTAAGCTTTCCCTCCCCAAAAGACTGCTTGCTCCTTTGGTACAAGTTGTTCCTTCAAGTCATGACCCCACTCCTAATAACCTTGGAGAATAATTCCTTTACATGATGTCTTACAGCTGAAATATGGTAAATTCAAAAATGCACCATACACTAATGTCACAATCAATAAGAGGAAAACTAATATAAAAGCTAAATTAATTTAAAGAATGTTACCCCAACATTTCATATTCCTGATATGTGCCTGTTGTACTTGAGTTAAAAACGATCTTGTTCTCTTTGTATTGCTTCTTTTGTGTGGGTATCTTGTCAGTTTCCTGGTTTTCCTATTTCAAACTGACCACACTAGGCAAAGAAGCACATTCATCTCAGTGTGGTCAGTTTTCTGACTATGTTGGGAGAACAGACTGTTTCTCCATTCCCCCCTCTCGAAGCCTCTTATGCAGCTGAGATTAGAGATGATGTGATCACTTGTAAAAAAGAAAAGAAAGGTGTTTATAATTTTTTTAATTTACTGTATAAATGTTTTGCCTTTCATTTCTATTTTAAACTGCATGGGATGTTTTACAAGGTAAGGGTTCATATATACATTCAATCACCACAATGAACCCCCAAAAAAAGGCAACGTTGCCCTGCTTTGTATACTAAAGCTGTATTCAAAAGTTTCAATGCTGATTACCACGACTATGCGCGTCGGGACCCTTCGGGGTAAGACCGCACTATATTAAGATACCTCTCAACTGAACTCAACTATGATGGTGTAGTGCCCCCTCAGTAGGCTAGTGTTAGGTAAATTTAGTTTTTGGCCTCCCTGTATTCAGGGAGAGCAGTAATCGTTTATTAGTGTCTGCTCTAGGTTCTGCTGTGCAGGCTCAGCTACTTTCTGCTGCATTACCCTAAAATTTGAGATACAGTCGGTGGGAGAGTTTGACTCTGGCCTGTATATTCATGCTAAAGAAAAAGTGTAGTGTTTTTTTTATTTAGCCCCCTTTACTCTGATACCCTAACTAAAATATAGTTGAACAATTGCCTTCAGGAGTAGAGATGGAAAATTTCTGAAATTTTTAAGCCAGGGAAAAAAAAAAAAATTCCCTGTTTTTTCCGTTTTTTCCTGTTTTTTTTCGGGAAAAAAATGGAAAAAATTCACCGAGGAATAGTTTTACAAATTGAAAGTCATTTTGTTACACAGAGAATGTGAGATACAGTGTATATAAAAGTATTATGTTTGAAATAAAAGTACAGCTTATTTAGTAAATAACCTAAACATGATTCTTTTTTTTAATTGTTTTTAAATATATGTGTAGCGGGGCCTCACTCTCCCTCTCGCCTATTGTGAATGGCTTGTGTCTAGGGGTACCTGAGAGAGGAGAGTGCAGGAACACTACGCCAGGCTACCCCCTCATATGTGTATGAGGGTTGAGCAGAGTTACTTAAATTTACCTCCGGGTCTGTTCACTGCATACGAAGCCTTAGTTGTTCTGTGGAGATGTGTCTGCCAATAACATAGAGCCCCACACCAATCGAAAGTCCAACACTCCTTTATTTCTTTTCATGCAGGGTGAACTCAATCAGTTGAACTTTCAGTAACGAACAAACAGGGGTGTGGATACGAGTAGGCCCAGGCACAACTGAACTCTCCTATTCCTTTACTAGCGAATAGGCCTGGCGCACGGTCTCTGCCACCGACCGTGAGTTTTGGTCGCTGCCACCAACCGGATGAACCGTTGAGGCCCCTGCCACAGGCCTAATAGCAGGTCTCTGCCACCGACCTGAGTTGAATAGCTGGACCGCTGCCACCGGTCATTGAACATGAACCACCTTCCTCTCTGAAATTGGCCCCTGTTTGGGAAGATATCCCTCCGGGCGGTCTCCAGAGGTTCATCCGGCACTGGCAATCTGCTGCACCAGGTCTTCGGATGAGTCCCTCCTCCGGTCCCTTACGCCACTGGATTCGGGTGCCCCTTTCCTGGGGCCCCCTAGGACAATCCATCCCTCGCGGGACCCAGCGGAAGGTACTGGGCCCCAGGCCTCCGACTGAGTACCTCACCCCAGACTGAAGGTGTCTGGGATGGAACACGAACTCCAGGTGTCCAGGCCTAGGCCGTCTGGACCCCGACCGCGAGCAGCAGCCCTCAGGCTGAAGGTACGTGGGACTCGACCCTCGTGGTGAAGATGTCCGCCCCCTTTAAACCCTCTCCCAGGATGCACGGCGGGTTCCCCGCCCTGCCGTACAACCGCTGCGAGAGGCCACAAAGGGTACGGAACTGCAGCGATGGTTCAACCCAGTCCCAAAGTGACAGCGCCACCTGCTGGGCCGCAGGGAACTATACATCACTGGTGTCCTCACCAGAATTTAAAAGTATATACCTGCTACATATGTTTATTAAAAATGGAATAATACGGACTAATGATAAGAAAATTTCAACTATCCATGAGAATAGGTAACCACCCCCCTTTCCCTCATAATAATTTCAAAGCTTCCTGTCAATATGCATTTTCAGTTATTGACATTGCTTATCCAAAAGCATATATTGCTCTCGCAAGAGCTTGGTCAACGTTCTCCTGACAAGTGCCATTTTATCTATAAATTAATTTGTTGTGTGTTTTTGTCAGGCTGTGGTTTGCAACACTTCTTTACTTGAAGATGCTGCTGGTGAAGAAACACTTTGTGATGATCCAGAAGCAGCAGAAAGAATGTTTCTGGAATGAAAACTCTGGAGGGATAAGCTACTTGCACTTTCATTATGGTCCTCATCATTTCATTCCATAAAATATTTTGTAATGTGTTTAGGGTACCTCTGGCATGCAAGGATGTGTTTTGTTATCCTTGTAGCATTTGGAAAATAATATTTCTTCTCACAATATTTGCAAATTGCAGCTTTGTTCTTAGTAGAAATCGCACTGTGGAAATGTTTCCAAACTCTAGATGTTGGTCTCGCCATTTTACTGAGAGGAGGAAAAGAAAAAAACTATTTACTGAGCAGACTATAGGTAAACACTATGCTGCGATGGTGGGAAACGGTAATAGGAATCATTTAGAGGTTATGAAGATAAACTAATTTGTCATAAAAATGTACCCTCCTACCGGTCAATTTTTCTGAAAATCATCAGTGCAGCATATCAGTGCAGCCTACTGTATCAGTGCCGCCTCAACAGTGCCCATCAGCGCAGCCTATCAGTGCCCATCAGCGCAGCCTATCAGTGCCCATTAATGCAGCCTATCAGTGCCCATCAATGCAGTCTCATCAGCGCAGCCTATCAGTGCCAATTAATGCAGCCCATCAGTGTGCAATAATGCAGCCTATCAGTGCCCATCAATGCTGTCTTATCAGCAGGTCCTATCAATGCCCATTAATGCAGCCTATCAATGCAGCCTCATCAGTGACCATCAATGCAGCCTATCAGTGCCTATCAATGCAGCCTATCCGTGCCCATCACTGCCCATCAATTCAACCTCATTAGTGTCCATCAATGCAGCCAAAGGGAGGAATCGGGAGGAAAGCCGGTCGGATAACACAGAGAGGGTATTTCCAGCTGTGACACGGCTTGGATCTGAAACGCCGGCCACTGTCGAAGTCCCACCTCTTCCTTCCCCACAGTTTCCTGGCCGATCACTGGGAGGAGACTCCCACTGATAGGCTGGGCTCTGATAGGCTTCATTGATGGGCACTGAGGAAGCTGTGCTGATAGACACTGATGGGCTACACGGATGGGCACTGATGAGGCTGTATTGATGGGCACACAGAGAGTGGATCTCTCTCTGTGACACAGCTTGGATCTAAAATGCTTGGTGCTGTCAAACAAAGTCCAGCCTCCTATAATGGATGTCACACTACTTCAATTTCCCAGCATTGGACCAGAGTGCTGTCTAGGAGCCAGTCCAGGAGGCAGGACTTACATCGGCCAAAGTTTCAGATTCAAGCTGTGTCACAGAAGGAGTTCCCCTCTCTGTGTGATCCGGCCGAATTGCCTCTCCCTTAACCACAGTTTCCTGGCCGATTGCTGGGAGGAGACTCGGCTCTCGTTCAACCCTGCCTGCTGGTGGAGCCCCCCCAATGTGGCACACACTCAGCCTCAGCTAATTTCCACTCGCCAAATGCGGACAAGTGAGTGGAAATTTTGAGGGCTGCTGAAAGCATGCAGAAAGCTCTACTGAGGATCCGCTAAAATCAGACGTATGGCGATACGTTCACCATCCGTCCTGGCGGATCGGATCGGATAAGATCTGATAAAAACGGACATGCTGTCGGTTTTCGTCTGATCTCTCCATAGGAATCAGCGGCACTCGACAGGGCCCTCCCTGCTCCCTGCTCAGTGAGCAAAGACAGACCTGTCATCCGCCGACTCTGGAGATCGACGGAGAGATCCCCCGCTAAGCTGGCGGACTCCGCTGAAACGGATCCGCCTCATGTGGAAGGGGCCTAAGGCTGTTTCACACTGTTGGTTGGGGAGCAAAAACAGATGTCTGAGGCATGGTATTGCCGCCTGCTGGCTGCCCCAGCCACAAATCTAAAATGACAGCCTGATAGTGCTGCACACATGCCGCAGCCATGATGTTTTGCTTCGTGACTGTGGCTTTTTTAAAGCTCGGGTTGCAGAGTTTGACAGTTGCCATGCGATTAATAACAAAATTCTGATTGGAATTGAAAAAAAAAACTCGGCAAGTGACCCTCTGAGCGCCTGCTAAGAGCTGCTATACTACCTTGGATCGCTTTTCAAAGGGTGGTAAGTAGGGATGAGCTTCAAACATCGGCTGTTCGACCGTTCGTTGAATTTCGAACATTATGGGACGTTCGCGCCAAAATCGAGTGGCACGTCGCGGTCAGTAATTCACTGCGGCATCGCTGGCTGTGCATTGCTGGCTGATGATTGGCCAAGCATGCACTATGACCCGCATGCTTTGGCCAATCACAGCAGGGTAAGAACGGAGAGCCATAATTGGCCAAAGCCATGGTGGCTTTGGCCAATTATGTCTCAGGGGGTTTAGTACACGTCCCACACTATATAAGGCCGCCTGCGTGGCGGCCTTGTGTAGTGTGTTGCGGCGGCGGTGAAAGAAAGACAGATATAGAGAGAGATAGTGTCATTTCATTTAAATTAGATAGAGCAGGCAGGCGAGTCAGTTAGCTGCAGTTACAGTGTGTAGAGGATATATATGCATCCCAGGTGTTGTGTGTATATATATATATATATATATATATATATATATATATATACACTGTATTCAGTTTAGCTAGATCCGTTCCTGTTATTCTCTTCCTAACATACTGACAGGCAGGCAGGTGATTGTGGTAGCTGCAGTATTTTCAGTTAGTGTACTGTGTCCTTTGCACAATGTGCACCTAAAGCTACCTGAATACAATTGCTGGTAATACTAATACCACAGGCAGGGAGCTGCAAGCATTTTCAGTTAGTGTACTGTATCATTTGCACAGTGTGCACCTAAAGTTACCTGAATACAATTGCTGGTGTTCTCATACTCATACCACAGGCAGGGAGCTGCAAGTATTTTCAGTTAGTGTACTGTGTCCTTTGCACAGTGTGCACCTAAAGCTACCTGAATACAATTGCTGGTGTTCTCATACTAATACCACAGGCAGGGAGCTGAAAGTATTTTCAGTTAGTGTACTGTGTCCTCTGCACAGTGCGCACCTAAAGCTACCTGAAGACAATTACTGGTGTTCTCATACTAATACCATAGGCAGGGAGCTGCAGTATTTTCAGTTAGTGTACTGTGTCTTTTGCACAGTGTGCACTTAAAGCTACCTGAATACAATTGCTGGTGTTCTCATACTAATACCACAGGCAGGAAGCTGCAAGTATTTTCAGTTAGTGTACTGTGTCCTCTGCACAGTGTGCACCTAAAGCTACCTAAATACAATTGCTGGTGTTCTTATACTAATACCACAGGCAGGGAGCTGCAGTATTTTCAGTTAGTGTACTGTGTCCTCTGCACAGTGTGCACCTAAAGCTACCTGAAGACAACTGCTGGTGTTCTCATACTAATACAACAGGCAGGGAGCTGCAAGTATTTTCAGTTAGTGTACTGTGTCCTTTGCACAGTGTGCACCTAAAGCTACCTGAATACAATTGCTGGTGTTCTCATACTAATACCACAGGCAGGGAGCTGCAGTTTTTTCAGTTAGTGTACTGTGTCCTCTGCACAGTGTGCACCTAAAGCTACCTGAATACAATTTCTGGTGTTTTCATACTAATACCACAGGCAGGGAGCTGCAGTATTTTCTGTTAGTGTACTGTGTCCTTTGCACAGTGTGCACCTAAAGCTACCTGAATACAATTTCTGGTGTTCTCATACTAATACCACAGGCAGGAAGCTGCAAGTATTTTCAGTTAGTGTACTGTGTCCTTTACACAGTGTGCACCTAAAGCTACCTGAATACAATTGCTGGTGTTCTCATACTAATACCACAGGCAGGGAGCTGCAGTATTTTCAGTTAGTGTACTGTGTCCTCTGCACAGTGTGCACCTAAAGCTACCTGAATACAATTTCTGGTGTTTTCATACTAATACCACGGGCAGGGAGCTGCAGTATTTTCTGTTAGTGTACTGTGTCCTTTGCACAGAGTGCACCTAAAGCTACCTGAATACAATTTCTGGTGTTCTCATACTAATACCACAGGCAGGAAGCTGCAAGTATTTTCAGTTAGTGTACTGTGTCCTTTACACAGTGTGCACCTAAAGCTACCTGAATACAATTGCTGGTGTTCTCATACTAATACCACAGGCAGGGAGCTGCAAGTATTTTCAGTTAGTGTACTGTGTCCTTTGCACAGTGTGCACCTAAAGCTACTTGAATACAATTGCTGGTGTTCTTATACTTATACCACAGGCAGGAAGCTGCAGTATTTTCAGTTAGTGTACTGTGTCCTCTGCACAGTGTGCAACTAAAGATAACTGAAGACAATTGCTGGTGTTCTCTTACTAATAATACTACAGGCAGGCAGTTGATTCTGCTAGCTGCAGTATAATCAGTAAATATACATCCCAGCTTTGTGCAGCTACATCTCACTGCAGGCCATTAGTATGTCTGTAAGGACAACAAGGAGAGGCAGACAGTCACGAGCCAATAAAAGAGGGCAAGCAGGCTCTGTGTCTAGAGGCAACAGTGCTGGTCATGGACACGGTGCATCCTCATCAGCACGTGGCCGTGGGACACGCTTGTCCTTTTTTTCGGCAGCTGGCCATGTTGAGCCGCAACATGCCGAAGACTTTGTGGAGTGAATGACCAAGCCATCCTCATCCTCCTCATCCTCTCTCACCCAGGCTCAGGGTACTTTGTCTGGCAAAGCAGCTGCCAAAGCGGCCTCTTCCCTCGGCTCAATGGCATCAGTCACTCCTTCCCTAGCCCCACCATGTCCTCCTGAGGAATCCCCCGAACTGTTTGACCACAGTTTTGGGTACATGCTGCAGGAGGATGCGCAGTGTTTTGAAGGCTCCGATGATGGTACCCAGCTAGAGGAAGGCAGTAACGTGAGCCCAGAGAGAGGGGGTACCCAAGAAGGACAGCAATCTGGCAGTCATGTTCCCCCAGCTGCAGCATACTGCTAGGTTTGCTACAGTGATGAGGAGTGAGGGGATGATGAGGTCACGGACTCTACGTGGGTGCCTGATAGGAGAGAGGGGGAGGAGGAGGAGGCACATCTTCAGTGAGGCAGGATGCCCTCCAGGGGCCAGCTTAAGGGCAGCACACCGACAGCATCACACCGCAGAGCTCCGCATGTGCAGGCCGCTGCTGTCTCTGTGCGTTATTCCAAAATTTATTTGGTGTTGGCCTTTTTTGAGACGAGTGCATCAGATCGCAGCGCTGCTATTTGCAAAATGTGTCTCAGGCGTATCTCGCATGGCCAACACAGCACCCGCTTGGGCACCACATGCTTGATCAGACATATGTTGACCTGCCATGCAGTTCGTTGGCAAGCATACCTAAAAGACCCACACCCAAAAACAAAGCGGACCTCTCCTTGCTCCTCATCAGCTGGGATCTCCAACCCCACTATACCTTCAGTCCTCTCTGAAACCTGCACTGAGAGGAATGAAGGTGTAGAATTAGGTGTGTCTCAGCCAAGTACTTGCGGGCAATCTGCTATCGGTACACCAACGTCAGATTGTACCAGACAAATTTCCCTGCCCCAGCTGCTGCACCGCCGAAAGAAGTTCGCTCCCAGCCATCCACATGCCCAGCAGTTGAATGCTAGCTTGGCTAAATTGCTAGCACTTCAACTGCTGCCTTTTCAGTTGGTAGACTCTGCCCCCTTCCGTGAGTTTGTGGAATGTGCGGTTCCCAAATGCCACTTTTTCTCACGGAAGGCGATTCTGGCTCTCTATCGGCATGTGGAAGGCAATGTCTTGGCCTCGCTGGACAGGGCGGTCAGTGGTAAGGTGCATATTACCGCTGACTCATGGTCCAGCAGGCATCGACAGGGACGTTACCTATCTTTCACGGCGCATTGGGTGACTCTGCTGGCAGCTGGGAAGGTTGAAGGACAAGGTGCAGTAGTGTTGGAGGTTGTTCCGCCACCACGCCTCCAAAATGCTACTACTGGTAATTCTGACACACCTCTCTCCTCCACCCCCTCCTCTTCTTCTTCCTCCATGGCCTCTTCCTGTGCTTTGTTCTCGGAACCAGTGTTGCTCCGTAAGCGTTCAAGGGGCTATGCAAGTACGCAGGCAAAAAGATGCCATGCAGTGCTTGAGCTTGTGTGCTTGGGGGACAGGAGCCACACTGGGGCAGAGATTCTGTCAGCTCTGCAGGGGCAGGCTCAGAGGTGGTTGTCGCCACACCAGCTTAAGCCAGGAATGGTGCTTTGCGACAATGGCACCAACCTCCTCTCTGCGCTACGACAGGGACAACTGACCCATGTGCCGTGTTTGGCTCACGTCCTTAACTTGGTGGTGCAGGTACCCGGGCTTACAGGATTTCCTGAGGCAGGCCAGGGAACTGTGTGCATTTCCGCCGGTCATATAATGCCAGTGCTCGGCTGGCTGACCTCCAAAAGGAATACAACCTGCCTAAGAACCGCCTAATCTGTGACATGCCCACCAGGTGGAACTCAACGTTGGCCATGCTGCAGCGGCTGCACACACAGCAGAGGGCCATCAATGAGTATCTGTGCCAATATGGCACGAGGACAGGGTCAGGGGAGCTTGTTTTTTTTTTGCCACGCCAGTGGGTCATGATCAGGGATGCATGCACTGTCCTGGCACCATTTGAGAAGGCCACAAGGATGGGGAGCAGTGACAGTGCATGCATCAGTGACACTGTCCCTCTTGTCCACCTGTTGGAGCACACGCTGCATGGAATAATGGACAGGGCACTTGAGGCAGAACAGAGGGAGGAAGAGGAGGACTTCCTTACCTCTCAAGGCCCCCTTTATCCAGACAGTGTTCCTGCTGGCCCACCTATCACACAGGAAGAGGACAAGGAGGAGGAAGAGGAGGATTGTGTCAGCATGGAGGTGGAGCCTAGCACTCAGCATCAGAAGCAGTCTTCAAGGGATCAATTACAGTCCCAAGAAACCCATGGACTTGTACATGGCTGGGAGGAGGTGGCTGCGGATCATGTCGTCCTGAGTGACCCAGAGGACTCCGGACCGAATGCCTCAGCAAACCTACGCTGCATTGCCTCCCTGATCCTGCAAAGCCTGCGGAAGAATCCTTGTATTCGTGTGATCAAGGAGAGGGATCATTACTGGCTGGCAACCCTCCTTAATCCACGTTAGGGGTAAGGTTGCAGACCTTATCTTGCCGTCGCAGAGGGAGCAGAGGATGAAACATCGTCGGGAGGCCTTGCAGAAAGGTCTGTGCAATGCGTTCCCAGAGACTGGGAGGTTACAAAATCCTGGTCCTGGACAACGTGTTGCTGAGGCTTCGGTCAGTCAAAGAAGGAGCGGTGGAGAAGGTGGCCGTCTGACCTATGCGTTCAGACAATTTTTTAGTCCACAGCCCCAAGGTATGATCGGATCCAGCAACCATCGCCAGCGTCTGTTTTACATGGTGCAGGAATACCTAGGGGCAAGATCAGACTTGGACACCTTTCCCACCGAAAATCCTCTGGGTTACTGGGTCTTGAGGATTGATCACTGGCCAGAGCTTTCACTGTATGCAATTGAGCTCCTGGCCTGTCCTGCATCCAGCGTTCTTTCGGAACGCACATTCAGTGCTACTGGAGGCTTTGTAACCGATCACAGGGTGCGCCTGTCCACCGAATCGGTCGATCGGCTGACCTTCATAAAAATGAATCAGTCTTGGATCACCAGCTACCAAGCACCTGATGCTGATGTAACCGAATATTTTTTTTTGAATGGGAGATCCCTTCAAAACTGCCTATGCTGATACTGAGTGACTATCCTGTTATGCTGAGTGACTATCCTCTTCCTCCTCAATGTTCATGCTGATAGCTTGTAAGAACATTTTTGGTTCTGGGCACCGCCACCAGTGGCTAAGGCCCAATTTTTCAGCCCCTGTTTAACAGGGGCGTGTAATTACAATTTTTGATGCAATACTTTGCAGCAGGGCTCATTCCTGCGCTCCAACTATAGTATCTGTAAGGGGTTGCAGTGTTGTGGCACCAGTGGCTAAGGCCCAATTTTTCTGCCCCTGTTTAACAGGGGTGTGTAATTACAATTTTTGATGCAATAATTTGCAGCAGGGCTCATTCATGCACTCCAACTAGAGTTTCTGTGAGGGGTTGCAGTGTTGTGGCACCAGCACCATTGCCTAAGGCCCAATTTTTCTGCCCCTGTTTAACAGGGGCGTGTAATTACAATTTTTGATGCAATACTTTGCAGCAGGGCTCATTCCTGCACTCCAACTATAGTATCTGTGAGGGGTTGCAGTGTTGTGGCACCAGTGCCTAAGGCCCAATTTTTCTGCCCCTGTTCAACAGTGGCATGTAATTACAATTCTTGATCTAATATTTCACAGCAGGGCCCGTTCCAGCGCCCACCAAGAGTAACTGTGAGCACTTACAGTGTTGTGGCACCAGCACCACCACCACCACCACCACCAAAGGCCCAATTTTTCTGCCACTGTTCAACAATGGCATGTAATTACAATTCTTGATATAATAATTCACAGCAGGGCGTTCCAGCGCCCACCAAGAGTAACTGTGAGGGCTTACAGTGTTGTGGCAACACCAACACCTAAGGCCCAAATTACATAGGGCAGGCCCCTACTTTCAAACATCCGACTTACAAACAACTCCTACTTACAAACGGAGGGACACAACAGGAAGTTAGAGGAAATCTACCCCTGGGTAGGGGAATTCTCTCCTGTAAGAGTTAATATAGGAAAAAGGTGTCTCCTCTCCACTGATACTCTATCACCAATCCTTGTTTCCCTAAAACCCACAAATTTTCAAAATCCAATTGTCATTGGGACAGAAATTGAGGTGACATCTTCTGAACAGGTGCACAGACAGCAAAACAAATGTTACAGGGGTGATAACCCTTCCCTATGTTTTCCAAAAAGCTTAAAAATAGATTTTTGGGCTGGAGCTACACTTTAAAAATGTACCAGTTCAAGATTACAAACAGATTCTACTTAAGAACAAACCTACAGTCTCTGTCTTGTTTGCACCGCCTGTATACTGCTGTACAGAGTATATAGGGCCTGGGGGCCCCACGCCTTTCCTTTTTTTAATTTGGGTGCGGGGTTCCCCTTAATATCCATACAAGACCCAAATGGGCTGGGGGGGAGGGGTACCCATGCCGATTTTCTCAATGATTTTCATCCATATTGCCGGGACCACACATTACATTACAGCCGCAAGCAGTTTTAAATGACTTTTTTTCCTTTAGAAATTTCATTTTGTGCAGGGACAGTTCTAAACACGGGAAACACATGCCACTTCACAGGCATACTATAGACACCCCCCAGGTACGATATTTAAAGGAATATTTCACTTTTTATTTCACTTTAAGCATCATTAAAATCACTGCTCCCGAAAAAACTGGCATTTTTAAAACTTTTTTTTGCATTTATACATGTCCCCTGGGGCAGGACCCGGGTCCCCAAACCCTTTTTAGGACAATAACTTGCATATACTATGGAAAGCTTCCCCAATGGGGCTTTTAGGCAGCGATGTCAAAAGAGTAGGATACTTTATTACTATAAAAATAATAATATATTTGTTTGTAAAAATGCGAGCTCTATCTTGCCGGCGGCGTCCCTTGATCACCTCCGGACCAGCAGTGGCAAAGTGCGCGCGCATGAGGCCTCGGCGTGTGCGCAGCGTCATGACGTTACGCAGCCTTGCGGCGCAGGTGACGACAGTTGTTGGGGCTGCCCGGCCTTCCGGGACGCCGAGGGAGCCACACGTGAGCCGCCCTTCTGGCGGCCGGGACGCCACATCTCTCGGTGGGAGGGTGAGAGGCGGGCGCCGGAATGCGACCATCCAATAGCCATACTCTTAGGGCTTTATAAAATGATTGGCCACTGGGGAATCTACACCAGATTCCATACAGGCCAGTATGGATGACATTGCATCCATGCTCTCTCGGCACCGAGTCCCTACCTGTCTTGCCAATTGCAATAACAATATACCACCACACTTAACCCATACGAGCTATACCACGGCACAAGGTAAATTATACTATCCTTATATATTGTTTTCTATTTGGTTTGTTTGATCACTATTTTTATCCTTGTTTAATTTCACTTTTGGGCACATCATGCATTCACCAACTGCTCCAACACTTTCAATTCCCTTTAATTACCCGATAAATTATATTATAATTCACACTAGCACATTATGCACAACTTGACTGTCCTAACAGACAGTCTCTCGCACACAATAATTTTGTACCCTTCAATTAATTATATTATTAATGGCTTAACATACCTACCCACTCCTATAACCACTATAGTACTCGATTATTATAACTATGTATTGCCCAATACTGGTCAGTCAATTCCATGGGACATCTAAGCATGCCTTGATGAACATTTTATACATTGGCAATTTCCAATTGCTGTTAGCCTATAGACTCCAATACATATAGTCTAACTGATATTCTGGCAGTATGCTCAGAATTAATTTATCTAATTTTCCCTAATTAATTATGGCTATTATGGGTGTTCAAAAATTAGGAAAACGCTTGGACAGCCGCACTTCAAAAGATAGGTTATTTTATTAAAACAAAAGCACAAAATATATGCCACAGCAAAAAAAAAAAACAGCAGGTATGAACTGACGCGTTTCAAACTGCGATTTAGTGCCTAATCATGATTAAGCACTGAATCGCAGTGTGAAACGCGTCAGTTCATACCCGCTGTTTTTTTTTTGCTGTGGCATGTATTTTGTGCTTTTGTTTTAATAAAATAACCTATTTATTGGAGTGCGGCTGTCCAAGCGTTTTCCTAATTTTTGCATTCTCATATGCATTGCCTGCACCCACGGCTCTGGATCTCGTGAAAGACCCATCAGTTACACATGAGCGGCAACCTTCCCTCTATTATGGGTGTTCGTTGCAGGCGCCGGCTCCTCCATCCCCTGGAGGGCTTCCGCAATGTGGCTCCTTGCAAGCCCCTTGGCAGGGCCAGCCCAAGACATTGTGCTGCCTGGGCCCAGGATCAAAATGCTGCCCCTCTCCTCCCTACCGCCCCCCCCCCAAAAAAATTAAATAATAATAATCACGCCCACCAAAAGGCCCCCACATTTATTATTTTATATTATGACAATAAAAAACAAAATTACATTTATTAGGAAGTCAGATTTCCACGTAATAGTGGTGGTGGGGTTCAGACAGAGGCAGCGGCGGTTGTGGTGAGGGGGGAGGGGAGGTTAGACACAGGCAGGGGGGTTAGACACAGGCAGGGGTGGTAGAGGAGATTAGACACAGGCAGGGGGGGTAGGGGAGGTTAGGCACAGGTAGGGGTGGTAGGGGGGATTAGACACAAGCAGGGGTGGTAGGGGAGGTTAGACACAGGCAGGGGTGGTAGGGAGTTTAGATACTGACAGGGGTGGTAGGGGGTTTAGACACAGGCAGGGGTGGTAGGGGAGGTTAGGCACGGGCAGGGGTGGTAAGGGGTTAGACACAGGCAGAGGTGGTAGGGGAGGTTAGACACAGGCAGAGGTGGTAGGGATGGTTAGACACAGGCAGGGGTGGTAGGGAGGTTAGACACAGGCAGGGGTGGTAGGGAGGTTAGACACAGGCAGGGGTGGTAGGGAAGTTAGACACAGGCAGGGGTGGTAGGGGGGATTAGACACAGGCAGGGGTGGTAGGGGGATTAGACACAGGCAGAGGTGGTAGGGAGGTTAGACACAGGCAGGGGTGGTAGGGGGGATTAGACACAGGCAGGGGTGGTAGGGGGGGATTAGACACAGGCAGGGGTGGTAGGGGGGTTAGACACAGGCAGGGGTGGTAGGGGGGTTAGACACAGGCAGGGGTGGTAGGGGGATTAGACACAGGCAGGGGTGGTAGGGGGGGTTAGGCACGGGCAGGGGTGGTAAGGGGTTAGACACAGGCAGAGGTGGTAGGGGAGGTTAGACACAGGCAGAGGTGGTAGGGATGGTTAGACACAGGCAGGGGTGGTAGGGAGGTTAGACACAGGCAGGGGTGGTAGGGAGGTTAGACACAGGCAGGGGTGGTAGGGAGGTTAGACACAGGCAGGGGTGGTAGGGGGGATTAGACACAGGCAGGGGTGGTAGGGGGATTAGACACAGGCAGAGGTGGTAGGGAGGTTAGACACAGGCAGGGGTGGTAGGGGGGGATTAGACACAGGCAGGGGTGGTAGGGGGGGATTAGACACAGGCAGGGGTGGTAGGGGGGTTAGACACAGGCAGGGGTGGTAGGGGGGTTAGACACAGGCAGGGGTGGTAGGGGGATTAGACACAGGCAGGGGTGGTAGGGGGGGTTAGACACAGGCAGGGGTGGTAGGGGGGGATTAGACACAGGCAGGGGTGGTAGGGGGGGTTAGACACAGGCAGGGGTGGTAGGGGGATTAGACACAGGCAGGGGTGGTAGGGGGGGTTAGACACAGGCAGGGGTGGTAGGGGAGGTTAGAAACAGGCAGGGGTGGTGGAGATAGGATTAGTGACACTTACTTTCTCTCAGTGTTCGCCGCGCCTATAGCGATCCCTCTTCCATCATGGGGTCTCTGCTCAGCCGAAAGCTCCTCCCCCTTTACGCTGTTGTTCGTCAGCTGACTTTCTCGTCAGCAGCATGGGGGGGGGGGGGAGCCGTGGAGAGGATGGGCGGGCGGCCAGCTGTGTGGTTATGGCAGCGAATGGTCTGCCAATACTTCTAATAGCAGCGGCGCTGGGCCATCCACATAGTGGGATGAAGAGCGGAGCGGGTGGGCGTAGCGGAGCCCGATTGGGCGGGATTACTGTATTTATGGGCGTCAATGTGCCGCCCCTCAGAATCTGCCGCCTGGGACAATGGTCCCATCGGGTCCCATGGTAGGGCCGGCCCTGCCCCTTGGGGTGGGCTCCTCACTCCTGGGAAGGTGGGGGCAGCCGTGAGTCTCTCTGGATCATACAGCGGCTCCAATTATCTTTGGTCACAGGATCACTAATTCCATGTTTTAGCGGTAAATATACCACTATGGTACACTCAATGTGATGTATGATGACATGTTCCTTTTTTAATTCTGAATTTATGTAATATATTTTTTAGAATCAATTATCCCCCTGAAGAGACTGCATACAGGTCGAAACGCATCGGGGTCTACACACTGTATAACATTATGGAATACAACGATATGTATAATGCCGCGTACACACAATCGTTTTTCCCATCAAGAAAAATGTCATTTTTTCCTTTGGACGAGAAAAACGATCGTCTGTGGGCTTTTTGCCGTTTTTCTCGATGGGAAAAACGGCATTAATCACGACAAGAAAAATTAGAACATGCTCTAATTTTTCTCGTCGTGATTCCCGTGGTTTTTTTCTGCAGCAGTTTTCCCATAGGGAAACACTGCCGCGGAGCCCACACACGGTCGTTTTTTTCGACCAAAAAAAAATGTCATTTAAAACGGCCGTGTGTGGGGGGAACAAGCTGTTCCTCGTTTTTCACGTCGAAAAAAACGATCGTGTGTACGCGGCATTACTGTTATTGTCTACTGCATCATGGAATGTGTTATTTACCATTGGACCTGATTTTTATATATTGCATCCTAATCAACCATGACATCTGTTATTTTTACAAATAAATATATTATTATTTTTATAGTAATAAGTATCCTACTCTTGACATCGCTGCCTAAAAGCCCCATTGGGGAACCTTTCCATAGTATCTATTTCCGAGACGAGCAGCTTTTTTATCTCTTCTATATGTGTCCTTCCCATATAATAACTTGCATATTAGCCTTTAAAATTAGCACTTTTGATTCCGAACGTTCGAGTCCCATAGACTTTAACGGGGTTCGATAGTTCGCGCAAACTTTCAGTCCGTTCGCAGGTTCTGGTGCGAACCAAACCGGGGGGACGTTCGGCTCATCCCTAGTGGTAAGTATTGACAACAGTGTGAAATTAGTCTTGGATGGATGCACTGCATTCATTCCAACCACTTTCACAAGCTGATATCACCGAACGAACAATGGCAGAGCAGCACTGCACATATTAGGAGACTTTTTTTTAATCTGCTACCTAAAGTTGTGTGACTCCGCTTCACTGAGTGCAGCCCACATGGCCCAGTAACTCTGTCCCCATTCTAGCAATCTTCAGACTTTCTTCCACACACATCCACACTGGGTTATTTTCATCTTGCAAGTGTGCCATGGCTCATTCCGTTCTATGGTGAGCCATAGTCATGTCATTCTCTGGCAATCCTGTCAAGTACAATTCTTCCTATTGGAATGAATGAGGCCTATGTTGATAAAAAAGAAATAAAATGCTATTGCCAACCAACTTCTAAAAATGCTTTTTGCTTGGCTTGTTCTTTGTTGCACATGTAAGGTTTTGAAGCCTTTGAATCAGCATACCCAAACCCATGGCTCTGCTCCAGCCCTTTTCATCCCACATGGACAACCCAAAATGGACAGTCTTTCCAAACCTTTCCAAACCTTAGCTTTTCCTTCTGTGTTTAATTTGCCAAAAAAAAAAAAAAAAGAGTGCATACATTGATGTCTCAACCCGAAACCAACCTTTTCGTGACACATTTTAAGACTGCTGGCTTGCTCACTATCGATACAGGTTCCATAGCCCATCAATTGCTACAGTCTGCCATTTTTATGCAATCAGCACATGTGCCAGAGCCCATCCATTGCTGCCATCTATCATTCCTAACTGCTTCTACAAATACTGCCCCAGGTTATCTGACTAAGTTAACCCCCTGTGGGGGGGTTTACTCGGCAGCGGGGGGGTGTGACCCCCGGGATGGGCTCCCCACACAAAAAACAGGCCCAGCAAACGGAGGTTGTGGTTTTCAAAATCAAAAAGGTGCGGTTTATTTTCTATTTACAGTGACAAAACACAGCAAAGCAAAAGAAACATAAACAAAATAAATCCTGGTCAACTTGACCTCTGACTAAACATACAGGTTTCCTAACTAACAACTGGGATCAGCCTAGTGCTGTCCTAGTCCCTAAGTCCCTGGTTTTAAATGTCCAAGCAAATAGCCACACAGGCTTTGTCTCACCGCACAGGGGTTCACTTTCCCTAGACAGTCCACACAGGTCTGGGTCCAGGCCTGAGCAAACACCTAATGAATCTGGGAGTTCTTATAGAGGCCTAAATGAGCTGACAAGCTTCAGCTGGTCTCATCAACTCCCTGTCTGCACGACGCCCCACACTCTCCCTAGAGGTATGAGTCATCCATGAGCCCACTAGCCTCAGCTGGGCTTATACAACTCTCCACCTAGTTGTATAAGTCGGCGTAAAGCCTGAATCTGGGCGAAATATATCTACCCCCCTGGATGCAACCAGGTGACTTTACCTTCCTGCTGTCACATACCCCCCCCTCTTGTTTTAACCTCGGGGTTGGAACACCAGCAATCAGGCATTCATGTACTCGAGACAAAGCATCCACATTCCCCATTTGAACGCCAGGGCGATGCTTTACTGTGAAGTTGAATTCCTGGAGGGCCAGGAACCACCTATTCACTCTTCTATTTGTTTCCTTGTTTTGAGCCATCCACTTTAACGGAGCGTGATCCGTAACCATGTCAAAGTGCCTACCTAGCAGGTAGTACCGAAGGGAATCTAGAGCCCACTTCACCGCTAAACACTCCTTTTCAACGGTGGCGTAATTTACCTCATGGGACTTCAACTTCCTGCTGAGGTAAATGACTGGGTGCTCTTCCCCGTTCCAGACCTGGGACAATACTGCTCCTAACCCCACATCTGACGCATCACTTTGTACGACAAAGTCTTTAGAGAAGTCGGGTGAGTACAACACTGGCTGGCTACATAAGGCTTGTTTCAAGAATTGGAATGCTGCCTCAGCCTCGGGGGTCCATTTAATCATGACCGACCCTTTCCCCTTCGTCAGGTTGGTTAGGGGCACAGCCTTAGAAGCAAAGTGGGGAATGAATCGCCGATAATACCCAGCGATTCCCAGAAAGGCTCGTACCTGCTTCTTGCTGTTGGGACGTGGCCAACTCTGGATGGCCTCGACTTTGTTGAGTTGGGGTTTTATTACTCCCCTCCCAATGGTGTACCCAAGATATTTGGCCTCCTCCTGCCCAATGGTACACTTCTTGGGGTTAGCCGTAAACCCCGCTTCCCGAACAGAGTCCAGGACTGCTTGCACTTTTGGCAGATGTGAGGCCCAATCTGTGCTATGGACAATTACGTCATCCAGGTAAGCCGCAGCATACTTCCGATGGGGCCTCAGCATCTGGTCCATTTTCCGCTGGAATGTGGCCGGCGCATTCTGTAACCCGAACGGCATTCTTTTATATTGGAACACCCCGTCTGGGGTTACAAATGCGGTTTTCTCTTTGGCCGACTTGGCCAGGGGGATTTGCCAATACCCTTTTGTGAGGTCAAGAGTCGTCATGTATCGGGCTGTTCCCAGCCGGTCGATCAACTCATCTATACGTGGCATGGGGTAGGTGTCAAATTTTGTAACTTTGTTCAACTGACGAAAATCGTTACAAAATCGCCAGCTCCCATCCGGTTTAGGCACCAACACAATGGGACTAGACCAATCACTTTGGGACTCCTCTATCACCCCTAAGTTCAGCATTTTCTGTACTTCCTCCCGTATTGCCTCCCGTCGGGCCTCTGGGATCCGATAGGGTTTTAACTTCACCCTTTCACCGGGCGGGGTAATAATATCATGCTCTACCCCAGATGTTTGTCCCGGCAGCTCAGAGAATACCTCCTTGTTGCGAAGCACAAACTCCTTAACCTCCTGTTGTTGGGGTTGTGACAAGGTGGCTGCTATTCCAACCTCAGGAATCACGCAACCAGTTTGAGCTGGTGACCAAGTGTCTGCGACTAGGGACTCTCTATCCCTCCAGGCTTTCAACAGATTAACGTGATAGATCTGTTCGGGCTTTCGCCTTCCTGGTTGTCTGACCTTGTAATTCACTTCGCTCACTTTTTCCATTATCTCGTAGGGGCCTTGCCATTTGGCAAGGAATTTACTTTCAACCGTAGGGACAAGTACCAGTATCCTATCCCCCGGGGAAAAGGTACGGGTCTTGGCTCCACGGTTGTACACTCTCTGCTGTGCTAACTGCGCTTGGGCCAAATGTTCCTTCACGATGGGCATTACCTGTGCAATTCGGTCTTGCATCAGGGCGACATGCTCAATCACACTCCTGTGGGGAGAACTCTCACTTTCCCAAGTTTCCTTGGCAATATCCAACAGCCCTCTTGGGTGTCTCCCATACAGTAACTCAAAGGGGGAGAATCCCGTAGAGGATTGGGGCACCTCCCTAATAGCAAACATCAGATAAGGAAGTAGACAGTCCCAATCCTTTCCATCTCTATCCACCACTTTCTTCAACATTTGTTTTAGGGTTTTGTTGAATCTTTCAACCAGCCCATCGGTTTGGGGGTGATACACAGATGTACGTAATTGCGTCACTTTGAACAATTTACACAGCTCCTTCATAACCCGGGACATAAAGGGTGTACCTTGGTCCGTAAGCAGTTCTTTACAAATACCCACCCGGCTAAACACAAGAGATAGCTCTTTGGCTATGGTTTTGGCCGAGGTATTTCGGAGAGGGATCGCTTCTGGATAACGGGTGGCATAGTCCATTATAACTAATATGTACTGGTGCCCCCTAGCGGACTTGATTATAGGACCTACCAAATCCATGGCGATCCTCTCAAACGGGACCTCAATGATGGGTAGAGGGACCAGCGGGCTACGGAAATGTGGCATCGGGGCCGACCTCTGACACACAGGGCAGGAGGAACAATAATTTTCTATGTCCTTCATCACCCCCGGCCAATAGAATCTCTGTAATACCCTCTCTCGGGTTTTCTCTGTCCCCAGATGACCTCCAAGAATGTGCCCATGGGCCAACTCCAACACCAACTTCCTGTAAGGTTTGGGCACCACAAGCTGCTCAACGGTTTCTTCTGCCCTTTTTGCCACCCGATACAGTAGGTCCTTCTCTACGCTGAAGTATGGGTAAGTGCAGGTATTATCTGGGTTCACTAACTCGCCATCTATTTTCACTACGTTTTCCCGTGCCTTTATTAGGGCGGGGTCTTTCAACTGTTCTGTGGCAAAGTTTTCCCTGTGAACCTCAAGATCAGAAAACTCCACAGACGGTAGGTTTTCGTCTGAGGAGGTGGGCTCCTCTCCAGTTTCTTGAGTCTCCCCTGCCAATACTGATAAGGGAAATTCCGGAGAGTCCTCACCACTCTCAGGGGAGTTCTGGCTATCACATTCCTGGTACATAGGGGCACCAGTGGGGGGCTCAGGATCATCCCACAGTTCCCAGAACTTCGGAAAATCCCTTCCCACAATGGCGTCATGCGGTAACTGAGATACTAAGCCCACTGGATGAGAGAGGGTACCTTTGGGGGTCTCGAAACACACTGTAGTCACTGGATACTCTCGGGTGTCCCCATGCACACAAATAACAGCTACCTTGCTATTCCCAGAGACCTCTGTTTTAACTAACTCAGCCTTTATCAGGGTCACAAGGCTACCTGAATCCAGCAATACCACAACATTTCTACCATTAACACACATTTTGCATAAATGTTTCTCAGTTCCTCGAATGGCAGTGCATGCGACTGTCGCACACAGCGACTGACGTCTGCCCGTCAGAAAGTCACACTGCATGGGTTCCTCCACAACCGGGCAATTGGCTGCAATATGTCCCGCTTGCCGGCAGCGGTAGCAAACAATCCTTCTTGCCGCCTCTTGAGCCGCTGATTTCCCAGGCTGTTCTCGCCAAACTTGGGGTAGAGCTCCCACCCTCTCACTCTCTCCACCCTCACCCCTTGGAATCCTCTTATCCGCCCCTGGGGATGGTCTGGTCTTAGGGTGGAAAGTCCGAGTGTCTCTGGAAGAGGCCGTCAGGTTCTCTGTAGCCAAGTATTTCTCCACACGATCCACAAGACCATCGGCCGTCTCTGGGTCTCCATGGCTTACCCACTTTTGGATGGCAGTAGGAAGAGCTCTCAAAAACCGATCCATTACAACACGTTCCACAATCTTTGGTGCGGACAAAGTCTCTGGCTGTAGCCACTTTCTGCTCAGGTGAATGAGATCATACATTTGAGACCTGGGGGGTTTTCCAAGCTGGAAAGTCCAGTTATGCACACGCTGAGCCCGGACAGCCTGGGTGACACCCAGCCTTGCCAATATTTCAGCTTTTAGCATCACATAGTCTTTTGCTTGGTTAGGCTCTAGGTCATAGTAAGCTTTCTGCGATTCACCAGTTAACAGAGGAGCCACCAGTCCAGCCCACTGCTCCTCAGGCCACTTTTCTCTTTCAGCGGTCCTTTCAAATGTGGTCAAAAATACCTCTGGATCATCCTCTCCAGTCATTTTTGTCAATAAACCACTCACCCCAAAGGACGCGGTATTAGTGGGACGGCTTTCCTCACTGGTCTGCGGACGTTGCTGCATTACTGCTTCCATCTGTTGTTGTAGTCTCTGCTCTTGCTTCTGCAACAGGTCTATGAAGCGGGCCTCAGATTGCAGCTGGGCTTGTTGCTGAGCCTCCAGACTCTGTTGCAAAGTTGCGTTTGTCTGCTGCTGGGCTGCAAGGCTCTGTTGATGAGCTTGCTGCTGGGCTGCGAAGTTCTGTTGTTGAGCTGCAAGGCTCTGTTGATGAGCTGCAAGGCTCTTTTGCAAACCTGCATTTGTCTGCTGTTGATTGGCATTTGCTAGAGCCAGCTGCTTCAGTATCTCCTCCATGCTGGCTTAAAAAAAAAAAACTGCCACTGGTTCTCCACCAACTGTGGGGGGGTTTACTCGGCAGCGGGGGTGTGTGACCCCCGGGATGGGCTCCCCACACAAAAAACAGGCCCAGCAAACGGAGGTTGTGGTTTTCAAAATCAAAAAGGTGCGGTTTATTTTCTATTTACAGTGACAAAACACAGCAAAGCAAAAGAAACATAAACAAAATAAATCCTGGTCAACTTGACCTCTGACTAAACATACAGGTTTCCTAACTAACAACTGGGATCAGCCTAGTGCTGTCCTAGTCCCTAAGTCCCTGGTTTTAAATGTCCAAGCAAATAGCCACACAGGCTTTGTCTCACCGCACAGGGGTTCACTTTCCCTAGACAGTCCACACAGGTCTG
Organism: Rana muscosa; assembly: GCA_029206835.1. NCBI lineage: Eukaryota > Metazoa > Chordata > Amphibia > Anura > Ranidae > Rana > Rana muscosa. Next base: position 168,988,612 of record CM055117.1, on the reverse strand, counting down.
GGTCCAGGCCTGAGCAAACACCTAATGAATCTGGGAGTTCTTATAGAGGCCTAAATGAGCTGACAAGCTTCAGCTGGTCTCATCAACTCCCTGTCTGCACGACGCCCCACACTCTCCCTAGAGGTATGAGTCATCCATGAGCCCACTAGCCTCAGCTGGGCTTATACAACTCTCCACCTAGTTGTATAAGTCGGCGTAAAGCCTGAATCTGGGCGAAATATATCTACCCCCCTGGATGCAACCAGGTGACTTTACCTTCCTGCTGTCACATACCCCCCCCTCTTGTTTTAACCTCGGGGTTGGAACACCAGCAATCAGGCATTCATGTACTCGAGACAAAGCATCCACATTCCCCATTTGAACGCCAGGGCGATGCTTTACTGTGAAGTTGAATTCCTGGAGGGCCAGGAACCACCTATTCACTCTTCTATTTGTTTCCTTGTTTTGAGCCATCCACTTTAACGGAGCGTGATCCGTAACCATGTCAAAGTGCCTACCTAGCAGGTAGTACCGAAGGGAATCTAGAGCCCACTTCACCGCTAAACACTCCTTTTCAACGGTGGCGTAATTTACCTCATGGGACTTCAACTTCCTGCTGAGGTAAATGACTGGGTGCTCTTCCCCGTTCCAGACCTGGGACAATACTGCTCCTAACCCCACATCTGACGCATCACTTTGTACGACAAAGTCTTTAGAGAAGTCGGGTGAGTACAACACTGGCTGGCTACATAAGGCTTGTTTCAAGAATTGGAATGCTGCCTCAGCCTCGGGGGTCCATTTAATCATGACCGACCCTTTCCCCTTCGTCAGGTTGGTTAGGGGCACAGCCTTAGAAGCAAAGTGGGGAATGAATCGCCGATAATACCCAGCGATTCCCAGAAAGGCTCGTACCTGCTTCTTGCTGTTGGGACGTGGCCAACTCTGGATGGCCTCGACTTTGTTGAGTTGGGGTTTTATTACTCCCCTCCCAATGGTGTACCCAAGATATTTGGCCTCCTCCTGCCCAATGGTACACTTCTTGGGGTTAGCCGTAAACCCCGCTTCCCGAACAGAGTCCAGGACTGCTTGCACTTTTGGCAGATGTGAGGCCCAATCTGTGCTATGGACAATTACATCATCCAGGTAAGCCGCAGCATACTTCCGATGGGGCCTCAGCATCTGGTCCATTTTCCGCTGGAATGTGGCCGGCGCATTCTGTAACCCGAACGGCATTCTTTTATATTGGAACACCCCGTCTGGGGTTACAAATGCGGTTTTCTCTTTGGCCGACTTGGCCAGGGGGATTTGCCAATACCCTTTTGTGAGGTCAAGAGTCGTCATGTATCGGGCTGTTCCCAGCCGGTCGATCAACTCATCTATACGTGGCATGGGGTAGGTGTCAAATTTTGTAACTTTGTTCAACTGACGAAAATCGTTACAAAATCGCCAGCTCCCATCCGGTTTAGGCACCAACACAATGGGACTAGACCAATCACTTTGGGACTCCTCTATCACCCCTAAGTTCAGCATTTTCTGTACTTCCTCCCGTATTGCCTCCCGTCGGGCCTCTGGGATCCGATAGGGTTTTAACTTCACCCTTTCACCGGGCGGGGTAATAATATCATGCTCTACCCCAGATGTTTGTCCCGGCAGCTCAGAGAATACCTCCTTGTTGCGAAGCACAAACTCCTTAACCTCCTGTTGTTGGGGTTGTGACAAGGTGGCTGCTATTCCAACCTCAGGAATCACGCAACCAGTTTGAGCTGGTGACCAAGTGTCTGCGACTAGGGACTCTCTATCCCTCCAGGCTTTCAACAGATTAACGTGATAGATCTGTTCGGGCTTTCGCCTTCCTGGTTGTCTGACCTTGTAATTCACTTCGCTCACTTTTTCCATTATCTCGTAGGGGCCTTGCCATTTGGCAAGGAATTTACTTTCAACCGTAGGGACAAGTACCAGTATCCTATCCCCCGGGGAAAAGGTACGGGTCTTGGCTCCACGGTTGTACACTCTCTGCTGTGCTAACTGCGCTTGGGCCAAATGTTCCTTCACGATGGGCATTACCTGTGCAATTCGGTCTTGCATCAGGGCGACATGCTCAATCACACTCCTGTGGGGAGAACTCTCACTTTCCCAAGTTTCCTTGGCAATATCCAACAGCCCTCTTGGGTGTCTCCCATACAGTAACTCAAAGGGGGAGAATCCCGTAGAGGATTGGGGCACCTCCCTAATAGCAAACATCAGATAAGGAAGTAGACAGTCCCAATCCTTTCCATCTCTATCCACCACTTTCTTCAACATTTGTTTTAGGGTTTTCTTGAATCTTTCAACCAGCCCATCGGTTTGGGGGTGATACACAGATGTACGTAATTGCGTCACTTTGAACAATTTACACAGCTCCTTCATAACCCGGGACATAAAGGGTGTACCTTGGTCCGTAAGCAGTTCTTTACAAATACCCACCCGGCTAAACACAAGAGATAGCTCTTTGGCTATGGTTTTGGCCGAGGTATTTCGGAGAGGGATCGCTTCTGGATAACGGGTGGCATAGTCCATTATAACTAATATGTACTGGTGCCCCCTAGCGGACTTGATTATAGGACCTACCAAATCCATGGCGATCCTCTCAAACGGGACCTCAATGATGGGTAGAGGGACCAGCGGGCTACGGAAATGTGGCATCGGGGCCGACCTCTGACACACAGGGCAGGAGGAACAATAATTTTCTATGTCCTTCATCACCCCCGGCCAATAGAATCTCTGTAATACCCTCTCTCGGGTTTTCTCTGTCCCCAGATGACCTCCAAGAATGTGCCCATGGGCCAACTCCAACACCAACTTCCTGTAAGGTTTGGGCACCACAAGCTGCTCAACGGTTTCTTCTGCCCTTTTTGCCACCCGATACAGTAGGTCCTTCTCTACGCTGAAGTATGGGTAAGTGCAGGTATTATCTGGGTTCACTAACTCGCCATCTATTTTCACTACGTTTTCCCGTGCCTTTATTAGGGCGGGGTCTTTCAACTGTTCTGTGGCAAAGTTTTCCCTGTGAACCTCAAGATCAGAAAACTCCACAGACGGTAAGTTTTCGTCTGAGGAGGTGGGCTCCTCTCCAGTTTCTTGAGTCTCCCCTGCCAATACTGATAAGGGAAATTCCGGAGAGTCCTCACCACTCTCAGGGGAGTTCTGGCTATCACATTCCTGGTACATAGGGGCACCAGTGGGGGGCTCAGGATCATCCCACAGTTCCCAGAACTTCGGAAAATCCCTTCCCACAATGGCGTCATGCGGTAACTGAGATACTAAGCCCACTGGATGAGAGAGGGTACCTTTGGGGGTCTCGAAACACACTGTAGTCACTGGATACTCTCGGGTGTCCCCATGCACACAAATAACAGCTACCTTGCTATTCCCAGAGACCTCTGTTTTAACTAACTCAGCCTTTATCAGGGTCACAAGGCTACCTGAATCCAGCAATACCACAACATTTCTACCATTAACACACATTTTGCATAAATGTTTCTCAGTTCCTCGAATGGCAGTGCATGCGACTGTCGCACACAGCGACTGACGTCTGCCCGTCAGAAAGTCACACTGCATGGGTTCCTCCACAACCGGGCAATTGGCTGCAATATGTCCCGCTTGCCGGCAGCGGTAGCAAACAATCCTTCTTGCCGCCTCTTGAGCCGCTGATTTCCCAGGCTGTTCTCGCCAAACTTGAGGTAGAGCTCCCACCCTCTCACTCTCTCCACCCTCACCCCTTGGAATCCTCTTATCCGCCCCTGGGGATGGTCTGGTCTTAGGGTGGAAAGTCCGAGTGTCTCTGGAAGAGGCCGTCAGGTTCTCTGTAGCCAAGTATTTCTCCACACGATCCACAAGACCATCGGCCGTCTCTGGGTCTCCATGGCTTACCCACTTTTGGATGGCAGTAGGAAGAGCTCTCAAAAACCGATCCATTACAACACGTTCCACAATCTTTGGTGCGGACAAAGTCTCTGGCTGTAGCCACTTTCTGCTCAGGTGAATGAGATCATACATTTGAGACCTGGGGGGTTTTCCAAGCTGGAAAGTCCAGTTATGCACACGCTGAGCCCGGACAGCCTGGGTGACACCCAGCCTTGCCAATATTTCAGCTTTTAGCATCACATAGTCTTTTGCTTGGTTAGGCTCTAGGTCATAGTAAGCTTTCTGCGATTCATCAGTTAACAGAGGAGCCACCAGTCCAGCCCACTGCTCCTCAGGCCACTTTTCTCTTTCAGCGGTCCTTTCAAATGTGGTCAAAAATACCTCTGGATCATCCTCTCCAGTCATTTTTGTCAATAAACGACTCACCCCAAAGGACGCGGTATTAGTGGGACGGCTTTCCTCACTGGTCTGCGGACGTTGCTGCATTACTGCTTCCATCTGTTGTTGTAGTCTCTGCTCTTGCTTCTGCAACAGGTCTATGAAGCGGGCCTCAGATTGCAGCTGGGCTTGTTGCTGAGCCTCCAGACTCTGTTGCAAAGTTGCGTTTGTCTGCTGCTGGGCTGCAAGGCTCTGTTGATGAGCTTGCTGCTGGGCTGCGAAGTTCTGTTGTTGAGCTGCAAGGCTCTGTTGATGAGCTGCAAGGCTCTTTTGCAAACCTGCATTTGTCTGCTGTTGATTGGCATTTGCTAGAGCCAGCTGCTTCAGTATCTCCTCCATGCTGGCTTAAAAAAAAAAAACTGCCACTGGTTCTCCACCAACTGTGGGGGGGTTTACTCGGCAGCGGGGGTGTGTGACCCCCGGGATGGGCTCCCCACACAAAAAACAGGCCCAGCAAACGGAGGTTGTGGTTTTCAAAATCAAAAAGGTGCGGTTTATTTTCTATTTACAGTGACAAAACACAGCAAAGCAAAAGAAACATAAACAAAATAAATCCTGGTCAACTTGACCTCTGACTAAACATACAGGTTTCCTAACTAACAACTGGGATCAGCCTAGTGCTGTCCTAGTCCCTAAGTCCCTGGTTTTAAATGTCCAAGCAAATAGCCACACAGGCTTTGTCTCACCGCACAGGGGTTCACTCTCCCTAGACAGTCCACACAGGTCTGGGTCCAGGCCTGAGCAAACACCTAATGAATCTGGGAGTTCTTATAGAGGCCTAAATGAGCTGACAAGCTTCAGCTGGTCTCATCAACTCCCTGTCTGCACGACGCCCCACACTCTCCCTAGAGGTATGAGTCATCCATGAGCCCACTAGCCTCAGCTGGGCTTATACAACTCTCCACCTAGTTGTATAAGTCGGCGTAAAGCCTGAATCTGGGCGAAATATATCTACCCCCCTGGATGCAACCAGGTGACTTTACCTTCCTGCTGTCACACCCGCTATCCCCAGCTTTGCAGAATTCTGTATTTACTTCAACAGAAGTTCAAGCCATACAAGTAAAGAATTAGTTGCTCAAGTTCAACTTTAGTAGCAAATGTAATCACCAAAGTGATTCTTGCTTACAAATCAATATTCATCAAGTGACCTTTCCCACCGATTTCACATACTAAAGTAAAAATCTGCTAATTACTTCACTGCTAAAAGCGATTATTCTGGTTTCTTCACACTCTTCACTGCGTGCCAACCTAAGGGCCCAATTAAGCTGGCAGAAGAACCCAATACAAAGTTTAGTTGGGGGTTGTAGCTCTGACAAATTTCTGACTGATGCCGCGTACACACGATCATTATTCACGGCGGTTTAAAAACCGCCGTGATTAATGACATTTTAAATGAGAGAACAGCTTGTTCCCCACACACGGTCATTTTTCTCGTCATTTTTTAAAATGACGAGAAAAACGATCGTCTATGGGCTCCGCGGCAGTGTTTCCCTATGTGAAACACTGCCGCAGAAGAAATGTCAGGAAAAACGACGAGAAAAATTAGAACATGTTCTAATTTTTCTCATTGTGATTAATGCCGTTTTTCCCGTCGGGAAAAACGGCAAAAAGCCCACAGACGATCGTTTTTCTCGTCCAAAGGAAAAAATGTAATTTTTCCCGACGGGAAAAATGATCGTGTGTACGCGGCTTGAGAGTCTACAAGTGAGTTAGCCTCGTGTTCTTTTTTTTTTTTTACACTTTGCTCACTTGGGGGAAAGTCTCTCAGTCTGAGAACTATTGTTTGCATGTTCAGTCTTGCGGGAGGTGGGCATGTCTTAAAGTGGTTGTAAACCCACTTAAAAAAAAAACAAAAAAAAAAACTGCAAGACAAAGGCATAATTAGCTAGTATGCATAGCATACTAAATAAACAAAAACTGAAACTCGCGCTTATGGAGACATACAAAAATAAATGACAAGTGAAAATAAATTATTATATGCGCAGCTGCTACAGTATAAGGCACTAACACCTTGAGAGATAAAAAAATTATAAAATGCAGCATTGCGAATATAAATGTGCTCAATACAAACGTATGTGTGAATGTCAACCATGTAAACCTTTCGGGATGATAATACACACTATTAGTGAAAAGATTATACACCAATGATTGGTGTCACCAGAAATGCAGTAGGTGTAATACTAAATGTTACCACTAAAGAGTGATCAACTAAGTAAAACCAGAAAATATACTGTGCAAAACATTAAATGAACTGAACAACCAGGCAAATAGCTCTAGGAGTAATTCACAATACTACAGATGGTTTTCAACATCAAAGAAATAATGTCCCATATGCAACAGTGGTTGCAATATAGAAGGAAGGAAAAAAATTGATTTAAAATAAAAAAAAAGTCACACAACATCCGACATCTAGGACCGATAATGTTCGGTGAAATTCAACAGTTGGCTCAATAACAGCAGAGATCAGAGGACCATGTGGGGAATAAAAAGAAAAAGCAACTTGTGAAGTACCGCTTAGAAACAGATTAACAATACACTGTTATTGGGAAAACTCACAAGCCTTCAATAATAACCGAGCGTCAGTGTGTTCCGGGTTCACAACGGCGTGCGTTCCACAAGAACCGGAAGCAGCGTCACTGGTTCTTAGTGTTGACCGGAAATTCGTCAATGCATTTCGCCCCTCCTCCAGGGCATCCTCAAGGCACAACACTAAGAACCAGTGACGCTGCTTCCGGTTCTTGTGGAACGCACGCCGTTGTGAACCCGGAACACACTGACGCTCAATTATCATTGAAGGCTTGTGAGTTTTCCCAATAACAGCGTATTGTTAATCTGTTTCTAAGCGGTACTTCACAAGTTGCTTGTTCTTTTTATTCCCCACATGGTCCTCTGATCTCTGCTGTTATTGAGCCAACTGTTGAATTTCACCGAACATTATCGGTCCTAGATGTCGGATGTTGTGTGACTTTTATTTTATTTTAAATCAATTTTTTTTCCTTCCTTCTATATTGCAACCACTGTTGAATATGGGACATTATTTCTTTAATGTTGAAAACCATCTGTAGTACTGTGAATTACTCCTAGAGCTATTTGCCTGGTTGTTCAGTTCATTTAATGTTTTGCACAGTATATTTTCTGGTTTTACTTAGTTGATCACTTTTTAGTGGTAACATTTAGTATTATACCTGTAACGGCACCCCAATATAAAGGGGTAAAACGCCGTGCCGTTACAATACCTACTGCATTTCTGGTGACACCAATCACTGGTGTATAATCTTTTCACTAATAGTGTGTACCATCCAGTGTCGATCCTGACCTCCCTGGGGCCCTAAGCAAAATTCTGCAAAGGGGCCCTCTACCTGACCCGTGAATAATGGGCATTGTTTAAGCGTAATATTGAACGTGGCTTAAAGGGGCGTGACTCAAAGGGGTGTGGTTAGAGTCTGAGATGAACGAGAGAGAGAGAGAGAGAGAGAGAGAGAGAGAGAGAGCAGGCCCAGATCCTAAACCGCAATAGAAATATGAGTATTCCAGAAAGTTTAACAATCAGCAGATCAAGATTCTCCAAACACCTGGTGTTAGCGCTTCAATCATCCCGGCACCATGGTTGTTATGGTGTCAGGGTGATTAAAGCGCATTATTTCTATTACTACATTGTAATATAAAATGAAATCATTCAACTCACCATAATGCAGAATCAGTGGGAGCCCTGATGTCACTGTCCCCAGCCAGCGGAGTGCCTCCTTACATCTCAGGTGTCCCCAGCCAGCGGAGTGCCTCCTTACATCTCAGGTGTCCCCAGCCAGCGGAGTGCCTCCTTAGATCTCAGGTGTCCCCAGCCAGCGGAGTGCCTCCTTACATTTCAGGTGTCCCCAGCGGAGTGCCTCCTTACATTTCAGGTGTCCCCAGCGGAGTGCCTCTTTACATCTCAGGTGTCCCCAGCCAGCGGAGTGCTTCCTTACATCTCTGGTGTCCCCAGCCAGCGGAGTGCTTCCTTACATTTCAGGTGTCCCCCCCCCCCCCCCCAGTGCCGGCCTAAGACATTGTGCTGCCTGGTACCAAGAATTAAATGCTGCCACCCCCCTCCAAAAAAAATAATTACGCCCACCAAAAGGATATAATTTTATATCATGATAACTTAAGAGAATCTGTCATGGCTCTATACATGCATGTAGCTGTATAAAGAGGACTTGTCATGGCTCTATTCATGTATAGGAGTATAAAGAGGACCTGTCATGGCTCTATACATTTATATAGGAAAATAAAGAGGACCTGTCATGGCTGTATTCATGTATAGGAGTATAAAGAGGACCTGTCATGGCTCTATACATGTATGTAGGAAAATAAAGAGGACCTGTCATGGCTGTATTCATGTATAGGAGTATAAAGAGGACCTGTCATGGCTCTATACATGTATGTAGGAAAATAAAGAGGACCTGTCATGGCTTTATTCATGTATAGGAGTATAGCGGTCATGGCACTATACGCGTATGTAGAAGTATAAAGAGGACCTGTCATGGCTCCATACATGTATATAGGAGCATAAAAGGACCTGTGTGTGGCCGCGATGTCAGCCAGCCACCCGCGATCGCTCCGCAGAGAGCCAGAACGGGGATCTGTCAATGTAAACAGACAGATCCCCATTCTGACAGGGGAGGAGAGACAGATCTGCTGTTCCTAGTGATTAGGAACAGAGATCTCTCTCCTCCTTCAGTCAGTCCCATCCCCCCAGTTAGAAACACCTCCCAGGGAACACATTTAACCCCTTTCCTGCCAGTGACATTTACACAGTAATCAGTGCATTTTTATAGCACAAATCGCTTTATAAATGTCATTGGTCCCAAAATTGTGTCAAAAGTGTTCAATCTGTTCACCGCAATGTCACAGTCTCACTGAAAATCGCAGATCACCGCCATTACTAGTAAAAAAAAATATTAATAGAAATGCCGTAAGTCTATCCCCTATTTTGTAAACGCTATAACCTTTGTGCAAACTAATCAATAAACACTTATTGCATTTTTTTTTTTACCAAACATATGTAGAAGAATACATATTGGCCTAAACTGATATAGAAATACCACCAACAGAAAGCTCTATTTGTGGGAAAAAAAGGACGTAAATTTTGTTTGAGTACACCATCGCACGACCGCACAATTGTCAGTTAAGTCGACGCAGTGCCGTATCGCAAAACAAAATTAGTGAAGTGCATCATTTCTATTATTACATTGTTATATAATATATAAAATAGTTCAACTCACCATAATGCAGAATCAGTGGGAGCCTGAGCGTGTCTCTTGCCAACGTCACCTGCCACCAGATGCGGATTGTCACTTGCCACGACGCCACCTGCCACACATTGCGGGTTGTCACTTGCCACACGTTGCGGATTGTCACTTGCCACTTCACCTGCCACACGTTGCGGATTGTCACTTGCCACGACGTCACACATTGCGTTTTGTCACTTGCCACAAAGTCACTTGCCACACATTGCGGATTGTCACTTGCCACTTCACCTGCCACATGTAGCAGATTGCCATTTGCTGTGTCCCAGAGTGGAGGCAAGCAGGAGAGAGATGACAGAGAAGAGGGGGGGTCTGCTGACAGAGAAGAGGGGGGGTCTGCTGACAGAAAAGAGGGGGGTCTGCTGACAGAGAAGAGGGGGGGTCTGCTGACAGAGAGGAGGGGGGCGGCTGACATTGAGGAGGGGGGCGGCTGACATTGAGGAGGGGGGGCGGCTGACATTGAGGAGGGGGGGCGACTGACATTGAGGAGGGGGGGCGGCTGACATTAAAGAGGGAGGGGGCGGCTGACATTGAGGAGGGGGGGCGGCTGACATGGAGGAGGGGGGACGGCTGACATGGAGGAGGGGGGGCGGCTGACATTGAGGAGGGGGGGCGGCTGACATGGAGGAGGGGGGGGCGGCTGACATGGAGGAGGGGGGGCGGCTGACATGGAGGAGGAGGGGGGGGCGGCTGACATTGAGGAGGAGGGGGGCGGCTGACATTGAGAAGGGGGGGCGGCTGACACTGAGGAGGGGGGGCAGCTGACATTGAGGAGGGGGGGCGGCTGACACTGAGGAGGGGGGGCGGCTGACATTGAGGAGGGGGGGACGGCTGACATTGAGGAGGGGGGGCGGCTGACATGGAGGAGGAGGGGGGGCGGCTGACATTGAGGAGGAGGGGGGGCGGCTGACATTGAGAAGGGGGGGCGGCTGACACTGAGGAGGGGGGGCGGCTGACATTGAGGAGGGGGGGCGGCTGACACTGAGGAGGGGGGGCGGCTGACATTGAGGAGGGGGGGACGGCTGACATTGAGGAGGGGGGGCGGCTGACATGGAGGAGGGGGGGGCGGCTGACATGGAGGAGGGGGGGGCGGCTGACATTAAGGAGGGGGGGCGGCTGACATTGAGGAGGAGGGGAGGGCAGCTGACATTGAGGAGGGGGGGTGGCTGACATTGAGGAGGGGGGGCTGACATTGAGGAGGGGGGGAGGCTGACATTGAGGAGGAGGGGGGGCGGCTGACATTGAGAAGGGGGGGCGGCTGACACTGAGGAGGGGGGGCGGCTGACATTGAGGAGGGGGGGCGGCTGACACTGAGGAGGGGGGGCGGCTGACATTGAGGAGGGGGGGACGGCTGACATTGAGGAGGGGGGGCGGCTGACATGGAGGAGGGGGGGGCGGCTGACATGGAGGAGGGGGGGGCGGCTGACATTAAGGAGGGGGGGCGGCTGACATTGAGGAGGAGGGGAGGGCAGCTGACATTGAGGAGGGGGGGTGGCTGACATTGAGGAGGGGGGGGCTGACATTGAGGAGGGGGGGAGGCTGACATTGAGGAGGGGGGGCGGCTGACATTGAGGAGGGGGGACAGCTGACATTGAGGGGGGCGGCTGACATTGAGGAGGGGGGGCGGCTGACATTGAGGAGGGGGGGGCAGCTGACATTGAGGAGGGGGGGCGGCTGACATTGAGGAGGGGGGCAGCTGACAGAGAGGATGAGAGAGACGGACCTCAGGCGATAGTAACACTCAGAGAGTTAGGAGCACGCTCCCCCTCCCCCTTTGAGCCCTTCTATAGCTCAGCAGCGGCGAGGGGGAACAAATTAGAGGCGGAGGCGGAGCCGGCCGGCTACAGTGAGCTGCGGCACCGCCCACCCCTTTCCCCCCACAGGTCACAGTCTCAGATGACAGACAGACCGGGGGCGGCGCCGCAGCGCTATTTCAGCAGGATCCCTCCCTTCTTCTCATCCTGGTCTTCGGGAAAATGGCGGCCGGCGGAGACATTATCTCAGCCGGCCGCGGACCTCTAGCGGCGGCGGCGGGGCCCCGAGTATTACTCGGGGCCCTACGCAGCTTGCGTAGTCCGCGTATAGGGCGGATCGGCCCTGGTACCATCATCCCGAAAGGTTTAGATGGTTGACATTCACACATACGTTTGTATTGAGCACATTTATATTCGCTAGCGCTGCATTTTATAATTTTTTTATGCATAGCATACTAGCTCATTATGAATTACTTACCTTAGATCGAAGCCCCCGCAGCGGTCCTCGTACACCGCTCCGACCAGCTACATCGCCTTCGGGAGTTACTTCCGGGTATCACGGGCGCCGACGCTGGGATTGGCCAAGGAGGCAATGATGTCACTCCCACGCATGCACGTGGGAGCCGCCGGTAACGGCATACTAGCTGAAGCAACGGCACGGGCGTGTGCCGATGACGTTGGCACATGCTGATACAGGGGATATCTCCTAAACCATGCAGATTTAGGAGATATCTGGGGTAGCTACAGGTAAGCCTTATTATAGTCTTACCTGTAGCAAAAAGTGATTGTAAAGGGTTTACAACCACTTCAATGTGGTACTGTACTGTGTTGCATTATTCTTCTGCTATACTACCTCGCTTGTTGATAGCTTTGGTAACGGTTTTATTTGCCTGTCATACTATTCATTAATATAATCATTATTTTATAAGTATGTGCATATTTTTCTTTGTGTGAAGCCAGGAAACTACCTGGCCAAGGTACTTTGGTGGTGTCAGCAGGGAGGGTGTTCTGCCCAGCGCTTAGTGACAACCAGAGAGCCCAAATATTCTGCGGGGGCAGCACTACTGCACATGTTTTATAACAGAAGTTAGAAAATATATATATACAGTATATATATATATTAAAATAATATATATATATATATATATATATATATATATATATATATATATATATATATATGTATATATATATGTATATATATATATATATATATTAATTGTCTTTTTTCGTTTATATAATAAAAGAATAAAATCAAATAAACAGTGGAGATCAAATACCACACAAAAAAAGCTCTATTGTTTTTAAAAATATATATAAATTTTATTTGGCGTACAGTGTCGCATGACCGTGCAAATGCCAGTTAAAGTAGCACAGTGCTCAATAGAAAAAGTGGTTTGTTTATGAAGGGGGTAAAACCTTCCAGTGGTCAAGAGGTTAAATAAGACCAAGTGGGTTAGTGTAGACAGAAATGTGAATGACAGCAACATTTCCAGAGTTGTGATTGTTAAAACCATGAATGACATTGTGTTCATTCTTATGAATGTTTGACACACAGTAAAAAACAAAACAAATGTCTAAACGAGCATCTGATGTACTTGTTGGGACCAGGGGATTTTAATAATAATTTATATTTCTTATTGAGCTAATTATCATTTATTGCATGTACTGTATTAATTTACTGTATTTTAATCTATTTTTTTTTTTTAGAGCTGTGGAGGGAAATCTGTAATGGGTGGGGAATTGGGGCTGTTGGGTGAGATCAGTACTTAACTCTCACAGTACAGTATCATTATTGGAGGATTTGAGGTTGCTACTGTACATCTACGGGGAGGAAGAGGTAATTGGGTAAATTTTGGTTGTACTCTGTACGCTGGACTGTGTCACTTGCCAACCGGCCCATAGTAAAAATACATCATTACTTTGATGTTTTAACCCCTGGTATAATTTTTTACTATGGGAGATTATGCATTGGATAAAAGTGTTCCCCCCGCCGCTTCCCTATCATTTTCTGTCTTACCGGAGCCGTCGGTAAAGCCCAGAAGCGATCTAATGCATCAGTTTTCTGGGCGGGAAGTCGAGTGAGGGCAAGGTGGTCCCCACTCAGCTCTATGCCTTTGAAGGACCGGAGCAACCTCTGATGTCACTTCTGGTTCTCGGTCATAAACAAAATGTTTTTCTTTTTTAAGTCAAAAAGATCAATGCTTTTGCTTTTAAAGGTTAAAGGTTGCTTGTAAAGGTAAATGAGAGATTTGGGCAGATCACTCAATAAAGAGGACATGTCATGCTTATTTTTATTACAAGGGATCTTTACATTCCTTGTAAAAGGGATAAAAGTGCTCAAAAAAAAGAAATAAACAAAGGTACAGTGTAAAAATAAAAAGTAAAATAAATAAAAAAAATAAAAAATTAAAGTGCCACATCTTTCCGTGATCGTGTGCAGAAGCGAACGCATACGTAAGTCGCACCCGCATATGTACACAGTGTTCAAACCACACATGTTTGGTATCGCCATGATCATTAAAGCGAGAGCAATAATTCTAACACAAGACCTCCCCTGCAACTCCAAACATGTACCCTGTAAAAAATAAAAAAAAATGAAATGTCACCTATGGAGATTTTTAAGTACCGTAGTTTGTCGCCATTCCGTGAGCATTTTATATGAAGAAGATAAGATGAAGCTAAACCAGTGTGCTGAGATCAGTTCAAAGCATCCAGTTGCATCCCAAATGATTATCGGAGAAAAATAGGATTTTTAAAACAGCTTACCTGTAAAATCCTTTTCTTGGAGTACATCACGGGACACAGAGCAGCATAGTCATTACTATGTGGGTTATATAGAATTACCTTCAGGTGCTGGCACTGGCAACTTCCAAAACAGGAAGTACCCTCCCCTATATAAGCCCCTCCCATCCGGGAGTACCTCAGTTTTGTAGCAAAGCAATACGTGTCCCCAAAAGAGGGGTGGGAGCTCTGTGTCCCGTGATGTACTCCAAGAAAAGGATTTTACAGGTAAGCTGTTTTAAAAATCCTATTTTCTTGTTCATACATCACGGGACACAGAGCAGCATAGTCATTACTATGAGGGACGTCCCAAAGCAATGCCAAATGAGGGGGGGGATACACCATACATAAGCTGGGCGCCATCAGGCATGAGGATCTTTTGCGGCCTGCAACACACTGCGCCCAAAGGCGACATCCTCCTGACTTCTAACGTCCACCTGGTAGAACCTAGTAAACGTGTGTACTGAAGACCATGTTGCGGCCTTACAAATTTGAGCCAGGGAGGCCTGGTGATGCACTGCCCATGAAGTTCCAACTGCTCTCGTGGAGTGCGCCCTAACTTTGAACGGAGGCGGTCTACTTCTCAAGCCATAGGCTTGTATTATGACCTGTCGAATACACTTGGCTAAAGTAGATTTTGATGCTGCCTGACCCTTTCTGGGGCCTTCCGGCAGAACAAACAAAGAATCCGTTCTACGAATCTGAGCAGTGGCTTTTAGATAAGTTTTAACTGCTCTTACTACATCCAAAGAATGCAATAACTTTTCCTCTACCGAGCTTGGTTTGGGGAAAATAGAAGGAAGAACCACATCCTGGTTCAAGTGAAACCTCGATACCACCTTAGGAAGAAAGGCTGGGTGAGGGCGTAATACTACTCTGTCCTTATGAATAACCAGATATGGCTCCTTACAGGACATGGCGGCTAATTCCGACACTCTTCTAGCCGAGCATATGGCTACTAAAAATATCAGTTTTCTGGTGAATAGAACCAAGGAAATGTGCCGCAAAGGTTCAAACGGCTGCTTCTGCAGAACCGACAGAACCAAATTTAGATCCCATGGGCATATGGGAGCTTTAATCGGTGGAATAATACGAGTCACCCCTTGCATAAAGGATTTGACAAGTGAATGCATAGCCAGGGGCCTTTGAAATAGTATTGATAAGGCCGAAACCTGGCCCTTGATAGTACTTAAGGCAAACTTCCTGTCTACAGCCCACTGCAGGAAGTCCAGAATTCTGCCTATAACGTACTTACGTGGATGCCATTTTCTGGCCTCGCACCAAGTGATGTACGCCTTCCAAACTCTATAGTAGATCTGCCTGGATACAGGCTTCCTGGCATTGATTAAAGTTGATACCACAGAGTTAGAGAGACCTCTCTTCTTTAGGATGTGGGATTCAATAGCCAGGCCGTTAAACTTAGAGTTAGTAAGGAAGGGTGGTATATGGGTCCTTGCGAAAGCAGGTCCGGACGACGTGGAAGGGTCCAAGGACTCCCCACAGACATTTTGATGATCTCCGCGTACCAGGCCCTTCGGGGCCACGCTGGAGCCACCAGGATCACCGGCTTCTTTTCCAACCTGACTCTGCGAAGGAGTCGAGGCAACAATTGTAGCGGAGGGAATGCATATATCAGTCTGAACTGATCCCAAGGGAACACCAGAGCATCCGAGCTGCAAGCGAGGGGATCCCTTGTCCGGGAGACAAATCTGTCCACCTTTGCGTTGAATCTGGATGCTAGCAGATCTACATCCGGTGTTCCCCACCGCTGACATATTGCTCGGAAGACCTCGGGATGAAGGGACCATTCCCCTGGGCATAACTGTTGGCGACTCAGAAAGTCCGCCTTCCAATTCTCCACCCCTGGAATGAAGACAGCTGATATACATGGTACATGCTTTTCTGCCCATTCCAGGATGTGACTTGGTGCCTCCCTGATGATTGATATATGCCACTGCTGTGGCATTGTCTGATTGAATTCTGACAGGGGACCCTTGGAGTCTGGATGTCCAGGCTACTAGGGCATACCGGGCTGCTCGTATCTCTAAGAGATTGATGGGCAGGGTTTTTACTACATTTGACCATCTGCCCTGGAGAGACCATTGCTCCAGTACTGCCCCCCAGCCTATAAGGCTGGCATCTGTAGTGACCACCTTCCAGGATATCGGACTGAAGGGTTTTCCCTTCTGGAGATTCTGGGGGATCAACCACCAGCAGAGACTCTTCCGAACGGAAGGGGACAAAGCCATCGGGAAGTCTAGAGCCTGAATTTTTCCATTCCAGGCTGACAATATGGCCCTCTGTAAATTCCTTGAGTGGAATTGGGCGTATGGCACAGCTTCGAATGATGCTACCATCTTTCCTAGCAGCCTCCTGCACAGGCGTATGGACGGCTGTCTTTTTGCACAAAGCAGACGGACCAAGCCCCTCAAAGAGGATACCTTGTCTAGAGGTAAGAAAATCTTCCTCTGGTCTGAATCCAGCTGTAGCCCTAGATATACCAGGTTTTTCACTGGCTGTAGGGCTGACTTGTCCAGGTTGATGACCCAACCGTGAGATTCTAGATACTTGATTGTATCGACAATTACCACTTCTAGCTTGGCAACTGAGTGGTCCATCAACAACAGGTCGTCTAGGTATGCCATTATCGTTACACCTCGTATTCTTAGATCGGCCAACAGTGGGGCCAGAATTTTTGTGAACACTCGTGGTGCTGTGGCCAGACCGAATGGTAAGGCTCTGAACTGAAAATGGCGCCCTTCTACTGCAAAGCGTAGAAATTTTTGATGACCTGGAAAGATGGGAACATGCAAGTAAGCATCTTTGATGTCGATCGAGGCTAACCATTCCTCCCCCTGTAGGGCAGCGGTGACCGATCGGATCGACTCCATCCGGAAAGACCGGACGTTTAGAAATTTGTTTAGACTCTTTAGGTCCAATATGGGTCTTATGTCCCCGTTTGGTTTCGGGACTGTGAAAAGGTTTGAGTAGAAACCCAACCCCCACTCTTCCATAGGAACCTCCATAATTACTCCTTGGAGCAATAGTTGTTCTACCGCCAATAGGAGAGACCCTCTTTTCAGAGGGTCTCTTGGCATGCCTGACCACATAAAATGGGAAGGAGGAGACTCTTTTAACTCCAACTTGTATCCCAGAGTTACTGCGGAGAGCACCCATCTGTCTTTGATCGTCTCCCGCCAGGTCTCTGCGAACAACTGAAGTCTTCCCCCCACCCGTTTGAGTGGGGGCAGCCCTTCATAGGCTTGACTTGGAGGCTGGTTTAGTACCCCTTCGGATCCAGGGTTTCTTATTACCCTGTGACTGTCCCTGATTTTTACCCCCTGAGTTTGACCGAGGAGGCCGTCGGAACTGCTTAGTAGCAGACGTCGCAGGGATAGGAGAGGTAGTCCTCTTAAAAGATGGACCCCTAGACCTCTTCTTACTCGGTAAGAGAGTACTTTTACCACTGGAAATCTTCTGGATATACTTATCCAGGTCCTCGCCAAAAAGGCGTTCCCCATGAAATGGGAAGCTAACTAAGAGCTTCTTACAGGGAGCTTCAGCAGACCAGTTTTTGAGCCACAGAAGCCTACGCATATGTACCAAAGACAGCGTGAGGCGGGAGGCCTGATGGATAGAATCCTTGATGGCGTCAACCGCAAAGCATAATGCTCTAGGCAGATCAGCCAGAGCCTGGGCCTGCTGGTCTGGCAAATCCCTCAGGACCATCTTCATCTGATCCTTTAAAGCTTGGCAGACCCCAATAGCTGCCACTGCTGGCTGTGTAACAGCCCCTGCTGTGGAAAAAGCAGATTTTAATAAAGATTCCAATTTTTTATCTACTGGATCTTTGAACATTTGAACATTATCTACTGGGCATGTCAGTGATTTGTTCACAGAAGAGATGGCTGCATCCACCGTAGGAACATTCCATCTCTGGGTGAACTTTTCCTCCATGGGATAGATCACCGGAAATTTCTTAGGCGGAACAAATAGTTTATCAGGATGTTCCCAGTCCTGGTATATAAGTCCTTCCAATAATGGATGTATTGGAAAGGAGCAATTAACCTGGGGAGCTTTTAGCGACCCCAATGAGGAGACAGCAGTAGTTGATGGTTCAACAAGAGGCATTTTAAATGCAGATCGAACCATGTCAGTTAGGGTCTGGACCCACAATCTTTCAGTCTGTGATGCTGAAAATGGTTCATCTACTGTAGATTCCTCAAAAACAGAGTTAACCTCCTCCTGATCCCCTTCAGGTAGGTCGGTCCCTTCCTGGGACTGTTGCTCTGCCAACAGGCACTCTAATGGAGGTGATGGAGATCTGGCGCGCTTTCTTTCCTGTAGAGAAGAAGCGATCAATGCTGCCAATCTCTGCTCCAATCCCTCCAGAGTTGAGGCAAAAACCTCCTCTGTTATATATGCAGGAGCAGGTGGACTGAGGACAGCCGCAGTACCTGGCACTCCCGGGGGTTCCTTATGGGTATTAACCTCTGATTTCTCAGGGGAGGAGGGTGCAGATGACTGCTCCAGATCCTCAGAGCCCGATGGAGACCCCCTACACTTCCTGAGAGGTATATCTCTGAGTTTTTTTAGGCGGCATATTCCTTAGTTAAAAGCTGAGGTATTCCAGCCGCAATACACCCCTTTACTGAAATAGTCTAATGCAATTTGCTGCTATGTACATCAGTGGGTGTCTACTAATGCGTCTTTCTGGGGATGCCTGTATCAACCGCCCGCTGTAAGCCCCTATACCATGCTACCAGCTCCTTTTCATGCTCTGTGTCCATAGCAAGCAGCGTGGACTGAGTCCTTTTATCTTGCTGGGACGCCCGCACATGCGCAGAAGCGCTGGGCGCACAGAGCGCGTCATCCGCCAGGCTCCGCCCACTTTTTTGAAGCTAAATCTATAAAAAGAAAGCGTGTGTGTGCGCGCGCGCGTGCACGTGTGCGCTCTTGGCGCCCTGTAGGGAGAGGAGCCAGGGTCCCTGTTTCACCAGGACTCGGGGATGGAAGGAAACTACTTGGCAGCATGACAGAGGAATGCAGCTTCCCTGATAGAGAGCTCACTCATCTGCCTGGACTTTCACCATGGAAGGAATAGTCCCAAGAAAAAAAGACGTTCCACAGCGGCCTCTAGTGGACAAACACAGGTACCGCACTTTTGTCTTTTTTTTTTAAAACCTCCTTTATGAAAAACATTTCCAGGTTTACAGTTTTTAAAACTTCCTTTATGAAAAGACATTTCTAGGATTTCTTAGGCATATACAGCTATTAGCGGGAATACCTTTAGGTAACAGGCAGAAAGACATATTAGGCTTGGGGGTCCCCTCAATAGAACCAAGTTCCTGAGGGGCCCCCACTTACCTTTTCCCCGCCGCAGGACTTTGTTTGGTCCACAGAAGCCCAAACTTCACCTCTCACGGCAGGCATTGTACTAGACCTTCAGGGACCGGGTTCCCAAGGATTCCACTCCCCTGGACCTGTATAGCACCCTGCACAGATAGCCTCTTGGTTTTGGGTATGACCAGAGCTCTGGATCCCAGGGTCCAGCCCTCCTAAGAGAGGCATTAAAGGCAAAACCCTGCTCTTCTCTGCAAGGCCCGGGTACCGACCGTTTAGCTATGAAGCTTTTTTGGTCGGATCCGGAATAGCTTGCTAAGGCCCAGAGAACCTGTACACAAGCCCAGATGAATACATGTTAACCTTGGCCAACACCTTAGACACTGGCAAAAAACTGAGGTACTCCCGGATGGGAGGGGCTTATATAGGGGAGGGTACTTCCTGTTTTGGAAGTTGCCAGTGCCAGCACCTGAAGGTAATTCTATATAACCCACATAGTAATGACTATGCTGCTCTGTGTCCCGTGATGTATGAACAAGAAATAGAGGTTGGACTGCCCCTGGGATAATATGGACTGAAGCAATATTATAGACTGACCATTAATTTGTATAAAAGTAGAAAAGATTTTATTACATGTAGTTAAGTCACAAAAGTTCAACAATAAAGAAAGTTTGTTTGTATGTCATAAAAACATGATTAACATACTAACATTGATGCCAATATACATTACATTCACATTCTGTTAATAGACAATAGATGTCAATACAGTGAAAGGCGAATGAACACCAACATGTTTCGGATACAAATGGCAATGTGGTGCCAATATGTGTAAATTCCTTCTTCAGGGTAAATATATGGGCGAGGCGATATGTTAGATTAGGTCTATAGTTCAAAAAAACAAAGAACAATATATAAGGAATAAATTCGATGAATTTGTGTATTTTGTTAATATGTTTCTTTTGAGCATTGCATAGGAGAAGCATTGCATAATAATGTACAAAATATGCTGAATATCCAATTTTATATATCTCTATAAGAAAATACAAAACAAAACCAGAAGGAAAATTGTTATTAATTTTCCTCTCTACTTACATCTTAAAAGAAGTTCTAACATCATGCAGGAGCAGAATGAGATGTCATTGGGTGAGTTCGCGAGGGCTTTTTAGAGATCCAATCCAAAGGATAAAAGAGAAAATGTTCAGTGTCAAAAGGATGGTTGTAAGATTTAGAAGTAGGAATAAACTGAGGAACTGACCCCTTGTAGGAGTTAGAGGGCATCCATTTGTGAACAAAGTAGCCAATAAGCATTCAAGAGTTATATGAGTGTATTGAGACTGAGAACATTTTCTATAGGGGTGAATTGAGTATGTTGTGGTGTCTCTATCCCAGTCTGTTCGCACGGCACGTCAATATAGCTGTTAATATAGCCATTCTCAATGTGATGTCATAATTAGTATTTAAAAAGTTTATCAGTGTGGTTTAGCAGCGGCTCATAGAATCAAAAAATCCCTCTTACCTTGAACCATGTGTGAGCGCCATAGGTATAGATCTCATCTGTGCAGTGAGATCTTAGGTGACTACAGCTGATATTTAAATAGGTCAGCTGTTAGTCACCGGACCAAAAGGGTAGATTGGTGTTGGCGCCAAAATAGAGGGGAGGGAAGGGGGAATGAGTCAGTGGAAATAGGCGATATAAAACCGCTCATTACAGCAGCTCCAGTCACAGGGGTGAACCGTCCCATCGAGGTGAAGTCCATCCCTCGGTCTGCGCGGCGTCCGGCGTCACCGCGTACATAATGCGCAGCGACGTCAGACGTCGACGTGACTGCCGGCACCGTTGGATGGCAGAAGTAATTGAGCCGGGGAGGCTCAGTGCACCTGCGTGTCGGAATCAATATCCGAATGCTTGCAAGCCAGACGAAGGGCCACTGATGGAGGGGCATAGATGAATGGCGAGAGCGGCTAAGAGTGGATAGGCCAGCTAATTTCTAAACAGGAAGAGTGGTGCCTGTATAGAACTGCCGTCAAGTGCATCCTGTTGAAGGGATGCTGCCCCAAAGATAAAAAAAAAAATTGTCTATGGGGCTCCGGTGTGCCGGGGAGTCTCGGCTAGCCATGCAAAAAAGAGGAGACTGGGGAGGTCATCCAATAGAAGTATATGTGTATAAAAGTAGTAATAAATCCAAACGGAAATTATTAAAGAAGATTGAGAATTGCATGGGAATGAATTCCCAGCTTTTAAATACTCAAGCCTCTTAAAAAAGTTTTTTTATATTATTTTAATTGTTGTTGGTAGGATTGGATCTGAATTTGTACACAGGTAACTCACCCATTACATATATGACGAATCCCATGTAAGGTTATATCTGGAGATGTAAGCAAAATGTTTATTAGATCAAAAAGATATTTACAATTATATACATTGAAAATGTCGATCAAATATTGGACATTTGTTATTACATTGTATATAAGATATATATTATTGTGTATGACATTCAGCGTAGAATGATTTGTTAAAGATTATGCAGAAAAGTATAAAAAAATATGGAGAGATAATAATGGGTAGGCAAGAGCAAGGGAAAGGGGAGGAAATGGGAAATATAAAATTCAGAAAAGACAAATTATAAATATTATGTCAATTACTATATTAGTGTAGTATTTCTCTATCAAAGGTTCCAGAGGTAAAGCCAGGCAAAAAAGGTTTAAAGTTAAAAGCTTGATTTGGTCCCGGAGGGATGGTAGCATTTAAATTCAAAATCCATTTCAGTTCTCGTTGAAGGAGGAGCTTGTCAAAGTCCCCTCCTCGAGAGCTGTGATGTATTCGATCGAGAACCAATACTTGAATTTTGGGGCATGGGTTTGAAGGACATGTCCGCCCAGAGTGGTGTCTGGGTCATTGTCCTTCATGGCCTTCAAATGTCGATACAGTCTCTGCCATAATTTTTGGATAGTTTTTCCAACATAAAAGCAGTTGCAACTGCAATTTATTAAATATACCACTCCTGTAGTTTGACAGTCGGCAAAATGCCTCAGGAAAAATTTCATACCATTAGGTAAATAGATGTCTTTATCAGTGTTTATGTGTTTGCAATAGGCACAAGCACCACATGGAAATGTTCCTTTATTTTTGCAAGGGTCTCCTCTATTGGGGCCTTTAAATTCATTTTGGACGAGTATATCTCCAATGGAGGTAGTTCGTCTATATGTTATGGCTGGTTTTGGTGGCACAAGAGGTCCCACTACAGGGTCTGAGGTTAAAAGGTGCCAGAACTTCTTACAGATGTTAGTAACATTTTTGTAATCATTTGAATACGTAGCGATAATGCGATTACCAACGTCATTGGTTTTTTGCTTGTTTGGGTGGCAGAAGTTCATGTCGACTTTTGGTTTGGGTGCGTTTAAATGCTTTTTTGAGGCATTTATGGCTATAGCCTCGTTCTAGGAGGCGTCTTCTCAGTTTGTTTGCTTCCCTTTTGTAATCCGTAGGGTCAGAGCAGTTACGCTTGATCCTCAGATACTGTCCATAAGGAATGGATTCGATTAGTGGTTTAGGGTGGGAGCTTGACGAATATAGTATTGTGTTGCCTGCTGTGGGTTTGCGAAAAAGTTTTGAAGATAACATGTTATCATTGTTCTTGAAAATTTCCACATCTAGAAATGTAATGTTATGTGGATCAGAGGTCATAGTAAATTTTAGATTAAATTGATTGTTGTTTAGTGCCTGCAAGCATTCGTCAAGCAATTGTTGGGAGCCGTTCCATATGACGAGTATGTCATTGATGTACCTGTGCCACATGACGACGTGGCACAGGTACATGGAGAGATCCTCGTTGGAGAAAATGGCATGCTCCCATTCCCCTAGGTACAGATTAGCATAGCCAGGGGCACAACAGGTGTCCATGGCTATGCCCTGTACCTGGAGGAAAGCCCCGCCATCAAACATGAAAACATTGTGTCTGAGTATAAAATCAAGTGCCAAAATGATTAATTTATTAAACAGGTATTCATGATGACTGGTTTGGGAAAGTATTTTGTTGACAGAAGCTATACCTAAGGTGTGAGGTATAGAACTATATAGAGCTTCTACGTCAATACTAACCAGGATTGATTCCTGAGGTATCTGGACACCTTCAATGATGCATAGTAGGTGAAGGGTGTCACATACATAGGAGGGTAGGCTAAGGACGAAGGGTTTTAAATATTCTTCTATCAAGCGGGAAAGATTTTCTGTAATTGCACCGTTCCCAGATATTATGGGACGACCAGGCGGATTTTGTGCATTTTTGTGAATTTTTGGAAGGGAGTAAAATGTGGGAGTTTTGGGAAAGGGGGTGCGTATGAAGTCTAGTGTTTGCTTAAAGATGATTTTGTCCCGGAACGTGGTGTCCACAAGATCATAAAATTTAAGATTGTAGGCTTTAACAATATCTGTGCTTACTGGGCGATACCAGTCTAAATTACTTAGGATATTTAAACACATTTGATTGTAGTGATCATTATCCATTAATACTATATTGCCTCCTTTGTCTGAGGATTTAATGGTTATACTGTAATTGTCAGATAGATTTTTTAAAGCAATTTTTTCATTCCGAGTGAAATTTGTATGACTGGGGGACAAAGGTTTCAGGGCTTGGATCTCATGGGAGAAAAAGAAACCCTGGACTGCCGCACTCTGTATAGACAGTTATTTATTCCAAAATTTCAAGTAAAAAATCCAAATTCAAAATAAATCCATAAATCCAAAACAACAAATGCAGATAGTGTGCATGCAGGGAAGGGTGGCTAACGCGTTTCACGTCACGAATTGACGCTTACTCATAGCTAGGGTGTGTGGGAATCAATAGAGGTATAAATGAAAAATAAAGTAACTTTACACCAATCAGTACTGAAAGAACACAGCTGACTGGGATAACCTTATGTTTCATTCCGGCACTCCCAAGAAAGGGAGAGGGGGGAAGGGAATAGCACTCTTTTGAAGACCATTCACAAGAATACAAAATGTGTATAAATTATAAACTAAACACTTAATGCTTAAACATAGACACACTAAAGTGTGTGTATATATTATTTGAAGTGAATGAATATGACAGTGATAGGTATGAATGTCAATTAATTAAGTTCAAAAAATGAACAAAAAAATCTTTTTAAATGAAAAAATAAATGAAAAGTGAAAAATGTGAAAATGTTTTTTGGAGATGGTAAGCCATAGATGTAAATATATTCATGTATGTGAAATAATTATTATGTGATATTCGTGTGAATTGAAATAATAATAATAGTGATTTACAAGTACTCCAAAAAACCATAATGATGAATTAATTAATAAATAATAAATAATAAAATTTAAATGCACAAAATGTGCACAATGCGTGCTACTGCCAAACAGACTGTGTGACAATTACATAGGGAAATGTGAAGAATGATAAATATGAATAAATAAATGATAAGTGATCATGAAGGAGATATATGTGTGTGTATAAAGTGTAAAGAAATGTCCATGTATGAATGTCTATAAATGTGCTATATAACATAATATAATCCACCTTGTAATGGGTCAATGGATATAATACAATATGCCATAGAACAAAATAAACATGGATAAATCAATAAAATTCAAATAAAGATCATGTGTGAATATATGCATTTACCGGAGACACATTTCTCTCCTGTATGCACACATGAACCTTGAACTTTCAACTTTAAACATAAACATAAATAAGAAATGTATAATAACTGAGTATAAGAATGTACAAAGATATGCACGATAATATACAATAAAATCATGCAAGGGGGTACATAAAAATGTGTGTAAGGAAATTCGGATGTTCAGATCCATATAGGAAAATGGTATTTAACCACACACAATACCCAAGATGACAATGCATCTTTGCATGGATGTACCCTCATCTCTGCGGTTTAAGATATAAACCCAATATTCAAATAATGATAAAATCATGATATTAACCTTAATTGTCAAGGGAATCTGTTAAAATAGTGTGTATGCACATGTCAATCACCGCACTTATCCAAAATGGAAAATTAAATAAAATAATATATGAACATATAAAAGTGTGCATGGTGGCCGGGCATGTGCATAGACACTATGGTACCTAAGTACTGGAAGCCGATGCTCATAATCACGGAATTTCAAATATGTATTGAAAACGAAATTACTGTTAGTTCGAGGGCTAGTAGTTAATAATAGCTCGAGGTGTATGGGCATTTATAAAGAAACAAAAATATAAAAATATAATATCAAAAATTGAAAAAATCAAAAGGATATTTTTATCTTATATAGATATAGATATATTACATTAGAGTTATGCCCATACAAACACGGCGACAAATGAATAGAGTAATTGGCCATCATTGGTTTGAAAAAAATGTTTACAAATATGTGTTTACAAATATGTGTTTACAAATATGTGTACACAAATAGAAGGTAGATGTAAACAGAGGTAGAACAGATACAATGATGCTTGGCCTCACAATGATTGATCTCCAAAAATCCTCTGGAGGACAAGAAAACACCACTGATACTCATTAAGAAAAAGGGACAGGACACTGTGCAGACAGGCTCATGTTTCAAGTCTAACGCACCAAAGGACAGGATATGTACTAAGTTTGCAAAATTCCAATGCAATAAAGCACAACCTTGCAAGTTATGCTATAAATCTCAAAAAAAAAAAAACAGTGGGAAATGCGAATGCAATGATGCATAGTTTCGCAACTGCAGTTGTAAATGATGGAAATAAATGACAAAAAAGTTTTTTTGTTCAGATTGTGAAGACAAACAGTGTAAGGAAAAGCCGACACTAAATGAGTGGATCATTGTAACAATGAAGCAAGTTATCATGATAACTTATATGCTATCCATATGGGATGCATTTTCACAGGTAATTTAATAAAAATGTGATACATCCCATTCATAATTTAACCCTGTGGGGCGTCTAGTGTCTAGTAGGAAGATCCACCGAACTTCTTGTCTGCATAGTGTATTAAATTTGTCCCCACCCCTAACGGGTCTGGTGATCCTTTCCACTCCCTGTATAGTGAGGCTGGAGGTGTTTTTGTGATGAACCTCGTTCCAATGTCGTGCTACATTGGTCATGTGGTCCTTTTCAATATCGTAAAGATGATCGTATAACCAATCTTTGAGGCGTCTGGTAGTTCTCCCAATGTATTGTATGGAACACTGTGTACATGTGATGGCATATATGATGTAGCTGGTGTTACAATTGATGAAGGAATCTATCTTATGTATTTTGCCAGTCGACATGGATGTAATAGTGTCACCTTTCTGTATGAATGGACAATAAACACAGTGTGTTCCCCCACATTTAAATGTCCCTTTAAATGATAACCAGTGTTTCGTGGTGTTCTTACTAGAAAAAAGGCTAGGAGATAGTAGGTTTCCAAGAGATGGTGCTCTTCTGGAAACCGTACGAATGCCCTTCTGTAATATTTTATCATATATAGGATCATGTGTTAATATAGGTAAATATTTCATGACTATACATTTGACATTCTGGAATTCAGCACTATATGGGGTGGAAAACGTGGGGATACCGTTGTCGATATTGTTTTTCTTTTTATTTCTGGATCTATGCTTGCTTTTCCTTTTCTTTTTGTTGGTCTCTCTGATCCTATCTCTGTCTTTATTTCCATCCTCTCCATGTGCGTGATCTGCTTTTTTAGACAACAAGGAATCACGAGATGTATTCCTGGCAGTGGCGGCCCGTCCATAGGGGGCGCCCGGACGCCGCCGCCCCCCCCCCCCCCCTCCTGTGGTCACCAAAAAAAAAAAACGGGCCCTTTAAGATATATATTTTTTTTTAATGTCTTTTTTTTTACACATGGCGGCGCGACCATAGTGGGCACAGAAGCGCCGCTACCGCTCGCTTCTGCGCCCGGCCGTCACTCACCACAACAATACATAGGTTCATGCATTGCATGAACCTATGTATTGCTGCCGCCCACTATTCAGATGGCCGGCCCCTTGAGCGCCGGCCATCTGAGTCACAGCGTCTGATTGGCCTTTAGAAGTGCCTATCAGAGCCAGCAGGCTCTGATAGGCTTCCTGACTACAGCCTGAGGGCTGTAATCGGCTTCTACATACCTAATGAGAGCACGCACAGGGGTGCGTTCCCTGGCCAATCAGGTTCACCGGGTCTGGTTACCGGTAACCTGATTGGCTGAAGTGACATCGAGGGCGGGAGAAGATATCGAGGACTGAAGAAGGACGGCGCTGACTCGAGGAAGGTAAGTGCAGGGCTGGGGGGGGGAGAAACTGGCTGTATTATGAGGTCAAACTGGCTGTATTATGGGGGAGAAACTGGCTGAATTATGGGGTAGAAACTGGCTGCATATTGGGGACAAACTGGCTGTATATTGGGGTAGAAACTGGCTGCATATGGGGTAGAAACTGGCTGCTGTTGTGGAAATTTTATTATATAAGATTTATGTGGACATTTTATTCTAGGATGTGCGTTTTATAGATTGTCATCTGTCTCCCTGTGTCTGATGTTTAATCGAGGAGCGCTCTAGCAGAGCGCACTTGGGTTGAATCGAGACCAGCGGTAAAAACGGTCAGTATGAAAACCTTCTTATGGGTTTGAAACGTGTTCTCTGCGTGTGTGGGCGTTTGTTGGTTTGTAGATTTCAAGCGCAATGTGCTGGACTGCATGCTTTCCAATGGCTATACACTTTAGAGAAGCGAAGTCCGCATAATGAGAGAAACCTATTAATTCTCTCTTGCGGACTTCGTTATCCGCTTTATGGATACATATCTGTATTTATAAGAGGACATTGATATCTGCCTTGTCGGTGTACTTGTACCGTATATTGACAACAGCAGTAGCAATGTCCCCGCAGATTGTCCCAAAACTATAAGAACAAGTAGAATGATCTCACTAGATACTGTTTACTTTGAACAGTATTGTGTGGGCTCCATGCTGATTAAGATGGGGGGTGTGCACTTCCTCCTGTTGTGGAATTTTAGGCTGCTGTTTACAGAGCACACAGCCTATAATTCCTGTGCTATCTAAGCACACATCAGATTTCATCTTCTTGAAGTAATGCTATCGTTAAGTTAAGTTTGCTAAAGTCCACTCACCGTTCATTCCATCATTCAATCAAGGAAACCACCAACACAGGTCTTCTTATCAGGCCATTCCAGCAAAGACTGTCAAGCCGACACCTACTCATAGGCTTTTATTAAACTCAAAAGATCTCAAGACAGGAGGTGATTGGCTGCAGCAACCAATCCCCTCCCCATGGGCGGGAACCTCATAGGATGTTCCCTCCTCACAGGAAAATGACAATACTTTGACATTCCTTCCAACAGGAGATGTCATACATGAATACAATAAACGTAGGATGGCTAAAGTTACCGTTGATAGGAATTCTTATTCTGCGCTATTCCATAGAATAACGCATATTAAGATTATACTGTTATTGAATGGGGGAGGGAGGCTATCTGCAGACGCACGCTACGAATTCCAACCAATGTTGATCAGACATAGCAGAGACAAGAGCGCCCATCCGCCTATAACCAATGATGTCATTGCAGAGCGAGCATATCCCCTCCTTAACGATCGTCCATGCTAATGCACAGAGGGCCCCCGTTGGTGGACATATCCGCCCCCTGCAAACATCACACTCCAACCTCAAGACGTTTTCCCCTATCAGACGGGATTCAACCAGCCTCAGACTACCCCAATTAGCTCTTTTAGAGCGGGTTGCGGAAGTACTAACACTGGGTGACACTATGACAGTACATATTAAATACATCTCCATAAAAATCTCCACAACAGTCCTCCCTTTTTTTGTCATATGCACCCTATGTGTCCCTCGATGAGAGTTGATCTGCTTCTTACACCTGGAAATGAATCAGTTCTTAGTCCATAAAAAGGAAAACACGGCTTGACATGTAGACTCTACTCTTCAGGGGCATGACTTATAAAGGAGGACACGACATGGTGAGCTGTAGTAATCGCCGATCCGTCTGTGATTCTCTGTCTTGTATGTGGGTCCGGCTTCGGGGCGTCTCATCAAGGAAACTCTGGTCACGCGTCAAATCAGGCAACAGGAGCCTCTCGTCACGACATAGAAAGAATAGAAATAAAAACGACATGAGTATATATATTCCCACTTCCTTTAACCACGATCCGCTGTAAAATAAAAAATTAGATCCCCAAAGATTCCCAGACCCTTAAAAAGGACTCCCAACCTTCACTTAGCTACAGCTCTGGCTTCAACAATTACATGAAGAACCCTATCCTTAACGGATGAGAATTGTTCAATTGTATCCCAAGCCTGAGCCGCCCCCACCTTGTACATGCAGGACCCCATCCCCTGACCTGGTCGGGATTGGTGAACAAATCCCTTCTAGCTGTCCCTGCCATTCTTAATTTCCTGCGCCATCAGATCCTCGCGATCGGCCGGGAAAATGTTGGGACAGCTTCACCATCACGCATGAACCTCTTGCTTTGGGGGAATTACCTTTATAAGCTGCAGATCCACATAAACACCAAACTAAAGTTCAAACACACTTGTGGGCTGCCTAGATACCCAAACCGACAAGAGACAGAGCCATTAAAACTAAAACCAATTTTACCCTCTAAAAAATACATCGTTAGATTCCATTGACAAGTGTCTGTCTGGAGTCTTCACTAGTTTGTCAAAACTCCTCATACCCATAATAACATCATAAATGGCATGTACCGCTGTCATCGCTGGGGACTAAAACTCGGTGAAGACTCAGAACAGACGGTCCTGTTCGCTTTCTGAGCTAGTCAGGACATACACTTTAAATAATAACTTGGGATGCTTTTCACCGTTACCCTCGCTAAAATTTACTAAACAACAAAAATATAAATAAACAAAGATACTCCTCATTCTTTGGTGTGGTTGAGCCGCTTCTTGCAGTGGCTGGCGTGGTCTCATCCCTCAAGCTTCTTTACAACGACCCAGTCACCTGGTTGGAAAGAATGTAAACTGATTATTGAGTCGGGTCCAGGAGGGAATCGTGAAAACCTTTTGGTGGACATTTTGAAGTTCATGTCACAGCGATCGCACCTCCCCCATCAGCCGAGAATATAAGTGACAGCTAATGAGGAAAGTACGACCCTGATTTTGATTGACCTCCAAACAACCCTCATATGACAATAACCCAGACATCGGGACTGTGGTCACTGCATAACCTGTGCGTCGCTTACAATACCTGGAACCATTGACAAAAGGTTCTTAGCCTCTGGGATGGGAACCTACTTCACCAGACTGCTGCTTGCCGATTCAAATTCTATCAAAGAAAGACAGTCTTGGCACAAACTTGGTTAGAATTACAGAGGTTATTATTAGTTTGACAGAAAAAAAAAACTGTCACTCTTACATTTATCACTTCTCCCCCCTTTTCTTCCTCATTACAGACTGAAGGAAGAAATGCGTGGTGCAGGAAAAAAAGAAACAATGAAATAGCCTATGATACTTTTACCGCCTTAGATTTATCCATATGTACAGCTGTCTACATACACCTGTTCTCTGTGTACAAACTCCTTGGACCTGAAAAATACTTATAAGCAAAATCATTACTCTATCCTTCATATTTAACCTGCAAAGAATGGTAAAATAATAATGACATTCCTGTACATTGGTAAATTGTCAATGACATTCTTTCAAAACCCTCTGTAACCCTTACTTTTCCCGTTCCTACAAACATACAACAGCCGCGACGCATTGAAGGATCGCCGCGGTAAGTTCGAACATATTCACGTTACTACATACAAACATTCCGATACAAACGTGGGGGAAATACTTCCCAGTTTCCAAAACCACAAATGAAAAAAAACAAAAAACAGCCAGAATTCTACCTTCACTCTTTCAGCAATAGGAAAAAAAATACAATGGGACAACCATGAGAGCAGCTCGAGAACCTTCCATGTACCAGCCATACAAGGTTCAAACAAACGGGCATGAGCCACCGTTCCTCATCATTACAGATTTCTGAAGCCGCAGCTCAACTACATCCATTCCAGAGGGATACCCAAAATAGTATCCTTGGACCACCTATGTTAATCTTTTTGGGGTTCAAAGGCCTTTGCCCCAAAACTAGGCTTCGTGCACTGTGTGACCGTCTGACTATGGGAAGCCTCCATTCCTTCCCTTTGCACAGACCTCCTTGTGTCCATGGCGATTCGAATCGGCTTATCGTCTTAAACCTGCGTCCAGGTTAAACCGTTGCACCCATTTTCGGAGATCACCGCCCGGTGTCTTCTTATACGGTGAATTGCAGAACTACAACCACTATATGGTCAAGTCCTCCAACTAGAAACCCTAACCGAGGCGTCAACACTATGGCTTGTTGTCCCAACACTTTTGGAACTACAGCAACAACCACAGATCAACCCCCGAATTAGGCCTCTACCCCTCACAGTGTATGCATACACAAGCGTTTTCCGCTATACACCCATACACTGCGTTGTCAGACTAAACCACACAGAACAATTACGCCAGTTTACCACCTGCAGAACAATGTGGCTTCTCTCTGTATCTAGATGATAGAATAATGGTGATACCCCCTGTTTTTCTCTCTACCCAAAACTGTATTTACAGTACAAAACTTCACAAAACTGGAACAAAATATAAAACACTTTTAAACGCCAAAATGCTTTCCATCTTCCTTCCAAACACAAATCTCATTTGCCAACCTTTCAGACAACCCCAAGCTCCTCACACCAACTTTCTGCTGATATATAAATGCTGAAAAGAAGCTTCCGGTTATGCTCAGCTACTTAAAAAAACCAAACTGGTTTATTTACATATCAATTGTTCAGGAAGAGGGAGGGGGAGGGGGGAGCCCAGTCACATTGCTGTGTCTATCAAGACTCCAAAAAAATCTATGGCTACACATTATATATTTCAACAATTTAAAACCTTGTCAAGAAAATGGTGGAATAAAACCCCCCTTTGCAAATGGGAGGGTCCTGACCCAAACATCCCCTGCAAGCAAAACCACAAGTTGACTCAAATACAAAACTCCTGCAAAAAGATGGCTCTAGGGGTTTCGACCAAAACCCCCACTCCTCCTCTACAAGTTATACAATACAAGCTTCAAAACATATGAATTGCCTTCTGGGAAGGAAATATTTAAACATAAAAACACATCATTGTACAAAAACTCTGTTAGTCTTACAATCCATCAAAATTCAGTGTAAAGTGAAGTTTTTCATATACTGCAAAGCCAGCCGACCCTGCAATAGCTCACATCTACTTAAATGAAAACAGAGAAATCCCCCCTCCTAACACCATCTGCATGGAGTTTGCATGTCCTCCCTGTGTCTGCGTTGGCCTCCTCCCACACTCCAACTGCTGGTAGGTCAGCCAGATCCTATCCATAACTAGGCCCCAGCATGTGCGTGTGTCCGCAAGCGCGTCGTGGCCCCTCAGGGTAAGACCGCGCTATTTTAAGATACCTCTCAACTCACCTCAAAAGGTGATGCTTAGAAAAGCAATTTAAACCAGAGACAAAACCATCCTCAGTATGTCACTCTGGCGTCCCAGCACTCTCCCCAGCAGTGCACAGGTCAAACTGCAAGCGCACAAAACAGGACAAAACTGCGCCAATCAACAAATGCCAATACAGCATATTCAGGGGCCGTGTTTGCTAAACTGGAACTTCCTATCTCAAACTGTAAACATCTCTCAAAATGGCCGACAAGCCAGGACTACAAAATGGTGGATGACCCACCACAGCACCTCATGGACAACAAAAATTGCGCCATTGACGCATGCAATTTTTTCCCGCCAATAACCCGCATGGGGCGTCACAATGAACACCACATGGGTTCCCCCACACAAAGACAAACACAAATGGCCTCCAGCAGGTTAAAAAGGCCGCACTACCCAATTCGCACTAAACATCAAAAACTGAGAAATTCTATCAGCAACATAGCTGACGAATGCCACATGGTATAGTGCCCAAAAGAAAGGTGTCTAGCCTGTGAGTATCCTATAAGGGAAGGTGCAAAGAAAAACTGTGCCTCAAAATGGCAGACAAACCTGCAAGGCTAACAAAAACCAAGAATGGCGCCATTGCTTTTTCCCGCCAAAACCAGCATCTCTTTAAAAGAAAATCAAAAATGTTTTTCTCCACAAAGACTGACTACACCATTGAAACTTTTCTAAATTATCATCAAAATCCACTGAAAAATGTGTCAGCTACACTCTACAAGGACCACACTTACAAACTTAGCCTCCCTTTGGCCAACTAAACAGCACATTCAATAAATGTGAGTTACATGACAATATTAAAAACATATTAATTTCTCTAAGTTCATATACTCTGAGATATTCACCACTTCTCTACCTAAAGTTCACACACAGTGGCCTCAGCCTGGCCACTTGGCAGGAACTTTCAACTCAAAAACCAAACACTTAATATTTTTACACTTATGGGGACATGTGTCTTTGTCCCCTATAAAGGCAAAAATCACAATCTATTCATTTCTATTTTTCATAGAAATCACAAACACTACACACATACAGTACAATGTTGCTTGTACATCAGAGTTTCTTTCCCTCAGGGCGTTTCCGTTCCAGCACCATTGTCCTTCCCTTAGGGCATAGCCCAGCAACACAAAGCCCTTCCCCCATTCAAGCACATGGCAGCCAAGCAATCTACTTTACAAACTGTTCAGTGCACTAAATACCACATCTATACCTTCATTTCATACACAATATACAGTCTATATTTCTCACTTAGTTACACTCTTACAGCCCACAGTTTCCATCAGATCCTCTCTCAGGGCCCTCCCACTACAAAACATGCTATTTACAGAAAGTCACCAACTTTCACCCTTGTACCTGAGATGCTGGCAGCCCCTCCCCCGCTAAACCTCATGGCTCACAAAGACCAGGACAATGCAGCAGCCATGGCTGGCATCAGACTTCTCAATACATCGCACAAACAATCACAAACAGGCATACACAAACAAATTCACAGGCATCCAATCAGATTCACAGACATACACACACGCTGCAAACTTGAAACATTATTTCAAAAAGACAAATTTTTTTTTTTTTGTTCGTTTCAAAGTACAGCCTCTTTACACATCACATCACAGGTCCACTCTCCCCCCTCTGCTGATCTGATGCTCAAAGAGGCCGCAATTGGTCCCAACCGTGAGTCGCCATTAACTGTTGTGGAATTTTAGGCTGCTGTTTACAGAGCACACAGCCTATAATTCCTGTGCTATCTAAGCACACATCAGATTTCATCTTCTTGAAGTAATGCTATCGTTAAGTTAAGTTTGCTAAAGTCCACTCACCGTTCATTCCATCATTCAATCAAGGAAACCACCAACACAGGTCTTCTTATCAGGCCATTCCAGCAAAGACTGTCAAGCCGACGCCTACTCATAGGCTTTTATTAAACTCAAAAGATCTCAAGACAGGAGGTGATTGGCTGCAGCAACCAATCCCCTCCCCATGGGCGGGAACCTCATAGGATGTTCCCTCCTCACAGGAAAATGACAATACTTTGACATTCCTTCCAACAGGAGATGTCATACATGAATACAATAAACGTAGGATGGCTAAAGTTACCGTTGATAGGAATTCTTATTCTGCGCTATTCCATAGAATAACGCATATTAAGATTATACTGTTATTGAATGGGGGAGGGAGGCTATCTGCAGATGCACGCTACGAATTCCAACCAATGTTGATCAGACATAGCAGAGACAAGAGCGCCCATCCGCCTATAACCAATGATGTCGTTGCAGAGCGAGCATATCCCCTCCTTAACGATCGTCCATGCTAATGCACAGAGGGCCCCCGTTGGTGGACATATCCGCCCCCTGCAAACATCACACTCCAACCTCAAGACGTTTTCCCCTATCAGACGGGATTCAACCAGCCTCAGACTACCCCAATCAGCTCTTTTAGAGCGGGTTGCGGAAGTACTAACACTGGGTGACACTATGACAATACATATTAAATACATCTCCATAAAAATCTCCACAACACTCCCCTTTCCCTCCTGTGAGTGCCCTCCCCTTTACTGTTTGTCATTTCCTGTGATGTCATTTTGTATTAAGGGAAGTGATTGGCTGTTGGGGCCATCACTTCCTGTTTTGTTATCCTTTTGTTTCCAATGAATAAAAGAATCCGGGTGGCTGAGCTCTGCCCAGACGCTTGAGACTCCAGCTTGAAGCAGCATCGTTTCTGATTCTACCTGGTGCCATTGAAGTACTTCAAATTCCTTGTACCAAAGAGCTTGATACAAACGTGCTTTTAAGCACGAAGGAATTGTTTTGTGCTTTGTGTGCATTTAGACGCTGGAAGTCCACATTTAGGCGCGGTGTGGATTTGCGTACAAAGCCCAAGGGAATTCTTCCACGACATTTCGGCGAGCCAGCTTGGAGCCAACGTAGTTCCAGCACAGCGATCCGAGAGGAGAGATTGGGTCCGCGGTTCTGGGACAGGAAAAGGCCGGCAAAGTTTGGTAAGACAGACTCCATTTCAACTTTTGAAATTGTTGTTGTTCTAGAACCGGAATCTGGTCTCTCTGCTCGCTGTTGCAGGTAACTCCGCTTAGCAAAAGAACAAATTTTTGCGGTTTCACTCTTTGTGTACAAGGACGGGGATTTATATTTGTACTGGGAGGGATAGCTGTATTGGCTTGGGATAGAAGTCTATATTACTGTCCTCTGTGTAGACCCCATAGTCAATACAGCCTAGAGGGTCCTTGTATGGGGTTTATGTTAAATGTAAAACCATTTCCTGTAGTACAACGTGACGGTATGCATGGAGTGTGCTAGTTGATGTTTTAAATGTGCGGCAGAGATTGAATGACATAGCATTGTGTGTCTGAGTTATTTCATAGTGCTGGTCACCGTGTGAAATAACTTTTGTAAAGTGTGTAGCTATTATAGTTCGTCTAACGTTTAGTATGAGTTAAGTAGCACAGTCTGTTTTGTGTTAAAACAGTGATTTTTGTTTGTAAGAGGCACGGTTTGGTCTTGTTTTGAAGACACCATTTTGTTTTCCTTTGTGTTTGTTCAGCCATGTGGCCTGAGGACACCATCTTGATTTGAAGACACCATTTTGTTTTCCTTTGTGTTTGTTCAGCCATGTGGTCTGAGTCACCATTTTTGTTTTTCTTTGTATGAACCCAATCTTCAGGTTTGGTTATTTTTGCATATTTTTTTTGTAAAACGATTGTGTTTTCTTTTGGTTTTAATTTCAGTTTAAAGTGAAAATTTTGCTTTACACTGAATTTCAATAGATAGTAAAACTAACTTTAACTGAGTTTTTGTACTCTTAACGGGGTGTGTGTTTTAATTTTTTTATTTTAATTTTTAATTGTTTGGGCATTTTCTTTGAGTTTCTCAGAAGGCAATTCATGCCCCTCCCCCATTGTTTTTGGTTTTAGAGCTGCATCTTTTATTGTATAGCTTGCGGTAGGAAAGAAAGGCTTTGGTTTTAAAACTCGCTTTATATTCACTTTTATTGTTAATTGAGTTACTTTTGCGCAGCAAGTAGTCAATTTTTTGTTCACGCTCAGACTGTTAGTTTATTAGTTTGATCGTGTAACTACTGAGACATCGTACAACTGCTGAAATAGACAACAGAAAGCTATCCCCATTTAATTTTTTTATTTTATTTTTGTGATTATTTAGAGAAGCCACATTGCTCTGTAGCGAAAATAAATGGAAGTGTGCTGTGCAGTTTAATCTGACGACGCAGTGTACAGTCGTACAGAGGTATGTATGCATACACTGTAAGGGGTAGAGACATAATTCGGGGGGTGGTCTGTGGTTGTTGACTAATCATTGGGCATAGTTATTACGAGTATTACGGTGTAAAAGAGTAGTACTCTGTAGTTCTGTGCCAAAAGTGTTGGGGCAACAAGCCATAGAGTTAATAACACCTCGGTTAGGTTTTCTAGTTGGGGGACTGGACCAGATATAGTGGTTGCAGTTCGTCAATCCACCGTAGAAGAAGGCACCTGACGGTGCTCTCCTAAATAGGTGCAGGGGTTTTTCCTGGACGCAGGAATAAGACTATAGGCCGATTCGAATCGCCATGGGCAATTTGAAGTCCATGCAAGGGAAGGAATGTGAGGCTTCCCAGAGTCAGACGGCTGCACAGTACATGAAATCTAGCTTTGGGGCAAAGGTCATGAAACCTCTAAAGGAATGGCATAGTTGATCCAAGGATACTACTTGGGCTATTCCTCTAGAGGGGACATTTGATGCCTGGAGGTGGGAGAAATTCATAACTGAGTTTAAACCCAGGCTCTGGGCAGCAAAAACCTTAGATGTAGCTGAGCTGTGGCTTCAGAAGTCTATTATGGTAAGCAGGCAGGGTATACAGAAGGCAGTTTCAGTCCGGAAGAACCGAATTATGTACACCTGGCCTGAGGGGATAGCAGTGACTGGTGATCCAATGCTGGAAGAGGAAGAGGCTCTTTCTGGGCTAACTCTGCTGAGGCAGGCTGGATCCACCAACACTAGATCTGTTGTAGTTTCCTCTGATGCTTCTGCCATCACCAATCTAACCAACCCTACTCTGCACTCTCCAACTAACATCTCTCTCTCTCCCACGTCTCCATCTAACCATGTCACCTCTGACGCTAAACCTCAAGCTAACCCTCTCTATCAGTCGCCTTTCCCCATATCTGGGGCATTTTCTCCGCCGATTGCGGCTGATTATGAATCATTTTCAACTGGTGATCTACAGATGCTATGTGAGTCTAAGGGAATTGAGACCAGACTAAGGAACCATGGGGATTGCATAACTGCGCTGAGAGCTTTTGACTCAGTCATACCTACCATCTACCCTTCATTGGTTGGCTTCCAGACAGGGAACGTTGTGGGCAAGGTAGCACACATTAGCCAACCAATGAAGCCACAACCTCCAAAGTACACACCTAGCCCCACTTATGTCACTGAACCTGGTACTTACCCAGTCCGGGTGCAACAATATGAGGGTGTTCCAAATACCAACGGTGAAAGGACTTTGGGGGAAAGGGTGGTATGGCATGTCCCTTTTGCTTCCTCAGAAATCAGGACCATACTGGCCGAACTGCCTGACTATAGAACAAATCCACGAGGGTTCGCGAGAATGTTTTGTCAAAATCAATTTAGCTACGGCATGAGCGGAACAGATTGTGCCCAGGTTCTGAGGGCGAAAGTAAGAGAAGAACTGGCAGGGGTTATAATCTCATAATCTCCCGTTGCGGCATTGTCACCCACGAACAAGCCACTTCTGGAGGTAAGCAATTCTGTGTGGCCCTGCTAGCCAAACTTCCAGAGTTGTATGGTGCATCTTCTACCACAGATGTGATGAAACTCAGTCAAAACCCAGGCGAGGAATGTGCTTGTTTCTGGCGTCGCCTGAAACAAGCTGCATTGGATGCAGATCTGGAGGTTGGTCCGGATGTGCCAACCGACGGAGGTAAGTTATCCGCCATTCACCTTTTGCTAAGAGCCAAATTTTTAGAAGGCATCCATATGAAAATTCGAGACCGGCTATTATTAGCCAGACCCGAATTTAATGAAATGACAATACCTGCCATTCTATCCACTCTCTCCGCTATAGAGAGAGAGATGGATAGGAAGAAACAGGACAAAGCATCCAAAATCCTTGTGTCTCAAGCCCCTTCTGCAGGACAAACGGGCCAGGATGGTGGGAAAAAGACACAACGCTGGAAAGCCCGAACTTGTTACATCTGTGGAAAGGAAGGACATCTAAGGCGTGACTGTCCTAACAGACCCAAGGGTAAGTGGCAGTTCATCCCAGACGATCCAGTACCAGGCTCACGCGATCCAACAACTTCAGTTGTAGGGATGGCCAGCCACGACTATGATTCTTCATAGGACGTTGGCAAAGCGTTGTCAGGACATATCAACCTGTTTATTGAGGAATTAAAATATCCCCTCCCTTGCCTCATTGACACCGGTGCCGTACGAACTGTTCTGAGATCCAAAGATCTCAGAGGCAAGGTTCCCCTTTCTGGGGAGACTATACCCACTGTGGGTCTAACAGGTCAGACAGTGTCTCTACATACCACCAAACCACTCCATTGTAGGTTGGGCCAACACACAGAAGCAATTAAGTCGGTACTGGTATCGGATGATGTTCCCATCAACCTATTGGGAGCTGATATTTTATCTGAGATACAAGCGGTCATTGAGTACACTCCAACAGGTGTTGTGGTTAGCAGTGCATTGACGGCTATGTGCAATGGTGGCTCTACCGTATATGATAGAACCTGGTTGTTTTCTGGGGTTGGATGTGCTAGCAGAAGTGGATCCCAAACTTTGGGCGTTTGATAAGTATGATGTGGGTCTTCTGCCGGTCCCGCCAACCACAGTAAACATCAGACCAGGGAGTATTTTGCCCCAATTACCACAATACCCTTTGAGTGTGGCTCAGATGGATAGCCTTAAAATCCAAATAGACCGGTACCTGCTGATAAAAGTTCTTACGCCAACCAAATCCCCCTGTAACACCCCTTTGTTTCCAGTGGCTAAAAAGTCTGTCAAGGGTCAGGAAACAACTTTCCGTTTAGTACATGATTTAAGGGCTATCAATAAAATCATTATCAGCGATGCCCCTTTGGTACCCAACCCACACACCTTGTTGGCCTCTATACCACCTAACGCAATTTTCTTCAGTGTTATTGATCTGACTAATGCATTTTTTTCGGTACCACTGGACCCCCAGTGCCAGTACCTTTTTGCTTTTTCATTCCAGGGTCGACAACTGACTTGGACACGTCTCGTTCAGGGGTCTGTGACTAGTCCCTCGGAGTACAGTTGCAAACTTAAAATAGTGTTGGATCAATGGACCCCAACGAATCCAGAGGTGGTGCTGATCCAGTATGTTGATGACTAGTGATGAGCCGAACACCCCCGGGTTCGGTTCGCACCAGAACCCGCGAACGGACCGAAAGTTCGTACGAACATTAGAACCCTATTAAATACAATGGATGCGAACGTTCGAATTCTAAAGTGCTAATTATAACAACTATTATGCATGTTATTGTCCTAAAAAGGGTTTGGGAACCCGGGTTGTGCACCAGGGGACATGTATCAATGCAAAAAGAAGTTTTAAAAACGGTCGTTTTTCGCGAGCAGTCATTTTAATGATGCATAAAGTGAAAAAAAAAAGTCAAATATTCCTTTAAATATCGTACCTGGGGGGTGTCTAAAGTATGCCTGTGAAGTGCCACGTGTTTCCCGTGTTTAGAACTGTCCCTGCACAAAATGACACTTCTAAAGGAAAAAAAAGCCATTTAAAACTGCTTGCGGCTTTAATGTAATGTCTGGTCCCGGTAATATGGATGAAAATCTTTAAGAAAAATGGCATAGCTACCCCATGACCCCCCCCCTACCCCAGCCCATTACCAGCCCCTTTGGGTCTTGTATGGATATTAAGGGGAACCCCGCACATAAAATAAAAAAGGCCCTATATACTCTGAACAGCGGTATACAGGCGGTGCATACAAGACAGGGACTGTAGGTTTGTTCTTATGTAGAATCTGTTTGTAATTTTGAACAGGTACATTGTTTAAGTGTAGCTCCAGGCCAAAAATCTATTTTTAAACTTTTTGGAAAACATAGGTAAGGGTTATCACCCCTGTAACATTTGTTTTGCTGTCTGTGCCCCTGTTCAGAACATTTCACCTCACTTTCCGTCCCAATGACAACTGTTTTTGAAATGTGGTGTTTTTCTTGAAACAAGGATTGGTGATAAAGCATCAGTACAGAGGAGACACCTTTCTCCCATATTAATTCTTACAGGAGAGAATTTTCCTTCCTAGGGGTAGATTTCCTCTCACTTCCTGTTGTCTTCTTGCGTTTGCAAGTAGGAGTCGTTTGTAAGTTGGATGTTTGAAAGTAGGGACCTGCCGTATATACTCTGCAGAAATAGGCCCCTTAGTTGTTGGTGTTGGCACAACACTGTAAGCACTCACAGTTACTCTTGGTTGGTGCTGGAACGCCCTGCTGTCAACTATTATATCAGGAATTTTAGTTACATATAATTGTTGAACAGTGGTAGTAAAAATTGGGCCTTTGATGGTGGTGCTGGTGCCACAACACTGTAAGCCCTGACAGTTACTCTTGGTGGGTGCAGGAATGGGCCCTGCTGTGAATTATTAGATCAAGAATTGTAATTACATGCCCCTTTTGAACAGGGGCTGAAAAATTGGGCCTTTCGTGGTGGTGGTGGTGGTGGCGTTGCCACAACACTGTAAGCCCTCAGAGTTACTCTTGGTGGGTGCAGGAATGGGCCCTGCTGTGAATTATTAGATCAAGAATTGTAATTACATGCCCCTTTTGAACAGGGGCTGAAAAATTGGGCCTTTCGTGGTGGTGGTGGTGGTGGCGTTGCCACAACACTGTAAGCCCTCAGAGTTACTCTTGGTGGGTGCAGCAATGGGCCCTGCTGTGAATTATTAGATCAAAAATTGTAATTACATGCCCCTTTTGAACAGGGGCTGAAAAATTGGGCCTTTCGTGGTGGTGGTGGTGGTGGCGTTGCCACAACACTGTAAGCCCTCAGAGTTACTCTTGGTGGGTGCAGCAATGGGCCCTGCTGTGAATTATTAGATCAAGAATTGTAATTGCATGCCCCTGTTGAACAGGGGCTGAAAAATTGGGCCTTAGGCACTGGTGGCACAACACTACAAC
Source organism: Rana muscosa (assembly GCA_029206835.1). NCBI lineage: Eukaryota > Metazoa > Chordata > Amphibia > Anura > Ranidae > Rana > Rana muscosa. Next base: position 168,946,426 of record CM055117.1, on the reverse strand, counting down.
CCCTCACAGATACTGTACTTGGAGCACAGCAATGAGCCCTGTTGCAAAGTATTGCTTCAAAAATTGTAATGACACGCCCCTGTTAAACAGGGGCTGAAAAATTGGGCCTTAGGCACTGGTGCCACAACACTCCAACCCCTCACAGATACTGTACTTGGAGCACAGCAATGAGCCCTATGGCAAATTATTGCTAAAAAAATTGTAATTACACGCCCCTGTAAAACAGGGGCTGAAAAATTGGGCCTTAGCCACTGGTGGCGGCACCCATAAACAAAAATGATCTTCCAAGCTATCATCATCAATCGTATCATTGAGGACTCGGAGGAGGAGGATAGCCAGTCAACATAACAGCACAGGCACTCAGCATCAGCATCAGTCTTGAAGGGATGTGACATGTTAAAATCAATTAGTCTGTTATATCAGCATCAGGTGTGTGGTAGCTGGTGGTGATCCAAGACTGGTTCATCTTGATGAAAGTCAGTCGATCAACCGAGTCGGTGGACAGGCGCACCCTGTGATCCGTGACAAATCCTCCAGCAGCACTGAATGTGCGTTCCGAAAGAACGCTGGATGCAGGACAGGCCAGTAGCTCAATTGCATACTGTGCAAGCTCTGGCCAGTGATCCATCCTCAAGACCCAGTAAGCCAGAGGATTTTCGGTGGGGAAGGTGTCCAAGTCTGACCTTGCCCCTAGATATTCCTGCACCATGTTTATCAGACGCTGGCGATGGTTGCTGGAACCGATCATACTTTGGGGCTGCGGACTAAAGAATTGTCTGAACGCATCGGTCAGACGGCCACCTTCCCCACCGCTCCTTCTTTGACTGGCCGAAGCCTCAGCAACTCGTTGTCCAGGACCAGGAGTTTGTAACCTCCCAGTCTCTGGGAACGCGTTGCACAGACCTTTCTGCAAGGCCTCCCGGAGTTGTCTCATCCTCTGCTCCCTCTGCGACGGTAACATAAGGTCCGCAACCTTACCCTTGTACCGTGGATCAAGGAGAGTGGCCAGCCAGTAATGGTCCCTCTCCTTGATCCGAAGAATACGAGGATCCTTCCGCAGACTTTGCAGGATCAGGGAGGCCATGCAGCGTAGGTTTGCTGAGGCATTCGCTCCGGAGTCCTCTGGGTCACTAAGGACGACATGATCCGCAGCCACCTCCTCCCAGCCACGTACAAGTCCACTGGTTTCTTGGGACTGTAAATCATCCCTAAAAGACTGCTGCTGATGATGCTGAGTGCCAGCCTCCACCTCCATGCTGACACAATCCAACTCCTCCTCCTCCTCCTCCTCCTCCTCTTCCTGTGCGATGGGTGGGACAGAAGGAACACTGTCTGGGTAAAGGGGGCCTTGAGAGGCAAGGAAGTCCTCCTCTTCCTGCCTCTGTTCTGCCTCAAGTGCCCTGTCCATTATTCCACGCAGCGTGTGCTCCAACAGGTGGACAAGAGGTACAGTGTCACTGATGCATGCACTGTCACTGCTCACCATCCTCGTGGCCTCCTCAAATGGTGCCAGGACAGTGCATGCATCCCTGATCATGCCCCACTGGCGTGGAGAAAAAAAACCAAGCTCCCCTGACCCTGTCCTGGTGCCGTAGTCGCACAGGTATTCATTGATGGCCCTCTGCTGCGTGTGCAGCCGCTGCAGCATGGCCAACGTTGAGTTCCACCTGGTGGGCATGTCACATATAAGGCGGTTCTTGGGCAGGTTCAACTCCTTTTGCAGCTCAGCCAGGCGAGCACTGGCATTATAAGATCTGCGGAAATGCACACAGACTTTCCTGGCCTGCCTCAGGACATCCTGTAAGCCCGGGTACCTGCCCAAGAACCGCTGCACCACCAGGTTAAGGACGTGAGCCACACAGGGCACATGGGTCAGTTGTCCCTGTCGGAGGGCGGAGAGGAGGTTGGTGCCATTGTCGCAAACCACCATTCCTGGCTTAAGCTGGCGTGGCGTCAACCACCTCTCGGCCTGGCCCTGCAGAGCAGACAGGACCTCTGCCCCAGTGTGGCTTCTGTCCCCCAAACACACCAGCGCAAGCACGGCATGGCATCTTTTTGCCTGCGTACTTGCGTAGCCCCTTGAACGGCTACAGAGCACCGCTGGTTCATAGGACAAACCACAGGAAGAGGCCATGGAGGAAGAAGAAGAGGAGGGGGTGGAGGAGAGAGGTGTGTCACAACCAGTAGTAGCATTTTGGAGGCGTGGCGGTGGAACAACCTCCAACACTACTGCACCTTGTCCTGCATCCTTCCCAGCTGCCAAAAGAGTGACCCAATGGGCCGTGAAAGAAAGGTAACGTCCCTGTCCATGCCTGCTGGACCATGAGTCAGCGGTAATATGCACCTTACCGCTGACCGCCCTGTCCAGCGAGGCCAAGACATTGCCTTCCACATGCCGGTAGAGAGCCGGAATAGCCTTCCGTGAGAAAAAGTGGCGTTTGGGAACCTGCCACTGAGGAACCGCACATTGCACAAACTCACGGAAGGGGGCCGAGTCTACCAACTGAAAAGGCAGCAGTTGAAGCGCTAGCAATTTAGCCAAGCTAGCATTCAACCGCTGGGCATGTGGATGGCTGGGAGTGAACTTCTTTCGACGGTCCAGCAGCTGGGGCAGGGAAATTTGCCTGCTAGAATCGGACGTCGGTGTACTGCTAGCAGAGTGGCCGCAAGTACTTGGCTGTGACACACCTAATTCTACACCTTCATTCCTCTCAGTGCATGTTTCAGAGAGGACTGAAGTTATAGTGGGGTTGGAGATCCCAGCTGATGCGGTGCAAGGAGAGGTCCGCTTTGTTCTTTGGTGTGGGTCTTTGAGGTAGGCTTGCCAACGAGCTGCATGGCAGGTCAACATATGTCTGGTCAGGCATGTGGTACCCAAGCGGCTGATGTTTTGGCCACGCGATATACGCTTGAGACATATGTTGCAAACAGCAGCTGTGCGATCTGATGCACTAGCCTCAAAAAAGGCCCACACCAAAGAACTTTTTGAATGACGGGCAGTGGCAGCGCCCTGCACAGGCGGAGCTCTGCGGTGTGATTCCGTCGGTGTACTGCCCTTACGCTGGCCACCAAAGGGCATCCTGCCTCGTTGGAGATGTGCCTCCTCCTCATCCTCCTCCTCCTCCTCTCTCCTATTAGGCACCCACGTGGAGTCAGTGACCTCATCATCCCCTCCCTCCTCATCACTGGAGCCAATCTGGCAGTATGCTGCAGCTGCTGGAACATGACTGCCAGATTGGTGTCCTTCTTGAGCATCCCCTCTGTCTGCTCTCACGCTACTGCCTTCCTGTAGCTGGGTTTCATCATCAGACCTTCGAAACGCTGGGCATCCTCCTGGAGCATGTACCCAACACTGTGCTCAAACAGTTCGGGGGACTCCTCAGGAGGAGGACATGGTGGGTCTAGGGAAGGAGTGACTGATGATGAGTCTGACATTGATACCAGGGAAGAGGACGCTTTGGCAGCTGCTTTGCCAGTACCCTGAGCCTGGGTGAGAGAGGATGAGGAGGAGGAGGAGGGCTTGGTCATCCACTCTACCAAGTCTTCGGCATGATGTGGCTCAACATGTCCAGCTGCCGAAAAGAAGGACAAGCGTGTCCCATGGCCATGTGCTGATGACAATGCACCGCGTCCACGACCAGCACTGTTGCCCCCAGACACAGAGCCTGCTTGCCCTCTTTTATTGCCTCCTGACTGTCTGCCTCTCCTTGTTTGCCTTCCAGACATTCTAATAGATGGCCTGCAGGGAGATGGGAAAAAAGCAATAAGGGCTACCTTCAGGTGTCCTTCCTGTCCCTTTACTTAAGGATTTCTAAATATGGTTGAGGATGATTGCTTTTGCACAGAATAGCACTACGACAATTTCCCTGACTGTCCAAAAAACAAGGATTTCAAAGATGGTTGATGAGGAATGCTTTAGCACACTATAGCACAAGGAGAATTTCCCTTACTGTCCTTCCCTGTCCCTAGAAACAAGGATTCGCACAGTAAAACACACTGACACTCTCCCTACCTATAGTTTTCTGTCCCTAGAAAAAATGTTTTTTTAAAGCACACTATAGCACAAGGAGAATTTCCCTCACTTTCCTTCCCTGTCCCTAGAAACAAGGATTATCACAGTGAAAGAAACTGACACTCTTCCTACCTATAGTTTTCTGTCCCTAGAAAAAATGTTTTTTTAAAGCACACTATAGCACAAGGAGAATTTCCCTCACTTTCCTTCCCTGTCCCTAGAAACAAGGATTATCACAGTGAAAGAAACTGACACTCTTCCTACCTATAGTTTTCTGTCCCTAGAAAAAATGTTTTTTTAAAGCACACTATAGCACAAGGAGAATTTCCCTCACTGTCCTTCCCTGTCCCTAGAAACAAGGATTCGCACAGTAAAACACACTGACACTCTCCCTACCTATAGTTTTCTGTCCCTAGAAAAAATGTTTTTTTAAAGCACACTATAGCACAAGGAGAATTTCCCTCACTGTCCTTCCCTGTCCCTAGAAACAAGGATTCGCACAGTAAAACACACTGACACTCTCCCTACCTATAGTTTTCTGTCCCTAGAAAAAATGTTTTTTTAAAGCACACTATAGCACAAGGAGAATTTCCCTCACTTTCCTTCCCTGTCCCTAGAAACAAGGATTATCACAGTGAAAGAAACTGACACTCTTCCTACCTATAGTTTTCTGTCCCTAGAAAAAATGTTTTTTTAAAGCACACTATAGCACAAGGAGAATTTCCCTCACTTTCCTTCCCTGTCCCTAGAAACAAGGATTATCACAGTGAAAGAAACTGACACTCTTCCTACCTATAGTTTTCTGTCCCTAGAAAAAATGTTTTTTTAAAGCACACTATAGCACAAGGAGAATTTCCCTCACTTTCCTTCCCTGTCCCTAGAAACAAGGATTATCACAGTGAAAGAAACTGACACTCTTCCTACCTATAGTTTTCTGTCCCTAGAAAAAAAGTTTTTTTAAAGCACACTATAGCACAAGGAGAATTTCCCTCACTTTCCTTCCCTGTCCCTAGAAACAAGGATTATCACAGTGAAAGAAACTGACACTCTTCCTACCTATAGTTTTCTGTCCCTAGAAAAAATGTTTTTTTAAAGCACACTATAGCACAAGGAGAATTTCCCTCACTGTCCTTCCCTGTCCCTAGAAACAAGGATTATCACAGTGAAAGAAACTGACACTCTTCCTACCTATAGTTTTCTGTCCCTAGAAAAAATGTTTTTTTAAAGCACACTATAGCACAAGGAGAATTTCCCTCACTTTCCTTCCCTGTCCCTAGAAACAAGGATTATCACAGTGAAAGAAACTGACACTCTTCCTACCTATAGTTTTCTGTCCCTAGAAAAAATGTTTTTTTAAAGCACACTATAGCACAAGGAGAATTTCCCTCACTGTCCTTCCCTGTCCCTAGAAACAAGGATTATCACAGTGAAAGAAACTGACACTCTTCCTACCTATAGTTTTCTGTCCCTAGAAAAAATGTTTTTTTAAAGCACACTATAGCACAAGGAGAATTTCCCTCACTTTCCTTCCCTGTCCCTAGAAACAAGGATTATCACAGTGAAAGAAACTGACACTCTTCCTACCTATAGTTTTCTGTCCCTAGAAAAAATGTTTTTTTAAAGCACACTATAGCACAAGGAGAATTTCCCTCACTGTCCTTCCCTGTCCCTAGAAACAAGGATTCGCACAGTAAAACACACTGACACTCTCCCTACCTATAGTTTTCTGTCCCTAGAAAAAATGTTTTTTTAAAGCACACTATAGCACAAGGAGAATTCCCTCACTGTCCTTCCCTGTCCCTAGAAACAAGGATTCGCACAGTAAAACACACTGACACTCTCCCTACCTATAGTTTTCTGTCCCTAGAAAAAATGTTTTTTTAAAGCACACTATAGCACAAGGAGAATTTCCCTCACTGTCCTTCCCTGTCCCTAGAAACAAGGATTCACACAGTAAAACACACTGACACTCTCCCTACCTATAGTTTTCTGTCCCTAGAAAAAATGTTTTTTTAAAGCACACTATAGCACAAGGAGAATTTCCCTCACTGTCCTTCCCTGTCCCTAGAAACAAGGATTCGCACAGTAAAACACACTGACACTCTCCCTACCTATAGTTTTCTGTCCCTAGAAAAAATGTTTTTTTAAAGCACACTATAGCACAAGGAGAATTTCCCTCACTGTCCTTCCCTGTCCCTAGAAACAAGGATTCGCACAGTAAAACACACTGACACTCTCCCTACCTATAGTTTTCTGTCCCTAGAAAAAATGTTTTTTTAAAGCACACTATAGCACAAGGAGAATTCCCTCACTGTCCTTCCCTGTCCCTAGAAACAAGGACTCGCACAGTAAAACACACTGACACTCTCCCTACCTATCCTTCTCTTTCCCTAAACTAAAGGAATCCAGGTTAAGCAAGAAAAAATAAATGTCACTGTCCCTGCCTATGCTTCTCTTTCCCTGCTCCGGAACACACTACACTAGGCCGCCGTGCTGGCGGCCTTTTATAGTGTGGGGCGTGTACTAAACACCCTCAGCAATAATTGGCCACAGGCATCCTGCCTGTGGCCAATCATTGCTCTCCTCGCTGCCGGCGCTGTGATTGGCCAAGCATGCGGGGTCACAGTGCATGCTTGGCCAATCACAGCGCCTGGATGACACTGCGATGGCGTAGTGCATTGTGGGCCGTTCGCGTCACTCGAATTTGGCGCGAACGGCCCAAATCGTTCGATCTTCGTCGAACGATCGAACAGCCGATGTTCGAGTCGAACGTATGTTCGACTCGAACACGAAGCTCATCCCTATTGATGACTTGCTGCTTTGTTGCCCTGCAAGGGATGTCTGTTATCAGCATACTGTCTCATTGCTTAACCATCTGGCGTCCACGGGGAATAAAGCTAGCAAGGAGAAATTGCAGTTTTGTAGGGAGAAGGTCACCTTTTTAGGACATTGTATATCTCAGGGTACTCGACACCTGACAACCCAGAGAATTCAGACACTGAAAGACTTCCCGAAACCCCGAAACACACGACAAACGAGAGCCATTCTCGGTCTTATCAACTACTGTAGAGACTGGGTCCCTAACATCTCTTCGACTTTAGGACCCCTTTACGAAATCCTATCCCAAACTCCCTTTCAACTGACTGATGATATCTGGTCAACCCTACAGGACTTGATCCAAGAACTCTCCAAAGCACCTGCTTTAGGTTTGCCCAACTATGACCTCCCTTTCTACCTTTTCTGCTATGAAAGCAAAGGCCACGCCACTGGAGTACTGACCCAACTACATGGGTCCAGGTACCGACCCATCATGTATCTATCAACTGCCCTAGATCCAGTCATTCGAGGTTCACCAGGTTGTGTACGAGCCGTAGCCGCCTGCGCTGTATTGTTACAGAAGGTAGGTGACATAGTCTTGGACTCCCCACTGACCCTCTATACTCCCCATTCAGTGCAGGAAATCCTAAATCAAGTTCAGACAAAACACCTCTCTGCTGCCAGATTGACTAAGTATGAAGTGGCTCTCCTAACCCCTACTAACCTGACTTTAAGACGATGCACCATTTTAAACCCAGCCTCTCTTCTTCCTACTGAGGAGGAAGAGAAGGGGGGAGATAATGGTGTTAAAAATGATACTCAAACCTTCCAGACTAACAATACCAACCTCACTACCTCTAACCAACTTGTTAATTTAGAAGGACAACATGCTGATGATCACCACGACTGTGTTTCTCTGATGGAACTCGAGTCAACAACCATCAGCCCGGTGAAGGAGACCCCCATCCCAAACGCTAAAAACCTTTTTGTCGATGGTTCCAGGTGACTGGGTCGTTGTAAAGAAACACCAGAGGACAGGACTAGAATCGAGATACCTCGGACCATTCCAGGTTCAGCTGACCACGCCGACCTCACTAAAGCTTGAAGAACGGGACAACTGGATCCACGCCAGCCACTGCAAGAAGCTGCTCAACTACATCAAAGAATGAGGAGTATCTTCTTTATTTATAGTTTTAGTTTAGTGTATTTTAGCAAGGGTAATGATGAAAAGCATCCCAATTTATTGTTTAAAATGCATCTCCAGCTGGCAAAAATGGCGAACAGGACCAACTGCTGGGTATGCTCCAAACCTCCACCAAGCCTTGATGCCCCGGCAATGGCAGCAGTACATGCGATATATGATGTCCGTATCGGTATGAGGAAACTAAAGACTCCAAACAGACACTTGTCAATAGAACTTAATGATACATTCCTAGAGGGTAAAATTAGTTATAGTTTTAACATTAGCTCTGGCTTTTGCCCCTCCCTCACAAAACCAGTATGGGTATCGGGACAACTAGGTAGCCCACAAGTGTGCTTCAACTTTAGTTTCGGTAGAGGGGATAACTTTGTTGGGTCCACCACCTGTAAAGAAAGTATAACAGTTAATCTAACCAACGAAACCCCCGTCTTCTTTAATAACACTAATAGACCAGATTACATCTGTTGGAAGGAAGGGTGTGACGTTCAGACCGAGGGAGCAATCCCCCAGTCTATCCTGTTACTACTCAATGCTAGTGATGAGCCGAACACCCCCGGGTTCGGTTCGCACCAGAACTCGCGAACGGAGCGAAAGTTCGCGCGAACATTAGAACCCTATTAAATACAATGGATGCGAACGTTCGGATTCTAAAGTGCTAATTATAACGACTATTATCCATGTTATTGTCCGAAACAGAGTTTGGGAACCCGGCTTCTGCACCAGGGGACATGTATCAATGCAAAAAGAAGTTTTAAAAACGGACGTTTTCCGGGAGCAGTCATTTTAATGATGCATAAAGTGAAAAAAAAAAAGTCAAATATTCCTTTAAATATTGTACCTGGGGGGTGTCTAAAGTATGCCTGTGAAGTGCCACGTGTTTCCCGTGTTTAGAACTGTCCCTGCACAAAATAACATTTCTAAAGGGAAAAAAGTCATTTAAAACTGCTTGCGGCTTTAATGCAATGTCTGGTCCCGGTAATATGGATGAAAATCTTTAGGAAAAATGGCATAGCTACCCCATCAACCCCCCCCCCCCCCTACCCCAGCCCATTACCAGCCCCTTTGGGTCTTGTATGGATATTAAGGGGAACCCCGCACACAAAATAAAAAAGGACCTATATACTCTGAACAGCCGTATACAGGCGGTGCATACAAGACAGGGACTGTAGGTTTGTTCTTATGTAGAATCTGTTTATAATTTTGAACAGCTGCATTGTTTAAGTGGAGCTCCATGGCAAATTCCTTTTTTTTAGTTTTTTGTAAAACATAGGGAACGGTTATCACCCCTGTCACATTTTTTTTGCTGTCTGTGCCCCTGTTCAGAACATTTCACCTCACTTTGCGTCCCAATGACAACTGTTTTTGAAATGTGGTGTTTTTATTGAAACAAGGATTGGTGATAAAGCATCAGTAGAGAGGAGACACCTTTCTCCCATATTAATTCTTACAGGAGAGAATTTTCCTTCCAAGGGGTAGATTTCCTCTCACTTCCTGTTGTCTTCTTCCGTTTGCAAGTAGTAGTAGTTTGTAAGTTGGATGTTTGAAAGTAGGGACCTTCCGTATATACTCTGCAGAAATTGGCCCCTTAGGTGTTGGTGTTGGCACAACACTGAAAGCACTCACAGTTATTCTTGGTGGGTGCTGGAACGCCCTTCTGTCAAGTATAATATCAGGAATTGTAATAACATATAATTGTTGATCAGTGGTAGTAAAAATTGGGCCTTTGATGGTGGTGCTGGTGCCCCAACACTGTAAGGCCTGACAGTTACTCTTGGTGGGCGCAGCAATGGTCCCTGCTGTGAATTATTAGATCAATAATTATAATTGCATGCCCCTGTTGAACAGGGGCTGAAAAATTGGGCCTTTGGTGGTGGTGGTGGTGGTGATGGTGGTGCTGGTGCCACAACACTGTAAGGCCTGACAGTTACTCTTGGTGGGCGCAGCAATGCTCCCTGCTGTGAATTATTAGATCAATAATTATAATTGCATGCCCCTGTTGAACAGGGGCTGAAAAATTGGGCCTTTGGTGGTGGTGGTGGTGGTGATGGTGGTGCTGGTGCCACAACACTGTAAGGCCTGACAGTTACTCTTGGTGGGCGCAGCAATGCTCCCTGCTGTGAATTATTAGATCAATAATTATAATTGTATGCTCCTGTTGAACAGGGGCTGAAAAATTGGGCCTTAGGCACTGGTGGCACAACACTGCAACCCCTCACAGATACTGTACTTGGAGCACAGCAATGAGGCCTGTTGCAAAGTATTGCATCAAAAATTTTAATTACACGCCCCTGTTAAACAGGGGCTGAAAAATTGGGCCTTAGCCACTGGTGGCGTCACCCATAAACCAAAATGATCTTCCAAGCTATCATCGTTAATCGTATCATTGAGGAGGAGGAGGAGGATAGCCAGTCAACATAACAGCACAGGCACTCAGCATCAGCATCAGTCTTGAAGGGATGTAACATTTTAAAATCAATTAGTCTGTTATATCAGCATCTGGTGTGTGGTAGCTGGTGGTGATCCAAGACTGGTTCATCTTGATGAAAGTCAGTCGATCAACCGAGTCGGTGGACAGGCGCACCCTGTGATCCGTGACAAATCTTCCAGCAGCACTGAATGTGCGTTCTGAAAGAACGCTGGATGCAGGACAGGCCAGTAGCTCAATTGCATACTGTGCAAGCTCTGGCCAGTGATCCATCCTCAAGACCCAGTAAGCCAGAGGATTTTTGGTGGGGAAGGTGTCCAAGTCTGACCTTGCCCCTAGGTATTCCTGCACCATGTATATCAGACGCTGGCGATGGTTGCTGGAACCGATCATACTTTGGGGCTGCGGACTAAAGAATTGTCTGAACGCATCGGTCAGACGGCCACCTTCCCCACCGCTCCTTCTTTGACTGCCCGAAGCCTCAGCAACTCGTTGTCCAGGACCAGGAGTTTGTAACCTCCCAGTCTCTGGGAACGCGTTGCACAGACCTTTCTGCAAGGCCTCCCGGAGTTGTCTCATCCTCTGCTCCCTCTGCGACGGTAACATAAGGTCCGCAACCTTACCCTTGTACCGTGGATCAAGGAGAGTGGCCAGCCAGTAATGGTCCCTCTCCTTGATCCGAAGAATACGAGGATCCTTCCGCAGACTTTGCAGGATCAGGGAGGCCATGCAGCGTCGGTTAGCTGAGGCATTCAGTCCGGAGTCCTCTGGGTCACTAAGGACGACATGATCCGCAGCCACCTCCTCCCAGCCACGTACAAGTCCACTGGTTTCTTGGGACTGTAAATCATCCCTAAAAGACTGCTGCTGATGATGCTGAGTGCCAGCCTCCACCTCCATGCTGACACAATCCAACTCCTCCTCCTCCTCCTCCTCCTCCTCCTCTTCCTGTGCGATGGGTGGGACAGAAGGAACACTGTCTGGGTAAAGGGGGCCTTGAGAGGCAAGGAAGTCCTCCTCTTCCTGCCTCTGTTCTGCCTCAAGTGCCCTGTCCATTATTCCACGCAGCATGTGCTCCAACAGGTGGACAAGAGGTACAGTGTCACTGATGCATGCACTGTCACTGCTCACCATCCTCGTGGCCTCCTCAAATGGTGCCAGGACAGTGCATGCATCCCTGATCATGCCCCACTGGCGTGGTGAAAAAAACCCGAGCTCCCCTGACCCTGTCCTGGTGCCGTAGTCGCACAGGTACTCATTGATGGCCCTCTGCTGCGTGTGAAGCCGCTGCAGCATGGCCAACGTTGAGTTTCACCTGGTGGGCATGTCACATATAAGGCGGTTCTTGGGCAGGTTCAACTCCTTTTGAAGCTCAGCCAGGCGAGCACTGGCATTATAAGATCTGCGGAAATGCACACAGACTTTCCTGGCCTGCCTCAGGACATCCTGTAAGCCCGGCTACCTGCCCAAGAACCGCTGCACCACCAGGTTAAGGACGTGAGCCATACAGGGCACATGGGTCAGTTGTCCCTGTCGGAGGGCGGAGAGGAGGTTGGTGCCATTGTCGCAAACCACCATTCCTGGCTTAAGCTGGCGTGGCGTCAACCACCTCTCGGCCTGCCCCTGCAGAGCAGACAGGACCTCTGCCCCAGTGTGGCTCCTGTCCCCCAAACACACCAGCGCAAGCACGGCATGGCATCTTTTTGCCTGCGTACTTGCGTAGCCCCTTGAACGCCTACGGAGCACCGCTGGTTCCGAGGACAAACCACAGGAAGAGGCCATGGAGGAAGAAGAAGAGGAGGGGGTGGAGGAGAGAGGTGTGTCACAACCAGTAGTAGCATTTTGGAGGCGTGGCGGTGAAACAACCTCCAACACTACTGCACCTTGTCCTGCATCCTTCCCAGCTGCCAAAAGAGTGACCCAATGGGCCGTGAAAGAAAGGTAACGTCCCTGTCCATGCCTGCTGGACCATGAGTCAGCGGTAATATGCACCTTACCGCTGACCGCCCTGTCCAGCGAGGCCAAGACATTGCCTTCCACATGCCTGTAGAGAGCCGGAATAGCCTTCCGTGCGAAAAAGTGTCGTTTGGGAACCTGCCACTGAGGAACCGCACATTGCACAAACTCACGGAAGGGGGCCGAGTCTACCAACTGAAAAGGCAGCAGTTGAAGCGCTAGCAATTTAGCCAAGCTAGCATTCAACCGCTGGGCATGTGGATGGCTGGGAGTGAACTTCTTTCGACGGTCCAGCAGCTGGGGCAGGGAAATTTACCTGCTAGAATCGGACGTTGGTGTACTGCTAGCAGAGTGCCCGCAAGTACTTGCCTGTGACACACCTAATTCTACACCTTCATTCCTCTCAGAGCAGGTTTCAGAGAGGAGTGAAGGTATAGTGGGGTTGGAGATCCCAGCTGATGCGGTGCAAGAAGAGGTCAGCTTTGTTCTTTGGTGTGGGTCTTTAAGGTAGGCTTGCCAACGAGCTGCATGGCAGGTCAACATATGTCTGATCAAGCATGTGGTGCCCAAGCGGCTGATGTTTTGGCCACGCGATATACGCTTGAGACATATGTTGCAAACAGCAGCTGTGCGATCTGATGCACTCTCCTCAAAAAAGGCCCACACCAAAGAACTTTTTGAATGACGGGCAGAGGCAGCGCCCTGCACAGGCGGAGCTCTGCGGTGTGATTCCGTCGGTGTGCTGCCCATACGCTGGCCACTCAAGGGCATCCTGCCTCGTTGGAGATGTGCCTCCTCCTCATCCTCCTCCTCCTCCTCTCTCCTATTAGGCACCCACGTGGAGTCAGTGACCTCATCATCCCCTCCCTCCTCATCACTGGAGCCAATCTGGCAGTATGCTGCAGCTGCTGGAACATGACTGCCAGATTGGTATCCTTCTTGAGCATCCCCTCTCTCTGCTCTCACGCTGCTGCCTTCCTCTAGCTGGGTATCATCATCAGATCCTTCCAAACGCTGGGCATCCTCCTGGAGCATGTACCCAACACTGTGCTCAAACAGTTCGGGGGACTCCTCAGGAGGAGGGCATGGTGGGTCTAGGGAAGGATTGACTAATGAAGATAATGATACCAGAGAAGAGGACGCTTTGGCAGCTGCTTTGCCAGTACCCTGAGCCTGGGTGAGAGAGGATGAGGAGGATGAGGTGGGCTTGGTCATCCACTCTACCAAGTCTTCGGCATGATGTGGCTCAACATGTCCAGCTGCCGAAAACAAGGACAAGCGTGTCCCATGGCCATGTGCTGATGACAATGCACCGCGTACACGACCAGCACTGTTGCCCCCAGACACAGAGCCTGCTTGCCCTCTTTTTTTGCCTCCTGACTGTCTGCCTCTCCTTGGTTGCCTTCCAGACATTTTAATGGATGGCCTGCAGGGAGATGGGAAAAACAGCAATAAGGGCTACCTTCAGGTGTATATTGTGCAGGAGGCTTAGCAACAATGACACTGACACTGTCCCCTGCCTATCCTTCTCTGTCCCTAAACACAAGGATTGAAAATATGGTTCAGCAAAAAAGTTTTAGAACAGAATAGCACACTGACACTTTCCCTCACTGTCCTACTCTGTCCCTCCCTACAAACAAGATTTAGCACAGAATAGCACACTGATAATTTCTACGAGTGTCCTTCTCTGTCCCTCAACTCAAGGATTGAAAATATGGAACAGCAAAATTGGTTTAGAACAGAATAGCACACTGTCAGTTTCACTCACTGTCCTACTCTGTCCCTCCCTACAAACAAGATTTAGCACAGAATAGCACACTGATAATTTCTACGAGTGTCCTTCTCTGTCCCTCAACTCAAGGATTGAAAATATGGAACAGCAAAATTGGTTTAGAACAGAATAGCACACTGTCAGTTTCACTCACTGTACCTCTCTGTCCCTCAACTCAAGGATTGAAAATATGGTTCAGCAAAATAGTTTTAGAACAGAATAGCACACTGTCAGTTTCACTCACTGTACCTCTCTGTCCCTCAACTCAAGGATTGAAAATATGGAACAGCAAAATTGGTTTAGAACAGAATAGCACACTGTCAGTTTCACTCACTGTACCTCTCTGTCCCTCAACTCAAGGATTGAAAATATGGAACAGCAAAATTGGTTTAGAACAGAATAGCACACTGTCAGTTTCACTCACTGTACCTCTCTGTCCCTCAACTCAAGGATTGAAAATATGGTTAAGCAAAATAGTTTTAGAACACAATAGCACACTGACACTTTCCCTCACTGTACCTCTCTGTCCCTCAACTCAAGGATTGAAAATATGGAACAGCAAAATTGGTTTAGAACAGAATAGCACACTGTCAGTTTCACTCACTGTACCTCTCTGTCCCTCAACTCAAGGATTGAAAATATGGAACAGCAAAATTGGTTTAGAACAGAATAGCACACTGTCAGTTTCACTCACTGTACCTCTCTGTCCCTCAACTCAAGGATTGAAAATATGGTTCAGCAAAATAGTTTTAGAACACAATAGCACACTGACACTTTCCCTCACTGTACCTCTCTGTCCCTCAACTCAAGGATTGAAAATATGGAACAGCAAAATTGGTTTAGTACAGAATAGCACACTGTCAGTTTCACTCACTGTACCTCTCTGTCCCTCAACTCAAGGATTGAAAATATGGTTCAGCAAAATAGTTTTAGAACACAATAGCACACTGACACTTTCCCTCACTGTACCTCTCTGTCCCTCAACTCAAGGATTGAAAATATGGAACAGCAAAATTGGTTTAGAACAGAATAGCACACTGTCAGTTTCACTCACTGTACCTCTCTGTCCCTCAACTCAAGGATTGAAAATATGGTTCAGCAAAATAGTTTTAGAACACAATAGCACACTGACACTTTCCCTCACTGTACCTCTCTGTCCCTCAACTCAAGGATTGCAAATATGGTTCAGCAAAATAGTTTTAGAACACAATAGCACACTGACACTTTCCCTCACTGTACCTCTCTGTCCCTCAACTCAAGGATTGAAAATATGGAACAGCAAAATTGGTTTAGAACAGAATAGCACACTGTCAGTTTCACTCACTGTACCTCTCTGTCCCTCAACTCAAGGATTGAAAATATGGAACAGCAAAATTGGTTAAGAACAGAATAGCACACTGTCAGTTTCACTCACTGTACCTCGCTGTCCCTCAACTCAAGGATTGAAAATATGGTTCAGTAAAATAGTTTTAGAACACAATAGCACACTGACACTTTCCCTCACTGTACCTCTCTGTCCCTAAACTCAAGGATTGAAAATATGGTTCAGCAAAATAGTTTTAGAACAGAATAGCACACTGACACTTTCCCTCACTGTACCTCTCTGTCCCTACAAACAAGGATTAGCACAGAATAGCACACTGTCACTGACACTCTCCCTACCTATCCTTATTTGTCCCTAAACACAAGGAATCCAGGATTAGTAAAGGAAAAAAAATGACACTGTCCCTGCCTATGCTTCTCTTTCCCTGCTCCGGAACACACTACACAAGGCCGCCGCGCTGGCGGCCTTTTATAGTGTGGGGCGTGTACTAAACCCCATCAGCAATAATTGGCCACAGGCATCCTGCCTGTGGCCAATCATTGCTCTTCTCGCTGCCGGCGCTGTGATTGGCCAAGCATGCGGGGTCACAGTGCATGCTTGGCCAATCACAGCGCCTGGATGACACTGCGATGGCGTAGTGCATTGTGGGCCGTTCGCGTCACTCGAATTTGGCGCAAACGGCCCAAATCGTTCGATCTTCGTCGAACGATCGAACAGCCGATGTTCGAGTCGAACGTATGTTCGACTCGAACACGAAGCTCATCCCTACTCAATGCACGTAACCGTCAGAGTGGTTCCCCCTGTGCGACTCTGACTGGCCCCTACTACTTCTTATGCGGTACCTCAGCTTATAAGGTAATCCCCCCTAATGCAAGAGGTTCATGCGTCCTGGTTAAACTAGTCCCAGCATCTTACATCGCGGATGATCGAGAGGATCTGATGGCACGAGAGAAGGTAAGAACGTCAGGAAAAGCTAGAAGGGAATTGTTCACCAACTCTGACCAGGCCTGGGCATGGTTTCCTGCTTGGACGGGTTGGGGGATTGAACTTATGAAAAGATTGAATAATTTCTCATCCATTGTGGATGGGATATTCAATGAAACCGTAGAGGCTGTAAAGGAAATCTCACAGGAACAACGGCAGATAAGGACCCTTCTTTTACAGGAAAAGATGGCCCTTGATTATCTGTTAGCATCCAAGGGGGGTTTCTGTGAATTCATAGGTGAAGATTGTTGTACCTGGATTGAGGATACCAATGACAAAGTTCAGGCCCATATGGATAAGGCTAGATCCCTGCAAGGCAAAGCCAGAGCTATAGCTAGTGAGGGTTGGAATCCTTTTAAGGGTTTGGGAAACTTTGGGGATTTTTTATTTTCCATTGGATCGTGGTTGAAGGAAGTAGGGGTGTATATACTCATGTCATTTTTGTTTCTGTTCCTTCTATATGTCGTGATGAGGTGCTCCTGTTGCCTGATTGGACGCGTGACCAGAGCCCGAGCAGATGACCACATTTTCCTCAATGAGATAAGACGCCCCGAAGCCCAACCAACGTATCAGATGCAGAGGATTCCAGACCGATCGGCGATTACTACAGCTCACCATTTCGTACCCTCCTTATAAGTCATGTCTCCTGAAGAACAGAGTCTACATGTCAAGCCGCGTTTTCCTTTTTATGGATTGTAAGGACTGATTCATTTCCAGGTGTAAGAAGATCAAGTTTTGAGAGACACATGAGAGCATATGACAAAAAGGAGGGACTGTTGTGGAAATTTTATTATATAAGATTTATGTGGACATTTTATTCTAGGATGTGCGTTTTATAGATTGTCATCTGTCTCCCTGTGTCTGATGTTTAATCAAGGAGCGCTCTAGCAGAGCGCACTTGGGTTGAATCGAGACCAGCGGTAAAAACGGTCAGTATGAAAACCTTCTTATGGGTTTGAAACGTGTTCTCTGCGTGTGTGGGCGTTTGTTGGTTTGTAGATATCAAGCGCAATGTGCTGGACTGCATGCTTTCCAATGGCTATACACTTTAGAGAAGCAAAGTCCGCATAATGAGAGAAACCTATTAATTCTCTCTTGCGGACTTTGTTATCCGCTTTATGGATACATATCTGTATTTATAAGAGGACATTGATATCTGCCTTGTCGGTGTACTTGTACCGTATATTGACAACAGCAGTAGCAATGTCCCCGCAGATTGTCCCAAAACTATAAGAACAAGTAGAATGATCTCACTAGATACTGTTTACTTTGAACAGTATTGTGTGGGCTCCATGCTGATTAAGATGGGGGTGTGCACTTCCTCCCCTTTCCCTCCTGTGAGTGCCCTCCCCTTTACTGTTTGTCATTTCCTGTGATGTCATTTTGTATTAAGGGAAGTGATTGGCTGTTGGGGCCATCACTTCCTGTTTTGTTATCCTTTTGTTTCCAATGAATAAAAGAATCCGGGTGGCTGAGCTCTGCCCAGACGCTTGAGACTCCAGCTTAAAGCAGCATCGTTTCTGATTCTACCTGGTGCCATTGAAGTACTTCAAATTCCTTGTACCAAAGAGCTTGATACAAACGTGCTTTTAAGCATGAAGGAATTGTTTTGTGCTTTGTGTGCATTTAGACGCTGGAAGTCCACATTTAGGCGCGGTGTGGATTTGCGTACAAAGCCCAAGGGAATTCTTCCACGACACTGCATATAGGGGAGAAACTGGCTGTATATTGGGGGAGAAACTGGCTGCATATGGGGGAGAAACTGGCTGTATATTGGGGTAGAAACTGGCTGCATATAGGGGAGAAACTGGCTGCATTATGGGGGAGAAACTGGCTGTATATTGGGGGAGAAACTGGCTGCATATAGGGGAGAAACTGGCTGCATATGGGGGAGAAACTGGCTGCATATGGGGGAGAAACTGGCTGCATTATAGGGGAGAAACTGGCTGCATATGGGGGAGAAACTGGCTGCATTATGGGGGAGAAACTGGCTGTATATTGGGGGAGAAACTGGCTGCATTATGGGGGAGAAACTGGCTGCATTATGGGGGAGAAACTGGCTGCATTATGGGGGAGAAACTGGCTGTATATTGGGGGAGAAACTGGCTGCATTATGGGGGAGAAACTGGCTGTATATTGGGGGAGAAACTGGCTGTATTATGGGGGAGAAACTGGCTGTATATTGGGGGAGAAACTGGCTGCATTATGGGGGAGAAACTGGCTGTATATTGGGGGAGAAACTGGCTGCATTATGGGGGAGAAACTGGCTGCATTATGGGGGAGAAACTGGCTGTATTATGGGGGAGAAACTGGCTGTATTATGGGGGAGAAACTGGCTGTATATTGGGGGAGAAACTGGCTGCATTATGGGGGAGAAACTGGCTGTATATTGGGGGAGAAACTGGCTGCATTATGGGGGAGAAACTGGCTGCATTATGGGGGAGAAACTGGCTGTATTATGGGGGAGAAACTGGCTGTATTATGGGGAGAAACTGGCTGTATTATGGGGGAGAAACTGGCTGCATATAGGGGAGAAACTGGCTGCATATAGGGGACAAACTGGCTGCATTTGGGGGAGAAACTGGCTGTATTATGGGGGACAAACTGGCTGTATTATGAGGACAAACTGGCTGCATTATGGGGGAGAAACTGGCTGCATTATGGGGGGAAACTGGCTGCATTATGGGGGATTAACTGGCTGCATTATGGGGGATTAACTGGCTGCATTATGGGGGAGAAACTAGCTGCATTATGGGGGAGAAATTGGCTGTATTATGGGGGAGAAACTGGCTGTATAATGGGGGAGAAACTGGCTGTATATTGGGGGAGAAACTGGCTGCATTATGGGGGAGAAACTGGCTGCATTATGGGGGAGAAACTGGCTGTATTATGGGGGAGAAACTGGCTGTATTATGGGGGAGAAACTGGCTGTATTATGGGGGAGAAACTGGCTGCATATAGGGGAGAAACTGGCTGCATATAGGGGACAAACTGGCTGCATTTGGGGGAGAAACTGGCTGTATTATGGGGGACAAACTGGCTGTATTATGAGGACAAACTGGCTGCATTATGGGGGAGAAACTGGCTGCATTATGGGGGGAAACTGGCTGCATTATGGGGGATTAACTGGCTGCATTATGGGGGATTAACTGGCTGCATTATGGGGGAGAAACTAGCTGCATTATGGGGGAGAAACTGGCTGCATTATGGGGGAGAAACTGGCTGCATTATGGGGGAGAAACTGGCTGCAATATGGGGGAGAAACTGGCTGCATTATGGGGGATTAACTGGCTGCATTATGGGGGATTAACTGGCTGCATTATGGGGGAGAAACTGGCTGCATTATGGGGGAGAAACTGGCTGCATATGGGGGGGAAACTGGCTGCATTTGGGGACAAACTAGTGGCGTTTGGGCACAGTGGCTGCGTTTAATGGGCACAGTGGCGACAATTGATGATTTTTGGGGGTGCTATTAATAGTATGTGTAGGATGACTAGAATCTGCTCTCAACAACGTGTTCCCTGCATTAGGTTTTCTGTATAGACTGGAGAAAATAGCATTGTTTTCACCTGACAACTTAACATCTAAAAATTCAATAGTGTTTTTGTTAAGTGTACCAGTGAAGCGTAGATTGAGTGCATTATCGTTCATGTATGCTAGCCATCTTTCTAGGTCACATGATGGGTCATTCACTATAAACAAGAGATCGTCTATAAATCTGCAAAAAAAGAAGCAGCCATTTGGTGAATTCTCAAGCTTTTGAGCGGTACGTTTTTCCTTTCCTCTGTTTCTGCTTGGATCTCGTGCCAAACATTTTTCAAAAAATTGGAGACACCATGATTGGAGCTTGGAGCTGGATACAGTGATGAAGTTTTTTTAAGGGATGACTTGATGGTTTTGTCTGAATTGGAAGAATCAGAGTTGGACAATAGGGATTCCAAGTCCACAGTGTCGATCAGATCCGTGGGTTCGTTTTCCCTTAGTAGAGATTTTAAGTTCTTTAATGCCTGTCTTTCGCTAAATGTGTGAAATTCTTGGGCATCGGGATCAGTTTTTTCAAACATGCTTTGAAGCAATAATTTGCGAGTGTACAGGTGTAGGTCTTTGGTAACCTCGAATTTGTCAATGGATTTGTTGGGACAGAAAGTAAGCCCCTTTGATAATACAGAGATCTCATCTGAAGTGAGGGGATGTGAGGATAAATTAATGATGTTAAAAGGTGAAGTTTTGGAATGAGTGTTTAAGGTGGGGTGGGGGTGAGAGGGACCTGTGAGTTTCCCTGGTTCCTAGAGAACATGGGGGGAACTTTGGGAGTGACAAATGTATTATTTGTGACTCCTGTGGTTGTTGCTGTGTCTATATTTGCAGCAACCACATTTTCTGCAACCAGAGTGCCTGGGGCAGCAGAGGGGGTGCTGCGTGATTGTTGTTTGGGAAGACGTTTGTGTGGATGAACACTAGGGAGATGGTCAGAATCTCCACCTCTTTTAGGTTGTCTTAGATGTTTGGGTTTGGAAGAAGTAGGTGACATGTTTGAAGATGCCGAAGAGGAATCGGACATGTCTGATCGAGGTGGTTGTTTGCGTTCGTTTTTGCGTGGAAATCTAAAGCTATTGTTTTGAAACCACTTGTAGGCCCGTCCCTCCTCAAAGGCTTGTTTATCTCGTAAGTATTTAAATTCTTTTTTAGCTAGAATAGATTTGTTGAATAGTTCGATGTGAACTTTCACTTTTCCATTTAAGTCCTTATATGAGAAGTGGGCCTGAAAGGGTTTGATTCTAGCATATATCTTATCAATATTCAGATTGATGTCAATTAGACGTTTTTGATATTCGTCCGTTAAAAGTTTCATCATGTTTGATGAACATGTTTTTAAATTGTTTTCCCATGCAGTTTTGAACTGTGGGTCCAGATTATCAAATGAAGGGAAAATCTGGACCTGAAGCCCCAACGGATTGAGGTCATCCCTAATGTACTCGTCAAATGTTTTAATGTGCCAGTGCATTGAGGATTTCTTCTCTAGCCATTTAGTTAAATTCAAGAACAAAAAACTTAATTCAGATTCTATAGATTCGTTTTGACCATAGTCAGACTGTAACTTGGTTATAAATACATCCCAAGATTCACTATATAGTTCGGCCATATTTAAAAAAAAAAAAAAAGGGGAAAGAAAAATGGGAGCTGCAATGTCGGTCAAAAGAAACCCAAAAATGTATATATAATAGTACACTAGTAGCTTCAAATGGTTGGGGACTTATCGGGTATTTGCTACCCATAAAAATGTTATATGAAGAAGATAAGATGAAGCTAAACCAGTGTGCTGAGGTCAGTTCAAAGCATCCAGTCGCATCCCAAATGATTATTGGAGAAAATAGAGGTTGGACTGCCCCTGGGATATTATGGACCGAAGCAATATTATAGACTGACCATTAATTTGTATAAAAGTAGAAAAGATTTTATTACATGTAGTTAAGTCACAAAAGTTCAACAATAAAGAAAGTTTGTTTGTATGTCATAAAAACATGATTAACCCACTAACATTGATGCCAATATACATTACATTCACATTCTGTTAATAGACAATAGATGTCAATACAGTGAAAGGCGAATGAACACCAACATGTTTCGGATACAAATGGCAATGTGGTGCCAATATGTGTAAATTCCTTCTTCAGGGTAAGTATATGAATGCTTATTGGCTCCTTTGTTCACAAATGGATGCCCTCTAAAGCCCCGTACACACGATCGGTTTGACTGATGAAAACCGTCCGATGGATGGTTTTCATCAGACCAACCGATTGTGTATGGTACCCATCGGTCTTTTTTCCATCGGTTGTAAAAAATAGAACTTGTTTTAAAATTTTCCGATGGATAAAAAACCGATGGGAATTTCCGATCGTCTATGGGCAAGTCCATTGGTTAAAAAACCCACGCATGCTCAGAATCAAGTCGACGCATGCTCAGAAGCATTAAACTTCATTTTTCTCGGCTCATCGGAGTGTTTTACGTCACCGCATTTGGAACGGTCGGTTTTTTGACTGATGGTGTGTGGCCAAGACTGATGAAAAACAGTTTCATCGGATTTCCGATGGACAAATCCATCGGACGAAAATCCATAGGTTATCCGATCTTGTGTACGGGGCTTTACTCCTACAAGGGGTCAGTTCCTCAGTTTATTCCTACTTTTAAATCTTACAACCATCCTTTTGACACTGAACATTTTCTCTATTATCCTTTGGATTGGATCTCTAAAAAGTCCTCGCAAACTCACCCAATGACATCTCATTCTGCTCCTGCATGATGTTAGAACTTATTTTAAGATGTAAGTAGAGAGGAAAATTAATAAAAATTTTCCTTCTGGTTTTGTTTTGTATTTTCTTATAGAGATATATAAAATTGGATATTCAGCATATTTTGTACATTATTATGCAATGCTTGTCCTATGCAATGCGCAAAAGAAACATATTAACAAAATACACATATTCATCGAATTTATTCCTTATATATTGTTCTTTGTTTTTTTGAACTATAGACCTAATCTAACATATCGCCTCGCCCATATACTTACCCTGAAGAAGGAATTTACACATATTGGCACCACATTGCCATTTGTATCCGAAACATGTTGGTGTTCATTCGCCTTTCACTGTATTGACATCTATTGTCTATTAACAGAATGTGAATGTAATGTATATTGGCATCAATGTTAGTGGGTTAATCATGTTTTTATGACATATAAACAAACTTTCTTTATTGTTGAACTTTTGTGACTTAACTACATGTAATAAAATCTTTTCTACTTTTATACAAATTTATGGTCAGTCTATAATATTGCTTCGGTCCATAATATCCCAGGGGCAGTCCAACCTCTGATTTCCCCATTCCATGAGCATGCACAATTTTACAGCATGACATATTAGGTATCTATTTACTCGGCGTAACATCATCTTTCACATTATACAAAAAAATTGGGGTAACTATTTTTTTATTTTTATTAATAAAGTGTATTTTTTCCCAAAAAATGCATTTGAAAGACTGCTGTTCAAATACCGTGTGACATAAAATATTGCAATGATCACCATTTTATTATCCAGGGTCTCTGCTAATTTTATATATATATATATATATATATATATATATATATATATACACACAGTTGTGCTCATAGATGAATGCAGTATGTTATCCAAAAATACTGGAGGAACATTTGCATTCATCCGCCAGGAATGACATCAATATATTGGTTGTTAATATAAACCCGCAAAACATGTAGAGCAACCAATATACGGATGGTATCTATGTTCTATTTGTTATGATAGGATGTAATCCCTTTCGATTGTCATGATTAATTTTTTTCTGTGAATATGTTACTATATATATTTTTGTAATAAAAATCTCTTTAAAGCGGAGTTCCACCCGCAATTTTTTTTTTAAAAGACAGCAGCTACTAACACTGTAGCTGCTGACTTTTAATAAGGACACTTACCTGTCCTAGGCGCCTGCGATGATGGGCCCCCGACGGCGATCGCTCGGTCCTGGCGCCTCCATCCTGACTAAGGGAAACAGGCAGTGAAGCCATACGGCTTCGCTGCTTGTTTCCTACTGCGCATGCGCATCTCGCACGGCGCTTTGTGAATGGGCGGCTGCCTCCTGGGATACACACAGTTCCCAGAAGGCAGCGCGCCCCATTCACCAGAAGACACCGCGACGGAGGACAAGGAAGAAGACCACCGTGGTGGATGAAGAGGCAGAAAAGCTACTTTCGCATAGCAACCGCCCTTTCTGTTGAGTATAAAAACATTTTTTTTTCAATTATTTTTTTTCTGATTTTTAGGGGGAAAAAAAAAACAGGGTGGAACTCCACTTTAACTATCTTAATTCTGACTACTTAATATCAGTTAATATACAGGACCATCAAATTCCAAACAAAGCCTCTCTTTCCTTCTATTTACATTTTAATGGGACGAAGGTACCATAAATAATATTTTCTATATTCATGGCAATTCTATACACATAACACAATGTCACAATTGAGATAATACATTTATATCCTAATAAAGCACTACAGGATACAAGCTATATAGTCATAGACCCTAGGTTATAGGCTGCTACCTTCAGGTGATTGGATAGCAAAAGCAAAGCTTTTGGACACATCCCCTGGGCGTACCCAAATAACCATACCACACTCTGTGAAATCTCAGGTTTAGGTGATGGACTTATTCTCCGTGATAGAGAAGTTCCTATGCTTAACTAGTTCTTATTTACTTTGAATTCTTCAATCAACTCTTCAGTGAACTCTTCACTACCTTCTACTATACCAATGGAAGCAATACATCTTGGATTGGTGAAACCTCACAAATATAAGGTATAATAATTTATTATAATTATACAGTATAAGGCATTTCCTCCTGCCCTTTTACAATAAAGACTTAAAGGAGAAGTCCAGCCTGAGCTTTTTAGGCTGGGCTTCTCCTCTGGGTCACAGGAGTGCAATTCGTTTTGCACTCCTGTGACCCGTTTTCAGCGGAGAGCGGTCTGAAGTCCGCTCTCCGCTGACGTCACTGCCATCAGTCGGGGCAGTGCGTCATCAGAACTTCCAAGTTGGGATCCGCCAGCTGCCCTGATTGATGGCAGTCTCAGCGTCTCAGCAAGCCGCTGAGATGCTGAGACAGCCTCTCCCCGCCCCTCCACTGCTCAGCGCTCCAATGAGTGTGGAGAAGCAGAGAGGAAAGCCGCTGACTGACAGTCAGCGGCTTTCCTCTCGGGGATCTGTGAGAACCAAGCCAGCGGCGATGTTCGGTGGCTCGGTTCTCAGTGCACAGTCGGCGGGGGACATATGGAGCATCGGTCTGATGCTCCATCCACGAGGTAAGTATAAATATAAAATAACCTGGAAACCCATACTTCTCTTTTAATATCTCCACCACTTGCTGTACACTTGTTAAGCATCCCCTGAATAGTATTAGTTTTTATGTTAAAACTATCAGAAAACCAGAAATTAATTTGACTTTGTTAACTATGGAGTGTTTAAACTTTCAAAATTGGTGGTAAAAATCTCACCATTCAGAGCTTAGTCTCAGGTAGATTACCAGGTATTACCTCACAACACGTCACACTTTTAACACCACTTCTACCCAGATTGCTATTAAGGTATAAGGCACTTCATCCCACCATTTTGCAATGAGGCCTTTGCTACAGGATGGTCATCTTGTTGTGTATCTATCACTGGATGTGATTACCTAGTTTTCGCACCCTACTCCATGATAACCCCAAGGGAATACTCTCACTGATAGCAATGGTGGAAACCAGGTGCAAGGGAACCATGACAAACATTCACTCTGCCGATGGGTTGCAAAGCAATCAAAACTGTTCAGAGTGACAATGTTTCCCTTGCACCGAAACAGGACCCTATTTTGCACTGATCTTTGCAGCTGATTCTAGTTCTGTCTCATTCATGAAACAAGTGGCCTACCTGACCAAGGCAATTTTCTCTGAAACTATGTCAGAACTTCTTAGAGAACTAGTGGCTTTAATACAGCCAGTCATGTTCAGAGCCCCAAAGCACCAGGCTTCTTCTCCACCTTCACCTTCTCTACCTGAGTTGGAAGTGGAACTACCTGCTTTAGAAGAGGTAGACTAGACAGAGAACATTAAAGGATAAGTTCACCTTTTAAGAACATGTTACATGTTCCACCTGTATTTTTGGTGGAACATGTAACATATTCCTAATGCTGCAGCCACTGCCCGATCCCCCCCCCCTCCTGTGACAGCAGTAAGGGGAGACGTTCCCTGAACTAGCTGTCAATTTTTTAAATCACACGGCCACGCGCCCACAGTGCTTTATGAATGAACTACAAGTCCCAATATCCTTTGTCGTGGTACAGCAGTTCATTGATTCTTCCTGTCTGTGTATCTGCTTGCCCGATGTACTGGCACACAGGTGCACTGACAGGTCTGCAGAAAACCTGCATGGCACTAGCGATCTGCTGATCGCTGGTGCAATGCTTACAGGCTTAAAAAAATACACTAAATGCAATTTTTTTTACCAGCAAGACATTCCCGATTTATGAAAAAAATTCATGAGCAATTTATGAAGACTGGGTTTCTCCTGAAAAAAATTCACGCCTCCGAGAATCATTGCTGAACTATATCCAGTGGAAAAAACATTTTGAACTGCTCTGCCATTTCAGTCTTAGCTTGGGTTCACACTTGTGCGAACACAGACATCGCATGTGATTCGCACCCGCACTGCGGTGCAGATCGCATGCAATGTCTGTGCAATGCGAGTTCAGCCATACAGTTGTATGGCTGAACTCGCATTAGATTCGCAGGAAAATAGTGTAGGGACTTTTTTTCCCCCCGCACTGGAATCAGATTGCATGGGTGTTCTCACCCATGCGATCCGATTCCTGTGCGAGTTCACAGTTTGCACTGCGATCTGTGAACCGATCTAGGGGTGTCATTAACATTGTAATGACACCCGCATCGGTTCGCAGAGAGCAGTGTGAACTGCCTGCGGGAGAGATGCGATGGAATTGCGCTGGTTCCTGCATCGCATATGTGTGAATCTAGGCTAAAATATAAACATCTTACTGTGGCTATTGAAGATGATCCTTCATTTAAGTATTCTGTAGACATAAAATTCAAGACTATTTGAAAGGCTTTCTTTAATCTTGCAGGTCCTGCCCTGCAGCCAGTTATTGCTGCAATTTCTGTTTGTCAAACCGAAGCTAATTGGAATAGAGCAATGATCAATCAACAGGATCCTGTCTTCCAGGACCAAACTCTGGTGGGACAGTTACAAACACTGTCTTCCACCTTACTTTTCTGTGTTGATGCCTTGGAACAAGTTATGACACACTTTCCAGAAAGGCTCTAATTTCTGTCCATATGAACAGAATCTTATGGCTAAAAGCCTGGTCAGCTGAAGCTGTCTGTAAAAGACTCTTTACTTGTATGTCCTTTGAAGAAGGAAATGCACTTGACAAGTTCATAAGGGGTGTCACAAAAGGGAAAAGAAGGTTCTTCCACAGCGGAAGGCTTCAAAACCCCCCCTCTTTAGTGGCCGCTACCTCCTCAAAATGTTGAGCAATGTCCCCCCCTACTTCATAGGAAAGCGTTAACACTGGACAGTGCAGTCTTCAGCAAGTTTGTTAACTTGTAGAAGGGAGGGAGAGGAGCAGGGCAGTGGCTTGCAATTCTAGGCTCTGTGTTTTTAATATAGACCAATGTAACCCTGTATAAAGAACATACCTATGTAGACAGGTGCTTGGCTAGAGACAGAAAGTGATTTAAGACCATGTGTATCACGTACCTCGTCAAACCTCCAAACATTTTGAGATGGGAATGAGGGACACGCCCCCTGCCACACCCCCTTAAAGGAGAATTAATCAAAAAAAAGGTTAGTTAAATCCACATGTTTTTTTTTTACCACTACTATTCCTTTATATTGGCTTTTAAAATTTACAAATGCAGCAATTTTAAATGGATGAAAGGTTTAGCACTGGGAAACACTTTTTGAAAGATAAAAAGGGCATTTTATATACAACTTTTTTAGATGAGACCGAAATGAGGAACAAATGAAGAGGACTTTGCTCTAAATCAAAGACAGTCCCTTGAAATAAGGGACAGTTGGGAGCTATGCCTGGTGATGACTGGAATGTTGTGGAGGCCTCTCTTGCACCTCCTGCCCAACACTCCTGAAGGTGGAGACAGAGAGTGCGAGGGCACGGAGTGGCACAAGTGCTGAAGTAGCTGGCTGGCAAAGTTTGCTCTTAGACCCCTTTCACACTGAGGCGTTTTTCAGGTGCTTTTGGGCTAAAAATAGCACCTGTAAAGCGCCTGAAAAACGGCTCCCCTGCAGTCTCAGTGTGAAAGCCTGAGTGCTTTAACACTGAGGCGATGTACTGGCAGGATGTTAAAAAAACTCCTGCAAGCAGTATCTTTGGAGCAGCGAAGGAGCAGTGTGTACACTGCTCCTCCACCGCTCCTAAAGCGCCCCTGCCCATTGAAATGAATGGGCAGCACCGCCGAACCAAGGTTAATTCAGGAGCAAAGGCTAGGTCCAGGAGAAAGCAGGGTCATACACAGGTAAGCACATAACTCCCAACTTTTTGAGATGGGAATAAGGGACACCTAATAACAAAAGTATGTAGATATAGAACACCCCCTGCCACGACCCTTAAAGGTGAATTAAACAAAAAAAAAGATTGGTTAAACCCACAAAATCCTCTTTTGTTTTTACCACTACTATTCCTTTATATTGGCTTATGAAATCTACAAATGCAGCAATTTAGAAATAGGATGAAAGGTTTAGCAATGGGAAACACTATTTGAAAATTAAATAGTGCATAATATATACAACTATACAGATCAGACCAAAATGAGGGACAAATTAGGAGGAAAGGGGGACAGAGGGAATGTGTTTCAAATCAGGAACAGTCCCTCCAAATTAGGGACATTTGGGAGCTATAGGTAAGCAGGTTCAAAGGATCGGTCTCAGGAATACAAGTACAAGCTGAGGACCATTCAGCAACTGCTCATGGTGACAGACCAGTTTAAATAGGCCACTGGGCAGGTGCAGACTCCTATATCTCTGGGTACAAACCTTGGGTGCTCTGGATTTTTCCTTGCCTCTTATCCCTCTCCCCCCATCTCTCCTCCTTCTCCCCCCGTCCCCCTCCTCAATCCTTCCTTCCAGTGCCTCTTACCCTACCTACATCCCCCCCTCTCTCTCCCCACCACCCTCAAATGTAACTTATATAATAAGTGCTAGCTACCAAGGGTTAGTGTGCTGAGTACTGCTGCCTGAGATGACATATTTTTCTAATGGTTGGCATTATATTTTCTATGGTATAATCAGTGCATACACACATGAATATGAGCAAAAGCCCGCACTGGTTTTATGGTGCTGGGAATCTGGTTTACTTTACACTGTTCTGCAGTGCTTTCTGTGTCTCCCAATGGATTTCAGCTGAAATGGGTTAACACTACCTTGCCTCCATTCACCAGGTAGAGCTGATAAGCAGAAGGAGCTCAATAGACTTGCTGGTTGGCAGCATTAAAGGAGAAGCTCAGCCTGAGCTCATTCGGCTGGGCTTCTCCTATGTGTCACAGGAGTGCAATTTGTTCACTCCTGTGACCCGTTTTCAGCAGAGAGCAGTCTGAAGTCTGCTCTCTGCTTACACCACCAAGATCAGTCCAGGCACTGCGTCATCCCGACTCTGGGAGTCTTGGTCCACCAGGTGCCTGGACTGATAGGCGTCTCAGCCTCCCAGCGAGCCGCTGAGAGGCTGAGACAGCCTCTCCCCACCCCTCCACAGCTCAGGACTCTAGTGAGCGTGTAGGAGCAGAGCAGGACAGCTGCTGATTGACAGGCAGCAGCTCTCCGCTTGGGGAGGGGAGAGAACTGAGCCATCGGTGGCTCTTGTCTCAGTGAAGAGGCGGCGAACCGATGCTGCATCCACCTAGGTAAGTATGATTATGGGATAAAAAAAATCCCATACGTCTCTTTTAATTCATGGGAGAAGAAGTTCAGGAAATAAACTTTACTATGGCAGTTATGCCGCGTACACTCGACCGTTTTTAATGTCATTGAAAAAAACGACGTTTTTCTCGACGTGATTTTTCGTGTTTCCTCTCAAGCCTGCCTTGCCTACACACTATTGTGAAAAAAAATGCTCGAGCAAAGCGCGGTGACGTACAACACGTACGACGGCACTATAAAGGGGAAGTTCTATTTGGATGGCGCCACCCTTTGGGCTGCTTTTGCTGATCCTCGTATTAGTAAAGTTTGGTGAGAGCCGATTCGTGCTTTTCAGCCTCATGCTCTTCAGTTTGTTACAGCGTGACGAATGTGCTATCTCCATTACGAACGTTAGTTTTACCAGAAGGAGCGCTCCCGTCTCATACTTGATTCTGAGCATGCGCATTTTTTTCCCCCTCGTAAAAGCATACACACTACCGTTTTTCACGACGTTAAAAAGAACGACGTGAAAAACGACGTGAAAAAATAGAGCAGGTTTTAAATTTTTTTAGGCCATTTTTCACGTCATTAGAAATGCTCTGGAGCCTACACACGGTCGTTTTTAATGACCAATTTAAAAAATGGCATTTTTCACACCATGAAAAATGGTCGTGTGTACGCAGCATTAAGGGACTATTGGACTATAATTTCCAATGTGAGCCTGGTATAAAGAGAAACAGATTTGTGTATTTCTGTATTTCACAGACTGAATACAGAAGGGATTTCCTCTTTGGCTTGAGGATACCGAGGTGTGCATATTACAAGTGCCTCAGCAGCCTGACCAGAGTTGTTCCAAGCAGATCCTGTGCACCACCATAAAGACAGGGCCTCAATGCTAGCTGGCTGAAGAACTAGGGCTAAAAACTGCTCACATAGATAGCTGATTAACAACTGTGCCTATTGTCCATAGTAAAAGGTACCTCTTTAGAAAGTCTTAACTTTTATTGCTGCTATTCCCATAGAGGTAATCCTGAAGTGGATATAGCCTTCTGTTTACAGAGGAGTTATCGAGTATTGATTAGCATTGCTGTTGCTGTTTTCTAATGCCATTACGAATTGCTGATTTTGTGGATTACCAGGTTTGCTCTAATTTAGCTGCACAGAACTCCATTCTATGCCGCTAATGTCTAGTGAACATATTATCTAATGAACTGTGATTGACTTTATCCTTTACTTACTCATTTATGTGCATACTGCTATTTACTGCAACCTGTGACAATATATTGGGTTCATTTACCACTAACCAGTCTGATGTTTTTTATTTATTTTTTTATACTGAACCTTAGCTGTATGCAGAATATCTATATTTGTGCTCCCAGTAGCAGTGCAGTATACAATTGCTTAACCTGGTGTATCAATGGGTCTGAAGTTGTTCTCAGAGTCGAGGTAAAAGAACAGAGAACCCAATATACCCAGCGGGTCTTGTGGGGGTTTTGCTACACCTAGAATTTATCTTTAACCACCTCGCGCCCGCCGTACGAGAATATACGGCCGCAAGGTGGTTGTCAAATGCCGGGAGGCCGTTATTATACGGCCTCCGCTATTTGGCCACTGGGGGCGCGCGAGCGCCGCCGGCGACACGCGCACGTGCCCGGCGCTTCACTGCAATGCCGATGCGCGTGCCTGGCGGCCACGATGTCCGCCAGGCACCCGCGTTCGGCGGTTACAGAGACAAGGACATGGATCTCTGTCAGGGAGAGGAGACCGATGCTGTGTCCCTTCCCAGTCAGTCCCCTCCCCCCACAGTAACAATCACTCCAGGGAACACATTTAACCCCTTCCTCGCCCCCTAGTGTTAACCCCTTCCCTGCCAGTCACATTTATACAGTAATCAGTGCATATTTATAGCACTGTTCGCTGAATAGATGTGAATGGTCCCAAATTAGTGTCAAAAGTGTCCGATGTGTCCGCCATAATGTCGCAGTCACAAAAAAAATCACTGATCGCCGCCATTACTAATAAAAAAAAAAATATATAAAAATGCCATAAAACTATCCCCTATTTTGTAAACGCTATAACTTTTGCGCAAACCAATCAATAAACGCTGATTGCGATTTTTTTTTACCAAAAATATGTAGAAGAATACGTATCGGGCTAAACTGAGGAAAAATATATATATAAAAAAAAAAATTGGGATATTTATTATAGCAAAAATCAAAAAATATTGCTTTTTTTTCAAAATTGTCGCTCTATTTTTGTTTATAGCGCAAAAAATAAAAACCGCCGAGGTGATCAAATACCACCAAAAGAAAGCTCTATTTGTGCGAAAAAAAGGACGTCAATTTTGTTTGGGAGCCACGTCGCACGACCGCGCAATTGTCATTCAAAGCGTGACAGTGCTGAAAGCTGAAATTTTGCCTGGGCAGGAAGGGGGTATATGTGCCCAGTAAGGAAGGGGTTAAAGTGATTGCAAATCCTTTAGAAAAAATAAAAACAGATTTATACTTATCTGCTCTGTGTGGCCTCAAAGCTCCTCTTCTTAGGCCCCCCGCCGGCGCTCCTGGCATATGTGGGAAGAAGAGGAAAGCCTCGTAGTGTAGTATGTTTCAACAAGGGGTTTATTAAAAACGACAAACTAAACTAAACAAATCTAGGCAACCAAAAATCTGCAAAAAATGCATACAAAACAGAGCAGCAGTTTACACCAGCCTGCTCAAACAGATAGACGTCTCACAATGGGCTCCACTCAACGCGTTTCCCCGTAATAGGCTTTAGCTGGGAAAGGAGACTACACTATGGTAGAAGTCTATTTACATTCTACTGTTGACTCTTATGCCTTGTACACACGATCTGAATTTCCGATGAAAAAAGTATTTTCGTCGGTTAGAAATAGAACATGTTTTAGTTTTCTTCGATAGAAAAAAAAAACCGATAGGAAATTCCTATCGTCTGTGTGGAACTCCGATGGAGAAAAAACCCACGCATGCTCAGAATCAAGTCGACGCATGCTCGGAAGCATTGAACTTCATTTTTCTCGGCTCGTCGTAGTGTTTTACGTCACCGCGACACCATGCACTGGCCCACAAAAAAGCATTTTGAAATAAGGGGAAAAAAATACCGACACTGTCCACTGCCCTACTGACACCATACTACCCACCGCTGTACACTTCACACTCCTCATGTGCACATTATATCCACCTTCATACACTCAGCACTCCTCTTGTGCACATACTGTACTACCCCCCTTCATACACTCCGCACTCCTCTCTTGCACATGATACCCATGTGCCCCATGCCCTGTGATGTGCCCCATGCCCTACTGTGTACCCCCTGATGTGCCCTACTGTGTGCCCCATGCCCTGTGATATGCTCTGTGCCCTTCTGTGTACTCCCTGATGTGCCCTACTGTGTTCCCCATGCCCTTTGATGTGCCCCATGCTCTGCTGTGTGCTGCCTGATGTGCCCTGTGACCCATGATGTGCCCTGTGATGTGCTCTGTGTGCCCCATGATGTGCTCGTGCCCTGCTGTGTACCCCCTGATGTGCCCTACTGTGTTCCCAATGCCCTGTGATGTGCCATATAACCTACTGTTTACCCCCTGATGTGCCCTACTGTGTGCCCCATGACCTGTGATGTGCTCCAATCCCTTATGTGTACCCCCCGATGTGCCCTGTCTCATGCCCTGTGATGTGCCCCATGCCCTGTTATGTGCCCTATGCCCTGTTGTGTACCACCTGATGTGCCCTGTGCCCCATGATGTGCCCTACTGTCTGCCCTGTGATGTGCCATACTGTGTGCCCCATGATGTGCCCCATGCCCTGTGATGTGCCCTATGCTCTGCTGTGTACCCCCTGATGTGCCCTACTGTGCGCCTTGTGCCCTGTGATGTGCCTTGCTGTGTACCGCCTGATGTGTCCTGTGCCCTACTGTGTGACCTGGGATGTGCCCTACTGTGTGCCCCATGATGTTCCTGATGCCTGTGATGTGCTCCGTAACCTACTGTGTGCCCCATGATATGCCCTACTGTGTGCTCCATGCCCTATGATGTGCCCTGTGCCCTACTGTGTACCCTTTGATGTGCCCTACTGTGTGCCCCATGCCCTGGGATGTGCTCTGTGCCCTTCTGTGTACCCTCTGATATGCTGTGTACCCTGTAATGTGCCTTGTGTGCCCCATGCCCTGTAATGTGCCCTGCTGTGTACCCCCTGATGTGCCCTGTGATGTGCCCTACTGTGTTCCCTGTGATGTGCCCCACTGTGTGCCCTGCACTCTGCTGTGTGCACTGTGATGTGCCCTATGATATGACCTGTGCCCTACTGTGTGCCCCGCTGTGTGCCGCATGATGTGCTTACTGTGTGCCCTATGCCCTGTGATGCTGTGTGCCTCCTGATGTGCCTTGTGCCCCCCTGTGATGCAGCATGCTGTGCTTAATAATGTGCCCTGCTGTGTACACCATAATAAACCCTGTTGTGTGCCCCGTGATGTGCCCTACGGTGTGCCCCATGCCCTATGATGTGCCCCATGCCCTGCTGTGTACCCCTGATGTGCCCTGTGCCCCATGAAGTGCCCAGGGATGTGCCCTACTGTGTGCCCTGTGATGTGCCCTATGATATGCCCTGTGCCCTACTAATAAGCCCTGCTGTGCCCCATAATGTGCCCTCCTACCCCCCTGCTGTTTCCGTTGATGTTTTCTCCTGTGTGCCCCTTAATTTGCCCTACTCTGTGCCCCATGATCTGCCCTGCTGTGTGCCACATTATGCGCCCTCTCGTGCCCCCCCCCGTAATGTGCCCTGGTGATCCCCATAACCTGCCCTGCTTTGCCGAACTCCCTGTAATGTGCACTGGTGTACCCCATAATATACCCTGCTGCTCCCCATGTAGTGTGCCCTCCTGACCCCCTGTGCTCTGACCTGCTGACTCCTATACTTTGCCATGCTTCCCTCTGTGCTCTGCCCTGCTGCCCCCCGTGCACTGTGGTAATTTTTTTTCATATGTAGCACTACCCCCGTAGGAGCTGCTGGTTTCGTTTTAGGCCAAATTGTAGTTTAACCAATGGTGATATGTTTACTTGGTAGAGAAATGAAATAATAAGTATAC
Organism: Rana muscosa; assembly: GCA_029206835.1. Classification (NCBI taxonomy): domain Eukaryota; kingdom Metazoa; phylum Chordata; class Amphibia; order Anura; family Ranidae; genus Rana; species Rana muscosa. The sequence goes on along the minus strand of CM055117.1, from coordinate 168,911,374 downwards.
AATAGGCATTCAGTACATACAGCTCCCTGTATAAATCAATGAATGAAATACCACCGGTTCAAAATACCTCTGAAATCCGCCCCTGGTAACGCAACCTGAGGGTCAGACTTGAGCAAGGGTAGGGTGGAGGAATCTCCCAGTGCAGTAATATCAACTCTGGGGCACCTCTTCACCAAGTCTCACGTAAACAGCAGAAAACACAAGGTGATACAAACAGTTATCACTAATATGTGGAATCAGAACTCTATGGCTCCCCCTAGTGGACAGTTCAATTGGTGCGTGTCCTATAGCAACCACTTGCAAAGATAGAAAAACGGATGATTATCCCTTTAAGAGTCAGGTAATCTTCAGCTAGCCACGTTGGTGCACTTAAAGATTTGTAATCCAAAAGATAGGGTGAAGAAAGAAACTGCTGATAGAGGCACACGGACTAACAGTACAAAGGGTACTAGTTTCCCCAAGGCGTTGAGCTCCTACGTGTGGAGATGCAAACGCCAGCAAATACAAGTGAAGCTTGTGATAGTCACATTCCTAGCAGTCAGTTAACTAAATTGATGTGCAAGTGCCCGCTCACCCGCTCCTCCGGTTGATCAGCGAGACTGTCCGCAGGGATCCCTCTTTGGCTAGGCGATCCGCTCTCGGTCTCCGTAGGCCCAGGCTTCTCAGGCCTAGGCACACTCACAGCAGGCCTCAACACAGGCCTCCTGCCGGCTTGAAGATGGCGTCCAGAGAGAGCGTGCTATACGGCGCGCTTGTCTTAAAAAGGTCCTCCCATCAGGCTTTGCGCGGCGCACCCTCTGGTAGCACAGTGGTCTTGTGGGCAATGTAGTCTCTGTGCTACTTACTGTAATGGAGTCTTTGTCTCTCGGTAACTGAATCAAACAAGTTGTAACTGACTAGCATGAAATAAACACAGAAGGGAGCCAAACTTATATACACAGCACGGGTTGCAGTCCTTAACGATGCTTGCAATGGTAACACCTTGCTACACATAGTTGCACCAAAACCCCCTTCCTGCCCAAGCCATTTTTCAGCCTTCAGCGCTGTCACACTTTGAATGACAATTGCGCGGTCATTCGACGTGGCTCCCAAATGAAATTTGCGTCCTTTTTTTCCCACAAATAGAGCTTTCTTTTGGTGGTATTTGATCACCTCTGCGGTTTTTATTTTTTGCGCTTTAAACAAAAAAAGAGCATCAAGTTTGAAAAAAAAACACAATATTTTTTACTTTCTGCTATAATAAATATCCATTTTTTTAAATATTTTTTTAACATTTTCCTCAGTTTAGGCCGATATGTATTCTTCTACATATTTTTGGTAAAAAAAAATCGCAATAAGCGTATATTGATTGGTTTACGCAAAAGTTATAGCAGATACAAAATAGGGGATATATTTATAGCATTTTTTTTTTTTTACCAGTAATGGCGGCGATCTGCGATTTTTATCGTGACTGCGATATTGCGGCGGACACATGGGACAATTTTGACACATTTTTGGGACCATTCACATTTATACAGCGATCCCTGCTATAAAAATGCATTGATTACTGTATAAATGTGACTGGCAGGGAAGGGGCTAACACTAGGGGGCGAGGACGGGGTTAAATGTGTTTCCTAGATGTGTTCTAACTGTCGGGAGAGGGGACTGACTGGGGGAGGTGACCAATGGTTGTCCCTATGTTCAAGGGACACACCATCGGTCTCCTCTCCCTGACAGGACGTGGATCTGTGTGTTTACACACACAGATCCACGGTCCTGCTTGGTTACTGGGCAATCGCGGGTGCCCGGCGGCCATCGCGGCCACCGGGCACGCGCATCGGGTCCCCAGCGACGCGGCGGGCGCGCGCCCCCTAACTGCTTTTAAAGCCGCAAAGTCATATGACGTCCGGTCAGAACAAGAGAGTCTTCTGCCTGTCGTCATTTGACGGTGGGCGGTAGACAAGTGGTTAATGTAAGTTTATTTTTCTTTATTTTCTTAAAGCGGATGTCCCGCGGCCATTCGTTCTTTTTTTTTTTTTGTAACTCATTTATTTAGTACATTGTAAAATAATACTCACTGTTCTGGTGTTTCTGAACATCTGCTGTCCGATTACGTATATAATTCTAACTTATATATGTAGCACTACCCCCAGTTAAGAGAACTGCTGGTTTGTTTGGGTCTATACCCTAGCTATCAACCCCAAGAATCTGTCTCGAGTCCTCCCTAGGCACAACTGGTCTGTAAAAGTTTGTGGAACCCACTAGCAATGGGATGCACAATAATACTATACAACAATAAATTGGTACATAAATATCGTTACCTTGTACAGCCACTGGTCCGGCAGGATAATATAGAGAACTCCACACAGGATTCTGCTTAACCAAAAATTCAAGTTTACTTACTTGGTGAAAATAGCAGAATTAAACAGATGTACATTTGACTTATGCAGGGCCCTGCAAAGTCAATCAGATATATTTATATGACAATACTACAACACAGTATTAATGCACACTTCCCTCAGGAATGTAAAAGTCCTGTGCTCACGAGCTCCCCCTAATGGGCAATATTGTACCCATGTCCCGTCACTATCAATTCTAGTCAGGCCTGACTAAGCTCAGTGTCCGGTTCCTTCAGTGATAGGAGTCTTCGCTAGCAGACGTTTGTCCGCATAACATTTGTAATCCACAGGGGTATTAAAAGAAAGCAAACTAAACTTCCACAATGTTTGTAAGTGAAACTCTATGGCGGCACAAACGCCAAACTTTAAACCATGCTGCCTCCGTGAGATGCGCTATGTCCTGGCGTGTGGCGCACTATTAATAATGGTGGGCCTTAACAAAGTCACAGGCCTACACAAGCAGTTAATGAAGTCCGGCCAGGTGCCCTCTCACCAAAGTAGGCCTCGTCCCTCCGGTATGTCCTGCTGTCGGTACCTCGATCTGCGGCCTCTCTGCAACTTGCAGTCTCCGGTTCCTCTCACAGCCACAGTGGATGTCGGTTGATGGATGACTCCGGTCTCTAAAAAGCGCAAGCTGGTAACACGGAAGAGGATCCCTCCTTTAGCTGAGTGATCCTCCGCAAAAGCTGTAGGCCCAGGCTTTTGGCCTAGATCAGGGGTCTCCAAACCCCAGCCCGCGGGCCACATCCGGCCCGCAGGTGTGTTTTCTCCGGCCCCCAGCTTGCCCAGACTCTGCCAACACAGCACTGCCGATCTGTGACAGCGCTGCGGAGTGACTTTAGGCAGCGGCAGTCGGCAAATAAGAGCTGCAGGGAGACTCGAGGCAGCTACTGTGACGATACCGCGATACAAAGGGGGGGGTGCGGGGTCACACCGACCGCTGCACAATCTATCCCCTCCTCTCACGGCCGCGGCCTGTCTGAGCGGTCCCGGTTAGCGGTGTTCTCATAGAACGCCTGATGTCACACAGGCACAGCCGAGTGAAGCCGCCTCCCCCTCCTCTCTGTTTATGTGTACAGAGGGGAAGGGGACCTTCTGTGCATGTGCCGCGGCCGCGCTGATCTGAGGTACTGAATGGGGAGGGGGGTTTGCACTGAGAGGGGTCTGCACTGGGGGGGTTTGCACTGAGGGGGTTTTCACTGAGGAGGGTCTCTGCACTGAGGGGGTCTCTGCACTGAGGGGGGTTTGCACTGAGGGGGGTCTGCACGGGGGGGTTTGCACTGAGGGGGATCTCTGCACTGAGGGGATCTGCACTGGGGGGTCTGCACTGAGGGGAGGTCTGCACTGGGGGGGTTTGCACTGAGGGGGGTCTCTGCACTGAGAGGGGTCTCTGCACTGGGTGGTTGCATTGAGGGGGGTCTATGCATTGAGGGGGGTCTCTGCACTGGGGGGGTTTGCATTGAGGGGGGTCTCTGCACTGAGGGGTGGTTTGCACTGGGGGGTTTGCACTGAGGGGGGTCTCTGCACTGGGGGGGAGTTTGCATTGAGGGGGGTCTCTGCACTGAGGGGGGGTTTGCACTGGGGGGCTTGCACTGAGGGGGTCTCTGAACTGAGGGGTGTCTGCACTGAAGGGGGGTGTGAACTGAAGGGGGTCCAGAGCTGTGGGGGGCTGTATAATGTAAAGGGGTCCAGAGGTGCAGGGGGCTGCGTAACGTAAAGGGGTCCAGAGGTGCAGGGGGCTGTGTAATGTAATGGGGTCCAGAGGTGCAGAGTGCTGTGTAGCGTAAAGGGGTCCAGAGGTTCAGGGTGCTGTGTAATGTAAAGGGATGCAGAGGTGCAGGGAGCTGTGTAATGTAAAGGGGTCCAGAGGGCTGTGTAATGTAAAGGGGTGCAGGGGCTATGTAATGTAAAGGGGTCCAGAGGTGCAGGGGGTGGTGTAATGTAAAGGGGTCCAGAGGTGCAGGGGGCTGTGTGATGTAAAGGGGTCCAGAGGTGCAGGGGGCTATGTAATGTAAAGGGGTGCAGAGGTGCAGGGTGCTGTGCAATGTAAAGGGGTTCAGAGGTGCAGGGGGATGTGTAATGTAAAGGGGTCCAGAAGTGCAGGGGGCTGTGTAATGTAAGGGGGTCCAGAGGTGCAGGGTGCTGTGTAATGTAAAGGGGTCCAGAGGTTCTGCGTAACGTAAAGGGGTGCAGGGTGCTGTATTGAAGGATGCAGAGGTATGCAGGGGGCACGGTGGGTTGTTTTTACATTTTAACGTGGGGGGTGCCAGATATTGGATCCGCCCCGGGTGCCAAATGCTCTAGGTACGCCCCTGAGCTGCTGTTATCGGCAGTGTATGTCTGGCAGGTCCAGGACAAAAAGCCGCTCCCCGCACACCCTCCCGTGCTGCCAGAGGATTGGCTGCTGTGCTGAGCTGAGGATTGGCTGCTAGGAGGTGGCGTCATCAGCGTGGCACCTCCCGGCTTCCCGCCCGCTGTTTACATTAGGGATCCTTCCACCTTTCAACCTGCGTGTGTAGCAGTGGGCGGGAGTCGGGAGGTGCAGGAGAGCTGAAGTCGGCTCCTACAGTGAAGAAGTCGGGTTGTGCAGGCAAGCGTCAAATGGGCATAAATCTGCACACATACATGTACAGGAGACTCTGTTGGGGACATCTATGCTGGGGACATCTATGCTGGGGACATCTATGCTGGGGACACTGATAATGGGGACATCTATGCTGAGGACATCTATGCTGGTGACACTGATAATGGGGACATCTATGCTGGGGACATCTATGCTGGGCACACTGATAATGGGGACATCTATGCTGGGGACACTGATAATGGGGAAATCTATGCTGGGGACACTGATAATGGGGAAATCTATGCTGGGGACACTGATAATGGGGGAACTCTGCTGGGGACACTGATAATGGGGGGAAACTCTGCTGGAGACACTGATGATGGGAAAACTATGCTGGGGACACCGATAATGGGGACAAATATGCTGGGACACTGATGATGGGAAAACTATGCTGGGGACACTGATGATGGGGAGACTGATAGGGACACTGATATAATGGGGAGACTCTGATGGAGGACACAGATATGGGGACACTGATATTGGGGAGACTCTGAAGGGAACACAGACGTGCAGATGTTTTCGGCCCCCGAATACTTGTAAAATCTACAATGTGGCCCTTGTGTTGAAAAGTTTGGAGACCCCTGGCCTAGATGCTCTGGGAAGCAGGCCTCACACAGACTTCCTGCTTGATTGAGGGCGAAGTCCAGAGAGAGCGAGCGTAGCCCCTCCCTTCCTTTAAGTAACCTCCCCCAGAAAGCTGTGCGAAAATGCAATGCACTTTGGGAGTACAGATGCACTGTGGGTACCATACTCTATTAGATACCCATGGCAATGGAGTCCCTTTCTCCCTGTACCATAAGTTCCACAATGCATTGTTCGATAAGGTTAAATAACAGTTGCTGCAATATCTTAAAGAGACTCCGGAGGGTGCTGAAGATATTCTCAAGATAACCATAGTTCTTTATAACACACTGCAAATCGGCACCCTGCTACATATAATAAGTGGAAGGACGTTTCCATTTTGCTTGTGGGCATGTGAAGCCCACAAGCACTCATTTCCTTGATGCAGTGAATGCTCATCTCCCAGCATTTACCGCTCGTTCCCACGCATGCTCAGTCTTTACGGCGAACAGGGACGTAAACTTCTGAGTTGCCATCTAAATCCCATGATAACTCACAGCAGGCCTCCGCAATGACTCCTGGGAGCAATGACACAAGCTCCCAGGAGACAGTGCGGGTAAAGGAAATTACGGAATACCCACAGAATACACAGACAGGAAACAGAGGGATAAATCAAGATAACACAAAAAACAAAAAAACGTTGTAACTTTATTCACTTTAACTTATTAAACATTTATGTTGAACGTGGTGTAGAGAAATTATGTGACAAATGCATGTAATGTGGACAGTGCAATATGTAGGTAGGGCTTTGGGTAGGTGTGGCTTGAGTGTGGGCAGGGACACATGATCTTCTATTGCCCAGGGGCCCCATGAGTTGTCAGTCCACCCCCTGCAAAGAGTATTCATTTATTGTGCCCTTTTTTTCACATGTTCAATCAAAAGCTGCACCCAATGGTTAAAGGAAGGGAAAGGGGGACTCCAGGAGCTACCAGGGTGGGTATCTAGGAACACCATTTCCGAACCCCCACACATGTGGGCATCTATGAAGTACTGTGTGAATAGTAGTTATTTTTCAATCCACCATTAACCTCCTCCCTTTTTTTTTAGCATAGCTCCCAACTGTCCCTGATTTCGAGGGACTGTCCCTGATTTGGAACAAAGTCCCTCTGTCCCTGGATCCTCTTCATTTGTTCCTCATTTTGGTCTGATCTACATAGTGGTGTATAAAATGCACTTTTTATCTTTCAAAAAGTGTTACCCAGTGCTAAACCTTTCATCCGATTTCTAAATTGCTGCATTTGTAAATTTCAAAAGCCAGTTTAAAGTAATGGTATTGGTTAAAAAGCACTTGTGGGTTTAACTAATATATTTTTTTGTAAAATTCTCCTTTAAGGGGGTGTGGCAGGGAGTGTGTCCTATGCTTACATACTTTTGCGAATAGGTGTCCCTGGTTCCCATCTCAAAAAGTTGGGAGGAATGGTTCTAGGTAGTGATGAGCCGAACACCCCCGGGTTCGGTTCGCACCAGAACCCGCGAACGGACCGAAAGTTCGTACGAACATTAGAACCCTATTAAATACAATGGATGCGAACGTTCGAATTCTAAAGTGCTAATTATAACAACTATTATGCATGTTATTGTCCTAAAAAGGGTTTGGGAACCCGGGTTGTGCACCAGGGGACATGTATCAATGCAAAAAGAAGTTTTAAAAACGGTCGTTTTTCGGGAGCAGTCATTTTAATGATGCATAAAGTGAAAAAAAAAAAAGTCAAATATTCCTTTAAATATCGTACCTGGGGGGTGTCTAAAGTATGCCTGTGAAGTGCCACGAGTTTCCCGTGTTTAGAACTGTCCCTGCACAAAATGACACTTCTAAAGGGAAAAAAAGCCATTTAAAACTGCTTGCGGCTTTAATGTAATGTCTGGTCCCGGTAATATGGATGAAAATCTTTAAGAAAAATGGCATAGCTACCCCATGACCCCCCCCCCCCCCCTACCCCAGCCCATTACCAGCCCCTTTGGGTCTTGTATGGATATTAAGGGGAACCCCGCACATAACATAAAAAAGGCCCTATATACTCTGAACAGCCGTATACAGGCGGTGCATACAAGACAGGGACTGTAGGTTTGTTCTTATGTAGAATCTGTTTGTAATTTTGAACAGGTACATTGTTGAAGTGTAGCTCCAGCCCAAAAATCTATTTTTAAACTTTTTGGAAAACATAGGTAAGGGTTATCACCCCTGTAACATTTGTTTTGCTGTCTGTGCCCCTGTTCAGAACATTTCACCTCACTTTCCGTCCCAATGACAACTGTTTTTGAAATGTGGTGTTTTTCTTGAAACAAGGATTGCTGATAAAGCATCAGTACAGAGGAGACACCTTTCTCCCATATTTATTCTTACAGGAGAGAATTTTCCTTCCTAGTGGTAGATTTCCTCTCACTTCCTGTTGTCTTCTTGCGTTTGCAAGTAGGAGTCGTTTGTAAGTTGGATGTTTGAAAGTAGGGACCTGCCGTATATACTCTGCAGAAATAGGCCCCTTAGTTGTTGGTGTTGGCACAACACTGTAAGCACTCACAGTTACTCTTGGTTGGTGCTGGAACGCCCTGCTGTCAACTATTATATCAGGAATTTTAATTACATATAATTGTTGAACAGTGGTAGTAAAAATTGGGCCTTTGATGGTGGTGCTGGTGCCACAACACTGTAAGCCCTGACAGTTACTCTTGGTGGGTGCAGCAATGGGCCCTGCTGTGAATTATTAGATCAAGAATTGTAATTGCATGCCCCTGTTGAACAGGGGCTGAAAAATTGGGCCTTTTGTGGTGGTGGTGGTGGTGGTGGTGTTGCCACAACACTGTAAGCCCTCAGAGTTACTCTTGGTGAGTGCAGGAATGGGCCCTGCTGTGAATTATTAGATCAAGAATTGTAATTGCATGCCCCTGTTGAACAGGGGCTGAAAAATTGGGCCTTTCGTGGTGGTGGTGGTGGTGGTGGTGTTGCCACAACACTGTAAGCCCTCAGAGTTACTCTTGGTGGGTGCAGGAATGGGCCCTGCTGTGAATTATTAGATCAAGAATTGTAATTGCATGCCCCTGTTGAACAGGGGCTGAAAAATTGGGCCTTTCGTGGTGGTGGTGGTGGTGGTGGTGTTGCCACAACACTGTAAGCCCTCAGAGTTACTCTTGGTGGGTGCAGGAATGGGCCCTGCTGTGAATTATTAGATCAAGAATTGTAATTGCATGCCCCTTTTGAACAGGGGCTGAAAAATTGGGCCTTTCGTGGTGGTGGTGGTGGTGGCGTTGCCACAACACTGTAAGCCCTCAGAGTTACTCTTGGTGGGTGCAGCAATGGGCCCTGCTGTGAATTATTAGATCAAGAATTGTAATTGCATGTCCCTGTTGAACAGGGGCTGAAAAATTGGGCCTTTCGTGGTGGTGGTGGTGGTGGTGGTGTTGCCACAACACTGTAAGCCCTCAGAGTTACTCTTGGTGGGTGCAGCAAGGGGCCCTGCTGTGAATTATTAGATCAAGAATTGTAATTGCATGCCCCTGTTGAACAGGGGCTGAAAAATTGGGCCTTAGGCACTGGTGGCACAACACTACAACCCCTCACAGATACTGTACTTGGAGCACAGCAATGAGCCCTGTTGCAAAGTATTGCTTCAAAAATTGTAATGACACGCCCCTGTTAAACAGGGGCTGAAAAATTGGGCCTTAGGCACTGGTGCCACAACACTCCAACCCCTCACAGATACTGTACTTGGAGCACAGCAATGAGCCCTATGGCAAATTATTGCTAAAAAAATTGTAATTACACGCCCTTGTAAAACAGGGGCTGAAAAATTGGGCCTTAGCCACTGGTGGCGGCACCCATAAACAAAAATGATCTTCCAAGCTATCATCATCAATCGTATCATTGAGGACTCGGAGGAGGAGGATAGCCAGTCAACATAACAGCACAGGCACTCAGCATCAGCATCAGTCTTGAAGGGATGTGACATGTTAAAATCAATTAGTCTGTTATATCAGCATCAGGTGTGTGGTAGCTGGTGGTGATCCAAGACTGGTTCATCTTGATGAAAGTCAGTCGATCAACCGAGTCGGTGGACAGGCGCACCCTGTGATCCGTGACAAATCCTCCAGCAGCACTGAATGTGCGTTCCGAAAGAACGCTGGATGCAGGACAGGCCAGTAGCTCAATTGCATACTGTGCAAGCTCTGGCCAGTGATCCATCCTCAAGACCCAGTAAGCCAGAGGATTTTCGGTGGGGAAGGTGTCCAAGTCTGACCTTGCCCCTAGATATTCCTGCACCATGTTTATCAGACGCTGGCGATGGTTGCTGGAACCGATCATACTTTGGGGCTGCGGACTAAAGAATTGTCTGAACGCATCGGTCAGACGGCCACCTTCCCCACCGCTCCTTCTTTGACTGGCCGAAGCCTCAGCAACTCGTTGTCCAGGACCAGGAGTTTGTAACCTCCCAGTCTCTGGGAACGCGTTGCACAGACCTTTCTGCAAGGCCTCCCGGAGTTGTCTCATCCTCTGCTCCCTCTGTGACGGTAACATAAGGTCCGCAACCTTACCCTTGTACCGTGGATCAAGGAGAGTGGCCAGCCAGTAATGGTCCCTCTCCTTGATCCGAAGAATACGAGGATCCTTCCGCAGACTTTGCAGGATCAGGGAGGCCATGCAGCGTAGGTTTGCTGAGGCATTCGCTCCGGAGTCCTCTGGGTCACTAAGGACGACATGATCCGCAGCCACCTCCTCCCAGCCACGTACAAGTCCACTGGTTTCTTGGGACTGTAAATCATCCCTAAAAGACTGCTGCTGATGATGCTGAGTGCCAGCCTCCACCTCCATGCTGACACAATCCTCCTCCTCCTCCTCCTCCTCCTCCTCCTCCTCTTCCTGTGCGATGGGTGGGACAGAAGGAACACTGTCTGGGTAAAGGGGGCCTTGAGAGGCAAGGAAGTCCTCCTCTTCCTGCCTCTGTTCTGCCTCAAGTGCCCTGTCCATTATTCCACGCAGCGTGTGCTCCAACAGGTGGACAAGAGGTACAGTGTCACTGATGCATGCACTGTCACTGCTCACCATCCTCGTGGCCTCCTCAAATGGTGCCAGGACAGTGCATGCATCCCTGATCATGCCCCACTGGCGTGGAGAAAAAAAACCAAGCTCCCCTGACCCTGTCCTGGTGCCGTAGTCGCACAGGTACTCATTGATGGCCCTCTGCTGCGTGTGCAGCCGCTGCAGCATGGCCAACGTTGAGTTCCACCTGGTGGGCATGTCACATATAAGGCGGTTCTTGGGCAGGTTCAACTCCTTTTGCAGCTCAGCCAGGCGAGCACTGGCATTATAAGATCTGCGGAAATGCACACAGACTTTCCTGGCCTGCCTCAGGACATCTTGTAAGCCCGGGTACCTGCCCAAGAACCGCTGCACCACCAGGTTAAGGACGTGAGCCACACAGGGCACATGGGTCAGTTGTCCCTGTCGGAGGGCGGAGAGGAGGTTGGTGCCATTGTCGCAAACCACCATTCCTGGCTTAAGCTGGCGTGGCGTCAACCACCTCTCGGCCTGGCCCTGCAGAGCAGACAGGACCTCTGCCCCAGTGTGGCTTCTGTCCCCCAAACACACCAGCGCAAGCACGGCATGGCATCTTTTTGCCTGCGTACTTGCGTAGCCCCTTGAACGCCTACGGAGCACCGCTGGTTCCGAGGACAAACCACAGGAAGAGGCCATGGAGGAAGAAGAAGAGGAGGGGGTGGAGGAGAGAGGTGTGTCACAACCAGTAGTAGCATTTTGGAGGCGCGGCGGTGGAACAACCTCCAACACTACTGCACCTTGTCCTGCATCCTTCCCAGCTGCCAAAAGAGTGACCCAATGGGCCATGAAAGAAAGGTAACGTCCCTGTCCATGCCTGCTGGACCATGAGTCAGCGGTAATATGCACCTTACCGCTGACCGCCCTGTCCAGCGAGGCCAAGACATTGCCTTCCACATGCCGGTAGAGAGCCGGAATAGCCTTCCGTGAGAAAAAGTGGCGTTTGGGAACCTGCCACTGAGGAACCGCACATTGCACAAACTCACGGAAGGGGGCCGAGTCTACCAACTGAAAAGGCAGCAGTTGAAGCGCTAGCAATTTAGCCAAGCTAGCATTCAACCGCTGGGCATGTGGATGGCTGGGAGTGAACTTCTTTCGACGGTCCAGCAGCTGGGGCAGGGAAATTTGCCTGCTAGAATCGGACGTCGGTGTACTGCTAGCAGAGTGGCCGCAAGTACTTGGCTGTGACACACCTAATTCTACACCTTCATTCCTCTCAGTGCATGTTTCAGAGAGGACTGAAGTTATAGTGGGGTTGAAGATCCCAGCTGATGCGGTGCAAGGAGAGGTCCGCTTTGTTCTTTGGTGTGGGTCTTTGAGGTAGGCTTGCCAACGAGCTGCATGGCAGGTCAACATATGTCTGGTCAGGCATGTGGTACCCAAGCGGCTGATGTTTTGGCCACGCGATATACGCTTGAGACATATGTTGCAAACAGCAGCTGTGCGATCTGATGCACTAGCCTCAAAAAAGGCCCACACCAAAGAACTTTTTGAATGACGGGCAGAGGCAGCGCCCTGCACAGGCGGAGCTCTGCGGTGTGATTCCGTCGGTGTACTGCCCTTACGCTGGCCACCAAAGGGCATCCTGCCTCGTTGGAGATGTGCCTCCTCCTCATCCTCCTCCTCCTCCTCTCTCCTATTAGGCACCCACGTGGAGTCAGTGACCTCATCATCACCTCCCTCCTCATCACTGGAGCCAATCTGGCAGTATGCTGCAGCTGCTGGAACATGACTGCCAGATTGGTGTCCTTCTTGAGCATCCCCTCTGTCTGCTCTCACGCTACTGCCTTCCTCTAGCTGGGTTTCATCATCAGACCCTTCAAAACGCTGGGCATCCTCCTGGAGCATGTACCCAACACTGTGCTCAAACAGTTCGGGGGACTCCTCAGGAGGAGGACATGGTGGGTCTAGGGAAGGAGTGACTGATGATGAGTCTGACATTGATACCAGGGAAGAGGACGCTTTGGCAGCTGCTTTTCCAGTACCCTGAGCCTGGGTGAGAGAGGATGAGGAGGAGGAGGAGGGCTTGGTCATCCACTCTACCAAGTCTTCGGCATGATGTGGCTCAACATGTCCAGCTGCCGAAAAGAAGGACAAGCGTGTCCCATGGCCATGTGCTGATGACAATGCACCGCGTCCACGACCAGCACTGTTGCCCCCAGACACAGAGCCTGCTTGCCCTCTTTTATTGCCTCCTGACTGTCTGCCTCTCCTTGTTTGCCTTCCAGACATTCTAATAGATGGCCTGCAGGGAGATGGGAAAAAAGCAATAAGGGCTACCTTCAGGTGTCCTTCTCTGTCCCTTTACTTAAGGATTTCTAAATATGGTTGAGGATGATTGCTTTTGCACAGAATAGCACAACGACAATTTCCCTGACTGTCCAAAAAAACAAGGATTTCAAAGATGGTTGATGAGGAATGCTTTAGCACACTATAGCACAAGGAGAATTCCCTCACTGTCCTTCCCTGTCCCTAGAAACAAGGATTCGCACAGTAAAAGACACTGACACTCTCCCTACCTATAGTTTTCTGTCCCTAGAAAAAATGTTTTTTTAAAGCACACTATAGCACAAGGAGAATTTCACTCACTTTCCTTCTTTGTCCCTAGAAACAAGGATTATCACAGTGAAAGAAACTGACACTCTTCCTTCCTATAGTTTTCTGTCCCTAGAAAAAATGTTTTTTTAAAGCACACTATAGCACAAGGAGAATTCCCTCACTGTCCTTCCCTGTCCCTAGAAACAAGGATTCGCACAGTAAAACACACTGACACTCTCCCTACCTATAGTTTTCTGTCCCTAGAAAAAATGTTTTTTTAAAGCACACTATAGCACAAGGAGAATTTCACTCACTTTCCTTCTTTGTCCCTAGAAACAAGGATTATCACAGTGAAAGAAACTGACACTCTCCCTACCTATAGTTTTCTGTCCCTAGAAAAAATGTTTTTTTAAAGCACACTATAGCACAAGGAGAATTCCCTCACTGTCCTTCCCTGTCCCTAGAAACAAGGATTCGCACAGTAAAACACACTGACACTCTCCCTACCTATAGTTTTCTGTCCCTAGAAAAAATGTTTTTTTAAAGCACACTATAGCACAAGGAGAATTCCCTCACTGTCCTTCCCTGTCCCTAGAAACAAGGATTCGCACAGTAAAACACACTGACACTCTCCCTACCTATAGTTTTCTGTCCCTAGAAAAAATGTTTTTTTAAAGCACACTATAGCACAAGGAGAATTTCACTCACTTTCCTTCTTTGTCCCTAGAAACAAGGATTATCACAGTGAAAGAAACTGACACTCTCCCTACCTATAGTTTTCTGTCCCTAGAAAAAATGTTTTTTTAAAGCACACTATAGCACAAGGAGAATTCCCTCACTGTCCTTCCCTGTCCCTAGAAACAAGGATTCGCACAGTAAAACACACTGACACTCTCCCTACCTATAGTTTTCTGTCCCTAGAATTTTTTTTTTTTTAAAGCACACTATAGCACAAGGAGAATTTCACTCACTTTCCTTCTTTGTCCCTAGAAACAAGGATTATCACAGTGAAAGAAACTGACACTCTCCCTACCTATAGTTTTCTGTCCCTAGAAAAAATGTTTTTTTAAAGCACACTATAGCACAAGGAGAATTCCCTCACTGTCCTTCCCTGTCCCTAGAAACAAGGATTCGCACAGTAAAACACACTGACACTCTCCCTACCTATCCTTCTCTTTCCCTAAACTAAAGGAATCCAGGTTAAGCAAGAAAAAAATAAATGTCACTGTCCCTGCCTATGTTTCTCTTTCCCTGCTCCGGAACACACTACACTAGGCCGCCGTGCTGGCGGCCTTTTATAGTGTGGGGCGTGTACTAAACACCCTCAGCAATAATTGGCCACAGGCATCCTGCCTGTGGCCAATCATTGCTCTCCTCGCTGCCGGCGCTGTGATTGGCCAAGCATGCGGGGTCACAGTGCATGCTTGGCCAATCACAGCGCCTGGATGACACTGCGATGGCGTAGTGCATTGTGGGCCGTTCGCGTCACTCGAATTTGGCGCGAACGGCCCAAATCGTTCGATCTTCGTCGAACGATCGAACAGCCGATGTTCGAGTCGAACGTATGTTCGACTCGAACACGAAGCTCATCCCTAGTTCTAGGCCTTAAAGTGATTGTAAACTATCACCTTGTAAAACAACCCATTCAGTTGAAAATAGAAGTGAAAGGCAAAACATCTGTGTATAGATAGATATATATATAAAAAAACATTATAAATACCTTTTTCCCTTTTTAATAAGTGATCACATTCCCTTTGTGCTCAGCTGAATAAGTGCTGAGGGAGGAGAAACAGCGGGACAATGAGCTTCCCAGTGAATGGGCGTGTCGGAACAAGTTTGATCATTGGAGGAGAGCAGGTATAGCTAGAGAACTGACCATGAAGTTCTCTCCTGCTTAGTGTGGTCAGTTTTTGGCAGGAACACCATGGATTTTCACATAAAGGTAGTTATACAAAGAGAGCAGGATACTTTATCATACAAGTACATGGTACAGCAAGCACATATAAGGAATATGAAGTGTTGGGGTAACAAACGCTTTAATTACATCTTTATATAAATAGTTTGAATAGATGAGGCGTACCTTTCATTCATCCACTCCTCCTCCATTCATTTGGGGGAACTGATAGTACAGCTTTTATGAATGGAGCGGGGGGATGGAAAGGATGGACATAGTCGTCACTTTTGATGCGTCATGTTACTTATTTAGGTAGCAAAGGACGGGAAGATTTAAAGAACACAGCAGCGACCAGCACATGGGTTCAGAGGCGTATCTAGTGAAAATGGCGCCTATGGCAAGCACTGAAACTGCACCCCTGTCAAAACAATTTTTATATTACTGTTTCCCTTACATCAGTGACCCCCTGCAGATTATTTTCAGCAGATGGCAGCGCAGGGCAGTCTGTCTATAGTGTAGAGCATGCACTGGCCTAAAGTTTCTGGTGCAGTCCAGGGTTGGGCTACTCCCCCTCCTTGCAGTATGTTTCAAATTTCTGCAAAAGGCGCCTTTATGTCTCCATCACCAAACAGTGTGCATCAGGTCAGCCAACCGCCCTGCCCCCCAACCCGAGCCATGCCGAGCCATCAGCAGACCGCCCTGCCCTCCACCCGAGCCATGCCGAGCCATCAGCAGACCGCCCTCCACCCGAGCCATGCCGAGCCGTCAGCGGACCGCCCCACCCTCCGCCCGAGCTGATCTGTCAGCGGACCGCCCCGCCCTCTTCCCGAGCCATGCCTAGCCGTGCCATCAGCGGACCGCCCCGCCCTCCACCCGAGCTGATCTGTCAGTGGACCGCCCCGCCCTCTTCCCAAGCCATGCTGTGCCTAGCCGAGCCATCAGCGGACCGTCTTGCCCTCCACCCGAGCTGATCTTTCAGCAAACAGCCCCGCCCTCCACCCAATCCAATCTGTCAGCGGACCGCCCCGCCCTCCTCTTGAATTATCCTGAGCCTAACCGAGCCATCAGCAGACTGCGCCGCTCTCCTTCCGAGCCATGCCGTGCATAGCCGAGCCATCAGCGGATCACCTCACCCCCCAACCGAGCTGATCTTTCAGCGGACCGCCACGCCTTCCACCAAAACTGATCTTTCAGCGGACCGCCCCGCCCTCCTCCTGAGCCATGCCTAGCCGAGCCATCAGCGGACCGCCCCGCCCTCTTACCGAGCCACGCTGTGCCTAGCCGTGCCATCAGCAGACTGCCTCGCCCTTCACCCGAGCTGATCTTTCAGTGGACCGCCCCGCCCTCCACCCAAGCGGATCTGTCAGCGGACCACCCCGTTCTCCTCCTGAGCCATGCTGAGCCTAGCCGAGCCATCAGCGGACCGCCCCGCCCTCCACCCGAGCCATGCCGTGCCTAGCCGGGCCATCAGCGGACCGCCTCGCCCTCCACCCGAGTTGATCTTTCAGCGGACCGCCCCGCCCTCCACCTAATCCGATCTGTCAGCGGACCGCCCCGCCCTCTTCTCGAGGCATGCTGAGCCTAACCGAGCCATTAGCGGACCGCCCTGCCCTTCACTCTAACCATGCTGTGCCTAGCCGAGCCATCAGCGCACTGCCCCGCCCTCCACCTGAACCATGCTGTGCCTAGCTGAGCCATCAGCGGCCTGCCCC
This sequence comes from Rana muscosa, assembly GCA_029206835.1. NCBI lineage: Eukaryota > Metazoa > Chordata > Amphibia > Anura > Ranidae > Rana > Rana muscosa. The sequence goes on along the minus strand of CM055117.1, from coordinate 168,894,561 downwards.
ACCCTCCACCTGAACCATGCTGTGCCTAGCCGAGCCATCAGCAGACTACCCTGCCCTCCACCCGAAACATGCTGCGCCTAGCCGAGCCATCAGCGGACCACCCTGCCCTTCACCCGAGCTGATCTGTCAGTGGACCGTCCTGCCCTCCAGCCGAGCCGATCTGTCAGCGGACCTCCCGCCCCCCTCCCGAACCAAGATTTAAGCAAAGTGGCCTGGAGAGAGGAGGGGGGAATCGGGGACTCAGCAGCATGACAGAGGATCGACACAGGAGCTCGCCTCCCTTCCATTGACAAATCGGGCGGGAACAAGAGTAACTCGTAACTTTGCCCTCACGAGCGCCCCCTTCATATGGCGCCCATGGCACTTGACATATGTGCCATACACTGGATACGCCACTGCATGGGATGCTCATCAATCATGTGGGTACCATCTCTGTTGCGGATTAAAAAAAGAAATAATTACTAAACTTCAACTTTAAACAGAAATTCAGGAAAACACACTAGTTTGGCTAGCACATGAACTCTACCAAATACTGTAAGTTATTTGGGGTATTACCAAGTCGGCTCTCTTTCTTTCAATTTAGGTACTTGAGATAGATAGTTTAGCTTAAGACATTGTTATCCATCCATGGGTTACTTTTGTGAGACTGTGTTACTTAAAAATGTACACAATACCTTTTTTTTTTCACTCACTGATTTTTCAGAAATCATCTAATTTTTTCTGCTTCCACCTTCTTCCACTAGATGGCACTAGATTAAAAGCTACTAAATAATTCTAAACACCAATGATGTTTTCAGAATGTTTATAGAATGATAAACAAAGTATATAGTATAATATATTGGCTAACATCTGAAATGGAAAGCCCTTTTACCTGCTTCTGAAGCTGGACATACACATAAAAAAGTGAAATCCATAGACTTTATTCCAGATTCCGTGAACGAGAGTATTCACATAGACTCTGCGTTTGGCCCTGCGCAGCTGTTTATGTGAATACTCTTGTTCACGGAATCTGGAATAAAGTTATTTTCCTTCTTTCCTATAGCCACTGGGTTTTGAATAGTTCTGCTTAATGTGGAGGAATCAGCCCTCTGGAATTCCGGGCTCTTGGAGGACTCTTTCTTCTCCACTACGGCTCCAGACCACCGTCCCTCTTTTATAACACAGGACCAGAGGGGTGAACCCAAAGAAAACCCGCCAAAACGAAAGAACTTAAAAAAGGCATTAACTCATACCCTTTCGTGCAGGGCAGAATCTAGCTAGCTTAATCTCAACCCGCTTACATGTAACCAATCAGCTGTCAGAATACAATTGCTGCCAGTGTTAGATTCATTCATCTATGCTGTTTAACATGGATGGGGGGATCTATGGATTTCACTTTTTTATGTGTATGTCCAGCTTCAGAAGCAGGTAAAAGGGCTTTCCATTTCAGATGTTAGCCAATATAATATACTATATACTTTTTTTATCATTCTATAAACATTCTGAAAACATCATTGGTGTTTAGAATTATTTAGTAGCTTTTAATCTAGTGCCATCTAGTGGAAGAAGGTGGAAGCAGAAAAAATGTGACGATTTCTGAAAAATCAGTGAGTGAAAAAAAAAGGTATTGTGTAACACATTTTTAAGTAACACATTCTCACAAAAAGAACCCATGGATGGATAACAATGTCTTAAGCTAAACTATCTATCTCAAGTACCTAGATTGAAAGAAAGAGAGCTCTCAAAGCGAATGTCTGGTTCCTCTTGCTTGTAGTAGGGAATGGAGGAGTGTAAAGAGGGATCATCTGTCTGTACCCCGTCTGTGGCGGGATCATCTGTGGCTGTGGCTCTAATGTTTGGTGGCGGCTGCAACAATGTGGTGTCACCGTGTTAGCCGGGTGGGAGTTTGCTTGTCATTACTATAATAAGACAATCTCATGTATCATGTCTGCAGTCTCTGACCATCTCTTGTATTATAGCCGCACAATCTCTGACCATCTCCTGTATCATGTCTACAGTCTTTGGGGGGGGGTAGCCTACAGAGGAGTCATGAGTGGGAGCACTGCTAGTACAGGTGTCATTGGAGGAGTCAGGTGTGTGTGGACTGTGGAGAGGAGAATATAGGATGAGACCAAAGCCGCCACGCTGGAACTCAGAGAGAAATATCTGACTGTGCCTTGCATGGTGCACCTGAGAGGAGGTCAGTGACAGTGCCCCCAGGCCAGTCTGAGGGGGGGGTGACACTGATGTAAGGAAGGAGTGAATACAGTAAGGTAAGGGGGCACTCAGATAAAGGCTCCCCCTTGTATCAGTAACCCCCACCCTTACATCAGTGTTCCCCTTTACATCAAATTTCCCCTTGCACTGTGAGGGGTTCTCCGGCAGACTCTGATGTAACGGGGAACTCTGTGCTGGCTGAGTTATATTGACCTGACCTTCATGTTAAATGGAGAAATATGTTTTTTGACACTTTTGCTATAACTTAAACACATTGCTAATATACCCTATGTTTAATGATATTTGATTGAAGAGTAATTGGTTAGAGAAAATTCTAGAAATTGTGAATACATAGTTCATATGATTTAAGGCTCTTAATAAATGGAATCTATGCAGTTACTTTCTATCGCTTTAATTTTTTTTCCCATTATGCGAGTAAGTGGGGCCTCATGTCTAAGATTTGCCTAAGGCCTCACAAAGCCTAGAGCCGCCTCTGTCCTCATGAATAGACCAGGACTCGTAAAGATAGTCAGCCAGACCCCTAAAATGGTAACCCAGAGGGCACAGAATCTGGGTGACATTTTAACCCATTCGAGTTTACAAAGGTACTGACCAAAGAATGGCTTTCAGAATATCCAAGAACAAAAGGGATATTCCCATGTGGAAAGTGTCAAATGTTCCCGTTCGATGATCGGACCAATGTATTCACGGATTCTGGGAAAGAAAAGATGTACCAGATAAAAGATCTCATTAATTGTTCCACGTCTTGGGTGATATACTGTACAGTATATGCTCATTACCCATGTGATAAGATCTACATTGGTAAGACCAAAAGACAGCTTAAAAATACGGGTCGTGAGCATATGAGGGAAATCAAGAAGAAAAACCCTGACAAGCCTCTGGCTAAACACTTCGATACATTTCACAGGGGTAATCTGGATGGCATGAAGATCAAGGGTCTTTATGCCCTAAAATTATCACCAAGAAGAGGGGACTTCAACACAGTGCTGTTTAGAAAAGAAAAATGGTGGCTTTATACGTTGAGATCACTGGTTCCTTTTGGCCTGAATACTGAGATGAACCTTCAGATCTTTTTGGTGGAGTGAAATAGACAGACAATAGTGTCAGGCAGTTTCTCCCAGTCTGTGACATCTTCTCTTGGATTAAACACTATAATAGATTATAGGCAGGCTTATTTAAACACCTCATACTATTTTATTTTTGATGGTTTAAAATGTGTAGTCGTTACACTTTTTGATCTGCCACAAATGTTTAGTGACCTTTTTTTGGGTGAGATCCTTTGAGGGACATGAGGGAATTAAAGTCCCATAGTAATTGTTTACATTAGTGAATGGGAATCTGTTAGATGTCAGGATGAAGTTACAACAGTGTCACTTAAGGAGATGTGCAACAGGCCATCCCTCCATGCTCAGCAATACTCATCCATGCTCAGCCATCCATACTCAGCAATACTCATCCATGCTCAGCCATCCATCCCTCCATACTCAGCAATACTGACCCATGCTCAGCCATCCATCCATCCATACTCAGTAATACTCATCCATGCTCAACCATCCATACTCAGCAATACTCAGCCATCCCATTCACCCCCATCCATACTCAGCCATACCCAGCCATACCCTGCCATACTCAGTCATCCCATCCATACTCAGCCATCCCCATCCAGGGCTCATCCATCCCCATTCATTATCATCCATGCCACATCAGTTCTCCTCCATGCCACATCTATGCCTCTACAGTGTCCATCAGTGCCACTACAGTGCCATGACAGTGCCTCACAAAAGTGTAATAAGTAGTCAAATTAGATTTGAAATGTATGCCCCTAAAACACCTGATGGTGCTCCCTGCACGTTGGGCCTCTCTATGTGGCCAGGCTGTGTAAAAGTCTCACATATGTGGTATCATTATACTCGGAAGGAGTAGGAGAATCAATTTTGGGGTGTAATTTTTGGTATGTACATGCTATGCGTTAGAAATATTGTATAAATGGACAACTTTGTGTAAAAAAAAAAATGCATTTTCATTTTCTTTCCACATTTTCCAAAAACTTGTAAAAAAAAATGATGTGTTCAAAAGACTCATTATGCCTCATAGATTATACGTTGGGGTGTTTTCTTTCTAAAATGGGGTAATTTTTGGAGTGTTTCTATTGTCCTGGTGCTCCAGGGCCTTCAAAATTGCAAGAGGTAGTCAAGAAATTATATGTGTAATTTATGCTCCTAGAACGCCTGACGGTGCTCCCTGCATGTTGGGCCTCTATGTGGCCATGCTGTGTAAAAGTCTCACACATGTGGTATCGCCATACTCAGGAGGAGTAGTAGAATGCATTTTGGGGTGTAATTTGTGCTATGCATATGCTGTGTGTGAGAAATAACCTGCTAATATACAAATTTTGTAAAAAAAATAAAAAAATATTGATGTTGCAAAGAATTGTGGGAAAAAATTACAACATCAAAAAACTCACCATGCCTCTTACTAAATACCTTGGATTGTCTACTTTCCAAAAAAGGGTCATTTGGGGGGTATTTGTACTTTCCTGGCTTGTTAGGGTCTCAAGAAATGTGATACATTTTCAGAGATTGGCACCATAGCTTGTGGACTCTATAACTTTCACAAAGACCAAATAATATACATGAATTTGGGTTATTTTTACCAAAGATATGTAGCAGTATAAGATTTGGCCAAAATTTATGAAGAAAATTACAAATTTGCTAAATTTTATAACAAAAACAAAGAAAATGCATTTTTTTTTTACAGAATTTTTCTTTTTTTTTCTTTTATAGTGCAAAAAATAAAAAAAACAAGCAGTTATTAAATATCACCAAAATAAAGCTCTATTTGTGTGAAAAAAAGGACAAAAATTTCATATAGGTACAGTGTTGCATGACTGAGTAATTGTCATTCAAAATGTGAGAACACTGAAAGCTGGAAATTGAATTGGTCTGGTTAGGAAGCGGGTTTCCACTTGTGCGACTTGTCATGCAACTTGGACTGCAAAGTCGCATGACAAGTCGTACCCCATGATTTCCAATGATTACCATTCATATCTGTACGACTTCAAGGTAGTCACTGCACTACTTTGGTCCCACTTTGATGCGACTTGAGGTCCATTGACCTCAAGAATACACAGGCATTGCTTCAAGTCGCATCAAAATTGCGGCAAAAATCGCTGTAAAATCGCTAAATGCTCTAACCAGAAATTAAAAAATCCTTTTCTCTGTGAAGGCTACACTATTTTACATTCTGCACATTCATGTCTGGGTGTGGCAATGGTGCATGTTTCTGTTAAAATGTGTGAAGGCAGCTATCAATCTCAGTCTGCTGGCGCTAAGATTGTTATCCCATGAGCTGGAAAATCTCTGTACATAATGGGACTGAGAACGCAATCGTCACATCGGGTGTTTTTCTTCCCTTCAGGCAATAGAAAAAAGCAGCATGGGAATAAAAAAGAAGGGGAATATCAAAAAACTGTATACAGGCATACCCCGCTTTAAGTACACTCACTTTACATACACTCGCGAGTAAGTACATACCCCCAAGTGTATGTAAAGTGCCTCACAAGTACTGTACAGACATTTTGCAGCCGCAGTAGAAGGAGCTGAAGCTCCGAGAGCATAGCCCACCCTGTTCCAGTGTGCCCCTGACACCCCCACTACAGCCCCTGAGACCTCAACTACAGCTCCTGACACCCCCACTACAGTCCCTGAGCCCCCAATACACCCTAGAAGTGAAAAAGGGTATTGTTTCATTTTAAGTACATTTTCGTTTTACATACATGCTCTGGTCCCATTGTGTACTTAAAAGTGGGGTATGCCTGTACACTGGCATCTGAAGCCTAATTGCGCTTTTAGTTTCAATTAGCTACATACACTGCCATACCTCCCAACTTTTGAACTTCAGAATGAGGGACACTTGAGGACGGAAGTAACCTTGCATAGCGTGCTGCGGCAAATGTGGGCATGGTCAATCTTCTGACAGTGGGAGGAGCTTAATGGGCGTCAATAAACAAAACGTGGGCTTCCTTGTACCTATAAAATACGCTTTTATTATTGTTCCACAAGCAAGAGTCTCATGGATACATACAAACCCCAGCACATTCATTTAAATAAAAAGGATAAAGGCATGCAGTGTTTGGAGTGCATTATGTATAGAGTGCAGGGTTCTGGGATGAGCTATGTACAGAGTGCAGGGTTGTAGTATGAGCTATATACAGAGTGCAGGGTTCTGGCATGAGCTATGTACAGGGTGCAGGGTTCTGGCATGAGCTATGTACAGAGTGCAGGGTTGTAGGATGAGCTATATACAGAGTGCAGGGTTCTGGCATGAGCTATGTACAGAGTGCAGGGTTCTGGCATAAGCTATGTACAGAATGCAGGGTTCTGGGATGAGCTGTGTACAGAGTGCAGGGTTCTGGGATAAGCGGTGTACAGAGTGCAGGGTTCTGGCATGAGCTATGTACAGAGTGCAGGGTTCTGTCATGAGCTATGTACAGAATGCAGGGTTCTGGGATGAGCTGTGTACAGAGTGCAGGGTTCTGGGATGAGTTGTGTACAGAGTGCAGGGTTCTGGGATGAGCTTTGTACAGAGTGCAGGGTTCTGGGATGAGCTGTGTACAGAGTGCAGGGTTCTGGGATGAGCTGTGTACAGAGTGCATAGTTCTGGGATGAACTATGTACAGAGTGCAGGGTACTGAGATGAGCTATGTACAGAGTGCAGGGTTCTGGCATGAGCTATGTACAGAGTGCAGGGTTCTTCAATGAACTATGTACAGAGTGCAGGGTTCTGGAATGAGCTATGTACGGAGTGCAGAGTTCTGAGATGAGCTATGTACAGTGCTCTAACCAGAAATTAAAAAATCATTTCCTCTGTGAAGGCTACAGTATTTTACATTCTGCACATTCATGTCTGGGTGTGGCAATGGTGCATGTTTCTGTTAAAATGTATGAAGGCAGCTATCAATCTCAGTCTGCTGGCAATATCCCATTACCTGGAAAATCTCTGTACATAATGGGACTGAGAACGGAATCGTCACATCGGGTGTTTTTCTTCCCTCCAGGCAATAGAAAAAAGCAGCATGGGAATAAAAAAGAAGGGGAATATCAAAAAACTGTATACACTGGCATCTGAAGCCTAATTGCGCTTTTAGTTTCAATTAGCTAAATACACTGCCATACCTCCCAACTTTTGAACTTCAGAATGAGGGACACTTGAGGAAGTAAGTAACCTTGCATAGCGTGCTGGGCAGTGGATGTGGTCAGTAGGGCAGTAGACATGGCTAGTAGAGCAGTGGACATAATCAGTAGGGCAGTGGACAGGATCAGTAGTTTTTAAAATTTTTGTTATTTTATTTTTTTATTATTTTTCACCATTATATTTTATTTTACAATTTAATTTTTTTTTTTTTTTTTTTACAGTTTTTGATGGGAGTTGGTGGCAGTGGAGGGCAGTATGATGGAAGGGGGGAAGTATAATGTAAATGGGAGGGGTAGCAGTGGAGGGCAGTATAATGGGAGGGGGGCAGTATAATGTAAATTGGAGGGGTGGCAGTGGAGGGCAGTATAATAGGAGGGGGCAGTATTATGGGAGGAGGTGGTAGTGGGGGGCAGTGTGATGGGAGGGGGCAGTGGAGGGCAGTATAATGGGAGGAGGGCAGTATAATGGGAGGGGGGTTAGTGGAGGGCAGTATGATGGGAGGGGTGGTAGTAGAGGGCATTATAATGGGATGGGGGTTAGTGGAGGGCAGTATGATGGGAGGGGTGGTAGTGGAGGGCAGTATGATGGGAGGGAGGGCAGTATGATGGGAGGGGTGGTAGTGGAGGGCAGAATGATGGGAGGGGTCGTAGTGGAGGGCAGTATGATGGGAAGTGTGGTAGTGGAGGGCAGTATGATGGGAGGGGTGGTAGTGGAGGGCAGTATGATGGGAGGGGTGGTAGTGGAGGGCAGTAAGATGGGAGGGGTGGTAGTGAAGGGCAGTATAATGGGAGGGGGGTTAGTGGAGGGCAGTATGATGGGAGGGGTGTAGTAGAGGGCAGTATAATGGGAAGGGGGCAGTATCATGGGAGGAGGTGGTAGTGGAGGGCAGTATAATGGGGGGTTAGTGGAGGGCAGTATAATAGGCATAGGCATGCACACAGGGTGTGCCAGGTGTGCCCAGGCACACCCTAATCACTCCCTGCAGTGCAGATTCCCCCTGCTGCCCGGTGTCCCCTCCCACAGCATGGCTAGCTTCCCTCCTCTCCCATTGGCTACTGCAGTGGGCACACATAGATGATATTTCAGTATGAGTGGGGGAAGGGGTAATGTCATTTACCAGCCCCTTCCCTTTCTTAATGAACACAGTGAGAGATCGGTACCGTGTTTTTGAGCTTTCAGGTGCACACCCTAATGCAACAGGCTGCGCACACCTATGATAATAGGAGGGGTGGCAGTGGAGGGCAGTATAATAGGAGGGGTGGCAGTGGAGGGCAGTATAATGGAAGGGGGGCAGTATGATGGGAGGGGGTGGTAGTGGAGGGCAGTATAATGGGGGGTAGTGGAGGGCAGTATAGGGGGAACGTACAGCATGACTGGAGGGGGGCAGTGTATGGGAGGGAGCAGAGTGACCATGAGCGTACTCAGAGTCAGGGCAGTGCAGGGAGCATTTCTCCTATCTTTCTTCCAGCGCAGGAACAGCCTTCAGGGAAGACCCGGGGTTGGGGGGCGGAGTCAGGGGCGGAGCCAGGTGGAGCTTAGGCACAAGGAGGAATCCTCCTCTGGCTCGCTCTCTGAATGCTGGGGCTGCACTCTCCTCCTCCTCGTGACGTCACTGGTTGTTAGACGGCAGGCGGACAGTGCCTAGCAACCAGTTGTTTTGGCAGTAAGCCAGGCAGCGTCTGGGGGTGAAATGAAGCGGTCCTGGGCAGAACTAGTACAGCGGGCAGTAAGGGACAGCGGCAATGTGGCGGCAATTTTTAGGGGGCATCAGTTCGGCCAAGGGGGCAATTCCGGGATATTGTATTGTCCCGGAATACAGGTGCCCGGGACGCGGGACAGACCTCCCACAGCGGGACTTTCATGGGCAATCCGGGGCGGTTGGGAGGTATGCACTGCTCAAAAAAAATTAAAGGAACACTTTTTAATCAGAGTATAGCATAACATCAATAACACTCCTGGGATATTGATCTGGTTAAGTAGCAGAGGGGGTTGTTAATCAGTTTCAGCTGCTTTGGTGTTAATGAAATTAACAACAGGTGCACTAGATGGGCAACAATGAGACAACCTCCAAAGCAGGGATGGTTTCTTTTTCGTACATCACGGGACACAGAGCGACTTAGTCATTACTAATGGGTTATATAGATACCTTCAGGTGCTGGCACTGGCAACTTCCAAAACCGGAAGTACCCTCCCCTATATAAGCCCCTTCCATCCGGGAGCACCTCAGTTTTTTGCCAGTGTCTAAGGTGTTGGCCAAAGAGTAACATGTGTTTTCACTGGGCTTGCGTACAGGTTCTTTTACGGGCCTTAGTAAGCTGTTCCGGATCCCACCAAAAAAGCTTCATAGCTAAACGGTCGGTACCCGGGCCTTGCAACAGAAGAGCAAGGTTTTGCCTGTAATGCCTCTCTTAGGAGGGCTGGACCCTGGGATCCAGAGCTCTGGTCATACCCACGACCAAGATGTTTTCTGTGCAGGGTGCTATACAGGTCCAGGGGAGTGGAATCCTTGGGAACCCGGTCCCTGAAGGTTTAATTACAATGCCTGCCGTGATAGGTGAAGTTTGGGCTTCTGTGGACCAAACAGAGTCCTGCGGCGGGGAACAGGTAAGTGGGGGCCCCCAGGAACTTGGTTCTATTGGGGGACCCCCAAGCCTAATTTGTCTTTCTGTCTGTTACCTAACGGTATTCCCGCTAATATCTGTGTATGCCTGTAACTACTGGAAAATGTAAAAATTTTAATAGTAGTCAAAAAAAAAAAAAAGAGGACCGCGGTACCTGTGTTAAACCACTAGAGGCCGCTGTGGTCCATTTTTTCTTGTCATGTGGATCTTTGGTTCTCAAGTCAAAAGATCCAGGCAGTTGGTAAAGTTCTCTGTGGGAATCCACTTCCTCTGCCCTGTTGCTGCGCTCATCCACCACACAGGCCCTCCGGCAAAAAGGGCCCTGGCTCCTAGTCCCTGCTTGGTTTCGAAAAGGGCGCCAATGTCGCACGGGCACGCGCGCAGGCGTGTGCACGCGCCTCCTATGAAAAAAAAGGGGCGGGGCGGGTGGATGACGCTCGATGCGCGCCGCGGCGCTTCTGCGCATGTGCAGGCGTCCCAGCATGTATAAAAGACACAGTACAAGTGTCAGCTGGATGCAAACAGAGCTAGCAACAAAACGGTGGCACACAGAGGCGGTTGATGCAGGCATCCCCATAGAAAGGCACTTTAGTGGACACCAGCTGGTATATAGCAGCAACTGTGTTAGACTATTACCAGCAAAATTGGTGTATGACGACGGGAATACCTCAGCTTTGTGCTTAAAGGATATGTCGTCCAGACGCTCCGGAAATAAGTCTTCCAGGAAGCCAAAGGGGTCTCCATCGGGCTCTGAGGATATTGGGCATGCTTGTACTGCACCAATCTCCCCTGAAAATTCAGAGGTCAGTAGCCGCAGGAACCCCGCAGGAGTGCCTGGTGCTGCGGCTGTCCCCAGTCCACCTGCTCCTGTATATATAACAGAGGAGGTTTTATCCTCAACTCTGGGAGGATTGGAAGAGAGATTAACAGCATTGATTGCTGCTTCCCTGTCACAGGGAAAGTGCGTCCGATCTCCGTCTCCTCCTTCAGAGTGCCTGTTAGTGGAGGAACAGCCCCACACAGAGATCGACCTACCTGAAGGGGATCAGGATGAGGTTGATTCAGTTATAGAGGAACCAACAGTGGAAGAACCTTTCTCAGCATCTCAGGCTGAAAGATTATGGGTTCAGTCTCTGACTAACATGGTCCGATCAGCATTTAAAATGCCTCTGGCGGAACCATCAACCACTACGGTTTCCTCGCTGGGGTCGCTGAAAGCTCCCCAGGCTGTCTGTTCCTTCCCAATCCACCCTTTATTGGAAGGGCTTATTTACCAGGATTGGGAGCATCCTGATAAAATATTTACTCCCCCCAAGAGATTTCCAGTGATCTATCCCATGGAGGATAAGTTCATAAAAAAATGGAGGGTCCCTACAGTGGACGCAGCCATCTCTTGTGTGAACAAATCACTGACATGTCCAGTAGATAATGTTCCAATGTTCAAAGACCCAATAGATAAAAAATTGGAGTCTCTACTAAAATCTGCTTTCTCTACAGCATGCATGGTGACACAACCTGCAGTAGCAGCGATTGGAGTCTGCCAAGCGGTGAAAGATCAGTTGAAACAAGTCTTAGGGACTTACCAGATCAGCAGGCTCTTGCCCTAGCTGACCTACCTAGAGCCTTGTGTTTTGCGGTGGACGCCATAAAGGATACAATCCAACAGGCCTCCCGCTTTACGCTGTCTGTAGTACATATGCGTAGGCTTCTATGGCTCAAAAACTGGTCTGCTGAAGCTCCCTGTAAGAAATTGCTGGTTAGCTTCCCATTTCATGGAGAACGCTTATTTGGAGAAGATCTGGACAAATATATCCAGAAAATTTCTGCCGGTAAAAGTTCACTCTTACCAGTTAAGAACAAGAGTAGAAGTCCTTCTTTTAAGAGGCCTACTTCTCCAGTCCCTGGCACATCGGCTGTGAAACAGTTCCGACGGCCTCTGCGGTCAAATTCAGGGGGCAGAAATCAGGGACAATCACAGGGTAACAAGAAACCCTGGGTCAAGAGAGGTACAAAACCTCCCCCCAAGTCATGAAGGGTTGCCCCCACTCAATCGGGTGGGGGGAAGACTTCAGTTGTTCACAGAGACCTGGCGGGACACCATCAGAGACAGATGGGTGCTCTCCGCAGTAAGTCTGGGATACGAGCTGGAGTTAAAAGACACTCCTCCTGCCCAATTTATGAGGTCAAACGTGCCAAGCGATCCCCAGAAGAGAGGATCCCACCTTCTGGCACTAGAACAACTATTGCTCCAAGGGGTAATCATGAAGGTTCCCCTGGAAGAAAGCGGGTTTGGGTTTTACTCGAACCTTTTCACAGTCCCCAAACCAAATGGGGACGTGAGGCCCATATTAAATCTAAAAGGGCTAAACAAGTTCCTAAATATCAGGACTTTTCGGATGGAGTCGATCCGATCGGTGGCCACCGCCCTACAAGGGCAGGAATGGTTAGCCTCGATCGACATAAGGGATGCTTATCTGCATATTCCCATCTTTCCGGCCCACCAGAAATTTCTACGCTTTGCAGTAGAAGGGCGCCATTTTCAGTTCAGAGCCTTACCTTTCGGTCTGGCCACAGCACCACGAGTGTTCTCAAAAATTCTGGCCCCACTATTGGCCAATCTAAGAACACAAGGTGTAACGATAATGGCATATCTAGACGACCTGCTACTAATAGACCACTCAGTGGAAAAGCTGGAAGTAGCTATTCACAAGACAATCAAGTATCTGGAATATCACGGTTGGATTATCAACCGGGACAAGTCAGCTCTAAGACCAGTCAAAAGTCTGGAATACTTAGGGCTAAGGCTGGATTCAAATCAGAGAAAGATTTTCTTACCTCCAGAGAAAGTGTCGTCTTTAAAAGATTTGACCCACTTAGTGGGTACAAAAAGAAAACCATCCATACGCCTGTGCATGAGGCTGCTGGGAAAAATGGTGGCTTCATTCGAAGCAGTACCCTACGGTCAATTCCATTCAAGGAACTTGCAGAGGGCCATACTGTCAGCCTGGAACAAAAAAGTTCAGGCTTTAGACTTACCAATGTCCCTGTCCCCTTCCGTTCGCAAGAGCCTCCATTGGTGGTTGGTGCCCCAGAATCTGGAAAAAGGGAAACCCTTCAGTCCGGTTTCTTGGAAGGTGGTCACTACAGATGCCAGCCTCATAGGCTGGGGGGCAGTACTGGAGCAATGGTCTCTCCAGGGCAAGTGGTCAGAAGCAGAGAAGGCCCTGCCCATCAATCTCTTAGAGATACGAGTAGCCCGGTATGCCCTAGTAGCATTGACATCCAAACTCCAAGGGTCCCCTGTCAGAATTCAATTAGACAATGCCACAGCAGTGGCATATATCAATCACCAGGGTGGCACCAGGAGTCGTGCAGCCCAGAGGGAAGCGAATTGCATCCTGGAATGGGCAGAAAGATATGTCCCAGCCATATCTGCGGTTTTCATCCCAGGAGTGGAAAATTGGAAAGCGGACTTTTTAAGTCGCCAGCAATTATGCCTGGGGGAATGGTCTCTTCACCCCGAGGTTTTCCAGGCAATATGCCAGCGGTGGGGAACACCGGATGTAGATCTGCTAGCATCCAGATTCAACGCAAAGGTGGACAGATTTGTGTCTCGCACAAGGGATCCCCTAGCTTGCGGCTCGGATGCCCTAGTGTTCCCTTGGGATCAGTTCAAGCTGATATATGCATTCCCACCGCCACAATTGTTACCGCAATTAATCCGCAGAATCAGGGTAGAAAAGAAACCAGTGATTCTGGTGGCTCCAGCGTGGCCCCGAAGGGCATGGTACGCAGAGATTGTAAAAATGTCAGTGAGGAGTCCTTGGACCCTCCCACATCGTCCGGACCTGCTTTCGCAAGGACCGATATACCACCCTTCCTTACCAGCCCTAGGTTTGACAGCCTGGCTATTGAAGCCCACATTCTAAAAAAGAGAGGGCTCTCTAATCCTGTGGTATCTACCATGATCAATGCCAGGAAGCCGGTATCCAGGCAGATCTATTATAGGATCTGGAAGGCGTACATTACGTGGTGTGAGGCCAAGAAATGGCATCCACGTAAATACGTAATAGGTAGGATTCTGGACTTCCTACAGTGGGCTGTAGATAGGAAGCTGGCCTTGAGTACTATCAAGGGTCAGATTTCGGCCTTGTCAATATTTTTTCAAAGGCCCTTGGCTTTGCATTCTTTAGTCAAAGCTTTCATACAAGGAGTGATGCGTATTAGCCCTCCGGTTAGTATTCCCATATGTCCATGGGACTTAAACCTGGTTCTGTCGGTTCTACAGAAACAACCGTTTGAACCATTGCAACACATTTCCTTGGTTCTTCTCACCAGGAAATTTATTTTCTTAGTAGCCATTTGTTCGGCTAAAAGAGTATCGGAATTAGCCGCCTTGTCCTGTAAGGAGCCATATCTGGTTGTCCATAAGGACAGAGTCCTCATCCAGCTTTTCTTCCTAAGGTGGTATCGAGGTTTCATTTGAACCAAGATGTGGTTCTTCCTTCTTTTTTCCCCAAACCTAGCTCGGTAGAGGAAAAGTTATTGCATTCTTTGGATGTAGTAAGAGCAGTTAAAGCTTATCTAAAAGCCACTGCTCAGATTCGCAGAACGGATACTTTGTTTGTTCTGCCGGAAGGCCCCAGAAAGGGTCAGGCAGCATCAAAATCTACTTTAGCCAAGTGGATTCGACAGGTCATAATACAAGCCTATGGCTTGAGAAAGAGACCGCCTCCATTCAAAGTTAGGGCCCACTCCACAAGAGCAGTTGGAACTTCATGGGCAGTGCATCACCAGGCCTCCCTGGCTCAAGTCTGTAAGGCCGCAACATGGTCTTCAGTACACACGTTTACTAGATTCTACCAGGTAGACGTTAGAAGTCAGGAGGATGTCGCCTTTGGGCGCAGTGTGTTGCAGGCCGCAAAAGATCCTCATGCCTGATGGCGCCCAGCTTATGTATAGTGTAACCCTCCCCTCATTTGGCATTGCTTTGGGACGTCCCATTAGTAATGACTAAGTCGCTCTGTGTCCCGTGATGTACGAAAAAGAAAAAGGGATTTTTATAACAGCTTACCTGTAAAATCCTTTTCTTGGAGTACATCACGGGACACAGAGCTCCCACCCCTCTTTTTGGGACACTTATTGCTTTGCTACAAAACTGAGGTGCTCCCGGATGGGAGGGGCTTATATAGGGGAGGGTACTTCCGGTTTTGGAAGTTGCCAGTGCCAGCACCTGAAGGTATCTATATAACCCATTAGTAATGACTAAGTCGCTCTGTGTCCCGTGATGTACTCCAAGAAAAGGATTTTACAGGTAAGCTGTTATAAAAATCCCTTTTTTACAGGTGGAGGCCACTGACATTTTTTTTCCCCTACTCATCATTTCTGACTGTTTTTCACTATTTTTACATTTGGCTAGGGTCAGTGTTACTACTGGTACCATGAGGCGATACCTGGACCCTATAGAGGTTGCACAGGCAGTCCAACTTCTCCACGATGGCACTTCAATATGTGCCATTGCCTGAAGTCTCAAGAGCATGGAGGAGATTCCAGGAGACAGGCAGTTACCCGGGGAAAGCTGGACAGGGCTCTGGAAAGTTCTTAGCCCATCAGCAGGACTGGTATCTGCTCCTTTGTGAGAGGTGGAACAGGGTGAGCACTGCCAGAACCCTACAAAATGACCTTCAGTGGGCCGCTGGTGTGAATGTCTCTGACCAAACAATCAGAAACAGACTTCATGAGGGTGGCCTAAGGGCCCGACATCTTCTAGTGGGCCCTGTGCTCACTGCCCGGCACCGTGGAGCTTGATTGGCATTTGCCATTGAACACCAGAATTGGCAGGTCCGCCACTGGCACCCTGTACTTTTTACAGATGGGAGCAGGTTCACCCTGAGCACGTGTGACAGATGTGGAAGGGTCTGGAGAAGCCTTAGAGAAAGTTATGCTCCCTTTAACATCATTCAGCATGGCCGGTTTGGTGGTGGGTCAGTGATAGTCTGGGGAGGCATATCCATGGAGGGATGCACAGACCTCTACAGGCTAAACAATGGCACCCTGACTGCCATTAGATACCGTGATGAAATCCTTGGACCCATTGTCAGACCCTACGCTGGTGCAGTAAGTCCTGGGTTTCTCCTGGTGCAAGGCAATGCCCGGCCTCATGTGGCAAGAGTATGCAGCCAGTTCCTGAAGGATACAAATACATAAATGGTCCATATAGTGAACTTGAAGTTATCACATATAACCAAGGGGGCACTCTTTCTATAGGAAAACAGATTTCATCTCCAAATACAAAAAGGTTTCTTCACAGTAGGAACTGTGAAAATGTGGAATAGACTCCCTCCAGAGGTGGTTCTGGCCATCTCAGTAAATTATTTTAACCACTTTAAGACCTCCCACCGCACATATACTGCGGCAGGGCGGCTCTATTGTGCAAAACAATGTACCTGTAGGTCGTTTCAAGCAATAGATACTATGGGCGCATGCCACCAGCCACCCGCAATCACTCCACAGAGATGCAGAATGGGGATCTGTTAATGTAAACAAGGTGGATCCCCGTTCTGACAGGGGACAATACTGAGATCTGCTGTTCCTAGTGATCAGGAACAGTGATCTCTGTGTTATCTCAGTAAGCCCACCCCCCACACTGTTAGAACACACCCAGGGAACATAGTTAACCCCTTCCCTGCCAATGTCATTTATGCATTGATCAGTGCATTTTTTTTAGCACTGATCACTGTAATAATGTCACTTGTCCTCAAAAAGTGTCACTTGGGGTCAAATTTGTCCACAGCAATGTCGCAGTCCTGCTAATGCAGATCGCCGCCATTACCAGCAACAACAATAAAAAAAATAAAAGTCCATAAATCTATCCCCTATTTTGAAGATGCTATAACTTTTTGTGCAAACCAATCGCTTATTGCGATTCTTTTTTTACCAAAAATATGTAGAAGAATACATATTGGCCTAAACTGATGAATACATTTATTTTTTTATATATTTTTTGGAGATATGTATTATAGCAGAAAGTAAAAAATATTGTTTTTTTTTCAAAATTGTTGTTTTTTTTTTGTTTACAGCGCAAAAAATAAAAACTGCATAGGTGATCAAATACCACCAAAAGAAAGCTCTATTTGTGGGAAAAAAGGTCAGTTATGTTTGGGTACGTTGCACGACTGCGCAATTGTCAGTTAAAGCAGTTGCAGTGCCGTATTGCAAAAAATGGCCTGGTTATTTGGGGGTAAATATTTCTGGGGCTGAAGTGGTTAAAAAAGGTCTGGATTCTTTCCTACATACACATAATATATCTGTATACTATTATTTATAGGTAAAGTTGATCCAGGGAACTTCAGATTGCCTCTTGGAGGATCAGGAAGGAATTTTTCCCCCTGTTGGATATGCTTTACTTTTTTTTTTGTCCCTTCCTTTAGATCAGCTGTGGGTATAGGATTGTATATATAGGATTGTTTTTTTTTTTTTCCTTCTATTGGGTAAACTGGATGGACTTGTGTCTTTTTTCAACCAGACTAACTATGTAACTATGTAACAGTCCCCTGGTAATCATTGGGAGGGACACCCTACACTGAACCCAGCATGGCAGGAGCTTTCTAATGCCGCGTACACACGATCAGATTTTCCGTTGGAAAAACCTTGGATGTTTTTTTGACGAAATTCTGCTCAAGTTTGGCTTGCATACACACGGTCACACAAAAGTTCTCTGAACTTTCGACCGTCAAGAACGCGGTGACCCACAACACTACGACGAGCCGAGAAAATGAAGTTCAATGCTTCTGAGCATGCGTTGAATTGTTTCCGAGCATGCGTCGGAATTTTGCGCATCTGATCTGCTACAGACGATCGGAATTTCCGATTGGAATTTTTTCCGACGGAAAATTTGAGTACCTGCTCTCAATCTTTTGTTGGCGAAAATTCCGACAGCAAAAGTCTGATGGAGCATACACACAGTCGGAATTTCCGACCAAAAGCTCACATCAGACTTTTCTTGTCGGAATGTCCGACCGTGTGTACGCGGCATCACACTATCCTTTTTGCCCTTGGTAACCAGGCTCTCTGGAAATTGCTGGGATACAATCACTTAGCTTACAATGTAGACAAGTGCAGAACGAAAAAATGTGTTTTGTTTTATTTCGTTTCGAAAAATTTGTTTAGTTAAATTTGTTTAATTTGTTTTCGAAATTTGTTTAGTTTTTTAAAATTCTAATCTATTCAAATTTTTCAAATTCAAGTTGAATTCCATTCAAATTCCATTCGAATTGCATTCGAATTGAGTTTCATTCTGAATCAAATTTATTCTATTTGAAATTTGAATTTTGGAAGATGGTTATATTCTTTTTGATTCCATTGTATTCTATTGTTTTTTCTGTTCTATTTTTTTTTCTATTCTGTTCTTTTCCTTTCTATTATATTCTATTCTTTTCTAATTAAAATTTATTCTTTTTGTAATTCAAATTTCAGGAAAACGGTTGTTATATTCTATTTTATTCTGTTATTCTCTATTGTTTATTCTCTTCCATTATTTTCTATTATTTTTTATTCTATCCTTTTCTATTATATTCAAAGTTATTCTTTTCTAGATTCAAATTTCAGAAGATGGTTATATTCTATTTTATTCCTTTATTTGCTATTCTATTTTAATTTATTCTGTTCTTTTATTTTCTGTTTTATTTTGTTCTGTTTTACTCTATTCTTTTATTTTGTTTTCTCTTCTGTTTTACTCTATTATATTAAATTCTTTTATTTTTTATTATATGCTATTATATTCTTTTCTATTCTATTTTATTCTCTTCGCAAATTTGAATTTGATTTAAAAACTATTTGAATTCGATTTGGAAACTATTCAAATTTTGTCCGAAATTTTGATTTGTTATTTCAGATTCATTTAAATCCGTTACTATTGTAATTCAGGAATTCGGATACATCCGAATTTCTGAATAACGAAAAATGTATCTGAATTTCAATTCGGAATGAAGCAAACAGCATATTTCTATTACAATGGTTCACCCAATCAGAATGTGCAGTGTCTCTGCTCAACAGTTGGTTCCACTGCAATACAGTATCTCACAAAAATGAGTACACCCCTCACATTTTTGAAAATATTTTATTATATCTTTTCATGTGACAATACTGAAGAAATGACACTTTGCTACAATGTAAAGTAGTGAGTGTACAGCATGTATAACAGTGTAAATTTGCTGTCCCCTCAAAATAACTCAACACACAGCCATTAACCACTTGCCGACCAGCCGCCGTAGTTTTACTGCGGCAACATGACTCGGCTCGGCGAAACAACGTTATGTTACGTCGCTTCGCCCTGTGGCCACTAGGGGCATGCACGCACATTGCTTGCCCCCGGAGCCGATGCGAGTGCCCTGCAGGCACGATGACCACCGGGCACCCGCGATCGCTTGTGACAGCGAGAACCGGGAGCTGTGTGTGTAAACACACAGCTCCCGGTGCTTTCAGGGGAGAAATTATTGATCGTATGTTCATACAAATTATTAACAGCGATCTGTCATTTCCCCGAAGCCAGTCCCATCCCCCCTTCAGTTAGAACATAGAGAGGGAACACAATTAACCCCTTGATCGCTCCTAGTGTTAACCCCTTCACTTCCAGTGACATTTTTACAGTAATCAGAGCATTTTTATAGCACTAAGATCGCTGTAAAATTGTCAATGGTCCCAAAAATGTGTCAAAAGTGTCCGATCTGTCCGCCATAATTTCGCAGTCCCGATAAAAATCGCAGATCGCCGCCATTACTAGTAATAAAAAAAAAAATTATAAAAATGCCATAATTCTATCCCCTATTTCGTAGACGCTATAAGTTTTTTTTTTTTTTTTTAAATTGGGATATTTATTATAGCAAAAAGTAAAAGATATTGTGTTTTTTTCAAAAATGACGCTGTTCTTTTGTTTATAGCGCAAAAAATAAAAACCACAGAGGTTATCAAATACCACCAAAAGAAAGCTCTATTTGTGGGAAAAAAGCACGCAAATTTAGTTTGGGTACAGCATCAAACGACCGCGCAATTGTCAGTTAAAGCTACGCAGTGCCAAATTGTAAAAAAGTACTCTGTCAGGAAGGGGGTAATATCTTTCGGGGCTGAAGCGGTTAATGTCTAAACCACTGGCAACAAAAGTGAGTACACCCCTAAGTGAAAATGTCCAAATTGAGCCCAAAGTGCCAATATTTTGTGTGGCCACCATTATGTTCCAGCACTGCCTTAACCCTCTTGGGCATGGAGTTCACCAAAGCTTTAAAGGTTGCCACTGGAGTCCTCTTCCACTCCTCCATGGCATCATCACGGAGCTGGTGGATGTTAGAGACCTTGCTTTCCTCCCCCTTCTGTTTGAGGATGCCCAACAGATGTGCAATAGGGTTTAGGTCTAGTGACATGCTTGGCCAATCCATCACCTTTACCCTCAGCTTCTTTAGCAAAGCAGTGGTCGTCTTGGAGGTGTGTTTGGGGTCGTTATCATGTTGGAATACTGCCCTGTGGTCCAGTACCTGAAGGGAGGGGATCATGCTCTACTTCAGTATGTCACAGTACATGTTGGCATTCATGGTTCCCTCAATGAAGTGTAGCTCCCCAGTTCCAGCAGCACTCATGCAGCCCCAGACCATGACACTCCCACCACCATGCTTGATTGTAGGCAAGACACACTTGTCTTTGTACTCCTCACCTGGTTTCCGCCACACACGCTTGACACCATCTAAACCAAATAAGTTTATCTTGGTCTCATCAGACCACAGGACATGGTTCCAGTAATCCATGTCCTTAGTCTGCTTGTCTTCAGCAAACTGTTTGCGGGCTTTCTTGTTTATCATCTTTAGAAGAGGTTTCCTTCTGGGACAGCCATGCAGACCAATTTGATGCAGTGTACGGCGTATGGTCTGAGCACTGATAGGCTGACCCCCTACCCCTTAAACCTCTGCAGCAATGCTGGCAGCACTTATACATCTATTTCCCAAAGACAACCTCTGGATATGACGCTGAGCACGTGAACTAAATTTCTTTGGACGACCATGGCGAGGCCTGTTCTGAGTGGAACCTGTTCGGTTAAACAGCTGTATGGTCTTGGCAACCGTGCTTCAATAGGGGGTGTAAAAGTTATTTTGAGGGGACAGCAAATTTACACTGTTATACAAGCTGCACACTCACTACTTTACATTGTAGCAAAGTGACATTTCTTTAATGTTGTCACATGAAAACATATAATAAAATATTTCACTTTTGTGAGATACTATATGTGCCTGTTGTATCTGTCTCCGCTTTAAAAAGGGATTCCATGTGCATGCTCTAGTGAACAGGCAGGTAACACAGGAAACTGCAGTTACGTCAGGGTGTCGTCACGTCACCATCCTGGCTATGCAGGCTTTGACAGATAAAACAGTTCACATTTTAGCTGTGTATTTAGCTGATTGCCTGGGGTTCTGTTTTAAAGTAGAACTAAACGTCAAAACATTTTTTGATTTCCTTTCAGAGAAAACAGTAAATAGGCAAATGGAGAGGCAGATCCCCCTAATAGGGGCACAGACAGCAATAAAAACCTGACAGGTAATCCCTATCCATTCTGTCCAAAATGAAAAGTGTTGCCTAGTTATTCTTTAATGTCAACCCTGCAAAGGATTATTTGCAAAAAAAAACAGGGTTAATGATTATTTGTTCTGATTTCTCAACACTAAAAATTTCCCATATCCTTGATCCATATTATGACATTTGTTTATTACCTAAACACAACCCATCACAGTCAATTACATTTCAACATTGCTGAAAGTGCAAGATAAAGATCACACGTTTAGTGATACTGTGCTGAGCATCTGTAAATCAATAAATCATGAATTGGCAAAGATAGACTCTGGGATTGCATTGTTACACTGAGAATACAAATCATTCCTGTGAATTTTTCATCTGACTTCTTATAATCTTATGATATAATTTACAATACCTATTATGGATCATGATGTACCCCAATATAAGTGTAGCGGTACCCCCATGGGGCTGCTGATTGACTCTATACCCCATAGGCTATCCCGACTCTGCAGATTATCTCTTACCTCTGACACCTTGGGTTCCATTTTTGATTGACTCATAGTAAACAGTAATACTCTTAGGCAGATGTGCTTAACCACTTAAAGAATGTTTACTAGACAAGAATGAAACGGTTATTATACAAACATGAATGACAGATCACAGATTTCTACAAAAGGGCAAAGCAACACAATCAATTAAATGCTGTTTACTCACTGTACCCAATTACCATATAAGGAAGGCAAATGTGAGTAGGTGTGCAGTGGGGAAAATCCCCAACACTATAATACCAGTATTGGGATCCCTCTCCACCTAGGTCCAAACACACACACCAAAACGGCAAAGCAACAAGAACAGTGCAAAACAATCACATTAAGTGCTAGAAGCTTATGTTACTAAATGGCTCCCTCTAGAGGACAGTTCAGTGTTACTGTGACCATATGTGGTGAACTTGAAGGATAATCAAAGTGATGGCTGTTCCAGTTTGTCTCAGTCTTTCTTCAAGCTAGCTCTGTTGGTGCACTTAATTGTAATCCACAGGTGAAAAAGAATAATAACTGTGAGAATATGAGGTGCTTGTAAAAGAACCACTAACTCTGTCAATCCGGCTGTAAAGACATTCAGGTGTAATGGATTTCTATCCGTGGGACTACAGGTGTCAGCAAAAACAGTCTGGATAATAGGAAACACTTCTCAATATCTCAGTCAGCTACTTGGTAAGCCAATGTCTTCTCACCACTATGTCTCCTCAGCCCACTGGAATGCTCCATTAGTAGCTTCCTTGCGGATGTCTCTGGAAAGAAGATGGCGCCGGTACACAGCGCAGCCGCTCCCCAGGTGTTGCTGAGCAGGTAACTTCAGATGCACTGAAGCGCGGGCCGATCCACCTGTCCAATGGGACGGGGCCGTCCTTCAGGGATTCCTCTGAGGCGATTGATCCAGCACTTTGCTGTAGGCCGCAGGCCTAAACTCTCAGTCACTCGCGCAGACCTCCTGCTGGCAGTTGAAAGGCGTCCAGAGAGGCATAACCGCGGCCTTGCTTGTCCTTTTATCTGGTTGCCCAGCAGGCTGTGCAGTGGGGCGTTGCATCCTTGTAACACAGTGGCATTGTGGGTTTGTAGTCTTCCAATTAACTTATGGCAATAGAGTCTCTTTCTCATAAAACTATTCATCCCACAATGCATCTCAGTTCAATTCTAAACCTAAAAAAGAAACATTCTCATAACGTTCAGTGGTCACCAGAGGGAGCCAACCCTTTACCAAATAAACAATACATAACACTTTCAGTAGCTATCTTCTGGCTACATAAGGATATCAGCAGATTTGGGAAGGTTTCTTTAAAAGATAAAAATAGGATAATAATTTTCAATCTGTACACTATTTGTAACAAACGGTTATTAATTTCTGGCTAATGAGTCAATATTTTAGTAGGATATTTGTTATTTTATCAAGGGAGTCATATCACTTCTATTGATCATTGTAAGAGACAGTGTAAGGGCTTGGTCGCTCATATATTGATTATGAAGAACAAAGCAATGCTCATTAAACGCACCTATAACATTTATGACGTGTTTTTGAAGCATTGAAAAAACATCAAAAATGCTTGATAAATGCCCATGAAAGTGTTGCTTTTCTAGTGGGAAGTGCTTAAAGGGGAAGGGATGTAGAGGAAATGCTCTCCTTTGAAGCATTGTTAGGTTGTGGTGTGATAGCAGACGTGAATTATTTGCAATATGGATTTTTATACTTTGATCTCTTTGACACCTGGCTTGGTCCAGCTCAACTTTGCTAACACAAAAAGCTTTGCCACTGGAAATAATGCTCAATGACTCTGCTCCTGCTTGGTACTGTCAATATAGCTGGCTGGCTTAATGCTTTTGCCTGCATTCAGAAGCAAATGATGTTACCACACGCCTGATCTATACAAACAGAAAGTGACTGGAGTTGTTCTGTCCCATCTTTCTATTATTTCCCAGTGCAGTCTGGGATGCAGGAACCTCCACTACCTCTCCCCCAACGCCCAGTTATCACTTTATAAATGCATCACTAACATGCTATAAATGCTATAGGTGTAGTTAAGGTGCAGTTATAGTGCATTACCATTAAAATTAATAAAGGTGGCTGACAAGTGTCGATGCCTCATGAAACCGACATGCTGCTTTATTTTCAACACAACACAATGCTACCGCTATTGTGCGTACTGCACTGTGTGGTGCCCATTTTAATAATTATGGAAGGCATTGAAGGACAATTATAAAGCCTCGTACACACGGACGAGAATCTCGTCGTTAAAAACATGTTGTTTTTTACGATGAGATCCTTGGACAAGAAACTTGTCCCGGCCGAGTGTACACACGCTCATTTCAAAGAACCCATGGTTCTTTGAATGGAGCGTACGCGGTGACGTCATCGAATACGACAAGCATGCGCTCGTCACATTCGATGGCGTCGCCACCATCTTGGTTCACCCTACCTATGCCTAGGAAGCTACCGCGCATGCGTCAAAGTCATTTCGAGCATGCGCGGGCTTCCCGGCGAACAGGTAAGTGTACACACGCACAATTTTCTCTATTTTCTCGTCGAGATTCTTGTCGCTTTTCTTGACGAGAAACCATACACACGAACGAGTTTCTCTGCAAGAAATCTCTGCCAGCAAGTTTATTGCTGGTTTTTGCCGAGAAACTCGGTCGTGTGTACGAGGCTTGAGGGTTTAAAAATGCTGCATAAATGCTGCTTAAACACAAGGTATTGACGCATGTGTGAAGGAGCACTAAGCAGATTGTGAGGTGATGTATGGCAGGCAGCAGATCATATACCATTGGGAGACCGAAAGCTCAATGAGTACCTTGGAGGCAGAAATAAGAGGCACAACGTAAACTCATAATAGATATGGGGCTGGGGGGTTTGATTAGAAGGAAGCATAACTTCAAATGATGGTGGCCCAGGAGGTATAGATGACTCCTATTTTGGCAGGTTGCGAAGAGGAGACAGGAGTTGCAATTAATTATATAACTTTGTGTGGCAAGCCAGAGCTGCATGAGTGTCCTCATAGCAGGTAGTGTATAAAAAAAAGGAAATGGTTTTCAACCAAGTTAGATATACCATGGCAAATGTAGCACCCCCTTGTGTACATAGTGTGAATAGGTTAGGTATATTTAGTTAAGCTTCACTGCAGCCAGTGGAGCCAGGATTAATTGAGGTCATGCAGAGTTTAGCTGGCAGGCTCTGAGGGCTGGGCCTCAGTCACCTTTGCCCATAAATGCTCAGGTACCTGGCCATGTGGGGGAGAATCCAGGATCCAAAGGCCTAGAGGAAACCTCTGTGATGGGGAGCTCTGCCTCCAGGCAGAAGGTGCCAGAGAGAGAGAGAGAGAGACGGTGTGCTGAGAGAAAGGAGGAAGGAAGTTAAGAGGAACCCTCACCCCCTTCAGTCTCATCTCAACTGATCGAGACAACCTGGCAAACAAGTGGGACCTGAGCAGCAATAGGCCTGGCAGAAGTCACCATCTATTCTGCAGGACATTAAGGGACTGAGTGAGAAACCTCTGCCTGTTTCACCACCCAAAGCCTATAGGGGGGAGGCAGCCAGGTGGAATAACAATCTAGCCATTTGGGAGAGACAGCTACTGCCAACCTTCAACCCCTGCTTAGGATAATCTTGTGCTAATGTGCCAGTTCTGGGATTAGTATTGGAAGTGCTTTGTAAGTCTGTTGAAAGTAATTTCCCCTGGGAACCCAGTCTGTTGTTTGTGCTAAGAAGACAGTGTAGCCACAGTGGTCTTCAAAGTTCCTATACACGTATCACCCCACAAAGTCTACAAAGGAAACTGCAGCCGAGTGCAATATTCAGTTAGCTTTCAGAGGCTAGCCAAGTTGTACAGTTATTACAGAGAGCGTACAATCTGGGATCTTTGCTAGAAGTTTGTGATCACTCAAGTTGTCCTCAAAGTTCTACATTGACCAAGTTCTGGGCATCCCAAAACCACCCTAACCCCATACAAGTTATTTACCCCAAAAAATAACAAAAACAAAGCTCATGGACTGGTTTTCTGGCTAGATGTGCTTTCTGAAAATGCATGTTGCCTGGCTGTGCAGACAAAGGGGGACCCAAAATCCTGCAGCCTCAAAAGGGTTCCAACTATAATAACATATAGTTCCTGGATAGCTGCACACATATTTTAGATATTTCTCAGCATAAAAGATCAATAAAGATGAGTTCCTAAAGTTAAGTACACCTAAAAAAAAAGCCCAGTTCCCTGCCCCCTAACCTAATCTAAGATAGAATTCCTCCACCCAGTTGCTCCACCAAGTTGCTTATTTACTTCTCTATGATGATGGTGGACTCGTCTGGTGTTTTATATACTTGGAACCTGGGTGGAATGGTTCCAGCTTAGCTTAGGGTGCTAGGTAGGGTGGGCTGCGTAGTCTTGTATTTTTAGTGTACTTATGTAGCACTACCCCAGTAGAAGTTGCAAATGTCAAGGTTCCCCACTGCTGCACAGTCAGTCACATTTCCAGCTTGCATCAAGACAAAGAAAACAGTCCTTGAGCTTTGTTTTTGTTGCTTTACTAGGGGATAATAACTTGGATGGGGATAGGAATTATGGGATGCCCAACTTGACAGTAACAAAAAGAACCAGGCACAACGTTCTTCCTATTTAGTTCAGGTTCATACTAGGCTGCGAGAGTTAAGCCGTGCGAGTTCAGCTGAACTCGCACGATTTCACTCCCGCTTGTCAGTGCCGATTTCGGCCATGATTACAGAGACATCTGTGCAGTTTCTGCACAGATATCAATGTAAATCGCGGTCTGCAATCGCTAAAAGTAGTACAGAAACTACTTTTTGAAATCGGTGAAGCGCCGCAGATGCGGCATTGCACCGATTAGGACGGTATCATTGCCGGCAAATGCCGCCGATTTGACATGCAATTTGACATGTCAAATTGCATGTCAAAATGCAGCAATATGAACCAGGGCTTAAAGATTCCACTTGATTCTCCTGCACAGCTTCACTTGATCTTTTGTACAGCTCTGCTTGATTTACTCTTTTTTTTTTTTTAGAAACGCATAGTCTTTTATTAACTTAGCAACAGCCCCTTACAGGCTAGGAACTCTCAGTCCCTTAGGAAAGTAGCACATGTGTTGTGAACTGCAATCCTAGAGCACCTCCACTCCCTTGTAGACACTGGTCCCAGCTCTATATCTGCAGGACATTCTGGCCCACCCGGCTGTCTCTTTACTAGCCCTTCTGGTTGCTTCTTCTTCCCAGTCTACCCGACTGACACTCTGGAGATCTCCCAGGGCAAGGTTGAAGACTTAAGCACACTGCTGTCCTCTAGAAAGACCTGCTACATGTGGCTGTCTCTCCCCTGGTCTGTCCCCACAGCATACTGATGTACTCACACTGTCTTTCCTTGCTCCTGCTGCCTCTCAGGAAAGCCTCCTCCAACTTCTTCTCTGGTGGGATCCTTCCAGGCCAGCCACCTGAGCCCTGGCCCGAGGTAGAGCCCCTCCTCGGCGGGGGGTCGCTCGAGGGCCACCGACAGTCTCCCCACCGACTGCATCTCCATCTTCCACCTAACTCCCCTGCCACGATGACTCATGTCTATTTAAGTGCTCACTTAGTCCCCTGCCAGGCCCACTTCCTGGATATTGGTTATGGCCCCCAAAATATGCAGGACAGTCCTCCTAGACTCTGCTAGCATTTTCCAGAACATTCTCAAACATTCCAGAACCAAGAGAGGGGGCACAGAGAGTTGCCTGTATGAGTCATGCTGCTCTGAGCTCTAGTAAACCTTGATCCAGAGCTCACTTGGATTGCAGATGAGGCTTTTTTCAGGCGCTTTACAGGCGCTGCTTTTAGCGCTAAAGTGCCTGAAAAACTCCTCCAGTGAGAAAGGGGTCTTAAGCGCTGCTAAAAATAGCAGCATTTTACTGCTGACGCCCGGGCGCTGTCAGTGTGAAAGGGCTCTTAGTCAGGTAACCAGAGCTGCTAGTCTAAATAACAGGGCCCCATACAGCCTACCTGACAGGGTTCCCCCCGAAAATATAAAAATTATTTTTTTATTAAAAATACACTAAAATAATTATTAGTAGGCACAAACCTAAAATAACTTACAAAATTCCCAGCACGTTCAAAAGATAAAAAACTGTATTGAGATAATAAAGCACTGTGTGTGAATGATGTCTTGGGGCTCATTCACATAGATCTGTTCACTGTGAATCAGAGTTTTTTTTTTTTATGTGGCTAGGCTGCTGTGTGTAGGCAGCCTATTTTATACTATGGGGACCCAACAGCTGTACAGACACAGTCGCAGGTCCTAATTTGACAGGTGTGTGGATGCAGGTGTATGGCCTAAAAACACTGACAGTATGTATTTGGGGCCACTCGTCCACACCTGCATACTTATCAAATTAGGACCTGCGGTTGTGTTCATACAGTGCTGCATCCTCATGAAGTAACAGATGGCTCCAGCCACACAAACAAACCCGTGTGAATGAGCCCTTAATTTTTAATTTTTTTTACAATTTGTTACTTTTTACAATTATTTTTTACAACTCTCAGGTCATTCCTTAATTGACCCGAGAAACGCATTGAAGCTTGATACCCTAAAACGCATCTATTATGGAAATATGTATTAATTAGTGATCTGTATTTTAACGTATTGGGATATCTGAGGTGTAAAAACCATGTATTCCTAATATTTTTATATAATTAACGGCATACAATATCTTATCTTGAAGTTTTAAAGACAAAAAAAACTATGATTTTTATGTAATTAACGGGTGGAATGGTACCTCAAAAGTCCTGTAGTATTTTCTGTAAGATAGGGAGGCTGACTATTTCCTGAACGCAAATGTTTTTGAGGACAGCACCCAAAATTTTACTCTAGACATAAAAAATGCACATAGTAGTCTATGTTCATGGACCCTAAGTTTCTTGCTTGTAGTTCAGCTTTATTAAAAGTAACAGGTTAATCAAACAGAACATGGTCTGGATGTATATTAAACAGAGTACAGTCAGATGTTCTGAGACTTGTGTGAAAGAGAACATTGTCTCTTCAAGAATGGAGCATTGTTTATATAAGAAAAAGGAAAAACAAAAGTAACGATTAGTTTGGCAAACTAAGGAGAAATTTTAAAGTACAGCATGCCTCTTGAATGCTGCATTGTTGTTACCGCATGTAATACATTTAGATTGTTTAATATTCTCTAGCATGCTAAAACAGACAGGGAAATATTTCTGCCATAGAATGGACAGAAGATTTTGCGGCCTGACAATTTTGCTGATATGCAGCAGATTTACAGTAGAGTTCCGGGCCAAAAGAAAATGTAATCTTAAAGCTGCTCCCACCCCCACTACTAATTACCCTGTAGAAAAAGAGATGCATATACTTATCTATTCTCAGAGAGCTCTGGTCCAATCACGTGATCTCCCGTGTGTCAACCAGTGCCGGCTACATCACTTTGGCAATGTCTGGAATGCCTTAACGGTTACGTCACCCCTAGGCTTACTATGGGCCATCCATTATCTGTGCTCCTTCATCTCTCCTGAAGCTGTTGATAGATACATGACTGTACCAGCGCCCAGTAGTTAGTATAGGTGTTAAAAGGTGAGTGGGAACAGTTTTAAATTTAGCCAAATGCTTGGCTAATAATGGAGAGTGAGAGAAATACTAACCACAGCTGCTCTCTGTAGCCGCTCCCCTGCGGCGCTGAACTGGTTAACAGCTATATCAGCAAGAGGAAGGAGCTGCTCAGCAGTACAAGTTCAATAGAATGAGTCAGGCAGCACTGCACTGTGGGAACTTTAGTCCAGATGATAGAGACTCTACTGCAAAAAAGAGCTTTCGAACGGCATCTCCTTGAGAAAGATTGCCAGAAGGAGGGGAAGGAGCTGCATTTTCTCAGGCTGTGCAAGACACAGCTTCCTCTTGCCATGAGGGAGACCGGAAAGTGCACATCGTTGTCCAGTGTGCACCATCACTGTTGCATATTTGCGGCCTGAGCGGGATCCAGAGCGTTGAGTTTGGGGATGTTGACAGCCAGAGTAACTTGGGTGCAGAGCAGAGGGAGGACTAATGGGTGTGTATGATGGGATAGTGT
Source organism: Rana muscosa (assembly GCA_029206835.1). Lineage (NCBI taxonomy): Eukaryota > Metazoa > Chordata > Amphibia > Anura > Ranidae > Rana > Rana muscosa. The sequence continues at coordinate 168,864,374 of CM055117.1, read as the reverse complement.
GCTGCAATACTACTGGGACTGGTGTGCTGCTGCTGTGGGAAATTAACTATCTGTTGCTAGAGAGACTAAGCCCTGTGGCCTCTTTCATACAGGCCGGATCTGGTTTTCTCAGCAATTGGATTTGTCCATTGATCCCCTGCTGAGCTGAAAGGAGCTGCCAGGTGACAGGTCCGTTTCCGCTCTGCTTATGCAGAGACAAACACAGCCCGCTCTGCTCTATGGACAGTCAAGTGTAAATGGACCAGCTGTCCGTTTACACCCAACTGCCCTCCGATCTGGCCAGATGGAGGGGAATGGATCCCCAGTTTTTTGTTTCCGCTGAATCGGAGGTAGCCAGGTGTAAACCGACATAAGTCAGTTTACATGTGACTGCCCATAGAGGAGAATGGAGGGTCCGATTGGGTCCACCTGAAAAAAGGACAAGCGGACCTGTTTGGACCGATTATGTGAAAGTGGCCATTAGGAACTGACCATACAGCCAGCTAGTAGCCTCACTACTACTATTCTTATGTGTGCCAATGTTACAACTAGGCCCCAACGTTAAATAGTTATGACTAAAGACTGTCCCTTTAGAGCTGCTACACAGAGGCCTTCACTTTTCGCTTATGCTAAGAGGTACCTCTCAGGGGATATTGCACCATATTCTAGCCTTTTTTCTCCTATTGTGCACTCTAGACTAGTTATAATATTACTATTAACATTGCAGATAATGCTTATATGCACTTTTTATTGCTGACTTTGGTGGTTCATTCCAGTCTAGTGATGCAGAACAATAAGAACTCTAAAGCGCTGTACACACGATCGGATTTCCTATGGATTCTAATCCGATGAAGCTGACTTCCATCAGTCATGCCTACACACCATCAGTCAAAAATCCGACCGTCCCAAACGCTGTGACGTAAAACACTCCAACAAGCCGAGAAAAATGTAGTTCAATGCTTCTGAGCATGCGTCGACTTGATTCTGAGCATGCGTGGGTTTTTTGTTCCACACAGACGATCGGAATTTGCTATCGGCTTTTTTCCCATCGGATAAATTTAAAACATGTTCTATTTTTTCTCACCGATGGAAAAAAGACCGATGGGGCCCATACACGATCAGTTTGTCGGATGAGAAAAGTCCATCGGACTGTTTTCATCGGTAAAACCGATCGTGTGTACACAGCATAAGTTTCCATGGCATAGTGATCATACTGTCTAACAGACCTACCTTCTGTGTGTTCATTTATGCTTAAGCCCTGGTTCACACTGGTGCGTTTTGACATGCGATTTGGCATGTCAAATCGCATGTCAAAACGGCGGTATTTGCCGCAAATTGCCGGTAATGACACTGGCCTAATCGGTGCGACGCCGCATCTGCGGCGCTGCACCGATTTCAAAAAGTAGTTTCAGTACTACTTTTTGCGATTTTCGGGCTGCGATTTACATTGACATCTGTGCAGTAACCTGCACAGATGTCCCTGTAATCGCGGCTGAAATCGGGACTGACAGGCAGGAGTGAAATCGTGCGAGTTCAGCTGAACTCGCACGGCTTCACTCCCGCAGCCCAGTGTGAACCTGGGCTAAACCACCATTTATTCAAACCCTTTCCAATACATTGAGTTAATTTACCACTAAACAGTCTTGTGTCTATTACCTGGTGCTAATTCACAGCTGAGTTAAAGGTATCTATACTTGTGTTCTTATAAGTGCTTGCAGTAACTTTCATTCAAACAGGTGTGTCTGAGGTGCTGAGGTTGTTCTTGGATTCAGGATCCAGATCAGAGAATCCAAATTACCAAGCAGCTCCTGTGGGGCTAGCACTACATGATACTAGATAGTTTTAGTACGGAATCCTAAAATGAGTTAAAAATGGGTTAAAATATTTGCTGTGTGCATAGAAGCAACAAAAACTAGTCTGCAAGTCTCAGAGACATTTGTTCATACTGTAGTGACTGGATATTAACCACTTGCCGCCCGCCCACCATCAAATGACGGCTGGGCAGTGCGGCTCTCATTCTGGGCAAGCATCATATGACATCTACGGCTTCCCGGACCTCTAGGGGGCGCGGGCACTTGCGTCACTCGGGAGCCCATGCGCGTGCCCGGCAGCCGTGATGTCAGCCGGGCACCCGGGATTGCCCGGTAACAGAACAGGACCGTGGATCTGTGTGTGTAAACACACAGATCCACATCCTGTCAGGTGAGAGGAGACCGATGTGTGTTCCCAGTACAGAGGAACACCGATTGGTCTCTTCCCCTTGTGAGTCCCCTCCCCCTACAGTTAGAATCACTTCCTAGGTAACACATATAATCCCTTGATCGGCCCCTAGTGTTAACCCCTTCCCTGCCAGTGACATTTATACAGTAATCAGTGCATTGTTATAGCACTAATCGCTGTATAATGGTCCCAAAATAGTGTGAAAAGTGTCCGATATGTCTGCCGCAATATCGTAGTCTCGATAAAAATTGCAGATCGCTGCCATTACTAGTAAAAAAAAATGTTAATAATACAAATGCCATAAATCTATCCCCTATTTTGTAGACGCTATAACTTTTGCGCAAACCAATCAATATACGCTTAGTGTGATTTTTTTCTTTCCAAAAATGTGTAGAAGAATACGTATTGGCCTAAACTGAGGACAATTTTATTTTTATTTTAAAAAGATTGGGATATTTATTATAGCAAAAAGTAAAAAATATTGTGTTTTTTTTTTAAAACTTGTCACTCTTCTTTTTTTTATAGCGCAAGAAATAAAAAACGCAGAAGTGATCAAAAACCACCAATTTCATTTGGGTACAATGTTGCATGACCGCACAATTGTCATTCAAAGCGTGACAGAGCTGGAAGCTGAAAAATGGCTTGGGCAGGGAGGGGGTTTAAGTGCGCTGTATTGAGGTGATTAAAGATCATGATATTTTCTTCAACTCTATAATAAGATGCTCTAGAATATTACTATAATGAGTAATAAGATGTTCTAGACTAGAAAGAAAATTCAAGGAGTTTTGGTGGACACCAGGTCTTACATGGTGTGACTGATCCAACATTAGGCTTAATTTATAAAGCTTTAATACAAAGATCTATAATTTCAGCCATGTGATAGGATTTTTGTCATAATTTTATAAAAAAAACTGAGCTAATGGTGAACAAATAGACCCCATACACGACAGTAAGTGTGCAAAAGCAAAAAAAAAAAAAATATCAAAATCAAAATCTGGCTGTACCATATCCATAAAGATGTAAATAATTACAGAATGTCTGACCCACAAAGACCCTCTGTCAGATGGCATAGTCAAAAATGTAGGTCTCTTCTCAGCCCTTGCCACCTGCTCGGGCATAAGATGTTTATGTATTTTTGACAATAAATAGTGTGGATTTACTGATATTATTTAATATAATGAATTTCTTAATCGGATGCTTCCCAACTTACATTTCAATATTTTGCATGTTTGCCATGCTATTTCATTCCTACATATGAGAGTTTATGTACAGTACATTAGAGGGTAATCTCTGCAGTGATACAGTTGTGCTCATAAGTTTACATACCCTGGCAGAATTTATGATTTCTTGGCCATTTTTCAGAGAATATGAATGATAACACAAAAACATTTATTTCACTCATGATTAGTGTTTGACTGAAGCCATTTATTATCAGTCAACTGTGTTTACTCTTTTTAAATCATAATGACAACAGAAACTACCCAAATGACCCTGATCAAAAGTTTACATACCCCAGTTCCTAATACTGTGTATTGCCCCTTTAACATCAATGACAGCTTGAAGTCTTTTGTGGTATTTGTGGATGAGGCTCTTTATCTTCTCAGATGGTAAAGCTGCCCATTCCTCTTGGCAAAAAGCCTCCAGTTCCTGTAAATTCTTGGGCTGTCTTGCATAATGATATTGAGGTCAGCAGACTGAGATGGCTACTCCAGGATCTTCACTTTATTCTGCTGTAGCCAATGACAGGTCGACTTGGCCTTGTGTTTTGGATCATTGTCATGTTGGAATGTCCAAGTACGTCCCATGCACAGCTTCCTGGCTGATGAATGCAAATGTTCCTTCAGTGTTTTTTGATAACATACTACCTTCATCTTGCCATCAACCAAATTTCCTGTGCATTTGTAGCTCACACATCCCCAAAACATCAGCGATCCACCTCTGTACCTTTCATCATAGGCCTTGTTGACTCCTCTCCAAATGTAGCATATGTGGTTGTGGCCAAATAGCAAAATTTTGGTCTCATTACTCCAAATGACTTTGTGCCAGAAGGCTTGAGGCTTGTCTCTGTGCTGTTTGGCATATTGTAAGTGGGATAATTGGTGACATTGGCGTAGTAATGGCTTTCTTCTGGAGACTTAGCCATGTAGCCCATCTGTCTTCAAGTGCCTCCTTATTGTGCATCTTGAAACAGCCACACCACATGTTTTCAGAGAGTCCTGTATTTCACCTGAAGTTACCGTGTATACTCGAGTATAAGCCCACTTTTTCAGCACATTTTTTATGCTGAAAAAGCCCCCCTCGGCTTATACTCAAGTCTCCCGCTGTGTCATGCTGTCTTAACTGTAGTCAGCGGCCGTTGCCGGGTGTACTGTGCATGCGCGAGCGCGTCCACAAGAACATCTTTCTTGGTGTGTGATAGGGGATTATCGCGCGTTAAACTAAGGCTGCGCTTGCGCGGTGCGGCAGCTAGTGGAGTTGGTGTATTTGATGGGTTGACGACGTGCAGCAGAAAGAAGTTCTCGTGGACGCGCTCGCACATGCGCAGTACACCCAGTTGGAGAATTTGATAAGTTGGAACTTTTGAAAGAACACCGCCGACTGCAGTTGCATGACACAGAGGGAGATCAAAGGTACATAAGGCTGCAGATGGGCACTGATGAGACTGGTAGGCACAGTGAGGCTGCAGATGGGCACTGATGAGACTGGTGGGCACAGTAAAGCTGCAGATGGGCACTGATGAGACAAGTGGGCACACTGAGGCTGCAGATGGGCACAGTGAGGTTGCAGATGGGCACAGTGAGGCTGCAAATGGGCACAGTGAGGCTGCAGATGAGCATTGCTGACCGTCTTTTCCACTTACAATAGCTGCTGCATTTCCCACCCTAGGCTTATACTGAAGTCAATACGTTTTCCCAGTTTTTTGTGGTAAAATTAGGTGCCTTGGCTTATATTCGGGTCGGCTTATACTCGCATATATACAGTATTTGTGGGTTTTTCTTTGCATCCTGAACAATTTTCCTGGCAGTTGTGGCTGAAATTTTAGTTGGTCTACCTGACCATGGTTTGGTTTCAACATAACCCCTCATTTTCCACTTTTTAGAGTTTGAACACTGCTCATTGGCATTCTCAATTCCTTGGAAATCTTTATATATCTCTTTCCTGTTTTATACAGTTCAACTACCTTTTCCTGCAGATCCTTTGACAATTCTTTTGCTTTCCCCATGACTCAGAATTCAGAAACATCAGTGTAGCACTGGTTGAAAGATACAAGGGTCTGTCAGGAGTCCAGAAACTCATTGACCTTTTATACACACACACTAATAACAAGCAAACAGATCACAGGTGAGGATGGTTACCTTTAATAGCTATTCAAACCCCTTTGTGTCAACTTGTGTGCATATTATCAGGCCAAAATCACCAGGGTATGTAAACTTTTGATCAGGGTAATTTGGGTAGTTTCTGTTGCCATTATGATTTAAAAAGAGTAAACACAGTTGATTGATAATAAATGGCTACAGCCAAAATACTAACCATGAGTGAAAGAAAAGTTTTTATGTTATCATTCATATTCTCTGTAAAATGGCCAAGAAATCATAAATTCTGCCAGGGTATGTAAACTTATGAGCATGACTGTATATTAATACAACTGGTCACAACCAATTGTTAAAGACAGTGATGGCTATAGCAGTCGCTACCAATAATCGCAAGAGAATCCAGTAGGCTGGTTGTACCCAAGTTGATCGATTGCTCAACTTGGTACATTCAGCCTGCCCATTAACGGCCAAAATTCAAACCGTGTATGGCCGGCCTAACAAAGATGTCTAATCAACTGATTGCACTGCACTGTCTTATCCTCATTAATTGGTATGGCAGTGTGATAAGATTCAGACAAACACACATAATTGGATTAGATTGGCAGATAGGATTTCCTTTGTGTTTTAATACCATGGCCTTGCACATAGAATTTTACTTATCTTAAGCAGCACTGGCATATTTTGAGAAATAATTAAAGGTTATTGGATCAATATAGATAAAAATGTTACCTGCTTTGTGATCTAAATAATAAAATGTCCTTGTGGACTCTGTTACGTAGGAAAACTACTCAGCAGGTTAAAGAAAGGATTGCGCAACATAAATATGCTACGAGAGATAAACATATTTAACAACCATTAGCAAGATATTTTGTGGTTCATACCATACTGTGTGCCAACCATGAAGGTAAAAAACCTGTGTGCAGCTGCTCCCCCCAGCCCCCCCCAATCCTTACCTGAGCCCCCTCCAATCCAGCGATGTTCACGATAGGCTCGGCTGAATGAGGACTCTCCTTCCTTAATGGCTGAGGCAACATTGGCTCCCACTGCTGTCAATCATAGCCAGTGAGCCAATAACGAGAGAGCGGGGGGCTCTGTGAGTCTTATAGACGCATAGAGCAGCAGCTCTAAAGCGAGCACGCAGCACTGCCCCCAAGGCAAGCGGCTTTCTCTGGAGGCACTGCTTGAGGGGGGAGGAGCCAAGAGCGCTGGGGGACACGAAAAGAAGAGTATTGGAGCTGCTCTGTTCAAAACCACTGCACAGAGCACATAAGTATAACATGTTTGTCTTTTTTCTTTTTTTTTAAACAAAGCTTTAATATCACTTTAAGCAAACTGTAGGTTCATGTGTTTCCGCAGGTACGTTCTTGATGCATTGTTGATGCATTCCTGTGCAGTTTTTCCCCTCTTTTTTTCCTTCTTCTCAATTGAGGACATGTGCCTTCTAGTGTGTTTTTGATGTGTGTTGATGAAAACAAATTCTACTTTTTCTACTTTTGCACTGCGCTAGTGTGAACTAGGACCATTGGAATCCGTGTTTAAAGAATAAAAATGCACTGGTGTGAACCAGCCCTTAGAAAGTGCAGCAAGTAATCAACAAAAGTTGGGACACCTGTAGGAATTGTTAGCATAAACTTTCAAGTCTATGGGCCCTTTCACACATGCGGACCGTATGTCCGTTTTTCATCCATCCATTTTCGGATGAAAAACGGACATACATGTATCCCTATGGGATAGCGGGTGTCAGCGGATGAACATCCACTGACACCCGATCTCATCAGTGTCCGCTAAAAATTATATTTTTCCATCCGTCTATGGATCGGATCGGTTCATCCGATTTCCCCATAGAGGAGAGCGGAGATCAGACAGGGCAGTCCCTGCACAGTGTGCAGGGACCGCCCTGTCATCTGCCGGCTCAGCGGGGATCAACGGAGCGATCCCCACTGAGCAAGCGGATATTAAAGGAATGGATCAACGCGGGATCCGGCTGTGTGAAAGGACCCTTAGGGCCAATTCATACTATGTGCCGTGACAGACGTTTTACTGCATGTGGTCTGTCACTACAGGCAATGATGTATCCTGGCCTAGGCCAACAAGGCCCAGGCCTAGGACAGCACTTTGCAGGGGGAAGCACAGAAAGTGTCCCCGCCGGCTTGCGCTACACTGTTAGTGTAGTGCCAGTCTGATGGGGCGGACTGGGCTGAGAGGCAAATTAGTCTAGCGCCCATATAAATTTTGGATAAAGTAAGGGAGAGTTATAGCCCCTGTCAGTTTATTTTTTACCATCCCTGTCCCATTGCAGAGATTTCCCTTCACTTCCTGCCCCATAGCCAAACAGGAAGTGAGAGGAAATCTATGCAAATTAAGGGAATGAATCCACCCCCCCCTCCAGGCCCTCAGAACTAGTGCCCCCACTCGAAAATTTCAGGGCGTGTCTTAAACAGGAGGGGGTGTGGCCTTGACAGGAAGGGGTGGGTCATATTTAAATTAGGGGGTGCACGCATTTAGTCAGGCCTAGGGCAGCTTAAAACCTAAATACACTACTGAATACAGGGACACACAGGAAACAATTGTTTCCTATGTGTCCCATTCATACTGCAATGCGGCCTATCACTGCGCTAAAATGCAGACATGTTGCATAATATTGCAGTGCACCGGCCCAGATTGCACTGCAATGTCAGGCAGCGCAGCTAGGGTTGCCACCTCCAGAGGCGTTGCCAGGGGGGAGCGGCGGGTGCGGGCCGCACCCGGGTGACACCCGCCAGAGGGGTGACACCCGACCCGTCACGGCGCTTGATCGAGAGAGGCGCCGCGGCTCTCTCCTCTTCCTCCTTCCCCTGTGCACTCCCGCTCCTGTATCTCCTTCCTCCCCGCAATGTTCGGGGAGGGAGGAGGAGTAAAAATTGTGTTGTGAGGCAGACAGCCCTGGAGTGCCATTGTGCACGGCGCCCGCATGTCCTCCGGGAACCGGCACTGCAATCGCTGGTGCTGGCTGCCTATCACAACAATTAAACCCCACAGAACGACGGAGCCTAGGCTCCTCCTCCACACTGACAGTACATATCAGGAGGAGGAGCCTAGGAGGAGGAGGAGGAACATCCATGTGGACAGAGCGCGCTGATCTGAGGTCTGTGACTGTAGCGAAGGGAGGAGGGGATTGTACAGAGAGGGGGGGATTGTACAGAGGGGGTTACATTAGAGGGATTGTACAGAGAGGGGGGGATTGCACAAAGGGGGTTACATTAGAGGGATTGTACAGAGAGGGGGGGGATTGCACAGAGGGGGTTACATTAGAGGGATTGTACAGAGAGGGGGGGATTGAACAGAGGGGGGTTACATTAGAGGGATTGTACAGAGAGGGGGAATTGTACAGAGAGGGGGGATTGAACAGAGGGGGGTTACATTAGAGGGATTGTACAGAGAGGGGGGATTGTACAGAGAGGGGGGATTGCACAGAGGGGGGTTACATTCGAGGAATTGTACAGAGAGGGGGGGATTGTACAGAGGGGGGTTACATTAGAGGGATTGTACAGAGAGGGGGGATTGTACAGAGGGGGGTTACATTAGAGGGATTGTACAGAGAGGGGGAATTGTACAGAGAGGGGGGATTGCACAGAGGGGGTTACATTAGAGGGATTGTACAAAGAGGGGGGATTGTACAGAGAGGGGGGATTGTACAGAGAGGGGGGATTGCACAGAGGGGGTTACATTAGAGGGATTGTACAGAGAGGGGGGGATTGTACAGAGGGGGGTTACATTAGAGGGATTGTACAGAGAGGGGGGGATTGAACAGAGGGGGGTTACATTAGAGGGATTGTACAGAGAGAGGGGGGGTTACATTAGGGGGATTGCACAGAGGGGGGGGTTAAATTAGGGGTATAGCACAGAGGGGGTGTTACGTTAGGGGGATTGCACAGGGGGATACATTGGGGAGATTGCACAGGGGTTACATTAGGGGGATTGCACAGAGGGAGGGTTACATCTGGGGGATTGTACAGAATCAGGGGGGGTTACATTAGGGGGATTGCACAGAGGGGGGTTACATTAGGGGGATTGCATAGAGGGGGGTTACATCTGGGAGATTGTACAGAATGGGGGGTACATTAGGGGGATTGCACAGAGGGGGTGTTACATTAGGGGGATTGCACGGGGGGATACATTGGGGAGATTGCACAGGGGCTACATTAGGGGGATTGCAGGGGGGTTCCATTAGGGGGATTGTACAAAGGGGGGAATGCAGAGGGGTTCCATTAGGGGGATTACACACGGGGAGAGCTGTGCTTATGCTCTAGCCTGCTCAGTGCCCCAGATTGAACAGTGACGGGGGGGGGGGGGGTGACACCAAATTTTACCGCACCAGGTGACACCAACCCTAGTGACGCCACTGACATTAGAGGGATTGTACAGAGAGGGGGGGATTGCACAGAGGGGGTTACATTAGAGGGATTGTACAGAGAGGGGGGGATTGAACAGAGGGGGATTACATTAGAGGGATTGTACAGAGAGGGGGGATTGTACAGAGAGGGGGGATTGCACAGAGGGGGGTTACATTCGAGGAATTGTACAGAGAGGGGGGGATTGTACAGAGGGGGGTTACATTAGAGGGATTGTACAGAGAGGGGGGATTGTACAGAGGGGGGTTACATTAGAGGGATTGTACAGAGAGGGGGAATTGTACAGAGAGGGGGGAATGCACAGAGGGGGTTACATTAGAGGGATTGTACAGAGAGGGGGGATTGTACAGAGAGGGGGGATTGCACAGAGGGGGTTACATTAGAGGGATTGTACAGAGGGGGGGGGTTGTACAGAGGGGGGTTACATTAGAGGGATTGTACAGAGAGGGGGGGATTGAACAGAGGGGGGTTACATTAGAGGGATTGTACAGAGAGGGGGGATTGTACAGAGAGGGAGGGATTGTGCAGAGAGGAGGGGGGGGGATTGCACAGAGGGGGGTTACATTAGAGGGATTGTACAGAGAGGGGGAATTGTACAGAGATGGGGAATTGCACAGAGGGGGGTTACATTAGAGGGATTGTACAGAGAGGGGGGGATTGAACAGAGGGGGGTTACATTAGAGGGATTGTACAGAGAGGGGGGATTGTACAGAGAGGGGGGATTGCACAGAGGGGGGTTACATTAGAGGAATTGTACAGAGAGGGGGGATTGTACAGAGAGGGGGGATTGCACAGAGGGGGGCTACATTAGAGGGATTGTACAGAGAGGGGGGATTGCACAGAGAGGGGCTACATTAGAGGGATTGTACAGAGAGGGGGGGATTGCACAGAGGGGGGTTACATTAGGGGGATTGTACAGAGAGAGGGGGGGTTACATTAGGGGGATTGCACAGAGGGGGGTTACATTAGGGGTATAGCACAGAGGGGGTGTTACGTTAGGGGGATTGCACAGGGGGATACATTGGGGAGATTGCACAGGGGTTACATTAGGGGGATTGCACAGAGGGAGGGTTACATCTGGGGGATTGTACAGAATCAGGGGGGGTTACATTAGGGGGATTGCACAGAGGGGGGTTACATTGGGGGGATTGCATAGAGGGGGGTTACATCTGGGGGATTGTACAGAATGGGGGGGTACATTAGGGGGATTGCACAGAGGGGGTATTACATTAGGGGGATTGCACGGGGGGATACATTGGGGAGATTGCACAGGGGCTACATTAGGGGGATTGCAGGGGGGTTCCATTAGGGGGATTGTACAAAGGGGGGAATGCAGAGGGGTTCCATTAGGGGGATTACACACGGGGAGAGCTGTGCTTATGCTCTAGCCTGCTCAGTGCCCCAGATTGAACAGTGACGGGGGGGGGGGGGGTGACACCAAATTTTACCGCACCAGGTGACACCAACCCTAGTGACGCCACTGACATTAGAGGGATTGTACAGAGAGGGGGGGATTGCACAGAGGGGGTTACATTAGAGGGATTGTACAGAGAGGGGGGGATTGAACAGAGGGGGGTTACATTAGAGGGATTGTACAGAGAGGGGGGATTGTACAGAGAGGGGGGATTGCACAGAGGGGGGTTACATTCGAGGAATTGTACAGAGAGGGGGGGATTGTACAGAGGGGGGTTACATTAGAGGGATTGTACAGAGAGGGGGGATTGTACAGAGGGGGGTTACATTAGAGGGATTGTACAGAGAGGGGGAATTGTACAGAGAGGGGGGAATGCACAGAGGGGGTTACATTAGAGGGATTGTACAGAGAGGGGGGATTGTACAGAGAGGGGGGATTGCACAGAGGGGGTTACATTAGAGGGATTGTACAGAGGGGGGGGATTGTACAGAGGGGGGTTACATTAGAGGGATTGTACAGAGAGGGGGGGATTGAACAGAGGGGGGTTACATTAGAGGGATTGTACAGAGAGGGGGGATTGTACAGAGAGGGAGGGATTGTGCAGAGAGGGGGGGGATTGCACAGAGGGGGGTTACATTAGAGGGATTGTACAGAGAGGGGGAATTGTACAGAGATGGGGAATTGCACAGAGGGGGGTTACATTAGAGGGATTGTACAGAGAGGGGGGGATTGAACAGAGGGGGGTTACATTAGAGGGATTGTACAGAGAGGGGGGATTGTACAGAGAGGGGGGATTGCACAGAGGGGGGTTACATTAGAGGAATTGTACAGAGAGGGGGGATTGTACAGAGAGGGGGGGATTGCACAGAGGGGGGCTACATTAGAGGGATTGTACAGAGAGGGGGGATTGCACAGAGAGGGGCTACATTAGAGGGATTGTACAGAGAGGGGGGGATTGCACAGAGGGGGGTTACATTAGGGGGATTGTACAGAGAGAGGGGGGGTTACATTAGGGGGATTGCACAGAGGGGGGGTTACATTAGGGGTATAGCACAGAGGGGGTGTTACGTTAGGGGGATTGCACAGGGGGATACATTGGGGAGATTGCACAGGGGTTACATTAGGGGGATTGCACAGAGGGAGGGTTACATCTGGGGGATTGTACAGAATCAGGGGGGGTTACATTAGGGGGATTGCACAGAGGGGGGTTACATTAGGGGGATTGCATAGAGGGGGGTTACATCTGGGGGATTGTACAGAATGGGGGGGTACATTAGGGGGATTGCACAGAGGGGGTATTACATTAGGGGGATTGCACGGGGGGATACATTGGGGAGATTGCACAGGGGTTACATTAGGGGGATTGCAGGGGGGTTCCATTAGGGGGATTGTACAAAGGGGGGAATGCAGAGGGGTTCCATTAGGGGGATTACACACGGGGAGAGCTGTGCTTATGCTCTAGCCCAGTGCAGGCCCAAGACATTGTGCTGCCTGGTACCAAGAATTAAATGCTGCCCCCCCCCCCCAAAAAAAAATCACGCCCACCAAATACCCCACATTCATTATTTTATATCATGATAACTAAAGTGGACCTGTCATGGCTCTATACATGTAAAGGAGTATAAAAGGACCTGTGCGTGGCTGGTGGCCGCGATCGCTCCAGAGAGCCAGAACGGGGATCTGTTAATGTAAACAGACAGATCCCTATTCTGACAGGGGAGGAGAGACAGATCTGCTCTTCCTAGTGATTAGGAACAGAGATCTCTCTCCTCCTACAGTCAGTCCCATCCCCCCAGTTAGAAACACCTCCCAGGGAACACATTTAACCCCTTTCCTGCCAGTGACATTTACACATTAATCAGTGTATTTTTATAGCACAGATCGCTGTATAAATGTCACTGGTCCCAAAAAAGTGTCAAAAGTGTCTAATCTGTCCACCGCAATGTCACAGTCTAGCTAAAAATCGCAGATCACCAGACCCCGCTACACTAGTAAAAAAAAAATAATAATAATAAAAATGCCATAAATCTATCCTCTATTTTGTAGACGGTATAACTTTTGCGCGAACTAATCAATATACACATTGCATTTTTTTTACCAAACATATGTAGAAGAATACATATCGACCTAAACTGATCAAGAAATGTTTATTTTTATTTTATTATGCTCCACTAGACCCTAGTCTCTTTATTGGCTACAGCCCTTAACCCTTCATGGATTTGCTTTTGGAATTAACTCTTCACGGACTATGTTGTGTTCTTTTTGGACTCTGCATTAGTTTTCTTTTTAATTTAATTTTTCATATATTAATTTTTCACATTTCAAGGTTTAACATTTATTTCACACATGGTTTTAACCACATAGCGCTGCACATTTTTTGAACACATGTGACCTATCTGACCCCTACACTGACCCCCTGACACACCTACGTGACACATGCACTGATCCACCTGACTCCTACTTCCTGCACTACTCACATTACACTGACCCACCTGACCTACATGACCATTACCCTGACCCCTACCCTGACCCCTACCCTGACCCCTACCCTACTCACATTACACTGACCCACCTGACTCCTACTTCCTGCACTACTCACATTACACTGACCCACATGACCATTACCCTGACCCCTACACTGACCCCTACCCTGACCCCTACCCTGACCCCTACACTGACCCCTACACTGACCCCTACTTCCTGAACTACTCACATTACACTGACCCACCTGACTCCTACTTCCTGCACTACTCACATTACACTGACCCACATGACCATTACCCTGACCCCTACACTGACCCCTACCCTGACCCCTACACTGACCCCTACTTCCTGAACTACTCACATTACACTGACCCACCTGACCTACATGACCATTACACTGACCCCTACACTGACCTACCTGACACCTACACTGACCTACCTGACACCTACCTCACTCCTACATCCTGCACTACTCACATTACACTGACCTGACAGCAACACTGACTATTACACTGACTGACACATACACTGACCCACCGACCTTACACCTACACTGACCTACTACACAGACCCACCTGACTCCTACAGTAGGAGTCCTACTTCCTGCAGTACTCACACCCGACCCCCTCCCCACAGCTCGGTGCGAATCCATCCTTTGAGTCCTCCTTACCTTTGTCTGCTCTTCACCAGGACTCTCCTCCGGACCTCAGCACTGGATGTGCAGAACTGCTTTGGCGTCCCAACTTCCCCCCAGCGCCATCCACCCGCAGCCCGCTCCATGGTGTCAGACGCTGCACGCCTGCACCTCCATGATCCCATCTCCACCGCGCCGTAACAAAGCAGAGGGACAGGCGGAGGCGAAGACAGCTCACACTTCCAGTGCTTGTCTCTCGCCACCATGTTCGTGTTTCCCGGCGCACTGTGATTGGGCGTATGGCGGTCATGTGCGGAGGCGGGACTTCTAGAGCGATCGCTGACAGGCCAGCCCCACGCCGCACATGACCCCCATTCGTCCAATCACAGGGCGCCGGACACTAAACATGGCGGCTGGAAAATCGGGGACACAGGAAAGGAAAATCAGTAGGAGACACGGAATGTCGCTGGCTGACGGGCGGCAATTTGCCGCCCCCCTTAAAGTGCCGCCTGGGACCGGGGTACCATCGGGTCCCATGGTAGGGCCGGCCCTGCTCTAGCCTGCTCAGTGCCCCAGATTGAACAGTGACGGGGGGGTGACACCAAATTTTACCGCACCAGGTGACACCAACCCTAGTGACGCCACTGGCCACCTCATCCCTTTAAACCTGAACACATATCAATTACACAGGTTCTGAGGCCAATTTAATGCAGATAAGGCACCAAGTGAGTTTAACCACTTCAATACAGGTCATTTTCACCCCCTTCTTGCCCAGACCAATTTTTAGTTTTCAGCGTTGTCACGCTTTGAATGACATGCGCGGTCATGCAACACTGTACCCAAAGGAAATCTTTGTTTTTTTCCCACAAATAGAGCTTTCGTTTGGTGGTATTTGATCACCTCTTCGGATTTTATTTTTTGCGCTATAAACAAAAGAAGAGAGACAATTTTGAAAAAAGCACAATATTTTTTACTTTTTGATTTAATAAATATCACATTTAAAAAAAATATATTTTTTTTCCTCGGTTTAGGCTCATATATATTCTTCTACATATTTTTGGTAAAAAAATTGCAATAAGCATATATTGATTGGTTTGCGCAAAAGTTATAGCGTCTACAAAATAGGGGATAGTTTTATTGCATTTTTTTTCTTTACTAGTAATGGCAGCGATCTGCGATTTTTATTGTGACCGTGACATTGCGACGGACATATCCTACACTTTTGACACATTTTTGGGACCATTCGCACTTCTACAGCGATTAGTGCTATAAAACTGCACTGATTACTGTGTAAATGTGACTGGCAGTGAAGGGGGTTAACACTAGGGGGCGCTGAAGGGGTTAAATATGTTCCCTAGTGAGTGATTCTAACTGTAGGGGGAGGGGACTCACAAGGGGAGGAGACCGATCTGTGTTCCTCTGTACTGGGAACACACATCGGTCTCCTCACACACACAGATCCACACTCCTGCCGTGATCACGGGCAATCGCGGGTGCCCGGCGGACATCGCGGCCGCCGGGCACGCGCACCGGGTCCCGAGCGATGCCGTGGGCGCGCGCCCCCTAGCAACAGGGAAGCACAGGACATCATATGACGTCCACCCGGAGGAAGACAAGGTTCCTGCCGATGTCATTTTACAATGGCTCGGTAAGGAACTGGTTAATTAGCACCTTAATATGCCACAGAACCTGTGTAATTAATATGTGTTCGGTTTTAAAGGAATGAGGTGGCAACCCTAAGCGCAGCACATCTTGCAGCGCTTTGTACAAGTCAAATAAAGCTGATACAAAACAAACAAAAAAAAAGGACGGTGCGGTGCACTAAATCATGCAACACACTGCCCCCTAGCCAGCCGGCAACGTAAAGGTTCCAGAACACTGAATGTCTGCAGCTGCTCTGCGATTTAACAGTATTTTAATGTGAATTGGCCCTTCATTTACTTACATTGCTGCAGGTGACTGACATGTGCTTCAGCTCTCTGGCTCCTCCTCTTTTTCCAGTGAGAAGGTTCTGGAAGAGAGGCAGGGCAGTGTGCTGAAGTGGCATGGGGTGTATTTGGGAGCCCTGACCAATCCCCAACTAGGATTGACAGGGGGCAGGCCTTCTATATATACCCATGGTCAGCCTGTTGTAGGAGTAGTTGTCAGGTGGAAGAACTGAGATGATAGCGTGTTAGGCTGTGGTTGCCCTTGAGGGACCCCCTTTCTGGGGGGGGGGTGACCTCGGGCCTGAAGCTCGGGAGCTTGGAGGGAGCCTCTCTTTACACGGTCATTGAGAGGTGTCCTGGAGCAGGAGCAGGAGGAAGACAGTGGGGAACACGGCCAGTAAAGTCATTCAGGAGGGATCCATGCCGTGAGTAGTGATGAGCCGAACACCCCCGGGTTCGGTTCGCACCAGAACCCGTGAACGGACCGAAAGTTCGTACGAACATTAGAACCCTATTAAATACAATGGATGCGAACGTTCGAATTCTAAAGTGCTAATTATAACAACTATTATGCATGTTATTGTCCTAAAAAGGGTTTGGGAACCCGGGTTGTGCACCAGGGGACATGTATCAATGCAAAAAGAAGTTTTAAAAACGGTCGTTTTTCGGGAGCAGTCATTTTAATGATGCATAAAGTGAAAAAAAAAAAGTCAAATATTCCTTTAAATATCGTACCTGGGGGGTGTCTAAAGTATGCCTGTGAAGTGCCACGTGTTTCCCGTGTTTAGAACTGTCCCTGCACAAAATGACACTTCTAAAGGAAAAAAAAGCCATTTAAAACTGCTTGCGGCTTTAATGTAATGTCTGGTCCCGGTAATATGGATGAAAATCTTTAAGAAAAATGGCATAGCTACCCCATGACCCCCCCCCCCCCCCCTACCCCAGCCCATTACCAGCCCCTTTGGGTCTTGTATGGATATTAAGGGGAACCCCGCACATAAAATAAAAAAGGCCCTATATACTCTGAACAGCCCTATACAGGCGGTGCATACAAGACAGGGACTGTAGGTTTGTTCTTATGTAGAATCTGTTTGTAATTTTGAACAGGTACATTGTTTAAGTGTAGCTCCAGCCCAAAAATCTATTTTTAAACTTTTTGGAAAACATAGGTAAGGGTTATCACCCCTGTAACATTTGTTTTGCTGTCTGTGCCCCTGTTCAGAACATTTCACCTCACTTTCCGTCCCAATGACAACTGTTTTTGAAATGTGGTGTTTTTCTTGAAACAAGGATTGCTGATAAAGCATCAGTACAGAGGAGACACCTTTCTCCCATATTAATTCTTACAGGAGAGAATTTTCCTTCCAAGGGGTAGATTTCCTCTCACTTCCTGTTGTCTTCTTGCGTTTGCAAGTAGGAGTCGTTTGTAAGTTGGATGTTTGAAAGTAGGGGCCTGCCGTATATACTCTGCAGAAATAGGCCCCTTAGTTGTTGGTGTTGGCACAACACTGTAAGCACTCACAGTTACTCTTGGTTGGTGCTGGAACGCCCTGCTGTCAACTATTATATCAGGAATTGTAATTACATATAATTGTTGAACAGTGGTAGTAAAAATTGGGCCTTTGATGGTGGTGCTGGTGCCACAACACTGTAAGCCCTGACAGTTACTCTTGGTGGGTGCAGCAATGGGCCCTGCTGTGAATTATTAGATCAAGAATTGTAATTGCATGCCCCTGTTGAACAGGGGCTGAAAAATTGGGCCTTAGGCACTGGTGGCACAACACTACAACCCCTCACAGATACTGTACTTGGAGCACAGCAATGAGCCCTATGGCAAATTATTGCTAAAAAAATTGTAATTACACGCCCCTGTAAAACAGGGGCTGAAAAATTGGGCCTTAGCCACTGGTGGCGGCACCCATAAACAAAAATGATCTTCCAAGCTATCATCATCAATAGGGATGAGCTTCGAGTTCGAGTCGAACTCATGTTCGACTCGAACATTGCCTGTTCGCCCGTTCGCCGAACAGCGAACAAATTGGGGTGTTCGCGGCAAATTCGAAAAATCTATGGGAGAAATCTAAAGTGCTAATTATAAAGGCTTATATGCAAGTTATTGTCCTAAAAAGTGTTTGGGGACCCGGGTCCTGCCCCAGGGGACATGTATCAATGCAAAAAGAAGTTTTAAAAACGGCCGTTTTTTCGGGAGCAGTGATTTTAATAATGCTTAAAATGAAACAATAAAAGTGAAATATTCCTTTAAATTTCGTACCTGGGGGGTGTGTATGATATGCATGTAAAGTGGCGCATGTTTCCCGTGCTTAGAACTGTCCCTGCAAAAAGTGTCATTTTTGAAAGAAAAAAATGCATTTAAAACTGACTCGCGGCTATTAATGAATTGTCGGCTCCCGGCAATACATACAAAAGTCATTGATAAAAAAAAAAAAAAAAGCGTGGGGGTCCCCCAGAATTCAATTACCAGGCCCTTCAGGTCTGGAATGGATATTAAGGGGAACCCCGCCGCAAATAAAAAAAAATTGACGTGGGGTTCCCCCAAATATCCATTCCAGGCCCTTCAGATCTGGCATGGATTTTAAGGGGAACTCCACCCCAAATTAAAAAAAAATGGCGTGGAGTCCCCCTAAAAATCCATACCAGACCCCTTATCCGAGCATGCAACCTGGCCGGCCGCAGGGGAAAAGGGGGGGACGAGAGAGCGGCCCCCCCTCCCTCCTGAACCGTACCAAGCCACATGCCCTCAACATGGGGAGGATGTCCCCATGTTGATGGGGACAAGGGCCTCATCCCCACAACCCTTGCCCGGTGGTTGTGGGGGTCTGCGGGCGGGGGGCTTATCGGAATCTGGAAGACCCCTTTAACAAAGGGGACCCCCAGATCCCGGCCCCCCCCCATGTGAATTGGTAAGGGGTACATTGTACCCCTACCATTTCACGAAGAAAGCGTAAAAAAATGTTTAAAAAAACACACAAACACCTTGAAAAAGTCCTTTATTTAAAAACAAAAAAACAAAACATTCCAGCGGTGAAATCCAGTGTCCCGCGGCGATCCCGATGTCCAGCGCTGTCCGTCATTGGTTGTGCCTGAGCGGACCTGATGGGGAACTCCCTCTCAGTATTTTAAATGTATAGACCCGCCCCTTCTAAAGTTCCCCATCAGGTCCGCTCAGCGGACCAGATGCAGAACATGAGAAGGGGCGGGTCTATACATGTATTACCAAAGTGAGAGCAGTTCCCCATCAGGTCCGCCTCCTCGGTATGTCAGACCCGCCTACGTCATTGGCTTGAGCGGGGAACTTCCTTCACTATGTAAATTTAAATTTACATAGTGAAGGAAGTTCCCCGCTCAAGCCAATGACGTAGGCGGGTCTGACATACCGAGGGGGCGGACCTGATGGGGAACTGCTCTCACTTTGGTAATACATGTATAGACCCGCCCCTTCTCATGTTCCGCATCTGGTCCGCTGAGCGGACCTGATGGGGAACTTTAGAAGGGGCGGGTCTATACATTTAAAATACTGAGAGGGAGTTCCCCATCAGGTCCGCTCAGGCACAACCAATGAAGGACAGCGCTGGACATCGGGATCGCCGCGGGACACTGGATTTCACCGCTGGAATGTTTATTTATTTATTTTTTTTTCTTTCAGACAGTTCTAAGCACGGGAAACATGCGCCACTTCACATGCATATCATACACACCCCCCAGGTACGAAATTTAAAGGAATATTTCACTTTTATTTTTTCATTTTAAGCATTATTAAAATCACTGCTCCCGAAAAAACGGCCGTTTTTAAAACTTCTTTTTGCATTGATACATGTCCCCTGGGGCAGGACCCAGGTCCCCAAACACTTTTTAGGACAATAACTTGCATATTAGCCTTTATAATTAACACTTTAGATTTCGAACGTTCGAGTCCATTGTATTTAATAGGGTTCTAAAGTTTACACGAACATTTTGTCTGTTCGCAGGTTCTGGTGCGAACCGAACAGGGGGGTGTTCGGCTCATCCCTGATCATCAATCGTATCATTGAGGACTCGGAGGAGGAGGATAGCCAGTCAACATAACAGCACAGGCACTCAGCATCAGCATCAGTCTTGAAGGGATGTGACATGTTAAAATCAATTAGTCTGTTATATCAGCATCAGGTGTGTGGTAGCTGGTGGTGATCCAAGACTGGTTCATCTTGATGAAAGTCAGTCGATCAACCGAGTCGGTGGACAGGCGCACCCTGTGATCCGTGACAAATCCTCCAGCAGCACTGAATGTGCGTTCCGAAAGAACGCTGGATGCAGGACAGGCCAGTAGCTCAATTGCATACTGTGCAAGCTCTGCCCAGTGATCCATCCTCAAGACCCAGTAAGCCAGAGGATTTTCGGTGGGGAAGGTGTCCAAGTCTGACCTTGCCCCTAGATATTCCTGCACCATGTTTATCAGACGCTGGCGATGGTTGCTGGAACCGATCATACTTTGGGGCTGCGGACTAAAGAATTGTCTGAACGCATCGGTCAGACGGCCACCTTCCCCACCGCTCCTTCTTTGACTGGCCGAAGCC
The DNA here is from genome assembly GCA_029206835.1 of Rana muscosa. Lineage (NCBI taxonomy): Eukaryota > Metazoa > Chordata > Amphibia > Anura > Ranidae > Rana > Rana muscosa. Next base: position 168,843,439 of record CM055117.1, on the reverse strand, counting down.
TCAGCAACTCGTTGTCCAGGACCAGGAGTTTGTAACCTCCCAGTCTCTGGGAACGCGTTGCACAGACCTTTCTGCAAGGCCTCCCGGAGTTGTCTCATCCTCTGCTCCCTCTGCGACGGTAACATAAGGTCCGCAACCTTACCCTTGTACCGTGGATCAAGGAGAGTGGCCAGCCAGTAATGGTCCCTCTCCTTGATCCGAAGAATACGAGGATCCTTCCGCAGACTTTGCAGGATCAGGGAGGCCATGCAGAGTAGGTTTGCTGAGGCATTCGCTCCGGAGTCCTCTGGGTCACTAAGGACGACATGATCCGCAGCCACCTCCTCCCAGCCACGTACAAGTCCACTGGTTTCTTGGGACTGTAAATCATCCCTAAAAGACTGCTGCTGATGATGCTGAGTGCCAGCCTCCACCTCCATGCTGACACAATCCTCCTCCTCCTCCTCCTCCTCCTCCTCTTCCTGTGCGATGGGTGGGACAGAAGGAACACTGTCTGGGTAAAGGGGGCCTTGAGAGGCAAGGAAGTCCTCCTCTTCCTGCCTCTGTTCTGCCTCAAGTGCCCTGTCCATTATTCCACGCAGCGTGTGCTCCAACAGGTGGACAAGAGGTACAGTGTCACTGATGCATGCACTGTTACTGCTCACCATCCTCGTGGCCTCCTCAAATGGTGCCAGGACAGTGCATGCATCCCTGATCATGCCCCACTGGCGTGGAGAAAAAAAAACAAGCTCCCCTGACCCTGTCCTGGTGCCATAGTCGCACAGGTACTCATTGATGGCCCTCTGCTGCGTGTGCAGCCGCTGCAGCATGGCCAACGTTGAGTTCCACCTGGTGGGCATGTCACATATAAGGCGGTTCTTGGGCAGGTTCAACTCCTTTTGCAGCTCAGCCAGGCGAGCACTGGCATTATAAGATCTGCGGAAATGCACACAGACTTTCCTGGCCTGCCTCAGGACATCCTGTAAGCCCGGGTACCTGCCCAAGAACCGCTGCACCACCAGGTTAAGGATGTGAGCCACACAGGGCACATGGGTCAGTTGTCCCTGTCGGAGGGCGGAGAGGAGGTTGGTGCCATTGTCGCAAACCACCATTCCTGGCTTAAGCTGGCGTGGCGTCAACCACCTCTCGGCCTGGCCCTGCAGAGCAGACAGGACCTCTGCCCCAGTGTGGCTTCTGTCCCCCAAACACACCAGCGCAAGCACGGCATGGCATCTTTTTGCCTGCGTACTTGCGTAGCCCCTTGAACGGCTACGGAGCACCGCTGGTTCAGAGGACAAACCACAGGAAGAGGCCATGGAGGAAGAAGAAGAGGAGGGGGTGGAGGAGAGAGGTGTGTCACAACCAGTAGTAGCATTTTGGAGGCGTGGCGGTGGAACAACCTCCAACACTACTGCACCTTGTCCTGCATCCTTCCCAGCTGCCAAAAGAGTGACCCAATGGGCCGTGAAAGAAAGGTAACGTCCCTGTCCATGCCTGCTGGACCATGAGTCAGCGGTAATATGCACCTTACCGCTGACCGCCCTGTCCAGCGAGGCCAAGACATTGCCTTCCACATGCCGGTAGAGAGCCGGAATAGCCTTCCGTGAGAAAAAGTGGCGTTTGGGAACCTGCCACTGAGGAACCGCACATTGCACAAACTCACGGAAGGGGGCCGAGTCTACCAACTGAAAAGGCAGCAGTTGAAGCGCTAGCAATTTAGCCAAGCTAGCATTCAACCGCTGGGCATGTGGATGGCTGGGAGTGAACTTCTTTCGACGGTCCAGCAGCTGGGGCAGGGAAATTTGCCTGCTAGAATCGGACGTCGGTGTACTGCTAGCAGAGTGGCCGCAAGTACTTGGCTGTGACACACCTAATTCTACACCTTCATTCCTCTCAGTGCATGTTTCAGAGAGGACTGAAGTTATAGTGGGGTAGGAGATCCCAGCTGATGCGGTGCAAGGAGAGGTCCGCTTTGTTCTTTGGTGTGGGTCTTTGAGGTAGGCTTGCCAACGAGCTGCATGGCAGGTCAACATATGTCTGGTCAGGCATGTGGTACCCAAGCGGCTGATGTTTTGGCCACGCGATATACGCTTGAGACATATGTTGCAAACAGCAGCTGTGCGATCTGATGCACTAGCCTCAAAAAAGGCCCACACCAAAGAACTTTTTGAATGACGGGCAGAGGCAGCGCCCTGCACAGGCGGAGCTCTGCGGTGTGATTCCGTCGGTGTACTGCCCTTACGCTGGCCACCAAAGGGCATCCTGCCTCGTTGGAGATGTGCCTCCTCCTCATCCTCCTCCTCCTCCTCTCTCCTATTAGGCACCCACGTGGAGTCAGTGACCTCATCATCCCCTCCCTCCTCATCACTGGAGCCAATCTGGCAGTATGCTGCAGCTGCTGGAACATGACTGCCAGATTGGTGTCCTTCTTGAGCATCCCCTCTGTCTGCTCTCACGCTACTGCCTTCCTGTAGCTGGGTTTCATCATCAGACCCTTCGAAACGCTGGGCATCCTCCTGGAGCATGTACCCAACACTGTGCTCAAACAGTTCGGGGGACTCCTCAGGAGGAGGACATGGTGGGTCTAGGGAAGGAGTGACTGATGATGAGTCTGACATTGATACCAGGGAAGAGGACGCTTTGGCAGCTGCTTTGCCAGTACCCTGAGCCTGGGTGAGAGAGGATGAGGAGGAGGAGGAGGGCTTGGTCATCCACTCTACCAAGTCTTCGGCATGATGTGGCTCAACATGTCCAGCTGCCGAAAAGAAGGACAAGCATGTCCCATGGCCATGCGCTGATGACAATGCACCGCGTCCACGACCAGCACTGTTGTCCCCAGACACAGAGCCTGCTTGCCCTCTTTTATTGCCTCCTGACTGTCTGCCTCTCCTTGTTTGCCTTCCAGACATTCTAATAGATGGCCTGCAGGGAGATGGGAAAAAAGCAATAAGGGCTACCTTCAGGTGTCCTTCTCTGTCCCTTTACTTAAGGATTTCTAAATATGGTTGAGGATGATTGCTTTTGCACAGAATAGCACAACGACAATTTCCCTGACTGTCCAAAAAACAAGGATTTCAAAGATGGTTGATGAGGAATGCTTTAGCACACTATAGCACAAGGAGAATTTCCCTCACTGTCCTTCCCTGTCCCTAGAAACAAGGATTATCACAGTGAAAGAAACTGACACTCTTCCTACCTATAGTTTTCTGTCCCTAGAAAAAATGTTTTTTTAAAGCACACTATAGCACAAGGAGAATTTCCCTCACTGTCCTTCCCTGTCCCTAGAAACAAGGATTATCACAGTGAAAGAAACTGACACTCTTCCTACCTATAGTTTTCTGTCCCTAGAAAAAATGTTTTTTTAAAGCACACTATAGCACAAGGAGAATTTCCCTCACTGTCCTTCCCTGTCCCTAGAAACAAGGATTATCACAGTGAAAGAAACTGACACTCTTCCTACCTATAGTTTTCTGTCCCTAGAAAAAATGTTTTTTTAAAGCACACTATAGCACAAGGAGAATTTCCCTCACTGTCCTTCCCTGTCCCTAGAAACAAGGATTATCACAGTGAAAGAAACTGACACTCTTCCTACCTATAGTTTTCTGTCCCTAGAAAAAATGTTTTTTTAAAGCACACTATAGCACAAGGAGAATTTCCCTCACTGTCCTTCCCTGTCCCTAGAAACAAGGATTATCACAGTGAAAGAAACTGACACTCTTCCTACCTATAGTTTTCTGTCCCTAGAAAAAATGTTTTTTTAAAGCACACTATAGCACAAGGAGAATTTCCCTCACTGTCCTTCCCTGTCCCTAGAAACAAGGATTATCACAGTGAAAGAAACTGACACTCTTCCTACCTATAGTTTTCTGTCCCTAGAAAAAATGTTTTTTTAAAGCACACTATAGCACAAGGAGAATTTCCCTCACTGTCCTTCCCTGTCCCTAGAAACAAGGATTATCACAGTGAAAGAAACTGACACTCTTCCTACCTATAGTTTTCTGTCCCTAGAAAAAATGTTTTTTTAAAGCACACTATAGCACAAGGAGAATTTCCCTCACTGTCCTTCCCTGTCCCTAGAAACAAGGATTCACACAGTAAAACACACTGACACTCTCCCTACCTATAGTTTTCTGTCCCTAGATAAAATGTTTTTTTAAAGCACACTATAGCACAAGGAGAATTTCCCTCACTGTCCTTCCCTGTCCCTAGAAACAAGGATTATCACAGTGAAAGAAACTGACACTCTTCCTACCTATAGTTTTCTGTCCCTAGAAAAAATGTTTTTTTAAAGCACACTATAGCACAAGGAGAATTTCCCTCACTGTCCTTCCCTGTCCCTAGAAAAAAGGATTATCACAGTGAAAGAAACTGACACTCTTCCTACCTATAGTTTTCTGTCCGTAGAAAAAATGTTTTTTTAAAGCACACTATAGCACAAGGAGAATTTCCCTCACTGTCCTTCCCTGTCCCTAGAAACAAGGATTATCACAGTGAAAGAAACTGACACTCTTTCTACCTATAGTTTTCTGTCCCTAGAAAAAATGTTTTTTTAAAGCACACTATAGCACAAGGAGAATTTCCCTCACTGTCCTTCCCTGTCCCTAGAAACAAGGATTATCACAGTGAAAGAAACTGACACTCTTCCTACCTATAGTTTTCTGTCCCTAGAAAAAATGTTTTTTTAAAGCACACTATAGCACAAGGAGAATTTCCCTCACTGTCCTTCCCTGTCCCTAGAAACAAGGATTATCACAGTGAAAGAAACTGACACTCTTCCTACCTATAGTTTTCTGTCCCTAGAAAAAATGTTTTTTTTAAAGCACACTATAGCACAAGGAGAATTTCCCTCACTGTCCTTCCCTGTCCCTAGAAACAAGGATTATCACAGTGAAAGAAACTGACACTCTTCCTACCTATAGTTTTCTGTCCCTAGAAAAAATGTTTTTTTAAAGCACACTATAGCACAAGGAGAATTTCCCTCACTGTCCTTCCCTGTCCCTAGAAACAAGGATTCGCACAGTAAAACACACTGACACTCTCCCTACCTATAGTTTTCTGTCCCTAGAAAAAATGTTTTTTTAAAGCACACTATAGCACAAGGAGAATTTCCCTCACTGTCCTTCCCTGTCCCTAGAAACAAGGATTCGCACAGTAAAACACACTGACACTCTCCCTACCTATAGTTTTCTGTCCCTAGAAAAAATGTTTTTTTAAAGCACACTATAGCACAAGGAGAATTTCCCTCACTGTCCTTCCCTGTCCCTAGAAACAAGGATTATCACAGTGAAAGAAACTGACACTCTTCCTACCTATAGTTTTCTGTCCCTAGAAAAAATGTTTTTTTAAAGCACACTATAGCACAAGGAGAATTTCCCTCACTGTCCTTCCCTGTCCCTAGAAACAAGGATTATCACAGTGAAAGAAACTGACACTCTTCCTACCTATAGTTTTCTGTCCCTAGAAAAAATGTTTTTTTAAAGCACACTATAGCACAAGGAGAATTTCCCTCACTGTCCTTCCCTGTCCCTAGAAACAAGGATTATCACAGTGAAAGAAACTGACATTCTTCCTACCTATAGTTTTCTGTCCCTAGAAAAAATGTTTTTTTAAAGCACACTATAGCACAAGGAGAATTTCCCTCACTGTCCTTCCCTGTCCCTAGAAACAAGGATTATCACAGTGAAAGAAACTGACACTCTTCCTACCTATAGTTTTCTGTCCCTAGAAAAAATGTTTTTTTTAAAGCACACTATAGCACAAGGAGAATTTCCCTCACTGTCCTTCCCTGTCCCTAGAAACAAGGATTATCACAGTGAAAGAAACTGACACTCTTCCTACCTATAGTTTTCTGTCCCTAGAAAAAATGTTTTTTTAAAGCACACTATAGCACAAGGAGAATTTCCCTCACTGTCCTTCCCTGTCCCTAGAAACAAGGATTCGCACAGTAAAACACACTGACACTCTCCCTACCTATAGTTTTCTGTCCCTAGAAAAAATGTTTTTTTAAAGCACACTATAGCACAAGGAGAATTTCCCTCACTGTCCTTCCCTGTCCCTAGAAACAAGGATTCGCACAGTAAAACACACTGACACTCTCCCTACCTATAGTTTTCTGTCCCTAGAAAAAATGGTTTTTTAAAGCACACTATAGCACAAGGAGAATTTCCCTCACTGTCCTTCCCTGTCCCTAGAAACAAGGATTCGCACAGTAAAACACACTGACACTCTCCCTACCTATAGTTTTCTGTCCCTAGAAAAAATGTTTTTTTAAAGCACACTATAGCACAAGGAGAATTTCCCTCACTGTCCTTCCCTGTCCCTAGAAACAAGGATTCACACATTAAAACACACTGACACTCTCCCTACCTATAGTTTTCTGTCCCTAGAAAAAATGTTTTTTTAAAGCACACTATAGCACAAGGAGAATTTCCCTCACTGTCCTTCCCTGTCCCTAGAAACAAGGATTCGCACAGTAAAACACACTGACACTCTCCCTACCTATCCTTCTCTTTCCCTAAACTAAAGGAATCCAGGTTAAGCAAGAAAAAATAAATGTCACTGTCCCTGCCTATGCTTCTCTTTCCCTGCTCCGGAACACACTACACTAGGCCGCCGTGCTGGCGGCCTTTTATAGTGTGGGGCGTGTACTAAACACCCTCAGCAATAATTGGCCACAGGCATCCTGCCTGTGGCCAATCATTGCTCTCCTCGCTGCCGGCGCTGTGATTGGCCAAGCATGCGGGGTCACAGTGCATGCTTGGCCAATCACAGCGCCTGGATGACACTGCGATGGCGTAGTGCATTGTGGGCCGTTCGCGTCACTCGAATTAGGCGCGAACGGCCCAAATCGTTCGATCTTCGTCGAACAATCGAACAGCCGATGTTCGAGTCGAACGTATGTTCGACTCGAACACCGAGCTCATCCCTAGCCGTGAGTGAGAAGCACAGTGAGAAGCTCTGGGAGAGACATGCCAGGATTGGATGTAGAGCCAGAGGGAGAGACTGGTGTTGTTGAAGTCAAGTCGCTGCAGCCAGGAGGGTTGGTATGATTTGCACCGGATTGCTGAGAGCAGTAGTCCACCAAGTAACGGTGACAGGACTCTAGAATTGGACAGTAGAGGCAAGCAAGTGATCTTAAGTAGTGTGCTGGAGGAGATGTGAGGTAGCAAAGACTGTTAATTTGGATTCAACTACCTTTATTCTACTAAGAAAGATTTATCCTTTGGGCATCCCATGTCCCTTTTACCCATCCAAGTTTAATCCCCTAATTAAAAAAACAAAAACAAGCAAGAGACTGTTCATTGACTGGAGAAAGTGTGCCTAAAATGGATGTCTGACCAAGCAGGGTAATGTGTGGATGCTGAAACACGCAGCGACCACACGAGGGGACCGCTACACCTACACTTTTCACTGGACTTGAACTGTTTAAATTTCAATAATAACTGAAAAAACATTTATAACACAATGTTATTCTAATCTGATGAAGCAAATACTTTTTACTGCTCAAAATGTTGTATTGTGTTTTGGATAGAGCAGGGAAGCGTTACAGCCACTGTGAGGTTTTTCTGCCATTGAAGTCTCCATATTACAGTCTTTCTCCTCATTTCCTGTCAACGGGGCCGGTGCTAGACTATTTTGCACCCTAGGCAAGACCAACTACTTGCAACCCGCCCCCCCCCCCCCCCCGCACATATACTGCGGCAGAGTGGTTCTATTGCGCATATCGCCATACTGGTACGGCGCTTCATGTAATAGATACATCGGGCGCACGCCCCTGGTTGGCGGCCGCAATGTCCGCCGGCCACCCGCGATCACTCCACAGAGAGGCAGGGGAAGGGATCACCGCTCCAGGTGGATGTGTGGAAATGGCACTCTCCTCAAGGTGGAAGCATCAGATGCAGGCTAAGCATATAGCAATTAGAAGAGGGAAGGTCTGGACAGCCGCACTCCAATAAAAATGCCTTTATTGTGCAAAATAACAAAAGTATAAACCACAGTAGGGTACAGGATTAAAACTGACGCGTTTCACACTCTGAACAGTAGTTAGTCATAGCTATACAACCACAAAACTTTGCTACAAATATATACTAGTGCATATTGAACATGTGATCAATTGTGTAATTAATTGACACTAATCAACTATGTAAATTAAATTTGGTTAATAAAAAACATGTGTGGTTGGGTGTAGGGGCACATATGTGTATCCAGGTGAATTAACTTAAAGTGAACCTAAAAAATGAAATAGTTCATTTGATATAACTATGAGTGCTGGATAAATGTGCATGTATAGTGCTATCAACATTTTTTTTTAGTGATTATTTTTGTATAATGTTACTCATTCATATACATTCAATAAATACATACATATACATATATAAAGTGCATTCATGTATAAAGGAAAAATATGTGTCTGTATCTATATAAGTGTACAATGAGACACTAAATACCTAGAATGTTACCTATATGTATATAGGTGTAAATATGAGAAATAAAAATTATTTGTATATGCATATAAAAAAATAATAAATAATACATATGTGATATAAAAACATAAATTAAAATGTATATATCAAATACATGTACAAAATACATTATGTGCATCAGTACCCATTCATTTAATAGCCACAAGGAGTTATACAATCCGATATGAAATAAATTCAATAGTTTAAATGTTTTGATAATAATGTAATCATTCATATGGGATGGGCAAAAAGAATGAATGGGTATGGAAAATATAGTAGAAACCTCAAGATTGGAATTAAGGAGGAAGAAAGAACCATGCGAAGACTGGATGGACACAGTATATCAGAAAAAGCCGTTCTATAAATGAGAATAATGTCTGTATTAAGTGTATATGTAGATCGATGTAAATATAGAACAAATTAAGTGGGACACAAGAAGTTGAGATGGATGTTGATATTGAATGTATTTCATATCAGATTTTAAAACTCCTGGTGGCTATTAAATGAATGGGTATGGATGTACATAATGTATTTTGTGCATGTATTTGATATATACATTTTAATTTATGTATGTATATCACATATGTATTATTTATTATTTTTTCATATGCATATACAAATAATTTTTATTTCTCATATTTACACCTATATACATATAGGTAGCATTCTAGGTACAGTGGGGAGAACAAGTATTTGATACACTGACGATTTTTCAGGGTTTCCTACTTACAAAGCATGTAGAGGTCTGTAATTTTTATCATAGGTACTCTTCAACCGTGGGAGACGGAATCTAAAATCCAGAAAATCACATTGTATGATTTTTAAATAATTAATTTGCATTTCATTGCATGACATAAGTATTTGATCACCTACCAACCAGTAAGAATTTCGTCTCTCACGGACCTGTTATTTTTTCTTTAAGAAGCCCTCCTGTTCTCCACTCATTACCTGTATTACCTGCACCTGTTTTAACTCATTACCTGTATAAAAGACACCTGTCCACAAACTCCATCAAACAGACTCCAACCTCTCCACAATGGCCAAGACCAGAGAGCTGTGTTAGGACATCAGGGATACAATTGTAGACCCTGCACAAGGCTGGGATGGGCTGCAGGACAATAGACAAGCAGCTTGGTGAGAATGCAACAACTGTTGGTGCAATTATTAGAAAATGGAAGAAGTTCAAGATGACGGTCAATCTCCCTCGGTCTGGGGCTCCATGCAAGATCTCACCTCGTGGGGCATCAGTGATCATGAGGAAGGTGAGAGATCAGCCCATAACTACATGGCAGGACCTGGTCAATGACCTGAAGAGAGCTGGGACCACAGTCTCAAAGAAAATAATTCGTAACACACTACGCCATCATTAATTAAAATCCTGCAGCACATGCAAGGTCCCCCTACTCAAGCCAGCTCATGTCCAGGCCCGTCTGAAGTTTGCCAATGACCACCTGGATGATCCAGAGGAGGAATGGCAGAAGGCATCCCAGCCGTAAAGCATGGAGGTGGAAGCATTATTCTTTGGGGATGCTTTTCTGCAAAAAGAACAGGACGACGGCACTGTATTGAGGGAAGGATGGATGGGGCCATGTATCGCAAGATCTTGGCCAACAACCTCCTTCCCTCAGTAAGAGCATTGAAGATGGGTCGTTGCTGGGTCTTCCAGCATGACAACGACCCGAAAAATACAGCCAGGGCAACTAAGGAGGGGCTCCTTAAGAAGCATCTCAAGGTCCTGGAGTGGCCTAGCCAGTCTCCAGACCTGAACCCAATAGAAAATCTTTGGAGGGAGATGAAAGTCTGTATTGCCCAGTGACAGCCCCGAAACCTGAAGGATCTGGAGAAGCTCTGTATGGAGGAGTGGGCCAAAATCCCTGCTGCAGTGTGTGCAAACCTGGTCAAGAACTACAGGAAACGTATGAAATCTGTAATTGCAAACAAAGGTTTCTGTACCAAATATTAAGTTCTGCTTTTCTGATGTATTAAATACTTATGTCTTGCAATAAAATGCAAATTGATTATTAAAAAATCATACAATGTGATTTTCTGGATTTTTGTTTTAGATTCTGTCTCTTACAGTTGAAGAGTACCTATGATAAAAATTACAGACCTCTACATGCTTTGTAAGTAGGAAAACCTGCAAAATCAGCAGTGTATTAAATACTTGTTCTCCCCACTGTATTTAGTGTCTCATTGTACACTTATATAGATACAGACGCATATTTTTCCTTTATACACAAATGCACTTTATATATGTATATGTCTTTAATGATGTATTTATTGAATGTATATGAATGAGTAACATTATACAATAATAATCACTAAACAAAATATAAGATAGCACTATACATGTGCATTTATCCAGCACTTATAGTTATATAAAATGAACTATTTCATTTTTTCAGGTTCACTTTAAGTTAATTCACCTGGATACACATATGTGCCCCTACACCCAACCACACATAAGTTTGTTACTAACCAAATTTCATTTAAATAATTGATTAGTTTCAATTAATTACACAATTGATCACACGTTCAATATGCACTAGTATATATTTGTAGCAACGTTTTCTGGTTGTATAGCTATGTCTAAGCACTGTTGAGAGCGTGAAACGCGTCAGTTTTTTATCCTGTTACCCTGCTGTGGTGTGTAATTTTGTTATTTTGCACAATAAAGGCGTTTTTATTGGAGTGCGGCTGTCCAGACCTACCCTCTTCTAATCCACAGAGAGACAGAACAGGGATCTGCCAATGTAAACAAAGCAGATACCCATTCTGTAAGGGGAGTACAGTGTGATTGACTGTTCCTAGTGATTAGGAACAGCAATTTCTCTGTACTCCCCCCTGTCAGGGTCACCTGTGGCCAGGTGACAGATGCACACCGTAGGGGGACAGGAGTGCACCGCGAGGTAGTGAACCCTATGGCTGGCTTCTGCGGATAGGAAACTGGGTGGTTGTGGAAAGCGGGACCAGAGGAGCACAACCGGGATCCCAACGGAAGCGAGAGCCAAGATTCCCCAGGGTGCGGAGTCTAAGACCCAGCTGGTCTTCTCCAGGGCCTCTAGTGGTGAGGATGTTACGCTGCAGGCTGGGACCAGGTCGCGGCCCCTGGAGTTTCCTAGCTCACGCCCCGTAGGATAAGGGGAAAAGAGGGGAAGCAGCAGCACACGATAGAGAGAACCGAATAACAAGCTGAAGGTCAGGGGCCACAAGCAGACAAGGATAACGAAGAACGAGCCGAAGGTCAAGGGTCACGAGCAGACAGGGATAGTCGGGGACAAGCCAATAACGTAACAGAGAGACAGACGTAGCACACGGCAGGCAGGAACCCAAACACACAATGCCTAACAAACACGTTGATCAGCAAAGCAGGCTTGCAGTGCACAGGTTAATATAGTGTTCAGTGATAGGGCCTGGGGTGGAGTCAGGCTGGGAGGAGATTATAAAGGAAGCCAGGTGAAAGGGCTCAGGCCTCTAAGATGAACACATGGGAAGGAAGGTAAGCTGACAGACAAACACTACTGCATATCCATGACAGTACCCTCCCTCTTATGGGCCCTCCCCCGCCTGGACCCAGGCTTAAAGGGAAATCTCTGATGAAACCTTCTCAACAGATGAGGTGCAGCGACATCAGATGCAGCGATCCAAGACGCCTCCTCAGGACCAAAACCTCTCCAATGCACAAGGTACTGAAGAATGCCTCTGCAGAGCCGAGAATCCAGAACTTGTCTAACCTCGTACTTAAGATTATCCTCAGAGACCGAAAACGAGGTAGGGAGATGACAAGAAGATCTATTGAGGACCAAAGGCTCTCTAGGAATAAGCAAGGGCATGAGAGGATCAACAGGAATCTGAGGAGGGTCCCCTAGACCCTTAAAGGGGAACTGGTCATCTTGCACAGGACCATCAGACTGGGCAGATGTCAGTGGAACCCTGAAGTCAGGTTGGTTAGAAGGTGACATGTCGCCGGAGTCAAGCTGAATGGCTGAAGGACAAGCAGAATGTCCCGAACAAGAAAAAGTAGGAGGCTCACTGGGCATGGGCTGGACTGGCATAACTAGTACAGAGGCAGAGTGAATAGCTGAGTCAGGTGTAGCGACTACCTGAATCGCATCGCAAGACGTAGCGACTGCAGGACTTGTAGACAAGCTAGCCTGGCTGTGCGTCCAAGGGTGGTTAGGGACAGAGAAATGTAAATGGTTATGCAACCCGGAATGAATGACCGGCTCAGATTCACAGGGGGCAACCTTGGGTAGGCAGGACGAGGAACAGGAGGGACCCCAAGCCAGGATCTGTCCAGTAGTCCAGTCCACATGAGGAGAATGGAGCTGTAACCATGGGAGACCCAAAATTATAGGCGTTGAGGCCTTGGGTAAGATAAGGAAGGATATCCACTCCTGGTGGAGTGTCCCTACCGACATCTTAACAGGGAGGGTCTGGAAGCGGATAGGTCCCCCTGGGAGAACAGTACCATCAATCGCCAAGACCACCAATGGCGTGGTGAGGGGCAAAAGAGTAAGTCTCATGGACGATGCGATTTCCCAGTCCATGAAATTACCAGCGGCTCCAGAATCCAGATATGCTGAGACCGAATGAGAAGAAGCACCAACATGAAGGAACACAGAAAGCAGAAGACGAGAAGGGGAAGGTGATATTTCTGGGTCCAATACTCCACTTTCCAGATGAAGTGGACCCGGACGTTTTTCTGGACAAAGAGAGCAAGTGTCACGAAAATGACCTTTGCCCCCACAGTAAAGACACAGACCAAGAGTTCTGCGCCTAGCACGTTCTTCGGGGGATAGCCTGGTCCGACCCAGCTGCATGGGTTCCTCAGCTGGTAGGAGATGCTCTACGGGTCGAAGAGAGGGGAGCTCAGGCTGACTAAGAACCAAGGAGTGCTGGCGTTGCTTTTCTAAGGTCCTCTCCTGAAAGCGAATATCGATCTGGTTACACAAGGAGATAACGCCGGCCAGATCAGTGGGGATGGTTCTTCCTGCTAATTCATCCTTCACTCTATCAGACAGGCCATGCAAAAAGGTTGCGACTAAGGCCTCATTGTTCCAGCTCAACTCAGCCGACAGTATGCGGAAATGAAGGGCATACTGTCCCACAGAAGCAGACTCTTGGCGGAGACGTAAAAGGGCGCTGGCCGCTGAAGAGACACGAGCCGGTTCTTCGAAGATATTCCGAAAAAGTTTCAAGAAGCCAGACTGTCATAGAAATCCTGTCAGCTACAGGATTCCTGGACTTCCTGATTCCGAATCTCGGGCACGTCCACGCGCGCGGGCACGCGCGCGCGCGATGGCGAGCACGTGCGCGCGCACACGCTTAGCGGGGGCGCGCACACGCTCCACAAAGCGCGCCAGAAGAGCTATTTAAACATACCTGTGACAGACAGTCCCTGCTGTCTGCTCTACAGCGTGTAGTACCCAAAGAGACCTGATTTGTGAATTTACCTGCATCCGACCCGGCTTACCTTGACCCTTCCAGTTTCCTGCCTGCCTCTGACCCCCGGCTTTGTTTGACCAATCTTCTGCCTGATCCTCCAGTACCTTGCCGCCAGCCAATTCTACCGACCCGGCTTGTCCGACCAATCTCTCCAGTTGCTGTGTCCTGGTTCCAGTCCAGTCAGCCTCATCAGTTCCAGTCCAGTTGCTTGTTCCTGGTTCCAGTCCAGTCTGCCTCTTCAGTTCCAGTCCAGTTGCTGTATCCTGGTTCCAGTCCAGTCAGTCTCATCAGTTCCAGTCCAGTTGCTGTGTTCCTGGTTCCGGTTCAGCCTGCCATACTTCCTGGGTGCCTGGATCCGTCCCAGTCTTCAGACTCTACTCTACCTTGATCCATCCTGCCAGGCACTCGTACCCCTTCTACCTCCGTGCCTCCTGTCTTCAGTACCAGGGGCCGCCGGTGGAAGCCGTAAGAGAGGCCTCCCTCTGCAGATCCGGGCTCGTCACCGTCAGGTACGTGACAGTAGCAGACAGCCATGTCTGAGCCCGGGCAGGGAGCCTCACCTATGGAGGAACTCTGTCGGCACCTGGCAGGTTTGTCTGAAGCAGTCAAGAGTCTTCAACAAGGATACACCCGCTTGGAAGAACAAGTGCGGGCCCTCTCCGATCCTTCTGCCATCCAAGAGGGGCCCCACGCCTCTGCTTCCACAGCCGGAACAAGTTCCTCACCCACAGTGGTCATGCTTCCTCCTGAACCTAAGGTTCCTACACCCAAAAGATTTTCCGGGGATCGGAGCAAGTTTAGGGCCTTCCGGAATTCGTGTGAACTGTATTTTGCCCTACAGCCCCGTACCTTTTCTCTAGAGGCCACCAAGGTGGGCTTTGTGGTCTCTTTGCTCGCTGGAGACCCTCAGAGCTGGGCCCACCGTCTCTTTGAACAGAAGGATGTATCACTAAACAACCTCGCTGCTTTTTTCGATGCCATGGCCCAGCTATACGAAGATCCCCAACTCTCAGTAACCGCAGAAGCCGCCTTGCGTTCCCTTCAACAAGGACGCAGACCAGCGGAGGACTATGTGGCAGAATTCAGGCGGTGGAGTGCAGATACCAATTGGAATGATGCCGCCCTCCGCCATCAGTTTCGCTTAGGACTTTCCGATTCCTTGAAGGACGAGCTAGCTAGAGTCGGTGTACCACAGACACTCAACCTGTTGATTGATCTAACCATCCAGATTGACCGACGTCTGAGGGAACGGAGGGCTGAGAGGACCACTGGCTTCTCCCGCCCAACCTGGATGCTTCCTCGGGCTCCTAGTCACCTGTACTCGGCTCCTGCTACACCTCCAACTCCCACATCTGACACGCCTGAACCAATGCAGCTCGGGCTCCTTCGTCCATCCCTCGCTCCTGAGGAACGCCAGCGCCGCCGAATAAATAATCTGTGCCTGTACTGCGGGGACCCCGGACATTTCGTTAGAACCTGTCCCCTGAAGCTTCGTAAGTTTCTTTCAGTTTCTTCTAACATGACTAACCTACAAGCCAAAACCACATCTCACCTTGCCCTCTCTGTTTCATTACAGCTCCCAGGAAGGACTTTGCAAGTACCCGCCATTATTGATTCCGGAGCATGCAGCTGCTTTATGGACTCAACCTTTGCCATTAAACACCAAATCCCCCTTCGTACCAAGACCCATGGACTTCGTGTCCATCTGGCTCATGGTTCCGTCATTAAGTCCGGACCTGTGACCCAGGAGACCACTCCTATACCCACTACCATCTTTACCACCTCTGGAACCCACCAAGAATGCTTATGTCTGGACATCATCTCTTCTCCGTTGTTTCCCTTGATCCTTGGTATGCCTTGGTTACAAGCCCACAATCCCACTATCAACTGGACTACGGAAATAGTTGCCTTTCCTTCTTCCTATTGCCAACAGTCCTGTGGCTCATATAAACCTCCTGGGCCGGCCTCGTTACTATGCATTGACACAGAAGATGGCACCCGTCAATCCATCCCAGAAGTTTACCACGACTTTCTTGACGTATTTAGTAAACAAAAGGCAGAGACTCTACCGCCCCATCGGGCCTACGATTGCCCCATCGACCTACTTCCTGGAGCAAAGATTCCGTTCGGTAGAGTCTTCCCTTTAACGGAGGTAGAACAAGGGGCTTTAAAAAATTATGTTGATGAGAACTTGCAAAAGGGGTTCATCCGCCCTTCCACATCCCCAGCAGGCGCAGGCATCTTTTTTGTAGAGAAAAAGGACCACACCCTTCGACCTTGTGTGGATTACCGGGAATTGAATAAAATTACAGTAAAAAATCGCTACCCTCTCCCCCTGGTACCAGAGTTATTTCAGAGACTAGGAACTGCCACCATCTTTACCAAACTTGACCTCTGCGGAGCCTACAACTTGATCCGTATCAAAGAAGGGGACGAATGGAAGACTGCCTTCCGTACCCGGTATGGACATTTTGAGTACTTGGTAATGCCATTCGGGTTGTGTAACGCCCCTGCCACTTTCCAGTATTTTATCAACGATGTTCTACGGGACTTCCTAGACCTCTTTGTTATTGTTTATCTTGATGATATCTTAATTTTTTCTTCCTCCCTTGATTCTCATCGCAGACATGTCAAAAATGTGTTGGGTCGGCTCCGCCAGCATGGCCTGTATGCGAAGGCCGAAAAATGCGAGTTCGAGCAAGAGAGTATATCATTTCTGGGGTTAATCATTTCCAGCGAGGGCATCAAGATGGATCCTCAAAAGATTACCGCAATCCTGGACTGGCCAGAACCGGTGGACAAGAAGGGAATCCAACGTTTCGTTGGATTCGCCAACTTCTACCGCAAGTTCATCAGGGGGTTTTCAGCTATTATCGCACCCATTACTCAACTCACCAAGCAAGGAACACGTTTTCACTGGTCTCCTGAAGCCCAAGAAGCTTTTGAACGCCTGAAGGCCCTATTTACCTCAGCCTCTATCTTGAAACACCCAGACTCCTCACTACCATTCGTACTTGAGGTAGACGCCTCCGAAATAGCGGTAGGAGCAATACTGTCCCAAAGACAGGGAGTCAAAGCCTTGCTCCACCCAGTAGCCTTCTTCTCCCGCAAGCTTTCTGCAGCAGAGAGGAACTACGACGTGGGGGATCGGGAGCTACTAGCGATCAAGTCTGCACTAGAGGAATGGCGGTACCTGCTGGAGGGCGCGGCTCATCCGATTCTGATATTCACTGACCACAAGAACCTGGAGTACCTGAAAGCCGCGAGAAGATTGAATCCACGGCAAGCCAGGTGGGCACTCTTCTTCTCCCGGTTCTCTTTTCATGTTACTTATCGTCCTGGGGCCAAGAATATTAAGCCTGACGCCCTGTCTCGGATGTTCCATAAGTCCAAGGAGACTTCTCCGCCTGATACCATCCTTGCCCCCGGAAATTTCCTTCTTCTACAGGAGAACCTGTTCACTCAAATCAAACAAGCTTCCACCGGGCAGAGACAGTTCTCTGAGCCGGAATTGCAGGTTAAGGATGGACTATTGTGGTACCAAGACAGAATCTACGTACCTGAGAAACTAAGAGTAACCGCATTAGAACTCTGCCACGACCACGCCCTGGCCGGGCATTTTGGCGTTGCCAAGACCACTGACCTGGTACAGCGCACCTTCTGGTGGCCTCGAGTACGTGAAGACTGTAGGAGGTTTGTAGATTCTTGTACAACTTGCACCCGAAACAAGGGTTCCAGATCCAAGGCCTGGGGACTACTAAAACCCTTACCCGTTCCAGATAGGCCCTGGAGAATGTTGTCCATCGACTTCATTGTCGAGTTACCCCCGGCTGAGAACCATTCCACCATCTTCGTTATTGTGGACCGTCTGTCCAAGATGGCACACTTCATCCCTATGAAAGGGACTCCCTCCGCTCCTGAAACCGCACAGGTATTCATCAGAGAAATAGTCAGACTCCACGGGGTACCAGCCAATATTGTTTCCGATCGCGGGGTTCAATTTACCTCTCGATTCTGGAGATCCCTTTGCAAAACCTTGAAAATCGAATTATCGTTTTCCTCTGCTTACCATCCACAGACCAACGGACAGACGGAGAGAACGAATCAGACGCTCGAGCAATACCTGCGATGCTTCTCCTCTTTTGCTCAGGACAACTGGGTTTCCCTACTTCCGTTGGCCGAGTTTGCGTATAACAATTCCATCCACTCCGCTACCTGCCAGACTCCTTTCTTTGCAAACTATGGTTTTCATCCTACTTTTCTGCCTAATTCCCTTCCTGAGTGTCCTGTACCTGCAGTCCAGGAAAAGTTAAATTTTTTCTCGGTCAATAACCAGCTTCTACAAGAGACCATGACCAAGACTCAAGAACGCAACAAGACAATCTATGACAAGAAGAGACGGGGTGAATTAGTGTTGGTACCCGGCGACCAAGTATGGCTATCTACCACAAACCTAAGAATGGCATGCCCTTCTAAAAAACTGGGCCCCAAATTTTTAGGTCCATTCCCTGTTAAGAGGAAAATTAATGAAGTAGCTTATGAATTGGAACTTCCTGACTCTCTTAGAATCCATCCAGTTTTTCATGTCTCTCTCCTAAAACCCACAGTCTCTAATCCGTTTCCAGATCGGAAGCCGGATCACCCTGATCCGATCATTATTGACGGTGAGCAGGAATTCGAAGTAGAAGCTATCATGGACTTCAGGAGAAGAAATAACCAGAACCAATTCCTAATTAAATGGAAGGGCTACGGACCCGAGGAAAACTCATGGGAACCCGAGGAGAATATCCATGCCAGGAGTTTGATACAGGCTTTCAAAAGGACTCACCCTGGAAGGTTCACCCGGCTGGGCATCCGGAGGCTGCCCCTTGGGGGGGGGCAATGTCATAGAAATCCTGTCAGCTACAGGATTCCTGGACTTCCTGATTCCGAATCTCGGGCACGTCCACGCGCGCGCGATGGCGAGCACGTGCGCGCGCACATGCTTAGCGGGGGCGCGCGCACGCTCCACAAAGCGCGCCAGAAGAGCTATTTAAACATACCTGTGACAGACAGTCCCTGCTGTCTGCTCTACAGCGTGTAGTACCCAAAGAGACCTGATTCGTGAATTTACCTGCATCCGACCCGGCTTACCTTGACCCTTCCAGTTTCCTGCCTGCCTCTGACCCCCGGCTTTGTTTGACCAATCTTCTGCCTGATCCTCCAGTACCTTGCCGCCAGCCAATTCTACCGACCCGGCTTGTCCGACCAATCTCTCCAGTTGCTGTGTCCTGGTTCCAGTCCAGTCAGCCTCATCAGTTCCAGTCCAGTTGCTTGTTCCTGGTTCCAGTCCAGTCTGCCTCTTCAGTTCCAGTCCAGTTGCTGTATCCTGGTTCCAGTCCAGTCAGTCTCATCAGTTCCAGTCCAGTTGCTGTGTTCCTGGTTCCGGTTCAGCCTGCCATACTTCCTGGGTGCCTGGATCCGTCCCAGTCTTCAGACTCTACTCTACCTTGATCCATCCTGCCAGGCACTCCTACCCCTTCTACCTCCGTGCCTCCTGTCTTCAGTACCAGGGGCCGCCGGTGGAACCCGTAAGAGAGGCCTCCCTCTGCAGATCCGGGCTCGTCACCGTCAGGTACGTGACACAGACAGGCTAGAAACCACTGGATCATTCAGTTCCCACAGAGGGATTGCCCAGGCTAAAGCTTCACCAGAGAGGAGGGAAATGATATAGGCTACCTTAGCCCGATCAGACAGGAAGTTTTGGGGCTGGAGCTCAAAATGAATTGTGCATTGACTAAGGAACCCCCTGCAAGCCTTGGAGTCCCCAGAGAAACGGGACGGAGCTGGCAGTTGTAGTGAGTGTGTGGCTGCGACTGGTGCAATAGGTGCAGCCGCTGGTTGTATTTGAGGTTGCGGATTCAGGGTTCCCAAGGAGGCCTGAAGCTGCTCCAATCGAGAAGCCAGATCCTGGAGGAATCGCATCACCTGGGTCTGATTTGATTCCTGGGTCTCAAGTCTGCGAACTATGCCCTGCAATGGATCATCCGCGGGAAGCGGGATGTCAGCCGGGTTCATGGCTGATCAAACTGTCAGGGTCACCTGTGGCCAGGTGACAGATGCACACCGTAGGGGGACAGGAGTGCACCGCGAGGTAGTGAACCCTATGGCTGGCTTCTGCGGATAGGAAACTGGGTGGTTGTGGAAAGCGGGACCAGAGGAGCACAACCGGGATCCCAACGGAAGCGAGAGCCAAGATTCCCCAGGGCGCGGAGTCTAAGACCCAGCTGGTCTTCTCCAGGGCCTCTAGTGGTGAGGATGTTATGCTGCAGGCTGGGACCAGGTCGCGGCCCCTGGAGTTTCCTAGCTCACGCCCCGTAGGATAAGGGGAAAAGAGGGGAAGCAGCAGCACACGATAGAGAGAACCGAATAACAAGCTGAAGGTCAGGGGCCACAAGCAGACAAGGATAACGAAGAACGAGCCGAAGGTCAAGGGTCACGAGCAGACAGGGATAGTCGGGGACAAGCCAATAACGTAACAGAGAGACAGACGTAGCACACGGCAGGCAGGAACCCAAACACACAATGCCTAACAAACACGTTGATCAGCAAAGCAGGCTTGCAGTGCACAGGTTAATATAGTGTTCAGTGATAGGGCCTGGGGTGGAGTCAGGCTGGGAGGAGATTATAAAGGAAGCCAGGTGAAAGGGCTCAGGCCTCTAAGATGAACACATGGGAAGGAAGGTAAGCTGACAGACAAACACTACTGCATATCCATGACACCCCCCCAGTCAGTCCACTCCCCCCACAGTTAGAAAGCACCTCTCTAGGACACACTTAACCCTTTGATCGCCCCTAGTGTTAATCCCTTTCCCGCCAGTGTCATTTATACAGTAAACCCCCCTTTCTTTTCACAGATTTAGGAATGGAGACATGTGACCCATATGTCTCATTTAAAGTCCCAAACTCCCCCTTTTTAGTTCTTTATACAGTAATCAGTGCATTTTTATAGCACTGATTACTGTATAAATGTCACTGGTCCCAAAAAAGTGTCAAAGGCGTCCGATCTGTACGCCGCTATGTCACAGTCCCGCTAAAAATCGGTGATCACTGCCATTACTATTAAAAAAAACAAAAATGCCATACATCTATCCCCTATTTTGTAGACGCTATAACTTTTGGCAAACCAATCAATATACGCTTATTGCGATTTTTTTTTTTTTTTTTTTACCAAAAATATGTAGAAGAATACATATTGGCCTAAACTGATGAAGAAATTCGTTTTTTTTTGTTTTTTTGGGGTCAATATTTTTTTTCTGCAAAAAGTTAAAAATATTGTTTTTATTTTCAAAATGTTTATAGCACAAAAAAAAAGAAGAAAATGCAGAGGTGATCAAATACCACCAAAAGAAAGCTCTATTTGTGGGAAAAAAAGGACATCAATTTTGTTTGGGTACAAGGTAGCACAACTGCGCAATTGCCAGTTAAAGTGACGCAGTGCCCTATCGCAAAAAATGGCCTGGTCATTAAGGGGGTAAATCCTTTTGGGGCTGAAGTGGTTAAAGGGACACAGAGTTCAGGGGTCAGTAGTAAGAGATGCAGTGTTCAGGGGTTAGTAGTAAGTGATGCAGTGTTCAGGGGTCAGTAGTAAGAGATGCAGTGTTCAGGGGTCAGTAGTAAGTGATGCAGTGTTCAGGAGTCAGTAGTAAGAGATGCAGTGTTCAGGGTCAGTAGTAGGAGATGCAGTGTTCAGGGGGTCAGTAGTAAGAGAAGCAGTGTTCAGGGGTCAGTAGTAAGAGATGCAGTGTTCAGGGGTCAGTAGTAAGAGATGCAGTGTTCAGGGGTCAGTAGTAAGTGATGCAGTGTTCAGTAGTCAGTAGTAAGAGATGCAGTGTTCAGGGTCAGTAGTAAGAGATGCAGTGTTCAGGGGGTCAGTAGTAAGAGAAGCAGTGTTCAGGGGTCAGTAGTAAGAGATGCAGTGTTCAGGGGTCAGTAGTAAGAGATGCAGAGTTCAGGGGTCAGTAGTAGGCTTGTGCACAACGGAAAAATTTGTTCCGTTTCGGTTCGTTTCTTTCCGGTCCTGTTGATTCGTAATCATTCGTAATTTTGCTAGATGGGATTTTTCGTGTTCGGACTCATTCGTATTTTTGCAAGCGACATTTTTCGTTGAATTTTTTGTTGCTTTACAATTCGTACTTTCGGTAGAGTACGTTGTTTTTCGTTGATTCTGGACACAACTCCTACTTTCGTAACTTTTTTTGGGTTCGTTGATTCGTAATTTTCTGTGTCTCTCTCACGACGACGCTGCCTATTATGCCTAATGTGATTCGAATGGATTTGTACTTTTCGAAATACATAGCGGTTATTTGTAACGATTCGAAATCTCGTATTTTACTTTCGTTTTTTACATGCGGCTATAGCCTCCGCCCCTGTACACCATTTTGAGAGGGTTCAGCACGGTGAGGGAGAAGCAGAGAGCAGAGCAGAGTGTTATTGTGCTTCGAATGGATTAGAAATCTCGTATTTTACTTTCGTTTTTTACATGCGGCTATAGCCTCCGCCCCTGTACACCATTTTGAGAGGGAGTTCAGCACGGTGAAGGAGAAGCAGAGAGCAGAGCAGAGTGAGTGTTATTGTGTTTCCAATGGATTTGTACATTCATAAGTTTTTTCATAACGAATTATGCCGAAGACATTCGGGCATTCGCTATTTTGCGGTATAATTTATTTCGGATTCGGTTTTATTCGTAATTGCTTTGTTCGGAAATTCGAATGCTTCCGAATGTCCGAAAGTTGCTAAATTCGGACGAATTTCGATTCGTTACGAAACGAATTGCACAAGCCTAGTCAGTAGTATGAGATGGAGTTTTCAGGGGTCAGTAGTAAGAGATGCAGTGTTCAGGGGTCAGTAGTAAGTGATGCAGTGTTCAGGAGTCAGTAGTAAGAGATGCAGTGTTCAGGGTCAGTAGTAAGAGATGCAGTGTTCAGGGGGTCAGTAGTAAGAGATGCAGAGTTCAGGGGTCAGTAGTATGAGATGGAGTTTTCAGGGGTCAGTAGTAAGAGATGCAGTGTTTAGGGTTTAGTAGTACGAGATGCAGAGTTCACGGGTCAGTAGTATGAGATGCAGAGTTCAGGGGTCAGTAGTAAGAGATGCAGTGTTCAGGGATCAGTAGTAAGAGATGCAGTGTTCAGGGGTCAGTAGTAAGAGATGCAGTGGTCAGGGGTAAGTAGTATAAGATGCAGTATTCAGGGGTCAGTAGTAAGAGATGTAGTGTTCAGGGGTCAGTAGTAAGAGATGCAGTGTTCAGGGATCAGTAGTAAGAGATGCAGTGTTCAGGGGTCAGTAGTAAGAGATGCAGTGTTCAGGGGTAAGTAGTATAAGATGCAGTATTCAGGGGTCAGTAGTAAGAGATGCAGTGTTCAGGGGTCAGTAGTAAGAGATGCAGAGTTCAGGGTTTAGTAGTATGAGATGCAGTGTTCAGGGGTCAGTAGTAAGAGATGCAGTGTTCAGGGTTTAGTAGTAAGAGATGCAGAGTTCACGGGTCAGTAGTATGAGATGCAGTGTTCAGGGGTCAGTAGTATAAGATGCAGTATTCAGGGGTCAGTAGTAAGAGATGCAGTGTTCAGGGGTCAGTAGTAAGAGATGCAGTGTTCAGGGGTCAGTAGTAAGAGATGCAGTGTTCAGGGTTTAGTAGTAAGAGATGCAGAGTTCACGGGTCAGTAGTATGAGATGCAGTGTTCAGGGGTCAGTAGTATAAGATGCAGTATTCAGGGGTCAGTAGTAAGAGATGCAGTGTTCAGGGGTCAGTAGTAAGAGATGCAGTTTTCAGGGGTCAGTAGTAAGAGATGCAGTGTTCAGGGGTCAGTAGTAAGAGATGCAGTGTTCAGGGGTCAGTAGTAAGAGATGCAGTGTTCAGGGGTCAGTAGTAAGAGATGCAGTGTTCAGGGGTCAGTAGTATAAGATGCAGTATTCAGGGGTCAGTAGTAAGAGATGCAGTGTTCAGGGGTCAGTAGTAAGAGATGCAGTTTTCAGGGGTCAGTAGTAAGAGATGCAGTGTTCAGGGGTCAGTATTAAGAGATGCAGTGTTCAGGAGTCAGTAGTAAGAGATGCAGAGTTCAGTAGTAAGTGAGGCAGAATGAGGCATGTGTAAGGTGCTTTGACTGAGGAGGAAAGTTTCGGTATGTAGGAGTGGAATGGGAGGGAAGTGGAATGAGGGGGAGGTGGGTGGAATGAGGGGGAGTTGCTGTTACCTGAAGGGGTTAAGTTGGTAGAGGGGTAGGTGAGGCGGTATAGGAGGGTAGGTGAGTCAGTATGAGGGGTGGGTGAGGGGTGAGGTGGGAAGACATTTTTACATGTACCAGCAACAGGATATTCAGCTCACCTGAGTCCCTCAGTGCTGCTGGTCAGCTTGCAACATCTCTGCATAGCCTGCCCTATGTCCCAGTTTCCTGCCTGCAGTGATGTCACTCCCTGGCCCGGGTGGGTCTGATGGAGGAAGTTCCATCCTCCTCCTTCTATGAATGTTGGAGCATGGGGGCAGGGCAAGCACGTGATTGGTTGCTGGGACCGCCGATGTCCCCAGGCCCAAACTTTAAGAGGAGGGCAAAAACAGAGGAGGGGGGAATCTGGGGACCACATCACTGCTCAGCCTATACAGATCTGATTGCTGAGGTTGAGCAGTGTGACTCCATGCAGCAGCAGGGACTAACTGGGCATTTGAGCAGGGTGCCCTGGGGGGGGGGGGGTTTAGACCCCTCTAACCCCCTCTTATCTACGTATCTGCAGCAGAGAGTAGGGAAATCAGTGGCAGTGGCTGCACCCTAGGCAGCAGTGCTCCCTAGGTGGCTGCCTAGTTCACCTAGTGCCAGCCCTGCCTGTCAAGGACAGGAAGTAATGGAAAATCTCTCCAGCAATTAAAAAGACAAAAACACAATATTAGTGCATGGGAGAATGTTAGGAATTCTGACAATGTTTTTATGAATGTTTTTACCTAAATGTCTTGATGACTATCTTTCCCGTTGTTTCTTGCACAGGTGTCACTAGAATAGGACGTCAGGGAAAATCTCTCCAATGGGCTCACAGACAGAAATAGAAATCTGGTAAAAATTTAAACTGTCTCCCACATAAATGCCGCGTACACACGATCGGACATTCCGACAACAAAACCGTGGATAAATTTCCGACGGATGTTGGCTCAAACTTGTCTTGCATACACACGGTCACACAAATGTTGTCGGAAATTCTGAACATCAAGAACGCGGTGACGTACAACACGTACGACGGCACTAGAAAAGAGAAGCCAGTTGTGTTAGTGGAAGTTTGGTGAGAGACGATTCGCGTTTTTCAGCCTCATGCTTTTCAGTCCGTCACAGCGTGACGAATGTGCTATCTCCATTACGAACGCTAGTTTTACCACGCTTCCGTCTCATACTTGATTCAGAGCATGCGTGGAATTTTGTGCATCGGAATTGTCCACACACAAATTTACGAGAACGGATTTTGTTGTCGGAAAATTTGAGAACCAGCTCTCAAATTTTTGTTGTCGGAAATTCCGACAGAAAATGTCCGATGGGGCCTGCACACGGTCGGAATTTCCGACAACAAGCTCCCATCGAACATTTGTTGTTGGAATTTCCGAGCGTGTGTACGCGGCATATAACTACAAAAATTTAAATTAGGCTTTAACAGGCATGCTATCTACATAAACTGTATATGTCTAGCCTTTCAATAGACCAAAGCAGTGTGTGCCTTAAAGCAGAGCTCCACCCTAAAGTGGAAC
Organism: Rana muscosa; assembly: GCA_029206835.1. Taxonomy (NCBI): domain Eukaryota; kingdom Metazoa; phylum Chordata; class Amphibia; order Anura; family Ranidae; genus Rana; species Rana muscosa. The sequence goes on along the minus strand of CM055117.1, from coordinate 168,817,792 downwards.
TTCCGCTGATCGGAACCCTCCCCCCCTCCGGTGTCACAATTGACACCTTTCAGGGGGGAGGGGGGTGCAGATACCTGTCTAAGACAGGTATTTGCACCCACATCCGGGAGTCCTCTCTGCGGGAAATCTGCGGGAAGCACGTCACTTCCCGCAGATTCCCCGTTGTGTTCTGGGAGACACTCGGCTCCCAGAACACAGGGGGCCATTCAGAACGGCGCAGCGTGACTCACGCATGCGCCGTAGGGAACCGGGCATGAAGCCGCAGGGCTTCACTTCCTGGTTCCCTCACCGAGGATGGCGGTGGGGGCAGCAGAGTAATGAGCGATTGCTCGTCCTCTGCTGCGGATGTCGCTGGACTCCAGGACAGGTAAGTGTCCAAATATTAAAAGTCATCAGCTGCTGTATTTGCAGCTGCTGGCGTTTAATATTTTTTTTTCCCGTGGCACCTCCGCTTTAATAAAGACTGGATTTTATGACGGAGTTTAATATATTGATATTCAAGAACTAATGACCTAAGTCACTGGGAAACAGTTAACTTTTTGTGTTGTTACCTGCTATCGTAGTTGTGTACTCTTCCCTTTGTCACTCACCTCCTTCCTCATTGGCAGAGACATATACTCAGGAAGCAAGCATAAACACCCACAATTAGACACAAGTTTCTCATAGTTTAAATAGATATGGTTCAGAGTGAAGTCTCCTCTTAAGTACAATTCTCTACTGATAACATGGTGTCCGTCTGGAGATGGCTGCTGGCGAACAGAAAATATTTAATCATCTTTTTGACTCCACTCATTTTTATCCCTCTGCCTTTAGTAGTGTCAGCAAAAGTAAGTACTACCGTAGGTATTCACGTAGGTGTGCAACATGACAGGTGCTCAGTAATCACTGCAAGCAAGACTCACAGTCTTCAGAGCACCCCTGCTTTATGTTTACTTATCTTCAGGTCTCAACATTATCAGCACAGGGAATATTCAATACAGAAATGTTAAGTTTTACAATATTGGGCTTGGACTTTTGCAGAAGTGCCTGTGCTATAATGTTATAATATTGCAAAAATAATGTTAATCTACTTATCTGGAAAATGTAATACTGTAGGGCAGGACAGTGAAATAATCCACATTGTAAATGATATTATTTGTAGGTTATCTATTTTCATTTACATTTATAAAAGTTACTTTCCTGAATGATTAGGCCTTTTTCTACTATACTATTGTACATGTTTTGTTAATGGAATATCTATTTCTATTATATTATTGTATATGCTCTGTTAATGGAATTTTGTTGATATAAAATTCAATAAAATGTTTGAAACATAAATTATATTATTTGTTATACCCATATACAGTAGGCTATTATAATTATCCAGGTTTTCCAATTGAAATGTATACATTTTCCTTTAAAAAAAATTCCAATTAGAGAACTTTAGGTATATCATAGCTTCCGACTGCCTTATATATTGAGGAACTGTCCTTCTTTTGGTACCAAATCCCTTTGTCGTTTTGGTCTGATGTACAGACCTTTACAAATAATGTATCATTTATTTTCATCCAGCCTCAAAATGATTACATTTGTTATTTTAAAAAGCCAGTATAAAGTAACACTAGTGGTGAAAAAAAAAGTACTTGTGGGTTTACACAATATTTTATTATGTATATTCCTATTATTCAAGGTTTGTGTTACCGAAGGCGGGATCAGTGTGATGTGCTACATACTTTGTGCTAAAAGGTGTCCCTCCTTCCCCTCTTAGATAAGTTGATAGATATTCTTATATGGAAGGAGATATAAAAGAATTTCTGTTAAAATTCATAAATAATTATTAACCACTTGAAGGGGTTGTAAAGGTAAATGTTTTTTCCACCTAATGCATACTATGCATTAAGGTGAAAAAACATCCGAAAATACCGCCCCCCCCCCCCTCGTTTTACTCACCTGACCCCTCGAAAGTCCCATGCTCGCCCCCGTCATCCTCCTCGTTCCTGAGCCTGGCCGTTGATTGGCTACAGTGGATGGATTGAAAGCAGCGCAGCCATTGGCTGGTGCTGCTGTCAATCACATTCAATGACGCGGCGCACCGGGGGTGGGGCCGAGTGATACAGTCGGCGACTATGGCTGCCGCTGTATCACGGGAGCGCGCCCGCAATAACTCCACACAATGCGAGCTCGAATGAAGGTGTGGAGTGCTTGCAGGGAGGAGCCGAGACAGCCGCCGAGGGACCCCAAAAGACCAGGATCGGGGCCACTGTGTGCAAAACGAGCTGCACAGTGGAGGTAAGTATAACATGTTTGTTATTTTTTTTCAAAAAAACGGGAACCTTTAGTGTCCCTTTAAGGACCGAGCCTCTCTCTGAGATGTGATGTTTGAAAGTTAAAAACATTTTTTTTTGCTAGAAAATTACTTAGAACCCCTAAACATTATACATTTTTTTCTAACACCCTAGAGAATAAAATGGCGGTCGTTGCAATACTTTATGTCACACCGTATTTGCGCAGCGGTCTTACAAGCGCGCTTTTTTTGGAAAAAACTAACTTTTTGCAATTAAAAAATAAAAAACTGTAAAGTTAGCCCATTTTTTTAAATATTGTGAAAGATAATATCACGCCGAGTAAATTGATACCCAACATGTCACGCTTCAAAATTGCGCCCGCTTGTGGAATGGCGACAAACATTTACCCTTAAAAATCTCCATAGGCGACATTTAATTTTTTTTACAGGTTGCATGTTTTGAGTTACAAGAGGAGGTCTAGGGCTAGAATTATTTATCTCCCTCTACCGATCGCGTGGATACCTCACATGTGTGACTTGAACACTGTTTTCATATGCGGGCGCTGCTCAAGTATGCGTTCGCTTCTGCGCGCGAGTTTGGGGGGACGGGGCGCGTTTAATAATAGAAAAAAGCATGACAGGTCCTTTTAAATATGATATCTGGGGTCAAAAAGACCCTGCTATGGTATGGAGACAGTTGGGGGCCATCTTCCCCTCACTCATCTCCATACACAGCCACCATAAGGACCCGATTGCCTCCACCGCTGCAGACGGCTCCGGTAAGCAGCGGAGGGCGCAGGAGAGCGGCGGGAGGGGGCCCCTCTCCCATCACTCATAACGGTGATCTTGCGGTGAATCCGCCACAGAGACCACCATTATCGGAAACTGGATCGCCGGCTGAAGAAGAGGATACCTGGGTTATGGCAGCTAGCTGCTGCCATAACAGAGATATCCCTCTTCAAACAGCCAACGTATATCAGCGTGTGGTGGTCAGGAAGTGGTTAATAACTTCTGTACCTACAGTTCCGCCTGGCAATGAGAGACATTTGCTTATTTCTCTCTCTCAGGATTGATGGGCACAGACTGAGGGGCTCAGAGTCAGCATTGATGGGCACAGACTGAGGGGCTCAGGTTTGATGGGCAAAGACTTAGGGGCTGCATTGATGGGCACAGACTGAAGAGCTGCATTGATGGGCACAGACTGAGGAGCTGCATTGATGGGTACAGAGACTGAGGATGAGGAGCTGCATTGATGGGTACAGAGACTGAGGGGCTCAGCATTGATGGGCACATCTTTAGAAGAGGCTTCCTTCTGGGACAAGAGCCATGCAGACCAATTTGATGCATTGTGCGGCGTATGGTCTGAGCACTGACAGGCTGACCCCTTCAACCTCTGCAGCAATGCTGGCAGCACTCATACATCTATTTTCCAAAGACAACCTCTGGATATGACGCTGAGCACGTGCACTCAACTTCTTTGGTCAACCATGGTGAGGCCTGTTCTGATTGGAACCTGTCTTGTTAAACCGCTGTATGGTCTTGGCCACCATGCTGCAGCTCAGTTTCAGGGTCTTGGCAATCTTTTGATAGCTCAGGCCATCTTTATGTAGAGCAACAATTATTTTTTTTAGATCCTCAGAGAGTTCTTTGCCATGAGGTGCCATGTTAAACTTCCAGTGACCAGTAAGACAGAGTGAGAGTGTTAATACCAAATTTAACACAGCTGCTCCCCATTCACACCTGAGACCTTGTAACACTAACGAGTCACATGACACCGGGGAGAGAAAATGGCTAATTGGCCCCAATTTGGACATTTTCACTTAGGGGTGTACTCACCTTTGTTGCCAGCAGTTTAGACAATAATAGCTGTGTGTTGAGTTATTTTGAGGGGACCGCAAATTTACACTGTTATACAAGCTGTACACTCACTACTTTACATTGTAGCAAACTGTCATTTGATCAGTGTTGTCACATGAAAAGATATAATTAAATATTTACAAAAATGGGAGGGGTTTACTCACTTTTGTGAGATACTGTATGTAATATATATATACCACAGGCAGTCTTTACATGAATGTGTTTTTAACCACTTCAGCCCCGGAAGAATTTACCCCCTTCCTGACCGTGCCATTTTTTGTGATACGGCACTGCGTCGCTTTAACTGACAATTGCACGGTCGTGCAATGTTGTACAAAAATAAAATTCACATCCTTTTTTTCCCACAAATAGAGCTTTCTTTTTGAGGTATTTAATCACCTTTGTGTTATTTATTTTTTACGCTATAAACAAAAAAAGAGCAACAATTTTGAAAAAAAATTATATTTTTTGTCTTTTTGCTATAATAAATATCCCCAAAAATGTTTTTAAAAATCAAGTTTCTTCATCAGTTTTGTCCAATGTATATACTTTGACATATTTTTGGTAATAAAAATTGTAATAAGCATATATTGATTGGTTTGCACAAAAGTTATAGCATCTACAAACTATGGGAAAGATTTATGGCATTTTTAATATTTTTTTTTTTACTAGTTATGGCGGTGATCTGCAATTTTTATCGAGACTGTGACATTGTGGCGGAAAAGAACGGACACTTTTGACACATTTTTGGGACCATTGACATTTATACAGCGATCAGTGCTATGAAAAAATGCACTGATTACTGTGTAAATGTCACTGGCAGGGAAGGGGTTAACACTAGGGGGCGATCAAGGGGTTAACTGTGTTCCCTCAGTGTGTGTTCTAACTGTAGGGGGAAGGAACTGACTAGAGGAGAAGACAGATCGTTGTTCCTAGCTAGTAGGAACACACGATGTGTCTCTCCACTTCTCACAGAACAGGGATTTGTGTGTTTACACACACACGTCCCTGTTCTGGCTCTCATTTCCCCCGATCGCGCATGGCCGGCAGTTATCGCGACCGCCGGCCACGCTCATCTGTTCCCCCGCAGAGCTATCCCTGCTTAAAGGGCCGACATACAGCTATGATGGCTCGCGGGAACGTGCCGACCTGCTGCAGTATAATGACGTCACCAGTACGGGGTTCAGATGATACCTGTAAAGTGCCTGAAAAGCCCTTCTCACGCCACCCCATTGTGAAAGCCCAAGTGCTTTCACAGGGGGCGGTGTGCTTGCAGGACAGGAAAAAAGTCCTGCAAGCAGCAAAGTGATTTGGCAGCGCCGCAAAATGGCTGCTATTAACCCTTTCCTCGGTCGCTAGGTTAAAAGCGCCCGGGTAGTGGCCAAAAAGCGCCGCTATAACAGCGGTAAAGCGCCGCTAAAACTAGTGGCACTTTACCGCTAACGGACCCGCCGCCCCAGTGTGACAGGGGTCTTAAGGTAAAAAAATGTATTACTTTAGAATCACTTTAAACTAATTGCAAATCATGCAGTAAAAGAGATTTAAAGCCAGGGGCGGATCCAGAGTCTTTTCTCGGGAGGGGCACTGCCAAAAAATATGTTTTTTTGTGGGAAATTTATTGGGGAAATGGTTGGTGTCGGCGCTTCAATCATCCCGGCACCATGGTTGTTATGGTGTCAAGATGATTGAAGCGCATTATTTCTATTATTACATTGTAATATAAAATTAAATTAATTCAATGCAGAATCAGTGGGAGCCCCGAGTGTGTCACTTGCCACCGTCGCCTGCAATTAGTGGGAGCCCTGAGCGTGTCACTTGCCACACGTTGCGGATTGTCACTTGCCACGTCACCTGCCACAACTTGTGGATTGTCACTTGCCACACCTTGTGGATTGTCACTTGCCACATCACCTGCCACACCTTGCGGATTGTCACTTGCCACGTCACCTGCCACACCTTGCGGATTGTCACTTGCCACGTCACCTGCCACACCTTGCGGATTGTCACTTGCCTGCCACCAGATGCAGATTGTCATTTGCCACGTCACCTGACAATTTGCGGATTGTCACTTGCCACGACGCCTGCCACACCTTGCGGATTGTCACTTGACACGTCACCTGCCACACCTTGCTGATTGTCACTTGCCTGCCACCAGATGCAGATTGTCACTTGCCACGTCGCCTGCCACACCTTGCGGATTGTCACTAACTTGCCTGCTAAGGTGTAGTTTTGGTTGTGTCTTGCTGTGTCCCAGACTCCCAGAGTCAGGCAGCAGAGAGATAATGTAATCTCTCTGCTGCCTGCACAGTGAGGGCGGAAGTCACTGCAGGAATGCAGGGCAGGCACGGGCGGTGAGAGATGATCTCATCTCTCTGCTCCCCCGCTCCCGGCTAGCTGATTGGCCAGCTGCCACACTGAGCCTGCTCTCTCACTCTCACCTACGCTGCCAACACACTGAGCAGCACGGTCTGCCCACGAACCGCGCCACCCGCCCACAAACCGCGCCGCAAGCGGAGCCGCCCGCTTTCTTAACCATCTGTGGAGCCGCACGCTATCGCACCTGCCCGCAGAGCGGCCCGACGTGACTCACTGACGTCACTTGTTGCTAGACGCCAAGCGGCCCAGGCGTTATCAACGAGTGCAGGGAAGAGGCTTCACCCACCTCCTCCTCTGCTCCTGGTATCGTGTCAGTGCGCCGCGTAACTACATTAGACGAGTCTCTCTCTCTGCGCCGCTGATCGGCTGATGTGAGAAACTGAGAGAGACTCAGAGAGGCAGCGGCAGCCGCAGAACAAGTACTGTATATACTCAAGTATAAGCAGACCCGAATATAAGCCGAGGCACCTAATTTTACCCCAAAAAACTGGGAAAACGTATTCACTCGAGTATAAGCCTAGGTTGTCCATCTTCATGCCTCACTGTGCCTCAATTTGCCTCACTGTGCCCATGCTTCACTGTGCCCATGACTAGACTGATGTTTAACATGGGAGTCTATGGAAAGAGTGCCCGGATTTGAAAAATCGGTTCTCCCCGACCGTAGGTCTCTCAGACACTAAACTTTGTACACTTATAGAGGAGACATGGGGGTACAGGTGTGCCAAGTTTGGGGTCCAGGGGACCTACGACCGGCTGGTACCGGGTGCGCAAAATTACCAGAGAAATTACCATTTAACATTGGAGTCTATGGAAGGGGTGCCCGGCTTTAAAAAATCAGTGCTCCCTGGCCGTAGGTCCCCCAAACACCAAACTTTGCACACTTATAGAGGAGGTACTGCGTCACCAAAGTCCGAGAGATCAGGTGCAAAAAAAAAAAACAGAGCAAGCAAGTGAGTGTGACAGATGTCTCGGGGGGGGCAATTGCCCTGTTGCCCCCCCCCCCTGGATCCGCCCCTGTTTAAAGCAAGATGGTTGTTCTAAAAGATACTCAAAGACCACAACAAAGACTCTAAAGCTAGTTTCAGTCAGTTCCTTCAGTGTAAAGGAGTTGTAAAGGCAGATGTTTTTTTTATCCTTATGCATTAAGATAAAAAACCTTCTGTGTGTAGCAGCCTCTCCAGCACCCCCTAATTACTTACCTGAGCCCCATCTCTCTCCAGCGATGTCCACGAGTGTCTTAGCAGTCCGGGACACTCCTCCTGATTGTCTGAGACACATCAGCGGCACCATTGGCTCCCGTGGCTGTCAATTAAAGTCAGTCAGCCAATCAGGGGAGAGAGGGGTCGGGGCTCCATGTGGATACCCAGAGCTCTGACTCCAGTGCACCCATAGAACGCTGCTGGCTATGGGGGCACTCGAGAGGGGCCAGGAGCAGCAAAGAGGGACCCGAGAAGAGGAGGATCCGGGCTGCTCTGTGCAAAACCAACTACCCAGAGGAGGTAAGTATAACGTTTGTTATTTAAAAAAAAAAAAAAATGAGCCTTTACAATCACTTTAACTACAGATTTAGTAAAAATGTAAAACACATTTCTCCCCAATGCTTATAGATACAGAAGTTATTCAGGGCTTGTTGTAAAGTGATTTTACTACTTGTTCAGAATATTTACAATAATTTAGTGCAGGTGATCTGTAAGCCTACATGTGAGTTATGCAAGACCATCTGGAGGTCTCTATTTTTACCCAGGACATTGAAGAAAATAGAAGATAGAAACATTGTATTCTTCTAGCAACCAAGATAACAGAAAGTTACATTCATTTATTTGCAACTGTTGAGCATTACTTTCTCACACAAGATGTTGCAATTATCAACATCATACTATATGTAGCCAGGAGCTGGCTATTGTGCCTGCAATTCAGAGACATTATGCAGCACTGTTAATGTGGTGCTGTCTCCCTCTAGTGTTGGCTTGGACTCCATATGTAATTTCCTGACAGAAATCAGGGCAGAGCAAAGCATCGTGGGATGTGTAGTGCAGAGGGCTGGGGTTTCGATTCCAGCAGGACTGGCCTGAATTACCACAACCAGATTGCTGAGGAGGAAAGAACAGATTGCTGGAAGAGGATATAAAAAGGCTGGGTTAGGCCTAGATTGCTCTCTTGGGACGTTGGCCTGGATCTGCCAGCAGAAGTTCTGTGCCAGTGTGAGTTGCGTCCGAATCGCGGCCTGCACAGATGGGAGCCATACAGTGGCATTCAGAGGGACATCTTTGGACAGCATCGCTACTTCTTAGCTGCAGCGGTCTGGAGGTTGACCCAGATTCTTCAGTGCACTTCAGATCTGAGTAGGCCATGGTTCGGTGTGGTCGGGGGATTGGACGTCATTCCTTGAGCCAGGCCCCAGAGGGGGAGCCTGAAATCATCATCCTCATCATCTGTATCATTGCCAACAACTTCTGTGGTGATCAGTGAGCGGGCACCTGTCCATTTGAACCCATAAATACTGCATATAGACATTATTGTCTTTGCCTGCATTTCTGACACTATATGCAGACAACTGTGCTTTGCTCACATCCCTGTCCTCTGTGACCCTATTGGATACAATGGTATTGAAGCTATATATATGGTGACCAGGTGCTTGTAAGTTAAACAGAGAACGTTTGCAATTACAAGGAGTTGATTACACAACAGCTAAATTTGCTCTGTTTCACCACACAAAGAATAATTTCCTTCGTCATACTTGAGTGCTAGCTGAAGAATTTACCGGATTCCACGGACTGATCATTAATAACCCCTTTTTGTTCTTTCCTCATCTTAAGAGACTAATATTATTTAGCATAAGGCAGGCATGTCCAAAGTCCGGCAGACGGGCCAATCACGGCCCGCATTCCAGTTTCGGACGGCCCGCCTGGTCATTTTGACATGTATATCTTTCGTGGCCCCCAACGAATCCCAGAGCGCTGGGGGCCACAAAAGAAATACATGCTGGCTGCCGGGGAGGAGGCGGGATGAGCTCCGTGCATACAGGAGTATTTCCTGTTTGCACGGCGACCTCTGTAAAAGAAAGTCCCGTCTCCTGCACTGCCATTGGATGACTGTTCTGTCCATCATAGGAGGCGGGACTTTCTATTAAAGAGGCCGCGGTTAAAACAGGAGTTTCTCCTGTATGTCTGTCGGCGCTCATCCCGCCCCCCTCCCTGTCTCCTCCAATGCTGCAGATGAGCATGAATCAGGCTGCAATGGTGAGTCTGCATTCATGTCAAGGGGGGTGCTGCATTCTTGGCAAGGGGGGTGCTGCATTCTTGGCAAGGAGGGTCCTGAATTCGTGGCAAGGGGGTGCTGCATTCGTGGCAAGGGGGGTTCAGGGCAAGGGGGGTGCTGCATTCAGGGCAAGGGGGCGCTGCATTCAGGGCAAGGGGGTGCTGCATTCATGTCAAGAGGGGTGCTGCATTCATGTCAAGGTGAGTGCTTCATTCAGGGCAAGGGGGGTGCTGCATTCAGGACAACGGGGTGCTGCATTCAGGACAATGGGGGTGCTGCATTCAGGACAATGGGGGTGCTGCATTCAGGACAACGGGGGTGCTGCATTCAGGACAACGGGGGTGCTGCATTCATGGCAAGGGGGGTGCTGCATTCAGGACAACGGGGGGTGCTGCATTCAGGGCAAGGGGGGTGCTGCATTCAGGACAATGGGGTGCTGCATTCAGGGCAATGTGTGGGTTTCATTCATGACATCGGGTGTGCTGCATTCATGGCAAGGGGGGTGCTGCATTCAGGACAACGAGGGGTGCTGCATTCATGTCAAGGGGGTGCTGCATTCAGGACAATGAGGGTGCTGCATTCAGGACAATGGGGTGCTGCATTCAGGGCAATGTGTGGGTTTCATTCATGACAAGGGAGGTGCTGCATTAATGACAACGGGGGTATTGCATTCATGACAACGGGGGTGCTGCATTCATGTCAAGGGGGGTGCTGCATTCTTGGCAAAGGGGTGCTGCATTCATGGCAAGGGGGGTTCAGGGCAAGGGGGGTGCTGCATTCAGGGCAAGGGGGTGCTGCATTCAGGGCAAGGAGGTGCTGCATTCATGTCAAGAGGGGTGCTGCATTCATGTCAAGGTGAGTGCTGCATTCAGGGCAAGGGGGGTGCTGCATTAAGGACAACGGGGGTGCTGCATTCAGGACAATGGGGGTGCTGTATTCAGGACAACGGGGGTGCTGCATTCAGGGCAACGGGGGTGCTGCATTCAGGACAACGGGGGGTGCTGCATTCAGGACAACGGGGGGTGCTGCATTCATGCCAAGGGGGTGCTGCATTCAGGAAAAATGAGGGTGCTGCATTCAGGACAATGGGGTGCTGCATTTAGGGCAATGTGTGGGTTTCATTCATGACAAGGGGGGTGCTGCATTCATGACAACGGGGGTATTGCATTCATGACAACGGGGGTGCTGCATTCATGACAACGGGGGTGGTGCAGTCAGGGCAAGGGAGGTTCTGCATTCATGACAATGGGGGTGCTGCATTCATGGCAAGGGGGGTGCTGCAATCATGGCAAGGGGGGTGCTGCATTCAAGACAATGGGGGTGCTGCATTCAGGGCAACGGGGGTGCTGTATTCAGGGCAACGGGGGTGCTGCATTCAGGGCAACGGGGGTGCTGCATTTTTGGCACTTTTGAGGCTGCATTGATGGACAGTGACCCTTTTTTTGCTTCACAGTTCTTTATTTAAAATGTAAGATTTTTTAAAGTGAAGGTGTGTGTTATACGCCAATAAATACGGTATATCCAAATAACACGCCCCAAGCTCATCTCTTCACCACACAGCCACAAAGGCAAGATAATTCTTGTTGGGCAGTGTATTAGTGCTCGATCGAACACACTTAGACCGAATTTTAATGGTTCACAGAATCTCAGGCAAAATGGTCGGTCCTCACGCATGTTCACTTTGGACATCCCTGGCATAAGGGGTCTGCTCACATTTCTCTGAAACGTTTGTTATAGGAGCCAGCCAATTCAACAGTAGTGATGAGCCGAACACCCCCGGGTTCGGTTCGCACCAGAACCCGCGAACGGACCGAAAGTTTGCACGAACTTTAGAACCCTATTAAATACAATGGATGCGAACGTTCGAAATCTAAAGTGCTAATTATAACGACTATTATGCATGTTATTGTCCTAAAAAGGCTTTGGGAACCCGGGTTCTGCACCAGGGGACATGTATCAATGCAAAAAGAAGTTTTAAAAACGGCCGTTTTTCTGGAGCAGTCATTTTAATGATGCATAAAGTGAAAAAAAAAGTCAAATATTCCTTTAAATATCGTACCTGGGGGGTGTCTAAAGTATGCCTGTGAAGTGCCACGTGTTTCCCGTGTTTAGAACTGTCCCTGCACAAAATTACATTTCTAAAGGAAAAAAAGCCATTTAAAACTGCTTGCGGCTTTAATGTAATGTCTGGTCCCGGTAATATGGATGAAAATCTTTAAGAAAAATGGCATAGCTACCCCATGACCCCCCCCCCCCCCTACCCCAGCCCATTACCAGCCCCTTTGGGTCTTGTATGGATATTAAGGGGAACCCCGCACACAAAATAAAAAAGGCCCTATATACTCTGAACAGCCGTATACAGGCGGTGCATACAAGACAGGGACTGTAGGTTTGTTCTTATGTAGAATCTGTTTGTAATTTTGAACAGGTACATTGTTTAAGTGTAGCTCCAGCCAAAAAATCTATTTTTAAGCTATTTGGAAAACATAGGGAAGGGTTATCACCCCTGTAACATTTGTTTTGCTGTCTGTGCAGTGTGCACCTGTTCAGAACAGTTCACCTCACTTTCCGTCCTAATGACAAATGTTTTTTGGAAATTTGGGGTTTTTATTGAAACAAGAATTGGTGATAAAGAATCACTGGAGAGGAGACACTTTTTTTCCCATATTAACTCTTACAGGAGAGAATTTGCCTTCCTAGGGGTAGATTTCCTCTCACTTCCTGTTGTATCCTTCCGTTTGCAAGGAGGAGTCATTTGTAAGTTGGATGTTTGAAAGTAGGGGCCTGCCGTATATACTCAGCTGAAATTTGCCCCTTACATGTTGGTGTTGCCACAACACTGTGAGCCCTCACAGTTACTCTTGGTGGGCGCATGAATGGGCCCTGCTGTGAATTATTAGATCAAGAATTGTAATTGCATGCCCCTGTTGAACAGGGGCTGAAAAATTGGGCCTTTGGTGGTGGTGGTGGTGTTGACACAACACTGTAAGGCCTCACAGTTAGTCTTGGTGGGCGCAGGAATGGGCCCTGCTGTGAATTATTAGATCAAGAATTGTAATTACATGCCCCTGTTAAACAGGGGCAGAAAAATTAAGCCTTAGGCACTGGTGCCACAACACTGCAACCCCTCACAGATACTGTACTTGGAGCACAGCAATGAGCCCTGTTGCAAAGTATTGCATCAAAAATTGTAATTACACGCCCCTGTTAAACAGGGGCTGAAAAATTGGGCCTTAGCCACTGGTGCTGGTGCCACGACACTGCAACCACTCCCAGATACTCTAGTTGGAGTGCAGGAATGAGCCCTGCTGCAAAGCATTGCATAAAAAATTGTAATAACACACCCCTGTTAAACAGGGGCTGAAAAATTGGGCCTTAGCCACTAGTGGCGGCACCCAGAAACAAAAATGTATCAGTCTTGAAGGGATGTGACATTTGAAAATAAATTAGTCTGTTATATCAGCTTCAGGTGTTTGGTAGCTGGTGGTGATCCAAGACTGGTTCATCTTTATGAAGGTCAGTCGATCAACAGAGTCGGTGGACAGGCGCACCCTGTGATCCGTGACAAATCCTCCAGCAGCACTGAATGTGCGTTCTGAAAGAACGCTGGATGCAGGACAGGCCAGTAGCTCAATTGCATACTGTGTAAGCTCTGGCCAGTGATCCATCCTCAAAACCCAGTAAGCCAGAGGATTTTCGGTGGGGAAGGTGTCCAAGTCTAACCTTGCCCCTAGGTATTCCTGCACCATGTATATCAGACGCTGGCGATGGTTGCTGGAACCGATCATACCTTGGGGCTGCGGACTAAAGAATTGTCTGAACGCTTCGGTCAGACGGCCACCTTCCCCACCGCTCCTTCTTTGACTGACCGAAGCCTCAGGAACTCGTTGTCCAGGACCAGGAGTTTGTAACCTCCCAGTCACTGGGAACGCGTTGCACAGACCTTTCTGCAAGGCCTCCCGGAGTTGTCTCATCCTCTGCTCCCTCTGCGACGGTAAGATAAGGTCCGCAACCTTACCCTTGTACCGTGGATCAAGGAGAGTGGCCAGCCAGTAATGGTCCCTCTCCTTGATCCGAAGAATACGAGGATCCTTCCGCAGACTTTGCAGGATCAGGGAGGCCATGCAGCGTAGGTTAGCTGAGGCATTCAGTCCGGAGTCCTCTGGGTCACTAAGGACGACATGATCCGCAGCCACCTCCTCCCAGCCACGTACAAGTCCACTGGTTTCTTGGGACTGTAAATCATCCCTAAAAGACTGCTGCTGATGATGCTGAGTGCCAGGCTCCACCTCCTTGCTGACACAATCCTCCTCCTCCTCCTCTTCTTCCTGTGCGATGGGTGGGACAGAAGGAACACTGTCTGGGTAAAGGGGGCCTTGAGAGGCAAGGAAGTCCTCCTCTTCCTGCCTCTGTTCTGCCTCAATTGCCCTGTCCATTATTCCACGCAGCGTATGTTCCAACAGGTGGACAAGAGGTACAGTGTCACTGATGCATGCACTGTCACTGCTCACCATCCTCGTGGCCTCCTCAAATGGTGCCAGGACAGTGCATGCATCCCTGATCATGCCCCACTGGCGTGGGGAAAAAAAACCAAGCTCCCCTGACCCTGTCCTGGTGCCGTAGTCGCACAGGTACTCATTGATGGCCCTCTGCTGCGTGTGCAGCTGCTGCAGCATGGCCAACGTTGAGTTCAACCTGGTGGGCATGTCACATATAAGGCGGTTCTTGGGCAGGTTCAACTCCTTTTGCAGCTCAGCCAGGCGAGCACTGGCTTTATAAGATCTGCGGAAATGCACACAGACTTTCCTGGCCTGCCTCAGGACATCCTGTAAGCCCGGGTACCTGCCCAAGAACCGCTGCACCACCAGGTTAAGGACGTGAGCCACACAGGGCACATGGGTCAGTTGTCCCTGTCGGAGAGCAGAGAGGAGGTTGGTGCCATTGTCGCAAACTACCATTCCTGGCTTAAGCTGGCGTGGCGTCAACCACCTCTCGGCCTGCCCCTGCAGAGCAGACAGAACCTCTGCCCCAGTGTGGCTCCTGTCCCCCAAACTCACCAGCGTAAGCACGGCATGGCATCTTTTTGCCTGCGTACTTGCGTAGCCCCTTGAACGCCTACGGAGCACTGCTGGTTCCGAGGACAAAGCACAGGAAGAGGCCATGGAGGAAGAAGAAGAGGAGGGGGGGAGGACAGAGGTGTGTCACAACCAGTAGTAGCATTTTGGAGGCGTGGCGGTGGAACAACCTCCAACACTACTGCACCTTGTCCTGCATCCTTCCCAGCTGCCAAAAGAGTGACCCAATGGGCCGTGAAAGAAAGGTAACATCCCTGTCCATGCCTGCTGGACCATGAGTCAGCGGTAATATGCACCTTACCGCTGACCGCCCTGTCCAGCGAGGCCAAGACATTGCCTTCCACATGCCGGTAGAGAGCCGGAATCGCCTTCCGTGAGAAAAAGTGGCGTTTGGGAACCTGCCACCGAGGAACCGCACATTGCACAAACTCACAGAAGGGGGCCGAGTCTACCAACTGAAAAGGCAGCAGTTGAAGTGCTAGCAATTTAGCCAAGCTAGCATTCAACCGCTGGGCATGTGGATGGCTGGGAGTGAACTTCTTTTGACGGTCCAGCAGCTGGGGCAGGGAAATTTGCCTGCTAGAATCGGACGTTGGTGTACTGCTAGCAGAGTGCCTGCAAGTACTTGGCTGTGACACACCTAATTCTACACCTTCATTCCTCTCAGAGCAGGTTTCAGAGAGGACTGAAGGTATAGTGGGGTTGGAGATCCCAGCTGATGCGGTGCAAGAAGAGGTCAGCTTTGTTCTTTGGTGTGGGTCTTTAAGGTAGGCTTGCCAACGAGCTGCATGGCAGGTCAACATATGTCTGGTCAAGCATGTGGTGCCCAAGCGGGTCATGTTTTGGCCACGCGATATACGCTTGAGACATATGTTGCAAACAGCAGCTGTGCGATCTGATGCACTCGACTCAAAAAAGGCCCACACCAAAGAACTTTTTGAATAACGGGCAGAGGCAGCGCCCTGCACAGGCGGAGCTCTGCGGTGTGATTCCGTCGGTGTGCTGCCCTTACGCTGGCCCCCCGAGGGCATCCTGCCTCGTAGGAGATGTGCCTCCATGTATTGTGGGCCGTTCGCGTCACTCGAATTTGGCGCGAACGGCCCAAATCGTTCGTTGTTCGCCGAACGCGCGAACAGCCAAGGTTCGAGTCGAACCTATGTTCGACTCGAACACCGAGCTCATCCCTATTCAACAGTTTGCTGAATGTTTGCCAGTAGTTGATGTTAAAGTCCTGTGGGCTGAGAAGATAGAGGGGAGTGGTTTGACATAGTCCTGTTAAGTGTCAGTCCCCTGCTTCTCTGCTGCCTGTTCACATGGGCTTCAAGGATTTAAAGGGATTGCATATGTACTGTTTCTTTGCATTTCTTGTGTGTTACTAAGTTAAGGTGACCAGATTTTTAAAATGAAATCCGGGGACATTTTTTTTTTTACTAGTAATGGCGGCAATCAGCGACTCTCTTGCCCGTCGCCGCTGCTGCCTGCCTCACAGCCTATCAATTCTTACTCTCCGGGACCCGGCTACTACTGGGTGGGGAGCAGAGGAAGATCACTCCGCCAGATAAGGCTCCAGATAGGCAGGCGGCTGGCCGGGACTTGAGCCAAGGCAGAAGAACATGCGAGCGGAGATGAATGGGAATGCACCCGAAACGGAAGAAATATTCCCTCTGCTCCGACCAGCACATGATCATCAGAAAGGGGCACAGATAATGAAAAAAATACACACCCTCCCCCCTAAGCTAGAGCGGGGGTATGTAATTCAGATTTTTATTTTTTTATTCTGCACCGACTGTCTTTGAAATTGCCCCAGCCCCTGTTCAAATCCAATCCGGGGACAAAACTGGAGACAGACTTGGTCCGGGGACAGTGTCCTCAATCCGGGGACTGTCCCCGGAAACCGGGGATGTCTGGTCACTCTATACTAAGTAGAGGTCTTTAGATTACCCAATCACATTGCATAGTAGTGCTTTATTATTTCTGACAAGTTACCTTTATGACGTGCAGTCTTATGTTATGCTTTTCTATGTGCCACTTTTGCCTCAGTAAACAAATTTAAATTGCTTCACTGACTTTGTGTAAGTTTATTATATTGGTGATAGTTGGTAAAAATGGCTGAACCCAGGGTTTCAGAGGTGTCGGAGGACTTGCAGAGTCGGGACAACCAGTGGGGTACAGACTCTATCTGCAGCCCTCATGAGGGTAGGCTACATATATAAAGAATAATGCAAAAAAAGTATCGGGTGAAAAGTATGATTTTGCATTTGGAAACTTTGATTACCGTTGGTCGGCTACAATAATCTCACATGTAACTGATGAGTCATATTCTTTCATCAGTCAGTATTATTTTCTGCCAAGTGAAAAAGACTTCATAATAATTAACGCTCTGTTTATAGCTCCTTTAACATTGTAAAGCTATATCAAATAGTTATCTTATTTTTTGTAGCTTTGATGTAGCTTTTAAACTTCTTATGCCATGTAAACACGGCCGGACTTTCCATTGGGAAAAGCTCCGTCGAAATTTCCGACGGAAAAATACAGAACCTGCTCTCTATCTAAGTCCGTCGGAAATTCCGACAGAAAAAGTCAGATGGGACATACACACAGTCGGAATATCTGACCAAAAGCTCCCATCGGACTTTTTCTGTCGGAAATTCCGACCATGTGTACAGGGCATTAGGTTTTACAGGTGGCTAGTAGTGATGAGCCGAACACCCCCGGGTTCGGTTCGCACCAGAACCCGCGAACGGACCGAAAGTTCGAACGAACATTAGAACCCTATTAAATACAATGGATGCGAACGTTCGAATTCTAAAGTGCTAATTATAACAACTATTATGCATGTTATTGTCCTAAAAAGGGTTTGGGAACCCGGGTTCTGCACCAGGGGACATGTATCAATGCAAAAAGAAGTTTTAAAAACGGTCGTTTTTCGGGAGCAGTCATTTTAATGATGCATAAAGTGAAAAAAAAAAAGTCAAATATTCCTTTAAATATCGTACCTGGGGGGTGTCTAAAGTATGCCTGTGAAGTGCCACGTGTTTCCCGTGTTTAGAACTGTCCCTGCACAAAATGACACTTCTAAAGGAAAAAAAAGCCATTTAAAACTGCTTGCGGCTTTTATGTAATGTCTGGTCCCGGTAATATGGATGAAAATCTTTAAGAAAAATGGCATAGCTACCCCATGACCCCCCCCCCCCCTACCCCAGCCCATTACCAGCCCCTTTGGGTCTTGTATGGATATTAAGGGGAACCCCGCACATAAAATAAAAAAGGCCCTATATACTCTGAACAGCCGTATACAGGCGGTGCATACAAGACAGGGACTGTAGGTTTGTTCTTATGTAGAATGTGTTTGTAATTTTGAACAGGTACATTGTTGAAGTGTAGCTCCAGCCCAAAAATCTATTTTTAAACTTTTTGGGAAACATAGGTAAGGGTTATCACCCCTGTAACATTTGTTTTGCTGTCTGTGCCCCTGTTCAGAACATTTCACCTCACTTTCCGTCCCAATGACAACTGTTTTTGAAATGTGGTGTTTTTCTTGAAACAAGGATTGCTGATAAAGCATCAGTACAGATGAGACCCCTTTCTCCCATATTTATTCTTACAGGAGAGAATTTTCCTTTCTAGGGGTAGATTTCCTCTCACTTCCTGTTGTCTTCTTTCGTTTGCAAGTAGGAGTCGTTTGTAAGTTGGATGTTTGAAAGTAGGGACCTGCCGTATATACTCTGCAGAAATAGGCCCCTTAGTTGTTGGTGTTGGCACAACACTGTAAGCACTCAGTTACTCTTGGTTGGTGCTGGAACGCCCTGCTGTCAACTATTATATCAGGAATTTTAATTACATATAATTGTTGAACAGTGGTAGTAAAAATTGGGGCTTTGATGGTGGTGCTGGTGCCACAACACTGTAAGCCCTGACAGTTACTCTTGGTGGGTGCAGCAATGGGCCCTGCTGTGAATTATTAGATCAAGAATTGTAATTACATGCCCCTTTTGAACAGGGGATGAAAAATTGGGCCTTTCGTGGTGGTGGTGGTGGTGGCGTTGCCACAAGACTGTAAGCCCTCAGAGTTACTCTTGGTGGGTGCAGCAATGGACCCTGCTGTGAATTATTAGATCAAGAATTGTAATTGCATGCCCCTGTTGAACAGGGGCTGAAAAATTGGGCCTTAGGCACTGGTGGCACAACACTACAACCCCTCACAGATACTGTACTTGGAGCACAGCAATGAGCCCTGTTGCAAAGTATTGCTTCAAAAATTGTAATGACACGCCCCTGTTAAACAGGGGCTGAAAAATTGGGCCTTAGGCACTGGTGCCACAACACTCCAACCCCTCACAGATACTGTACTTGGAGCACAGCAATGAGCCCTATGCAAATTATTGCTAAAAAAATTGTAATTACACGCCCCTGTAAAACAGGGGCTGAAAAATTGGGCCTTAGCCACTGGTGGCGGCACCCATAAACAAAAATGATCTTCCAAGCTATCATCATCAATCGTATCATTGAGGACTCGGAGGAGGAGGATAGCCAGTCAACATAACAGCACAGGCACTCAGCATCAGCATCAGTCTTGAAGGGATGTGACATGTTAAAATCAATTAGTCTGTTATATCAGCATCAGGTGTGTGGTAGCTGGTGGTGATCCAAGACTGGTTCATCTTGATGAAAGTCAGTCGATCAACCGAGTCGGTGGACAGGCGCACCCTGTGATCCGTGACAAATCCTCCAGCAGCACTGAATGTGCGTTCCGAAAGAACGCTGGATGCAGGACAGGCCAGTAGCTCAATTGCATACTGTGCAAGCTCTGGCCAGTGATCCATCCTCAAGACCCAGTAAGCCAGAGGATTTTCGGTGGGGAAGGTGTCCAAGTCTGACCTTGCCCCTAGATATTCCTGCACCATGTTTATCAGACGCTGGCGATGGTTGCTGGAACCGATCATACTTTGGGGCTGCGGACTAAAGAATTGTCTGAACGCATCGGTCAGACGGCCACCTTCCCCACCGCTCCTTCTTTGACTGGCCGAAGCCTCAGCAACTCGTTGTCCAGGACCAGGAGTTTGTAACCTCCCAGTCTCTGGGAACGCGTTGCACAGACCTTTCTGCAAGGCCTCCCGGAGTTGTCTCATCCTCTGCTCCCTCTGCGACGGTAACATAAGGTCCGCAACCTTACCCTTGTACCGTGGATCAAAGAGAGTGGCCAGCCAGTAATGGTCCCTCTCCTTGATCCGAAGAATACGAGGATCCTTCCGCAGACTTTGCAGGATCAGGGAGGCCATGCAGCGTAGGTTTGCTGAGGCATTCGCTCCGGAGTCCTCTGGGTCACTAAGGACGACATGATCCGCAGCCACCTCCTCCCAGCCACGTACAAGTCCACTGGTTTCTTGGGACTGTAAATCATCCCTAAAAGACTGCTGCTGATGATGCTGAGTGCCAGCCTCCACCTCCATGCTGACACAATCCTCCTCCTCCTCCTCCTCCTCCTCCTCCTCCTCTTCCTGTGCGATGGGTGGGACAGAAGGAACACTGTCTGGGTAAAGGGGGCCTTGAGAGGCAAGGAAGTCCTCCTCTTCCTGCCTCTGTTCTGCCTCAAGTGCCCTGTCCATTATTCCACGCAGCGTGTGCTCCAACAGGTGGACAAGAGGTACAGTGTCACTGATGCATGCACTGTCACTGCTCACCATCCTCGTGGCCTCCTCAAATGGTGCCAGGACAGTGCATGCATCCCTGATCATGCCCCACTGGCGTGGAGAAAAAAAACCAAGCTCCCCTGACCCTGTCCTGGTGCCGTAGTCGCACAGGTACTCATTGATGGCCCTCTGCTGCGTGTGCAGCCGCTGCAGCATGGCCAACGTTGAGTTCCACCTGGTGGGCATGTCACATATAAGGCGGTTCTTGGGCAGGTTCAACTCCTTTTGCAGCTCAGCCAGGCGAGCACTGGCATTATAAGATCTGCGGAAATGCACACAGACTTTCCTGGCCTGCCTCAGGACATCCTGTAAGCCCGGGTACCTGCCCAAGAACCGCTGCACCACCAGGTTAAGGACGTGAGCCACACAGGGCACATGGGTCAGTTGTCCCTGTCGGAGGGCGGAGAGGAGGTTGGTGCCATTGTCGCAAACCACCATTCCTGGCTTAAGCTGGCGTGGCGTCAACCACCTCTCGGCCTGGCCCTGCAGAGCAGACAGGACCTCTGCCCCAGTGTGGCTTCTGTCCCCCAAACACACCAGCGCAAGCACGGCATGGCATCTTTTTGCCTGCGTACTTGCGTAGCCCCGTGAACGGCTACGGAGCACCGCTGGTTCATAGGACAAACCACAGGAAGAGGCCATGGAGGAAGAAGAAGAGGAGGGGGTGGAGGAGAGAGGTGTGTCACAACCAGTAGTAGCATTTTGGAGGCGTGGCGGTGGGACAACCTCTAACACTACTGCACCTTGTCCTGCATCCTTCCCAGCTGCCAAAAGAGTGACCCAATGGGCCGTGAAAGAAAGGTAACGTCCCTGTCCATGCCTGCTGGACCATGAGTCAGCGGTAATATGCACCTTACCGCTGACCGCCCTGTCCAGCGAGGCCAAGACATTGCCTTCCACATGCCGGTAGAGAGCCGGAATAGCCTTCCGTGAGAAAAAGTGGCGTTTGGGAACCTGCCACTGAGGAACCGCACATTGCACAAACTCACGGAAGGGGGCCGAGTCTACCAACTGAAAAGGCAGCAGTTGAAGCGCTAGCAATTTAGCCAAGCTAGCATTCAACCGCTGGGCATGTGGAT
This sequence comes from Rana muscosa, assembly GCA_029206835.1. NCBI lineage: Eukaryota > Metazoa > Chordata > Amphibia > Anura > Ranidae > Rana > Rana muscosa. The sequence goes on along the minus strand of CM055117.1, from coordinate 168,796,194 downwards.
GGCTGGGAGTGAACTTCTTTCGACGGTCCAGCAGCTGGGGCAGGGAAATTTGCCTGCTAGAATCGGACATCGGTGTACTGCTAGCAGAGTGGCCGCAAGTACTTGGCTGTGACACACCTAATTCTACACCTTCATTCCTCTCAGTGCATGTTTCAGAGAGGACTGAAGTTATAGTGGGGTTGGAGATCCCAGCTGATGCGGTGCAAGGAGAGGTCCGCTTTGTTCTTTGGTGTGGGTCTTTGAGGTAGGCTTGCCAACGAGCTGCATGGCAGGTCAACATATGTCTGGTCAGGCATGTGGTACCCAAGCGGCTGATGTTTTGGCCACGCGATATACGCTTGAGACATATGTTGCAAACAGCAGCTGTGCGATCTGATGCACTAGCCTCAAAAAAGGCCCACACCAAAGAACTTTTTGAATGACGGGCAGAGGCAGCGCCCTGCACAGGCGGAGCTCTGCGGTGTGATTCTGTCGGTGTACTGCCCTTACGCTGGCCACCAAAGGGCATCCTGCCTCGTTGGAGATGTGCCTCCTCCTCATCCTCCTCCTCCTCCTCTCTCCTATTAGGCACCCACGTGGAGTCAGTGACCTCATCATCACCTCCCTCCTCATCACTGGAGCCAATCTGGCAGTATGCTGCAGCTGCTGGAACATGACTGCCAGATTGGTGTCCTTCTTGAGCATCCCCTCTGTCTGCTCTCACGCTACTGCCTTCCTCTAGCTGGTTTTCATCATCAGACCCTTCGAAACGCTGGGCATCCTCCTGGAGCATGTACCCAACACTGTGCTGAAACAGTTCGGGGGAATCCTCAGGAGGAGGACATGGTGGGTCTAGGGAAGGAGTGACTGATGATGAGTCTGACATTGATACCAGGGAAGAGGACGCTTTGGCAGCTGCTTTTCCAGTACCCTGAGCCTGGGTGAGAGAGGATGAGGAGGAGGAGGAGGAGGGCTTGGTCATCCACTCTACCAAGTCTTCGGCATGATGTGGCTCAACATGTCCAGCTGCCGAAAAGAAGGACAAGCGTGTCCCATGGCCATGTGCTGATGACAATGCACCGCGTCCACGACCAGCACTGTTGCCCCCAGACACAGAGCCTGCTTGCCCTCTTTTATTGCCTCGTGACTGTCTGCCTCTCCTTGTTTGCCTTCCAGACATTCTAATAGATGGCCTGCAGGGAGATGGGAAAAAAGCAATAAGGGCTACCTTCAGGTGTCCTTCTCTGTCCCTTGAAACAAGGACTTTGACAGTGAAAGAAACTGACACTCTCCCTACCTACAGTTTTCTGTCCCTAGAAAAAATGTTTTTTTTAAGCACAATTTAGCACAAGGAGAATTCACTCACTGTCCTTCCAGGTCCCTGGAAACAAGGACTTTGACAGTGAAAGAAACTGACACTCTCCCTACCTACAGTTTTCTGTCCCTAGAAAAAATGTTTTTTTTAAGCACAATTTAGCACAAGGAGAATTCACTCACTGTCCTTCCAGGTCCCTGGAAACAAGGACTTTCACAGTGAAAGAAACTGACACTCTCCCTACCTACAGTTTTCTGTCCCTAGAAAAAATGTTTTTTTTAAGCACAATTTAGCACAAGGAGAATTCACTCACTGTCCTTCCAGGTCCCTGGAAACAAGGACTTTGACAGTGAAAGAAACTGACACTCTCCCTACCTACAGTTTTCTGTCCCTAGAATTTTTTTTTTTTTTAAGCACAATTTAGCACAAGGAGAATTCACTCACTGTCCTTCCAGGTCCCTGGAAACAAGGACTTTGACAGTGAAAGAAACTGACACTCTCCCTACCTACAGTTTTCTGTCCCTAGAAAAAATGTTTTTTTTAAGCACAATTTAGCACAAGGAGAATTCACTCACTGTCCTTCCAGGTCCCTGGAAACAAGGACTTTGACAGTGAAAGAAACTGACACTCTCCCTACCTACAGTTTTCTGTCCCTAGAAAAAATGTTTTTTTTAAGCACAATTTAGCACAAGGAGAATTCACTCACTGTCCTTCCAGGTCCCTGGAAACAAGGACTTTCACAGTGAAAGAAACTGACACTCTCCCTACCTACAGTTTTCTGTCCCTAGAAAAAATGTTTTTTTTAAGCACAATTTAGCACAAGGAGAATTCACTCACTGTCCTTCCAGGTCCCTGGAAACAAGGACTTTGACAGTGAAAGAAACTGACACTCTCCCTACCTACAGTTTTCTGTCCCTAGAAAAAATGTTTTTTTTAAGCACAATTTAGCACAAGGAGAATTCACTCACTGTCCTTCCAGGTCCCTGGAAACAAGGACTTTGACAGTGAAAGAAACTGACACTCTCCCTACCTACAGTTTTCTGTCCCTAGAAAAAATGTTTTTTTTAAGCACAATTTAGCACAAGGAGAATTCACTCACTGTCCTTCCAGGTCCCTGGAAACAAGGACTTTCACAGTGAAAGAAACTGACACTCTCCCTACCTACAGTTTTCTGTCCCTAGAAAAAATGTTTTTTTTAAGCACAATTTAGCACAAGGAGAATTCACTCACTGTCCTTCCAGGTCCCTGGAAACAAGGACTTTGACAGTGAAAGAAACTGACACTCTCCCTACCTACAGTTTTCTGTCCCTAGAAAAAATGTTTTTTTTAAGCACAATTTAGCACAAGGAGAATTCACTCACTGTCCTTCCAGGTCCCTGGAAACAAGGACTTTGACAGTGAAAGAAACTGACACTCTCCCTACCTACAGTTTTCTGTCCCTAGAAAAAAAGTTTTTTTTAAGCACAATTTAGCACAAGGAGAATTCACTCACTGTCCTTCCAGGTCCCTGGAAACAAGGACTTTGACAGTGAAAGAAACTGACACTCTCCCTACCTACAGTTTTCTGTCCCTAGAAAAAATGTTTTTTTTAAGCACAATTTAGCACAAGGAGAATTCACTCACTGTCCTTCCAGGTCCCTGGAAACAAGGACTTTGACAGTGAAAGAAACTGACACTCTCCCTACCTACAGTTTTCTGTCCCTAGAAAAAATGTTTTTTTTAAGCACAATTTAGCACAAGGAGAATTCACTCACTGTCCTTCCAGGTCCCTGGAAACAAGGACTTTCACAGTGAAAGAAACTGACACTCTCCCTACCTACAGTTTTCTGTCCCTAGAAAAAATGTTTTTTTTAAGCACAATTTAGCACAAGGAGAATTCACTCACTGTCCTTCCAGGTCCCTGGAAACAAGGACTTTGACAGTGAAAGAAACTGACACTCTCCCTACCTACAGTTTTCTGTCCCTAGAAAAAATGTTTTTTTTAAGCACAATTTAGCACAAGGAGAATTCACTCACTGTCCTTCCAGGTCCCTGGAAACAAGGACTTTGACAGTGAAAGAAACTGACACTCTCCCTACCTACAGTTTTCTGTCCCTAGAAAAAATGTTTTTTTTAAGCACAATTTAGCACAAGGAGAATTCACTCACTGTCCTTCCAGGTCCCTGGAAACAAGGACTTTGACAGTGAAAGAAACTGACACTCTCCCTACCTACAGTTTTCTGTCCCTAGAAAAAATGTTTTTTTTAAGCACAATTTAGCACAAGGAGAATTCACTCACTGTCCTTCCAGGTCCCTGGAAACAAGGACTTTGACAGTGAAAGAAACTGACACTCTCCCTACCTACAGTTTTCTGTCCCTAGAAAAAATGTTTTTTTTAAGCACAATTTAGCACAAGGAGAATTCACTCACTGTCCTTCCAGGTCCCTGGAAACAAGGACTTTGACAGTGAAAGAAACTGACACTCTCCCTACCTACAGTTTTCTGTCCCTAGAAAAAATGTTTTTTTTAAGCACAATTTAGCACAAGGAGAATTCACTCACTGTCCTTCCAGGTCCCTGGAAACAAGGACTTTGACAGTGAAAGAAACTGACACTCTCCCTACCTACAGTTTTCTGTCCCTAGAAAAAATGTTTTTTTTAAGCACAATTTAGCACAAGGAGAATTCACTCACTGTCCTTCCAGGTCCCTGGAAACAAGGACTTTGACAGTGAAAGAAACTGACACTCTCCCTACCTACAGTTTTCTGTCCCTAGAAAAAATGTTTTTTTTAAGCACAATTTAGCACAAGGAGAATTCACTCACTGTCCTTCCAGGTCCCTGGAAACAAGGACTTTGACAGTGAAAGAAACTGACACTCTCCCTACCTACAGTTTTCTGTCCCTAGAAAAAATGTTTTTTTTAAGCACAATTTAGCACAAGGAGAATTCACTCACTGTCCTTCCAGGTCCCTGGAAACAAGGACTTTGACAGTGAAAGAAACTGACACTCTCCCTACCTACAGTTTTCTGTCCCTAGAAAAAATGTTTTTTTTAAGCACAATTTAGCACAAGGAGAATTCACTCACTGTCCTTTCAGGTCCCTGGAAACAAGGACTTTGACAGTGAAAGAAACTGACACTCTCCCTACCTACAGTTTTCTGTCCCTAGAAAAAATGTTTTTTTTAAGCACAATTTAGCACAAGGAGAATTCACTCACTGTCCTTCCAGGTCCCTGGAAACAAGGACTTTGACAGTGAAAGAAACTGACACTCTCCCTACCTACAGTTTTCTGTCCCTAGAAAAAATGTTTTTTTTAAGCACAATTTAGCACAAGGAGAATTCACTCACTGTCCTTCCAGGTCCCTGGAAACAAGGACTTTCACAGTGAAAGAAACTGACACTCTCCCTACCTACAGTTTTCTGTCCCTAGAAAAAATGTTTTTTTTAAGCACAATTTAGCACAAGGAGAATTCACTCACTGTCCTTCCAGGTCCCTGGAAACAAGGACTTTGACAGTGAAAGAAACTGACACTCTCCCTACCTACAGTTTTCTGTCCCTAGAAAAAATGTTTTTTTTAAGCACAATTTAGCACAAGGAGAATTCACTCACTGTCCTTCCAGGTCCCTGGAAACAAGGACTTTGACAGTGAAAGAAACTGACACTCTCCCTACCTACAGTTTTCTGTCCCTAGAAAAAATGTTTTTTTTAAGCACAATTTAGCACAAGGAGAATTCACTCACTGTCCTTCCAGGTCCCTGGAAACAAGGACTTTGACAGTGAAAGAAACTGACACTCTCCCTACCTACAGTTTTCTGTCCCTAGAAAAAATGTTTTTTTTAAGCACAATTTAGCACAAGGAGAATTCACTCACTGTCCTTCCAGGTCCCTGGAAACAAGGACTTTGACAGTGAAAGAAACTGACACTCTCCCTACCTACAGTTTTCTGTCCCTAGAAAAAATGTTTTTTTTAAGCACAATTTAGCACAAGGAGAATTCACTCACTGTCCTTCCAGGTCCCTGGAAACAAGGACTTTGACAGTGAAAGAAACTGACACTCTCCCTACCTACAGTTTTCTGTCCCTAGAAAAAATGTTTTTTTTAAGCACAATTTAGCACAAGGAGAATTCACTCACTGTCCTTCCAGGTCCCTGGAAACAAGGACTTTGACAGTGAAAGAAACTGACACTCTCCCTACCTACAGTTTTCTGTCCCTAGAAAAAATGTTTTTTTTAAGCACAATTTAGCACAAGGAGAATTCACTCACTGTCCTTCCAGGTCCCTGGAAACAAGGACTTTCACAGTGAAAGAAACTGACACTCTCCCTACCTACAGTTTTCTGTCCCTAGAAAAAATGTTTTTTTTAAGCACAATTTAGCACAAGGAGAATTCACTCACTGTCCTTCCAGGTCCCTGGAAACAAGGACTTTGACAGTGAAAGAAACTGACACTCTCCCTACCTACAGTTTTCTGTCCCTAGAAAAAATGTTTTTTTTAAGCACAATTTAGCACAAGGAGAATTCACTCACTGTCCTTCCAGGTCCCTGGAAACAAGGACTTTCACAGTGAAAGAAACTGACACTCTCCCTACCTACAGTTTTCTGTCCCTAGAAAAAATGTTTTTTTTAAGCACAATTTAGCACAAGGAGAATTCACTCACTGTCCTTCCAGGTCCCTGGAAACAAGGACTTTGACAGTGAAAGAAACTGACACTCTCCCTACCTACAGTTTTCTGTCCCTAGAAAAAATGTTTTTTTTAAGCACAATTTAGCACAAGGAGAATTCACTCACTGTCCTTCCAGGTCCCTGGAAACAAGGACTTTGACAGTGAAAGAAACTGACACTCTCCCTACCTACAGTTTTCTGTCCCTAGAAAAAATGTTTTTTTTAAGCACAATATAGCACAAGCACAAAACACACTGACACTCTCCCTACCTATCCTTCTCTTTCCCTAAACTAAAGGAATCCAGGTTAAGCAAGAAAGAAATAAAAGTCACTGTCCCTGCCTATGCTTCTCTTTCCCTGCTCCGGAACACACTACACTAGGCCGCCGTGCTGGCGGCCTTTTATAGTGTGGGGCGTGTACTAAACACCCTCAGCAATAATTGGCCACAGGCATCCTGCCTGTGGCCAATCATTGCTCTCCTCGCTGCCGGCGCTGTGATTGGCCAAGCATGCGGGGTCACAGTGCATGCTTGGCCAATCACAGCGCCTGGATGACACTGCGATGGCATAGTGCATTGTGGGCCGTTCGCGTCACTCGAATTTGGCGCGAACGGCCCAAATCGTTCGATCTTCGTCGAACGATCGAACAGCCGATGATCGAGTTGAACGTATGTTCGACTCGAACACGAAGCTCATCCCTAGTGGCTAGATGTAGAAAGGATGCATTTTTCCATATGATAACATTTAATGTATAACAAGCAAATATTGAAAAAGGGGCATATTTTCAGATAGAAACTATAAAATTGGTTGTAGTTCTTTCAAGAAATGGACATTCTTATTGCTCTTTGTTAATAGAAAGGGGCTATATACTGTATGTATACAGTGCCTTGAAAAAATATTCATACACCTTGAAATGTTCCACACTTTGGCATGTTACAACCAAAAACGTAAATGTATTTTAATGGGATTTTATGTGATAGACCAACACAAAGTGGCACATAATTGTGAAGTGGAAGGAAAATTATAAATGATTTAAAAAAAAATATTTTTAACATACAAAAATTTGAAAAGTGTGGAGTGCATTTGTATTTAGCCCCCTTTACTCTGATACCCCTAACTGAATACTAGGGGAACAAATTGCCTTCAGAAGTCACCTAATTAGCAAATAAAGTTCACCTGTGTGTAATTTAATCTCAGTATAAATACAGCTGTTCTGTGAAGCCCTCAGAGGTTTTTTAAAGAACCTTAGTGAACAAACAGCATCATGAAGGCCAAGGAACACACCAGACAGGTCAGGGATAAAGTTGTGGAGAAGTTTAAAGCAGGGTTAGGTTATAAAAAAATATCCCAAACTTTGAACATTTCCAAGCAATGTTCAAGCCATCAGCTGAAAATGAAAAGAGTATGGCACAACTGCACACCTACCAAGACATGGCTGTCCACCTAAACTGACAGGCCTGTCAAGGAGAGCATTAATCAGAGAAGCAGCCAAGAGACCCATGGTAACTCTGGAGGAGCTGCAGAGATCCACAGCTCAGGTGGGAGAATCTGTCCACAGGACCACTATTAGTCATACATGCCACAAATCCGGCCTTTCGAGTGGCAAGAAGAAACCATTGTTGAAAGAAAGCCATAGGAAATCCTGTTTGCAGTTTGCGAGAAGCCATGTGGTGGACACGGCAAACATGTAGAAGAAGGTGCTCTGGTCAGATGAGACCAAAATTAAACTTTTTGGCCTAAAAGAAAAACGCTTTGTGGCGGAAAACTAACACTGCCCATCACCCTGAACACACTATCCCCACCGTGAAACATGGTGGTGGCAGTATCATGTTGTGGGGATGCTTTTCTTCAGCAGGCACAGCAAAGCTGTTCAGAGTTGATGGGAAGATGGATGGAGCCAAATACAGGGCAATCTTACAAGAAAACCTGTTAGAGTCTGCAAAAGACTTGAGACTGGGGTGTAAGTTCACCTTATCCAGCAGGGCAATGACCCTAAACATACAACCAGAGCTACAATGGAATGGTTTAGATAAAAGCATATTCATATGTTAGAGCGACCCAGTCAAAGTCCAGACCTAAATCCCATTAAGAATCTGTGGGAAGACTTGAAAATTGCTGTTCACAGACGCTCTCCATCCAATCTGACAAAGCTTGAGCTATTTTGCAAAGAAGAATGGGCAAAAATGTCACTCTCTAGATGAGCAAAACTGGTAGAGACATCCCCAAAAAGACTTGCAGCTGTAATTGCAGTGAAATGTGGTTCTACAAAGTATTGACTCAGGAGGGGCTGAATACAAATGCACGCCACACTTTTCACATATTTATTTGTAAAACATTTTGAAAACCATTTATCATTTTCCTTCTACTTCACAATTATGTGCCACTTTGTGTTGGTCTATCACATAAAATCCCAATAAAATGCATTTACGTTCATGGAAACCTGACAAAATGTGGAAAATTTCAAGGGGTATAAATCCCCTTTTAAGGCACTGTATACACACAAGGGACTGGTACTTATGCCGCGTACACACGACCGTTATTCATGTCATGGAAAAAAACTATGTTTTTCTCGACGTGATTTTTCGTGTTTCCTCTCAAGCCTGCCTTGCATACACACGTTTATGAAAAAAAAAATGCTCGAGCAAAGCGCGGTGACATACAACACGTACAACGGCACTATAAAGGGGAAGTTCCATTCGAATGGTGCTACCCTTTGGGTCGCTTTTGCTGATCCTCATGTTAATAAAGTTTGGTGAGAGACGATTCGTGCTTTTCAGTCCGTTACAGCGTGACGAATGTGCTATCTCCATTACAAACGCTACTTTTACCAGAACGAGCGCTCCCGTCTCATACTTGATTCTGAGCATGCACGTTTTTTTCCCCTCGTAAAAGCATACACATGACCGTTTTTCACGACGTTAAAAAGAACGACGTGAAAAACGATGAGAAAAAATAGAGCAGGCTCTAATTTTTTTTCAGCCATTTTTCTTGTTGAGAAAAATGCTCTGGAGTATACACACGACCGTTTTTCACGACCATTTTTAAAAAGGGCATTTTTCTCGTCATGAAAAACTGTCGTGTGTACGCGGCATTACAGTGTTAGGGTTATCTGTTGGATGTTACAGATACAGGTAGGCTAAATGTGGGGGCTGGAGTTGCAGCAAGGGTAAAGCCCCGTACACACGATCGGATAACCTATGGATTTTCGTCCGATGGATTTGTCCATCGGAAATCCGATGAAACTGTTTTTCATCAGTCTTGGCCACACACCATCAGTCAAAAAACTGACCGTTCCAAACGTGGTGCCGTAAAACACTCAGATGAGCCGAGAAAAATTAAGTTTAATGCTTCTGAGCATGCGTCGACTTGATTCTAAGCATGCGTTGGTTTTTTAACCGATGGACTTGCCCATAGACGATCGGAAATTCCCATCGGTTTTTTATCCATCGGAAAATTTTAAAACAAGTTCTATTTTTTACAACCGATGGAAAAAAGACCGATGGGTACCATACACGATCGGTTGGTCTGATGAAAACCATCCATCGGACGGTTTTCATCAGTCAAACCGATCGTGTGTACGGGGCTTTAGGGTTACAATCTATCTAATTGTGAAGTTTAGTGTTAGTTTACATAGGGTCAATACCTGGGTTTAAGGAAACCCTAAAGTATAGGTGGTTCCTTCAAAAGCATCTGACCCCAGATGCATCAGGGTACGTACAATAAAATATATGAAGCAGGTACCCTGATGCATCTGATGTCAAAAAAGTGATTACCGTAATGCTTGGTGCAAAGCATAGCACTTTAATATGTGAGTAAGAATTACCTAGCAGGTTTTTAATGATTTGAATAAAGTTAAAAGGTTTTACACTATGGCAGAGTTTTGTTGTTCTCCCTATGATATACGTGTGACTGCATTCTAATATTGATGAGTAGAAAGGTGGTTGCCCCTGGTCGAATGCGGATGGTGGAATCTCTTGTAAAAACATGCGACTTTCCTGTAGTGGGTGGTCATATCAAGTTGGTGATTTCTCTGGTGTGTTAGTGGAGGATCACAACAGCACATGTAGAAGATTATTGATAATGATTGCTCTGTATTTTCGCACTTTGTGGCACAGTGGAAAATGTTTTGAATGCACAAAAACCCTTTTGATGCATAGACACTTTATCATTAGTGACAACTTACACATATTCCTGGACTTTATACGTTTATTTTGTTTACATTTTGGTTTATTATATTGGAAAAGAAGGAAAATTCTGTTTAACTACTTCAAGCTTGCCCACAGTAGTTGTACTGCGGGAGTGTGGTAGCTGTAGGCTTTTCTTCTGGGTTTGGGGAGCGCATGCGCAGCACAAGTTAGGCAGCTGATTTCAGCCAGTAATTTTGGCTGGCATCAACTGTGGCCAATCACACACAGAGTTCTGTGTTTACAGAAACACAAAACTTTGCATACAGGTGTAGCGGCCTCACCCCTCTCCCTTGCTTTATCGGTTATATGGCTGTTGTCTAGGGGTACCTGGGAGAGAGAGATGATACACACCATGGCCCATGTCCTCCCGTAACCAGGAGGTGAAGGACAGAGATTGGGCTTTTGTGTAGGTGTCCTAGAGCCAAGTCCAGTCCTTCGTCCCTGACTCCTTTGCTTAGTAACCCAGGTTCCACACAGTGAGTAGGTACAACTCAGTTTTATTCTTCTTGCCAAGCAATAAAACAATCTTTCTCCTTTTGAATAATGGGGGACAGATCGAGGCACAATCCTTTCCCTTCTTGCTGCTGCCCACTGTGCTGTCACCAGTGGTGAATAGTCACTGCCACTGACTAGGTAATATAGAATGTGAATTTACCTTCGCTCACTTTGCCCCTGTCAGAGGAAGAGATCCGTCCAAGGGAGAAGTGGAGAGTGGAGGCCTCTCTGTCACCAGCGATGCTGCGCCGGACTCTTCGAAGAAGTTACTGCGCACCAGTCCTCACAAACTCAGACATGGGCACCCAAGGAGTTAGGGCCCCCTCGGATTCCTCCACCCTCGCGGAACTCAGTCGAAGGTACTGAGCCCCAGGCGTCCGCCATAGTACCTCACCCCAGGCTAAAGGTGCCTGAGATGGACTCCATCTCCGCTCCAGCTAGGCCAAGGGTGCCTAGGCCTGGAACACCGGAACGCCAGCACCCAAGCTGAAGGTGCCTGAGTGCGGCCACGTCCTCCGACTCCGGACTCTAACCCTGTGATCAGGGTGTCTGCGCCCCTTATGACCTTTCCCTTCATGCCACAGCGGGTTCCCCGCCCCGCTGTACCAGCTCCAGGGGAGGACAAAAAGGCACAGTTTGCGGTGTGAGTTCAACTCCGGCCCAAGGCAACAGCGCCACCCAGGGGCCCCAAGGAACCTCACACCACCAGAGTCCTCACATAATTCAAATACCCGCTACACAGGGAACAGCAATCTAGCTGTTTCTACTCCCTGCAAAGCAGGGAGAAAAAACAGTCAGATAGAAAAGTAAAAACAGCACATATTACACACATTACATATTGTTAGGCACACAGTTAACCCCTTGATTGTGCCTAGATGTTAACCCCTTCCCAGCCAGGATCATTAGTACAGTGTCAGTGTACAGCATTATCACTTATCACAGTATTAGTGTCAGTATTGATGTCAGTGTCAGTTAGTGATATCATAGTGATAGTGATATCAATTGGATATGTTTTATAACAGAAAGTAGAAAATATTGTTTTTAAATTTTCTGTCTTTTTTTGTTTATATCGCAAAAACAAAAACAAAAAAACACAGTGACAGTGGAGACCAAATACCACCAAACAAAATCTAGTTATTTTGTGTAGTGTGGAAAGTTCTAGGGGAAGGCATGGAACCATGTCCCTGCTTTGCAAGAACACAGGATCCATGCCTTCCTTAGTGACACAATGGCGATCTGCCTTGTTTACAGAGGCAGATCGCTGTTCTGCCTCTGTGCTGAATGGTACCTGCAGATCAGCTCCCGCTGTGTATAATCACAGTGGGAGTGGGTCGCCGGTGGCGCGCATGTGCACCCCAGATACCGAAGTCTTGAATCACATTATAGTTACGTGATCCGGCGCAGAAGTGTCACCGTATAAGTAAGTTATATGGGTGGCACGTGGCTAGAGCAATACCAGAACTCTGGTAAGGGGTTCTAGTATAGATGTTAGATGGGGTCCCCCAAAAAACAAAACAAAAGAAACAGTGTGGGGTTGCCCCCATAATTTATAGAAGGCCCTTTAGGTCTGACATGTATTGTACAAAAAAAAGTGTGGTCCTACCAAAATTCTTTGAGTTTAGTATGGATTTTAAGAGAGTAATACGTAAAAAGGTAAGGGGGGCCCAGTGGTTGTTGGGATCTGCGGGTGGGGGGGCTTACTGGAATCGGGAAGCACCCTTTAACAATACGGGGGCACCCAGGCACCTGGTTCCCCCTATATGAATCAGTCAGAGATCCGTATCCCTATTCACTCACCAAAAAGTGAAAAGTAAATAAAAACAGTTTTTGCCAGTCCTTAAGGCTGGCTTCACACTGAGGCGGTTTTCTGACGGTTTAGCACTAGAAATAGCCTCTAAATAATGCCTGAAAACCGGCTGCCATTCATTTCAGTGTGATTTTTCACACAGGGGCGGTGCACTTGCGAGAAGTTTTGAAAAGTCCTGCAAGCAGCAACTTTGGGGTGGTTTTGAAATTAATGGGACTTCCAAAGCGCCTGAAATGAGCTTTGGAAGCGCTGCAACCCGGGTGCTTTTAACCCCTTCTTTGGCCACTAGCGGGGGTTAAAAGCACCCCCGCTAGAGGCTAAAAAGCGCTGCTAAAACGAGCGGCGCTTTAGTGCTAATGCTCGGCGGCCCCAATGTGAAAGTAGCCTTAAAAAACATGTCCCCTTGATGTAACCCCACTGTCAATTACATCATCCTATAATGTAGATCCACATCAATCATCATGAAAGATGCCCAATGACCCGCCAGAGAATGAGCGTGAGGTAAATTCTCATTTGGCCCTTTTGTAAATTAGCTACTAAGATGAGTTTGCCTACACATATGAACAGTTGCCGAGTCGAACGAAGGATCTGCATTTTAATTGCAGTGTAAATTTTAACAATTGCCACGTGAAATCTGCGGGATCTGTTCATGCAAACAGTTATAAAGGGATCATAAACTTTTTTTTCCACCTACCAGGAATTTTAGTGACCTTCAGTTATTTTTCCACCTTATAAATAGGTTGGCCCATATCCGAAGTGTTTACGTAGAAGATAAACTTAGTGGACTTTGCATTTATTATACACTCATTTCTTCTCACCTCAAGACTTAATGTTCTGTTACTCGTGTATAATGCTTGCTTTAGGCTTGTTTTGAAATCACAAGCTGTTGTGTTATCCTAAGTTTTTGATTTAACCACTTCTCTACTGTGCACGAAAACCCCCTTCCTGCCCAAGCCATTTTTCAGCTTTCAGCGCTGTCACACTTTGAATGACAATTGCGCGGTCGTGCGACGTGGCTCCCAAACGAAATTTGTGTCCTTTTTTTCCCACAAATAGAGCTTTCTTTTGGTGGTATTTGATCACCTCTGTGGTTTTTATTTTTTGCGCTATAAACAAAAGAAGAGCGTCCAGTTTGGAAAAAAAACACTATTTTTTACTTTTTGCTATAATAAATACCCATTTTTTTTTTTAAATAAAATCTTCCTCAGTTTAGGCCGATACGTATTCTTCTACATATTTTTGGTAAAAAAAAAAATCGCAATAAGCGCGTATTGATTGGTTTGCGCAAAAGTTATAGCGTCTACAAAATAGGGGATAGATTTATAGCATTTTTATTTTTTTATTAGTAATGGCGGCGATATGCGATTTTTTATTGTGACTGCGATATTGCGGTGGACACATCGGACACTTTTGACACATTTTTGGGACCATTCACATTTATACAGCGATCCCTGCTATAAAAATGCATTGATTACTGTATAAATGTGATTGGCAGGGAAGGGGTTAACCACTAGGGGGCGGGAAGGGGTTAAATATGTTCCCTCAATGTGTTCTAACTGTGGGGGGGAGGGGACTGACTGGGGGAGGTGACCGATGGTTGTCCCTATGTACAAGGGACACACCATTAGTCTCCTCTCCCTCACAGGACGTGGATCTCTGTGTTTACACACAGAGATCCACTTTCCTGCTCGTTTCCCGGGCAATTGCGGGTGCCCGGCGGCAATCGCGGCCGCCGGGCACGCGCAGCGGGGCCTTGTGAACGCGGCGGGCGCGGGCGCGCGCCTCCTAGCTCGTTTTAAAGGGAGGACGTCATATGACAGTGGGCGGGGGACAAGTGGTTAAAGGGGTTGTAAACCATTCTATGCATTAAGGTGAAAAACCTTCTGTCATAAAAAGATGGACTTTATGGACACGACAAATTGATATAAAATTACTCAAGTTTTATTAAAAATTAACAAAGGAAGGATAACAAAACATACAAATAAAATGAATATTATATAGAACTATTCATCAACCTAGTGTTGACACACTTATACACATCACCCAATAGCCAAAATTCAATGAGGAAATATAATTTATACTGGGTAGAATGACATCAAGGTCAATTCTTTCAGTATATTGGATACCAGTAATTGCTGGTGGCATTGATTGGTGGTGTGTCGTCAGAAATTCATTCCTAAACCCGACATGTTGCGCGACACAAGTCGCTTCTTCAGGAGTTTTTTGAATGTCTAAAAATATAAATACATAACATAAGAACATATAGATAGATTGCAAAACACAACAAAACAAGCGAACCTGTATGTCTGGCCAGGTGCTCCGATTATGGAGAAAAAAATGATAGATTGATACACGGATATCCGTGTATCAATTTATCATTTTTTTCTCCATAATCGGGGTTTAAACACGGATATTGGGCTCTACATCGTAGCTATATATTATGCTACTCAGGTAAGCAGAGGTAAGCCTGTATGCACCGAATTGAATCGGTCAGCTCTCAGTATGCTGACAATGCTTCTAAATTATATACATGTTGTATAATTGGATGTAATCATATGATTGATCCACATGTGTTTGTTCATGCCTAGTTTTTTCAAGATACCCAGAGGCATTGTTCTACTACTACTACTGCCATCCTGACCATCTATAAACCTCCGTTTTTACTTGAAAAACCTTTTAACCCATGTAAGTTATGATAAACGATTCATCCACCTAATGGACTCTTTTTCAATCTGTGAGGGTTTTCTTAACTCTCTGTACTGCTTCTGGTCTTGTTTTGTCTTATTTTGTTTCTAATAGTGGTATTGCTGTTGGGGGATCACGTGTTTCTGAAGCACCTGGCCAGACATACAGGTTCTCTTGTTTTGTTGTGTTTTGCAATCTATCTATATGTTCTTATGTTATGTATTTATATTTTTAGACATTCAAAAAACTCCTGAAGAAGCGACTTGTGTCGCGCAACATGTCGGGTTTAGGAATGAATTTCTGACGACACACCACCAATCAATGCCACCAGCAATTACTGGTATCCAATATACTGAAAGAATTGACCTTGATGTCATTCTACCCAGTATAAATTCTATTTCCTCATTGAATTTTGGCTATTGGGTGATGTGTATAAGTGTGTCAACACTAGGTTGATGAATAGTTCTATATAATATTCATTTTATTTGTATGTTTTGTTATCCTTCCTTTGTTAATTTTTAATAAAACTTGAGTAATTTTATATCAATTTGTCGTGCCCATAAAGTCCATCTTTTTATCCTATTTTTATTTAATCTACAATTTCGGGACGTGGCAATTTTTTATTACATTGTATCCCCAGTACCACTCTGGGTGGATATGATTTTCATTTTTCCATAAACCTTCTGTCATGTTGCAGCTCCCCAGTGCCCCCATTTTACTCACCTGAACCCGGTCTTTTTCTCCCTGGGAACGAGCACACTAGCTCTAGCTGGTGTCTCATGTCCTGATTGGATAGATTCTATAGTAGCGCAGCCATTGGCTCCCGCTGCTGTCAATCAAATCCAATGACGTGGGGGCTGAGTCCTGCTTTCTGTGTTAATAGATTTAAAAGCAGGACTCAGGAGCGCATGGGTGTCCCGAAGGAGAGCGCTTCTCTGACGGGGCACTCGAGAAGAGGGGGAATTAATAGCGCCACTGAGGGACCCCATAAGAGGAGGATAGGGGCCGTTTTGTGCAAAACTACCTGCTCAGTGGAGGTTAGTATGACATGTTTGTTATTAATAAAAACAAAAAACGAGGGTTTAGTAGCCCTTTAACACGCTTAGCTACAGACAGCTTTATGTTTGTTTAGATTAATTGATTGATAATACAGTCTTGCACAACCAAACAAAAACACATTCTAGGACAGGGGTCTCCAAACTTTCTAAACAAAGGGCCAGTTTACTCTCCTCCAGACCAGTGTTTCTCAACTTTTTTTCAGTCAAGGCACCCTTTACAATTTTGGACAATCTCATGACACACTTTAACCCTTTCCATACAGGGCTTTTTATACCACTTCCATACCGGGCCTATTCTGGCACTTCTCTCCTACATGTACAAATCATCATTCTTTTGCTAGAAAATTACTCAGAACCCCCAAACATTATATATGTTTTTTTTTATCAGACACCCTAGGGAATAAAATGACGGTCGTTGCAACTTTTTATCTTGCACGGTATTTGCGCAATAGTTTTTCAAACGCCTTTTTTTTGGAAAAAAATGGTTTCATGAATTAAAAAATAACAAAACAGTAAAGTTAGCCCAATTGTTTTGTAAAATATGAAAGATGATGTTACGCTGAGTAAATAGATACCTAACATGTCACGCTTTAAACTTGCGCACACTCATGGAATAGCGCCAAACTTCAGTACTTAAAAATCTCCATAGGCGACACTTTGAAAATGTTTACAGGTTACCAGGTTAGAGTTACAGAGGAGGTCTAGTGCTAGAATTGTTGCACGCGCTCTAATGCACGCGGCGATACCTCACATATGTGGTTTGAACGGCGTTTACATATGCGGGCGGGACTTACGTGTGCGTTCGCTTCTGAACGCAAGCTATTGGGGACAGGGTCATTTTTAAAAAAAAAACATTATTTTTTTGACTTATTTTTTTTTTTTTACACTTTTTTTTTTTTTTACACTTTTTTTTTTGTGATCACTTTTATTCCTATTACAAGGAATGGTAAACATCCCTTGTAATAGGAATGTGTGTGACAGGTCCTCTTTATGGAGAGATGCGGGGTCAATAAGACCCCACATCTCTCCTCCAGGCTGGAAAGCATGAGATCGTGAAAAAAATTTCACCGATCTCATGCTTACTAGCCACAATGGCAGCTTTGTTTACTTCTGAGGACCCGGGCTTGACGTTATCACATCGCGCCCGGGCCTCTGACGGTCATAGAGATGACTGGTGACCATCTGGTCACCAGTCATCTCTATGTTCCTCGTCATGTGACCACCGGCGCCGGACGATTCTTTCTCCGGGCCCCCGATGGCACGGGAGAGCCCGGAGAAGTACCGGATGGCGGCGGGAGGGGGGATGTCAGTCAGAGGCAGTGGTGGTGGTGGGGGGAGGGGCATTCAGTTAGAGGCAGCGGTGGTAGGGGGAGTTCAGTCAGAGGCAGATGTGATGGTGGGGAGGGGGGGTTCAGTCAGAGGCAGTGGTGGTGGGGATGGGATCAATGGCAGTGTCAGTCGTGCCTCCAGCGATGCCTTTTCCAAAATGGGGTCTCTGCTCGCAGCAGAAAGCTCCTCCTCCTTCACGCTGTTGGCCATCAGCTGGTCAACTGACTTTCTCCTGCAGTTTCTGTCTCTTGTTCAGACAATGCATTTATCTGCAGCAATGGGGGGGGGGGGGGTCAAGAGGATGGGCGGTCGGAGACGCTGTGTGGGTATGACAGTGACAGGGTCGAATCCAGAGTTGCGGGCAATTTATCAGGGAAATGGCTGGTGTTGGCGCTTCAATCATCACGACACCATGGTTGTTATGGTGTAAGGATGACTGAAGCGCATTATTTCTATTATTACATTGTAATATAAATTTAAATAGTTCAACTCACCATAATGCTGAATCAGTGGGAGCCTTGAGCGTGTCACTTGCCATGTCACCTGCCTTCAGATGCGGATTGTCACTTGACACGTCACCTGCCACACGTTGCGGATTGTCATATGCCACAACGTCACCTGCCACACGTTGCAGATTGTCACTTGCTGTGTCCCAGAGTGAAGGGAGACAGCAGAGAGATGATGTCCGCGGCTGAACAGTGAGGGCGGAACTGCAGTGGTGCAGGGTGGGCGGTAAGAGATGATGTCATCTCTCTGCCCCCCGCCCATCGGTCGCTGACTGGGCAGCAAGCCCGCTCATCTACCGACTGGCCTGTTCGCCAGCTAACCCGCTGACTGGCCCGCCCGCTCACTCACCCGCCGACCCACCCGCCAGGGTTGTCTTTAATATTGACTGGACCATGGGCAAATATTTTCTTGGCCCCTCTTTATCCATGCAATTTCGCTCTCCACCCCAACATCACAAAAAACAAACACGTAGACATATCTCAAAAAACTTTAATGATGTAAACCTAAAGAACTGATCCATACTCACTGATTGGTTGCTAAAGGGTAATTGCACCTGCTTGCTGCTCACTGATTGGTTGCTAGAGGTTACTGCACATTATTACTGCTCAATGATTGGTTGCTAGAGGTTCTGCACCTCATTACCACACACCAGAAAGATGTCCGCAGACATAGAATCAGTACCATACTGACACACCAGGAACATGTCAAAAATTACAGACTTAGCAATAACTTGCAACGCCAAGCCGCAGCAGTTAACAAAGCCAGCAGACCAGCAGACTACTCTCATGCTGTAAAAAGGGCATACATTCCAGAAGTAAATCAATTATTCTACCCTTTTACAAAACACTGGAGGGGTCAGGAGGATATACACCATGGAGGGGTCAGGAGGGTATACACCAGGGAGGGGTCAGGAGGGTATACACCAGGGAGGGGTTAGGAGGGTATACACCAGGGAGGGTCAGGAGGGTATACACCATGGAGGGGTCAGGAGGGTATACACCAGGGAGGGGTCAGGAAGGTATACACCAGGGAGGGGTCAGGAGGGTATACACCAGGGAGGGGTCAGGAGGGTTTACACCAGGGGGCAGTGAAAACCTGGAGACAGTGACAATCATTAAGCCCAATTACTCATGGTGCTTCCCATTTGTCAGCTAACAGGCAGCACTTCCATGCTAAGCTGCAGTAATCCAGCAGATTTAGCATAGAGGTGCCTGCAAGCTACATGAGGTACGTCAAGATGATTTTACCTCCACACATACTGGCTTGTAGGGATGAGCTTTATGTTCGGGTCGAACATGAGTTCGACTTGAATATTGGCTGTTCGCCAACATTGACTGTTCGCCCGCCGAATAGCGAACAATTTGGGGTGTTCGCGGCAAATTCGAAAGCCGCGGAACACCCTTTAAAAGTCTATGGGAGAAATCAAAAGTACTAATTTTAAAGGTTAATATGCAAGTTATTGTCATAAAAAGTGTTTGGGGACCGGGTCCTGCCCCAGGGGACATGTATCAATGCAAAAAAAAGTTGTAAAAACTGCAGTTTTTTCGGGAGCAGTGATTTTAATAATGCTTAAAGTGAAACAATAAAAGTGAAATATTCCTTTAAATTTCGTACCTGGGGGGTGTCTATAGTATGCCTGTAAAGTAGCGCATGTTTCCAGTGCTTAGAAAAGTCCCTGCACAAAATGACATTTCTAAATGAAAAAAAGTCAATTTAAAACTACTCACAGCTATAATGAATTGTCGGGTCCTGGCAACACAGATAAAAGTCATTGAAAAAAAACAGCATAGGTTCCCCCCTTAGTCCATTACCAGGCCCTTTGGGTCTGGTATGAATATTAAGGGGAATCAAAATTTAAAACAAAATGCGTGGGGGCCCCCCAAATTCCATATCAGTCCCTTCATCGCTTCTCGGCCTTTTGGCTAAGATCAAGTGTAGTATCTGTTCTTATCAGTTGCCAGAGGATGCGCTGAAGCACCTCCTATCTGGGGAGGGCTGATGCAAATCCAACGGCGTCATTAGCACCTGGAAGGATGGTTTCGGTAGGGGCCATGCCGTGCTGCCCGACAGTAAACTGGGGGCCGGTGCGGTCGAGTCTGAGCCGTCTGGAAGGGTGCTCCTGGTGAGGATGGAATGCTGCATTTGGTCTGGTCTTTTTGCCGAGTCTTATTCTGGCCTTCTGGCCGGATGGTGTAAGTGCTGTCCTTGTTGGCGACCTGGAGGGAGGAGCTGGCTAATCCCTGTATCTGAGGCAGGGTGCGGCCATGCAAATCCGCCGGGTTGATGGGAGTCTGGAAGGGCTAGTATCGGTGGAGGCTGTAGCAGGGGCAGCTCTCCCTGAGAAAACCTTGAAGGGCTCTCTATCAGCAGAACAGAGGGCTGCACTGACCGGTCGGGGGGTCGGATAGGAGCCGAAAAGCCCATGGTGCATGTGCCCTTGGAGTGGCAGTCCAAGGGTGCCAGACGATCACTGCGAGTGAGGGTCGCACTGATATATGGCACCACGGTCACTGCACCATGTACACGCCTTTTTAGCACCTGCCTCCTGGGCCGGGCCTTTTGGCTGGGACTGGAGGAATTTTTTATTCCTGGCCGGAGGGCCTGGCCATTGTTTTGCACAATGGCCACTTTTCACTCTCCCACCTTCTTTCTCCCCACTTTCTTATTATTTATCCCCGTGTTCGTCACTTTTTTGTATTTTTTTGTTGGTTGTCTGCACGTTTGTCACAGTGTGTTTAGTAGAGTGTAGGTCCTCGGGCCTGCCCTGAACGACTTGGGAGTCGGTGGACATGGCCTTCTGGCTTAGTTCACCTGCTCTCATGGGGTCTCCCTTCGGGGGAGCCCCACCTAGTACTTGGGTGGGTCTGTTTCGGCAGACCCTCCAGAGAAAGGGGTCCGTCTGGTTTCGGACAGATGGACCGCGTGATGTCCATCAGTACCCGTCAGGAGCCTAACGCCCCGGGGGATCAGGGTAAGGTCCTTCCTAGTGGAGGACAAGTGTAACACCCGTTGTGCACTTTTTTTGGCACCACGGGTGGAGTTTTTGGGTGTGTTTCACACGCCATGGGCTTTTCAAAAAAAATAAAAAATCAGTCCCTTCAGGTCTGGTATGGATTTTAAGGGGAACCCCGAACAAAAAAAAAATGCCGTGGGCTTCCCCCCCAAAAATACCAGACCCTTATCCGAGCACGCAACCTGGCAGGCCGCAGGAAAAGAGGGGGGACGCTGCCACCGCTGCCTCTAACTGAATGCCCCTCCCCCCACCACCACCACTGCCTCTGACTGAAATCTCCCCCCCCCCCACCACCACCACATCTGCCTCTGACTGAACACCCCCCACCACCATCACTGCTGCCTCTGACTGAACCCCTCCACCACCACCGCAGCTGCATTGGATGCATTGGATCAAGCGGTTCCGCCGCTTGATAGTTCTTATAGGCGGCGGGAGGGGACATCCCCCCCCCCCCCCTCCCGCCACCATCCGGTGCTTCTCCGGGCTTTCCCGTGCCATCGGGGGCCCGGAGAAAGAATCGTCCGGCGCCGGTGGTCACATGACGAGGAACATAGAGATGACTGGTGACCAGATGGTCACCAGTCATCTCTATGACCGTCGGAGGCCTGGGCGCGATGTGATAACGTCAAGCCCGGGTCCTCAGATGTAAACAAAGCTGCCATTGCGGCTAGTAAGCATGAGATCGGTGAAATTTTGCAGACCCCCACAACCACCGGGCAAGGGTTGTGGGAATGAGGCCCTTGTCCCCATCAAGGGGGACAAGGAGGGGGCGCTCTCTCCTCCCACCTCTTTTCCTGCGGCCTGCCAGGTTGCATGCTCGGATAAGGGTCTGGTATGGATTTTGGGTGGAACCCCATGCCATTTTTTAAAAAGAAATTGGCGCAGGGTTCCCCTTAATATTCATACCAGACCCAAAGGACCTGGTAATGGACTAAGGGGGGAACCCATGCTGGTTTTTTTCAATGACTTTTATCTGTATTGCTGGGACCCGACAATTCATTATAGCCGTGAGTAGTTTTAAATTACTTTTTTTCCTTTAGAAATGTCATTTTGTGCAGGGACTTTTCTAAGCATGGGAAACATGCGCTACTTTACAGGCATACTATAGACACCCCCCAGGTACGAAATTTAAAGGAATATTTCACTTTTATTGTTTCACTTTAAGCATTATTAAAATCACTGCTCCCGAAAAAACAGCATTTTTTAAAACTTTTTTTTGCATTGATACATGTCCCCGGGGCAGGACCCGGTCCCCAAACACTTTTTATGACAATAACTTGCATATTAGCCTTTAAAATGAGCACTTTTGATTTTTCATGTTCGTGTCCCATAGACTTTAACGGTGTTCGCGTGTTCGAACAAATTTTTTGCCTGTTCGCATGTTCTTCTGCTAACTAAACCGGGGGGTGTTCGGCTCATCCCTACTGGCTTGTCTCCCTCTGCTCACTGTCACACCAGACGGGCACGATTCCAGTCCCCATCTACAGCGATGCGATGAGCAATAAAAGTAGTGGCTGTAATCTGTCCCGGCCCGTACCTGTCACCTCTAACAGCAGCGGCTCCGGGCTCCCTCACTGTGGGATAAGCAGCAGGCTGGCTGGCGGACGGCAGTTCTGCTACTGCTCATGGGTGGCAATTTGCCGCCCCCCTGAAAGTGCCGCTCGGGACCCATGCTACCACCGGCTCCCATGGTACTGGACGTCCTCCTTTTCAACTGATGATGTCACGGTTGTTAGGGTTCTAGCAGCTAGAAGGTCCTAATGGTGCACAATGAAAACCTGTGGCTTTGTGTAACTAAAAGGGAGGCTTGATCCACCTCCTGGCTTGTATACAGTTTTTGGGCATTTTTTTAGGCATTTTGCCAAGGCACCCCTGAAGAAACCTCAAGGCACCCTGGTTAAAGGCTACTCCAGACTACAGGGGGGCCGGAGTGATTGACACCAGTGGGACTAGAAAAGGCCCCAGTGTCAGTGGGAGTAAACAATGTCTCTGGCTTGGTGGTCAGCGGAATAAAAAAAAAATGTGCCCTATCCTTAGTGTCAGTAGAAGGAATAGTTCCCTGTCATTGGTGTCAGCTGGTTGAGAACGAAGGAAGCCACCTTGTGACGTTTCCGACCCAGCATGCACCAGTCCGTGACATCAGAAGGGGGCAGTGCCACCAGGTGATGTAGCCAGGTGACCCCGACTCTTACCTGTATAAGAACTGTCAAAGACGGAGCCTGCAGGAGGCAGCCAACCTTCATGTCGGCGGGAGCTTTTTTTTTTTTCGGGTGCGGCTTGCTTGACGATGGATTTACATCGGGGGAGACTATTTTTTTTATTTTTTAATAAAGGAATTGTCAAAAATTGTGTGTGTTTTTATTACTTTTTGACACTTTTTTTGGTGAATCACAGAGCCCCCCTTGCTCCAAAACACCCACCACCCACTTTGAGGGCATGTGGCCTGGTATGGTTCAGGGGGGGGCACTCACTCGTCCTCCCCCTTTTCTGACCTGCCAGGCTGCATGTCCGGATAAGGGTCTGGTATGGACTGGGTCCCCCATGCCATTTATTGCTTTATATTTTTTTCAGTAGCGGGGTGCCGGCAATTGCAACCGCGAGTCATTTTAATGGGAATTTACTCATTTTTTTTCCCTTTAGAAATGTCATTTATGTTGCAGCATGTTCTATATGTGCTACAGATGCACAACTTTATAGGGAAACTAAGGGGACCCCCCAGGCACTATATTTAAAAGAATTGTTCATTTTTATTGTTGCACTTTAAGCATTATTAAAATCACTGCTCCTAAAAAAACTGTTGTTTTAAAAAAATATTTTGCATTGATACATGTCCCCCAGGGCAGTACCCAGACCCCCTTACCCCTTTTATGGCCAATTACTTGCATATAAGCCTTAAAAATGGGCACTTTAAAAATTTTCCTGTTCGGCTTCAATAGACTTCAATGGGGTTTGCAGTTCGGGTTAGAACTTTTCCCCGTTTGGGAGTTCTGCTGCGAACCGAACAGGGGGGTGCTCAGCCCATCTCTACTTCCTGAGAGGGATATTCCTATCTGTATTTCTAGAGGTTCTGAGGTTCTGCTCATTCCAGTATAGTATGGAACACACTTAACCACTTCAATACAGGGCATTTTCACCCCCTTCCTGCCCAGATCAATTTTTCGTTTTCAGCGCTGTCGCACTTTGAATGACAATTGCGCGGTCATGCAACACTGTACCCAAATTCCTTCTTTTGTTTTTTTTTCCCCACAAATAGAGCTTTCGTTTGGTGGTATTTGATCACCTCTGCAGTTTTTATTTTTTGCGCTATAAACAAAGGAAGAGCGACAATTTTGAAAAAAACACAATATTTTTTACTTTTTGATTTAATAAATATCACAATTTTTTTTAAAACATTTTTTTTCCTCAGTTTAGGCCAATATGTATTCTTCTACATATTTTTGGTAAAAAAAAAAAAAATCGCAATAAGCGTATATTCATTGGTTTGCGCAAAAGTTATAGCGTCTACAAAATAGGGGATAGATTTATGGCATTTTTATTTATTTTTATTTTTTTACTAGTAATGGCGGCGATCTGCAATTTTTATTGTGACCGTGACATTGCGACGGACATATCGGACACTTTTGACACCTTTTTGGGACCATTCACATTTATACAGCGATTAGTGCTATAAAACTGCACTGATTACGGTGTAAATGTGACTGTCAGGGAAGGGGTTAACACTAGGGGGCGATCAATGGGTTAAATATGTTCCCTAGGGAGTGATTCTAACTGTAGGAGGAGGGGCCTCACAAGGGGAGGAGACCGATCTGTGTTCCTCTGTACTGGGAACACACATCGGTCTCCTCTCCTCTGACAGGACATGGATCTGTGTGTTTATACACACAGATCCACCACCTGCTGTGATCGCGGGTGCCGGGCACGCGCACCGGGTCCCGAGCGATTCCGCCGGTGGCGTGCGCGTGCCCCCTAGTCGGCCGGGAAGCCCAGGACGTCATATGATGTCCACCCGGAGGGAGAGAAGGTTCCTGCCGACGTAATTTTACAATGGCTCGGTAAGGAACTGGTTAAAGTAGAACTATAGGCAAAACATGTTTTTTTTTTTTTTTGGATGAAGTAAGAGAGGTTTAAACCCCATCAGATTTAAAAAAAAAAAAATTGCCATTTGTGTCCCATTGTGTAGATTTTCCTTCACTTCCTGTCCCATAGCCAAACAGGAAGTGAAATGAAGTGTATGCAAATTAAAGGAATCCCTTGGGGACCCCTAGGTCAGCAGAACTAGTGTTCCCATTGGAAGATTTCCCCTCTATTAATTTTCTGGGGACAACCCAACAGTTGGGATTTTCTTTTACTTCCACTTTCAATGCTAATGGTAAACCGGACAAATAGAGATGGTGAATCTCCTTAATGAGAACACAGACAGCAATAAAACCTGACATGTGGCAACTCAAATTTTTTCATGTAACCTCCCTTTTTTTTTGTGGTGACATTGGTGATCAGAACAATAAAGCCCTGTACACACGATCAGATTTCCTATGGATTTTAAACCGATGGATTTTTCCATCGGAAATCTGATGAAGCTGACTTCCATCAGTCTTGCCTACACACCATCAGTCTAAAAACCGATCGTCCCAAACGCCGTGATGTAAAACACTCTGACGAGCCGAGAAAATTTAAGTTCTATGCTTCTAAGCATGCGTCGACTTGATTCTGAGCATGCGTGGGTTTTTTATCCGATGGAGTTCCCCACAGACGATAGTAATTTGCTATCGTTTTTTTTTCCATCGGATAAATTTAAAACATGTTCTATTTTTTAACACCGATGGAAAAAAGACCGATGGGGCCCACACACGATCGGTTTGTTCGATGAAAAAAAGTCAATCGGACTGTTTTCATCGGTAAAACCAATCGTGTGTACAGGGCTTTAGAGTAGGGTGACCAGACATCCCCGGTTTCCGGGGACAGTCCCCGGATTGAGGACACTGTCCCCGGACCAAGTCTGTCCCCAGTTTTGTCCCCGGATTGAATTTGAACAGGTGCTGGTTCAATTTCAAAGACAGTCAGTGCAGAATTAAAAAATAAATAATCTGAATTACACCCCCCTGCTCCGCCGCTCCTACTACCTTAGGGGGGTCTATTTCTTTCCATTATCTGTGCCCCTTTCTGATGATCATGTGTTGGTCGGAGAGGGGGGAATATTTCTTCAGTTTCGGGTGCATGCCCATTCAGCTTCGCTCGCATGTTCTTCTGCCTTGGCTCAAGTCCCGGTCAGCCGCCTGCCTGTTTATCTCCTTGCCTACCCTGGTGGAGTGATCTTCCTCCGCTCCCCACCCAGTAGTAGCCGGGGCCTGAAGAGTAAGACTTGACAGGCTGTGAGGCTGTGAGGCGGGCGGCGATGGGCAGAGAGTCGCTGATTGCCGCCATTACTAGTAAAAAAAAAAAAAAATGTCCCCGGATTTCATTTTAAAAATCTGGTCACCTTACTTTAGAGAGAGTGAATCTTCCTAATGCTAACACAGACAGCAATAAATACTAGCAGTGGTTCAAAGCCCTCACTGCTCTATTTAAATTTAAAATAAAAGATTTGCCTTTAGTTATACTTTAACAATCTTATATACATTTTTGTATTTCTACATCATTTTTATTTTAAGTATGCTGAAAGCCTGATTACTGACCAAACCATTTATTTTGTTTTGAATAGAGCAGGGAAGGGTTCCAGCCTTGTCAGGTTTTCGTCGACATCTGTGTTTTGTTGGGCAGATCCTCTCTCCTTTCCTGTCAAGCACGGAAATAATGTAAAGTTTCTCCAGCAGGGCGAAAAAACATTTTTTTTTTATTTAGAACAAATTTTTAGTAGAGTGGGAAGGGATTTTTTTTTTTGTTGCTATCCACATTCCCCGTTCCAGGGACAATCAATCCCACCATTTCTACAATGATCATATGGACATGAAGTAAGTGAAAATCTCCGCAATGGAGTCAGAGAAAGAAAGAAATATAAACTTTGAACTCTTCTCTACTCTGCCCAAACCCAAGGAAAATAAATTTGCTGGAATTAGGCTTACATGACATGCAAACAACCTACCAATTTCCTTGATGAAGCTGAGATAAAATTAGATTTCTGGAAAACTACAAGCTATGTACCCTTGCACGTGTACCTTCAATATTTAACATGTCTTCAAGTATATCTAAATTTAAGCAAATAAATAATAACTTACTTGGCTTATCATGAAAGAATATAACTGAATAAAATCCTTTGGACCTTGAAACTTCCTCCATTCATGCAAATTGTGCTATTTCATCTTCTTGATATGAGTAATTTGCTTGGCTTTAACATACACTATATTACCAAAAGTATTGGGACGCCTGCCTTTACGCGTACATGAATTTTAATGACGTCTTAGTCCATAGGGTTCAATATTGAGTTGGCCCACCCTTTGCAGCTTTAACAACTTCAACTTTTCTGGGAAGGCTGTCCACAAGGTTTAGGAGTGTGTCTATAGGAATGTTTGACCATTCTTCCAGAAGCGCATTTGTGAGGTCAGGCACTGATGTTGAACGAGAAGGCCTGGCTCGCAGTCTCCTCTCTAATGCATCATAAAGGTGTTCTATCGCATTGAGGTCAGGACTCTGTGCAGGCCAGTCAAGTTCCTCCACCCCAAACTCGCTCATCCTTGTCTTTATGGACCTTGCTTTGCGCACAGGTGTGCAGTCATGCTGGAACAGGAATGGGCTACCCCCAAACTGTTCCCACAAAGTTGGGAGCATGAAATTGTCCAAAATGTCTTGGTATGCTGATGCCTTTAGCGTTTTCTTCACTGGAACTAAGGGGTCAAGCCCAACCCCTGAAAAATAAACCCAAACTATAATCCCCCCTCCACCAAATGATTTGGACCAGTGCACAAAGCAAGGTCCATAAAGACATGGATGAGTGAGTTTGGGGTGGAGGAATTTGACTGACCTGCACAGAATCCTGATCGCAACCCGATAGAACACCTTTTGGATGAATTAGAGCGGAACACAAATGTAGAACACAAGCACCCAATGTAATTTCTGGGTGCTTGCGTTACAGGTGTCAGGAACCCTTGCTCCAAGGTGAGATACCATGTACAACATCACAGCTAGCTTTACAGGGCACCTAGGGAGATGGGACAAATTACTACATCATTTTCACAATTCTTCTTTAGGCCCTAAAGTACTGCCAGAGTAGATGAATGAGAAGGATAGGATTCCTCTACTCCCTCTGCAAACCTCTTGCCCTGAGGCAGGAGCACACTCTGGCAACCTAATCATAGTGATGTTCCTAAATGAAGGATAATCAAGATATTTCTTGGATGCAGCATCAGCATCCCAACTATCCAAACAGAATGCTCTGCGCATCTGTAAGAACATCATCCAATGCAAGACACAAGTTCAGATGATTGTAGCAAGCCATCACAACTAAAGAACAAGGGTCTAGGTATTTGCTCCAGGCAGTCTATGAAAAGGGAATCCTTCCTAACATTGGGGGGATCCCTCTTGAGTTAATCATCTTAGACAGATTAAAGTTTTCACCAACAGACCAGTTAATTCAAACTGGGATTTAAGGGAGGACTCTAGTTGCCTGTCATTGGAATCCCAAAAAGTGAGTACACCCCCGACCAGTCTAGTTGTATTCCTGCTAAGGTTGGTTACTGCTGTATCCATGGGGGAAAAGACCACTGACTACAAATTTCCTTTTAAAAAGGAAAGCTCCAACTCTCTTTCAGGTGGGGCCCAGGACCCTTCAGGGTGTTTTTATTATTATTATACACATAGGTGTGCGCAGTCTATTGCATTAGGGTTTGCACTCTAATGCCGCGTACACACGATAATTTTTCCCGTCGGGAAAAATTTCATTTTTTTTTTAACAAGAAAAACGACCGTGTTTGGGCTTTTTGTCATTTTTCCCGACGGGAAAAACGGCATTAATTACGACGAGAAAAATTAGAACATGCTCTAATTTTTCTCGTCGTGATTCCCGTAATTTTTTTCCATAGGGAAACACTGCCACAGAGCCAACACACGGTCGTTTTTCTCGACCAAGAAAAAAAATGTCGGGAAAAACGGCCGTGTGTAGGGAACCAAGCCGTTCCCTCGTTTTTCCCGTCAATTTTCTCGATTGTGTTTTCACCGTCGAGAAAATCGATCGTGTGTACGCGGCATTCAGCTCAAACACATGTGTGTGTGCGTCTACATGTATATGATCCCAGAACATTGATCTCCCTGGCACCACAGTGAAAGAGAAGTGCATAAACACTTCTCTTATGGCGGAGCCGGTAAGAGGGAAATCTTTCCCATCTTCCTGCCAGCACACAGAGTGATAATGCTAATGCACATGGGGCGATTAGGGTGTGTTCAGGCACATCCGGCACACCCTGTGTTCACGCCTATGATTATACAGGATTTATAGTGCAGTGCCAACAGTTTGTACAGAGCCTTACAAGACAAAGACAGAAAGTTACAATAGTTAATACAAGCGGGTTACAAGCTTACAGTCTGAAGGGAGGGGCAATTGACATTCATTGTAAAGGATGAGTTGATGAAGATAGTATATCTGCATTTTATTGCAGCACAACTCCAGGCTGCGTTGCAGTGTGAATAGGGGACATAGAAAGCTATTGTTTTCTGTGTGTACTAGCAGGGACTGGCATGCTTCCAGTGCAGAAAACTGCTGGTCATCGCTTTATATGTGAACTGGTCTTAAGGCAGGAATGTCCTGTTTTCAACAAGTTACACAGACTGAGAAAGACCTAAGGCAACTTTGGGTGCTCCAAGAAAAAAAATGAGCCAGCAAACAGTGGGTGTGGGATGACCTTGGGTTTGGTCTAAACCCAAATTCTGACAGTGCTGGGCCAATGAGCTGCAGGCATGGGATTCTGAACCCTGAAGCTTCACATGGGGGATGCTTGTGGTCATATTAGGTCAATGATGTCATAAGCATTCCCAAACCTTTGAGTGCTGTAGGAGCATGGGAATCTTTGTCTGCAGCTAATTTCCCCAGCACTGACTGTTTTTTAGAGCTCAACCAAACATTGGTTCAGAATGAACCTGGAGCCGAACTTAAAGAGGAGCTCCGGGCTCCCCCCAAAAAAT
Organism: Rana muscosa; assembly: GCA_029206835.1. Taxonomy (NCBI): domain Eukaryota; kingdom Metazoa; phylum Chordata; class Amphibia; order Anura; family Ranidae; genus Rana; species Rana muscosa. Next base: position 168,766,070 of record CM055117.1, on the reverse strand, counting down.
ATAAAGATAGCAGCTGCAAATACTGTAGCTGCTGACTTTTAATGCAAAGACACTCACCTGTCCAGAGATCCAGCAATGTCCTCACCCAAGCTGATTCTTCAATCAATTTTTATTCCTGTTTGCAGGGCTGCTGATAAGGGGGTATCACCGGCCCTTCTGTACGGGGCCCAGCCCTGTCAGTTCAAGACAAGCCCATTTGCAGCCTCTAAGCTACATTCCATTTCACAGCCTCCTGTCATTTTCTCACGGAGCGGACTCAGTGCTCTGATGTTAGCTGCGCTTCCACTCTCCTCCCAATCTGACTTGTTCATCTTCCCTTTTAAGATAAAACATTTTCAGATCAAGGGGACTCAAAATGTCTTAATTTTTGGATAAACTATGGCATGTCAATACGCCTAATGCCTCGTACACACGATCAGTTTTCCTGACAAGAAAAGTGCGATGTGAGCTTTTTGCCAGGAATTCCGACCGTGTATATGCTCCATCACACTTTTTCTGTCCGTTTTCCTGCCAAGAAAAGATTGAGAGCAGGATCTCAATTTTTGTGACAGGAAAAATTCCTATCCCGAATTGCGTTCATCTGTATGCAATTACAACGTGAAAAATACCGCGCATGCTCAGAATCAAGCAGAGTCGAACTGCCTATTGAACTTCATTGATCTTGGCTCGTCGTACGTGTTGTATGTCACCGCGTTCTTGACGTTCGGAATTTCAGCCAAGATTTGAGTGACTGTGTGTATGCAAGGCAATTTTGAGCCGTTTTCCGGGTGAAAAAAAACCCACGGTTTTCCTGTCGGAAAAACTGATCGTGTGTACAGGGCATGAGGATCAAATGACCACCAGGCAAAAGAGCTACAGGAGGGCTCAGGGCAGTTTCCATGCATTCATGCAAGGTGGGGGAAGGCTGGTGCTATAGTGGTGGCTAATGAGCATAGTTATAAAAAAACAATGGTGGGGATTATGGCCTGGGACAATCAGCAACAGATGTGGGGCATGTACCCCAGCTGCCTGTAACTGGCATTGGTGATATCTGCAAATGCTTCCTCAAAATAATATATTTCTTGTCTTTTAGTAGACCAGTCTCTTCTAGCACTCTTCCTGGGAGACCACCATCACACAACCCCTTTGGACCAATGCCAAAGGGACACAGAACGTTTTCCAGACTTTAAGACGCAGATTATTATTGCAGTGCAGAGGCCTGAGTGGTACAGACACGTTTCTGTGGGTGCAGAGACTAGAGACAGCTACTGAGAACCTTAGTGCTGGGAATCGAACCTGAGAGGACTGGAGTGCTAGTACTGAGCTTTGAGGAGAAGACTGTGAGGACTGGGTTGTTTAGGATAAGGTACCTGAGGTCCAAAGTCAGAAGAGTGTACAGGACAGGGTTCACTAGGTGCCAGGACTTGGTTACGACTGTTATTACCGTACCACTGTTTAGCAGTTCATTACCAGAGGAGACTGCCTATTTCCCTATAGCTCCAAACTGATCACTGCATGCAGCCTTAAAGGGACAGTGATTAAAGTACACCACTGTACAGATTGGGCCTCACCATTAGCTGGCTAAGGTTTGCAAATCAGGTGCCAGATACTGTATAATCTCCTCTCAAGGGTATCCCTTTCAGGAAATATACCTACACTCAGGCGGATACATATAGAGTGCACTCTGATACAGCTGTGATTTATTGCAGAGTGGTCACTGGGAGACCTTTCCTTACTGTTTCTGCAGTTCATTGATTATATGGTTCATTGTTTATGCTGCTCTTTACCAGTGCTGCTGATATTAGGTTAATATTGCTTATTACCACATGATCCAGATTAACTTCCATATTATAGCCTGGTGTTAACATCAGTTAGTTTATTGCATTCAGACTCCTTTGCTTGCCATTTATTTTGCTTGCTGATAATATACTTATTTTATTTACTACTATATATCGATATATATGCTAATAAAGTTGTACTACTAACTGAGTTCATAGATGTTTGCAGCATCTCATTTCTTAACCAGGAATGTTAATGGGGCCAAAGCAGTTCTCATGCCGCGTACACACGACCGTTTTTCATGACGAGAAAAATGCAATTTTTTAAATTGGACAATAAAAACTATCGTGTGTAGGCTCCAGAGCATTTTTCTCAACGTGAAAAATGGCCATTAAAAATTTAGAACATGCTCTATTTTTTCTCGTCGTTTTTCACATCATCGTTTTTCTCGTCGTGAAAAACGGCCGTGTGTACGCTTTAATGATGGAAAAAAAAGTGCATGCTCAGAAGCAAGTTATGAGACGGGAGCGCTCCTTCTGGTAAAACTAGCGTTCGTAATGGAAATAGCACATTCGTCATGCCGTAACGGACTGAAAAGCACAGAGACTGAAAAGCGCGAATCGGCTAACACCAAACTTTTACTAACACGCGGTGACACAAAATCAGCAAAAGCAGCCCAAAGGGTGGCGCCATCCGAATGGAATTTCCCCTTTATAGTGCCATTGTACGTGTTGTTGTACGTCACCGCGCTTTGCTCGAGCATTTTTTTTCACGATAGTGTGTATGCAAGGCAGGCTTGAGAAGAATCACGTCGAGAAAAACATTGTTTTTTCCATGACATTAAAAACGGTCCAGTGTACGCGGCATCAGAGTAGTGGCAAAGAACAAAGAACCTGTTCATGTGTAAGGATTACACTCAGAAGTTAACTCTTCTGTCAGATTGCTAAACCAGGCTCAACAGCAGCAGGAAGAAGCAGTATTGGAGAAACACCTGCTGGCTACAGCCAAACTATTTCCCACAGATCACAAATCTATAAAAGCACCATCTATGAAATTAGAAGATCACTACATTCCATATTTTATGAAGAAATACTGGGAAGAGGCCTTATAGGTTCCCATCAGCAATTTTATGGTCTATTACAGAACTAAGCTATAGGAAATACTGTTTAATGAAAGTATTATTCTTTTATGTGTCTTCACAGGAAGCCAGCTGTGGATATGTGATTGTTCTAATGGCTTTATTCTGGTGCACAGAGGCCCTCCCGCTTGCTGTCACTGCACTATTTCCAGTTGTGCTATTCCCTATGATGGGTATCATGGACTCAACAGCGGTATAAAGCATTATTTTACTGTATAGTGACATAACTGAAAATGTTATACAGTCTAGAAGCAATATTTGGGTGTGATAACTAACAAACTAACTCATAACAACAAAACTTTATAAAAAAATATAGCTTTATTCATACAAAAACCTCTGAACGTATTAACTACACCAGTGTCATCATAAAATAGAGAAAGGGTCCAATCATAATATAAATACATTACATCATCTCAAAATAAGGACTACTAATACATAGATCATTGGATCATTGGATTGTCTATCCAATGTGTTTCCAGGAACAGCGTACACTTTATCAAGGATGGATATGCATCTTAAAACATGCCTTTGAAAAAAACAACACAAATATAGTTATCCCATTGTAGGTATATATATTGCGCCATAATATTTGAACAATCAATGTTGAAAAACATACCTCATTTCAAATGATATCACATATGCATTTAACCCTGAATTCAACATAAAAGCATGTACAGATTTAAGCTTTGGTACCCTGTATCCAGGTACTGTATATACAAATGTAGCACCCTGCCCTAGACTGGCTAAATTTAGTTTTTGGCTCTGCTCAGATGTACTCATATGAGCATCAATTTAATTTTCAGGTCTGGTTATGTCTGTCCCTAAGCCTGGGGGTTAATTACTCCTGCTTGCATCTGGAAGAAGCTTTTAAAAATAGAGTAGGTTATGGGTTTTGAGTATTTATCTGATCCTAGCCAATCCCTGAGAGGGCTGCCCAGAAGGTGTGGCCAGGGAGAAGATAAATGTTTGCCATGGTCTGATGAGAGCTCTCTCTCCTGGGGTTTCCCCCGGGAGGCAGCCTGTGTGTTACAGAAGAGTTGTTGTTGTTAGGCTTCAGCATCTGCTTGGCTTGGGGGAACCTGGAATGTCACAGGGAAACTGGTTGGGGAGCTGTCTCTTGCCATTTTGAGTAGAACCTTTCTCCTAAAGCTCCAGGTATACCAGTACTTCAAGAGTTAGATGTCAGAGGTTGCTACAAGGACTGTGACTGCTCATACAGAGTCTCAGATTAGCTGGCTGTCCCCTCTACTTCCAGAAATACTTAAAGCGGATGTAAACCCGCTGACCTTTTTTTTTTTTTAATTTTTTTTTTACACCTGTAAAGGTAAAGGCATAATGAGCTTGTATGCACAGCATACAAGCTCATTATGAAATACTTACCTTAGAACGAGGCGTCGGTGTCCCTCCCGGTCCACGCCGAGGCAGCTGACATTATGCCTCGGCGTGTCTTCCGGGTATCGCGGCTCCAGCGATGTGAGTGGCGATTCATCATTCTCGCGCATGCGCGGGGGAGACTTCTTTCCGGCAAGGTCCGGCGTCCGCCGGGCCTTCAGCCGAGAATCCCCTGTGCGCATGCGCCGCTGCAGTCAGTGGCGCAGTGCAAGTGGAATATCTCCTAAACCGTAAAGGTTTAGGAGATATTTCTTTTACCTACAGGTAAGCCTTAGTATAGGCTTACCTGTAGGTAAAAGTTAAAAAAAAGACTATACAACCGCTTTAAGGCTGCTACTGAAGGGCCCTGGGACTGTCACTGAAACAGGACTTTGCTAGGAGTTTGTCCTCCTATGAATGTGTTTTTGGAGTATCCTGCACCCTCATTCTTCTACCCACCTGTGTTCAAATACTGCAAAAAAAAAACAAAAAAAACTATCAAAATGACATCCCTAGACTGAGTCTGAAGTTTGTCAGTGTGCCCTTGAACTGGTACCTAAGCTGGCAGCCTCTCTACAGGTAAGGGAGACCCAGGTTATTTCCAGATAACTACACAAACATACCTGGATATGGGGGACCAAAGCCTAAAAAAGAAAAAGAAAAAAAAGGAATTGGGGGATATGGAGGAGGCAGAAATTAATATAAGGCACTTTCTTGAGTTAGCCATACATACTTTAATAAAATGTGTTTTTTAAAGTGACTATTTTTTTCCATTAAGTTTTTTCTATTTCAATTTTACAAAATATAAAATATACAAGCTTTACTTCTCCATTCAGAGAGGACAATTAGATGGAAATAAGAAAAATAAACATTAAGTAATTTAAAGGGAGCTAGAAGGATCAGTTCAAAGCGCATACAAAAAATGTATTCCCAGTCTAATATACAGTATATTAATCACTTTGGGTTTCACACTGGCTGCCCTGAGGCACATTGCCGTTACTGTCTGCTAGAGCTAACGTTTAATGTTATAGACCTAGGCCCATAGTAGACCTATCTATATATTGAGTGGACCCAAAGTAAGATGTGGGCCAGTTGTGCCCTTACTTTACTTTCTTAATTGAACATTTAAAGCCTCGTACACACGGCCGAGAATCTCGTCAGGAAAAAACACGTCCCTTTTCCTGACGAGATTCTTGAACAAGAAAAAATGCACCTGCTTTGGTCGTGTCAGTGAAAGGGAAAAAATGTCGCTGGTAGTATTACTGAAAATAAATAATGTCCCTTCATCGGTGGTGTCACTGAAAGAAACGCCACTATAAAGTTCCTCCTACACCCCGACTCCCCTTCCTGGCTACAAAGCTCACCCCCTATCCTCCCCCTAGTACAGAGCTCACACAAGCTGCATGCTAAATCTCCTTTGAGATAACTGTCACTGGAAGTTTCCTTTTGGAAAATGTATCCTCACCTCCTGTTCTGGTGGCAGCTGTCAAAGTCAGATTTTTTCCCCATCACTTTCTGAGATTCAAAATGTTATTAAAAGTCTAGAATTTTTAAGATAGATTTTTTTTCTTGTTGTTGGGTAGGTTGTTCTCCCTCTGCAGATTTTTACCATGTTTTTAATATCATTATGGTCCTTTTCATTTCAGGCTTGCAGCCAGTATCTGAAAGATACCAACATGCTTTTCATAGGTGGGCTGCTGGTGGCCATATCGGTGGAGAAATGGAATTTGCATAAACGGATTGCCCTAAGGGTTTTGCTTCTTGTTGGAGTCAAGCCAGCCCTGTGAGTTACATCTATGAATGCCTGTATAGGTTCAGAAGCAAGGCTGTGGGTGTTATTATTATTATTATAATACATGATTTATACAGCGCCAACAGCTTATGCAGCACTTTACAACATAAGGGCAGACAGTACAGTTACAATACTATTCAATACAGCAGGTCCAGAGGGCCCTGCTCGTTAGGGCTTACAATGCAAAAGGGAAGGTCATATGCTACAAAATAGTAATAATTGTGGGGGATGGGCTGATAAAGAAGATAAAAGCACTACAAATAGTATTGAAAGCCATGGGAGGCTATCAGTTGACCCAGGAAGGAGGTGTGAATTGAGAATAGGAGAGATTCCAAGAACAGGACCTTGTGGGGCCCCCGACAGAAAAAGGAAGAGGAGAGGAAGAGGTAGAATTGTAGGTGACAATGAAGGTGTGGTGGAATAGGTAGGATGTGAACCAACAAAGAGTACAGTCACGGGCAGTGACGTTTTTTGAGGTGGAGGGGGTAGTCAACCATATTAAAGGCAGCAGAGAGGTCCGGGAGTAGAAGAACAGTGTAGTGACAATTGGATTTAGCCATTAGTAAATCATTTGTAAGTTTTTGGAGAGCAGTTTCTGTGGGGTGTTGAGGGCAAAATCCCAACTGAAGGGTATTGAGAAGGTTATTCTTAGTGAAGTGGTAGCTAAGTTGGTTGTAGACCAGGCGTTTAATGAGTTTGGAGGAAAAGGGGGGCAAGGAGATGGGACGTAGGTTGCTAAGATTGGTGGGATCCAATAAGAACTTTTTGAGTATGGGGGGGACTAGTGCATCTTTTAGAGAGTTGGGGAAGATGCCAGAAGAGAGGGAGAGATTGGAAATGTGAGTTAGAGAGTGTAGGATAGAGCCAAAGGGTCACTGTAGTATTTGCAAGGGAACAGGTTCCAGGAGGCATGTGGTTAGGTGGGCATTAGAAAAAGTTTAGCAACCTCATTTATAGTAGTGGGGTTGAATGAGGGAAGTATTGAATGGACCTGTGGACCTGGAGTGTTAAGTGGTTGAGTAATCTGTATAGTGGAGACAGTGGTGGCCTGTCCATTAGGGGCGCGTGGGCACGGCACCCCCTATCCATGCTTCTGGCTCCCTGATCTACATACAGGACATCCGACCATGGATTCCAATTTGGGGGGAGTGTTTTTTTGAAGCACATGATTAGAGCCAGAGGCTCTAATAGGCTTCAAAAAAGGGTGTGCTGGATGAAAGATAAGTGCTTGGCAATGTGGAGGCAGGAATTGTATTTTTGGAGGCCAGCTGGTTGAAGTCTTTCTGAGACTTAGTCTTATGCCTCAGATGCTCTAGAGCGTGGCTAGGTCTTTTGAGACTTATGGTGTAGCTGTTTGCCAAGGTTGCAGGGGTCAGGGCTTAATTCTGTGTGTAGTGAGGGGGGCAAGTGTGTTGCGGGAGGATTATAGTGATTAGTGAACTGTTGTGGACAAAAGTGGCCAGGTTGGGGCAGGACAGGAGTAAGATTTTGTCAGAGGTGGTCAGTAGCCGAATAGAGAAGAGAAGGGTTAATGTGGCAAAGGTTTATTTGTGAAACTGTTAGGCAGTTGGAAGAAGAGGAGTTGGAAGATAGGGGGAGAGTGTTGCTGGCCAAAAAGATAGGTTAAAAAAAATATTTATAAGTTGTGATGTGGTGTTAAAAAAAAAAAAATGTCTAGAAGTGACATTTAATGCATGTGCGGTTAATGTAGAAATGACTCACTTGAGTTTTCATATCTCTTCAAAACTGGCCACCCTAATGCGTGCACACACACATAGGTTTCAGTCTTTCCACTGCATTTTGGTGGTCAGACTTATCAATTCCCATGCACAATTCACACTACTGGAATTGCTCAGAGATATAAAAAGCTACCATTACCATGTCATTAACCTTTTAGTATATATTGTATGTGTCACATCAGTAAAGCAGCTTAATATAGTTATTTATTTCTAATTTCTTTCTGGAAGTCTTGTACATTTGGATTATTTTGCCACCTACAGAAAGTATGGACACTGGCAAAGGAAAAAATTGCAGGCATGCCAGCATAGCCCTTCCTACTCCCAGCATGCCTCAGTTTTTTCTAGTGTTCTAGGAAAATGGGTGCCTTTTCTCTGCTCTGCTGATAAAAATGTAACCTTTTTTAGTAGCTACTTTTTTCTTCAGTCAAGATTCTGAATTGGTTTCTTATGAGCTGGGATGTATAAGCAGCTTTTCCAAACAGCCTTTACTAAACTTGACTTTGGAGTGCCGTACCCGGACCCCATTTACTGAACCAATAGCTATCCGGAAATGTAAACTTCGGGCACTGGACTCTGCATTGTGGTGCTTTTCAGACCTATGCGTACTAGTAAAATTTAGCCATGGAGTTATTTCCAGATCAAGACCCATGGCATTGCCTCAGCACCGAACACTGAAGGCGCACTTTGTGAACAGGCTGTGTGGAGTACCGGGAGCTACCTCATTACTAGGACCACTGAGTATAGTTTAGATCTTTCATTGGCTCCACCAGGCATGGCCACATCTTGTTTTATTCAGGGAGGACTTCACTGCAGTTTTGCAGGACTTTATGGACCAAATAGCACTAATAATTGCTGGCTTTAACCACAGAGGCCATAAGCACACTCACCCGCCTTCCCCTGTAGAATGTTTTCTTGACATGCCCACAGCATTACAGGTCCTTGAGAACTCAGCCACTAAGACCCTGTCTAATGCTGAATCTCTTAAGGCCCTGATGGAGGAGCCTACACCTGAGGAGTCATAGTCATCTGCCATTACTCTCAAACTGAAAGAGACTGTTTCATTGCCCCCTATTTTAAAACTTAAGGAGCGGCCCATAGCCTTTACCAGTGCTGTCCTTAGTCAAGGCTCATATAGGACTCCTAGGACCGCCAAGACCTTTTAGGTTCTCCTTTAATGAGACTGGAAAAATCCTGACAAGCTTTTACCTCATTAGTATCAGCCTTGTACTAGTTTGAGGAGGATTTTGTTAAAAACTTGACTGCCCCCTTTCTGGATCCAGCAGTATCCTGTCATAATAAACCATCCACTATCACAGTGGAGGATGCACCTATCTCAAAGGACCCCATTAATAAGTGACTGGAGACCCTTTTTAGAGCCTTGTTCTCTTTAACAGGCCCTGCACTGCAACCTTTCTTGACTATTACCTTAATCTGTCAAATCTTAGCTGACTGGTCTGTGGCCACATCCTCCAAGTTTGGCACCCAGTCAATCTACAAATCTTGGAAGTTCAAACTCTAAGAAAAATCTTTGGCATGAGGAGGTGCCCCCCTTTTCAAAGTAGGAGGTGCTTGGGTGCAGGTAGTAGTTTTCAGGAGCCGCAAGCTAGAGTTTCAATGTATCTCAAGGCCATAAATGTCTTCATTTAGGCCCAGAAATTACACATGGAATCCACCAAATCTGTCATCTGTGGACATCAAGAACAGATACTTGTATGTCCCTATTTTTCCAGCTTATCGGTTAACCTTTGGCTTTGCTGTGGGCCCCCTATACTTTCAATTTGTGGTCCTGCCATTTGACCTGTCCTCTGCATCTCCTGTATTCACCAAGGTACTGGCCCCTATGCTAGCTAGTAATGAGCTGAACGTACCTGGGTTCAAGATGCCGGATGGTTGATGAACCACACCAAAATTCCAATTTAAATCTGAACCCAATAGAAGTCAAATGGAGCCAAATCTTTAAAATAAATTCTGACCATTTTTAAGGCTAATAAGCAAAGGGTTATCAAACAAGGGGCACAAGGAGCTGAATATTACACAAATGCCCAAAAATTTTTTTTTTTAATATTCCGTTCAGCAGGGATCATCTTTTGTTTTAATAATACTTAAAGTGAAACTTAAAGTGAAACTTAAAAAAAAATGAAATTCCTTTAAACAACATGATTGGGGGTTGCCCTAAAGGTGCCTTTATGTGGGGGTGGGGAGAGCTCAATTTTTTTTTAGGGGTTTTTTAGTGCTTGGGTGTAATTTAGGTTTGGACAAATGTGTTCCCTAATACATTGAAAAAAAATCCCCTATGCGATATAATTTCTTTGTGACAGGCTCTTTGAGTCATTTCAGGGGCCTTTTAAATTTTTCCATTGAAACAAATGGAGCACAGATCATGGTCCACTAGCTTCTACCCTGCTGTTGCAGCCAGGGAAAGTGACCGCAGAAACTGGAAGTGACATTATACACATCATTTCTGGGTTCTTTACAGATACCCAGTGGCACTCTTCATGTGGGTCCAGGGCCCACAGGTGGGACAGCAGAGCTCAGGAAGCATGGCAAGGGGTATCATGCTGGGAGACAGACTTCCAGGGGTTACAGAAATCAATTGGGCAGCTGTACAGCCACTAGATCACTTTCATCACAAAGTCGACAGTCTCCTTGTGGAATGTGTATAAAATCCCCCGCTGGCCTGACGTATGACATACGGAGATAAAGGGGTTACATTTCCAGTAAATTACATTTCCCAGCTGCTTTTGTAAGCAAAGTGGCTGGGGATGCTCTGCATCTATACATATCCTTACCCTACATGAGGATTTGGTATAGGTGTTAAGGGGAAGCCCACAAAAAAAAAGTTACCAGACCTTTATTACTGGACCTCCCGGCTGGAGGATCATCTGATTCAGATTTAATTGGACAATGCCAAGGCAGCTTCGCTTTCCAGCCTCGTCTGCCATTTACATCCCTGGCATCCAGGGTCAACAGCAAAGAGAACAGATTGGTTTACAGGTAAAGGGATCCTTTAGCAGCAGCAGTGGGTGCACTGGTAGCTCCATGGGATTACTACATTCTGATCTACACCAGGCTTTCCTCCCTTGAAACTCCTTCCCCTTTTGCTTTGCAGAATCAAGTTGGATGGCAGTCCAGTGATTCTCAAAGCTCAAATGGTGCTCTGACCTGACAAGACTCCTAACAGATGCTACATTTTAGATCATCTGAATTTTCTGTCTCAAAAAAACCTACTTCACAGTCTTTAGCTTTAAAGCCATGGCTGTTAAAGCTGAACATTTATAGTGATGGGGCATTTCTGAATCAATAATTCCTACAATGCTAAAAGATAGAAAGCCTACATTTCTAAAGGAATAAAAATCATTTAAAACTGCTTGCGGCTTTAATGTAATGTTGGGTCCCGGCAATATAGATGAAAATTATTGAGAAAAACTGCATGGGTACCCCCCCTCCCCCCCAGCCCATTACCAGGACCTTTGGGTTTTGTATGGATATTAAGGGAAACCCTGCACCCAAATTAAAAAAAGAAAAGGCGTGGGGCCCCCGGGCCCTATATACTCTGAACAGCAGTATACAGGCGGTCCAAACAAGACAGGGACTGTAGGTTTGTTCTTAAGTTGAATCTGTTTGTAATTTGGAACAGGTACATTTTGTAAGTGTAGCTCCAGCCAAAACATCTATTTTTAAGCTTTTTGGATAACATAGGGAAGGGTTATCATAACCCCTGTAACATTTGTTTTGCTGTCTGTGCCCCTGTTCAGAAGATTTCACCTCACTTCCTGTCCCAATGACAATTGGATTTTGAAAATTTGGGGTTTTTAGGGAAACAAGGATTGGTGATAAAGCATCAGTGGAGACACCTTTTTCCCATATTAACTCTTACAGGAGAGAATTTCCCTTCCTAGGGGTAGATTTCCCCTCACTTCCTGTTGTCTCCCTCCATTTGTAAGTAGGAGTCATTTGTAAGTCGGATGTTTGAAAGTAGGGGACCGCCTGTATATACTATACGGCCTGCCCTATATACTCTGCAGAAAATTGGGCCTTAGGTGTTGGTGGTATCAGAACACTGTAAGCCTTTACAGTTACTGTTGGTGGGCGCTGGAAAGGGCCCTGCTGTGAAATATTATATCAAGAATTGTAATCGCATGCCCCTGTTAAACAGGGGCAGAAAAATTGGGCCTTAGGCGGTGGTGGTGGTGGCCTGAAAGTGTCTTTGAATACGTACACCAGGAATGGCCTATAGTCAGGTATAGGCTTGGCTAGACTACAATGCAGTGGATATATATGTAGGAGACAGTATATATATTTTATGCACTGCAGATCACGTAGCGGTCTCACCCGCTCTCTCCCTTCTTCTTCTCGACTGGTTTACTCGTCTAGGGGGACCAGGGAGAGGGGTGAGGTGCTGCCACCAGCTCGCCCCTCTTATGGGTGTAGAGGTTCGAGCTAAGATCTTTACCTTCGGGTCTGTGTCCCTGTCCAGAGATTCCACTTCAAATATGACTGATAGGTGAATGTAGAACACTTTGCTCCCAGAAAAGTAAGCCCACACCAGGTGACAGTACAACATCTATATTTATTTCCGCAGAGATAAATATGCCTCTTTGCAAGCAGACAGGTTGATACAAACATGAACTTGGTGGGGTGAGGGTTCAGGTACAATCCTTTTGGATCAGAGAAGCTGTTAGGAGTTCACAACAACTTTTGGTGCACGGTCGCTGCCACCGATCGTGAGATTGGTCCCTGCCACAGACCTTAGTGAACGATGAGGTCTCTGCCACAGGCCTTAGAATAGGCCTCTGCCACCGACCTGATGTAGCTGGGTCTCTGCAAAGACCATAGAACATGAACTACCTTCTAATGGCGACCCCTGTTAGGGAGATGATCCATCCCGGACGGTCCCCAGAGGCCTGCACTGTCACCAGCCAATGCTGCGCTAGATCTCCAGGCCAGGTCACCTCCCTGGTTCAAGGTGTCTGGGATGGAACTCGAACTCCCTCGCACCCAGGCCGAGGGCACCTGGGCGCGGACGAACAGAACAGCAGCCCATAGGCTGAAGGGGCCTGGGGCTCGGACCTCGTGCGAAAGAAGTCCGCCCCCTTTATACCCTCTCCCAGCAGGCACAGTGGGTTCCCCGCCCCGCCGTACTACTGCCGCGAGAGGACACAAAGGGCACAGCCCTACAATGATGGTTCAACCCCAGCCCAAGGCGACAGCACCACCCAGGGCCGTAGGGAACTGAACACCATTATATCCTCCACTAATCAAATTGGCCATAGATCCCTAACAATTAATGTATCTGGGCCATGCTACCACCCAGATACTCCCCCTAAATGTTAACTGCCGCTACATATATATATATATATATATATATATATATATATATATATTGTGAGGGGGTTAGCTCGGCAGCGGGTATGTGTGACCCCCGGGATGGGCTCCCCACCCAAAAACAGGCCCAGCAGACGGAGGTTGTGGTTTTCAAAATCAAAAAGGTGCGGTTTATTTTCTATTTACAGTGACAAAAACACAGCAAGGCAAAAAAAACATAAACAAAATAAATCCTGGTCAACTTGACCTCTGACTAAACTTACAGGTTTCCTAACTAACGACTGGGATCAGCCTAGTGCTGTCCTAGTCCCTGGTTTTAAATGTCCAAGCAAAATATAGCCACACAGGCTTTCTCTCACCGCACAGGGGTTCACTCTCCCTAGACAGTCCACACAGGTCTGCTTCCAGGCATCAGCTAACATCTAATGAAGCTGGGATTTCTTATAGAGGCCTAAATGAGCTGACAAGGTTCAGCTGATCTCATCAACTCCCTGTCTGCACGACGCCCAGCCCTCTCCCTAGAGGTATGAGTCATCCATGAGCCCACTAGCCTTATACAACTCTCCACCTAGTTGTATAAATCGGCGTAAAGCCTGAATCTGGGCGAAATATATCTACCCCCCTGGATGCAACCAGGTGACTTTACCTTCCTGCTGTCACATACCCCCCCCTCTTGTTTTAACCTCGGGGTTGGAACACCAGCAATCAGGCATTCATGTACTCGAGACAAAGCATCCACATTCCCCATTTGAACGCCAGGGCGATGCTTTACTGTGAAGTTGAATTCCTGGAGGGCCAGGAACCACCTATTCACTCTTCTATTTGTTTCCTTGTTTTGAGCCATCCACTTTAACGGAGCGTGATCCGTAACCATGTCAAAGTGCCTACCTAGCAGGTAGTACCGAAGGGAATCTAGAGCCCACTTCACCGCTAAACACTCCTTTTCAACGGTGGCGTAATTTACCTCATGGGACTTCAACTTCCTGCTGAGGTAAATGACTGGGTGCTCTTCCCCGTTCCAGACCTGGGACAATACTGCTCCTAACCCCACATCTGACGCATCACTTTGTACGACAAAGTCTCTAGAGAAGTCGGGTGAGTACAACACTGGCTGGCTACATAAGGCTTGTTTCAAGAACTGGAATGCTGCCTCAGCCTCGGGGGTCCATTTAATCATGACCGACCCTTTCCCCTTCGTCAGGTTGGTTAGGGGCACAGCCTTAGAAGCAAAGTGGGGAATGAATCGCCGATAATACCCAGCGATTCCCAGAAAGGCTCGTACCTGCTTCTTGCTGTTGGGACGTGGCCAACTCTGGATGGCCTCGACTTTGTTGAGTTGGGGTTTTATTACTCCCCTCCCAATGGTGTACCCAAGATATTTGGCCTCCTCCTGCCCAATGGTACACTTCTTGGGGTTAGCCGTAAACCCTGCTTCCCGAACAGAGTCCAGGACTGCTTGCACTTTTGGCAGATGTGAGGCCCAATCTGTGCTATGGACAATTATGTCATCCAGGTAAGCCGCAGCATACTTCCGATGGGGCCTCAGCATCTGGTCCATTTTCCGCTGGAATGTGGCCGGCGCATTCTGTAACCCGAACGGCATTCTTTTATATTGGAACGCCCCGTCTGGGGTTACAAATGCGGTTTTCTCTTTGGCCGACTTGGCCAGGGGGATTTGCCAATACCCTTTTGTGAGGTCAAGAGTCGTCATGTATCGGGCTGTTCCCAGCCGGTCGATCAACTCATCTATACGTGGCATGGGGTAGGTGTCAAATTTTGTAACTTTGTTCAACTGACGAAAATCGTTACAAAATCGCCAGCTCCCATCCGGTTTAGGCACCAACACAATGGGACTAGACCAATCACTTTGGGACTCCTCTATCACCCCTAAGTTCAGCATTTTCTGTACTTCCTCCCGTATTGCCTCCCGTCGGGCCTCTGGGATCCGATAGGGTTTTAACTTCACCCTTTCACCGGGCGGGGTAATAATGTCATGCTCTACCCCAGATGTTTGTCCCGGCAGCTCAGAGAATACCTCCTTGTTGCGAAGCACAAACTCCTTAACCTCCTGTTGTTGGGGTTGTGACAAGGTGGCTGCGATTCCAACCTCAGGAATCACGCAACCAGTTTGAGCTGGTGACCAAGTGTCTGCGACTAGGGACTCTCTATCCCTCCAGGCTTTCAACAGATTAACGTGATAGATCTGTTCGGGCTTTCGCCTTCCTGGTTGTCTGACCTTGTAATTCACTTCGCTCACTTTTTCCATTATCTCGTAGGGGCCTTGCCATTTGGCAAGGAATTTACTTTCAACCGTAGGGACAAGTACCAATATCCTATCCCCCGGGGAAAAGGTACGGGTCTTGGCTCCACGGTTGTACACTCTCTGCTGTGCCAACTGCGCTTGGGCCAAATGTTCCTTCACGATGGGCATTACCTGTGCAATTCGATCTTGCATCAGGGCGACATGCTCAATCACACTCCTGTGGGGAGAACTCTCACTTTCCCAAGTTTCCTTGGCAATATCCAACAGCCCTCTTGGGTGTCTCCCATACAGTAACTCAAAGGGGGAGAATCCCGTAGAGGATTGGGGCACCTCCCTAATAGCAAACATCAAATAAGGAAGTAAACAGTCCCAATCCCTTCCATCTCTATCCACCACTTTCTTCAACATTTGTTTTAGGGTTTTGTTGAATCTTTCAACCAGCCCATCGGTTTGGGGGTGATACACAGATGTACGCAATTGCGTCACTTTGAACAATTTACACAGCTCTTTCATAACCCGGGACATAAAGGGTGTACCTTGGTCCGTAAGCAGTTCTTTACAAATCCCCACCCGGCTAAAAACAAGAGATAGCTCTTTGGCTATGGTTTTGGCCGAGGTATTTCTGAGAGGGATCGCTTCTGGATAACGGGTGGCATAGTCCATTATAACCAATATGTACTGGTGCCCCCTAGCGGACTTGATTATAGGACCTACCAAATCCATTGCGATTCTCTCAAACGGGACCTCAATGATGGGTAGAGGGACCAGCGGGCTACGGAAATGTGGCATCGGGGCCGACCTCTGACACACAGGGCAGGAGGAACAATAATTTTCTATGTCCTTCATCACCCCAGGCCAATAGAATCTCTGTAATACCCTCTCTCGGGTTTTCTCTGTCCCCAGATGACCTCCAAGAATGTGCCCATGGGCCAACTCCAACACCAACTTCCTGTAAGGTTTGGGCACCACAAGCTGCTCAACGGTTTCTTCTGCCCTTTTTGCCACCCGATACAGTAGGTCCTTCTCTACGCTGAAGTATGGGTAAGTGCCGGTATTATCTGGGTTCACTAACTCGCCATCTATTTTCACTACGTTTTCCCGTGCCTTTATTAGGGCGGGGTCTTTCAACTGTTCTGTGGCAAAGTTTTCCCTGTGAACCTCAAGATCAGAAAACTCCACAGACGGTAGGTTTTCGTCTGAGGAGGTGTGCTCCTCTCCAGTTTCTTGAGTCTCCCCTGCCAATACTGACAAGGGAAATTCCGGAGAGTCCTCACCACTCTCAGGGGAGTTCTGGCTATCACATTCCTGGTACATAGGGGCACCAGTGGGGGGCTCAGGATCATCCCACAGTTCCCAGAACTTCGGAAAATCCCTTCCCACAATGGCGTCATGCGGTAACTGAGATACTAAGCCCACTGGATGAGAGAGGGTACCTTTGGGGGTCTCGAAACACACTGTAGTCACTGGATACTCTCGGGTGTCCCCATGCACACAAATAACGGCTACCTTGCTATTCCCAGAGACCTCTGTTTTAACTAACTCAGCCTTTATCAGGGTCACAAGGCTACCTGAATCCAGCAATACCACAACATTTCTACCATTAATACACATTTTGCATAAATGTTTCTCAGTTCCCCGAATGGCAGTGCATGCGACTGTCGCACACAGCGACTGACGTCTGCCCGTCAGAAAGTCACACTGCATGGGTTCCTCCAAAACCGGGCAATTTGCTGCAATATGTCCCGCTTGCCGGCAGCGGTAGCAAACGATCCTTCTTGCCGCCTCTTGAGCCGCTGATTTCCCAGGCTGTTCTCGCCAAACTTGGGGTAGAGCTCCCACCCTCTCACTCTCTCCACCCTTACCCCTTGGAATCATCTTATCCGCCCCTGGGGATGGTCTGGTCTTAGGGTGGAAAGTCCGAGTGTCTCTGGAAGAGGCCGTCAGGTTCTCTGTAGCCAAGTATTTCTCCACACGATCCACAAGACCATCGGCCGTCTCTGGGTCTCCATGGCTTACCCACTTTTGGATGGCAGTAGGAAGAGCTCTCAAAAACCGATCCATTACAACACGTTCCACAATCTTTGGTGCGGACAAAGTCTCTGGCTGTAGCCACTTTCTGCTCAGGTGAATGAGATCATACATTTGAGACCTGGGGGGTTTTCCAAGCTGGAAAGTCCAGTTATGCACACGATGAGCCCGGACAGCCAGGGTGACACCCAGCCTTGCCAATATTTCAGCTTTTAGCATCACATAGTCTTTTGCTTGGTTAGGCTCTAGGTCATAGTAAGCTTTCTGCGATTCACCAGTTAACAGAGGAGCCACTAGTCCAGCCCACTGCTCCTCAGGCCACTTTTCTCTTTCAGCGGTCCTTTCAAATGTGGTCAAAAATACCTCTGGATCATCCTCTCCAGTCATTTTTGTCAATAAACGACTCACCCCAAAGGACGCGGTATTAGTGGGACGGCTTTCCTCACTGGTCTGCGGACGTTGCTGCATTACTGCTTCCATCTGTTGTTGTAGTCTCTGCTCTTGCTTCTGCAACAGGTCTATGAAGCGGGCCTCAGATTGCTGTTGGGCTTGTTGCTGAGCCTCCAGACTCTGTTGTAAAGTTGCAAGGCTCTGTTGATGAGCTTGCTGCTGGGCTGCAAGGCTCCTTTGCAAACCTGCATTTGTCTGCTGTTGATTGGCATTTGCTAGAGCCAGCTGTTTCAGTATCTCCTCCATGCTGGCTTAAAAAAAAACTGCCACTGGTTCTCCACCAACTGTGAGGGGGTTAGCTCGGCAGCGGGTATGTGTGACCCCCGGGATGGGCTCCCCACCCAAAAACAGGCCCAGCAGACGGAGGTTGTGGTTTTCAAAATCAAAAAGGTGCGGTTTATTTTCTATTTACAGTGACAAAAACACAGCAAGGCAAAAAAAACATAAACAAAATAAATCCTGGTCAACTTGACCTCTGACTAAACTTACAGGTTTCCTAACTAACGACTGGGATCAGCCTAGTGCTGTCCTAGTCCCTGGTTTTAAATGTCCAAGCAAAATATAGCCACACAGGCTTTCTCTCACCGCACAGGGGTTCACTCTCCCTAGACAGTCCACACAGGTCTGCTTCCAGGCATCAGCTAACATCTAATGAAGCTGGGATTTCTTATAGAGGCCTAAATGAGCTGACAAGGTTCAGCTGATCTCATCAACTCCCTGTCTGCACGACGCCCAGCCCTCTCCCTAGAGGTATGAGTCATCCATGAGCCCACTAGCCTTATACAACTCTCCACCTAGTTGTATAAATCGGCGTAAAGCCTGAATCTGGGCGAAATATATCTACCCCCCTGGATGCAACCAGGTGACTTTACCTTCCTGCTGTCACAATATATACACACAAGCCGGGATGTATATATATACTAAATGCACTGCAGCTAGCTGAATCACCTGCCTGCTTGAAGTATATTAGAAACAGTACACCAGGAACAGTCTGCAGTGAGATCTAGCTACACAGGATACAGTGTATATATATATATATATATATATACAAGCCGGGATGTATATATATACTAAATACACTGCAGCTAACTGAATCACCTGCCTGAAGTATATTAGAAACAGTACACCAGGAACGGTCTACAGTGAGATCTAGCTAAACTGGATACAGTGTATATTTATATATATATATACAAAGCCTGCCTGCTCAAACTAAATGAAATTACACTCTCTCTCTCAACGCCACCAACACTACACACGGCCGACGTGCAGGCGGCCTTATATAGTGTGGGGCATGGACTTAACCCCCTGAGCCATAAGTGGCCAAAGGCACCCTGCCTTTGGCCAATTATGGCTCTCTTTGCTGACGGCGCTGTGATTGGCCAAAGCATGCGGGTCATAGTGCATGCTTGGCCAATCATCAGACAGCAATGCACTACGATGTCGCAGTGCATTATGAGCCGTGACACACCGCTCGAATTTGGCCCGAACGGCCCATAATGTTCGAATGTTGACGAACGGGCGAACAGGCAATGTTCGAGTCGAACTCATGTTCGACCCGAACAGAAAGCTCATCCCTACTCACAAGGTTGTGTTTCTTGTTGTCATTAACTCTGTTGGGTGCATGTTCTTATGTAAGGACAAGGTGGTGTTAAGCCAAGGATTTTCCTATCTAATGTAGTTTTGGTCTTTCCCCTCCAATATTTCTCTTTCTAGCTTTAGAAGGGATTACCCTCCATTGCCTGGATAAAATTTGTGCTGTGACAGTTTACCTCATAACCTCTTCTTTATTCAGAAAGACTGACTCTCTCTTTGTCATTCCTGATGGCCCCCATAGGGTGATCAAACTTCTCTTTCCATAATTTCTCAGTAGCTCAGACAGATGATCCTTCAAGTCTTTTGATTAGGCACACTCCACTAGATCTGCGATTGCCACCTGGTCTTTTGTTTATACATCCTCCAAGTTTTTCATGGTGGATGTTCAACCTCATATGATGCCAGCTTTGGGCATAAGGTCCTTCAGGCGGTTCTTGAATAGCAGGGAGTTCCCTTGTTCTGTTGTGTTTTTTGTGGGCATGTTAGTGTTTTGTTTGCTGTTGCCCACCCCTCAGTTAAGTGGACTGCTGTTGGATGAGAAAAAAAAACATGGATCCTTTACTCCTGTAGACAGCAGTACAAGACTTCATGTCACTCAATGGACTCCAAGAAAGGGACTTTTACAATGAATAGAAATATCTTTTAACAGCAGTCAACACAGGCTTAAAAAAGTTTTTTTTTTTCGTATAATTTTATATAATGTTGTATTCTGAAAAGTCCACTTACTCCAAGCTGAAAATATGATAAAACATAAAACAAAAAAAACTACAGCATATTTTGTTTTCAGGTTGTTTCTGGGGTTCATGGTGGTTACAGCTTTCTTGTCCATGTGGATCAGTAATACAGCCACCACTGCCATGATGATACCAATAGCTCAGGCTGTCCTGGAGCAGCTTTACACTTCAGAAGAAAAACTAGAAGAGTGTTCAACAGCCTTCGATAATGTCAATCAAAATGAAAATCAAACAAACGGAGGCACCAAACTGACTTTTGAGGATAAAGTAACCAAAGAATCGAAAGCAGGAAATAATCAGCCAAATGGAAACATAAACCAGGCATTTGAAATGTATGAAAAACACAAAGATTCTGATCTCATTAAACAGGAGAAGCCAAGTAAGTTAAATAAACAATTAAAAACAATGTTTCTTTACAAATGAAATGTTGTAAGACCTGGTTCACACAGGGGCGACTCGTCAGGCGACTCAGCCACCTGACAAGTCGCGTCCCGCTCTGTTCAATGGAACCGTTCTAATAGGAGCGACTCAAGTCGCTCCAACTTAGAAAAAGGTTCCTGTACTACTTTGGGGGCGACTCGGGGCAACTTGTATTGACTTCAATACAGAAGTCATTTTGCAAATCGCCTCTCAAGTCGTCTTGAGATCGCCTTGCCGAGTCGCCCCCAAAGTCGCGCCGCCCCAGTGTGAACCGGCTCTTAAGTGTGTGACATGCTGATTAATAATTCAAAGCTGGGTTTTTGGTAATCACCCAAAAACAGTGTTTTTGCGTATCAGTTTCTACAAATCATTAGTTAGACTGCATACTACATTGATGCAGTTCTCTGCCTCTAGAGAAGTGGTTGTTAAAGCATAAGTTTAGCGTTTGTAACATGTTACACCCATATTCAGGGTGTAACATGTTAT
Source organism: Rana muscosa (assembly GCA_029206835.1). Taxonomy (NCBI): domain Eukaryota; kingdom Metazoa; phylum Chordata; class Amphibia; order Anura; family Ranidae; genus Rana; species Rana muscosa. Next base: position 168,744,973 of record CM055117.1, on the reverse strand, counting down.
AAATATACTGGCCCCTGCACCCCACCGAGTTGAGGGTTGCCACCTATCTGGGATTCACACGGACAGTCTGGGTTTTGAATCATGTGTCTGGGTTTCAGGCAGACTGAAACCCAGACACATTATTCAGACCAGGCTGTGGCTCTCCAAGTAACCAAGATAGTCACACGCAAATCTGTTGCCATCTGGGAGCTGCGGAGGAAAGGAGATCAACTGCGGAACCTAAAAAGTGTATCAAAGTAAGAATTGATTCTAAAAAAAAATAATAATTAAATAAACAAATGATATGATGCTGTAGAAAAAAATTGAGTGATAAATGTATATCAAGTCATTCTAATACCACTGTCATAATTAACACATTAATGAGTCCAAAAAAAATGGGAATTATTCTAGTCCATACGATATGAAAACAGAAAGCAGAAAATCCCATCGGCAAGAAACCGTGGAAATTGAGTTGAATAACTTCATAGAATCACATCAACAGGTCTCTGACGTCATCACGTATCGGCCAGCTGGTGTGAGCCGCGGCTGGTTTGAAAATCATTTTCTGTTTGTATGGATGTCAGTATACAATGAAGCTTGTGCAATAAATATTTTTACAAGGAAATACTGCACCATGAGGTCTCTTCTTATTCTCCTTCTTTGGTAATTGACTGCGGGCTTGTGAGATACAGAGGTAAAATCGTTTAAGGTGTATGGAAATCGTAACCTGGAGAGTGGAGAGTACACCTTCCTATCAAAAGTGTTTTGCCTTATCCGGAGTAGTATTGAGCCGGATCTAGGATTGGGAGTCATATCAGCGGTGCTGATCTCTGGAGCCAATGGTCTATCTTTCCATGAGATACCTGGGGAGGAACACCTAAGGGCAGATCGGCCCAATATCGAGCCCAATATTATCATCTGTCTGGTAAGCGGACATTTTTTATTAACATATCGGATCTGATTGTATGAAGTTATTCAACTCAATTTCCACGGTTTCTTGCCACATGGGATTTTCTACACTGCATTTTTTATGTTTTCATATCGTATGGACTAGAATAATTCCCAGTTTTTTTGGACTCATTAATGTGTTAATTATCACAGTGGTATTGTAATGACTTGAAATACATTTATCACAATTTTTTTTGCTACAGCATCATATCATTTGTTCATTTAATTATTGAATTTTTTTAGAATCAATTCTTACTTTGATACACTTTTTAAGTTGCGCAATTGATCTCCTTTTTTCCAACACTTATGAGCCCCATTCAGGCTAATTTATTAGCAGCACCTACACATCTTAATAGTGAAGATTTTACCCTTCACCATATTTTCATAACCCATAGTGTGTTCACATTTATTTAATATATCTATAGCGCACTCACCCCCTTCACCTGCCTTTGGCTCCTCGCAGGAAGAGAGGGCACACCACGCCACAAGCCCGTACCCTCCTATGTGAAGAGGTTGTGCGATGTTGTTGGCCGGTCTGCACAGCCAGAAAGCCAGAATTCTCCAGAGAATGATTCTCACCTCTATGGTTAATAAAGATCAGTCTCTATTTCCCCCAATAACTTCAAGATCCACACCAGCTGTAACTCCAACGTAGAGTTTATTTCTCTTCTTAACCACTTAAGCCCCGGACCATTTGGTAGCTAGAGGACCAGAGGTGAATTCAGAATTTTGCACTGCGCTGCTTTAACTGTAAATTGTGTGGACATGCAATGTTGTACCCAAACGAAATTTGCGTCCTTTTCTTCCCACAAATAGAGCTTTCTTTTAATGGTATTTGATTGCCTCTGCGATTTTTATTTTTTGCGATATAAACGGAAAAAGACCGAAAATTTTGAAAAAAAAATAATATTTTCTACTTTTTGTTATAAGAAAAATCAAATAAACTCAATTGTAGTCATACATTTAGGCCAAAATGTATTCAGCCACATGTTTTTAGTAAAAAAAATGTCAATAAGCGTATATTTATTGGTTTGCGCAAAAGTTATAGAGTTTACAAACTAGGGTACATTTTCTGAAATTTACACAGCTTTAAATTTATGACTGCCTATCTCATTTCTTGAGGTGCTAAAATGGCAGGGCAGTACAAAACCCCCCCAAATGACCCCATTTTGGAAAGTAGACACCCCAAGGAAATTGCTGAGAGGCATGTTGAGCCCATTGAATTTTTTATTTTTTTGTCCCAAGTGATTGAATAATGACTAAAAAAAAAAAAAAAATTACAAAAAGTTGTCACTAAATGATATATTGCTCACACATGCCATGGTTATATGTGGAATTACACCCCAAAATACATTTTTCTGCTTCTCCTGAGTACGGGGATACCACATGTGTGGGACTTTTTAGGAGCCTAGCCACGTACGGGACCCCGAAAACCAAGCACCGCCTTCAGGATTTCTAGGCACAAATTTTTGATTTCACTCCTCACTACCTATCACAGTTTCGAAGGCCATAAAATGCCAAAATCGCAAAACCCCCCCAAATGACCCCTATTTGGAATATAGACACCCCAAGCTATTTGCTGAGAGGAATGGCGAGTATTTTACAGCTCTCATTTGTTTTTGAAAATGAAGAAAGAAAATATATATATATATATTTTTTTTTTTCAATTTTCAAAACTTTGTGACAAAAAGCGAGATCTGCAAAATACTCACAATACCTCTCAGCAAATAGCTTGGGGTGTCTACTTTCCAAAATGGGGTCATTTGGGGGGGTTTTGTGCTATCTGGGCATTCCATGGCCTCCGAAACTGTGATAGGCAGTGAGAAGTGAAATCAAAAATTTACACCCTTAGAAAGCCTGAAGGCGGTGCTTGGTTTTTGGGGTCCCGTACGTGGCTAGGCTCCCAAAAAGTCTCACACATGTGGTATCCCCGTACTCAGGAGAAGCAACAGAATGTATTTTGGGGTGTAATTCCACATATGCCCATGGCATGTTTGAGCAATATATCATTTAGTGACAACTTTGTGCAAAAAAAAATAAAAAATTGTTGTTTTTCCGCAACTTGTGTCAACATATAAAATATTCCATGGACTCGACATGCCTCTCATTATATAGCTTGGGGTGTCTACTTTCCAAAATGGGGTCATTTGGGGGGGGTTTGAACTGTTCTGGCATTTTATACACAACATTAGGAAGCTTACATCCACTCTTCTAACCACTTGAAGACAAAGCCCTTTTTGACACTTTTTGTTTACATGAAAACATTTTTTTTTTTGCAAGAAAATTATGTTGAACCCCCAAACATTATATATATATTTTTAAAGCAAAGGCCCTACAGATTAAAATGGTGGGTGTTGCATTTTTTTTTCTACACAGTATTTGCGCAGCGATTTTTCAAACGCATTTTTTGGGTTAAAAAATACACTTTTTTTAATTTTAATGCACTAAAACACACTATATTGCCAAAATGTTTGATGAAATAAAAAAGATGATCTTAGGCCGAGTACATAGATACCAAACACGACATGCTTTAAAATTTCGCACAAACGCGCATTGGCGACAAACTACATACATTTTTAAAAGCCTTTAAAAGCCTTTACAGGTTACCCCAGTAGATTTACAGAGGTCTACTGCTAAAATGATTGCCCTCGATCTGACCTTCGCGGTGATACCTCACATGCATGGTGCAATTGCTGTTTACATATGACGCCAGACCGACGCTTGCGTTCGCCATTGGGCAAGAGCAGGGCAGGACAGGGGTGCTTTTTTTTTTTTTTTTTTTTTATTATTAATTTTGCTTTTTTATTTTATTTTTAAATTGTTCCTTCCAAGTATTTTTTTTTTTTAATCATTTTTATTGTTATCTCAGGGAATGTAAATATCCCCTATGATAGCAATAGGTAGTGACAGGTACTCTTTTTTTGAAAAAACTGGGGTCTTCTAGACCCTAGATTTTTCCTCTGCCCTCAAAGCATCTGACCACACCAAGATCGGTGTGATAAAATGCTTTCCCAATTTCCCAATGGCGCTTTTTATATCCGGGGGGGGGCATTCCCTCCCACTGCTTGTAAAAGCAGTCCAGAGGCTAATTAGCCACTAGGATTGCTTTTACATGAAAGCCGGCCGCAGGCTGAAAAGAATGATACCAAGATGATACCTAAACCCGCAGGCATCATTCTGGTATAAACATTCAAAGTCCAGCAACATACCAGTACGTTGCTGGTCCTTGTTGGACATGTATTGTAATCTTTTTATTTCATGCAGCCAGTTGGCTGAACGAAAAAAGAGATTGATCGGTGGGTATGCCCACCATTAGAATACCGCCCTTCATCCACCCACTTCCAATGATGGGCATACACGCACCATTTATATATGCCGAAGCATGGGGGCATCCTCCCGCAAAAAAGTTATGACGCACACACATGGTCGGACTTTTCCACGGGCAAGCCTCCGTCGGAATTTCGACCGTATGTACGCGGCATTAGGAGCAAAATCGCTCCTCCGCCCCTGCTGCCCCAATGCTTCGGCATATTTGCTTTTTTTTTTTAACTGTGGTGGTGAAATCACCTCCTACAGCACTGGAGTCGCAGGGATCAGGCCTGTCTCTGCGAACGCTGCAGTTATGTGTGTTTTTGTTTTGTAAGTGACAGTGATCGATCGATACTGCACTTGGGTGGCCTGGGCTGGACGGAGGGGCAAAACGCAGGTGCCAGCAGGTATCTGGGCTGATCCCGCTAACACTGCGTTTTTGGGAACCCTAAACTGCTGGGGACGCTAGTATAGATCTGATCAGATCAGATATTGATCTGTTCAGATACTATACCACTAAGGGGGGTGTATGCTTCACGCGTGGGTGTTAGCGTTACTGGCACTAACCTGACGCTGCCTGGGGTGTGACTCAGACCCTCTCTGACGCTAAAACCTAATTGATATCACCCGCCGGGCGATCAGGGGGTTAAACCTTTATTGGGTTATATACACGGCGGGTGCCCTGACACTATAAAAAGCAAACTAACTAACCAGCGTCACCCGTAACACTTATATGGTGATCACTGGTGAAAGGGTTAACTAGGGGCAATCAGGGGGTTAAAACCTTTATTAGAAAATATATGGGGGTACCTGACGCTATAAAAACCTGCGGCGAACCTAAAAAAAATTACCAGCTACCGATCTGCATCACCGACACTAAGACAGCGTTTAGAAAAATGATTGCTTAGCGACAGTGGTGATGGGGGTGAAAGGGTTACCTGGGGGGGCGATCAAGGGGGTTAAACCTTTATTAGATAATATATTGGGGTACCTGACGCTATAAAAACATGCGGCGAACCTAAAAAAAATTACTGGCTACGATCTGCATCACCGACACTAAGACAGCGTTTAGAAAAACAATTGCTTAGCGACAGTGGTGATAGGGGGTGAAAGGGTTACCTGGGGGGCGATCAAGGGGGTTAAACCTTTATTAGATAATATATTGGGGTACCTGACGCTATAAAAACATGCGTCGAACCTAAAAAAAATTACTGGCTACGATCTGCATCACCGACACTAAGACAGCGTTTAGAAAAACAATTGCTTAGCGACAGTGGTGATAGGGGGTGAAAGGGTTACCTGGGGGGCGATCAAGGGGGTTAAACCTTTATTAGATAATATATTGGGGTACCTGACGCTATAAAAACCTGCGGTGAACCTAAAAAAAATTACGGCTACCGATCTGCATCACAGACACTAAGACAGCGTTTAGAAAAACGATCGCTTAGTGACAGTGGTGATAGGGGGTGAAAGGGTTACCTGGGGGGCGATCAAGGGGGTTAAACCTTTATTAGATAATATATTGGGGTACCTGACGCTATAAAAACATGCGGCGAACCTAAAAAAAATTACTGGCTACGATCTGCATCACCGACACTAAGACAGCGTTTAGAAAAACAATTGCTTAGCGACAGTGGTGATAGGGGGTGAAAGGGTTACCTGGGGGGCGATCAAGGGGGTTAAACCTTTATTAGATAATATATTGGGGTACCTGACGCTATAAAAACATGCGTCGAACCTAAAAAAAATTACTGGCTACGATCTGCATCACCGACACTAAGACAGCGTTTAGAAAAACAATTGCTTAGCGACAGTGGTGATAGGGGGTGAAAGGGTTACCTGGGGGGCGATCAAGGGGGTTAAACCTTTATTAGATAATATATTGGGGTACCTGACGCTATAAAAACCTGCGGTGAACCTAAAAAAAATTACGGCTACCGATCTGCATCACAGACACTAAGACAGCGTTTAGAAAAACGATCGCTTAGTGACAGTGGTGATAGGGGGTGAAAGGGTTACCTGGGGGGCGATCAAGGGGGTTAAACCTTTATTAGATAATATATTGGGGTACCTGACGCTATAAAAACATGCGGCGAACCTAAAAAAAATTACTGGCTACGATCTGCATCACCGACACTAAGACAGCGTTTAGAAAAACAATTGCTTAGCGACAGTGGTGATAGGGGGTGAAAGGGTTACCTGGGGGGCGATCAAGGGGGTTAAACCTTTATTAGATAATATATTGGGGTACCTGACGCTATAAAAACCTGCGGCGAACCTAAAAAAAATTACTGGCTGCCGATCGGCATCACTGACGCTAAGACAGCGATCAGAAAAATGATCGCTAAGCGACAGTGGTGATAGGGGGTGAAAGGGTTATCTGGGGGGTGATCACGGGGTTAAACCTTTATTAGGGGGGGTTAGGGGGCTACACTGGACCTAAGACTAAACTTTGGTGACACTTTTACAGTCACAAATGTCACTGATTGCAGTGATCACTAAATAAATGGTCACTGCAATCAGTGACACTGTGACTGGGGGCTGGGGGGGTGATCTGGGGGGTGATCTGGGGTGTCTGGGGGGGCCTGGGGGGGCGATTTATGTCCCTATGTGTCCTGGTGTCAGTGTAGTGTTGTGTGCACTGACCTGATATCTTCTCTTGTACGGCGCTCGGTATATGTGAGCGCCGCACCAGAGATGACATCACTTCCTCCTGCTCCCTCTGTCTGACACAGACAGAGGGGGCATTTCCATTCGCCGGGAGCGATCGCGAGGGGGTGGCCAGAAACGAATGGCTGCCCCCTCATCCCGGAACGCTCCCGGACACTTAGCCACCGCTCACTGTATAGAAGGGGGGTCCGATTGGACCCCCCAACTGTACAAAGGCAATCACGTACACTCTACGTGATTGTGCCTGTCGGTGCCATTCTGCCGACGTATATATACAGTGAGCGGTCGTTAAGTGGTTAAAGCACAGTCTCTGATAGGAAAGGTTGGAGCAAGAACAGGACAGCATAAGGTGTGGGAGAGGTCCAGGCACAAACGTAAAACACTTCACTGCTCAGATTCTCTAACAGACTCGGCCCATTTGGATAATCTCCCCAGATAGGGACTAGCAGCTCGAACTCAACCACAGTCTCTGCCACAGACTTGGTAAACTTGGTCTCTGCCACAGACCTGGTGAACTTGGTCTCTGCCACAGACCTGGTGAACTTGGTCTCTGCCACAGACCTGGTGAACTTGGTTCCTTCTTAAAACTTGATCTCTGTTAAGGAGAAGACATCCCTCCAGAGAGTTTCCGGGCCCCTTCCTTCACCGTGACTTCTCACCGGTCCCTCGGAACGGTTCCTCCCCCGGCCTCCTCGTCTAAGATGCGGGTCCCCTCGCAAAGTGGCACCCTGGGATTCCTCGATCCTTGATGGGCCCCAGCCGAAGGTGCTGGGCCCAAGGCCTTTGCTGCAGCCCCAGGGCTAAAGGTGCCTGGGACTGATTCACCGACCTCCGCCCCTGGGCCAAAGGTGCCCAGGGCAGACAGGAACACACTCCCTGGAGTAGGACCCCCGACCACGACAGAACAGACAGACCCCGAACAGGCAGCGTCTGCCCCTTTATATCCTCTCCCAGCATGCACAGCAGGCCTGCCACACCCACCGTACGGCTGCTGAGAGGGGACACACAAGGCACAGCACTGTATCAGCGGTTCAACCCTGGCCTGCCATGGCAGCGCCACCTGCAGGCCACAGGGAACTATACACCGATACTCTCCCTGCGGACAAAAATGGTTGACAGAATCCTGACAATTGGGGTGTTTGAGCACAACTACCACTCAAACACTTCCCCTAAATTTAGGACCCCGCTACATATCATTTATTCAATTAGCAGGGGGCAGCGCAGATTTTTTACCCTTATACATCTGGGAGCTGCGGGCAGCTGTCTGGGGGCAGGTTTGGCATCACTGGGGGGCAGGGCGATGATGTCAGCAAGAGCAATTTGGCTACTCCCACTGTGCACTGCATTACTACTCTCCTTGGGGGACCCAAAGGTGTCCCAGGCCGCTAAAGTGTTCAGGTTTAACTTGAAGAAAGGGTGGCAACCCTAATCAAGTCCCTGTTTTGGCAGCAAGCGGGGGGCTGCCACAATTAAAAGAAAACAGGACCCTGTGGGGCTCCATCCGCCCGGCCGCATAATTATTTTACAGTGTTTTCTGAAGGAATAGACTCTAACTATTGACAGTCTTTGCTGATGTCTCAATGAACTACCATGGCGCTGTTGAGTGCTCTAGGTAGTTAATTGATTCTTCCTGTTAGTGTGAAACTGCCTGCTCATATATCATACATCAGTCGCTAGCAATTATCGCATGTAAAATCCGGTAGGTTGGTTGTACCCAAGTTGATTGATCAACTTGGGTACATTCAGCCTGTCCATAGGTGGTTTGAATCTCGGCCAGTCCCTGCTGAACCAGTTGAGATACGAACCGTCTACAACCAGCTTCACTTACGTTATCCTGTTACAGCAGTCCTGCAGGATATCTAAAGCCTCGTACACACGATCAGATTTTTGGACGGACGTTCCTCTGTTTTTTGTTGCATGCTAGTCTCATATAGAAAGTGAAGAGGTTACTCACCATACCAAAATTTTCGTATGACAGAATTCCACTTCAGAAGTGACGTAATATGTTGAATTGTTTTGTATGTATTCTTTTGTTTCTGAGCATGCGTAGTCTTGCTCTTACGATTTTTTTCGGATGAAAACCGTACTAATTTAACGAAAATCGGACGTTGTGTTAACGTACGATTACATTTTATAGTTTGCGCATCCAGCTTTTGTCATCTGAATTGGCTGTTGAAAGCACCATACTAACGATCCAAAAATCGGCAGATCGTTCGTCGGACGAAATTTTACTTCCGATTTTCGTACCGTGTGTATGGGCCTGTACAGCCACCCAATCGCTTAGAAACACCCCCTGGAACATTCGTCCCCTCTGTGTGTGCTCCCACCATGTTTCCCAAGCTGCGGGCTCCCATTGGTGGACCTGGGAACAGCATGGCGGGTGCCAGCAGGTAGATGAGGAGGGGGACAAGCTCCATCCATTCATTGATCTCCCCTAGCTGGTAAGAACCTGGAAGTGAAGTGTAGGATGTCTCTCTACCCAGTCGTTGTGGCTTAGGAAGAAGCTAATGGGGCACAATCTGTTCTCCATTAGCTTCAATGGAGGGTAGGTGAGACATCAGGGGTATGAAAGATCTCTGATGTCTTATTAAGGAGAACCTGTCAGGCCAAAATAGTATCACATAGGGAACTTTTTGTTCCCTATGCGCTAAAAAATAAAGTTTAGTGTAAAAAAATTAATAAATAAAAATGTTTACTTTGTGCTACACATGTGTAGCGCCTCCTCACCCCCCTCTTTGCATCAGCTCGTCATTCTCTTGTCTAGGGGTACCTTAGATGGGAGAGAGTGGGGTCACCGCGCCAAGCCTTCACCACATGCGTCTGTGCGGTGTGGATGCGAGTAGGCCCAGACACAATGAACTCTCCACTTTCCTTCCCGAAAGTGGGCTGAGGTCTCCTAGCGAGAGGGGATTTTCCTTCCAGGCGGTCTCCGATGGGAGGCTCACCTGTCACTGGCAATCTGCTGCACCCGGTCTTCAAGTGAGGAGCTCCCCCGGTCCATTACGCCTTCTGGATTCGGGTACCCAATCCCTGGGTTCCCTAGGACCTCCTTCCCTCGCGGAACTCAGTGTTGGGCACAGAGCTCCAGACCTCCGTCCAAGTACCTCACCCCAGGCCAAAGGAGCCTGGGATGGAACACGATCTCCGGACGTCTTCCAGGCCTAGGGCGCCTAGAGGACCGACACGAACCACACGCCCTCAGGCTGAAGGTGCCTGGGACTCGACCCCGTGACAAAGATGGCCGGCCCCTTTATACCCTCTCCCTGCTAGCACGGCGGGTTCCCCGCCCCACCATACCGCTGCCGAGGGAGGACAAAAAGGAGGCACAGCACACAATGATGGTTCAACCCCAGCCCAAGGTGACAGCGCCACCCACTGGACCGCAAGGAACTGCACATCACTGGTGTCTCTGCCAGTTTGAATTACACCCGGGAAAGTACATACCCGCTACACTCTCCCCCTGGTAATTTGACACTGGTCCCCAGTGTCTGGAACAAATCATACCCTCAAGGGCTGGCATGATCCAATCCAGAGACCAACTAACAATTGTACAAAAATAAACTCTTGTGAAAAGAACTTGATCAACTGGAGCAATTGTGTCTGAGCCCTATATAAAAAAAAGGAAGGGAAACAACAACATTTAACCATAACTTTGAATCACATATTCACATTATACTTTTCCCACCCATCCTGACTAAGACCCACCCCATACTCAGTGGTCTTGATGGGATGCTCTCCTGCAGAGGGAAAAGAAAGAAAATTACCACACATAAACCCTGACACATATATTCGTGTGAAAGAAAATAAACTTCTCCGGGAAGAAATTCCTTTTCTCCAAGGAGTGAGTGTGTGAAAAGTGTTTAACGTTGCGAAACACTGCCACCTGGTGACAGCATCGCGGTAACTGCACTCGTGGAACTTCTTTTCCTCTTCTCTTTGGCCCTATATACCCCAGAGTCTGTGATCTCTTGCTGGAAAGTGAAGAACAAAACAGGAACAGTCCTTCTTCCTCTGGGTACAAGGACAACGGGCCCCAGAAAGTTCAACAGCATATAACATAAACAGAGTCTTTTTCTCCTACAGGGAGAAGCGGGCATGCGGCAGAACAAGTGGCTTCAAGTGCTGGTCCATGGTTTCCAGGTGATATTCCACATCTTCTCCTTCCTTGCGCCGGATCAGCACTGTGTCTGCATGGATGTGCCGTCCCAACATCCACTCTACCTTGCAGTCCTTAAAACGTTGAGAGGCCTTGGGAGAGCATACCAGGTACCTACGTGTGTGTGGAATCTGAAGGTGAGTCCACACAATGTCATTGTACCAGCTCTCCCGGCACACTTCCACCTCATAGAGCAGCTCCTTGGACAAGTATGGATACTCCCATCTGTACTCCGCAGCAACCTTCTGGCCAAATAGGCATTGTAGTCTGGCCAGAGGAGGCATAGTGGCTCTGTCCCCTTCGCCAGGCAAAACTATCGAGTCCGGGTGGGGAGGGACCTTGATTACATCTGATCTGGGCATAGGTGCCCGCAACAGCAGTCTCTTTTCCCCGGTCTTCGGCACAGATGGTACCGGGGATGTAGAGGCAGGCCGGGGACGGGAACCCTCTTCAGGCACTGGTGCCTCCACCCGTGGTGTACTTTCCCCTGTAGACATGGGTGGATCCCTGGTTCTGCGGGATGAAGCGAGAGGTACTTTGTCCCAGCCCTTTTCTGCAAACAGTTTGTCTATAGCAACGTCGTCTCCCATGTCCGAGAGCGACTCCAGGTCAGAGGTGTCACACTCCTCCGCGGGCAGGTACCCTGTAGTGGAGACTGAGTTTTCACCTCTTCCCACACACCAAATCTCTCCGCCTGGCTTACCTCGGCCTTTACTTGAACCGGGACGTCTGGAATTCTTGCCGACGGATCGATCCCGGCCGGGTGTAAGCGGGCGAAACGGTCCACCACAACCGCTGGTCGGGGCTACCATGCCGGTCTTTCTCTTCGGTGGTGGACACTGCGAGACAGTGGTGACCGAGTCAGCATCCTCGGATTTCTCCCGTTGAGTTTCCACGACCTCCTCCGCGGTCGCTGCAGTGTGCGCAGGGATGGCTGTCAAAGCAGTGATTCCTCCTCCTTAAGTAGTGTTGCCTGCAGCACGGCCAGGGTAAATGGTTCTCGGCTTCTCAACCGCTGGATTCACTTCGAAAAGAAATTCTCCACAGGCCTCACATTGCCCGAATGGCTTCAGTTGGCACACCAGTCCCGAACAGCCGGGACAAATCACACCCAGGGCCTCAACGTCCATGCATGAGTACAGGGCGAATCGACCCCTTGGCTTTAGCCGGATCCCCGTATCTGTTACCGGAGCAGCAGCAATCAGTGTCGGGGTAGAAGGGTGAACCGGAATCCACAATGTATGTCCGAACATGGTGACCTGTTGCTGATCCATCGCACACTGCAAAGTTTTTGCGCCAACGTCCCACATGTAGTCCTTCACACGTATTGGACCCCTCCCCTATGCTCCAGTTAGCGGGCTTTTCTTCTTTTCTGTTTCTGAGTCACGCCCACGAACTAAACGGTGGGGGTGTGCCTGGTGGCGCAGTGCAAATAGAAGCCCCCATGTGTAGTCCTTCACACGGCTGAGCTTCCCCCTTTCCTCGCTCTCTTCTGCGCGGGCCTTTCCCTTCATTGGGTCATGTCCACGACTTCAAGCAGGGATGCACTTTGGCCAATGAAGGCCTGCCTACTCGTAACTCCTCCGGGCAGACACGTTCAATTCCGTAGTACACAAACACCATACCGGACCCGAGCCCCCACGTGTAGCGGCCTCCTCACCCCCCTCTTTGCATCAGCTCGCCTTTCTCTTGTCTAGGGGTACCTTAGAGGGGAGAGAGCGGGGTCACCATGCTAAGCCTTCACCACATGCGTCCGTGCGGTGTAAGCAAAGTTCTTTCTCTACCTTCGGGTCAGTGTTGTGCACCTGGAGTTACCTTGAACAATGTCCACCAGAAAAGAGCCCCACACCATCAAAGTCCAACACTCCTTTATTCTTCTCGAGTGAACAGCATAATCAGTTAGACTCTCTTATAGAACAGAACAAACAAGGAGGTGTGGATGCGAGTAGGCCCAGACACAATGAACTCTCCACTTTCCTTCCCGAAAGTGGGCTGATGTCTCCTAGCGAGAGGGGATTTTCCTTCCAGGCAGTCTCCGATGGGAGGCTCACCTGTCACTGGCAATCTGCTGCACCCGGTCTTCAAGTGAGGAGCTCCCCCGGTCCATTACGCCTTCTGGATTCGGGTACCCAATCCCTGGGTTCCCTAGGACCTCCTTCCCTCGCGGAACTCAGTGTTGGGCACTGAGCTCCAGACCTCCATCCAAGTACCTCACCCCAGGCCCAAGGTGCCTGGGATGGAACACGATCTCCGGACGTTCTCCAGGCCTAGGGCGCCTAAAGGACCGACACAAACCACACGCCCTCAGGCTGAAGGTGCCTGGGACTCGACCCCGTGACAAAGATGGCCGGCCCCTTTATACCCTCTCCCAGCCAGCACGGTGGGTTCCCCGCCCCACCATACCGCTGCTGAGGGAGGACAAAAAGGAGGCACAGCACACAATGATGGTTCAACCCCAGCCCAAGGCGACAGCGCCACCCACTGGACTGCAAGGAACTGCACATCACTGGTGTCTCTGCCAGTTTGAATTACACCCGGGAAAGTACATACCCGCTACACATGTATTACATAATAATGTGCATGAGTAATAATAATTCTACACCCATTATTCATGGTTAACTGTGAACTGATTACCTGTATGAGCTTTTAAAGCGTTCCAAAATTTGTTGTCATTTCACTGTAATTTAAAAGCTTGACATGTTGGGTATTCATTTTTCTCATCATAACCTCATTTTTTTTATTTTACCAACAATTAGGTAGTATATTGCGTTTGTGTGCCCTACAATTTCCTTTTACTTTATTTGTTTCCAAAATTTTGCATCTGATAAACCATTGCACTTATATCACGTGACCAAAAAAAAAAAATGGAACTACCACTATTTTATTTATGTGATAGAGTCTTGCAAGCTACCCAAAAACACACTATATATATATATATATATATATATATATATATATATATATATATATATACAGTGGGTACGGAAAGTATTCAGACCCCCTTAAATTTTTCACTCTTAGTTATATTGCAGACATTTGCTAAAATCATTTAAGTTCATTTTTTTTTTCTCATTAATGTACACACAGCACCCCATATTGACAGAAAAACACAGAATTGTTGACATTTTTGCAGATTTATTGAAAAAGAAATCTGAAATATCAGATGGTCCTAAGTATTCAGACCCTTTGCTGTGACACTCATATATTTAACTCAGGTGCTGTCCATTTCTTCTGATCATCCTTGAGATTGTTCTACACATTCATTTGAGTCCAGCTGTGTTTTATTATACTGATTGGACTTGATTAGGAAAGCCACACACCTGTCTATATAAGACCTTACAGCTCACAGTGCATGTCAGAGCAAATGAGAATCATGAGGTCAAAGGAACTGCCTGAAGAGCTCAGAGACAGAATTGTGGCAAGGCACAGATCTGGCCAAGGTTACAAAAAAAATTCTGCTGCACTTAAGGTTACTAAGAGCACAGTGGCCTCCATAATCCTTAAATGGAAGACGTTTGGGTCGACCAGAACCCTTCCTAGAGCTGGCCCTCCGGCCAAACTGAGCTATCGGGGGTGAAGAGCCTTGGTGAGAGAGGTAAAGAAGAACCCAAAGATCACTGTGGCAGAGCTCCAGAGATGCAGTCAGGAGATGGGAGAAAGTTGTAGAAAGTCAACCATCATTGCAGCCCTCCACCAGTCTGGGCTTTATGGCAGAGTGGCCCGAAGGAAGCCTCTCCTCAGTGCAAGACACATGAAAGCCCGCATGAAGTTTGCTAAAAAAACACCTGAAGGACTCCAAGATGGTGAGAAATAAGATTCTCTGGTCTGATAAGACCAAGATAGAACTTTTTGGCCTTAATTCTAAGTGGTATGCGTGGAGAAAACCAGGCACTGCTCATCACCTGTCCAATACAGTCCCAACAGTGAAGCATGGTGGTGGCAGCATCATGCTGTGGGGGTGTTTTTCAGCTGCAGGGACAGGACGACTGGTTGCAATCGAGGGAAAGATGAATGCGGCCAAGTACAGGGATATCCTGGACGAAAACCTTCTCCAGAGTGCTCAGGACCTCAGACTGGGCCAAAGGTTTACCTTCCAACAACACAATGACCCTAAGCACACCGCTAAAATAATGAAGGAGTGGCTTCACAACAACTCCGTGACTGTTCTTGAATGGCCCAGCTAGAGCCCTGACTTAAACTCATTTGAGCATCTCTGGAGAGACCTAAAAATGGCTGTCCACCAACGTTTACCATCCAACCTGACAGAACTAGAGAGGATCTGCAAGAAGGAATGGCAGAGGATCCCCAAATCCAGGTGTGAAAAATGACTCATGGCTGTATTGGATCAAAAGGGTGCTTCTACTAAATACTGAGCAAAGGTTCTGAATACTTAGGACCATGTGATATTTCAGGTTTTCTTTTTTAATAAATCTGCAAAAATTTCAACAATTCTGTGTTTTTCTGTCAATATGGGATGCTGTGTGTACATTAATGAGGAAAAAAATGAACTTAAATGATTTTAGCAAATGGCTGCAACATAAGAAAGAGTGAAAAATTTAAGGGGGTCTGAATACTTTCCGTACCCACTGTGTATATATATATATATATATATATATATATATATATATATATATATATATATATTACACTAGAAACACAGTGGGGGTTATTTACTAAAGGCAAATCCACTTTGCACTACAAGTGCAAAGTGCACTTGGAAGTGCAGTCGCTGTAAATCTGAAATGAGGGGAAGGTGTGTGTGTGTGTGTGTTTCCAGACCACCAATGGATCACCTCACTCGTGCCCCCCCCCCCCCCAATGGGTATAGGCTCACCTCTGGAAGTGCGACCCCCCCAACTAAGCAGGGTCAGAAAACGCCTGTGAGCCACACCAGGACTCAGTGAAATATCCAACACAACTGGCTCCTAAACTCCTCCCAAGATCTCCTCCTCAGTATGTCAGCAGCAGATTTTATGCAGAGAAAAAGGCTTTTTTTTTTTGCTAGAAAATTACTTAGAACTCCCAAACATTATATATATATTTTTTATAACACCCTAGAGAATAAAATGGCGGTCGTTGCAATACTTTATGTCAATTTCGCCCGCTTGTGGAATGGCGGCAAACTTTTACCCTTAAAAATCTCCATAGGCGATGTTAAAAAAATTCTACAGGTTGCAAGTTTTGAGTTACAGAGGTGGTCTAGGGCTAGAATTATTGCTCTCGCTCTACCGATCGCGGCGATACCTCACATGTGTGGTTTGAACACCGTTTTTATATGCAGGCGCTGCTCACGTATGCTTTCGCTTCTGCATGCGAGCTCGGCGGGACGGGGCGCGTTAAAAACATATTTGTTTTATTATTATTTATTTTTTCTTTTATTTTTACACTGTTCTTTAAAAAAAAAAATGTAAACATGGAAAAAAAGCATGACAGGACCTCTTAAATATGAGACCTGGGGTCAAAAAGACCTCAAATCTCATATTTACACTAAAATGCAATAAAAAAAAAGAAAAATGTAATGTCAGTTGTAAAATAAAATAAAAAATTATTTGGGTGTCCATGTCATTGCCTGCATGACATTGACACTTCCTAGTGGCTGACCAGTTCTGGTTGCCTCTTAATATTCAGAAGAGATTCTGCATGTAATTAAATCAAGACAAGGGGACTGGGCACAGCTGCAGTGCTGGGTTACATGGTCCTCCGCACCTGGAAACGGTGGCCGCCACCTGGGTAATCGTCTTAGGTAGGTATTGTGATGGGAGTCACTTTGGGTGGGGGGCCTGTGGAGCCCAGCTTACCTTAATGTGGTTGGGAAACCCCTGTCTCAGCTCCCCAGGCCCCTCTTATGTGTAAGTTACCCTGTGTCTGTTAGGTGGACAGGGTGACCGAGAAAATTATGGACACCTACTTAATGGATGCTGAAAATGTGGTTTGGATTACTTCAAATGGGACAGTAATATTTATCAACAATATCCCTCAAGAAATATATGAAGAGAAATGAATTCCACCTTTTCACTGAGAGACTCATAGCAGATGTTAATATAATCAGTAAGCCACCTGGTACTGGTGGTCTCCTGCTATTGTCTGTTTATGAAAGTGTTATGTGTTTTCTACTATTGTCCCATGGTTAATTGTTAATTGGGTCACCTATTGTCTGATTAATCACAACATTGTCTGGCTGGGCATTGAGTCACCTAGGCTGGTTTAAGTGGCTAGTTAATTAGCTTATGTTAATTATGTTTCTGGTTACAGTTTGTATCGTTAGGGTAACATGATTAGGAGGGGACAGTTCTCCTGTAGAGTATAAAGTATGTGTCTGAGTTTCAATAAACAGTTCCAGTTTTCATACAAGCTATTTGTCGGCTAGTCTTGTATGCTGTGGCTATAATATCTGGTATCTATGTCCAGACTGGAGGAAGCGGTAAACTTTCGGAAGCACTAAAGCTGGGTGCTGGGACGGTTCTGTCACAGATATTAAACCTTTAAAGAAACCTGCAGAATGGGTTAGATGGGGGTTAATGTTAGACCTAGGATGGGCACGTACGCATCTCCAACATTTGTTGAGTTTTCTGAAAACTCATGGATTTTCTTGTTGTCTTCATCCAAATCAGTCTAATTTAGATTAGGGTTCAGAATTGTATTTATGCACTCGAAGTGTAACACATTTGTTGAGAGAAAACAATTCCCTCTATGTACATTGCAAAACAATTTAACAATTTTTTTTTCAGATTCCTACCTTTTCCTGTTCTCAAGAAAAAGCTGTTTATTTCATTAAACACTTTGCAGATGGATTCCTGAATGGAAGGATCTGGTTCATTATAACCACCTGCTGCACTCTCAGTATTCTGATGAGGCAAGCTGCAAGGCCTTTATCTCTTTAGGCCTCATTCACATGGGGTGTACAAAACCGAACGCCCATGGAGGGCCATGTTTACCCACAGAGGGATGCACAGGTGTTCCATGCATCTCTGTGCAGGCAGTCCCATTGTTGTCAGTTGGGACACACCCACTGTTCCCAATGTGACATCTATGCAGATGTGGATGCACAGCTGCGAAGGCATCCGCACAGATGTCACATTGGGAGCGGCAGCTGTGTCTGTGAAGCTGCTGCGCCCAAATTGACAGCGATGGGAGTGCCTGCACTGTATGCCACAGAACACCTGTGCATCCCAGTGTGGGTAAACACAGCCCTCTGAGGGGGTACAGTTATGTACGCCTTGTGTGGACAAGGCCTTAGAATTAGTTAACCTTTACCAAAAATGAAATTCCTATTGCAGAGGATACCAAAAAATTGACTTGTATCTATGAAAAAAATCAGTGCACCAATTATAAAAGCAGACAATTACATCCCTTGGAGCACTCTATACACGATTAGTGTACAGAGCCCCTCCAGGTTGTCATGTTGTATTGAATATTTAAACAGTTTTACAGATTGATATGGAAAGGTATTTTTTTTATATTTTTTCAAATACAAAATGGCTTGTGTATCAAATTTATACTCTATATTAATTTATTCAAGGAAATTATGTATCTTCTATAAAGTATGTTTTATTCCATAGGTGTCACAGCAGTTGAGATGGTTTCAGAGGATGAAAAATCAAAGCAGGAGCGACAATCTTTGAGAAAACAGAAGCATCTGAAATTGTGCAAAGGAATGAGTCTTTGTGTATGTTACTCTGCCAGCATTGGGGGCATTGCAACACTAACAGGAACTACACCAAATCTAGTTATGAAAGGACAGATGGACCAGTAGGTTGTATTCTTTTAAAAGACTTGTAATGTAGGCTCACAAAGTTATCTTGACATATGCAATTCCAACTAAGAAAAAATACATACCCTCTAATGCACCAAACTACATTACTAACTTCTATATTGATGCCATATGTTTATCAGGGAATGACTAAAAAAAATTACAAAGTTTTTGTCAATATACCATTTTAGACTTTATGGTTAACTACACTATATTACCAAAAGTATTGGGACATCTGCCTTTCCACGCACATGAACTTTAATGGCATCCCAGTCTTAGTCCGTAGGGTTCAATACTGAGTTGGCCCACCCTTTGCAACTATAAAAGCTTCAACTCTTCTGGGAAGGCTGTCCACAAGGTTTAGGAGTGTGTCTATGGGAATGTTTGACCATTCTTCCAGAAGCGCATTTGTGAGGTCAGGCAATGATGTTGAAGAGAAGGCCTGGCTTGCAGTTTGCGCTCTTATTCATCCCAAAGGTGTTCTATCGAGTTAAGGGCAGGACTCCAGCCCAAACTCACTCATCCATGTC
Source organism: Rana muscosa (assembly GCA_029206835.1). Taxonomy (NCBI): domain Eukaryota; kingdom Metazoa; phylum Chordata; class Amphibia; order Anura; family Ranidae; genus Rana; species Rana muscosa. The sequence goes on along the minus strand of CM055117.1, from coordinate 168,725,631 downwards.
TTTATGGACCTTGCTTTGTGCACTGGTCCAAATCGGGGATTATGGTGTGGAGTTGTTTTTCAGGGGTTGGGCTTGGCCTCTTAGTTCCAGTGAAGAAAACTCTTGAGGCATCAGCATACCAAGACATTTTGGACAATTTCATGCTCCCAACTTTGTGGGAACAGTTTGGGGATGGCCCGTTCCTGTTCCAACATGACTGCGCACCAGTGCACAAAGCAAGGTCCATAAAGACATGAATGAGCGAGTTTGGGGTGGAGGAACTTCACTGGTCTGAAAAGAGTCCTGACCTCAACCCGATAGAACACTTTTGGGATGAACTAGAGCACAGACTGGGAACCAGGCCTTCACTCCAACATCAGTGCCTGACCTTACAAATGCGCTTCTGGAAGAATGGTCAAACATTCCCATAGACAAACTTCTAAACTTTGTGGACAGCCTTCCCAGAAGAGCTGAAGCTGTTATAGCTGCAAAGGGTGGGCCAACTCAATATTGAACCCTACGGACTAAGACTGGGATGCCATTAAAGTTCATGTGCGTGTAAAGGCAGGTGTCTCAATACTTTTGGTAATATAGTGTATATGACAATTACCACATTAGCCTACATTATAGTTACTTAACTCAATGACATTTAGAGTATCTCACAAAAGTAAGTACACCCCCTCACATTTTTGTAAATATTTAATTATATATTTTCATGTGACAACACTGGAGAAATGCTACTTTGTTACAATGTAAAGTAGGGAGTGTACAGCTTGTATAACAGTGTAAATTTTCTGTCCCCTTAAAATAGCTCAACACACAGCCATTAAAGTGGTTGTAAACCCCTGTGGATTTTCACCTCAATGCATTCTATGCATTGAGGTGAAAAACCTCCTGTAATGCTGCAGCCCCCCCCCCCCCCCCCTGAGCCCTCGTTTTACTTACCTGTACCCTCTTATTCTCGCGCCGGGAATGAGCACACCACTGCTGTCAATCAAAACCAAGGACGCTAGGGGCGGGGCCGACTCCTGCTTTCTGTGTCAATAGACGCAGAAGCAGGCACTCAAGAAAAGGGGGAGCTACTAGAGCCACTGAGGGACCCCAGAAGAGGAGGGTCGGGGCCACTCTATGCAAAACCAACTGCACAGAAGAGGAAAATATGACATGTTTGTTATTTTAAAAAAAACTGACAGTGTAAATTTGCTGTCCCCTCAAAATAACTCAACACACAGCCATTCATTTCTAAACCGCTGGCAACAAAAGTGAGTACACCCATAAGTGAACATATCCAAATTGGGCCCAAAGAGTCAATATTTTATGTGGCCACCATTAATTTCTAGCACAGCCTTAACGCTCTTGGGCATGGAGTTCACCAGAGCTTCACAGGTTGTCACTGGAGTCCTCTTCCACTCCTCCATGATGACATCACAGAGCTGGTGGATGTTAGAAACCTTGCACTCTACTACCTTCCGTTTAAGGATGCCCCACAGATGCTCAATAGGGTTTAGGTCTGGAGACATGCTTTGCCAGTCCATCACCTTTACCTTCAGCTTCTTTAGCAAGGCAGTGGTCGTCTTGGAGGTGTGTTTGGGGTCGTTATCATGTTGGAATACTGCCCTGCGGCCCAGTCTCCGAAGGGAGGGGATCATGCTCTGCTTCAGTATGTCACAGTACATGTTGGCATTCATGGTTCCCTCAATGAACTGTAGCTCCCCAGTGCCGGTAACACTCATGTCACCCCAGACCATGACACTCCCACCACCATGCTTGACTGTAGGCAAGACACACTTGTCTTTGTACTCCTCACCAGGTTGCTGCCACATACGCTTGACACCATCTGAACCAAATAAGTTTATCTTGGTCTCATCAGACCACAGGACATGGTTCCAGTAATCCACGTCCTTAGTCTGCTTGTCTTGAGAAAACTGTTTGCAGGCTTTCTTGTGCATTATCTTTAGAAGAGGCTTCCTTCTGGGACGACAGCCATGCAGACCAATTTGATGCAGTGTGCGGCGTATGGTCTGAGCACTGATAGGCTGACCCCAACCCCTTGAACCTCTGCAGCAATGCTGACAGCACTCATACATCTATTTCCCAAAGACAACCTCTGGATATGATGCTGAGGACGTGCACTCAACTTCTTTGGTTGACCATGGCGAAGCCTGTTCTGAGTGGAACCTGTCCTGTTAAACCGCTGTATGGTCTTGGCCACCATGCTGCAGCTCAGTTTCAGGGTCTTGGCAATCTTCTTATAGCCTAGGCCATCTTTATGTAGAGCAACAATTCTTTTTTTCAGATCCTCCGAGAGTTTTTTGTCATGGGGTGCCATGTTGAACTTCCAGTGATCAGTATAAGAGAGTGAGAGCGATAACACTAAATTTAACTACCTGCTCCCCATTCACAGCTGAGACCTCGTAACACTAATGAGTCACATGACACCGGGGAGGGAAAATGGCTAATTGGGCCCAATCTGGAAATTTTCACTTAGGGCTGTACTCACTTTTGTTGCCAACGGTTTAGAAATTAATGGGTGTGTGAGTTATTTTGAGGGGACAGCAAATTTACACTGTTCTAAAAGCAAATTTACACTGTCAGTTTTTTTTCTACAAGCTGTACACTCAATACTTTACATTGTAGCAAAGTGTCATTTCTTAAGTGTTGTCACATGAAAAGATATAATAAAATATTTACAAAATGTGAAGGGTGTACTCACTTTTGTGAGATACTGTATGTATGTACCTTTAGTTACAAAGTACATTCAGCCTATTATGTTATTCATATATTCATATACAGTAAGTGCAGGAACATAGTACTTAATAATGTGTGTTAAAATCAGTGCAGTCTGGCGTGGTTGTATAGTTTCGATAATACTGCATGTACAGTACGTGTCTCCATCCCTTCCTCAAAGAGCTGTCATTTGCCTAGTGGCACTGCAGAAATAGGCTATGTGAGTTGGGTTGTTGTGTTTTTTTTTTAGTTTTTTCAAAGACCATCGTGATGATGAATTTACACTGACTTTTTGGGGAGTTTTTTTTTTTTTTTATAAATGACATGTCAAACATTAGGGTTTGGGTCTTTATTTCTAGATTATTATTTTTGTGAATAAGTATGAGTACTATGTACCCCTTACTTATTCACATAATGGGTGGTATCTGGGGCCTCCCTTATTCCAGATTCTGATTATCCCCCACCTGCAGTCCCCCGCAACCACTGGCCATGGATGTGGTGAAGAGTCCCTTGTCCTCATCACCATGTACAACCCTCTAAGTTGAGGGCATGTAGCCTGGTATGGCTCAGGAAGGGGGTGCACCCCCCCCCAAGCTGCATGCTTGGATTAAGGGCCAGGTATGGATTTTTTTTTTTTTGCACGAGGTAGCCTCTTAAAACCAAAGGATCTGGTAAACATTTTTTTCTTATTATTGCTGTAGGATGTGCTACAGCAAAAAGGGCATTTACAAAGAAAAAAACAGCACACAGAGCGCTCTGAAGGTCCCCCAAAGTACATAGCAGACTCTTGGAGGGGTTTCCTTTGCTAGCAATTTTAAACACTTTTTGTGTATGTAAATGTCAGTGCTGCTTCAGCACTTTCTGTACATCACGTAGATGCCCCCCTTCACAGGCAGGAATAGGGCACCAGGTATGTTAGTTAAAGGAATTAGGCATTTTTAATGTTTCACTCTAAGCATTGAGAAATCACTGCATCATGCTAAGTAACCTTTTTTTTGCATTGGTACATGAAATCTATGGGTACTATGTTCTTCAAATAACAATCATTGGTTAATAAACTGACCTATCATTGGTTGAGTGGATTCCTGCACACCTTTCCTTTTTGCATTAAAAACTTTTGATTACAATCAGCATTTAAAAACACTGCTCTAATATTTAAAATGAATACATATGGCAATGTTATTAATGCCATCATTTATATATTGAAGGATTCAAAAATTTCTGAATCTGTACTTATAAAACATTATACACTGTTTTATAGATTGCCATTTTTTTAGTAATAAATGGACCTTATCTTGCAGGTTGTTCCCTGGAAACAATAATGTAATAAATTTTGCTTCATGGTTTGGATTTGCCTTCCCTACAATGATATTGTTACTTGCTCTTGCCTGGATCTGGCTACAGATTATGTTTCTGGGAACCAAGTAAGTCTATATCGGCATCTATTTTTATGGAGTCATAGGTCAGTTTATTGTGAAATCAACCACCTGTGTAAATAGCTGCAGCTTACTGCTTGTCAACCTTAATAGGGATTTATTTCTCATAGTTTATGTCCAGCCAAAATATTTTACGTTGGTACTAGATAGAAGGGGGGGAAGAGTTAGAACACCTGTGTCACGTACCTGGTGGAAGAGCCTGATATGATGAGGAAGGCCTCTCTTACACATCCGACTCAGGGCCCCTGATAGAGCAGACAGGTAGCGCAGGAGTACAGTGTAGCACAAGTGCCAATTGGTTTTGCTAGCAGCAGGGCTGGATGGAATCTCAGGATCAAGCAGGGAAATTACATCAGTAGACTGCAGCGGAGCAGGTGTGCTGGATGGAAACTAGTGAGCAGGAGACAGGAGCAGGCTGAGACTGTCAGTAGACCGCAGTGTAGAAGGAATGCCGGATGGACACCAGTGAGCAGGAGACAGGAGCAGGCTGAGACTGTCAGTAGACCGCAGTGTAGAAGGAATGCCGGATGGACACCAGTGAGCAGGAGACAGGAGCAAGCTGGTACTGGAGATAGCAGACAGGCAGTGAGTGGCACCAGTGGAATATAGGCAGAGGCTCGCAGCAGGCAGTCCAGCAGTGATGGGGACTAAAGCAAAGTCAGATGAACCGGGTCATAAACAGGCAGACGGATCAGGTGCAGATGCGTAGGCAAGAGCAATATCAGTATGCAGGCCGAGTTGGTAACAGATCAGTGGAGCAGCAGCAAGGTAAACAGGCAGAAGCATAGTCAGATGCAAGCCAGGATCAATGCAGGCAGAGTTCATGACAAGCCGGGTCGGTACAGTAGTCATGCTGTAGACAAGACAGCACTGAAGTATAGCACAGGCTCGGTTTAAAAAAAAACACTTGGCACCAATACGAGCAACAGATGCACACACGTGAGCAACAGATTTGTACGCATAATATCACGTGTACAATTTCTATTAGCATGAAAAGGAACATGAATTAGCCTGTGCCTATGCAAAAGACACTGTCTAGAAAAGCCATCCTGTCTGCTGGAATGTCCTTGCTAGAAAGATTTTCCTTTGTGTTCTGTCCCGCTGACAATGGTTTTACCAGACAGAAAGTTGGGGAAAATCTGAAACAGAGCCTTCCCCTATTCTAAAATAGAAACTTTTTACTTCTAACTGTGTTGGTGATGGAAATTTTCAGAACATAAAGTAAAGTGAAATCTATCAGAGCTTCAAATAGTAAAACCCTAACAAGGTTGTAAACCTTTGATTAAAAAAAAAAATAACAAACATGCCTATACTTACCTGCTTTGTGCAATAATTTTCCAAAGAGCAGCCCCGATCCTCTTCTTCTGGGATGCCCCTCCAGCCCTCCTGGCCACTCCTCTTCATTGGGTGCCCCCACGGAAAGCCGCTTTCCATGGGGGCACCCATGTGGACTTGCTCCCGAGTCCTGCTGCTGTGTCCATTGACACAGACAGTGGGAATCGGCCCCACCCCCCCCGCTCCCTTGTAACAGCTTTTGATTGAAAGCAGCAGGAGCCAATGGTTCCAGCTCCAAAAATTCTGTCCCATGAGGACAGCGACAGCAGCTGGTGCCGCTATGCTCATGCACATCGCTGGATCAGATCCGGCTCAGGTTAGAAAAAAGAGAGGGGGTCTGGGGGGCAGCTGCAGCACAGCAACCCCCCAAAACTTTGAGACTTTACAACCACTTTAACCTTTCCCACTCACCTCCAAAAAAAAAAAAAAAGATGGCTGGTCATATATTTAGCACTATCCCCTTAGGGCTTGCTGTGTGTTGACTTCTTAGGCCTACCTCTGATTACCTGCAGCCAGTTGCTAAGGGTTTCCACTTTAGTTGTTGGGGTTTTCACTTATCCCAACTTACTCCCACTTGCTCGTTACTCAATGACCAGTTCACGGTATTTATGTTTGTGTATTTTATTTTGGAACTTGGATGTGAGAAGGGATTAGTGGGATATTCCAACTTGAACTATTCACAATGGATAAGGACAACTCTCACTTGGCCTCACCAGAAGATTTGTGGAAGCAGACACACTGCTTTAACCATACTGCCACATGTATGGAGGAATTAAGTCTTCTTGCTCTCACTAGCACTAAACTTGATGCACTATCTTATCTTCAGGATACTCTCTAGCATCCCCTTTACTGATACCCATCCACTGACTCTTCTAGCTGAAGGGGTGGCCCTCACAGGACATGTCCAAAAGACACAGATCTGTACTCCCTGTAGGCAGAATCAGATCCTCCTTGGTGTCCCCCTTCCAGTCAGCTCTTCAGAACCCCTGGGTTCAGCTTCTCTCTCTCTCTAGGCCCTTGGATCGACCATCCAAGGCCGCACAAACACCTCCACGGAGGGGCAGCCACACCCTCCCTCTTGGACTACGCTCTCCAACTCAACTGACTCTGAGCAAATGTGCCCAGGGCTTTTATACAGTATCCCAACATGCAATGCAGCACTTTTCCTCTGCCAATAGTCAGGACTGTAACAAAGCCTGTGCACTCACTTGCCAGGTCCCTCTCCCACTGTCCAATATGCCTCCCTATTGGACTAGTGTGGGACTGTCAGACAAGCTGAGCTGCACCTGAGCACAATGAGCAGAACTAACCAATAGATCCTGCTCCCTGGTAGACAGAGGGCACTCTAAGTTTTACCTGACTAACTTCCTGGTAAGCAGAAAGACCAAAAACTATATTCGGGGAAGATTTATTTAGCTTGGAGCAAGGAAGAAGAAAGAGCAACGGCGGAAAGTGACTGAATTATTACAACAGGTAGCTGATCTGGAGAAGACACATAAATTGTCTTTACATAAAGCAGTATTGATAAACTTAATGCAGAAACATGAAGAACTAAAATCTTTATTAGATCTAGATCAGAAAAGACGATATCAGATTATTTCACAATGATTATATGAACGGGGGGATAAACCGGGTAAGATGTTGAAGAAAAGAAGAAAAAAAATGGAAAAATCTGGAAATTATATAGCAAAAATTATATCTGCCACGGGAGATTTAGTACACACCACTACAAGTATTGTGGAAGCTTTTCACATGTTTTAGAAAGATCTTCACAATGTGAAATGAGATGGTGTGACACATTCCCCCAAGGAAAAACGTAAAAAAAATTATACAATATTTAAAAAAGGCAGGGTTACCTAAACTCCCTGTGAATATCATTAAAAAGTTGGAAACTAATGTAGCGGGCTCACCCCTCTCACCCCTTCTTATTCTCGGCTTGCGGTCTAGTCTTGGGGAAACCTGCTTGAAGGATGAGATCCACCACGGCCCATGTCCTCTTCTGGATAGAGGTGAAGGCCCGAACGTATTTTACCATCAGGTCGTGTGTATAACCCGGGGGCAAGTCTTTCCTCTAACTGACCCCCCTTTGCTCCCAGTAACCAGAGTTCCACACCACTGAAAAGGTCCAACTCTTATTTATTCTTTAGCAGCAATAAATCGTCACTTAGCACAGACAGGTTGTGACCAACGAACAGTTCAGTACAGGTGGGGAGTAGGTCAAGGCACAATCCCTTAATCAAACTAAACCATTGAGATATCACCAACGGTTATGGCGCACAGTGGCTGTGAATGTACTTCTTTCTTTCTCTGAGTCTCTACCAGCAACTCTGTCGAACATGAAATAGGAGTTACCTTCTTTAAGCTGTGTCCCCTGTCAGAGGGAAGACATCCTTCCGAGAGAGTTAACGGAGGCCCCACCGTCACGGCAAATGCTGCACGGGGCTGTTCGGAAGGGTTACACTCCCCGGCCTCCTCGTCTCAGATTCGGGCGCCCAACACCTTAGGGCCCCTCGGACTCCTCCACCCTTGCGGAACCCAGTCTAAGGTACTGGGTCCCAGGCCTCCTCAATAGTACCTCACCCCAGGGCTAAAGGTGCCTGGGATGGACTCCATCTCCCGCTCCGGCCAGGCCAAGGAAGTCCGGAGCACCCGCACCCAGGCCGAAGGTGCCTGGGCGCAGCAGTGTCCTCCGACTCTGAACCCTGAACTCAGGGCGTCCGCCCCTTTTATCTCCTCTCCCCAGCGTCACAGCAGGTTCCCCGCCCCGCTGTACAACCGCTGGAAAAGGACAAAAAGAGTACAGTCTTGCAGTGAGGGTTCAACCCCCGGCCCAGGGCAACAGCACCACCCTCGGACCCCAGGGAACCTCACACCACCAGAGTCCTCCATAAACAATAATCAGTGCATCTGGGTTACACTACCACCCACATGCTTCCCTTAAATTTAAATACCCGCTACACTAATTTCTCAGAAGAAGAATTTAATACTGTTTTATAGACTTGTGCACAACGGAAAAATTTGTTTAGTTTCGGTTTGTTTCTTTTTGGTCCTGTTGATTCGTAATCGTTCGTAATTTTGGAAGACGGGATTTTTCGTGTTCGGACTAATTCGTATTTTCGCAAGCGACATTTTTCGTTGAATCGGAATGATTCGTATTAATGTAAGCCTTATTTTAGTTGATTTATAATTCATACTTTCGGTAGAGTACATTGTTTTTCGTTTATTCTGGACACAACTCCTACTTTCGTAACTTTTTTTGGGTTAGTTGATTCGTAATTTTCCGTGTCTCTCTCACAACGACTCTGCCTATTATGCCTAATGTGCTTCGAATGGATTTGTACTTTTCTAAATAAATAGCGGTTATTTGTAACGATTCAAAATCTCGTATTTTACTTTCGTTTTTTACTCCGCCCCTGTACACCATTTTGAGAGGGAGTTCAGCACGGTGAGGGAGAAGCAGAGAGCAGAGCAGAGTGTTATTGTGCGTTAAATGGATTCGTACATTCGTAACTTGTTTCATAACGAATTATGCCGAAGACTTCGGATTCGGTTTTATTCGTAATTGCTTTGTTCGGAAATTCTAACGCTTCCGAATGTCCGAAAGTTGCTAAATATAGCGTATATTAATACCACATTTGACTTTTTATGCTAATTCCTTCATGGGAGCAGCAGGATTTCGCCCGGAATCATTAACAGCATATAATACTGTTCTCCCAAAACCAGGAAAAGATGTAACATGTTGTGGGAGTTACCGACCTATTTCTTTACTCAATAGTAAAGTGGATATAAAACGTTATTCTAAGATTTTGGCTAATAGATTACTTCCGCTGCTCCCGCGCTGGATTAACCCAGATCAAACAGGTTTTATCCCCCGACGTGAGGCAAGAGATAATTTGTCTCAGACTTTGTCCATTATTTCTTATGTCAGGAGGTGTTCCCGGCTCACCCTGTTTCTCTCTACCGATGCTGAAAAAGCATTTGACAGGGTTGACTGGGACTTCTTAAAGAGGAAGTAAACCCTCTTCAACATTTTGAGATAAACATACGCCCTGCAAGAAAAAGGCATAATGAGCTAGTATGCATAGCATACTAGCTCATTATGTGGCACTTACCTCAGATCGAAGCCTCCAAAGCGCTCCTCGTCCCCCTCCGCCGCCGCCGCCATGTCAGCTCCGACCGTCTTCCTGTTATCGCCACTCCGGCGCTGTGATTGACCGGAGCGGCGATGACGTCACATGCATGCGCGCGGGGCCTGCTTTCTCCATTGAGACAACCGCCAGTCTCCATTGAGAAAACCGGCAACGCGCAGTGCGCCTGCGTGTTACGTCATCGTCGCGGTTTTTAAAAGCAAATATCTCCTTAACCGTGTAGGTTAAGGAGATATTTCTTGCACCTACAGGTAAGCCTTAATCTAGGCTTACCTGTAGGTGCAAGTTATGAGGAGGGGTTTACAACCACTTTAAGGACAACTCTGAAGTTTATGGGTTTTGGCCCAATGATGCTTTATCACATTTTTGCTCTTTATGCATCTCCGTCCGCTAGGATAAGGGTAACATTTAGTAATGGCACACGGCAGGGATGTCCTCTTTCACCCCTGTTGTTTGCCATTTCATTAGAACCTTTTCTTTCAACAATAAGGCATAATCATAATATTCATGGAGTGAAAATTAAAGAGGTAGAACATAAATTTGCTGCGTATGCAGATGATATTTTGTTTTACATTACTAGAAAAATTACTCTTCCAAACATAATGGCTTCCCTACGGACATTTCAATCCTTTTCTAATTTTAAAATGAATATGTTAAAATCTGAGGTACTTAATATCTCTATTCCTTCGGGTGAAGCCAGAAAGTTATGTCCATTATTCGCATTTACTTGGCAGCCTAGAACCTTAAAATATTTAAGAGCTAATTTATCAGCCTGTTTTATCAGACATGTTCCATGTTATCTTCCTCTCCTGAATGAAATTAAATCTGATTTACATAAATAGACTTATATTTTTCATACTTGGTTGGGGAAAATAAATATCGTATCTTTTTCATGTTTCAAATGATTCCCTTTGGAGTCACTTCTGTTTTTTTTCTACCCTTCAATCCTTGGTTTCCCATTTTATATGGAAGGGACAGCGTTCTAGAATCTCCCAGGATGTACTTTATAAGACTAAAGGAGCCAGAGGTTTAGCTCTTCCTAATTGTATATATATTACCAGGCAATAGTCCTAACCCGTATATCAGATTGGAAATATGCAGGGCATAGGTGTGCCCACGGGGTGTGCCGGGTGTGCCCAGGCACACCCTAATCATCCCTGCTGTGCTCTTGTTCTTCACTGACTGCCTGCACTGCAACATGTACATGATGTCCCCTTTGTGTAACTCAGTCACCCAACACTGCCTGGGGTAATGTCTGGCCGGCAATTACAGTGTGCTGCTAGTGGGAGGAATAGCAGGGAGAGAACTAGCTGCGGAGTAACACAGCGGGGAGCCGCATAAGCCGATGCAGCTTCTATAGTTCCGGCTACAGGTCCCGCAGGCGCCGGCGGAGTGATCTAAATCTGCACTCCACCCCCCCCCCCCCCCTCCGGCCTTCTCCAGACTCCATTAGAAGCAGCGCCGCGGACTAGCCTGGATAGCGGCAGGCGAGTTGGCTTCAGGCAATCAAGGTGAGTGAGTGAGAGAGAGAGAGAGAGAGAGAGACAGCGCTGTGGGCAAATGATCATGCACCAGAAAAAAAATAAAAATAGCCAACCAATTGATAAACCTCACCCTGGCTTGTCACTAACTATATATATATATATATATATATATATATATATATATATAGTTAGTGACAAGCCAGGGTGAGGTTTATCAATTGGTTGGCTATTTTTTTTTATATTATATATATTGTTTAAATATATATATATATATATCATATATACAATTAAAACTATATGAACCCTGGCTTGTCAGCGTATGTAATATATATATATATATATATATATATATATATATATATATACACGCACTTTTTTGCTGACAAGCCAGGGTTCATATAGTTTTAATTGTATATGTAATATATATATATATATATATATATATATATTTTTACATAATATATATATATATATATATATATTTATTGCATATACAATTAAAACTATATGAACCCAGGCTTGTCAGCAAAAAAGTGTGTATATATATATATTATATATATATATGTCTTTAGTAAAAAAAAAAATCCCCTGGCTTGTCAGCAAATAAGTGCGTATTGCGTAGCCTGGATAGCGGCAGGCGAGTGGCTTCAGGCAATCAAGGTGAGTGAGAGAGACAGCACTGTGGGCAAATGATCATGCACCAAAAAAAAAAAAAACAGCCAACCCAATTGATAAACCTTACCCTGGCTTGTCACTAACTATATATATATAGTTAGTGACAAGCCAGGGTAAGGTTTATCAATTGGTTGGCTATTTTTTTTATATTATATAATTTATTTATATTGTGTGAATATATATATATATATATATATATATATATATATATATATATATATATATATATATATCACATGTGCAATTCAAAACTATATGAACCCTGGCTTGTCAGCGTATGTAATATATATATGTATATATATATATATATTTATACATGTCTTTGGTATAAAAAAATAAATCCCAAGTGTATATTAACCACTTATCATATGCCCACAGCCCCAACATATGGCGGATGGAAAGCAGTGCCAAATGTGGGTTAACATACCTGTACGTCAGCCCACATTGGAGCAGTGGTGGCTGGTGCTCAAATTTTTTTGGGGGGGTGCAAACAAACTGCAAAAAAAACAAAACAAACGCAGCCACTGTGCCCATCAAACGCAGCCACTGCGCCAATCAAATGCAGCCACTGTGCCCATCAAACGCAGCCACTGCGCCAATCAAATGCAGCCACTGTGCCCATCAAATGCAGCCACTGTGCCAATCAAATGCAGCCACTGTGCCCATCAAATGCAGCCACTGTGCCCATCAAACGCAGCCACTGTACCCATAAATTGCCGCCACTGTGCCATCAAACGCAGCTACTGTATTTTAAAATGTTTGTTAACATTTATTTATAAGTGTGTGTGTGTATGTGTGTATATAAATAAATATATATATATATATATATATATATATATATATATATATATATATATATATATATACACATACACACACACACACACAGACGCACGTGTTTTTGAGCTTTGGCTTGAGGTGCACACCCTAATGCAATAGGCTGCGCACGCCTATGATGCAGGGGATTCCAGGTTGTGGGTACAGATGGAACATACTATGGCAGAAACTAATCTATCTTCTATTGTATGGCTCCCACATAAATATTGAACCTTGGCACCTTCAGTATCGTTCCTGACAGTATCCACCTTGGCTATATGGGACTCGTACTCCCGATACACATGGAAATATAACTCCCCTTTGATGCCCTTTTTACAGCATTCCTATTTTTTGCCTGGCTCCTTAGATAAAGGGTTTAGGTCATGGTTTTTAGAGGACAAACCCCAACTTCACCATGTGACAGAAAACTCTAATGTGAAATCTATGCGATTAATATGTGGTCCAACAAGATATAGGTACATGGACATTTGGGGATATACTCAGTTATCTCATTTTGTAGGCAGTTTACCACAACCTATTCGATCATTAAACAAATTAACTAAAGTAGAGGCAATATTTTAACGGGCAGATTCTCCCCAGCATTGTATATTGCAATTTTATAAAGCTTTGCTGTCTTTTCAAGAGACTGGATATGCAGCGTATCTAACCCGTTGAGAAACGGACCTACAATCCAGTCTTTATAATACACAAAGAGACAAGATTTTGATACTTTCTCACATTACATCCCTTTCTTCCAGAATAGAGGAATTTAACTTTAAATTGCTTGTTAGGTGGTACTATACGCCTTTTAAGTTGCATTCAATGTTATCTTTTAATTCTCCTCTATGCTGGAGAGAATGTTGAGGCCGTGATACTGATGATCATATCTGGTGGTCATGCCCTTTTATTCAAAAATATTGTCAGACAGTTATTAATATGGCATCTATAATACACAAATATATCATTCAGTTTGATCCTTGGGTTATTCTATTTCACCTTACTTCACAATCAATATCTATATATAAAAACTCAATAACCCCACATTTGCTAAACACAGCAAAATCCTTAATACCGATGTACTGGAAGCAAAAGTCTACACCGAACTTAGCTCATTGGTTACGAAAAATAGATGATATATATCATAAAGAAGAATTTAGGTACAATACCAAGGGTATGGTTGACAAACACTTAAAGATATGGGCATGTTGGTTTGATTTTAAAAACGACTTTGTTATATTATAATACGATATCAGATCCCTGATATTATAGGATTCTAATGACATAAAGTTGTCAGATTATATAATATATAATATTTGGATAGACATGGTGCAATAGAATTTCAATACTCTTGTTATTTTTAATCCCAGGCCTGGAATAGAATGCAGTGCATTTATCCCTTCTTTTTTTTTTTTTTTCATCCTTCTTCCCTATTCCTCCCCTTCTTTTTTGTTTTTGCTTTTGTTGTTTTGGTAAAAATAAAAAAAATTGCTCTATATGCAGGGATATTAATATTTAAATAATATATTTGCTGTTTGTTTGAATTGTTCCTTATTTTTTTTTTCTTCTTCTTTCTGTAAGAGCTAAAATGCCTGACTATATTTTTTTTGTTCTTTTTGTATTTTATAATGGCAATAAAAAGTAATAAAAATAAAAGAGAGACCAAAAACTATACTCTCTTCTAGCACCTACCTAGGAGGATGCTACATATATTTTAATTATTAATTACATATTTAGCACTTATCCTCTACAAAACATGGCTGATCATCTGTTGTCTGTATGTTTTCCCCAGATTTAGGGAGAATTTTGGCTGTGGCGGAAAACCAGAACAAAAGGAGAAAGAGAAGAGAGCATACAAAGTCATCTTTGAGGAGCACAAGAACCTGGGATCCATGACATTTGCAGAAATCTGTGTCTTGGTTCTTTTCACCTTGTTGGTTATTTTATGGTTCACTAGAGATCCAGGTTTCATGCCAGGATGGGCAACTATCAGCTTTAACAAAGGTGGAAAAGAGTGAGTTTCTAGAAAACTGAAAAAGGTGTAAATTTGTGTCCAGAGACTTCCGTGAAACACCAAATATACTTTTTAAATGCCAGCAGGAATGATATTTTCTACTTTCTGAAAGCATCTAAAATTTGTACTTGTATATGACATGTAGTAATATACAAGGAAGCCCAGCTGTGTTCCAGTCTTCACAAGAGTTTTATGGTATTTAAATAACTCCAACAGCACTTTGTAGAGTGTATGTATCTATTCACATTAATTCCTGTCTCTCGACGAATAGATATACACTATGGGTAATTTAGAGAAAGCCAATTAACCTATCAGTACATTTTGGATTGTGAGAGGAAACCTAATCACACCTGCTCCAAAATGCTGAGAACATTTGAAGTGGTTGTAAACTCCATTCATGAAATCTAACCTAGGCACATATAGCTGTAGTGTTTACTTATCTCTCTCCAAAGCTCTAAGTGCTGTGTCTTTCTGCTGCTTTGTTTCTCTGTTATAAGCATGATAACTTTTGACAAGTTCTCTGACACAAGATAACAGCAGCTGGCAATTTGTGTCGGGGAGGGAGTTTAGAGGTAGATTAGCAGAGAGCTGGTCTATTCAGACTGCAGCTCTGAATGTTTTTGTTCCTCTGCCTATGCTGAGGGGGGTGTGTCTTTCCTCCAATTAGCTCTCACACAGTGTACCCAGTCTCCACACCCACTGCTGGAAGAGGAAACAAGATTTCCAACATGATCTGCACTTTCTAAAGAGTGTAGAAAGCAGCAGACAGCAGATATACAAGTAAAACTTATGTAGAAGAATTTGTTTAATCTCTGTGTATCATCTGAGGCTGTTCACTTCACTGGGTGTATGTGAGGGCTTACAATCACTTTAAGGCTCCATGCACACTAGCGTATTTCATAAGCTCAAAAAGCTAGAAAAAAATGGTGGGTGAAAAATGCTGATAATATCATTTTTTGCCAGCTTCTAGTAGCATTTTAGTAGCTTTTAGAAGCATTTAGAAGCTTTTAGGAGAATTTAGGAACATTAGCATTTTATTAGGCCTCTTTCACACATACGGACCGTTTGTCATTTTCATCCATCTGTTGACGGATGAAAAACAGTCATCAATGTTAGCTAAACCCTTGGATTGCGAGCATAATTCGTTCCAGAAACAGGCTTTTAATACAAAGCACTCGTATATCAAAGCCAATTTCCCCATAAGAAATAATGGAAACTCAGATGATTCGTTCCACAGCCATTTATTCATAAGTCTTTCAGTTTATAGTCCATATAAAAAGATTATAGCAATGTGATAGATTGTGTAACCATAAAATGTCCATCCACAAATGGAAGCCTCCACAAGGGGATTAGAAGCAAAATCCAGCAGGAGCTACAGAGAATAAAAGAGATGAGAGGTGCCTCTAAGTGTAGCAATATGTTGCTAAATGTCGTACCTTCATTAAATGTAACCATATTGCTACACTTAGAGACGCCTCTCTTCTCTTTTATACTCAGTTGTGGCATGACGCTACTTGTATATCAAGACATCGCTTGTATATCAAGTCAAATTTATTAAAAATGTTGCTTGTCTTGGATCCACCTGGATACACAAAGTAGTAATATGTACGTTTTTTACTAGGGTTGTCCCGATACTGATACTAGTATCGGTACCGATACCAAGCATTTGCCTGAGTACTTATACTCGGGCAAATGCTCCCGATGCTTCACCCGATACTTGTGATCAGCGGTGATCAGTGCGGTTGGAGAAGTTACTAGCACCGATCACTGCTGTATATATTTAAAAGTAGTTTCTCAGTACTTTCTCAGTACTTTATCTCTCTCTCTCTCTCTCTCTCCTCCCCCTCACACGGCTTTCAGCTGCTTTGAAATCAGCGGTGATCGGTGCTTGTGGCTCCCCCACACACGATCACCGCTGATTGTCCCCGTATACTCCTCCAGCCCCCTCCGTTTTGCTGCTGTCTCCATGCCGCAGTCCCCCTCCGTTTGTCCCTCCGTGCTGCCGTCCCCCTCCGTGTCCCCCTCCGTGCCGCCGCCCCAATCCGTGTCCCCCTCCATGCCACCGCCCCCCTCCGTGTCCCCCTCCGTGCTGCCGTCCCCCTCCGTGTGTCCCTCCGTGCTGTCATCCCCCTCCGTGTGTCCCTCCGTGCTGCCTACCCCTCCGTGTGTCCCTCCGTGCTGCCGTCCCCCTCCGTGCTGCCGTCCCAATCCGTGTCCCCCTCCGTGCCGCCGCCCCCCTCCGTGTCTCCCCCTATGCCGCCGTCCCCCTCCGTGTCTCCCTCCATGCCGCCGTCCCCCTCCGTGTCCCCCTCCATGCTGCCGTCCCAATCCGTGTCCCCCTCCATGCTGCCATCCCAATCCGTGTCCCCCTCCGTGTCCCCCTCCATGCCGCCGTCCCCCTCCGTGTCTCCATCCCAATCCGTGTCCCCCTCCGTGCTGCCGTCCCAATCCGTGTCCCCCTCCATGCTGCCGTCCCCCTCTGTGTGTCCCTCCGTGCTGCCGTCCCCCTCCGTGTGTCCCTCCGTGCTGCCGTCCCCCTCCATGTGTCCCTCCGTGCTGCCGTCCCCCTCCGTGCTGCCGTCCCAATCTGTGTCCCCCTCCGTGCCGCCGTCCCCCTCCGTGTCTTCCTCCATGCCGCCGTACCCCTCCGTGTCTCCCTCCATGCCGCCGTCCCCCTCCGTGCTGCCGTCCCAATCCGTGTCCCCCTCCGTGCTGCCGTCCCAATCCGTGTCCCCCTCCGTGCTGCCGTCCCAATCCGTGTCCCCCTCCATGTCCCCCTCCATGCCGCCGTCCCCCTCCGTGTCTTCCTCCATGCCGCCGTACCCCTCCGTGTCTCCCTCCATGCCGCCGTCCCCCTCCGTGCTGCCGTCCCAATCCGTGTCCCCCTCCGTGCTGCCGTCCCAATCCGTGTCCCCCTCCGTGTCCCCCTCCATGCCGCCGTCCCCCTCCGTGTCTCTGTCCCAATCCGTGTCCCCCTCTGTGCTGCCGTCCCAATCCGTGTCCCCCTCCGTGCCGCCGCCCCAATCCGTGTCCCCCTCCATGCCACCGCCCCCCTCCGTGTCCCCCTCCGTGCTGCCGTCCCCCTCCGTGTGTCCCTCCGTGCTGCCATCCCCCTCCGTGTGTCCCTCCGTGCTGCCTACCCCTCCGTGTGTCCCTCCGTGCTGCCGTCCCCCTCCGTGCTGCCGTCCCAATCCGTGTCCCCCTCCGTGCCGCCGCCCCCCTCCGTGTCTCCCCCTATGCCGCCGTCCCCCTCCGTGTCCCCCTCCATGCTGCCGTCCCAATCCGTGTCCCCCTCCATGCTGCCATCCCAATCCGTGTCCCCCTCCGTGTCCCCCTCCATGCCGCCGTCCCCCTCCGTGTCTCCATCCCAATCCGTGTCCCCCTCCGTGCTGCCGTCCCAATCCGTGTCCCCCTCCATGCTGCCGTCCCCCTCTGTGTGTCCCTCCGTGCTGCCGTCCCCCTCCGTGTGTCCCTCCGTGCTGCCGTCCCCCTCCATGTGTCCCTCCGTGCTGCCGTCCCCCTCCGTGCTGCCGTCCCAATCTGTGTCCCCCTCCGTGCCGCCGTCCCCCTCCGTGTCTTCCTCCATGCCGCCGTACCCCTCCGTGTCTCCCTCCATGCCGCCGTCCCCCTCCGTGCTGCCGTCCCAATCCGTGTCCCCCTCCGTGCTGCCGTCCCAATCCGTGTCCCCCTCCGTGCTGCCGTCCCAATCCGTGTCCCCCTCCATGTCCCCCTCCATGCCGCCGTCCCCCTCCGTGTCTTCCTCCATGCCGCCGTACCCCTCCGTGTCTCCCTCCATGCCGCCGTCCCCCTCCGTGCTGCCGTCCCAATCCGTGTCCCCCTCCGTGCTGCCGTCCCAATCCGTGTCCCCCTCCGTGTCCCCCTCCATGCCGCCGTCCCCCTCCGTGTCTCTGTCCCAATCCGTGTCCCCCTCCGTGCTGCCGTCCCAATCCGTGTCCCCCTCCGTGCCGCCGCCCCAATCTGTGTCCCCCTCCATGCCACCGCCCCCCTCCGTGTCCCCCTCCGTGCTGCCGTCCCCCTCCGTGTGTCCCTCCGTGCTGCCATCCCCCTCCGTGTGTCCCTCCGTGCTGCCTACCCCTCCGTGTGTCCCTCCGTGCTGCCGTCCCCCTCCGTGCTGCCGTCCCAATCCGTGTCCCCCTCCGTGCCGCCGCCCCCCTCCGTGTCTCCCCCTATGCCGCCGTCCCCCTCCGTGTCTCCCTCCATGCCGCCGTCCCCCTCCGTGTCCCCCTCCATGCTGCCGTCCCAATCCGTGTCCCCCTCCATGCTGCCATCCCAATCCGTGTCCCCCTCCGTGTCCCCCTCCATGCCGCCGTCCCCCTCCGTGTCTCCGTCCCAATCCGTGTCCCCCTCCGTGCTGCCGTCCCAATCCGTGTCCCCCTCCATGCTGCCGTCCCCCTCTGTGTGTCCCTCCGTGCTGCCGTCCCCCTCCGTGTGTCCCTCCGTGCTGCCGTCCCCCTCCATGTGTCCCTCCGTGCTGCCGTCCCCCTCCGTGCTGCCGTCCCAATCTGTGTCCCCCTCCGTGCCGCCGTCCCCCTCCGTGTCTTCCTCCATGCCGCCGTACCCCTCCGTGTCTCCCTCCATGCCGCCGTCCCCCTCCGTGCTGCCGTCCCAATCCGTGTCCCCCTCCGTGCTGCCGTCCCAATCCGTGTCCCCCTCCGTGCTGCCGTCCCAATCCGTGTCCCCCTCCATGTCCCCCTCCATGCCGCCGTCCCCCTCCGTGTCTTCCTCCATGCCGCCGTACCCCTCCGTGTCTCCCTCCATGCCGCCGTCCCCCTCCGTGCTGCCGTCCCAATCCGTGTCCCCCTCCGTGCTGCCGTCCCAATCCGTGTCCCCCTCCGTGTCCCCCTCCATGCCGCCGTCCCCCTCCGTGTCTCTGTCCCAATCCGTGTCCCCCTCCGTGCTGCCGTCCCAATCCGTGTCCCCCTCCGTGCTGCCATCCCCCTCCGTTCTCCTCCTCCACCCCCTCGATCTGCCAGGATGGAGAGCGAAAGTAGGAGCCGGTAAATCCGGCTCCTTACTTGTCGGAATGTACAGAGTCAGTGATCACTGTAAACTGTGTTTACAATGTTTCAGTTTATGAATGGAGAGAAGCCGCTGTCTTCTCTCCATTCATTTTCAGCGCAGCTGAGGCTGCTGAGAAAAGGGACTGGGGGAATCTGTGTCCCTAGTCCCTTTCCCTGTCTCAAAGGGGAGATGTCAGAGGTCTGTTAAGACCCCTGATATCTCACCAAAGCCCCCCAACAGGGCTGATAAAAAAAAGAATAAAATACAAATTAATTGTAAAAAATAATAAAAAAATACAAGAAAACACACACACTAACACTGTCCACCCCCCCCCCCCCCCATTAAAAAAAGAAAGCATTGTAAAAAAATAAAAATATATAAATAAAACAAATTGTAAAAAAAAAAAAAAAAAAAAAAACACTGTCACATGAGATTAAAAAAAAGTATCGGTAATCGGTATCGGCGAATACTTGAAAAAAAGTATCGGTACTTGTACTCGGTCTTAAAAAAGTGGTATCGGGACAACCCTATTTTTTACTAACACATGTCAAAGTTGCAAAATTGTGCTCAGGCATTAAGATTTGTCGTACCCTTAGGCGCAAAGGGGTTAAACTCCAAGCATATCCTACTTAAGACGTAAACCCAGAGCTATAGGGAAAGAGTAATAGCCACTTGGTGTCCTTGTAATAGTGCCTGCTCAAATATTCTATAGGAATTTACAGCAGTAAATGCGGTAATATATTAGGCGATCTATAGT
Organism: Rana muscosa; assembly: GCA_029206835.1. Classification (NCBI taxonomy): domain Eukaryota; kingdom Metazoa; phylum Chordata; class Amphibia; order Anura; family Ranidae; genus Rana; species Rana muscosa. The sequence goes on along the minus strand of CM055117.1, from coordinate 168,705,241 downwards.
AGATAGCTATAGATATTTGTTTTTATTCCACTATTGATTGAAATGAGATAGCATTTGTTTACAGAGAAGAGAGGAATATGAAGGATGCCATTGCCAACCCTCATCTGAAAATGTTGCCTTATTTTTCTATTGGTTCTGTGGCTTCATTGCTTTCTGAGTCATTGACTTGGAGCAAGTATTCAGTAAGAAAAGGTAGAGTGAACCACAGGATATGATCTGCATACCTGTTCCAGAGAAATGACTAATGCCGCGTACACACGATCGATTTTTTCGACGGTGAAAACACTGTCGAGAAAATCGACGTGAAAAACGAGGAACAGCTTGTTCCCCCCACACACGGCCGTTTTAAATTACATTTTTTTTTGGTCGAAAAAAACGACCGTGTGTGGGCTCCGCGGCAGTGTTTCCCTATGGGAAAACTGCCGCGGAAAAAAAACGACGGGAATCACGACGAGAAAAATTAGAGCATGTTCTAATTTTTCTCGTCGTGATTAATGCCGTTTTTCCCGTCGAGAAAAATGACAAAAAGCCCACAGACGATCGTTTTTCTCGTCCAAAAGGAAAAAAATCCATTTTTCTCGACGGGAAAAACGGTCGTGTGTACGCGGCATCAGAAAGTATTAAAGCTTTGTCTGCATGTCAGTTAGAAAAATAATTTTTGTCAGTGAATTTTTATTAGGAAATGTATGAGTAGCATACAAACGTACAATAGAACACAAGCAGGCAACTTTTTTTTAAATTTTAATTTTTTTGAAGGAACAGTCTTTTCTTTTTAGTACCATTAGCTTTTTATGGGGGGACAGGAGAATTTTTTTAATTTGCTGAATAAATTGTGAAATCTCCATGTTTCAGCCATGACTCACAACATTGGGGTTGATCTACTAAAGGCAAATAGACTGTGCACTTTGCAAGTGCTGTTGCACTCATTTTCCCCAGAGCTTAGTGAATGTGGTGAAGCTCTGCTGATTTCCATCATCCAATCATGTGAAAGCAAAAAATGCAGTTTCTTCAATTTTCCTCGCACCTGATTGCGTATTCTTTAGAAAGTGACGCCTCACCACACATTCACTACGACCCCTTTCACACTGGGGCATTTTTCAGGCACTTTTGGGCTAAAAATAGCACCTGTAAAGCGCCTGAAAAACGGCTCCCCTGCAGCGTCAGTGAGAAAGGGCTTTCACACTGAGGCGATGTGCTGGCAGGACGATAAAAAAAATTCATTCAAGCAGCATCTTTGGAGCGGTGAAGGAGCGGTGTGTACACCACTCCTCCACTGCTCTTGCCCATTGAAATAAATGGGCAGCGCGGCCGAACCGCCGGCAAAGCGTCGCCGTATTGGTGCTTTGTGGGTGGTTTTATCCCTTTTTTGGCCGCTAGCGGGGGTTAAAATCGCCCCGCTAGCGGCCGAATACCTCCGCAAAAATGATGGTAAAGCGCCACCCGCGCCCCAGTGTGAAGGCACTCTAAGCTCTGGGGAAAATTTGGTAAATCAACCCCAAAGTCTCTCCAGTAGTGATGAGCCGAACAACCCCGGGTTCGGTTCGCACCAGAACCCGCGAACGGACCGAAAGTTCGCACGAACTTTAGAACCCTATTAAATACAATGGATGCGAACGTTCGAAATCTAAAGTGCTATTTATAACGACTAATATGCATGTTATTGTCCTAAAAAGGGTTTGGGAACCCGGGTTCTGCACCAGGGGACATGTATCAATCCAAAAAAAAGTTTTAAAAACTACCGTTTTTCCGGAGCAGTCATTTTAATGATGCATAAAGTGAAAAAAAAAAAGTCAAATATTCCTTTAAATATCGTACCTGGGGGGTGTCTAAAGTATGCCTGTGAAGTGCCACGTGTTTCCCGTGTTTAGAACTGTCCCTGCACAAAATTACATTTCTAAAGGAAAAAAAGCCATTTAAAACTGCTTGCGGCTTTAATGTAATGTCTGGTCCCGGTAATATGGATGAAAATCTTTAAGAAAAATGGCATAGCTACCCCATTTGGGTCTTGTATGGATATTAAGGGGAACCCCGCACACAAAATAAAAAAGGCCCTATATACTCTGAACAGCCGTATACAGGCGGTGCATACAAGACAGGGACTGTAGGTTTGTTCTTATGTAGAATCTCTTTGTAATTTTGAACAGGTACATTGTTTAAGTGTAGCTCCAGCCAAAGAATCTATTTTTAAGCTTTTTGGAAAACATAGGGAAGGGTTATCACCCCTGTAACATTTGTTTTGCTGTCTGTGCAGTGTGCACCTGTTCAGAACAGTTCACCTCACTTTCCGTCCTAATGACAAATGTGTTTTGAAAATTTGGGGTTTTTATTGAAACAAGAATTGGTGATAAAGCATCAGTGGAGAGGAGACACTTTTTTCCCCATATTAACTCTTACAGGAGAGAATTTCCCTTCCTAGGGGTAGATTTCCTCTCACTTCCTGTTGTATCCTTCCGTTTGCAAGGAGGAGTCGTTTGTAAGTTGGATGTTTGAAAGTAGGGGCCTGCCGTATATACTCAGCTGAAATTTGCCCCCTACATGTTGGTGTTGCCACAACACTGTGAGCCCTCACAGTTACTCCTGGTGGGCGCATGAATGGGCCCTGCTGTGAATTATTAGATCAAGAATTGTAATTGCATGCCCCTGTTGAACAGGGGCTGAAAAATTGGGCCTTTGGTGGTGGTGGTGGTGTTGACACAACACTGTAAGGCCTCACAGTTAGTCTTGGTGGGTGCAGGAATGGGCCCTGCTGTGAATTGTTAGATCAAGAATTGTAATTACATGCCCCTGTTAAACAGGGGCAGAAAAATTGGGCCTTAGGCACTGGTGCCACAACACTGCAACCCCTCACAGATACTGTACTTGGAGCACAGCAATGAGCCCTGTTGCAAAATATTGCATCAAAAATTGTAATTACACGCCCCTGTTAAACAGGGGCTGAAAAATTGGGCCTTAGCCACTGGTGCTGGTGCCACGACACTGCAACCTCTCCCAGATACTCTAGTTGGAGTGCAGGAATGAGCCCTGCTGCAAAGCATTGCATAAAAAATTGTAATAACACGCCCCTGTTAAACAGGGACTGAAAAATTGGGCCTTAGCCACTGGTGGCGGCACCCAGAAACAAAAATGTTCTTCCAAGCTATCATCATCAATCGGATCATTGAGGAGGAGGAGGATAGTCAGTCAACATAACAGGACAGTCTCTCAGCATCAGCATCAGTCTTGAAGGGATGTGACATTTGAAAATAAATTAGTCTGTTATATCAGCTTCAGGTGTTTGGTAGCTGGTGGTGATCCAAGACTGGTTCATCTTTATGAAGGTCAGTCGATCAACAGAGTCAGTGGACAGGCGCACCCTGTGATCCGTGACAAATCCTCCAGCAGCACTGAATGTGCGTTCTGAAAGAACGCTGGATGCAGGACAGGCCAGTAGCTCAATTGCATACTGTGCAAGCTCTGGCCAGTGATCCATCCTCAAGACCCAGTAAGCCAGAGGATTTTCGGTGGGGAAGGTGTCCAAGTCTGACCTTGCCCCTAGGTATTCCTGCACCATGTATATCAGACGCTGGCGATGGTTGCTGGAACCGATCATACCTTGGGGCTGCGGACTAAAGAATTGTCTGAACGCATCGGTCAGACGGCCACCTTCCCCGCCGCTCCTTCTTTGACTGACTGAAGCCTAAGCAACTCGTTGTCCAGGACCAGGAGTTTGTAACCTCCCAGTCTCTGGGAACGCGTTGCACAGACCTTTCTGCTAGGCCTCCCGGAGTTGTCTCATCCTCTGCTCCCTCTGCGACGGTAAGATAAGGTCCGCAACCTTACCCTTGTACCGTGGATCAAGGAGAGTGGCCAGCCAGTAATGGTCCCTCTCCTTGATCCGAAGAATACGAGGATCCTTCCGCAGACTTTGCAGGATCAGGGAGGCCATGCAGCGTAGGTTAGCTGAGGCATTCGGTCCGGAGTCCTCTGGGTCACTAAGGACGACATGATCCGCAGCCACCTCCTCCCAGCCACGTACAAGTCCACTGGTTTCTTGGGACTGTAAATCATCCCTAAAAGACTGCTGCTGATGATGCTGAGTGCCAGGCTCCACGTCCATGCTGACACAATCCTCCTCCTCCTCCTCCTCCTCCTCTTCTTCCTGTGCGATGGGTGGGACAGAAGGAACACTGTCTGGGTAAAGGGGGCCTTGAGAGGCAAGGAAGTCCTCCTCTTCCTGCCTCTGTTCTGCCTCAAGTGCCCTGTCCATTATTCCACGCAGCGTATGTTCCAACAGGTGGACAAGAGGTACAGTGTCACTGATGCATGCACTGTCACTGCTCACCATCCTCGTGGCCTCCTCAAATGGTGCCAGGACAGTGCATGCATCCCTGATCATGCCCCACTGGCGTGGTGAAAAAAAACCGAGCTCCCCTGACCCTGTCCTGGTGCCGTAGTCGCACAGGTACTCATTGATGGCCCTCTGCTGCATGTGTAGCCGCTGCAGCATGGCCAACGTTGAGTTCCACCTGGTGGGCATCTCACATATAAGGCGGTTCTTGGGCAGGTTCAACTCCTTTTGCAGCTCAGCCAGGTGAGCACTGGCATTATAAGATCTGCGGAAATGCACACAGACTTTCCTGGCCTTCCTCAGGACATCCTGTAAGCCTGGGTACCTGCCCAAGAACCACTGCACCACCAGGTTAAGGATGTGAGCCACACAGGGCACATGGGTCAGTTGTCCCTGTCGGAGAGCGGAGAGGAGGTTGGTGCCATTGTCGGAAACTACCATTCCTGGCTTAAGCTGGCTTGGCGTCAACCACCTCTCGGCCTGCCCCTGCAGAGCAGACAGAACCTCTGCCCCAGTGTGGCTCCTGTCCCCCAAACACACCAGCGCAAGCACGGCATGGCATCTTTTTGCCTGCGTACTTGCGTAGCCCCTTGAACGCCTACGGAGCACCGCTGGTTCCGAGGACAAAGCACAGGAAGAGGCCACGGAGGAAGAAGAAGAGGAGGGGGTGGAGGACAGAGGTGTGTCACAACCAGTAGTAGCATTTTGGAGGCGTGGCGGTGGAACAACCTCCAACACTACTGCACCTTGTCCTGCATCCTTCCCAGCTGCCAAAAGAGTGACCCAATGGGCCGTGAAAGAAAGGTAACGTCCCTGTCCATGCCTGCTGGACCATGAGTCAGCGGTAATATGCACCTTACCGCTGACTGCCCTGTCCAGCGAGGCCAAGACATTGCCTTCCACATGCCGGTAGAGAGCCGGAATCGCCTTCCGTGAGAAAAAGTGGCGTTTGGGAACCTGCCACTGAGGAACCGCACATTGCACAAACTCACGGAAGGGGGCCGAGTCTACCAACTGAAAAGGCAGCAGTTGAAGCGCTAGCAATTTAGCCAAGCTAGCATTCAACCGCTGGGCATGTGGATGGCTGGGAGTGAACTTCTTTCGACGGTCCAGCAGCTGGGGCAGGGAAATTTGCCTGCTAGAATCGGACGTCGGTGTACTGCTAGCAGAGTGCCCGCAAGTACTTGGCTGTGACACACCTAATTCTACACCTTCATTCCTCTCAGAGCAGGTTTCAGAGAGGACTGAAGGTATAGTGGGGTTGGAGATCCCAGCTGATGCGGTGCAAGAAGAGGTCCGCTTTGTTCTTTGGTGTGGGTCTTTAAGGTAGGCTTGCCAACGAGCTGCATGGCAGGTCAACATATGTCTGGTCAAGCATGTGGTGCCCAAGCGGGTGATGTTTTGGCCACGCGATATACACTTGAGACATATGTTGCAAACAGCAGCTGTGCGATCTGATGCACTCGACTCAAAAAAGGCCCACACCAAATAACTTTTTCAATAACGGGCAGAGGCAGCGCCCTGCACAGGCGGAGCTCTGCGGTGTGATTCCGTCGGTGTGCTGCCCTTACGCTGGCCCCCCGAGGGCATCCTGCCTCGTTGGAGATGTGCCTCCTCCTCATCCTCCTCCTCCTCCTCTCTCCTATTAGGCACACACGTGGAGTCAGTGACCTCATCATCCCCTCCCTCCTCATCACTGGAGCCAATCTGGCAGTATGCTGTAGCTGCTGGAACATGACTGCCAGATTGGTGTCCTTCTTGAGCATCCCCTCTCTCTGCTCTCACGCCACTGCCTTCCTCTAGCTGGGTATCATCATCAGACCCTTCGAAACGCTGGGCATCCTCCTGGAGCATGTACCCAACACTGTGCTCAAACAGTTCGGGGGACTCCTCAGGAGGACATGGTTGGTCTAGGGAAGGAGTGACTGATGATGACATTGATACCAGGGAAGAGGACGCTTTGGCAGCTGCTTTGCCAGTACCCTGAGCCTGGGTGAGAGAGGATGAGGAGGATGAGGAGGGCTTGGTCATCCACTCTACCAAGTCTTCGGCATGATGCGGCTCAACACGTCCAGCTGCCGAAAAGAAGGACAAGCGTGTCCCATGGCCACGTGCTGATGGCGATGCACCGCGTCCACGACCAGCACTGTTGTCTCTTGACACAGCGCCTGCTTGCCCTCTTTTATTGGCTCCTGACTGTCTGTCTCTCCTTGTTTGCCTTCCAGACATTCTAATGGCCTGCAGGGAAATGGGAAAACCAGCAATAAGGCCTAGCTTCAGGAGTATATTTTGCAGGAATTACACTACGCCTGCTGTAGGTGCTGCAAATGCCTGTTGGTGTAACACACCAGGAAAAAGCAGCAATACAGGCTAACTTCAGGTGTAATATGGTCAGGAGGCACACTCCGCCCGCTGTAAGTGCCGCAAATGTCTGTTGGTGTAACACACCAGGAAAAAGCAGCAATACAGGCTAACTTCAGGTGTAATATGGTCAGGAGGCACACTCCGCCCGCTGTAAGTGCCGCAAAATCCTGTTGGTGTAACACACCAGGAAAAAGCAGCAATACAGGCTAAGTTCAGGTGTAATATGGTCAGGAGGCACACTCCGCCCGCTGTAAGTGCCGCAAAATCCTGTTGGTGTAACACACCAGGAAAAAGCAGCAATACAGGCTAAGTTCAGGTGTAATATGATCAGGAGGCACACTCCGCCCGCTGTAAGTGCCGCAAAATCCTGTTGGTGTAACACACCAGGAAAAAGCAGCAATACAGGCTAAGTTCAGGTGTAATATGGTCAGGAGGCACACTCCGCCCGCTGTAAGTGCCGCAAAATCCTGTTGGTGTAACACACCAGGAAAAAGCAGCAATACAGGCTAAGTTCAGGTGTAATATGGTCAGGAGGCACACTCCGCCCGCTGTAAGTGCCGCAAAATCCTGTTGGTGTAACACACCAGGAAAAAGCAGCAATACAGGCTAAGTTCAGGTGTAATATGGTCAGGAGGCTTAGCAACAATGACACTGACACTGTCCCCTGCCTATCCTTCTCTCTCCCTGCACACAAGGTTTATCAAAGTATATGACACTGACACTCTCCCTGCCTATCCTTCTCTCTCCCTGCACACAAGGTTTAGCAAAGAATATGACACTGACACTGTCCCCTGCCTATCCTTCTCTCTCCCTGCACACAAGGTTTAGCAAAGAATATGACACTGACACTGTCCCCTGCCTATCCTTCTCTGTCCCTACACACAAGGTTTAGCAAAGAATGGATTTGACACTGTCCCTGCCTATCCTTCACTTTCCCTGCTCCGGAACACACTACACGAGGCCGCCGCGCTGGCGGCCTTTTATAGTGTGGGGCGTGTACTAAACCCCCTCAGCTATAATTGGCCACAGGCATCCTGCCTGTGGCCAATCATTGCTCTCCTCGCTGCCGGCGCTGTGATTGGCCAAGCATGCAGGGTCACAGTGCATGCTTGGCCAATCACAGCGCCGGGATTACACTGCGATGGCGCAGTGTATTGTGCGCCGTTCACGTCACTCGAATTTGGCGCGAACGGCCCAAATTGTTCGTTGTTCGCCGAACGCTGCGAACAGCCGATGTTCGAGTCGAACCTATGTACCACTCACAAAGGCTGGCTGCAGGCATCTATGTATGGGTCTGATTTATTTTAGAAAAACAATAATGTCTTTCATAAATGCACTGATCATTTCAGATGTTAAAAAAGGCAGGTTATGATTCTGACCTGCCCTAGTTCTATGCAACATTTTATTTCTAAAGGAGCAGCTCTGTGTTGAAAGTTAATCGACCATCTTGGTGTAATGTCTAATAAGGATACTTGAGAAAAATTGATTTTGTTTAATTTATTACTGTTTTGTAGGTATGTCACAGATGCTACAGTTGCTGTATTCATAGCACTTATGTTGTTTCTTTTTCCATCTGAATTTCCATCATGTAAAGCCCAAGACCCAGAGCAGACAGGTACATTTCCTAATACTTTTCACCTTTTTCAAAATGTTAGTGATTCCAATTGACCGCAAGTTAATGGGTTTTGCTTTCCTTGTTTTATTTTTAGGATTTTTTTTTTCTTTTGCTTTTATGTTTAAATAGTAAGTAACAGATATTGCTAAAGGGTATTTTAGGGCTCTTAGGGTCCCTTAATAGAACATAGGGCAATTGAGCCTAGATAATAGGAGCCTTCAATTTTGTTTTTAGTTTTGTTTTCATGCAATTCCAGGCATGACAAGAGAGTGCAAATGAGTAAACCTGCAGTGAACCCTATTTCTTTAAAGGCAGAAGGTGTATGAGTTTTCTCTTGTCTTTATCAGAAACCACCTGACAAGTGCTCCAACCTGGGATAGAGGTTTTTTTGTGAGCAGAATGGAGGGTTTTCTAAAGCCTCGTACACACGATCAGATTTTCCGATGGGAAAAGTGTGATGACAGGCTGTTGTTGGAAAATCCGACCATTTGTATGCTCCATCGGACAATTGTTGTCGGATCCATTGGACAAATGTGGGATAGCATGCTTTCAAATTGTCTGCCAACAATTGTCCGTTGTCGGATTTTCCGATCGCGTGTACACAAATCCGTCGGCCAAAACTCCAAAGTACAAACACGCATGCTCAGAAGCAATGCTCACCATAACACAACATTAGCAGAAGTTGCCCAAAGGGTGGCGCTAAAGAGCTGAAAAAACACGTAGTTTTGTGTTTGTTGGCCGTCAATTCTTTGCCGTTTGTATGCAATACAAGTTCACGGCCAACGCCCTTTGGACAAAAGTCCTTCGCTTTGTCTGATGAAAATCCGATCATATGTACGAGACTTAAGAGCAAGGACCTTTGCTGATAGTTTTTCTCCCTAAAGCCTCGTACACACACAGTTCGATTGCTGGAAGGGGATTGTCTGTTGACAGACTGTTGTCTTAATTCTTACCGTTAGTATGCTCCTTTAGACAATTGTTTTCCAATTTTTGGATGTTGGATGACAGGCTAGTAAGTTTTCAGTGGACAACGGCTCCACGTCTGATTTTTGTATGGTCAGTACACAAGTCCGTCACACAAGTTGAAAGTACAAACACACATGCTCGGAATCAATGCTCACCAAACACAAAATTAACAGAAGGGGCCCAAAGGGTGGCGCTCAAGAGCTGAAATTCCTCGCAGTACGTCACTATGTTCGTGTTTGTGGCACGACAATTTGTGTACCGTTAGTATGCAAGACAAGATCCTAGTACACACCCTTTTGACAAAGATCAGACGCTCGGTTGTCCAACAATCGTACCGTGTGTACGGGGGCTTAACTGAGGGTAGTTTTCTTTTTATTTAAAACATATTAGCTCTTGATTAACAAGCTCATATACATGTTATTGGTGCATTACCGAAGAAAGGAATTGATCTGATGAAGTTTTAAATTACTTAATTTGATGACAATTGACACCTTTAAGGCCAGCTAGTGCACACGATCAGAAAATCTAAAAATACAGCTTTTAAAGTGATCTATGATAATCTGATGGTTAGTGTACAGCTTTCGTCCAAAAAAAAAATAAGAAAAGGACAAACTAATTTTTTTCTCATACGATACATGATTGTACGATTTTTGTTTAATCAGTACTGCTTTAGTTCGAAAATACAATACAAATACACAACACATGACATCACTTCCGAATTTCTTTCTGTCGTATTAGGCCCCATGCACACGAGACGCAGGTGCAAACTCTGCTGAACACACGTTTTTAAACGCTGAAACCGGCGTTTAAAAACGCGCGCTTTGCCGCGTTTGTGGCCGCGTTTAGTGGCGTTTTACCGCATTTGCGTTTATAAGCGTTTCATCATAAGACCCTCCCTAAGCTCAAAAAAACAGTACATTTTAACCATTTCAGCCAGTTTGTGAGACCAGAGTGAGTAGCAGCAGCCGAGAGAGCAGCAGTGTACTTGTATTTAGCGTATCAATTGCCACATCACCTGCCACAAGTTGTGGATTGTCCACTTGCCACGTCACCTGCCACGTCACCTGGCCACGTTACCTGCCACGTCACCTAGCCACGTCACCTGCCACAAGTTGTGGATTGTCCACTTGCCACGTCACCTGGCCACGTTACCTGCCACGTCACCTGACCACATTACCTGCCACGTCACCTGGCCACGTCACCTGCCACAAGTTGTGGATTGTCCACTTGCCACGTCACCTGCCACATCACCTGGCCACATCACCTGGCCACGTTACCTGGCCACGTTACCTGGCCACGTTACCTGGCCACGTTACCTGGCCACGTCACTTGCCACAAGTTGTGAATTGTCCACTTGCCACGTCACCTGGCCACGTCACCTGCCACAAGTTGTGGATTGTCCACTTGTCACGTCACCTGGCCACGTCACCTGGCCATGTTACCTTCCACGTCACCTGGCCACGTTACCTGCCACGTCACCTGGCCATGTCACTTGCCACAAGTTGTGAATTGTCCACTTGCCACGTCACCTGCCACAAGTTGTGAATTGTCCACTTGCCACGTCACCTGCCATGTCACCTGGCCACGTCACCTGCCACAAGTTGTGGATTGTCCACTTGCCACGTCACCTGGCCACGTTACCTGCCATGTGACCTGGCCACGTTACCTGCCACGTCACCTGGCCACGTCACTTGCCACAAGTTGGGAATCATCCACTTGCCACGTCACCTGCCACAAGTTGTGGATTGTCCACTTGCCACGTCACCTGGCCACATCACCTGGCCATGTTACCTTCCACGTCACCTGGCCATGTTACCTTCCACGTCACCTGGCCACGTTACTTGCCACAAGTTGTGAATTGTCCACTTGCCACGTCACCTGCCACGTCACATGCCACGTCACCTGGCCATGTCACCTGGCACAAGTTGTGGATTGTCCACTGGCCACCTCACCTGGCCACGTCACCTGCCACAATTTGTGGATTGTCCACTTGCCACAAGTTGTGGATTGTCCACTGGACACGTCACCTGGCCACGTCACCTGCCACAATTTGTGGATTGTCCACTTGCCACAAGTTGTGGATTGTCCACTGGCCACGTCACCTGCCACGTCACCTGCCACGAGTTGTGGATTGTCCACTGGCCACGTCACCTGGCCACGTCACCTGCCACAAGTTGTGGATTGTCCACTGGCCACGTCACCTGCCACGTCACCTGCCACAAGTTGTGGATTGTCCACTGGCCACGTCACCTGGCCACGTCACCTGGCCACGTCACCTGCCACAAGTTGTGGATTGTCCACTTGCCATGTCACCTGCCACAAGTTGTGGATTGTCCACTGGCCACGTCACCTGGCCACGTCACCTGGCCACGTCACCTGCCACAAGTTGTGGATTGTCCACTTGCCATGTCACCTGCCACAAGTTGTGGATTGTCTACTGGCCACGTATCCTGCCACAAGTTGTGGATTGTCCACTGGCCACGTCACCTGGCACAAGTTGTTGATTGTCCACTTGCCATGTTACCTGCCACAAGTTGTGGATTGTCCACAATGCAATGCAAGCAATTACAGTTTTCTTTTATATTTTTTAATAGTTTTTTATCATTTGCCATCATTTTTGAGATTTCTAATGTTAAAAAATAGGTCACCTTTAAAAACGCTTATAAACGCAAACGCGGCAAAACCCCGGTACCGCGTTTAGCCGCGTTTAGCGTCTGAAACGTGGAAAACTTTTGCGTCTGAACCCATTTTTTTGCTTCTGGAAAAACGAGGTTAAACGCAACTGCTTGTAAACGCCAAAAAACGAGAGTGTGTGCATGGACACATAGGATAACATTGAATGGGTTCAGGGGCAGTTGAAAAAAGTGTCCAACTGCCTCTGAACGCGCGTTTAACAGCAAATAACAGCGTCTCGTGTGCATGGGGCCTTAAAGTTTTTGTACTTTAGTTAACTCTTTATTTTCAATTAAAATCCCTACTTTGGTTGGTTTATCTTATCTTGGGTTGTAAATAGAAAGGCAATCACTTAACAACAATAATAAGAGATGAAATATGATTATTGTTAGCAATACGAGGGCTGGTTGCATCATTGTATAGTATGAGTTCTTGCACATGGGTGCCTGAGCCCATTTAACATAACTTTTGGCCTTTCCCCCCTCCTTGTCCTGGCTGGCCAGATGCTGTGTACAGCTCCCCATATACATGAATGGCTGTGCTTAGAGGTACACTGGGTATACAGCAGTACATGAACTCTAGCATATGGACAAATGCAAATGTAGCGGGTGGTCATATTTAGGGGAGGCATCTGAGTGGTACCAGGCTCAGATGCAACAATTGTTAGGATTCCTGGACCAATTTATGCCAGTGGAGGATATCAACAGTGTCCAGTTCCCTGCGGCCTATAGGTGGTGCTGTTGCCATAGGCCCGGGGTTGAACCGCTATTGGAGGGCTGCTCCCTTTGTGTCCTCTCGTGGCAGTAGTACAGCGGGGCGGGGAACCTGCTGTGCATGCTGGGAGAGGGTATAAAGGGGCAGACATCTTCCGCTCGGGGTTCCACTTCCAGGCACCTTCAGCCTGGGGGTAAGTGATGGTGGTCTCCGGGTGCCCTAGGCCCGGGGACGGAGTTGCGGTTCCACCCCAGACACCTTCGGTCTGGGGTGAGGTACTCTCTGGAGGCCTGGGGCCCAGTACCTTCGACTGGGTCCCGCAAGGGATCGAGGGCTCCTAGGGTGTCCCCCGGTGTGGACGCCCAAATCTGGGACGAGGAGGCCAGGGAGGTGACTCTTCTGAAGTTCCAGTGCAGCATTTGCATTGTGATGGCGGGGCCTCTGGTAACTGTCCGGATGGATGTCCTTTCCCTGACAGGGGCCATTGCTTATAGAAGGTAGTCCACGTTCTCATGGTCTGTGGCAGGGACCCATTGTGAATCAGGTCGGTGGCAGAGACCCAACAACCAGGTCTGTGGCAGACGCCTTATTCATCTGGTCTGTGGCAGGGACCCCCTCACAGTCGGTTCAGCGACTGTGCGCCAAGCCTGTTCGCGCTATAAAGGAACAGGAGAAAAACCAAGTTCAAGTTTGTGCCTGGACCTCCTTCCCACTTTGTCTGAACTGTTCTGTGTCTGACCAGTCGCTCTCAAAGGACTATTTATTGCTCTGAAGAATAAATAAGTGTTGGACTTTCAGTGGTGTGGAACTTGACTTTCTAGGAGCAAAAAGGGTCCTACCTCCACCTGCGTGGAGGGTGGGAGTCATCCTCGAGGGAAGTTTTGACTCTGGACAGGGACACAGGCCCGAAGGTAAAAAAAAGCAATAGCTCACACCTCTGCACGAGCTGATGGTGCGCCACACTCTCCTCCCTGGTCCCCTAGACGAGAGCCATTGACCGAGAAGAGTAAGAGGGAGTGAGAGGTGAGGTCGCTACACAAACAAAAAAAGTTATTTTTTGCATATGCCTCACGCTATACGTGTTAAGATATCACTAGCATAAGCCCAGAGTACAGTTGTTTATAGCCATTTGTGCCAATGGGAGGCTGTATACAGCACTTTGACTTTCTGGGTGGAGGAAAGACACTGTAATTTACATTGAACAGGCTCAGGCACCCATGTGCAAGGGCCTATTAGTCCAGATATGGATGGCTTTAGCATGTATGATGTGTAGGTGTGGAAGGATGGAACCACACTATGGCAGGCCCGGACTGGCCATAGGGCAGACCGGGCATATGCCCGGAGGGCCGCAGCGGCTCCCCCAGTGCACTCTCAGCTGCGAGTCGGAGCCGCACTCGAGTGACAGCGACACCCGTCAGCACATCAGGGGGCCGGACCCACAATGATCCCCTTCTCTCTGGCAAGGTGGCCGCGGCACTGATGATCTGATCAGTCTTGGCTCGGCTGTCTCACACAGCCGAGCAGAGTGAAGCCGCCTCCCCCTTTTCCTTTATGTCCACACAGGGGGAGGGGACCCAACATGCAGTCCCGCGCTGATCTGAGGTACATTATGGGTCTGAAGGGGGGGTCTGTATTGTAGGGGGGTTCTGTATTGTAGGGGGGGATGGTTCTGTATTGTAGGGGTGGTCTGAAATGTAGGGGGTTCTGTATTGAAGGGGGGTCTGTAATGTAGGGGGTTCTGTAATGTAGGGGGAGGGTCTGAAATGTAGGGGGGTTCTGTATTGTAGGGGGGTCTGAAATGTAGGAGGGTTTTGTATTGTAGGGGGTCTGTAATGTAGGGGAGGTTCTGTATTGTAGAGGGGTCTGAAATGTAGGTGGGTTCTGTATTGTAGGGGGGGTCTGTATGGTAGGGGGGTCTGTAATGTAGGGGGGTTCTGTATTGTAGGGGGGGTCTGTACTGTAGGAGGGTCTGTAATGTAGGGGGGTTATGTATTATAGGGGGGTCTGAAATGTAGGGGGTATCTGTATTGTAAGGGGGGTCTGAAATGTAGGGGGGTTCTGTATTGTAGGGGGGTCTGTAATGTAGGGGGGGTCTGAAATGTAAGGGGGTACTGTATTTTAGGGGGGCCTGAAATGTAGGGGGTCTGTATTGTAGGGGGGTCTGTATTGTAGGGGGGTCTGTAATGTAGGGGGGTCTGTATTGTAGGGGGGTTATGTATTGTAGGGGGGTCTGTATTGTAGAGGGGGGTCTGTAACGTAGGGAGGTCTGTATTATAGGGGGTCTGTAATGTAGGGGGGTCTGTACTGTAGGGAGGGGGTCTGTATTGTAGGGGGGTCTGTAATGTAGGGGGTCTGTAATGTAGGGGGGTCTGTATTGTAGAGGGGGGCTGTATTGTAGAGGGGGACTGTAATGTAGGGAGGTCTGTATTATAGGGGGTCTGTAATGTAGGGGGGTCTGTACTGTAGGGAGGGGGTCTGTATTGTAGGGGGGGTCTGTAATGTAGGGGGTCTGTAATGTAGGGGGGTCTGTATTGTAGAGGGGGACTGTAATGTAGGGGGGTCTGTATTGTAGAGGGGGTCAGTAATGAAGGGGGTCTGTACTGTAGGGAGGGGATCTGTACTATAGGGAGGGTGTCTGCACTGTAGGGAGGGGGTCTGTACTGTAGGGAGGTCTGTGTAACATGCAGGGGGTCCAGAACTGTTAGGGGGTGTCTGTGTAACAAACTGTGGGGGGCTGTGTAATGTAAAGGGGTCCAGAGGTGCGGTGCTATGTAATGTAAAGGGGTCCAGAGGTGCAGGGTGCTGTGTAATGTAAAAGGGTCCAGAGGTGCAAGGTGCTGTGTAATGTAAAGGGGTCCAGAGGTGCAGGGTGCTGTGTAATGTAAAGGGGTCCAGAGGTGCAGGGTGCTGTGTAATGTAAAGGGGCCCAGAGGTGCAGGGTGCTGTGTAATGTAAAGGGGTCCAGGGTGCTGTGTAATTTAAAGGGGTCCAGAGGTGCAAGGTGCTGTGTAATGTAAAGGGGTCCAGAGGTGCAGGGTGCTGTGTAATGTAAAGGGGTCCAGAGGTACAAGGTGCTGGAACCCCACAGCCCATCATTAACCGCCCCCGCAAAGCGCCGCCGCCGCACCCCTCCCCACCCCCACCCCCCCCCTGGGCTGCTCAGTCTAAAATGCCCGGGCCTATTTTTTGTCCCAGTTCGGGCCTGCACTATGGTAAGGGACACAGTCATCAACACTCATGGAAGTGTTATATGCTGAAGATGCTGATAGGGGCTGCAGGGCCTGGAATAGAGGGAAGGTAGGAAACCAGGTCCACCACAGAGGAGAGTATAATACTTCTGTTGCAGGAGCTTTTCATCAGTATTTTTTGTTAACCAGACAAGGTTGTTCGTAACCGCTTGCCGCCCGCCCACCGTCAAATGATAGAGGGACGGTGTGGCTCTTATTCTAGGAGGACGTCATATGATGGTGCCCAGGAACGGCGGCTATTGCGCATGTTGCTAGAACATGGTACGACCCCGATCTCTGTAAAGAGCCACGGCGCCAACTCTTTAACCATGTGACCGGCAGTGTCCAATCACAGCCGGTCACATGTAAATACGGAAGTGCCAAAAATCATCTCTCCTCTCCTCACACTAACAGAGTGTGTGGTGAGGAGTGCTGATCAGCAGCATCTCCTCGCAGAGGAGACCTGGGCAGGTAATCAGGTCACTGATCATCAGTGCCCTAATTACAGGAAAGCCCCAACAGTGCTACCAATCAGTACCCATTAGTTCCACCAATCAGTGCCCATAAGTGCCACCAATCGGTGATGCCAGTCAGTGCCTCTCATCAGTGCCTCCCATTAGTTCTGCCCATCAGCACTGGCCTCCCATCAGAGCCCTTTAGTACTGCCCATCCATGCCACTTATCACTGCCGCCTATCAGTGCCCACCAGTGCCGCATATCAGTGCCCATTAGTGTGGCATATTAATGCCTCCTCATCAGTGCCACCTAATCAGTGCCCAAAAGTGCCACTTCATCAGTGCCCATAAGTGGCACCTCATCAGTGCAGCCTCATCAGCGCACATCAGTGAAGGAGAAAATATACCTATTTACAAAATTTACTGACAGAATTTTTTTTTTTAGGGTACAGTGTTGCATGACCGCGCAATTGTCATTCAAAGTGTAACAGCACTGAAAGCTATAAAATGGCCTGGGCGGGAAGGGGGTGAAAGTGCCGGTATTGAGGTGGTTAAAATGCATATTCAGCTACTTGTTTGGAACTTTACTTTGACTACTACAGACCATCATATTTATTCAATTCCTAGTTGTTAAAAAACGCACTAAAGATACATTTTAATAAATGTCTTTACAGCACTTTTCACCTTTAATTTTTTTTTCTGCTGCTGCTACTAGGGAAAAAAATTAAAATCCGTGTACCGCCACCTCTCTTGGACTGGAAGACTGTAAACGAGAAGATGCCCTGGAACATCGTCATCCTGCTGGGAGGAGGCTTTGCTCTAGCTAAGGGCAGTGAGGTAAGACATAGTTTTGTCTTAAAGTGTAAATACCACACAACAATTGTTAATATATCTGTAGCGACCTCACCCCTCTCACCCCTTCTCATTATCGGCTTGTCTGTCTTTGTCTAGGGGTGTTAGTACCAGGGGGAGGGATGAGATACACCACGGCCCATGTCCTCCATAGTGAAGAGGTGAAGGCCAGAAAGAACGGGCTTTGTGTAGGTGTCCTAGAGTCAAATTCTTTCCTCCGTCTTTGACTCCCCCTTTGCTCCTAGTAACCACACACTGAATAGGTCCAACACAGTTTTATTCTTCTCAGCAAATAAACGTACAGCACAGTCAAGTTGGGACCTTTGCAACAGTTCAGTATTAATGGGAGTAGGTCGAGGCACAATCCTTTAAAGTATCGCTAACCACTGTGGTGTCACCAATGGCGAATAGTCACTGCCACTGACTATATGAGGTAGAACGTGAATTACCTTTGCTAGCACAGCCCCTGTCAGGGTAAGGATATCCGTCCAAGGGAGTCACCGGAGGCCTCTCTGTCACCAGCAATGCTGCGCCGGACTCTCCAGAGAAGTTCCGCTCACCAGTCTCCTCGACCTCAGACACGGGCACCCAAGGAGTTAGGGCCCCCTCGGATTCCTCCACCCTCGCCGAACTCAGTCGAAGGTACTGAGCCCCAGGTATCCGCCATAGTACCTCACCCCAGGCTAAAGGTGCCTGAGATGGACTCCATCTCCCGCTCCGGCCAGGTCAAGGGCACCTGGGCCCGGAACACCGAAACGCCGGCACCCAGGCTGAGGGTGCCTGAGTGCGGCCGCGTCCTCTGACTCCGAACTCTGAACCCCGTGGTAAGGGCGTCCGCCCCTTTTATCCCCTCTCCCTTTGCGTCACAGCGGGTTCCCTGCCCCGTCGTACCAGTGCCAGGGGAGGACAAAAAGGCACAGTTTTGCGGTGTGGGTTCAACTCCGGCCAGGGCGACAATGCCACCTACAGGCCGCAGGGAACCTCACACCACCAGAGTCCTCCAAGAACCATAAAAGGGTCTCGGATTCCCTAGCAATCAGTGCATCTGGGTTAGACTACCACCCAGATGCTTCCCTTAAATTCAAATACCCGCTACATATCATAGAAAAAAATACTTTGGAATAGAGAGTCTGTTCTGTCACTTACCCAGTCATGAACTTGCCAGTAAAATACATATAAAAGAATTATGAAATGCCTTTCTTGGAGAGTTTTAGGAAAGGCTGTATGATTTCATGCCACATAGGTAATATACTTCCAGATAATATAATCACCCAGCTTCATATCAAACATGCTTAGAATGAGACAGAGATGGGCTACTCTTATGGTAAACTAAAACTTAACTTAAAACTACTATCTTGCTGTTAGATTTTAACATGTTAGAATAAAGAGCCTATTTGTTTTTTCTCATCTAGGATTCTGGGTTGTCGAGCTGGCTTGGAGAAAAGCTCACTCCATTGCAGAGTATTCCCCCAGCTGCTATTGCTCTAGTCTTGTGTCTGCTAATTGCTACATTCACAGAATGTACCAGTAATGTAGCGACAACTACACTTTTCCTACCAATCCTGGCATCCATGGTAAGAAACAAAGTCAAATATTTAATGACCGACATATGTTTCATGATCATTGGGACATGCGTGTTAGCAAGGTGCGGTGTGGTGTGGTGGGAAGTAAACACACAGAGTCCAAGTTTGGCAATAGTGTTATATTATAGAAAGGTCCAGCACAACCCAACAAGGCCTGGCAGGTAGGCACGCCTGCCTGGAGCCACTTCTGAACTATAACTGGGTCTGTAGACATGGAAGATGCCGACAGCATCTACAATGAGGAGGCCTTCCTGAAGCGAGGTAAACATAGACCCTGCACTGTCTCTCCTCCTCCTGAACCTCTCCCTTTCTCCAAGGACTGACAGGGAACCTGTCTCTACACTAACCACTCACAAAAAGTGCACCAAATCAGGGAGCTGGAGTCTTAAATAGACTCTGCATGACCCAAGATGTCCGCTGAAGTCTTGTGGGGGCAACATTCAAGTGGACAACTGTCTCTCTGTGAATGCAGGACATCAAAGAGCAACCAAGTTCTGCAGAACGTTCTACCCCTTTTGCATTTCAGCTTCAGTTGAGTGCCACCTAAAGTGGGGAGTACAGACTGCAACCTGCCTACGTGCAGTTTCCTTTTATTTACTTCAAAATAATGTATGCAGTAGTATTTTCCAAAAATGTGTCTGCCATAGAGTAGATAACCAGTTAAGGACCACTCTATAGCAGATTTACTGCTACAGGGCAGCCCTCCTGTGCAGAATCACATATATATATAGTTACATAGTTACATACAGGGCCGTCTTTAGGGCAGGGCAAAAGGGGCAGCTGCCCTGGGCCCTGTCATTATTGTGGGGCCCAAAGCAGCTGTCTCATACTTGCTAACTATCCCAGTTTAAAGTCCCTTGAGGTTTTAGTCCCGTGCTGTGTCCTGATATCTCAGTGTGAATTTATGTTACTAATGCTGTCCTGCTCTCCCCTATTGTTTACAGGTGACTCACCTGCAGACCCTATGTTTACATGGAAATACCGACATTGATATGTAAATAGTGATGGCATTTATATGTAAATAGCGGCCGACCAGCAGCATTTATATTTAAATAGAGGTGGTATTCATATGTAGTTAGGAGGCAGCTTTCTTATGTATTTCCTTCCCCCCTGAGGTCATATCCACCATTGCCTATACTGAATGCTGCCCACTGGGGAGATAAAGGGGCATGCTTGAAAGTCCTGCCTACAACTGTGGTCATTAAGCCTACCATCAGCCTGTTCTGCAAAGGTAAGCAAATTAGTGGGGGGGAGGGTAGTGTGGGGTGAGCAGAGGTAGGCAGAGAAGGAATTACATAGGCGCAGAGGAGTCAGGTAGAGTTAAAGTGGAGTGGAGAGGATGGGGAAGGTTTGGGGAGCAGAGGTTAGCAGGGGTTTTAGGATGCAAAGGTGTACTGACAGGGTGGATAAAGATGTAGGTCACGTGTAGGGAAGCCCATTAATTTCAATGGGCTGCTCTATGCGCTACAATTCCAGAAGAAAGTCCCAAACCCTTTTTCAAAATCACACGGTGCCAAGGCACATGCCAGCAGATCATTATGAATTAATGGCACTGCTGTATATCTGCTAAAGGGCAGCACGTTTCTGTGGTGTCAGAAAAGCAATTTTGCATGCATTCCCGACACACACAAATTTGAACGCAGTCTAAATGTCTTGGTAGTCAGTAAAAAAAAAAATCATCATTGTCATTGATCACATCCCCCCCCCCAGCACCGCCACTGATCCCAGGAGTTCTAGGATCCCTAGGAGTTTTCTGTCTATTAATAGGTCCACTCACCTCCACAGTCCATGGTGTGCAGGTAATGAGGAGATGATGTGCAGTAACCTCTAGCAACCAATCAGTGAGCAGTATTGTTGTACAGTATTCTCTAGCAACCAATCAACAAGCAGAAATCATGTGCTGTAACCTCTAGAAACTAATCCTTGAGCGGTAATGATACACTGTAACCTCTGGCAACCAATCGCTATCGCTGCCTGATCTGATTCGATAAACTGATTTTGAGTTGCTATTTATTGTATGTCTCAGAGCAGGTGGAGAGTAAAACTGCATGGAGGGAGGGCCCAAATTTGTTTTTGCCCAGGGTCCAATCAATATTAAAGATGGCCCTGGTTACATAGTAGGTGAGGTTGAAAAAAAGACACAAGTCCAACCTATGTGTGTGATTATATGTCAGTAGTACTGAGATTTTCTGAGAGACATAACTGAAGGCAACTCGGTTTGTCTCTTCTTATGCAGCACTTATACAGTATTTTTAGGTTTTTCGTTTTGGAGTGGAGGACTAGCTCACTTTAACTGTTGAAATAAGCTATCAGACACACTGATATTGTTTTCAATAGGTCAGAACAAACTTAGGTGAGCTATTTACTTATTTACAGTATGTATAAACTACACATTGATAGGGTGTATTACATTACATGGATCCACTTACATTAAGCCAACCTGTTTTACATGTGTGTATATAAGTAAAAATGCAAAGGATGTAATTCAAATTGGTTGTTAGCAGAAAGTGGATTATGATGGTATGTAAACCACTGATAATCCCATTTCTATTTTCTCCTCTGTCCCAGTGGATTGCACTCATATCTATATAGCTGATATATATAACTATGCAGACAGACATCTTGATAGCATAAAATGTCACCAGTCTTAATTTTGGACTTACCCAAGCAAAGGAGGAAGGGCTTACCTGGAGGGGGATGGGGGGAGCTAGATCAAAAGGTAGTTGTAGACATTAGTTTTCATGGATTATCAAAATGTAGACATTATTTGAGACCAACTAGCCTGTATTTGGCAGATCAGGAAAGGACATTCAACCAAGTTGAGAAATCCAAGGGTAATAGGTCAAATAGAGCCTAATAAAAAATCCTTTAGGAGGCCAAAGTCTTTATTGTTAAACTGGTTACAATACGCAGAGCAAGGGACAGCCAACATGTTTTGGGGGCCACTGTCAGGAACCATGAATCAGACTGAGACAGAAATGCAGTAAAACTCACACCTTTTAATGTAATAGTAAAATTGGAACGGAGCAGTAAACGTAGTCAAAACATAGCCAGGGATTGGAAGCCAAAGTGGGTAATCAGACAAGCCAGTAATCAGAAAACCAGGGATCAGCGTAGTTGGAGGCAAAAGAACAGGGTCAGGAACCAGAAGGAACATCAACTGAGCAAAGTCTTTCACAGAAACACAGTGGATAAACTCCAGATATGTTGACCAGGCAAAGGCAGGGAAGGAATGAACAAGGCAGTATAAATAGCCAGAAGAAGGGGCTGGCTGTAGGCGGGACTGACAAGCAGATAATGATAACCAGGTGAGCCACTGAGGAATCAATAAGTGCTGACAATTATCCAACAGCTAAGCAGCCTGAGTGCAGAGAAGAGAGCTGCTAAGAACCCAGCTCTGACAGTCACACAACCAACCTTCATCAGAGCTAAAAAAAAATGGCAAAATGATAAATAGCCTTAAAAGTTCTCCTAACCAGACTGATCTGCAGGTAGAGGATATCACAAACAACAGTCAGTGTTTTTGTTCACAATAAGCCCTTGTTCACATTGAATGCAGCATTGGTGTGACAGACCCAACCAGGACAGGGACTTTTGCCTACTGACTATGTGCCCTGGCTTTTGAGAGGGCTCTATTCTTGGAAGGTGTGTGCCTGGGGGAGCCTTGGAGTGGTCTTGCTTCAGATTCAAATCCATGTCTCCCCAAAATACACAGACTCTGGGAAGTGGAGGACCCAGATACATATTTGGGGCTTCTATGCCCAAACCAGCAATGACTGTTTAGACTGATACTCAGAGCAGATGTTGATGTAGTCAAATCGGAACAACATGATACTGGGGTCTCCTGCTATAATCTGTTTAGTGTCTTTGCCCCATTGTGTGCCTCCTAGGTGTGAATTATCATTGTTAATCGAGTCACCTATTGTTTCTGTCTGTCTTACTCATCTCTTGAAGTTGTGATTAATATTGTGTCCACGTTGCCTTGTTATTCAACCATTGTGGGATGTTTATGTGTTTATGCTTATGATAATGTGTAATGTACTTGGTGTATTCAGGGTTGTGTGTTTGGTGCCGAACGGTCTGGGTACCTAGGCTTGTTTAAGTGACTAGTTGTTTAATTAGCTCTGAGGAAGGGGGTGAGCCCCCAAAATGCATTAGCTGTACCCCGTGTTCTGTGCATGTTCATGTACTGTGTTTATGGCTATTGTCAGTTGCATTTTGTGAGTACCCACTTTTATACAAAAATTTCTTATTATTAAATTATCCCAGGTAATGCACTAGGTGTGCGCGCCCTCCATTTCTATTTTTCTTATTGTTATAAATTCTGTATAGAGCCCTACAGAACAGATAGACAGTGCGCAGTCCACATGGCTTTGCTGCTTCATGGACTCTGTATAGGCCAGTCAAGTTCCTCCACCCCAAACTCGCTCATCCATGTCTTTATGGTTCCTTGTTTGTTCACTGGTGTGCAGTCATGTTGAAACAGGAAGGGGCCATCCCCAAACTGTTCCCACAAAGTTGGGAGCATGAAATTGTCCAAAATGTCTTGGTATGCTGACGCCTTAAGAGTTCCCTTAGCTCGAACTAAGGGGCTAAGCCCAATCCTTGAAAAACAACCCCACACCATAATCCCCCCTCCACCAAATGATTTGGACCAGTGAACAAAGCAAGGTCCATAAAGACATGGATGAGCGAATTTGGGGTGCAAAAACTTGACTGGCCTGCACACAGTCCTGACCTCAACCCGATAGAACACCTTTGGGATGAATTATAGCGGAGACTGTGAGCCAGGCCTTCTCGCCCACATCAGTGCCTGACCTCACAAATGCGCTTCTGAAAAAAATGGTCAAACATTCCAATAGACACATTCCTAAAGCTTGTTGACAGCCTTCCCAGAAGAGCTGAAGCTGTTATAGCTGCAAAGTGTGGGCCAACTCAATATCGAATCCTACGTACTAAGACTGGGATGCCATTAAAGTTCATGTGCGTGTAAAGGCAGGTGTCCCAATACTTTTGGTAATATAGTGTATAAGTAAGTTCAATATATAAATAAAACCCATAAAAGCGAAAATAATTTGGTAATATTCCCAAAAACATTCCCAAGAGAAGGGTAAGGACAAGTGCAAAGAGAGAAGTGACTTCCCAGATCATCCAGTGGAACAGACAATCAGTGAGGGTGGCTGCTTACCAAGAGAAGTTGGCCTCCCAATGATTGGAGAGCCAAATAGTGCCTCATAGGGATGAGCTTCGTGTTCGAGTCGAACATACGTTCGACTCGAACATCGGCTGTTCGATCGTTCGACGAAGATCGAACGATTTGGGCCGTTCGCGCCAAATTCGAGTGACGCGAACGGCCCACAATGCACTACGCCATCGCAGTGTCATCCAGGCGCTGTGATTGGCCAAGCATGCACTGTGACCCCGCATGCTTGGCCAATCACAGCGCCGGCAGCGAGGAGAGCAATGATTGGCCACAGGCAGGATGCCTGTGGCCAATTATTGCTGAGGGTGTTTAGTACACGCCCCACACTATAAAAGGCCGCCAGCACGGCGGCCTAGTGTAGTGTGTTCCGGAGCAGGGATAGAGCAGCATAGGCAGGGACAGTGACTGTTATTTCTTTCTTGCTTAACCTGGATTCCTTTAGTTTAGGGAAAGAGAAGGATAGGTAGGGAGAGTGTCAGTGTGTTTTGTGCTTGTGCTATAGTGTGCTTAAAAAAAACATTTATTCTAGGGACAGAAAACTGTAGGTAGGGACAGTGTCAGTTTCTTTCACTCTGCAAGTCCTTGTTTCCAGGGACCTGGAAGGACAGTGAGTGAATTGTCCTTGTGCTATATTGTGCTTAAAAAAACATTTATTCTAGGGACAGAAAACTGTAGGTAGGGAGAGTGTCAGTTTCTTTCACTCTGCAAGTCCTTGTTTCCAGGGACCTGGAAGGACAGTGAGTGAATTGTCCTTGTGCTATATTGTGCTTAAAAAAAAATTTTTTTCTAGGGACAGAAAACTGTAGGTAGGGAGAGTGTCAGTTTATTTCACTCTGCAAGTCCTTGTTTCCAGGGACCTGTAAGGACAGTGAGTGAATTGTCCTTGTGCTATATTGTGATTAAAAAAAACATTTTTTCTAGGGACAGAAAACTGTAGGTAGGGAGAGTGTTTTTTTTCTTTCACTCTGCAAGTCCTTGTTTCCAGGGACCTGGAAGGACAGTGAGTGAATTGTCCTTGTGCTATATTGTGCTTAAAAAAAACATTTATTCTAGGGACAGAAAACTGTAGGTAGGGAGAGTGTCAGTTTATTTCACTCTGCAAGTCCTTGTTTCCAGGGACCTGTAAGGACAGTGAGTGAATTGTCCTTGTGCTATATTGTGATTAAAAAAAACATTTTTTCTAGGGACAGAAAACTGTAGGTAGGGAGAGTGTTTTTTTTCTTTCACTCTGCAAGTCCTTGTTTCCAGGGACCTGTAAGGACAGTGAGTGAATTGTCCTTGTGCTATATTGTGCTTAAAAAAAACATTTATTCTAGGGACAGAAAACTGTAGGTAGGGAGAGTGTCAGTTTATTTCACTCTGCAAGTCCTTGTTTCCAGGGACCTGTAAGGACAGTGAGTGAATTGTCCTTGTGCTATATTGTGCTTAAAAAAAACATTTATTCTAGGGACAGAAAACTGTAGGTAGGGAGAGTGTCAGTTTATTTCACTCTGCAAGTCCTTGTTTCCAGGGACCTGTAAGGACAGTGAGTGAATTGTCCTTGTGCTATATTGTGATTAAAAAAAACATTTTTTCTAGGGACAGAAAACTGTAGGTAGGGAGAGTGTTTTTTTTCTTTCACTCTGCAAGTCCTTGTTTCCAGGGACCTGTAAGGACAGTGAGTGAATTGTCCTTGTGCTATATTGTGCTTAAAAAAAACATTTATTCTAGGGACAGAAAACTGTAGGTAGGGAGAGTGTCAGTTTATTTCACTCTGCAAGTCCTTGTTTCCAGGGACCTGTAAGGACAGTGAGTGAATTGTCCTTGTGCTATATTGTGATTAAAAAAAACATTTTTTCTAGGGACAGAAAACTGTAGGTAGGGAGAGTGTTTTTTTTCTTTCACTCTGCAAGTCCTTGTTTCCAGGGACCTGTAAGGACAGTGAGTGAATTGTCCTTGTGCTATATTGTGATTAAAAAAAACATTTTTTCTAGGGACAGAAAACTGTAGGTAGGGAGAGTGTTTTTTTTCTTTCACTCTGCAAGTCCTTGTTTCCAGGGACCTGTAAGGACAGTGAGTGAATTGTCCTTGTGCTATATTGTGATTAAAAAAAACATTTTTTCTAGGGACAGAAAACTGTAGGTAGGGAGAGTTTTTTTTTCTTTCACTCTGCAAGTCCTTGTTTCCAGGGACCTGTAAGGACAGTGAGTGAATTGTCCTTGTGCTATATTGTGCTTAAAAAAAACATTTATTCTAGGGACAGAAAACTGTAGGTAGGGAGAGTGTCAGTTTATTTCACTCTGCAAGTCCTTGTTTCCAGGGACCTGTAAGGACAGTGAGTGAATTGTCCTTGTGCTATATTGTGCTTAAAAAAAACATTTATTCTAGGGACAGAAAACTGTAGGTAGGGAGAGTGTCAGTTTATTTCACTCTGCAAGTCCTTGTTTCCAGGGACCTGTAAGGACAGTGAGTGAATTGTCCTTGTGCTATATTGTGCTTAAAAAAAACATTTATTCTAGGGACAGAAAACTGTAGGTAGGGAGAGTGTCAGTTTATTTCACTCTGCAAGTCCTTGTTTCCAGGGACCTGTAAGGACAGTGAGTGAATTGTCCTTGTGCTATATTGTGATTAAAAAAAACATTTTTTCTAGGGACAGAAAACTGTAGGTAGGGAGAGTGTTTTTTTTCTTTCACTCTGCAAGTCCTTGTTTCCAGGGACCTGTAAGGACAGTGAGTGAATTGTCCTTGTGCTATATTGTGCTTAAAAAAAACATTTATTCTAGGGACAGAAAACTGTAGGTAGGGAGAGTGTTTATTTTCTTTCACTCTGCAAGTCCTTGTTTCCAGGGACCTGTAAGGACAGTGAGTGAATTGTCCTTGTGCTATATTGTGATTAAAAAAAACATTTATTCTAGGGACAGAAAACTGTAGGTAGGGAGAGTGTCAGTTTATTTCACTCTGCAAGTCCTTGTTTCCAGGGACCTGTAAGGACAGTGAGTGAATTGTTCTTGTGCTATATTGTGATTAAAAAAAACATTTTTTCTAGGGACAGAAAACTGTAGGTAGGGAGAGTGTCAGTTTATTTCACTCTGCAAGTCCTTGTTTCCAGGGACCTGTAAGGACAGTGAGTGAATTGTTCTTGTGCTATATTGTGATTAAAAAAAACATTTTTTCTAGGGACAGAAAACTGTAGGTAGGGAGAGTGTTTTTTTTCTTTCACTCTGCAAGTCCTTGTTTCCAGGGACCTGTAAGGACAGTGAGTGAATTGTCCTTGTGCTATATTGTGCTTAAAAAAAACATTTATTCTAGGGACAGAAAACTGTAGGTAGGGAGAGTGTCAGTTTATTTCACTCTGCAAGTCCTTGTTTCCAGGGACCTGTAAGGACAGTGAGTGAATTGTCCTTGTGCTATATTGTGCTTAAAAAAAACATTTATTCTAGGGACAGAAAACTGTAGGTTGGGAGAGTGTCAGTTTATTTCACTCTGCAAGTCCTTGTTTCCAGGGACCTGTAAGGACAGTGAGTGAATTGTCCTTGTGCTATATTGTGCTTAAAAAAAACATTTATTCTAGGGACAGAAAACTGTAGGTAGGGAGAGTGTCAGTTTATTTCACTTTGCAAGTCCTTGTTTCCAGGGACCTGTAAGGACAGTGAGTGAATTGTCCTTGTGCTATATTGTGATTAAAAAAAACATTTTTTCTAGGGACAGAAAACTGTAGGTAGGGAGAGTGTTTTTTTTCTTTCACTCTGCAAGTCCTTGTTTCCAGGGACCTGTAAGGACAGTGAGTGAATTGTCCTTGTGCTATATTGTGCTTAAAAAAAACATTTATTCTAGGGACAGAAAACTGTAGGTAGGGAGAGTGTCAGTTTATTTCACTCTGCAAGTCCTTGTTTCCAGGGACCTGTAAGGACAGTGAGTGAATTGTCCTTGTGCTATATTGTGATTAAAAAAAACATTTTTTCTAGGGACAGAAAACTGTAGGTAGGGAGAGTGTTTTTTTTCTTTCACTCTGCAAGTCCTTGTTTCCAGGGACCTGTAAGGACAGTGAGTGAATTGTCCTTGTGCTATATTGTGATTAAAAAAAACATTTTTTCTAGGGACAGAAAACTGTAGGTAGGGAGAGTGTTTTTTTTCTTTCACTCTTCAAGTCCTTGTTTCCAGGGACCTGGAAGGACAGTGAGTGAATTGTCCTTGTGCTATATTGTGCTTAAAAAAAACATTTATTCTAGGGACAGAAAACTGTAGGTAGGGAGAGTGTCAGTTTATTTCACTCTGCAAGTCCTTGTTTCCAGGGACCTGTAAGGACAGTGAGTGAATTGTCCTTGTGCTATATTGTGATTAAAAAAAACATTTTTTCTAGGGACAGAAAACTGTAGGTAGGGAGAGTGTTTTTTTTCTTTCACTCTGCAAGTCCTTGTTTCCAGGGACCTGTAAGGACAGTGAGTGAATTGTCCTTGTGCTATATTGTGATTAAAAAAAACATTTTTTCTAGGGACAGAAAACTGTAGGTAGGGAGAGTGTTTTTTTTCTTTCACTCTGCAAGTCCTTGTTTCCAGGGACCTGTAAGGACAGTGAGTGAATTGTCCTTGTGCTATATTGTGATTAAAAAAAACATTTTTTCTAGGGACAGAAAACTGTAGGTAGGGAGAGTGTTTTTTTTTCTTTCACTCTGCAAGTCCTTGTTTCCAGGGACCTGTAAGGACAGTGAGTGAATTGTCCTTGTGCTATATTGTGCTTAAAAAAAACATTTATTCTAGGGACAGAAAACTGTAGGTAGGGAGAGTGTCAGTTTATTTCACTCTGCAAGTCCTTGTTTCCAGGGACCTGTAAGGACAGTGAGTGAATTGTTCTTGTGCTATATTGTGATTAAAAAAAACATTTTTTCTAGGGACAGAAAACTGTAGGTAGGGAGAGTGTCAGTTTATTTCACTCTGCAAGTCCTTGTTTCCAGGGACCTGTAAGGACAGTGAGTGAATTGTTCTTGTGCTATATTGTGATTAAAAAAAACATTTTTTCTAGGGACAGAAAACTGTAGGTAGGGAGAGTGTTTTTTTTTCTTTCACTCTGCAAGTCCTTGTTTCCAGGGACCTGTAAGGACAGTGAGTGAATTGTCCTTGTGCTATATTGTGCTTAAAAAAAACATTTATTCTAGGGACAGAAAACTGTAGGTAGGGAGAGTGTCAGTTTCTTTCACTGTGAAAGTCCTTGTTTCAAGGGACAGAGAAGGACACCTGAAGGTAGCCCTTATTGCTTTTTTCCCATCTCCCTGCAGGCCATCTATTAGAATGTCTGGAAGGCAAACAAGGAGAGGCAGACAGTCAGGAGGCAATAAAAGAGGGCAAGCAGGCTCTGTGTCTGGGGGCAACAGTGCTGGTCGTGGACGCGGTGCATTGTCATCAGCACATGGCCATGGGACACGCTTGTCCTTCTTTTCGGCAGCTGGACATGTTGAGCCACATCATGCCGAAGACTTGGTAGAGTGGATGACCAAGCCCTCCTCCTCCTCCTCATCCTCTCTCACCCAGGCTCAGGGTACTGGAAAAGCAGCTGCCAAAGCGTCGTCTTCCCTGGTATCAATGTCAGACAAATCATCAGTCACTCCTTCCCTAGACCCACCATGTCCTCCTCCTGAGGAGTCCCCCGAACTGTTTCAGCACAGTGTTGGGTACATGCTCCAGGAGGATGCCCAGCGTTTCGAAGGGTCTGATGATGAAACCCAGCTAGAGGAAGGCAGTAGCGTGAGAGCAGACAGAGGGGATGCTCAAGAAGGACACCAATCTGGCAGTCATGTTCCAGCAGCTGCAGCATACTGCCAGATTGGCTCCAGTGATGAGGAGGGAGGGGATGATGAGGTCACTGACTCCACGTGGGTGCCTAATAGGAGAGAGGAGGAGGAGGAGGATGAGGAGGAGGCACATCTCCAACGAGGCAGGATGCCCTTTGGTGGCCAGCGTAAGGGCAGTACACCGACGGAATCACACCGCAGAGCTCCGCCTGTGCAGGGCGCTGCCTCTGCCCGTCATTCAAAAAGTTCTTTGGTGTGGGCCTTTTTTGAGGCTAGTGCATCAGATCGCACAGCTGCTGTTTGCAACATATGTCTCAAGCGTATATCGCGTGGCCAAAACATCAGCCGCTTGGGTACCACATGCCTGACCAGACATATGTTGACCTGCCATGCAGCTCGTTGGCAAGCCTACCTCAAAGACCCACACCAAAGAACAAAGCGGACCTCTCCTTGCACCGCATCAGCTGGGATCTCCAACCCCACTATAACTTCAGTCCTCTCTGAAACATGCACTGAGAGGAATGAAGGTGTAGAATTAGGTGTGTCACAGCCAAGTACTTGCGGCCACTCTGCTAGCAGTACACCGACGTCCGATTCTAGCAGGCAAATTTCCCTGCCCCAGCTGCTGGACCGTCGAAAGAAGTTCACTCCCAGCCATCCACATGCCCAGCGGTTGAATGCTAGCTTGGCTAAATTGCTAGCGCTTCAACTGCTGCCTTTTCAGTTGGTAGACTCGGCCCCCTTCCGTGAGTTTGTGCAATGTGCGGTTCCTCAGTGGCAGGTTCCCAAACGCCACTTTTTCTCACGGAAGGCTATTCCGGCTCTCTACCGGCATGTGGAAGGCAATGTCTTGGCCTCGCTGGACAGGGCGGTCAGCGGTAAGGTGCATATTACCGCTGACTCATGGTCCAGCAGGCATGGACAGGGACGTTACCTTTCTTTCACGGCCCATTGGGTCACTCTTTTGGCAGCTGGGAAGGATGCAGGACAAGGTGCAGTAGTGTTGGAGGTTGTCCCACCGCCACGCCTCCAAAATGCTACTACTGGTTGTGACACACCTCTCTCCTCCACCCCCTCCTCTTCTTCTTCCTCCATGGCCTCTTCCTGTGGTTTGTCCTATGAACCAGCGGTGCTCCGTAGCCGTTCACGGGGCTACGCAAGTACGCAGGCAAAAAGATGCCATGCCGTGCTTGCGCTGGTGTGTTTGGGGGACAGAAGCCACACTGGGGCAGAGGTCCTGTCTGCTCTGCAGGGCCAGGCCGAGAGTTGGTTGACGCCACGCCAGCTTAAGCCAGGAATGGTGGTTTGCGACAATGGCACCAACCTCCTCTCCGCCCTCCGACAGGGACAACTGACCCATGTGCCCTGTGTGGCTCATGTCCTTAACCTGGTGGTGCAGCGGTTCTTGGGCAGGTACCCGGGCTTACAGGATGTCCTGAGGCAGGCCAGGAAAGTCTGTGTGCATTTCCGCAGATCTTATAATGCCAGTGCTCGCCTGGCTGAGCTGCAAAAGGAGTTGAACCTGCCCAAGAACCGCCTTATATGTGACATGCCCACCAGGTGGAACTCAACGTTGGCCATGCTGCAGCGGCTGCACACGCAGCAGAGGGCCATCAATGAGTACCTGTGCGACTACGGCACCAGGACAGGGTCAGGGGAGCTTGGTTTTTTTTCTCCACGCCAGTGGGGCATGATCAGGGATGCATGCACTGTCCTGGCACCATTTGAGGAGGCCACGAGGATGGTGAGCAGTGACAGTGCATGCATCAGTGACACTGTACCTCTTGTCCACCTGTTGGAGCACACGCTGCGTGGAATAATGGACAGGGCACTTGAGGCAGAACAGAGGCAGGAAGAGGAGGACTTCCTTGCCTCTCAAGGCCCCCTTTACCCAGACAGTGTTCCTTCTGTCCCACCCATCGCACAGGAAGAGGAGGAGGAGGAGGAGGAGGAGGAGGATTGTGTCAGCATGGAGGTGGAGGCTGGCACTCAGCATCATCAGCAGCAGTCTTTTAGGGATGATTTACAGTCCCAAGAAACCAGTGGACTTGTACGTGGCTGGGAGGAGGTGGCTGCGGATCATGTCGTCCTTAGTGACCCAGAGGACTCCGGAGCGAATGCCTCAGCAAACCTACGCTGCATGGCCTCCCTGATCCTGCAAAGTCTGCGGAAGGATCCTCGTATTCTTCGGATCAAGGAGAGGGACCATTACTGGCTGGCCACTCTCCTTGATCCACGGTACAAGGGTAAGGTTGCGGACCTTATGTTACCGTCGCAGAGGGAGCAGAGGATGAGACAACTCCGGGAGGCCTTGCAGAAAGGTCTGTGCAACGCGTTCCCAGAGACTGGGAGGTTACAAACTCCTGGTCCTGGACAACGAGTTGCTGAGGCTTCGGCCAGTCAAAGAAGGAGCGGTGGGGAAGGTGGCCGTCTGACCGATGCGTTCAGACAATTCTTTAGTCCGCAGCCCCAAAGTATGATCGGTTCCAGCAACCATCGCCAGCGTCTGAT
The DNA here is from genome assembly GCA_029206835.1 of Rana muscosa. Taxonomy (NCBI): domain Eukaryota; kingdom Metazoa; phylum Chordata; class Amphibia; order Anura; family Ranidae; genus Rana; species Rana muscosa. The sequence goes on along the minus strand of CM055117.1, from coordinate 168,672,988 downwards.
AAACATGGTGCAGGAATATCTAGGGGCAAGGTCAGACTTGGACACCTTTCCCACCGAAAATCCTCTGGCTTACTGGGTCTTGAGGATGGATCACTGGCCAGAGCTTGCACAGTATGCAATTGAGCTACTGGCCTGTCCTGCATCCAGCGTTCTTTCGGAACGCACATTCAGTGCTGCTGGAGGATTTGTCACGGATCACAGGGTGCGCCTGTCCACCGACTCGGTTGATCGACTGACTTTCATCAAGATGAACCAGTCTTGGATCACCACCAGCTACCACACACCTGATGCTGATATAACAGACTAATTGATTTTAACATGTCACATCCCTTCAAGACTGATGCTGATGCTGAGTGCCTGTGCTGTTATGTTGACTGGCTATCCTCCTCCTCCGAGTCCTCAATGATACGATTGATGATGATAGCTTGGAAGATCATTTTTGTTTATGGGTGCCGCCACCAGTGGCTAAGGCCCAATTTTTCAGCCCCTGTTTTACAGGGGCGTGTAATTACAATTTTTTTAGCAATAATTTGCCATAGGGCTCATTGCTGTGCTCCAAGTACAGTATCTGTGAGGGGTTGGAGTGTTGTGGCACCAGTGCCTAAGGCCCAATTTTTCAGCCCCTGTTTAACAGGGGCGTGTCATTACAATTTTTGAAGCAATACTTTGCAACAGGGCTCATTGCTGTGCTCCAAGTACAGTATCTGTGAGGGGTTGTAGTGTTGTGCCACCAGTGCCTAAGGCCCAATTTTTCAGCCCCTGTTCAACAGGGGCATGCAATTACAATTCTTGATCTAATAATTCACAGCAGGGTCCATTGCTGCACCCACCAAGAGTAACTCTGAGGGCTTACAGTCTTGTGGCAACGCCACCACCACCACCACCACGAAAGGCCCAATTTTTCAGCCCCTGTTCAAAAGGGGCATGTAATTACAATTCTTGATCTAATAATTCACAGCAGGGCCCATTGCTGCACCCACCAAGAGTAACTGTCAGGGCTTACAGTGTTGTGGCACCAGCACCACCATCAAAGCCCCAATTTTTACTACCACTGTTCAACAATTATATGTAATTAAAATTCCTGATATAATAGTTGACAGCAGGGCGTTCCAGCACCAACCAAGAGTAACTGAGTGCTTACAGTGTTGTGCCAACACCAACAACTAAGGGGCCTATTTCTGCAGAGTATATACGGCAGGTCCCTACTTTCAAACATCCAACTTACAAACGACTCCTACTTGCAAACGAAAGAAGACAACAGGAAGTGAGAGGAAATCTACCACTAGGAAGGAAAATTCTCTCCTGTAAGAATAAATATGGGAGAAAGGTGTCTCCTCTGTACTGATGCTTTATCAGCAATCCTTGTTTCAAGAAAAACACCACATTTCAAAAACAGTTGTCATTGGGATGGAAAGTGAGGTGAAATGTTCTGAACAGGGGCACAGACAGCAAAACAAATGTTACAGGGGTGATAACCCTTACCTATGTTTCCCAAAAAGTTTAAAAATAGATTTTTGGGCTGGAGCTACACTTCAACAATGTACCTGTTCAAAATTACAAACACATTCTACATAAGAACAAACCTACAGTCCCTGTCTTGTATGCACCGCCTGTATACGGCTGTTCAGAGTATATAGGGCCTTTTTTATTTTATGTGCGGGGTTCCCCTTAATATCCATACAAGACCCAAAGGGGCTGGTAATGGGCTGGGGTAGGGGGGGGGTCATGGGGTAGCTATGCCATTTTTCTTAAAGAATTTCATCCATATTACCGGGACCAGACATTACATAAAAGCCGCAAGCAGTTTTAAATGGCTTTTTTTTCCTTTAGAAGTGTCATTTTGTGCAGGGACAGTTCTAAACACGGGAAACACGTGGCACTTCACAGGCATACTTTAGACACCCCCCAGGTACGATATTTAAAGGAATATTTGACTTTTTTTTTTTCACTTTATGCATCATTAAAATGACTGCTCCCGAAAAACGACCGTTTTTAAAACTTCTTTTTGCATTGATACATGTCCCCTGGTGCACAACCCGGGTTCCCAAACCCTATTTATGACAATAACATGCATAATAGTTGTTATAATTAGCACTTTAGAATTCGAACGTTCGCATCCATTGTATTTAATAGGGTTCTAATGTTCGTTCGAACTTTCGGTCCGTTCGCGGGTTCTGGTGCGAACCGAACCCGGGGGTGTTCGGCTCATCACTAGTGCCTCAGCGAGTCTCCCAACACCATCCACATAGATAATGGCAGTCTCGGATCCATCCTCTCCACAGCTCTGCTCATAATATCAGGGGGCGTATAAAGAAAGGGTGGTACCAGACATGGCATCACCATGCACAGCGGCCGCCACCCGGGAATACTGTATTGACAATGTTTCTTTCCTTGCTGCAGCTTCTACACACAGAGATGCATGCTTTTAACTTCTAAAATGTGAGTGCAATTTCATGCTTTTTAATAAAACTACACTAAGTACTACACTATGAGTATCTCTATTTTATATGCCCCCTGATATCATGAGCAGAGCCATGGAGAGGGGGGATCTGAGAATGCCATTATCTATGTCGATAAACTGTCTGTTCCACTGGCCGCTCCTCTCTATGTATGTGTCCTTCCACTTCTCTTGGGGATAAGGAAATGATTCCTTTTGTTGAAGCTTCATATGACAAGTGGTTGACCGATGGAGCAGGGGACAAAGAGGTAGACGCGTTTCGCGCAAATGCTAGCACTTAGTCATTACCTAGTAGTGACCGGCCCCCAAGCCCCCCCTGTTTTCCTTACCTGAGCCCTGGAATTTCACCCGGCAGAGACACGCTCTTCCTCTGCCCGGGGTTCTCAGCTCATGATTTGATAGATGTATAGCAGCGTAGCCATTGGCTCCGGCAGCTGTCAATCAAATCCAATGACATGGGCGCCGGGGGGGCAAGGCCGAGTCCGGCATTCGTGTCTATAGACGTTGAATGCTGGACTCGGGAGAGTGCTTAAAAGGTAACCCCCCCCAGGAGAACGCTTCTCCTAGGGGGTTATCCAATGCGGGGAAGAGCCACGAGAACCACAGTGGGACCTCAGAAGACGGTGTTCGGGGCCACACTGTGCAAAACTAACTGCACAGTGGAGTTAAGTATGACATGTTTGTTATTTTAAAAAAAAAAACTCGAACCTTTACAATGACTTTACTTTAATTTATATATTTAACTCACTTAGATGTTGTCACTTGTATAAGGTGTTTGAGGATATTTACATTTTTTCTTTTTGGACTTATCATATGTTCACTACCTTTGCTTCACAATTTGTTGACAAGCGCTGCACTTTTAATTGAGAATATATTGTTATTATTTATTGACCTGTTCCAGCAGCTGTAACTGTAAAGCCTCGTAAACACGGTCGGACTTCCATCGGACTTTTCCGTGGATTTTTGTCCGAACGGAGTTGGCCGGGCACACCCATAGCATACACACCACAGGACTTTTCTGCAAACTTTCCCAAAACATCACATGGTTTTTCTGCTCTTTACTGCCACCCTTTGGTCAACTTCTGCTATTGTTGGTTGATTTTAACATTATTTGTTTTGTCCATCGGACAAAAGTCCGATGGTTTTCTGTACACACGGTCGGACTTTGCTCCATCGGACTTTTGTTGGCCAAAAGTTTGTCCGTTTGCAGACCGAACTTTTGTCCGATAAAAACCAAAAAGGTTTGTCCGATGGAGCGTACACACGGTCGGATTTTTTGGCAAACTTGCTCAAAATGAAGTTTGTTGGCAAAAAGTCCGACCGTGTGTACGGACGGGGCTTTACATATACATTTTGTTTAGCGTGGAATTTTGCACAATTTTTCTATTAATTTCAGATGGGTTGACCCTTTCCCCTCACAGGACAATTCCTGCTTAGCAAGATCATTCTGTAGCTCGACTACTCTTAATATGTGGGCATCCTATGCTGTCATAGATCACTTGTGTTAGTATGATTATTATTTTTTATATGAAATTTCTGTTATACTAGCACAACGGCTTATTTACTAAAATATAGCAGGCTCCGGGTAGAATGTGTATAGGATGAAGTTACTTATGCCAGGCTGTTCTGGATATTTAAAAAGAAGGGATGATTGAGGCTTAACAGCTATTTCCAGCCCCTAGTTCCACCCAGATAAGACCAACCTGTCTGACATAGGCCATAGCTTTTATGTAGCCACTCTGAACCAGATTAGCATGTTATGTGTCTAGTGTGTTTTGGATACCTTTGGTTGCAATATACACTATATTGCCAAAAGTATTGGGACGCCTGCCTTTACACGCACACAAACGGGTTCAATATTGAGTTGGCCCACCCTTTGCAGCTATAGCAGCTTCAACTCTTCTGGTAAGGCTGTCCATAAGGTTTAGAAGTGTGTCTATATGAATGTTTGACCATTTTTCCAGAAGCACATTTGTGAGGTCAGGCACTGATGTGGAATGAGAAGGCCTTGCTTGCAGTCTCCGCTCGAATTCATCCCAAAGGTGTTCTATCGGGTTGAGGTTAGGACTCTGTGCAGGCCAGTCACCCCAAACTCGCTCATCCATGTCCTTATGGACCTTGCTTTGTGCACTCATCCAAATCATTTGGTAGAGGGGGGATTATGGTGTGGGGTTGTTTTTCAGGGGTTGGGCTTGGCCCCTTAGTTCCAGTGAAGGGAACTCTTTAGGCGTCAGCATACCAAGACATTTTGGACAATTTCATGCTTTCAACTTTGTGGGAACAGTTTGGGGGTGGCCCCTTCCAGTTCCAACATGACTGCACACAAGTGCACAAAGCAAGGTCCATAAAGACATGATGAGCGAGTTGGTTTCAGGAACTATACAGAGTTGACTCCTCTCAACAAGCTTTCTGATAAATAAAGCCCTGGTCAAAAGGGACAAAAAAATTGGGTATGCAGCAACAATGTAGTGAGACATCCAACTGCCATCTTAAGCAGCTAATGGGTACAAAATATAAAGATTTTTTTTTTTTTTGAAGCTTCAAAGTTGATCATAAACTAAAGCAGTAAAAGCCTATCCTGCTTCCAGATGTCCAAAGTACAACTTGATGATTTGTGTCATTATATTATTTTAAATCTTTATCATGCCTGATATTAATCAGGCTTACATCAGCAATTTTTCAAGGAGAGAGAATGCTTCTTTATACACCCTTAGGGCCCGTTCACACTAGAATGCAGTGCAGGAAAGCCACGTTCCCGTGCGGCTTCTCGCACCGTATTCCAATCGCACTGGCCTTGCGATCTGCTGCAGGGGCCAGAGCAAAGTTAATGACACCCCAAATGCAATGTGTTTGCCCACACCTGATCACATAGTACAAAAAGTACCATGCAAAGCGGTTGGCGTGCGTTTCAAAAAGTAGTGCATGCGCTAGTTTTGCTGCGGTACGATTTCAGCCCATTCAAAATCAATAGAATGAAATCGCACTGCACAAAACTGCATGTGAATCGCACAGAAACCGCATATCGTTCCCGTGAGATTCACATACAATTCCTAGTGTGAATGGGCCCTTAGTGCAGTTTAACACGTTCAGAAAATAGATTCTCTTAAATGTCTGGAGAAGTATTTTTTGCTGTTTTCAGAAAAATTGGGATAGTCTACACCTGAAGTTAAATCTGCTTACATTTTGCCTTCCCTGTATTCTCTTTTCTCCCCTCACCAACATGCTAATGAAATGTTTAAAAAAAATCTTTCTGTTTTAAATACATATCTTATGTTAGACCCAGTGATGTCATCAGGGCCGCCATCAGGGGGTACAGGCAGTACACCTGTAAGGGGCCCGGATGCCCCCCCTTTTTTTTTCTTTTTTTTTTGTAAGGGGCCCAGAGTTCCCCAGGGCCCCGAATGTCAACCCCCCCTTTTTTTAATTCTTTTTTTTATTTATTTATCTATGTTATTTATAATTATTATTTTTTTAATTTTTTTTGGAAGGGGCCCAGAGGTCCCCAGCCCCCCCCCCCCCCTTATGGCAACCTCCCTTTTTTTTTTAATAAAAATTATTATTTATTTTTTATTATTTATTTATTTTTGTAAGGGGCCCAGAGGTCCTCAGGGCCCCGGATGGCAACCTCCCTTTTTTTTTAAAATAAAAATTATAATTTTATTTGTATTTTTTATTTTTAGAATTTTTTTTTTTTTGTAAGGGGCCCAGAGGTCCCCAGGGCCCCGGATGGCAACCCCCCTTTTTTTTGTTCATTTGTATTTTTTCGTCAGCACCCAAAGCCCCCCCGACCTTAACAATTTGCGACGGCAGCACCCACCCCGCTTCTCAATTCGTAGCACCCCCCCCCCCCGCTTCTCAATTTGCGACAGCCCCCCCCCCCCCCCCGCAGAGTCCATAGCCTCCTAAAAACACCACAGCTCTCTGCCTAAGATCCTCCTTTCAAAAGTCCTCAGCCCTAAGAGACACAGTGGGCTGGCTCTTGGGAGGTGTTATGCAAATATTAAAATGTCTTTAGGCGTGAATGTCAGTGTTTGGAGTGGGTGTTTAGTGGGCATTCCTACGCAGAATTACAGCAGCCTGCCCTATGTAAGACCCACGTGTGATGCGGAGCCTACATAATTAAGGGAACTGAAAACCAATGAAAGGGGCAGGGACAGTAAGGCTGGGGAGGAAAGGGCTGGGTGATGCTGGACATCCTCCTGCTAGGAAATGAGACAGGCTCCATTTGACCTTCTGTAGCTGCTAATGTACACTCACCGGCCACTTTATTAAGTACACCTTGCTAGTGCCAGGGTAGACTCCCTTTTGCCTTCAGAACTGTCTTGATTCTTCGTGGCATAGATTCAACAAGGTGTTGGAAACATTCCTCAGAGATTTTGGTCCATATGGACATGATAGCATCACACAGTTGCTGTAGAATTGTCGGTTGAACATCCATGATGCGAATCTCCCATTCCACCACATCCCAAAGGTTGCTCTATTGGATTAAGATCTAGTGACTGTGGAGGCCATTGGAGTACAATGAATTCATTGTCATGTTCAAGAAACCAGTAGTGAGATGACTTGAGCTTTGTGACATGGTGCATTATCCTGCTGGACATGGTCAGCAACAATACTCAGGAAGGTCGTATCATTTAACCACTTGCCGACCAGTCGCTGTCATTATACAGCGGCAGGTTGGCATGGCTGAGCGAATCGCCGTAGGTGTAAGTCGGCTGCGGCGGACGCCGGAGGCGATGAGTGTGGCCAGTGGCCACAATGTCCGCCAATCACCTGGGATCGCTCCTCAGAGAGCCAGAACGGTGATCTGTCAATGTAAACAGACAGATCCCCGTTCTGACAGGGGAGTCGAGAGAGATCTGCTGTTCCAACTGATCAGGAACAGCGATCTCCCACTACAGTAATCAGTGGCTATTTTTAGCTCTGATCGCTGTATAAATGTCACTGGTCCCAAAAAAGTGTCAAAAGTGTCCAATCTGTCAGCGCAAAAAATAAAAACCGCAGAGGTGATCAAATACCACCAAAATAAAACGCTATTTGTGGGAAAAAAAGGACATCAATTATGTTTGGGTACAACGTTGCACAATCGCGCAATTGTCAGTTAAAGTGATGTAGTGCCGTATCGCAAAAAATGGCCTGGTCATTGAGGGGGCAAATCCTACCGGCCCTTAGGTGGTTAAACAATGCTCAATGGGTTCTAAGGGGCCCAAAGTGTGCCAAGAAAATATCCCCCACACCAATACACCACCACCAGCCTGAACCATTGATACAAGGCAGGATGGATCCATGCTTTCATGTTGTTTACACCAAATTCTGACCCTGCCATCTGAATGGCGCACCTGAAATGGAGACTCATCAGACCAGGCAATGGTTTTTCCCAATTTTGGTGAGCCTGTGCAAATTGTAACCTCAGTTCCCTGTTCTTAGCTGGCAGGAGTGGCACCCGGTGTGGTTTTCTGCTGCTGTAGCCCATCTGTTTCAAGGTTTGTTGTGTTGTGCGTTCAGAGATGGTATTCTGCATACCTTGGTTGTAACGAGTGGTTATTTGAGTTACTGTTGCCTTTCTATCATCTCAAACCAGTCTGCCCATTCTCCTCTGACCTCTGGCATTTTCATCCACACAACTGCCATATGAGATGATTCTCTGTAAACCCTAGAGATGGTTGTGTATGAAAATCCCAGTAGATCAGCAGTTTTTGAAATACTCAGACCAACTCATCTGACACCAACAACCATGCTACATTCTGTCACTTAAATCCCCTTTCTTCCCCATTCTGATGCTCTGTTTGAACTTCACCAAGTTGTCTTCACCCTGTCTAGATGCCTAAATGCATTGAGTTGCTGCCATGTGCACCAGGGTGCCGTATTATGGAATAGCCTCACTGTCAAGCTCCAGAGGCCCCTACTATCCCGGTCTTCCGCGGGTTACTGAAGACTTGGCTTTTCACTCAAGCCTTTCCTGCATAGCCTCTCTCTTCCACCCTTTCTGCCGCTCTGTGCTGCTCTTGGTTCCTGGGTCCTCTTTTCCCAGGAACTCTGCTATGCGTGTCGGGACCCTTCGGGGTAAGACTGTGCTATATTAATATACCTCTCAACTCAACTCAACTCATGTGATTGGCTGATTAGCAATTTGTGTTACCAAGCAATTGAACAGGGGAACCTAATAAGGTGGCAAGTGAGTGTATATTGTGGGAAGATCACAGTGTGCAGTAAAATCAGAGTAAGCTATTTTAGTACAGAAAAAAAATATTCAAATCTCAAATGTTTATTTTTGGGTAGAGTGGGGAGTCTGTCAGATTTTTATTCTGTCTGTGTTGCTGCTGGAGGCATTCACACTCTATATTAGATCATATTGTTAACAGTACAGAAAGCTATGGGAAATCTCAAATTTTAAAGCGGAACAGAGGTTCCCCCATTACATACTGTGAATAGGAAGGGTTTTTTGAACTACTATTACCTGCTTGATCACAGGGTTTCCCATAATGTAAACTGAGCTGTACACGAGCAGCTCAGCTTAGAGTGGTCAGCTCGATCCCTGTGTACCAGAATGACTAGCTCCTGCTCATGTGTCATCCTGTAATAGATTGATTCTGATCCAATACCAGAAAACGATTCCCTTATTCTGCCGGTGGTCCGAATTTATGTTAAAATGAGGGCATTTGTGCTTTAAGGATTGCAGACTGAAATAAGACTCATCAGTATAGCTTCCTTCTCATGTGTGGCTCAAGAGAAAGCTCTTTATTCAAACTCGGCTTATATAGACAATGTGACATAGGCAATCGTCATCACAAACATGTACATATGATTGGCTGATTCCATATATGGTGCTTCTCTTGTGACGTCAGTTTCTTCCTCGTGTCTTCACACTCAAGAACATGGGGGCCATTTTAGCTTTACACGCTGGGAGGGGGGATTGAAGAGTGGACATCTGTTTCTTGTCTTCACTCTGAGATGAATCTCTGTCATAACTTTCAATCAAGGAAAATACTACTGTCTGGTTATATGGTTCACCCAAACACACACATGATAACACTTCAAACTCACACCCTTAGCTAGCATACATCAACTTCTCTGGTTCCCAGTATAAACATCAACAAGTTCCCTATTGTATAAACATATCTTGGTGTGTCCTTGTGTCCCGTTCCCTGCAAACACATTCCCAACAGGATGCCAACCATTCTAAATTCCTGAGGGTTGGGGGAGCAGCAGACCATGTGAGGAGCCGAACACAAAAGTAATTTAACCCACGCTAAACTTCTCAAACCATATTTAAGTAGATACTAGAAAGAGAAATATCATTCATATAAAAATAATCATTGTATAAACTCCATCACAATCCCACGCCAGCCAATGAAGATGGCCAAAAACCGGCACACTGGAGAAGATACCTGTGCCAGCGAGGGACCGTTGGAAAGGTGTGTATTGATCCCTTTAGTTCCGCTTTAAACCACATGCACATGGGCTTTTTAAGGTTCAAAAAATAGTCAAAATTTGGTCTTGCAGGTGCGTATGACATATTCCCTAAACAATGAAATTCTTCATTCGGGAAATACATCATGTGCACAAAAGAATTGGTATGGAGTATCGCTGCATACAGCCATCCATGTCTATAGGCAGGATTTTATGTCAAACCATATTTTGCACCTCAAACCACCTTAGAGTTGACACCAGAGCAGGCGGTGGAGGGAAATCCTGCCAATGTGTCACCTGTTTTTATGACAACTGTCAGGGGATTTCCTTTAATTTTGGAGAGCTTTCAGTTCTTGTGTCTCCAGGACAGGAAGGGAAGGAAAAACTCCCCAGTAGGAGACAGGATAAACCTTTGGCAGGGGCTCTGAGCATTCCCTACTCCATCCAAAAAACAAACAAACAATGAAACCTTTGGTTGTAGATACACAATAATCTTTGCAAACTGAAAAACCCATGGAAAACAAAATACAAATTCATCTTTTATTGATTTAACTACAGTAATAATATAATTACTGCTAGTTACTGTGCTTACAGTATCCTAATCCATAGGCGTGAGCACAGGGTATGCCGGATGTGCCAGGGCACACCCTAATCACCCCGTGCGGCACAGGTTCCCCCTGCTACTGACACCATCCACTGCTCTACTGACACCAACCTCTGCCTTATTGACACGTTCACTGCTCTACTGACTGACACCATCCACTGCTCTACTGATACCGTCCATGTTTTAATACATTTTAAAATTTTGTTTACATTTATTGATAAGAGTGTGTGTGTGTGTGTGTGTGTATGTATGTAAATATATCAGCTAACCAATCAGAAATCATCAGAATGACTGTAAAGTGATGTAAAGTGAATTCTGGGCTCTAATACTCTTTATTCTTCTCTTTTCTGTTTTTTTTTTTTTTTTTAGGCAAAAGCAATACAACTGAATCCATTATACATAATGCTTCCATGCACACTCTCTGCCTCTTTAGCCTTTATGCTACCAGTGGCCACACCCCCAAATGCTATAGCCTTTGCATATGGGCAGCTCAAGGTTGTGGATATGGTACGTATCACCAACATGTCCTTCCGTTTTACAATGCTATACAGTTAGAGCAGAACTCTTTTTTTTTTTTCATGCAACTCCTGTAGAATAGCTCAGTAAAATGGTGCATGCATACCTGCAAAACTTTCTTCCCTGTGGCTGAATCAAATACCCAGACCATCTTCCAGAACCTCTTCTGCTACTTCTCCTCTGAACTGATGATGGAGGTGCCCACATCAGAGGGAATAGTGAAATTATGTCATTTTTCTATACGGAAAGAAATCCCCAGCAATCACTGTCATTTTTTTGCCAGCCTTATCTAAAACTTGGGGATAGCTATCAAGCCAGAAAGATTCATCAGAATGATGTCAAAAGGTTAAAGGCAAACAGGGAGGTTCAAGAAATGCCTGAGATACATGACTAGGGCAGTCAGATAACTTACTGCACCTAAACACCCATGCATATAACCTTTCCTTACTACAAATGAAACGCTGACACCTGCTGGATTTAAATGGCCTGTTCAGCCTTTTATTTAACAAACAACCAAAATAAAACATATATAAAATATATATAAAAAATATATATACATTATTTTAATATTTTAATAATTTAACATTTAAACTCTTTAACACTTTTTAACGTCTGTGATACCTTTTAGTTAGCATTCTGTCCCCAGCCGCCAAAATTGCCTCGAGGACCACTAATTGACCACAGACCCACCAACTTATCACCGGTGGTCCAGACTAACACCAGACCAACCGGGGAGGACTCCATACCAAAGATGGGTCCTACCGTTTCTCACATACCTCCTGTTTTCCACCAAAATCAGGGACCCAACCGCAACTATCTGTCAACCGTCCACCACCATCAAGATGAACATCCTCTATTAAAGGGCGGGAGGGCGGGACTTCTCACCTCACTTCTTCCCTCCGACTGCTTACCCCAGCCCCTCCTCTCCTTGTGAAAACTATACCACTCCTCCCTCATCTTCTCCTCCCCCCTATCCGGTAAGACCAGACTTTTTCTTGAACACCCCCATTTTCCTTAACCTATTCCTCTCCTGTAAGCTCCTTCCACCACGTCATGTCTGTCCTACACCTCCATTTCACTACGGCTCCGTACATGTCTAATATACCTTTTTTTTTTCCCAAATATAATTCTTATTAACACCCACAACGGGCGAAAACAGGTCAATACATCCAGTACATATATTAGACAGCAATACGATTGTCATATCGATTCCAGAACAGACATCTTAAAAAAGTAACAGAGGAAATATAAACCGGGAATCTAGCAGATTCTGCCGTTTGCCGTCTACTAGAAGTGACAAAAAGAAAGCCAAGGTGATAGACCTGAAGCCATCTGTAACGGCACCCCAAGTATGAAAGGGGTTAACACCGTTAGAATATTCCCTTTCGAACCACACGACAGCCACCAGACACTCCAACCAGCCGAATAAGACCCCATACGAATGATTCTCCCCCCAGATACGAGACAACGCTCTGTATTCAAGTTCCAAAACAGGGAATGTCTTTATTGAGAAACATTGTAACTTTTATATATATCCAATACTGCATTATTTTAACATGAACAATGGCCCAGCTCCACCCACACATCACAAGACTCAACACCTCATCCTGACGTCTGTTAGGCTTCAAAAGATCCCACACAATAGAATAACGATCCCCAATACACATCTTATCACAAAGTGTTGGCAGCCAGTCTGTCTGCCGGATACCATACACACAGGCATAGTGTTAATTACCTCTATTCACACCAGACCTTCCCAAGTCATAATGAACAATAGAATGCAAATTACCTTAATTCCTCACAGCAATGATTACACAACCCCCCCCCCCCTCACAGTACACATCCAATCTAGATACAATGTATGTGCAGCATTGCATATGGCCATCATAGACCATATTGGGGTTTTCATTCACCCTGTGCCTCTAATAGAGACACAAGGTGATTGACACATAAGAGGCATTGGGGGAGCTAAAGCAAGGGTATTTCATACTTCCTAAGCGATTCTGAGTTCCCCGGGCCTTCCCGTTACACCATCCGTAACCAGTTTCCTATATTCAACAACTAAAGAGAAACAGAACTGAAAAGAGAGTTAAACAAAGAAAGAGAAAGAGAAGAGAGGGGAGAGGATAGAAGAAAAAGCAAGGGAGGAAGGGATGTGAAGGGGGGGGGGTTCTGGGTAGTGTTGGCTCTGGATAGCCAAGACACTCGGGGGATAGCGCTCATGTGTGACATCCGTTTTCAAGGAGGGCCAAGCCCTCCGTGGATAGGACAAACTGTTTCCAAAGTCTCCACGATTCAGAGTATTTTTCCTGCTGGTGTTGTGCAGTCAATTTCAAGTCCTCCATTCTACTAACATCTTCCACCTTATGTAGCCAGTCAACCACGGTTGGCGGTAGCCGTTTCTTCCAGTGAAGCGGGATGCAGGACTTTGCAGCGTTTAGGAGGTGTCTTAAAATAGATTTTTGATAGTGTTTGGCAGAGATGTTAGATACATGTAGTAAGAAAAAGGCCGGATAACCAGGAATCTTGTATTCCGTGAACTTCTGAGTTACGTCCCTGACTGTTGCCTAAAAGTGAGTCAATTTAGGGCATGACCAAAATATGTGGAGTAACGTTCCTCTGTCTCCCTGGCATCACCAACAACGATCAGTAGTGTCAGGGTAATATCGATGTAGGAGGTGGGGGGTGAGGTACCATCTAGTCAGAAGTTTATAGTTGGACTCTTGGATTTACGTACAGACCGATGACTTTAGGGCAAATCTGAGTATGTGTTGTATTTGGCCAGGCGTCAATTTTACGCTGTAGGTCCTGTTCCCATTTATCCAAAAACGGCAGATGTGGTGGAGTAGCCGTTCAACAGAGAGTACATTTTGGATAGAACCTGTGTTATGCCGCGTACACACGACCGCTTTTCTCGACGAGAAAAATGGCATTTTTTTTTTTCGCCGAAAAAAACTATCGTCTGTGGGCTTTATGTCGTTTTTCTCGTCGAGAAAAACGGCATAAAAAACGACGAGAAAAATTAGAACATGTTCTAAATTTTCTCATCGTTTTTTCCATCATTTTTTTCCGCGGCAGTTTTCCCATAGGGAGACACTGCCGCGGAGCCCACAGACGGTCGTTTTTCTCGTCAAGAGAAAAAATGACGGGAAAAACGACCGTGTGTAGGGAACCCTTGGAACCGAAGCGGTTCCCTCGTTTTTCCTGTCATTATTCACGGCGGTTTTTTAACCGCCGTGAATAATGATCGTGTGTACGCGGCATTAGAGTGCATTCTTCAGAGCAATACTCCCCAAGCGTCGTCAAAGGACGAGCAAAGCTCTGTAAATTAGGTAGAGTGTCGAGGAAGTGTCGCAGCTGGAGTGCTGGCCAGAAGAGCAACATAAAAGGGGCCTGACTCCGTCATCAGTTGCTTTATGGAAGGCCATCTGCCGTGCATTACAAAATGGGACACCTGGGTTTTTACCAATTGTCGCAGGTTTCTAAATGTAATAAGGCAAAGACCCGGGCGAATCGTGGGTTTCCCAAAATAGGGAGCAGTGGGGAGTCCAGGGAGGAAAGAGACAAATATACCTTTTTTAATCTCAGGCTGCACAGGACTACCATACACTGATACAGGGCCGTTTGAAGGAATTTGGGGCCCCCAATTTTTTTACTTTTTTTTTAAATTCAGAAGGGGGGGCGCCAATCGCGGGGGGCGCCAATTGCGGGGGGGCCGCCAATCGCGGGGGGCGATCGCGGGAGGAGGGGGCTGCCAATCGAGGGTGGAGGGGGCCGCCAATCGCGGGTGGAGGGGGCCACCAATCTTCGGGTGGAGGGGGCCGCCAAATCCCGGGAGGAGGGGGCCGGCAATCGCGGGGGGGGCGCCAATCGCGGGGGGGGGCGCCAATCGCGGGAGGGGGGGCCGCCAATCGCGGGTGGAGGGGGCCGCCAATCGCGGGTGGAGGGGGCCGCCAATCGCGGGTGGGGGCCGCCAATCGCGGGTGGGGGGCCGCCAATCGCGGGCCGCCAAATCGCGAGAGGGGGGGGGCCGGCAATTGCGGGTGGGGGGGCCGGCAATTGCGGGAGGGGAGGCAGCTCTGCTGGGGCCCCAGGCCAGCTGGGGGCCCCAAGCAGTTGCTTGGTTTGCCTGTCCTGTTCCGACGGCCCTGCACTGATATACAACAATTAGCCATATCATTATGGTGACCCACCTAATATTGATTTGGTCCCCCTTTTTCCACCAAAACAGCCCTGACCTCTTGCGGCATGGACACCGCTAGACCTCTGAAAGTATACTGTAGTATCTGGCAGATCCTTTAAGTCCTGTAAGTTGCAAGATGGGGCCTCCATGGATCAGACTTGTTTTTCCAGCACTCCCTTTAGATGCTTAATGGATTGATCTGAAGAATTTGGAGGCCATGTCAACACCTTGAGCTCAGTGTTCCTCAAACCATTCTTGAACCATTTTTGCAGTGTGGCAGGGTGCATTATTCTGCTGAAAGGCAATGCCATCAGGGAATACCATTTCCATGAAGGTGTGTACTGGGTCAGCAACAATGTTTAGGTAGGTGGTACGTGTCAAAGTGACATCCAGATGAATGGCAGGACCAAGGTTTTCCAGCAGAACATTGCTCAAAGCATTATATTGCCTCCTCCGGCTTATCTTCTTCCAATACTGCATCCTGGTGCCATCTCTTAACCAGGTAAGCAACACACACACCCAGCCATCCACATGAGGTAAAAGAAAACATGATTCATCCGACCAGGCCACCAGGGGTCAAGTCCTGGGGAAAAAAGTGTGGGAACTCCCACCCAAGATCCACTCCCCCACCAAAAAAAAATAAAAAATGATACGCTCATATGCATATATATTTCACAGAAAATACAGTGCAACATTTATTGTAAAGTGCCACTTTACAAAAAAACAAAATAAGTTAACTTGTCAAACTAACAGAATAATCACACACACCTCGGGGTACTCGGTTTTGGCCTGGCTGGCCTCAGGGTACTCGGTCCCCCATCCACCTCTGTACCCCCCCATGTCCACCTCTGTACCCCCTCCACCTCTGTTCCCCCCCGTCCACCTGTGTTCACCTCTGTACCCCCATGTCCACCTTTGTACTCCCTCGACCTCTGTACCCCCCCATGTCCATCTCTGTACCCCCTATGTCCATCTCTGTACCCCCTATGTCCATCTCTGTACCCCCTATGTCCATCTCTGTACCCCCTATGTCCATCTCTGTACCCCCTCCACGTCCACCTCTGTACCCCCTCCACCTCTGTACCCCCCCCCATGTCCACCTCTGGGTTCATCTCTGTACCCCCCCATGTCCACCTCTGTACCCCCTCATGTGAAACTCTGTACCCCCATAAACCTCTGTGTTCACCTCTGTACCCCCCCCCCCATGTCCACCTCTGTACATCCCCATGTCCACCTCTGTACCCCCTCATGTGAAACTCTGTACCCCCGTAAACCTCTGTGTTCACCTCTGTACCCCCCCATGTCCACCTCTGTACATCCCCATGTCCACCTCTGTACCCCCTCATGTGAAACTCTGTACCCCCGTAAACCTCTGTGTTCACCTCTGTACCCCCCCCCATGTCCACCTCTGTACCCCCTCCACCTCTGTACCCCCCATGTCCACCTCTGTACCCCCTCATGTGAAACTCTGTACCCCCGTAAACCTCTGTGTTCACCTCTGTACCCCCCCATGTCCACCTCTGTACCCCCTCCACCTCTGTACCCCCCCCATGTCCACCTCTGTACCCCATGTGAAACTCTGTACCCCCCATGTCCACCTCTGTGTTCACCTCTGTACCCCCTCCACCTCTGTTCCCCCGTCCACCTGTGTACCCCCCATGTCCACCTCTGTAACCCCTTCACCTCTGTACCCCCCCATGTCCACCTCTCACTTCTGTACCCCCCCTCCATGTCCACCTCTGTACCAGCAATTCTCTGCAGTCTGCACATATGAATCCCCTTCCCCTTCTCTCCAGCGTGTTCTTTTTTACCTGATCACACAGAGGATGTACAACACAGCCTCCGCCTATTAGACTCAGCACACAGCCAGAAAACTTCACTCGGCTGTGTGCTACTCAGGTCTGCCAGGCAGAAGTGGGGGCGGGAGGAAAACAGAGTGCAGCTCTCGCTTTGTCATTGACTCCGGTCCGCAGCTCCTGACAGAGGCTGCTCTAGTCCTGCAAAGGGAACGGCGTTCCTGCTGTGAAATAAGTGCAGGGACGCCGTTCCCACGCGTTCCTGCAGGTCACCCTATTCGATTGCTCTGTAATCCAGTTCTTATGCTCACATGCTCATTGTAGGTGCTTTTGGCTGTGGACGCGAGTAAGCATGGATACCCTGGATGGTCTGTAGCTATGCAAGCATCCACAACAAACTGCAATTACAATTTTGACAGCTTTAAACGCATTAACTTCATGGACTTACTATCAGATTCCACTGTAATGAGATAATTAATGTTTGGCTGATCGGTGTAAGTTCCCACTCTGGACTTTTTTTTAAAAAGAGGAGGGACTTGGAGGCTATAGAGAGAGAGAGTGGGAGGAGCCAAAACACTCCCCCTTCTTAACATGTCAGAAGGCACTGACATCATTATATACTACACATTTGGTGGGGGGTTCCCATAACATAACAACATCAGTTAGATTAGATTGATTATTATGTTATTTATTACTGCTGCTGTGAATATAACCAATGCTGTTGACCCTTGAGCAGATCTATTCCTCTGTACAGACCTAATTTGCTGTATCCTCAATTTTCCTTCCTTACTGAACAGGTCCCAGGTGGGCACTGCCACCAAGCCCTTTGCAACCACTTTCTCCCCAATAGGCCTGTCCTTTATACGTCAGGGGGGATGCTGCCACAAGAAACTTGTACCCCTCTGGAGTATACAATGAGTAGCAGTGTTCTGCTACTCCTGATTTTCACAGTCTGTTTTCCTCTTTTGTGTACTAACTGGGAGGGTGGCATTGTGGTCCACTTCATTTTCTCTTTACTTGACACACAATGTCACGATTACATGACTAGGGTATTAAAGATAGTTTGTCTCCATTCTGCCATCACTCCCTTTACCCCTTATAAATAACCACACATGGCCACAAGCTGAAGTGAAATGGCCATAGCAGCCTTTTATTAACTGTATACATATCACCAGTGGCGACTTTTTTTTAATTTTTTTTAAGGGGGGGCGACCAACAACCCCCCCCCCGTTGGTCGGTGGCATCTCAGTCAGCACCCTCCCCCCCCCCCCCCCGCACTTACCCAAGCTTGAGCCGATGGGCGAGTTGTGAGCAGGCAGAGGCAGGCTTCGGTGGGCAGCGGACTCTGGTGGCAGCAGCGGTCTTCGGTGGGCTCCTGTGGCAGCGGCAGGCTTCGGCAGGTTGCAGGCATAGGCAGCAGTGGGCTTCTATGGATGGCGGGCAGGCTCCTGAGTCTTCTGTGCGGCTCCTCCCTTCTCCTAGGCGTCCAATAGGATCGCCTGTCCTTTTAGCCAATTGGGAAATAGGTATCAGACCCGCACTTCCTGATTGGCGGAGAAGTGATTCAGTGTTAGAAAAGCGAATATTAATTTGCTTTTCTAACACCTGGGTGCAATGCTCTGAGCCACGAGTCCACCCTATTTTGAACCCTATTAGATCCTCTGGCTCTAATCAGGTGCTTCAAAAAAAAACACCCCCGCTGCTGTAATTCATTCAAAAAGCAAAGCATTGTGGCTGAGGTATGTGTACAGCTAACTTGTCTGAGTGAAGGGCCCTGCGTGGCTCTGAAACGTTGCTGTATGTTTATCACGTGACCATGACAATAAAGACCCTTTCGAGGAGTCCTTGGTGTGCTGATGACATTTCTTCCCTGATCATTACAGCACCCAGCAATTCCGGTGGGAGGGGGGTAAGGGTCAGGTTGGGATGATAAAACAGGGGCTCAGCTGCCTGTTTTTACCACCCACTGGTCATCAAAGTAAAAGAGCCTTAAAAGCCTGGCAAGCATAATAGACTAAGTTGTTTGAATGAATACTATACCAAGTG
This sequence comes from Rana muscosa, assembly GCA_029206835.1. Lineage (NCBI taxonomy): Eukaryota > Metazoa > Chordata > Amphibia > Anura > Ranidae > Rana > Rana muscosa. Next base: position 168,653,975 of record CM055117.1, on the reverse strand, counting down.
TTAAAGCAGTGTTCCGGCCAAAAAATAATAATTAAAAGCCAGCAGCTACACATACTGCAGCTGCTGGCTTTTAATAAATGGACACTTACCTGTCCTGGAGTCTCTCAAAGTCGGCACTGCAGCTGATGTTTCCATCAGCTGTCGGGTGCATGCCGCCGCCATTGCGTAAGGGAACCCAGCAGTGTAGCCTTTCGGCTTCACACCGGGAACCCTACTGCGCATGCGCGAGGCCCCGCTCCTCTCTCCTATTGGCCCGGCGGCCGCGGGAGGAGGAGGGAGCCCTGTGGTGACGTCACGGGCCGCGGCCCGGACTCCCAGAAGTGGGAAAAGATACCTGGTATCCTGTCCAGGTATCCTGTCCCCCCTCCCACCCGAAAGGTGCTAATTGTGGCACCGGAGGGGGGGGGGGAATCAGATGAGCGGAAGTTCCACTTTAAGATATCAAGTTTATAACTAAAGGCATAGTTGTACAACAAAAACATGCAAGTTCATTGTGTAACATGTGATTTCTTTTTTTTTTTTTTCTTGTCATAGGCAAAAGCAGGATTTTTGCTGAATATTATAGGAGTGCTTGTTATCACATTGTCCATTAATACCTGGGGATATTACATGTTCAACCTACACACCTTCCCTTCCTGGGCAAATTCCACCGTAAAACCCTGACCGCCTCTGATATTATGTGGACAAGTATATAGTGATCTGACAGCGGCTTAAAAATGGCAGCTGTTTACAAGAACAAGGACATATTACATGCAAAACCCCAAATAATGCACTGATGGAACAGTCTGCGTATCATCAATTACAGCATGCCAGGATTTCAAGATGTCTTAAGAAGGAAACCTGCAATTTAAAAAAAAAAAAAAGGTGAAGGGGCTTGCCCACTTACTAAGAACTTTGATGTCTGAGAATGCATCCTAAAATGTCACATGATTAAAACCGCTTAACTATCTGTTTACTTTATTAGTCTGCAGACATTTTTCTGTCAATTCAGAGCTATATAAATGTTAATGATTTACTTACAACATGAGCAATACATCTCAGGCATCAGTAAACACAGTACAGGGTATCTATGTATAACATGTTTGTGTACACATGTATAAAATGTTTCTATCTTCAGAGCAACATATTGTAACAACAGTAATGGTAACAATAAATATATATATTTGTTAACTTTTTTTGGGCATTCACTTTGCATTATTAAAGCGGAGGAATGTAGCCTGTACTCCAGCTCATATAAAGTTCCCTTTCAGTAGCTTTTTTAACCATTTCAATACCGTACAATACCGTACCCCCCCTTCCTGCCCAGGCCAATTTTCAGCTTTCGGCACTGTCACTTTGAATGACAATTGCGCGGTCATGCTACACTGTACCCATATGAAATGTTTATCATTTTTTTTTCCACACAAATAGAGCTTTCTTTCGGTGGTGTTTAATCACCACTGTTTTTTTTTTTTTTGTTTTGTTTTGAAAAAGAAATATAAAAAGACCAAAAATTTTGAAAAAAAAAAAGGGTTTTTTCTTTGTTTCTGTTGTATACTGCTAAATTTCTTTGATGAAAATAACCCAATTCCTAATAAAATTTTGTAAACAAAAAAGAAAATAACCCAAATCAGTATGTAATATTCAGTCTGTAGGAAGGTTATAGAGTCCACAAACTATAGTATATATATCAGCATCACTGGACAGACTAGCCCCCCTCACTATACGCAGAATAAGGCCCTGCCCCCTTCAACCCTGGCAAACAGATGATACTAGAAGTCTGAAAAAACACCGCCGTGCTCTCGACCGCCAGTGGCGTAAGACGATGTCCCAGAAAGATTTCGGCCAGTATAAATCTGCCCTCCACAAATAAAATTCCAGCCTCCTCACTGCCAAGCAGACCTATTTCATCACTCTCATTAAAAACGTATCATCCCGTCCCCGTCAATTTTTCTCTACCATCAACTCGCTCCTTCGTCCTCCACTGCCTCCACCCACTAACTCACCGCCCAGAAGATCGCCAATCACTTCAAACAGAAGATTGATACAATTTGCAAGGAGATCTCTACTGTTCAGATACCCTTCACGCTTTACACCTCATGCCCACAGGTACAATCATTACTTCCCTCTTTCAACCCAACCACTATAGACGAGGTTGCTAAATTACTTGCTAATGTCCATCTTACCACCTGCGTTCTGGAGCTTGTTTCCTCGCAAATGCTACGTTCACCCTCTGGCTGTATTCTACACTCTCTAACCCACATCTTCAATCTCTCCCTCTCTTCTGGCCTCTTCCCTAACTCTTTGAAACATGCACTAGTCAGCCCCATACTTAAAAGCCCTCTCTGGACCCATCCAATCTTGACAACCTACGCCCCATCTCCTTGCTCCCCCTTTTTTTTAATATATAATCTGTATTTATTTAAAATGACAGACATAACAGATTATAGGAAAACACATTGCAAGCATGTTCCACAATAAGCAGATAGACAAAACTCAATTCTCAAGGCTCAACTTAGCAACTAAAGATCATGATACTTTTTCTATGCTAGAATAACAAAGCCACCGGGGAAGAGAGACCACCCGGCCGGCTCATCCTTCCGCTAATTTTCACCAGGGTTGAGGATCACAGTGCTCAGTTAAAGCCCCCACCCTCGTGCCCCATATGGAGAGGGGGGGCCAAAATGGCCTCCATCAAACCCTCTCCGGCCAAACTCCGGCCTAAGGGCACGAAGCGGTGGGGGACCCAGCTCCCATGTAGATCCCTTCTCCAGTGCCAGGAGGGGAAGGGACTTCTTCCATTTAAAAGGATCCCACCCAAGTTAAGTGCTATACCAATGAGCCTGAGCGAGGCCTAGGCTAAGTAAACATGTGTGGACCCATATCCCAACAGTCAAAACAGAAACAAACAACAAAAACATAAAAGAAAACAGAAAGGCAAGAAAATTAGAGAGAGGGGGTGAGAGGAGGGGGGAAGGAGACAGGACTGCCTCCACATGAGGTGTATCCATGCCACTACGAGGTGCTTTCAATTAATGGCTCACTGTTCAGCCTAGTATTGGGCCTCATGTGCCACTGGTCTCTGCCTCCGGGGGCCCGCACTGCAGTGCCCCTCTGACCCCGAAGGGAGGGCTCCGCAAGCTCCAAAAGAGCAGTGTCCAAGCTGCCCAAATGGTACTAAAGTGATCGCTTGTGCCATTGCAGGTTGCCACCCATTCTTCCGCCTCCTTAATCTCCTGCACCTTTCTCATCCAATCTTCCACACCAGGTACATGAGCTTGCTTCCAATAAATGGGGAGCAGAAGTTTGGCTGCGTTCAGAAGGTGCGGCAACACACACTTCCTATATTTGCTGACCGGCATAGGGGGAATATGGAGGAGAAAGTGCATCGGAGAAAGGGGGACATCATCATCCAGTATGGCTTTGATTTGCGCCTTAATTGCCTCCCAAAAAGATTGGATTTTGGGGCATCCCCACCATATGTGCAGTAATGTGCCGCGGAGGCCGCAGCCTCTCCAGCAGTGGTCAGACATGGTGGGGTAAATGTGGGAGAGCACAGCTGGCACCCTATACCACCTTGTCAGTAACTTATAATTGGTTTCTTGTGTCCTAGACTCAATAGAGCTAGAATGAGTCAGATGGTACAGGGGAGCCAACTGCGCCTTGGAAATCTCCTTTCCTAGGTCCCGCTCCCACTCCCTAATGTAGGCCGGCTTAATCTCTGCCGTGGACGAGCCCAGTAGCTGGTATAACTCGGTTATCATATGGGGGATGGATTCGTCCGCAGCAAAAAGAAGCTCAAAAGGCGTAAGCTTAGAGGTGGCTCTAATGGGTATGTCCTGTGTGGCGAACAAATGGCTAAGCTGCTTGTGACGCCAAAAGTCCATTGGGAAACTACCATGGCGCGTTCTAAGGGATTCCAGGGTGGGGAGGCTCCCACTTTCCAACAGTTTGCCACAGGGAGCGTTAGGATCATTTACCCACTTCTTAACCACTTCAGTACCGGGCCTATTCTGGCACTTCTCTCCTTCATGTAAAAATCATAATTTTATGGCTATAAAATTACTTAGAACCCCCAAACATTATATATGTTTTTTTAGCAGACACCCTAGGGAACAGAATGGCGGTCATTGCAAATTTGTATCTCGCTCGGTATTTGCGCAATAAATTTTCAAATGCCTTTTTTTTCGGAAAAAAAATGGTTTCATGAATTAAAAAATTAGCCCATTTTTTTTGTATAATGTGAAAGATGTTGTTATGCTGAGTAAATAGATACCTAACATGTCACGCTTTAAAGTTGCGCACACTCATGGAATGACACCAAACTTCAGTACTTAAAAATCTCCATAGGCGATGCTTTAATTTTTTTTACACGTTACCATTTTCGCATTACAGAGGGGGTCTAGTGCTAGAATTGTTGCACTTGTTCTAACGTACGCAGCAATACCTCACATGTGTGGTTTTAACGGCGTTTACATATGTGGGTGGGACTTGCGTGTGTGTTCGCTTCTGAGCGCGAGCTAACGGGGACAGGGGTGTTTTACATTTTTTTTATTATTTTTTTTGTTTTTTATTTTATACACTTTTTTTTTACTTTTTTGTTTTTTTTATTACTTTTATTCCTATTACAAGGAATGTAAACATCCCTTGTAATAGGAATCTATTGTGACAGGTCCTCTTTATGGAGAGATGCGGGGTCAATAAGACCCCACATCTCTCCTCCAGGCTGGAAAGCATGAGATCGGTAAAAAAAAATCACGATATCATGCTGACAGCCGAGATCACGGCTTTGTTTACATATGGGAACCCGGTGTGACGTCATAACGTCGCGCCCGGGTCTCCGACGGTCATAGAGATGACTGGTGACCATCTGGTCACCAGTCATCTCTATGCTTCCCATCCGGCGCTGGCCAATTCGTTCTCTGGGCCCCCGATTGAACGGGAGAGCCCGGAGAAGCACCGGATGGTGGCGGGAGGAGGGGGGGACGTTCTCGCCGCCTATAAGAATGATCAAGCGGCGAAACTGCTGCTATGATCGTTTTTATCGTGCACAGAATCGCCGGCTGAAAATAATGATATCTGAATGATGCCTGCAACTGCAGGCATCATTCAGATGTCACCGCACAAAGTCAAGGACGTCATTTGACGGTGGGCGGTAGGGAAGTGGTTAAAAAAGGCCCTGTGCTCCCCTGGAAGGAACCAGCAGAAGCCCCCCAGAGGGGCCAACGGGGACATAGGAGGTGCCCCAGGGAGTATATGCCGTTAATCCTGTCCCAGACCTTAAATGTCTGTCACATTAGAGGAGAAGTGGTGTCTGACAGCCCCCTGTGCTCCTTTGCAAGCCACGGGGCATAGGCCAGGTCCCTACCAGCCATACACTTTTCCAAGGGAACCCACAATCTGGTACAGGTGTGGAAACGCCAATTCAGAATCCGTTGCAGGGCAATGGCTCTGTAATACCTCTGGATGTCTGATATCCCTAGGCCCCCAGCCCTCTTGGAGCGTTTCAGCACTCTCATAGCTATTCTAGGCGTCTTTGCATTCCACACAAACTCTATGAGCATGCTGGTGAGCGAAGAAAAAAATTTACTGGGCAGGGGTATCGGCAACATCTGCATATAGAATAACACTCGGGGAAGTACATTCATTTTGACAATGTTTACCCGCCCTAGCCAAGTGAAAGCTGTTTTAGTCCAGAGGGCAAGGTCAGTTTTGATCAATGTCAGCAAGGTAGGGTAGTTGTCACGATAAAGGGTCTCATAGCTGTCGGTCAATTGGATACCCAGGTACTTAATAGCAGATCTGGCCCAGGTGAAGGGGAACGCCTCCTTTAAGCTGTCCCTGAGTGAAGGAGGGAGCACTATCGGGAGAATTTCAGACTTTGAATAATTGATTTTAAAATTGGACAGGGCTCCAAACTTGTGCAGTTCTTTTATGAGGTTCGGCAACGAGATGAGAGGCTCCGTAAGATGGAACAAAACATCATCCGCATAAGCCGAGAGCTTGTGTTCCATGTTGCCGATCGTCAGCCCTTTGATATCCTGGTTAGCCCTCACCCTGCGCTTTTGCTCCCCTTTTTATCCAAACTCCTTGAACGTCTAGTCTACAACCAACTGAGCGTCCACCTTGCTGATAATACCCTTCTTGATCCCCTTCAGTCTGGATTCATTCTCAACATTCCACAGAAACTTTTCTCCTAAAACTAACAAATGATATACTAACGGCCAAAACTAAGGGACACTATTCTGTACTCCTACTCCTGGACCTCTCTGCTGCCTTCGATACGGTTGACCACCCCCTCCTCCTCAAAAAACTCCATGCCTTTGGTCTCCGCGACTGTACTCTTCGCTGGTTCTATACCTACTTATCCAACCACACCTTTAGCGCTACTTACAACTCTACTTCCTCCTCTCCTCTTCCTTTCTCAGTTGGGGTCCCCCAAGGTTCTGTTCTTGGACCTCTCCTATTTTCAATCTACACCTCCTCCCTGGGTCAGCTGATAGCCTCCCACGGCTTCCAATACCACCTCTACGTTGACGATACTCAAATCTATTTCTCTGCCCCTCAACTCACTCCTTCATTCTCCTCACGTATCTCTAATTTACTATCAGATATATCAGTTTGGATGTCACACCACTTCCTCAAACTTAATCTATCCAAAACTGAACTGATCATTTTTCCTCCCCCACGTGCCTCCTCCCCCGATCTCTCAGCCCATCCCCACATGCCAAGATCCTAGGAGTAGTCCTGGACTCTGAACTTTCCTTTAAGTCTCACGTTCAATCACTGTCCAAATCGTGCCGCCTCAACCTCCGCAACATCTCCAAAATACGCCCCTTTCTAACCAATGACACAACAAAGCTTCTAATTCACTCCCTGGTAATCTTTTGCCTCGATTACTGCAACTCCCTCCTCATTGGCTTACCTCTGCAAATTTTATCCCTCCTTCAGTCCATCATGAATGCTGCTGCCAGACTCATCCACCTTACCAACCGCTCTGTCTCTGCTACTCCTCTCTGTCAATCCCTCCACTGGCTTCCGCTCACCCAACAAATTAAATTCAAAATACTAACAACTACCTACAAAGCCATCCACAACACTGCCCCCAGCGACATCACTGACCTAGTCTCTAAATATCAACCTAATCGTTCTCTTCATTCTTCTCAAGACCTCCTGCTCTCTAGCTCTCTCATCACCTGCTCCCATGCTCGTCTCCAGGAGCCTCTCCAAGCCTATGGAACTCCTTACCCCAATCTGTCCGTCTATCTCCTTCTCTATTAGCTTTTAGAGGATCCCTAAAAACCCTTCTCTTCAGAGAAGCCTATCCTACCCACACCTAACAACTGTATTTTCATTTTGTCCACCTGATCATCCCCCACAGCTACTACCCTTTTTCACTTGACCATCCCTCCTAGACTGTAAGCTCTAACGAGCAGGGCCCTCTGATCCCTTTGTATTGAATTGTATTGTGACTGTACTGTCTTCCCTGATGTTGTAAAGCACTGAGCAAACTGTTGGCGCTATATAAATCCTGTATAATAATAATAATAATAATAATATCAGAAAATTGAACAATCCTGATGTACTCATGAGGCCCGAAAATGCCAGGAAAGTGCAAACATCTCCCAAATTACCCTTTTTTGTAAAGTAGACAGTCCAAGGTATTTAGTAAGTGGCACAGTGAGTTTTTTTGAAGTTGTAATTATTTTTGTCACAATTTTTTGGAAAATTAAGAAATGTTTGTTTTGTTTATTTTTTTTTTACATACTGTCACCAGTGTAGTACAGGATCATCATGCGACTGGTGTGGCGGTGATCAGTGACAGTGATTAGTGACAGTATGTAAAAAATAAATAAATACAGTGACCACAGCAATACAGTGTTACCACAGTGACCACAGTAACACTGTACTACTCTGGGGAGATGATCAGGATTATTTTACACAGTATGATTGCTTATAACTGTGCATTTTACAGTTATAAGCAACCATTTTTTTTCTAAATGAAAACTACTCATTCAGTGATTACTATTGTGAAGAGCTGTGATTGGCCCTGTCTCCACAATGTGATGACTGTGACCAATCACATAGCTCATCACAATAGTACACAATGAAAGACATGTAACAAAGCCTTTCATTGTGTATAACTGTCATGTGATCTGCTGTGGTTTGCCACAGTGATCACATGGTACTGGTAGCGGGCTGGTACAGTGATCTGTCATCGGTCATGTCCGGTGGACACAGCGGGTGACAGATCGCGCCGGAGCGCAGTCCGTGGGGCATGTGAGACACGATTTTGGGACAGCTTGGTTTTATTAAAAATAAAAAGGACATGGGGCGTGGTCTGGAGCTGCATGGAGTAGGACGTGCAGTGTGAGAGCTCCGCTCGAGATATATCCTTTTACCTGATCCTGGGGGCTATTTTGCCCGCAAACAGACGCCAGAAAGCCCTAGGCTGCTTGCTCGACCTGGAGCCGACATGTCTCTTCCTAAAAGATCTGGCGCTCTTGCCAAGCTAGACAAGTATCGCCACGAGGAGCGAGACCCGGGGGAGGAAGATGGCGTCGCCCCGCTCCCCGAGGAAGATGATCAGACACTGCCAGAGTACTGGAAGCCATCGCCTTGTGCCAATCCACCCTCACCTCCAGGATTGAGGAGGTGAAGGTCGACATCTCCTTAATCAGGCAGGATATCCACAAGTTACGTGAATGGGTGTCTGAGACTGAACGCAGGGTCAGCCACGTGGAGGAAGGCCTGCATCCACTCCAGTCTGATCAATATTCCAATCGCACACGTTCCTGGAAAAATGGCTCTTATAAGATGGTGGGTGCTGCAACGATTACCAGATGGGTCCTGGAAACATCAAACAATCAAACATATTCGCCAGCACACCATAGGACCCCTTCGACATGCCTGACGAAGGGGTCCTATGCAACTCCGAAACGTTGCACCTTTGTGATGTGATTTTTTTTGTAATAAAACCTTTTTGGACGTAATTGGACGATCCTTGGTGTGCTGGCGAATATGTTCGATTGCATCCACTCCAGGTCACCACTGAACAACTACAATACCAACTGAACGCGGTCCTCTCCAAACAGGACGATATGGAGAACCGCCTCCGGAGATGTAACCTGTGCTTCGTGGGGCTCCCCAAGAAGTCAGAGGGTGCGGACCCCCCACGTACCTGGAAAACCTGCTAGTCAAGACCTATGGCAGGGAGGCCTTCTGCTCAACATTTGTGGTGGAGCGCACCCACCTCCTTGCCGCAAAACCCCCACCTGCTGGAGCTCCGCCACGAACTTTCATTGCCAAGTTCCTAAATTACCGCAATCGAGACGCCATCCTCAGGCTCACCCGGCACGGCCCACACCTAGATCCTCATCCTCCGTGCACCATCACCTCTGACCGCCTAGAGCTGGAGGACCGCTCTCACTGTCTGGCCTGCCTCCCCCTCACCTCTCCTGGAACCGTAAGTTGGTCATATGCACTGTTTGTCTTACTGCCTTCGTCCCCCCATCCTCCGCTGAGGTTCCGTGCTTGTCCCGCTCCTCCTGTACCCGTACTGCAAGCCACTGCCTTCCCCCCAACATCATGCTTGATCTATGTGTCTCGGGCAGCTCACCTGCACCCACATCCCCCAAGACTGGATACCCCCCCCCCCTGCACCGATGTGCGCTCTCCAGCTTGATCGCCCCCCCGACCTTGTTGGTCACCCCAAGAACTCGGCACCCATGCCACCCTTGACTACCATCTCCCCACCACTGTTTCCCTGGCCAGCCTATGCCCCTCTATGTGTAGTGGGTGGCAGTGTGTTAAACCTGCTCTGCTGGTCCAGCGCCTTTGCAGACTGTTTGTTTTTTGCTGTTTTTGGTATTTTTTTCCTCTTTTTTGAATCTACATTGATTTACCGCATGAATATGTCATCACTTTTTTGCTGTTTATACCTATGTATATAGCTTTTCTGACTGGGTCTACTATGCCTCCCACCAGTGTGTGTTGGATCTGTGCTCACAAGAGTTTCACAAGAGTTTCACAGTGCTGGCTTCTCTGGCCCCTGGGTGCTCAGTATGCATGTAACCTGGAATGTCCGGGGTCTCGGCGAGAGGGACAAGCGTGTAGCGGTCCTCTCCCACCTTAAATCTCAGTGGGGGGGACATCTCAATTCTTGTCGAGACTCACCTGGCAGGCCAGAAGCAGATGAGTCTCAAAAAGCCCTGGGTGGGATGGCTATACCAAGCCCCGCACACCACCAACTCCCACGGGGTTGCGATTCTCATCGCCAAGACGGTAAAATTTTAGCTCCACACATTGCAGTTGGACCCCCAGCGCCGGTCACTGTTTCTACATGCTACCATTGGGGGCCTGGAGGTCCTTCTCCTGGCTTTTTACATCCCCCCATTTCAATTTTCTATGGTGCAGCTGGGGGTGGCTTTCATGGCCCAACATCCCTCAGTGCCGGCCATCTGGGCAGGAAATTTCAACATGGTCATTACCCCAAGCCTAGACAGACTGAGCCCAGCTGCCCCTCCAGCCCCTTTACCTAGTACAACCAGATTTGGGAAGTTTCTAGCGGAATTTGCCCTCACCGACACATGGAGACATAAACACCCAACACAATCACGCTTCTCTTGCTTTACTCCCTCACGCTCAGCTATGTCCCATATAGATTTCATCTTTCTTGCCCCCTCCCTCCTTCCTCACCTCCTTAACGCAGGCTTTGACACTAGAGTGCTCTCTGATCACTCTCCATACTGGATCACATTGCGGCTGCCGGCTTCCCCTGCGGTTCGGGTCTTGAGGCTGAACCCATTTTGGCTCACTATCCTGTCCGACTTGGACACCATCCAACTTGAGTGGGAATATTATTTCTGCACAAACGATGGCTCGGATCCGTATGGGAATCTTTTAAAATACATGTCCGCATGATCCTCTGCACGCGAATCAATAGACGCAAGGCCACCTCCAAATTGCTGCTCTGCCAGGCAGAGGAACGCTTGAATACCCTTGAGCAGTTCTTTCAGAATGACCCAACAGCTGCCAACGCTTCCCTTGTACGAATGCAGACCAGGCTCACAGACCAACTACACTTTGAGAAGGCCAAACAGGGCATTTTCTTTAGCAAACAATGCACTTTTGAACACGGCGAACAAGCTGGCAAGTTCCTTGCCTACATGGCCCACCTGGACCACAAACCCCCAGTAGTGGTTTCTCTCGGCATCTGGGGCCAAAATAACAGACCCTGATCTAGTGGCTGAGGAGTTCAGGTCCTTCTATTCTGAACTGTACTCCTCTACCGCCCACCATTCCCATGATGAGCTGTCAACATTCCTGCAGGACATTGCTTTCCCTACACTCACTCCTCCCCAGGTCACCCAGCTCGAAGCACCTATCACCACAGACTGTATAGCAGAGGCCCTTGCACAGCTCCCCACATCCAAGGCACTTGGCTCGGATAGACCCCCCCTCGAATTTTACAACCAATTCAGCGAGACCCTCATCCCTAAACTTTGCAAGCTGTACACACACATATTTGACACAAATGCACTCACGACATCCATGGGCGAAGCCCTCATCGTCCTCATACCCAAACCAGGCAAAGACCCGCTGTTCCCTGAATCATACAGGCCCATCTCTCTCTTCCAACTAAACGTAAAAATACTGGCTAAAATACTAGCCGTGCACCTCAACAAAGTAATCCTTAGCCTAGTACACCCCAATCAGACTGGGTTCATGCCTGACAAAAACACGACTTTTAGTCTCAGGCGCCTCCACATGAACCTCCAATTCCAGCATGCAGATGTAGACTCCAGAGTAGTGGTCAGCTTAGATGCCGCCAAGGCGTTTGATTCCGTGGAGTGGAGCTACCTGTGGGAATGCCTCTACAGATTTGGCTTCGGCCCAAAGTTTATCAAGTGGCTTCAACTTATTTATCAGTCCCCCACGGCACGCATCCAAGTCAATGGCAGAATTTCCCCCTTTCTTCCCACTCTCTCGCGGCACGCGCCAGGGTTGCCCTATCTCACCCCTACTGTACGCCCTGGCTGTAGAGCCCCTGGCTATAACTCTCAGAAGCCATCCAGGCATTCAGGGCCTCTGCTGCGGTCAGTTGACAGAGGTAATCAGCCTGTACGCAGATGACATGCTCCTCTATCTCGCTGATGCTGGCTCCTCACTTCAGACTGCCCTACAAATCATCACAGCCTTTGGGGCATTCTCCGGGCTTCAGATAAATTGGACCAAGTCCCAAATTCTCCCACTGGACCTAGGTGCCCCCACTGCTGACCAAGCCGCACTCCCCCTGGTTAGAGCGAGCACCATTAAAATACCTGGGTGTCCACATGTCCAGATCCCTCCTTGACTACATTACCCTCAACATTGAACCCCTATTCGTTATCCTGAAAAACAAAACACAAATATGGTCCCCTCTGCCCGTTGGGGTTATGGGCCGAATTAACTTGGTCAAAATTATTCTCCTCCCAAGCTACTCTATGTTTTCTGGCAAGCCCCGCTATACCTCCCCCCACCTATATTCAAGTCCATGGAATCTATCCTCAACACGTTCATTTGGGGGCTCCTCTCGACATAAACTGTTGTGGCGGGTCTTGAAATTCCCGACCGATCTAGGTGGCACCGCACTCCCTGACCTCTCTCTCTATTACATAGCGTCCCAACTCTCTCACTTCTTCTATTTCAACCAATCTGACAGAGACCGCTACTCCACCCTAGTCTGCTCCCAGGCCCCCGGTCCACTGACCCACCCCTTCCAGATTCTGTTCTGCGGACCCCGCGGTTCGCCCCGAACTGGAGATAGGAAGCACATGCTGTTCCACCACTGTAAGATCTGGCAACTCGCCATGCACCTCGGGGAGGCACCTTCCCCCCATTCCCACACACCCCTTTGGGACAACCCACATATGCCCGAACTAGCCTCTATCCCTGATCATGGAATATGGGTTAACAAGGGCATCATATACTTGTTGCAAGTTGTAGCTAATGGGACGGTCAGGTCTTTCCAAACTCTCAAAGATAATTTCGCCTTACCCAATCACATGTTCTTCCGCTACCTTCAACTCCAACACGCACTTAACACACAGTTTAGGGACTCCATCCCAGCTCTCGAAATCCCACTACTGGTGGACATTGTCCTAGGTAAGGACCCCAAAAAACGAATCTCTCAAATTTACACTTACCTCATGATGCCCACAGCTACCACCACCGCCCACCAGCTGAAATCCTGATGGGAGCCTGACCTGGGCGCTGTGTCAGACGAGGACTGTGAGGAGGCCTTCGCTAACTGTAAAACCGTATCTCCTAAGCTCTCTGATCGCCTTACCCACCTATACATTCTTCATAGATCGTACCTGACGCCCTTCCGCATCTCTAAATATGGACCTGGACATAACCCCAACTGCCCCAGCTGTAGCCATCCCCAACGCCTCCTTCTACCATCTACTCTGGACCTGTCCGTCCATACAAGGGTTCTGGACCCAGGTGATTTGGTTCCTCCATGATCGCATGGGCTCCCCACTGTCCCTTTGCCCTCGCCAATGTGTGTTGGGGCTTCTCTCACTCTCTGAAGGCAAGAAATACTAGAATATATTTTTGCAAGAAACATTACTCCTTGCCAGGCTGCAGATCGCCAAGACGTGGATGAGGGGGACCCTCCTACATTACAGCAATGGATCAAAACTGTCAACAACACCCTCCCTTTTAAAAAAATACTCTATATCCACAGGGGTTGCCCTAACAAATACCATAAAATATGGGATAGCTGGCTGGAGGACTCCTCCACCTGCGACGCAGAGGACTAGACACGCTCCTCTCTGGTAATGCTATGGGTCCCCCACGGGACCCCCTTCCTTCCCCCCCATTGGCCTCGCACTGTTATGCTACCCAGCAGACTGTACTATACAAGCTCTTTTACTGATTTATGTCATGTCTTTATGTATGTCAATTGGATTGATTCACAATTGTAGTGCCTGTTGCACTATTTTCCCGTATGTTTATATACTTTCTATGCTCAATAAACGCTGTTTTGATTAAAAAAATAAAAATAAAAGGACATTTACATATCGTGAATTCTAACATAGAGATAGCAATGTGAACAGAAGCAATGTCAGCTTTCACAAAATTCCAAGGATACAAGATACATAAATCAGGAAGCATAATAGAAGAAAAGAACAAACCTGTTGTCACGCTGTGTCTGGGATTTGATCCTGGGACCTGGTGCTCACAGACTGTTTTCCTATGTCCTGAACTATCAGGAAACTTGTTTTAAGTTTTGAATCCTGGTTATTTTCTGCTTTATGTGTTTGATGTTGGCTCCACCCTGGGATCAGCTGTTTGTAGTTACCTGATCAGCTACCCTATAAATCTCCACTTCCCCTTCCTGTCCGTGCCCCAGTATAGGTTCCTGTTGATGCTGTTTATGGATGCTCTTAGTTTTGGTTGCAGACTTAGCTCGTTCTTGACTTCAATACCTGGATTTTCCCTTGGACTTTGCTTATCTGGTTGCTGACCCCGCCTGGCTCGTTCTTGACTGCGTTACTTGGATTATCCTTTCTCCTCCTGGGTACCAGCCTCCGCCTCTACTAACCGTGAGTTGTTGCTGGGGGTTTTGGTTAGGCTGTCTGCACCATCCATTGCGGTCCTTTATTTCCTGGCTGCAAGATCTCAACCGTCCCTCCACCTGATACCGTGATAACAAGACTACTGGTCAGGAAAGCTGAGGGACGGTTGCAATTTCCTGGCAGACCTGACATTATACTGGAGCCAGATGGACCCCAGCAAGCTGGTGCAGGCAGTCTCTCTACAGGGTCAGCTGTTGGGTGAGCAGGCCAATCGTGTACAGTCATTGGAGGTGAAATTGGATGCAGCGCTGGTTAATAGTCTACAGATTCCTACCATTCCGAAAGTTTCTCTGCTGTGCGTAACTACTCTTGGCGGAGACCCTCTTGGTGATGGACTTATCACTCTCGAGTCCTGTTGGGGGCTCTGCATTTTGAAGTATTATCATTTGACATCATTCCGTCTCCTAAGTATCCTGTAATTCTTGGGTTCCCTTGGTTAAGCAAACATAACCCTTCTATTGATTGGTCCACTTGCCAAATTTCTGCCTGGAGCACCTCCTGCCATGATCACTGTCTCCAAAAGATAATAAGTAATAATGTATCCATTCTTGAAGTGTCTACTGACCCTAAACTACCGGAGACCTTTGCAGAGTTTGCTGATGTATTTTCTGAAAAGGAAGCAGAGGGGCTCCCCCCACATCGCCCTTACGACTGTGCTATTGATTTGCTTCCCGATTCTCCCCTTCCTAAAGGGTGAACCTACCCTCTTAACCTTGCGGAAACAAAGGCAATGGAGGAATACATTGACAGTCGAAAGAAGGGTTTCATCTGGCCTTCCTCCTCTCCTGTGGGAGCAGGGTTCTTTTTTTGTGGAGAAAAAAGATGGAGGACTTAGACCCTGTGTTGACTACAGAGCTGTCAACCGTATTACAGTAAAAATCGGTATCCACTCCCTTTAATTACTGAGCTGTTTGACCGTGTCCAGGGGTCAAAGATCTTCACCAAGCTGGACCTTCGTTGTGCATATAACCTCATTAGAATAAAAGCTGGAGATGAATGTAAGACTGCTTTTAATACTAGAAGGGGGCATTACGAGTGTCTAGTGATGCCTTTTGGACTTTGCAATGCCCCCGCTGTATTTCAGGAGTTTGTGAATGATATTTTCAGGGATCTACTTGACTCTTTTGTTGTCGTTTATTTAGATAATATATATTCAGTCTAAAGATTTAACGCTTCACCGAAGCCACGTTCGCACCGTTCTCCAACGTTTAAGAGATCATAGGCTGTACGCCAAACTTTTCAAGTGCTTCTTTGAACAATCGGAAATACCTTTCTTAGGTTATATAATTTAGTCTAAGATGGACTCCAATAATTTTTCCAAGATTCTGGCTCCCATTACTGCCCTCACTAAAAAATGGACCAAATGCTTACAGTGGCCTCCTGAAGCTCATGAAGCTTCCGCTCACCTAAAGTCTGCCTTTTGTTCCGCTCCTGTTCTCCGCCATCCTCAGCCGTCTGCTCAATATTTCTTGAAGGTGGATGCCTCCGAAGTAGGGGCCGAAGCAGTATTATCCCAACGAGAACCTACTTCTAACAAGCTACATCCGGTCGCCTTTTTCTCTAAGAAATTCTCTGTCGCAGAACAAAATAGAGAACTTCTAGCTATAAAACTAGCATTTTCCGAATGGAGGCATCTTTTAGAAGGTACGGAACTTCCTGTGGTGGCTCAAACTGACCATAAGAATCTGATCTACTTGCAGAAGGCCCAAAGACGGAATTCCAGACAAGCCCGCTGGGCATTATTCTTCACTCGGTTCAATTTTGTTGTAACGTACATTCCATGTACTAAGAACACCAAGGCCGATGCCCTGTCTTGGCAATTCTCTTGCGAGAATCTTCAAGCTCCTCCGGATCATATTGTTCCTCAAACAAATTATTGCTGAACTGGATACTGTCCTACAAAGGGATTTGTTGGCTGCTCAATCTCGGGCACCTTCTAATCTTTCGGTTCCGCCCAATACGCTGTATGTTCCTCAAGGGTTACATAAAGAGGTGTTGCAATGGGCCCATGGTCAGAGGATATCCAGACATCCTGGTGCCAAACAGACTTTCTTACGCTTGAAGTCCCTGGTATGGTGGCCAACCCTTAACCACTTGACCACTGGGCACTTAAACCCCCTTAATAACCAGACCAATTTTCAGCTTTCGGTGCTCTCACATTTTGAATGACAATTACTCAGTCATACAACACTGTACCCATATGAATTTTTTGTCCTTTTTTTCACACAAATAGAGCTTTCTTTTGGTGGTATTTAATCACTGTTGGGTTTTTTATTTTTTGCGCTATAAGAGAAAAAAGACTGAAAATTTTGTAAAAAAATGTTTTTTTTTTCGTTTCTGTTATAAAATTTTGCAAATTACTATTTTTTTCTTCATAAATTTTGGCCAAAATTTATACTGCTACATATCTTTGGTAAAAATAAGTACAAATTGGTGGATATTATTTGGTCTTTGTGAAAGTTATAGAGTCCACAAGCTATGGTGCCAATATCTGAAAATTGATCACACCTGAAGTACTGACGGCCGATCTCATTTCTTGAGACCCTAACATGCCAGAAAAGTACAAATACCCCCCAAATGACCCCTTTTTGGAAAGAAGACATTCCAAGGTATTCAGAAAGAGGCATTGTGAGTTTTTTGAAGTTGTCATTTTTTCCCACAATTCTTTGCAAAATCAAGATTTTTTTTTTTCTCTTTTTTTTTTCACAAAATTGTCATATTAGCAGGTTATTTCTCACACACAGCATATGCATTCCACAAATTACACCCCAAAACACATTCTGCTATTCCTCCCAAGTATGGCGATACCACATGTGTGAGACTTTTACACAGCGTGGCCACATAGAGAGGCCCAACATGCAGGGAGCACCTTCAGGCGTTCTGGAGCACCCAGGCCAATTCTGACATTTCACTCCTACATGTAAAAATCATCATTTATTTGCTAGAAAATTACATAGAACCCCAAAACATTATATATGTTTTTTTAGCAAAGACCTTAGAGAATATAATGGTGTTTTTTGCAACTTTTTATCTCGCACGATATTTGCGCAGCAATTTTTTTAACGCGTTTTTTACGGAAAAAAAATGTTTTGTGCTTAAAAAAAAAAAAAACAGTAAAGTTAGCCCAATGTTTTTGCATAATGTGAAAGATGAAGTTACGCCGAGTAAATAGATACCTAACATGTCACCCTTAAAAATTGCACACACTCGTGGAATGGCGCCAAACTTCGCTACTTAAAAAAATCCCCATAGGCGACGCTTTAAATATTTTTACTGGTTACATGATTTTAGTTACAGAGGAGGTCTAGGGCCAAAATGATTGCTCTCGCTCTAACGTTCGCAGAGATACCTCACATGTGTGGTTTGAAAACCGTTTTCATATGTGGGCGGGACTTACGTATGCGTTCGCTTCTGTATGCGAGCTCACGGGGACAGGGGCGCTTTAAAAAAAATATATATTTTTTTATTGTTCATTTTACTTTATTTATTTTAGTTTGACATGTTTTTCCGCCCCAAAAATTTTTTTGATCACTTTTATACCTATTACAAGGAACGTAAACATCCCTTGTAATAGGAATATGGCATGACAGGTCCTCTTTACAATGAGATATGAGGTCAATAAGACCCCACATCTCACCTCTAGGCTGGGAAGCCTGAAAAAAAAACAAAAAAAAAACAACAATCCTGGCTTTGATCGTAGCGGTGAGTCGGTAGAAGCACCGGAGGGCAGCGGGAGGGGGGACATCCCCTCTCGCCTCCCGTAAGAATGATCAAGCAGCGGAACAGCCGCTATGATTGTTCTTATGGTGTAGGGAATCGCCGGCTGAAAAAGCTGATATCTGAATGATGCCTATAGCTGCACCCATCATTCAGATATCCCCGTACAAAGTCAAGGACGTCATATGACGGCCGGCGGGTGGGAAGTGGGCATTGCGGAGTATTGCCGGGCATTGCAGGGCATTGCGGACTATGGCAGGGTATTGCGGAGTATGGCAGGGTATTGCACGGGGTATTGCACAGGGTATTGCAGGGTATTGCAGAGTATTGTGCAGGGTATTGCAGAGTATTGTGCAGGGTATTGCAGAGTATTGCGCAGGGTATTGCAGAGTATTGCGCAGGGTATTGCAGAGTATTGCGCAGGGTATTGCAGAGTATTGCGCAGGGTATTGCAGAGTATTGCGCAGGGTATTGCAGAGTATTGCGCAGGGTATTGCAGAGTATTGCGCAGGGTATTGCAGAGTATTGCGCAGGGTATTGCAGGGTATTGCGCAGAGTATTGCAGAGTATTGCGCAGGGTATTGCGCAGAGTATTGCGCAGGGTATTGCAGAGTATTGCGCAGGGTATTGCAGAGTATTGCGCAGGGTATTGCGCCAGGGTATTGCAGAGTATTGCGCCAGGGTATTGCAGAGTATTGCGCCAGGGTATTGCAGAGTATTGCGCCAGGGTATTGCAGAGTATTGCGCAGGGTATTTTGCAGAGTATTGGCAGGGTGTATTGCAGAGTATTGGCAGGGTATTGCACCAGGGATGGCTGAGCAGGGATGGATGGATGGCTGGATCTGTGACTGCAATTGTCACAGATCCAGCCCACAGAGCTGCTGCTGCCATCCGCTCTCTCCCCCTCCCCTCTCACACTGTACCGATCGGTACAGAGAGGGGAGGGAGGAACCGGCGTCATCAAATGACGCCGGTCTGTTTACAAGTGATTGCTCCGTCATTTGACGGAGCGATCACGTGGTAAACGGCCGCTATCGGCGGCGATTTACCGTGATCCGCTGGGTCCTCTGGACCCGGCGGTCACGGAGTTTCCCGTGTGCGCGCCCCAGGGGGCGCGCGGGAGCGCGATTCTGGGAGGACGTTATATAACGTCCTCCCAGAGTTAAGCAACCACCTTGTCGACGTTATTTGTCGGCAGGTGGTTGTTAAGTGGTTAAGAAGGATGTAATAGACTTTGTTAAAGCTTGTACTGTTTGTGAGTCCATCAAATTGCCTCGATCTGTTCCCCAAGGTCTTCTACAACCGCTCCCTGGACCCATATTAGTATGGATTTTATTGAGGACTTGCCCCCCTCCAAGGGGAATACTGTCATCTGGGTTGTAGTAGACAGATTTTCAAAGCTTGCACACTTCATTCCTATGCCTGCTCTACCTTCTGCCCCAAGCTTGGCCCTTTCCTTTATTGAACATGTCATCCGTTTGCATGGTATTCTGGTCGATATCGTTAGTGACAAAGGTCCTCAATTTATATCTTCGTTCTGGAAGGCTGTTTGCAAACATCTGGGGATCAAGAATTCCCCATCTTCTGGATAACACCCCAAAACTAATGGCCAAACAGAAAGGGTAAATAAAGATTTAGAGACCTATTTAAGGGCTTACATTAATGCTGAACATAAAAACTGGAGTGAGATGCTACCTCTAGCTGAATTAGCGCACAATTCACAATGGCACTCCTCCTTAAAATGTTCTCCTTTTCAAGCTGCCTTTGGGTATCAACCCAGAGTTTTTCCCTTCCAGTCGTCTCAAGTAGAGGTACCTGCAGCAGCCAACATGGTGACCAAGTTAACTAAACACTGGAGAGACATAAGAAAGGTTCTGCTTCTGTCGGTACACAGATACAAAGGGTACCCGGACCGTTGCAGAAAACCTGCACCCCGTTATCGTCTCAATCAACTTGTTTGGTTATCCACCAAGAACATCAAACTTCAACAACCATCTCCCAAATTAGGTCCTAGATATATTGAATAGGCTTGTGCACAACGGAAAAATTCGGTTAGTTTCGGTTCGTTTCTTTTCGGTCCTGTTGATTCGTAATCATTCGTAATTTTGCTAGACGGGATTTTTCGTGTTCGGACTAATTCGTATTTTCGCAAGCGACATTTTTCGTTGAATTTTTAGTTGATTTATAATTCGTACTTTCGGTAGAGTACATTGTTTTTCGTTGATTCTGGACACAACTCCTACTTTCGTAACTTTTTTTGGGTTCGTTGATTCGTAATTTTCTGTGTCTCTCTCACGACGACGCTGCCTATTATGCCTAATGTGCTTCGAATGGATTTGTACTTTTCTAAATACATAGCGGTTATTTGTAACGATTCGAAATCTCGTATTTTACTTTCGTTTTTTACATGCGGCTATAGCCTCCGCCCCTGTACACCATTTTGAGAGGGTTCAGCACGGTGAGGGAGAAGCAGAGAGCAGAGCAGAGTGTTATTGTGCTTCGAATGGATTCGAAATCTCGTATTTTACTTTCGTTTTTTACATGCGGCTATAGCCTCCGCCCCTGTACACCATTTTGAGAGGGAGTTCAGCACGGTGTGGGAGAAGCAGAGAGCAGAGCAGAGTGAGTGTTATTGTGCTTCGTATGGATTCGTACATTCGTAACTTTTTCATAACGAATTATGCCGAAGACATTCGGGCATTCGCTATTTGCGGTATAATTTATTTCGGATTCGGTCTTATTCGTAATTGCTTTGTTCGGAAATTCGAATGCTTCCGAATGTCCGAAAGTTGCTAAATTCGGACGAATTTCGATTCGTTACGAAACGAATTGCACAAGCCTAATATTGAACCCTTTCGCATTTTTGTCAAGTTAATCCAGTGGCCTATAAACTTTGGTTGCCCCCACACCTTCGAATTCCCAGTACTTTTCATGTATCCTTGCTAATGCCCTTTTACAAAAATAGATTTTCTCTACCCTCTAGACATCCTGCTCCATTCTCTGTTGATGACCATCAGTAATACGAAATGAGTAAGATTTTGGATTCACAACGTAAGGGTAGGCAGTTGCAGTATCTGGTGGACTGGAAGGGCTACTCTATTGCAGAAAAGACTTGGGTGCCAGCTAGTGATGTTCATGCCCCACAGCTGGTCAAGTTGTTCCATGTGTAACACCCATCCAAACCCTAATAGGTTGGGGGGGGGAACTTTGTGTGGGGGGTACTGTCATGCTGTGTCTGGGATTTGATCCTAGGACCTGCTGTTCACAGACTGTTTTCCTATGTCCTGAACCACCACAAAACTTGTTTTATGCTTTGAATCCTGGTTATTTTCTGCTTTATGTGTTTGATGTTGGCTCCACCCTGGGATCAGCTGTTTGTAGTTACTTGATCAGCTACCCTATAAATCTCCAATTCTTCTTCCTGTCCATGCCCCAGTATAGGTGCCTGTTGATGCTGTTTGTGGATGCTCTTAGTTTTGGTTGCAGACGTGGCTCGTTCTTGACTTCGATACCTGGATTTTCCCTTGGACTTTGCTTATCTGGTTGCCGACCCCGCCTGGCTCCTTCTTGACTGCGTTACTTGGATTACCCTTTCTCCTCCTGGGTTCCAGCCTCTGCCTCTACTAACCGTGAGTTGTTGCTGGGGGTTTTGGTTAGGCTGTCTGCACCATCCATTGCGGTCCTTTATTTCCTGGCTGCAGGATCTCAACCGTCCCTCCACCTGATACAGGGATAACAAGACTTACTAGAAGTAAGTCAAGTATATACCCGGAAGTCAGACCACTAACGGGGTTTGAGGAAATATGCTTGAAGGGGGAATCATTAAAACACTCGTTGTCATATTTCTATGCTAAATTAACTGAGCTGGAAGCCCCACAGGAACTTACTTTCCTTCGGGAATGGGAGAGAGATCCCAGGAACAGATAAACAGGATTCTGATATATAATCAGAAGGCATCAGTGGCGAGTAGATACCAAGAAGGGGGATATAAAATTCTCACCAGATGGTATAGAACACCAATGAAATTACATTGGCTATACCCCCAAATATCTGAATTGTGTTGGAGATGTAAGGAAGCAGAAGGAACTATATTACACATTTTTTGGGAGTGCGGTTAGGAGGAAACCCGGCTGCATTTCTGTTTGATATCCCTATCTCAGCAGAAAAATATAAAAAATCCCTACTGAGACATCTGATGGTGGCAGTGAGAGCGTGTGTCCCTGTCCTGTGGAAATGTGAAAGCCCCCCATCAAGAACGCAATGGTTTGCGAGAATTGCAGAAATTCAACAAATGGAGAATCTCACTCTGACAATGAAAGATCAAGATGGTAGGTACTGTAAGACATGGGCTCCCTACATGACGTACAGAGAAAAGACTAGAGTTGATGAGTGAAAGAAGGCGGCGGTTGGCAGCAGGGGGAGGGGGGACTGGGACATGGTTAGAGGTTTGGGGCTCTCCTTCTTTTTTTTTTTTTTTTTTTTTTTTTTTTTTTCGTTTTGTTGGTTTAGGAGGGTGGGAAACGGGTGGGGAAGAATAGGGAAAGAGGAGTTTATAATAAGCTAAGTGGTAATAGAATATATACAACCAATAGGTAGTAATTTAGATATTGAATTATGAATATGTAGGAGTCTGTGTATTTGAAATGATGTTGAGAAACTTATGAAAAATAAGGAATTTATAAAAAAAAAAAAAAAAAGATCTGTGCCTTGCCACAATTCTGTCTGAGCTCTTCAGGCAGTTCCTTTTGACCTCATGATTATCATTTGCTCTGACATGCACTGTGAGCTGTAAGGTCTTATATAGACAGGTGTGAGGCTTTCCTAATCAAGTCCAATCAGTATAATCAAACACAGATGGACTCAAATGAAGGTGTAGAACCACCTCAAGGATGATCAGAAGAAATGGACAGCACCTGAGTGAAATATATGAGTGTCACAGCAAAGGGTCTGAATACTTAGGACCATGTGATATTTCAGTTTTTCTTTTTTAATAAATCTGCAAAAATGTCAACAATTCTGTGGTTTTTTTTGTTTTTGTTTTTTTTTTTCTCAGAAGCAATGGGAGTTGAGCTAAACATTACGATGCAACAGCAGTTAGCTACGTCTTTCTCGTTTAGATGGACAGACTCCCATATAGGATACCTAGGGACGAAAATACCAAAGAGATTTAATAAGATACTCAAACTTAACTCTATCCCCCTGGTACGACAGATAAAATTGGACCTACAGCGGTGGGATAAGGAAGTATTTATGTGGTTTGGCAGAATTAATATCATAAAAATGAATGTAATGCCGAGACTACTATATCTATTACAGACACTACCTATCAGGATCCCTATAGGATTCTTGAGGGACTTGAGAGCAAAGTTTGGGAGCTTTATTCGGGCTGGAAAACCAGCCAGAATTCGGAGAGATATTCTGACCCTGGCAAAGGAACAAGGTGGGGGTGGGATTTCCCGACCCAGTGGGCTACTATGAGGCGATACACCTAACCAGAGTACTGGATTGGTGTACATCTCAAAAAAAACATGGGTGCAGATGGAGCAGGCAATGTCCGATATATCCCTAGAGGGATTGGCATGGCTTCCGAATACGATCATACAGAAGGCAGTAAAGCACCACCCAACGGTGGGGGCCACGCTGAATTCGGTTAAAAAGACATTTAAGAAAATCAAAATGGATAGGCCCCTGAGCCCAATGACCCCGATCGTGGGTAACCCAGGATTTTTGCCGGGTCTAAAAGATAAAAAAATCACAAATTTAAAGCAACAGGGTAGAAGTAGACTAATACATTTCTCAAAAAATAACCAAGTGATGTCTAGAGAGGAGATCGATAGAGAACTCTCAGAGGAATTAGACCCACTTAGGCGGATGCAATTGAATGCCTTCCTTCAATCAATATCTAAGCAAACGAGGGAAATAACTACATTATTTAAGTTCGAGAAGCTATGCCTTAAGGGGAAAGCAGTGAGACATGCGCTATCGATGATGTACGCAATGGTGAACGAGTTGAAGGCCCCACAAGAACTGGGCTTCATACAGGCATGGGAAACAGATTTGGGGGTCACCTTCTCAGAGACCCAGAAAAACAAGATATTTAGAAACACACAAGTCCTCATTAGCAACTTAATATCAAGAAGGGGGCTATAAGATCCTGAGTAGATGGTATAGAACCCCAGCAGTGTTGAATCAAATTTATCCACAGGTATCTAACCTTTGCTGGAGATGCCAAGGAGCTGAGGGCACATTGATGCACATTTTTTGGGATTGCCCGGGAATAAGAGTTCTGGAAGATGGTTGCAGAAACAATAAAATAAATCACTAATGTGTCTCTTGGAGAGATGCCGGCCACCTTCCTTCTGTTTGACATTCCGCTCTCAATAGAAAAGTACAAAAAATCTCTGGTGAGACATCTGCTTACAACAGCAAAAGCATGTATTCCAGCTCTCTGGAAGAGTACAGCCTCACCAACAAGAGCACAATGGATTGCTAAAATAACAGAAATCCAACAAATGGAGAGTCTCACGATGAGTATGAGGGAGCAGGAGGACAAATACCATCAAACGTGGGCTCCCTACACCATCTTTAGAGAATGGGGGGGATAGGAGGAGAGGGGGTGACTGTGTTTTTTTTGTTTGTTTTTTTCCTTTCTTCTCGTCTTTCTTCTTCTCTCTTGAAGATTTTTAGTTTTCTAATTAGATGATCTAGATCTGTATGATGATATGCATAATCCGGAGTCCTAGGTCCCCGTATACAGGGCGGAGGGAGAGGGTTGGGGGAGGGGTGGAGGAGAAAATAATGGAGATTTACAGCAATATGATTAATGAGAAAGAAAAATGAAAGAGAAGGTAAAAATTTTGAGGCGATAGATCGGAAAGAGCGATAAACGACAATATACATGACGTGGGGAAGGAGAGAGAAGTTAGGATTGTTATACACGATGTATTGTATGAAATGCTGTATCTCTGTATATGTGAGAAAATTAAAATAAAGAATTTATAAAAAAAAAAACAATTCTGTGTTTTTCTGTCAATATGGGGTGCTGTGTGTATATTAATGAGGAAAAAAAATGAACTTAAATGATTTTAGCAAATGGCTGCAATATAACAAAGAGTGAAAATTTTAAGGGGGTCTGAATACTTTCCGTACCCACTGTAATGCCTCCTTTGTACCTAACACCCCTATATGTTTCCCCCTCTCTACTAGGAAGTGAAGTTCTCCTTTGAATTCAAGCATGGGATCCTTGGTCATTATACTATAAGTGTTGGTGTCACTGATAAGGTTCTCCATTTCATTCTTATAGTAGGCCTTACCGAGTAGTGTTTATCACTACTAGGTGTGTGTCTTTTCTTTTTTTTCTTGGTGACGATCCACAGCCAGGATAACGGTATTTTCCTCTTATGTCCCAAAATGTGTTTGCAGTAATCTTATTTAACCAGGTGTGCCAGAGGGGCTGAGGTCATTCTTGGAGTTGAGGCGGAGATCAGAGAACCCAAAATTACCAGGTGGCTTCTTCGGGGGTGGCGCTAGATATGTATGGTCGGCTTTAGGCAGGGATGTGTTTGCACCATTTTGTGTAATAAATGTGTAGACAGGTGCAGGTTTTCCTTCGTCCAGTAGGTGGTACTGTGCCACCATACAGATGGAGTTGAGACTTTAGAGGGAAATGTTCCCTCAGAGACTCCATTGGCGTCTGAAAGGTATGATTGAGCAATGCAACTTCTGGTGACCTTTGGCAGCCATCTTGGTGTGGGACAATGTAAATTAGGGTTCCCTCGTCATTCGGGGCATACCTGAAGCAAGTGGCAGATCAGAAACCTTGGTTGATGGGCAGGGTGTTAAGCACAGCAACAGGTCCCTGGTATGTAGGGCCAGCTCAGGGGCAATGCCTGTGCACAAAGAAAATTCCAGTATCTGGGCCAGAAAAGTGGGGCTTTCCTGAGCTGCATATCCCATCCCATAACACAACAGTGAAAGCTGTCCTCAGGTAATACAGGCCCAAGCTTGGTGATACTGTAAAAATGCTGATTGCTATAGTTCCCTATACCAACTGCTATGTTTAATACCAATGCCCATGGATAAATTACAACATCAAAGACTGTGTGTGGTCTCTCCCTGATTGTTTACCATAGGGCAGGGATATGCAATTAGCGGACCTCCAGCTGTTTCAGAACTGCAAGACTCTGACAGCCACAAGCATGACACCCAGATGCAGATGCATGATGGGAATTGTAGTTTTGCAACAGCTGGAGGTCCGCTAATTGCATATCCTGCCATAGGGCTTAGGCTCTGCCTACAAATAGACTGATTCAATCTGGATTTGGCGTGTGGCCATTATTCATTTAATTGATTGCTACTGTGATAGACTTTGTTCAGCTTTATGTTAAATACAAACTCCAGGAAAACAGCACAGATGAAATACAAATATAGGAGCTGTTTTACCCATGAAAAGTTTGGAAATCTGTCCATCCAGTCCTGAGATTTCACATTGTACAGTCCTCATAGTACAGTCCTCCTAGCAACATGCTCTTTGTCATACCTCCCAACTGTCTCTGATTTCAAGGGACTGTCCCTGATTTGGAACAAAGTCCCTCTGTCCCTCTTTCCTCCTCATTTGTTCCTCATTTTGGTCTGATCTTTAAAGTTGTGTATAAAATGCACTTTTTATATTTCAAAAAGTGTTTCCCAGTGCTAAACCTTTCATCTAATTTCTAAAATGCTGCATTTGTACATTTCCAAAGACAGTATAAAGGAATAGTAGTGGGGGGGGGGAGCACTTGTGGGTTTATCTAATAATTTTTTTGTATAGTTTTCCTTTAAGGGGGCATGGCAGGGGGTGTGTCCTATGCCAACATACTTTTGCTCCTCGTTCCCATTTTAAAAAGTCTGGAGGTATGTCTTTGTACTACTGTCCAACTTGCATTGCCCCTGCTGTACAACAGACTGCAAGAGGCTGATACCAAATTAAATACAGGTACTAATAATACTTTTAATAAAAAATATGCATGTATTAGTGAGTACAGAGCTGCATGATTTTTGCCTCCTGCAGCCAGCCAGGTGCTAAGGAGGCACCCGTGTGTGCACTCCCGAGCAGAGCTGTGTGTATCCATAGAAACACACAGTGCTGGTAAGCCATACCTCCACTCCCTCCTCACAGGTATTTGACTGATGGCAGCAGGCGCCTTTGGCTTTTCTGTGTACAGGTGCGCCTGTAAATCTAGAAAGTGAAGGGAGCAGCGCCAGAACCGGAGACATCGAGAGAGCGGTGACATGGAGCCAGGTAAGCTTATAAAGCAGGGGTCTAAAACTGGTGGCCCTCCAGCTGTTGCAAAACTACAAGTCCCATGAGGCATTGCAAGGCTGACAGTTACAAGCATGACTCCCACAGGCAGAGGCATGATGGGACTTGTACTTTCGCAACAGCTGGAGGGCCGCCAGTTTGAGACCCCCTGTTATAGAGACAGGAGGGTAGGATAGACTTTAGAAGCACTTTAAACATACCTTTCAACTTTAGAACTTGAGAATGAGGGACACTTCAGGGAGTTAGAGACCTATGGCTGAACGCTCCATTATTTACTACTGACCCCTAAACTCTGCCTCACTTACTACCGACCTCTAAACCCTCCGTTACTTTCTACTGACCTCTGAAGTCTCCATTATTTACTACTGACCCCTGAACGCTCCATTATTTACTACTGACCCCTAAACTCTGCCTCACTTACTACCGACCTCTAAACCCTCCGTTACTTTCTACTGACCTCTGAAGTCTCCATTATTTACTACTGACTCCTTACTACTGACCTCTGAATCACTTCTGACCTCTGCATCATTTACTACAGAGTTCAGAGGTCAGTACTAAGTTAGACAGAGTTCAGGGGTTAGTAGTGCCACAGAGTACAGTATTTAAGAATAACTAAAGGCCAGGGGCTCCAAGCCTTTCCATAGCTGTTAACATACCATATCCATTCGGGGAACATATTTGCCTTGAGCTGCTGTCTCTGAATCCTTGGCCGTTTGCTGTTTTTGACTACCTGTCATGGGTGTCCATTTCCTCCTGTGAGTAGGATACTTAACTAGTAGCTGGTGAAAGGTGACGCACTTTTCTTTGGAGACACCATTGTTTTTCATTGTCACGTTTGTTGAACTAGCAAATATATTGGCACTTGGTGGTGGATTATTGGACTTTATTTAACCATTTACTTACCTGTTTGTGTATGTTATTTTTGAAACACATCATTTTTGTAACACGTTTTTATTGTTTAGCGCGGTATGGAATCACAGTTGTTTTCTTTATATATTTGAAGTCTTTGAGCTTTACTACCTGCTGCTTCGCTTTCACATTGTATTGTATTACATAGTTTAGTAATTTCCAGGGTGCGCAGGAGGAAGGGGTTTGTAGATTCCTTTATTTTTCTTTCAGCGTTCCTTCTGTAGCTACCAGTGACAGGGGCAGCTGCAAGGGACACACAGAAAAGGGGAAAAAAAGAATGGTGTTTCTCCCCTACCAGGCTAATAAGTGGAGCCAAGTGCTGGAACTTGTTCGGGCACTGGGCTCCAGGATTCAGCCTGGATTCGGGTTTTAGCTAAAATCTTAGGGTGGACTCGCTGAATTCCAAAAATTTGGGAGGTATGCTTTAAGTGGAGGTGTCATCTGAAATGATTTTTCCCTGCTAGATTCTTTAGAATATAGACCACTACAGCTGGGCACTAGCTGTGGACCTGACATCTTGTGGGGTAGAGAATATCTATCTTGGTGCCCTCTGACAAGTCAGAGAGTGATTTAAAGTAATTGTAAAGTCTATATTTTTTTTCTAGGAAAATAACAAACATGTTATACTTACCTGCTCTGTTGCAGTGGATTTGCACAGAGCAGCCCAGATCCTCCTCTTCTCAGGTGACTCTTCTGTGCTCCTGGCTCCTCCCTCCTGTTGAGTGCCCCCACAGCAAGCAGCTTGCTATGGGGGCACCCCAGCCGAGTCACAGCTCCCTGTGTCATTCAGACACAGAGCTTCAGTTCGGCCCCACCTTCTCTCTCCTGATTGGCTAACTGACTTTGACAGCAGTGGGAGCCAATGGCACCACTGCTGTGTCTGAGCCAATCAGTAGGAAGAAGTCCCGGACGGCCAAGACAATCATGGACATTGTTGTACAGAGATGGGTTTCAGGTATGTATTAGGGGGATTTTTATCTTAATGCATAGAATGCATTAAGATAAAACAAACTTTTGCCTTTACAACCCCTTTAAGCTATACAAAAAGATGGCACCCACCCCAATTTATAACTAGCCTTTGCACTAAGGTGCACATAAAAGGACAATGCACATCATAAACAGACAAACATTCCAGCACACTTACCAGTTAGGCTGAAAAAAGGGAATGATTTAACTCACTTTTGCCAGATTCCACATATTTTTTGGGGCTAATGTAGTCTTAAATAACAGAAGGTTTTCTTTCAGCGGGAACATGCATTGATATGACTATTTCTCACTTGAATAATTAAGGGGCATATTTTGTAAATCAGTGAATCTGACATTTGCCAGTCATTCACTGCAGGTGAATCTTCCACATAGATACGTTATATTTGGCAGTAGTGATGGGCGAACGGTTCGGCCCGAGCATAAGTGGGTGTTCGGGTGTTCTGGCAACACCGAACAATATGCAGAGTTTTGGGAAAATTCAAAAGCCACAGAACCCCGTTAAAGTCTATGGGACACTAACATGAAAAATCAAAAGTGCTAATTTTAAAGGCTTATATGCATGGTATTCTCATAAAAAGGGTTTGGGGACCCGGGTCCTGCCCCAGGGGACATGTATCAATGCAAAAAAAAGTTTTAAAAACGGCCGTGTTTTCGGGAGCAGTGATTTTAATAATGCTTAAAGTGAAACAATAAAATGAAATATTCCTTTAAATTTCGTACCTGGGGGGTGTCTATAGTATGCCTGTAAAGTGGCGCATTTATCCCGTGTTTATAACAGTCCCTGCACAAAATGAAATTACTAAAGGAAAAAAAATAATTTAATTTAAAACTGCTCACGGGCCTTGGCAGTAACTGATTTACCACGAGTAAATGTTTGGTGAAAGTCACATTAACTGCTTAATAAATAGACCCCATATGTTTGTAATACTCAATAAATATGTCCCCAATGGAGAGATCTCCCGTCTCAATTACCACCATCGCTGAGACCATAGGTGTGCGCAGCCTATTGCATTAGGGTGTGCACCCCAAAGATCAAACGCATAGTACCGATCACTCACAATGAAAGGGAAGGGGCTGGTAAGTTACATATTTACCGGCCCCTTTCCCCACTCATCCTAAAACACCTCCACAGCAACAGCTGGAGGGAGAGGAGAGTAGGGAAGCCGGAAACGCTACGGGGGGAAGGAGGGGGGAACCAGTGCAGTAGGGGGAATCTGTGCTGCACAGGGTGATTAGGATGTGCCTGGGCACACCTGGCACACCCTGTGCGCACGCCTATGACTGGGACAAAAAGTGAGGGGAAAGTCCCTGTTGGGGCACAAATCACAATAAAGGCCTAAAAGGGTTTCCAACCTTTCTCATCTCCAACAAAATTAAACAAAAAATCTCTTTAGTGGAAGTTTTACCTTAAATTGGTTGTTGAAGTATATATCACATGATTGGTTTGTGCACTATGGTGTTAAATAAATTATACTGAATAAATGAACACAACAAACTCTAAAATGTAACACAAATAACTTAGAAAACTTGAACAGTATAGGTTAATATTTGATTTAGTTGTTATTTGCACCTCCATTGTCTAATAATGCTTTTGCGTTTTTGGAGTATATTGTGTAAGTGTATTGTCCTGTCATTTTGATAGCTGCTCTTCTTTCACTGTCTGCCTTTACTGAACTGTCATTTTTAGTAGATCATTTCTATTATAATTGAGCATACATCAGCCAAACATACAAATTTTCATTTTGAAATCCTGTCTTGATACCGCCACTAGGTGGTGATGTAACAATGCAGTTACATGCCCAAGCAGACGGTAGTTCCAGATTGATATGTTTTAAATGGATATGGCAAAAATGAAAAATTAGGCTGAATTAATTACCACTTTACATTATTTCATAATATCTCATGATGTTGCTTAATTGAAGCTTAGAGCACGGTGATTACTACGGTTGTCCCAGCACATACATCCCATAGAAATAATCACTTTCAACAATAAATGTTATGACTTTAGTTTCAGTCTGACTCGTAATCCTTGTCCCTGTGCTTTAAATGCCTAAATCACCCTATATATTGAAGTTATTAGTTTGTCATAAGATGATTTGTTTAACCTTTCTGCAAATGCGTCTTATTTCCTTGTACAGTGCAGATCAACTCACAGTCCAAAGTTTCTCTACATATTGAATAACTTGGGTGTTGCAAATGAAATAGAAATTGTAGGCACTGAACAGTACAGGGGACCTACCAACCCCAAGAGACTTCTAAGCAAAGGTAGATGAACTGCTAAGTATAAAATATTACTTGTGTAGCGGCGTTCTAAATTTAGGAGAAGTGTTTGGGTGGTAGTTGTGCCCAAACACCCTAATTGATAGAGTTCTTGAAACCATTTTTGTCCACAGGTGGAGTATTGGTGTACAGTTCCCTGTGGCCTGCAGGTGGCGCTGCCATGGCAGGCCAGGGTTGAACCACTGATACAGTGCTGTGCCTTGTGTGACCCCTCTCGGCAACCATACAGTGGGTGTGGTCTACCTGCTGGGCATGCTGGGAGAGGATATAAAAGGGGCAGATGCTGCCTGTTGAGGGTTCGTTGTCGGGGGTCCTACCCCAGGGTTCTCGTTCCTGTCCGCCCTGGGCACCTTTGGCCCAGGGGCAGGTCTGCGGTTTGTTGTCAAGGGTCCCAAGCACTTTTAGCCCTGGGACTGCGCCAAAGGTCTGGGCCCAGCACCTTTTGGCTGGAGCCCATCTGGGATCGAGGAATCTCAGGGTGCTGCCTTGCGAAGGGACCCGTATCCTAGATGAGGAGGCCAGGGGAGGAACCGCTCCGAGGGACTGGTGCGAAAGTCAGTGAAGGAAGGGTCCCGGTAACTCTCTGGAGGGATGTCTTCTCCTTGAACAGAGACCAAGGGTAAAGTTTGAGCATCATTTCAGCTGCTAGTCCCAAGTTAGGGAGACTATCCGAATGGGCTGAGTCTGCTTGAGAATCGGAGCAGTGAATTGTGTAACATTTGTGCCTGGACCTCTTCCACATCTTAAGCTGTCCTGTTCTCCCTCCAACCTATTCTGTCAGACTGTGTTTTATAAGAAATAAACCTCTACGTTGGAGTGCAGCTGGTGTGGACATTCAAGTTACTGTGGGGATTCAAGGACTTGTCTTTATTTAATATAGAGGTGAGAGACATTCTCTGGCTGTCTGACTGTGGGAGACCCGTCAATAACACCACTTAACCTCTTCACACAGGAGGGTACGGGCTTGTTGTGCGGTGTGCCTCTCTCTTCCCACGAGGAGCCAAAGTTAATGCAGGTAAAGAAAACGGAAAATTTATATCATATACTTACCGTAATTTTCCTTTCCTGATGGACTCCATGGCAGCCTACGTGTGGGTTAATCCCGCCTCTCATACCTCATAGGACCCTACTCCCATAAATCTTTGCTTCTAGCCAGAGACCGTGTTCCGTAATATAGCCTACTCCAGCAATGGGAGGGAACTCCTGCTGCCATGGAGTCCATCAGGAAAGGAAAATGACGGTAAGTATATGATATAAATTTTCCATTTTCCTGACAGACTCCATGGCAGCCTACGTGTGGGAAATGACTAGCCAAACACACCCGGTGGGCAAATGCTGGTTAAATAAAAAAAGGTTTAATTGACACCGTCAACAGATAAAACATGTAAACCAAAATTAACCGAAGACAAAGAAGCCGGTTCTACACAATAGTGCGTCATAAATGTGTTTATCGACGACCATGAGGCCGCTTTGCAGATTACTTCTGGGGAGACATGACGGGCGGCCGCCCATGATGTGGAGACGCTCCTGGTGGAATGAGCGGTCACTGCCTCTGGTGGAGCCAGACCCTTCGCCTTATACGCCCCTTGGATGGCCTGAACGATCCAGGCTGCGATGGTTCTGGAAGAAGCACGCAAACCTTTGTTTTTTTTCCAGTGAAAGAAAATGAACAGATGATCAGATTGGTGAAACGAAGCTGTGGCTTCCAGGTATTGTTTCAAAACTTCTCCAACATCTAAAGGATGGACATTAGAGTTCTCAGGTGATCGAAAGGTAGGAAGAACGCTTTCTTGATTCTCATGAAAAACTGATGTTACCTTAGGATTTGATCCAAGCATGGGAATCATAACTACACGATCCGGGAAGAAGGTCAGGAATGGTTCTTTGGAACCTAGGGAACCGATTTCGGAAACTCTCTTAGCCGATGTTATTGCTACAAGGAAGACCACTTTGAGGGAGAGCTCCTTGATAGATAGTTGACCCGTGTGTTGTCTTTCTCTTTCTGAGAAAAAATCCAAGACCAGAGGAAGGTCCCATTTGGAGAATCTCGGTTTTCTCTGAGGTCTGAGCCTTATAGCACCTCTGAAGAATTGTCTGACAAGAGTGTGTCTAGCCCAGGATATCCCTGTAAAGGCCGAGATAGCCGAAATCTGTACTCTTAGGGAACTAACTGACAGGGACAGATCCAGGCCCGTTTGGAGAAAACCTAGAACGTCTTGTATCCTGGGGTCTTCAGGAGAACCTTCAATCGTAGAGATATAGCCTGTGAATTTTTTCCAGATCCTTTGATATACTTTGTTGGTATTAGCTCTTCTGGCGTTCAATAATGTAGAAATCGCTCTACTTGGGCAACCTAATGCCTCTAGCCTTCCCCTCTCAAAAACCAAGCCATCAGACGGAGATGGGATGGGCACGGATGAAGAGTTATTCCCTGAGACAGGAGATCTGATCTGGCTGGGAGGGGAACTGGATTCTGGAAGCTCAGCTGTAACAGGAGAGGGAACCATGGCCTGTTGGGCCAGTATGGAGCTATTGTCACAATTTCGGCCCTCTCCCCCCTGAGTCTCGATAGGAACCGTAGAATGACGGGTACCGGGGGAAAGGCATAAGCCTTGTTGAATCTCCACTGATCCGTCAGAGCATCCACTCCGAAGGCCTGGGGACAACGACCTCTCATGTAATATTTTGTTAGTTTGAAATTGCACGGGGAGGCAAACAGATCTACTTCCGGTACAATTCCTAGGGATAGGAGCCAATTGAAAACCTTGGTGTGGAGAGACCATTTGTTGTTGTCGAGGGTTGTTCTCGAGAGAAAGTCCGCCTGTAGGTTCTGAGATCCGGGAAGATAGACAGCCGTCAGGTTCGTTAGATTTGTCTGGGCCCATGTCATGATTGGTTCTACTTCCCTCAGTAGAGAGAGACTGCGAGTGCCTCCCTGTCTCTTGATATACGAGATTGCTGACGTGTTGTCCAGCCTTAGGAGAACTGAGGTACCTTTTATCAGGTGAAGAAAAGCTTGTAGAGCACAGAAGGCTGCTCGGATCTCCAGGACATTGGACACTATCTTTCTGGACGGGAAGTCCCACTTCCCCTGAGCTACTTCCTGCATGCAGAGAGCTCCCCAGCCTCTGTTGCTGGCATCCGTCGTGATTGTGACCCAGGAGATGGGGGCTATTGAATGGCAATTGAGAAGATTCTTCCGTAGTAGCCACTAGGGAAGGCTTTCCCGCATGGACTGAGTTATCCGTATCCAATGGTCGCGAGATCCTGGCTCCCACTGCTGGAGAAAACCCTTCTGAAAAGGACGCATCTTCCATTGTGCCCATTTCACCATCGGGGCTGTGGATACCATGGTGCCTATTATCCTGAGGCACTGTGAAGCTTTGAGGAGAGGAGAGGCCATTGCCAGACGAATCCTGTCTCGAACCACTGGAATCTTCTCCAGGGGTAAGGAGATGGTACTTTGTATTGTATTGAATTGAATTGAGCACCGAGAAAAATCAGAGTCTGCGTAGGTTCTAAATGACTTTTCTCTTTGTTCAACAGCCAACCGAATTCTCTCAGTGTGGAGATGACCTGAGACTGATGTACTAGAACAGTGGTTCTCAACTCCTGTCCTCAGGACCCACTAACAGGCCAGATTTTAAGTATTACCTTGGTGAGATGCAGACTAAAATCCTGCAATCCTTGAGCAGCAAATTATATCACCTGTGATGCATTTCAGTTATCTTGCAAACCTGGCCTGTTGGTGGGCCCTGAGGACTGGAGTTGAGAACCACTGTACTAGAAGTTGCTCCCTGCTTTGGGAAAGTAATAGAAGATCGTCCAGGTAGTGATGTAGCCGGATTCCTCTGGTCCTGATTAGAGCTACTACAGCCAACAAGAGCTTCGAAAACACTCGCGGCGATGTTGAAAGCCCGAACGGGAGACATACGAACTGGAGGTGAGTATGGCCCACTGCAAACCGAAGGTACTTTTGAAATTCCACAGCTATCAGGACGTGAAAGTAAGCATCCTTCAGATCTATGGATACAAGCCAGTCGCCTGGCTGAACTGTCTGACGTATAGTGAGTAGTGACTCCATTCTGAATTTTTCCTTTTTGATGAAGGTGTTTAGATGAGTCAGATCTATCACCGGTCTCCAAGAGCCGGTCTTTTTTTGAACCATAAACAGGGGTGAATACAACCCCTGGAACCTTTCGTCTGTTGGTACCTGTATGGCGGCACCCTGGGCCACAAGAGTGTCTGTGTAAGAAAGAAGGATTTGTTTCTTCTCCTCCGAGCAGGGTAGTACTGTGGGTACGAACTGAAGTGTGGGTGGACTGACAAACACCCAGGAGTGACCTGAAGAGACTGTTTTGACAGTCCAGAAGTCT
Source organism: Rana muscosa (assembly GCA_029206835.1). Classification (NCBI taxonomy): domain Eukaryota; kingdom Metazoa; phylum Chordata; class Amphibia; order Anura; family Ranidae; genus Rana; species Rana muscosa. The sequence continues at coordinate 168,617,799 of CM055117.1, read as the reverse complement.
TTTATCGAGGCTGCCCAGACGTGTCGGAACTGAAGTAGCCGAGCTCCCACTTGTTCCGTCTGGGCCGACCCTATATCAAAAGGACTTAGGGGCCTCCCGTCCGCCTGAAGAGGCTACTTTTGTGGATTTTGGACCAGAAGGCTGATTTCTTCTCCAGTTCTTTCTGAATTCTCGACCCGGCCTATAACGGCGAGCATCTCTTGCACGATCCTGGTCTTGTCTCTGTTGAGGTCTTTTTTGACTGAAAAAACGACGATCCTGAGGAAGGAACCCTGACTTACCCCCTGTGGCACGGGTGATAGCGCTGTCAAGCTTATTCCCAAAAAAGGAAGATCCTTGAAAGGGGATCCTGCACCATGCCTGTTTTGAGGCAGGATTAGCTACCCAAGGACGTAGCCACAAGGCACGTTTAGCTGTAACGGAAGAGAGCATGACACGTGCCACCAGGCGAATAATATCAAGAGAAGCCTCACCCAAAAAGACCGACGCCATTCTTAGTTCATGGTTTGGCATGCTTCTGGCTAACTCCTCAGAGACATTTGCTAAGGAAGAATCCACTTCATCTGTCCAGGCCTCCATTGCTTTGGACAGGGTTGCAAGGGCTAATGCTGGCTTACAGGCCATGCCCGCGGTGATATATATACGTTTAAGATCCGTATCTATTTTCCTTTCCAAACCGTCCCTGAAGGAAACAGTCTTCTAGCGGGAGGGTAACGTGTCTTACCAACCTCATTAAGGCTGCATCAATCAGGGGAGCTGATTCTAGATGTTTCACATCCTCACTTTTAAATGGGTACATCTTTGCGATTTTGGAAAGTAATGAATTTTTCCTTTCTACGCCAGTCCATTCATCTGTAATAATATCCCCAAGTTCACACAAAAAGGGGAAATTCGGGCGCTCCTTCTTAAGTTGTTTGAAGTACTTCCTTTGTTTAGAAGGAGCTTCTATTGGTTCATCCCATTTTAAAGCGTCTTTGATTGCTTTGATCAAGTCTGGAACTGAAGAGAAATCAAATCCAGTGGTATTGCTGACCTCTTCAACATCACAGTGTGAGGATTCGCTTGAGGAGCAATCATGCCGAGAGGGACCCGGGATTTCGGGGTCATCCTGCACCAGAAGTGGTGCTGAGTCCACAGGAGGAATGGTGGTACGGCTGGAGTCAGTTTTGTTCAGGGATTCCTGGACCACTCTTCTGACTAGTGCCTCCACTTGGTGGTCTCCACCTTCTCTCTCTCCAACTGCTCGGGAAAAACATGGCTCACAGAGGGATTTACCTTCCGGGACCTGAGCCTTACAACCCCAGCAGACTCTCTTTTCAGAACGACTGGAATGGCGGTGAGAGTGGTGCCTAGACCTAGACCTGGGCTCCTTACTATGATGTCTGGAGGATGATCTATGATGTCTAACACTAGAAGAAGAACGTTGATGTGTTTTTAGATTTAAGATTATCTTCACATGCTGAGTGTCTATTTTCAGACCTAGAGGGGCTGAGAAAAGAAAAAGAAAGAAAAGAGAGAAAATACATTGGCTCATGTAAAATAACCCAATACTGCTAAGCAGAAGGAAAAAGAAAAAATGTCCTACCTGCAGCGCAAGGGTTGGCCACTGGGGGGCGGTGAGACGTCCATAGCTCAAGCTTAGAAACTACAAAATTAACCATACAATAAATACAGGGAAGGAAAGTGTAATACCAGCCATCCCTGTAATAAACAGGTTTCCTACCTTTACCACGCCAAAACGAAGCACCGGGAAGTAGCTGGCTGAGCCTGCAGGACATCCCAAGTTATAGCTGTATCTGACAGCTATTTAAACTTGGCGCCGATGATGACGTCACCGCGCCCCCAGCGCGAAATAGGGGAGCTTGTGCGCATGCGCGAACGCCGCCGCGATCCGAATTACGCATGCGCGAACCAAGCCTCAATCTCAGACGAGGTTCACTGCTATGCACACAACCCGGAAGAGGTGGCTTAGTGGAACGCAGATGCGCTCCAGCCGCCATAGAGCCGAGGGGAAGCAAGACAAACAACACACAAACACTTGCTGCCATATTTAAAAATAACAAGCGATGCATACGATACCACCAGCACGATCCTGATCCAGCCTGGAACTTTAGGAGCCATCCCTCCACTGCACGGCCTGGGCGTTTTTCTCAATGGGCCTCCCGCTAATAGCCAGGACGTTTGGCCAAGTTGCCGCTTGCCCGCCAATGGCCGGGTTAGTAAGCTCTTCGTGGCACCGCAAAATGTCGCCCGCATCCACCCTGCTAATAGCTGGGCTAGTGGACCTCCAAACAGAACCGCCATGAAACTCGTGCAACCAGGACTGAATCTCAGTGAAAAACTTCTTTAAGGTAAGAAAAGCACACCTTGGTCCTAGGAGGAGGACAAAAAAAGGAACACGGTCTCTGGCTAGAAGCAAAGATTTATGGGAGAAGGGTCCTATGAGGTATGAGAGGCGGGATTAACCCACACGTAGGCTGCCATGGAGTCTGTCAGGAAAGGGGTCTGTGCGCTACACTTAGTCTCAAAATGATTATTGTCCCAGGACCCTCTACAGCAGCCTTTCTCAACATTTTACCAGGACGGAACCCTTGGAAATAACGTTCAGATTTCAAAGATTTCCTGCTAATAAGGCTTCATGCACACTGGACGTTATAAAAATGACAGTAGCGTTATGCCGCGTACACACGATCATTATTCACGGCGGTTAAAAAAACGCCGTGAATAATGACATTTTAAACGAGGGAACAGCTTGTTCCCCACACTCGGTCATTTTTCTCGTCATTTTTTAAAATGACGAGAAAAACGATCGTCTATGGGCTCCGCGGCAGTGTTTCCCTATGGGAAACACTGCCGCGGAAGAAATGTCAGGAAAAACGACGAGAAAAATTAGAACATGTTCAAATTTTTCTTGTCGTTTTTAATGCCGTTTTTCACGTCGTGAAAAATGACAAAAAGACCACACACGGTCGTTTTTCTTGTTGAAAACAAAAAATGACATTTTTCACGACGTGAAAAATGATCGTGTGTACGCGGCATTAGCCGTAGAATACTAGCATTAAGAATGCTTTTTTTCAGTGTTTTTTTTTTAGCAAAGCTATTCTCCCACAAAAGCTTGAGGCTCAAAGACGCTCATAAACGCCACATTTTGGCACGTTTTTACAGCGGAAAAACTCCTCTTCAAACGCAGTTCTGGATTATTTTTTTTTCCAGCCAGCAAACGCCCCTGCCAAATAAATGCTGCATGGACACATAGGATAAAATGCTGGGGAGTTTACTGGCTACAGAAAAAAAAACACCTGAAGCCAAAAAACAGCAGCTGTAAAAACCTCCAGTGTGCTTGAGGCCTAATTACTGCAGCTACAGCTCCCTACCTTTGCATGTATAGAAATTTGAAATATTACAATAAATTAAAGACTAATGAATGTGGTATACTTACGTGTTTCACATCCACTTTTATATGACAATTAATTATTTTCAGTAATAATTGAAAATCAAACTAATAACGGCAAGAAAAAAGTGAAAAATTGTAGTGTTCCTTACATTGGTGGTCAGTAAAGAAGGGCCCCCTTAGATTGGCCATCAGTCCAAGAAGTTTCACCTTATTTTGGTGGATATTGGGAGAAGGGCCATCTTATACTGCTGGTCAATAGGAGAAGGACTTCATTACACTGAAAAGTCGATGTACTCAGTGGGAAAAATACTCCTTACATTGGGGGGGGGGGGGGGGCAGTGGCAAGTATTGTATACTTCTTACATTGGCAGCCAATGGAAAGAATGCTCCTTACATTGGTGGTAATTTGAAAAAGTTCTACCGTACTTTATACTACTACTGTATACAATGGTGATCAAGGAGAAGACTGCTCCTTACTTTGGGTGTCAGTGTGAAGAATTCTCCCTTTTAACCACTTCCATACCGGGCCTATTCTGGTACTCCCCTCCTACATGTAAATATCATAACATTATATATGTTTTTTTAGCAGACACCCTAGGGAATAAAATGGCAGTCATTGCAACTTTTTATCTCCCACGGTATTTGTGCAACAATATTTCAAACGCTTTTTTGGAAAAAAACTGTTTCATGATTTAAAAAATAACAAAACAGTAAAGTTAGTGCACTCATGGAATGGCGCCAAACTTCAGAACTTAAAAATCTCCATAGGCGACTTTATTTTTTATTTTTTTTATTGGTTACCAGTTTAGAGTTACAGAGGAGGTTTAGTGCTACAATTGTTGCTCGTGCTCTAATGCACGTGGCGATACCTCACATGTGTGGTTTGAATAGAGTTTACATAAGTGGGTGGGACTTGCGTGTGCGCTCGCTTCTGAGCATGAGCTACCAGGGGCGTTTAAAAAAATATTTTAGTAAATTTTTTTTTTTGATCACTTTGATTCCTATTACAAGGAATAGAAACATCCCTTGTAATAGGAATGGTTCGTGACAGGTTCTCTTTATGGAGAGATGCGGGGTCAAGAAGACCCCACATTTCTCCTCCAGGCTGGAAAGCATGAGATCGAAAAAAAAAAACTCACAATCTCATGCTTACCAGCCGCGATCGTGGCTCTGTTTACAACCACGGCCCGGGCCTCCGATGATCATAGAGATGACTGGTGACCATCTGGTCTCCGGAAATCTCTATGGTTGCCATCCGGCGGCGGCCAATTCTTTCTCTGGGTCCCCGTTGGCACGGGAGAGCCCGGAGAAGCACCGGATGGCGGCGGGTAGCAGGGATGTCCCCTCCCGTCGCCTGTAAGAACAATCAAGCGGTGGAACTGCCGCTATGATCATTCTTACGGTGCACAGAATCACTGGCTGAAAAACGAGGATATTTAAATGATGCTTGTAGCTGCAGGCATCATTCAGATATTCCTACTGAAAGACTTCATATGACGTCCTTGGGCTGGAAGTGTTAAATATGGCTAAAAGATTATTGCTAATTGATGTCAGTGGTTAAAGTATAACTAAAGGCAAAAAAAGTTTTTTAGTCTGGGGGAAAATATGAGATGCATTGGCAAAATAGAGTATATTGGGGTCCATTGGGATGCAGATACAGGTGACACAAAGACAGTTTTTGGTGTTTTTGTTTTATCTTTTTGTTTATTGAAGGATTTTTAAAGAAAATACAATTATAAATGGTAAATAAACAAACATTCCAGCAATACAGTAGAACATCACTAGCAAATTAGGCCCCTTTCACACGGACGGACCGTTCAGGTCCGCCAGCCATTTTGTCGGCAGACCTGAACGGCCGCTCCATACATCTCTATGGAGCGTCAGATGTCAGCCGAGACATGTCCGCTGACATCCGAACCGATCCGCTAAAATCAGACGTATGAGGATACGTCCCCATCCGTCCGTATCGGATCGGGTGAGATCTGATGAAAACGGACATGCTGTCTGTTTTCATCAGATCTCTCCATAGGAGACAGCAGAGACAGCGGCGCTGCACAAGCCCCTCCCCACTCAGTGAGCAGAGGGACTTATCATCCGCCGGCTCAGCGGACAGATCGTAGCGACGGAGTCTGCCTCATGTGAAAGAGGCCTTAGCAAGGTGAAAACCCGCAGAAGTCCAAGTTCCAATACATTAGTAAAAATATACTCAAGTATTATTATTTGAATAACGTTTAGGTCAAACAATTCACAGGATTAGTGACAGTATTACCCTTATGTATAGAAAAATAGTAAGAATATTCTCCAGCGCTGGAGTGAAAGTACATACAAATAACTGGTGTCCACTGTAAAGCCCTGTACACACGATCGGATTTCCTATGGATTCTAATCCGATGGATTTTTTACATCGGAAATCCGATGAAGCTGACTTCCATCAGTCTTGCCTACACACCATCAGTCAAAAATCCGACCGTCCCAAACGCCGTGACGTAAAACACTCTGACAAGCCGAGAAAAATTAAGTTCAATGCTTCTGAGCATGCGTCGACTTGATTCTGAGCATGCGTGGGTTTTTTGTCCGATGGCGTTCCACACAGACGATCGGAATTTGCTATCGTTTTTTTTCCCATCGGATAAATTTAAAACATGTTCTATTTTTTCTCACCGATGGAAAAAAGACCGATGGCGCCCATACATGATCGGTTTGTCCGATGAGAAAAGTCCATCGGACTGTCTTCATCGGTAAAACCGATCGTGTGTACACGGCATAATAGAAATAGTATAAGTGTACCTGAGATAAAGGAATGATAAGATAAAAAGCAGAAACAAAAGAAAAGGAGAAGTGAAGGGGGGGGGGGGGAGATTGTGTTCCAGATCCCAAGATTGCTGCATATAAAGTTATTACTATTATTACAGTTTTTTTTTTATAACGCTGTAAACTTGCAGAGCACTTTATACATATACTGTACATTCATATCATTCCCTGCTCTCAAAGAGCTTACAATCGAAGGTCCCTAACTGAAATTCATACATACACATACTAGTTAGGGCGAAGCTATAAGGTGCCTGGGGCTCCATATTTTGTTAAATTTAGAAACAGTGTTGTTGAGCCGAGCTGTCAAATATTCCATGCTATAGATATAATGAATTTGTTTGCAAAGACCTGCCAATAAGCGTGGTAGTAGTTGTTTCAATTTTAAAGCTATCAGGCATCTAGCCACAGTAAAAAAATGGTTGATCAACTTAGTAGCGAGTTTTGCTGTATTTGGCATGGGCAACCCCAGAGGATATTATACAGGATCTAAAGGAATTGGAGGACCGAAAAATCAAAGTACGATTTTAGTGTGTTCCCAAAAAGGGCAAATCTTGGGGTAATCCCAGTAAATATGGTGTATGGTCCCAACTGAGTCATTACATCTTCAACAGGTGGGAGATATGATTGGAGTAATCGCATGGAGGGTTTTTGCTGATTTCCAAGGGTTTTAATGGCTTTAATTTATTCTCTAACTCAGGGGTCTCAAATTGGCGGCCCTCTAGCTTTTGCAAAACTACAAGTCCCATCATGCCTCTGCCTATGGGAATCATGCTTGTAACTGTCAGCCTTGCAATACCTCATGGGACTTGTAGTTTTGCTGGAGGGCCACCAGTTTGAGACCCCTGCTCTAACTAGTTGCAGTCCATGTTGCCCACATCCATTTTTTAGATTCAGACTTTCCTTTTTCAACTGTGATTTTCCAGTGCAAAATTAAAATCATACTAACCACAATCTGTTGATGTATTTATAGGCATGGTTCCACATGCTGGGGGAACACTTTGTTTTAGAACCAGGACCTGACAGCGCTGTTAATTATAATGATCAATAACTAATCAACAACGTGATTACTATGACAGACGGTCATGGCGATCACATGAGCTTTGTTTACAAACAAACCTGCAGGCTGCAACTGTCACTGTGGATGACAGTTGTATACGTATAATTAGCTACTTTGAAAAGTAAAAAAAAATTTAAAAAATGTTATGAATAAAGTAGCCAAACACATTTTTAAACAAGTTTTATATTTGTCCAATTATACTAACAAATGAGAAGAGTATTTTATAAAGCAAGGTACCAATAAAAAGCCTAATATCTTATTTAAAAATGCATTATTAGGTATGCAAATTAGTCAGAGTTGTTGTCACATTAAGGGCCTGTGTAGATGACCTTGGGTTTGTGGTAATGGCACCAATCTGAAATCAGTTTAAGATGCTGAGATATTTCAGAATTCATTGACAGGTGCATTTATCCTAGAGTTGACCTCTTTCTAACCAACATTTGATCTGCTTCAAGTGTGTATTTCATTCCCTTTAGACTTGTATGAGAAACCCATTTGATGTGAACAAAATACAATGACACAGGACCTAAGGGATGCAAACTGACAGACTGCTAAATTTCACCTAAGCATTAAGGCATTAATTACCACTGGTCATGAAGGAGTTAGGAGCAAACTGGTGGAAGTGAGGCATGCTTTCATTCTTACCTAAAATTCATGTCTGTCCAAAAAAAATAATAATGCATGACTTCTGTCTGTAGTCTAAGAACTGGCACTTCCTCTGAATAAACAATATATCCCACAATCTCTGGGTCTCTCGTTCTAGTGCTGTGCAGGTGAAAGCTAATAATTTAATCTGACACAGACACAAGAAGGCAAAGCAATGAAATAAAAGAGATGTATTCATCACATTAGCACTCCAACAGTGAAGCAGCACAGAGAAATGGCAAGGCTCGGGTTTTGAGCTGAAACAGGGACAAGCTAGGTTAAAGGAGAAGTCCAGTCAAAGCTCGTTTGGCTGGGCTTCTCCTATGGATCACAGGAGTGCAATTCGTTTTGCAATCCTGTGACCCGTTTTCAGCAAAGAGCGATCTGAAGTCCGCTTTCTGTTGACGTCACAGGAATCAGTCCAGGCACTGCATCATCACTACAATGGAAGTCTGGATCCGCCAGGTGCCTGAACTGACACCCGTCTCAGCCTCTCAGCGAGCCGCTGAGAGCCTCAGATGGCTGCTCCCCGCCCCTCCACAGCTCAGCACTCCAGTGAGCAAGGAGGGAGCAGAGTGTAGAGCTGCTGATTGACAGTCATCAGCTCTCTGCTCAGGGAGCCATCGGCGGTGTTCGATCGGTTCTCAGTGCAGAGTCAGCGGGGGACAGATGCAGAATCGTAGCGATGCTGCATCCACCTACGTAAGTATGATACTGAAAAAGGAAAACAATTACTTCTCTTTTAATGAATACATTGATGTAGAGGGATCGATTAGTTATCACACTACAAACTGCAGCCACAACACGTGAGCCCATCATTACAAAGTAAGACAAACAACACCGGGAACATAACTACATTAATACCTAGTTAAAACAACAAAAACCTTCCTTAAACATATACCTAAATTAAGGTGTGATTTAATGGTTGCTTTGGTAATATATGTGTAATTTGATATCTTGTATACTGTATTGTCTTTCTATTTGAAATTGCAATAAAAGATTATTATATATAAAACAACAAAAACATTTTAAAGTCCACAATGCCTTAGGCAGGCCATACATGGTCGAATTTTGAAAGAATTTTCTTTTGAAAATCAGAACATTTGTGCGTTTTGTGATCAGATCATCATTGATTTCGAAATTCGACCAACCAAGTCTTCAATTTCACCTCATGTTCCTACAGAAAATTTTCGTGGCCGGGATTCTTCTTTTCTTTCTGGGAATTTTCTTTTCTTGCACATGCGCATTTCTTTTTTGATTACATTTCTCGCACAATTCTACCATCATTGATTAGAAAATCGTTTGTTTTTCAAAAAATTTCCAACATGTCCGATTATTAAAATTTGATGGTCGCACGAAAATAGGCTGTTGCTGCAGCCCACTAATAGTGCGAAATACGAACTAAAATTCTTAGATAAGATTTTCGAAAGAAAATTCTTTCGAAATTCGTCTTAAACTACATCTCTGCAATGCATGCACATTTCCCATGTTTTGTCTCTTAAAAAATGCTACATGTGCAGATAGATTCAGAAATCCAATGAATCCTTGTAGTGATCTGACAGCATTGCATTTGCTGCATTTAAGTCCCAGGTGGAATTTTTGTGGTCTGCGTGAATTCTCCTCTGCTTACTACAGGAGGTTAGGAGCTTGACGTATTTCTGGCAGGATTGGCTGGTATTTTTCTCTATTTGCATGGTTTTGTAAAGAGACAACAGATGGAACAATGTGCAGGTATTACACAGCTGCCCAGACATTCATTTTACAGCAGAACTTTACTAACAATAGCATGAAGCATGGTGGGATGCTATTTTTAATACGAGGCTACAAGGTAATTATTTACATGGCAAACATTTTTTCATTAAAATGTCCATTCCTGAAAGCCATTTTTAACCTGTGTTTAGGTGAGCTACAGTTAAGATTTGGCCAATGATAACTTATGCTTACCGCCAACCTCAACATGGTGACAAAAGCGCAGTATTGGCATTTCAAAGAATGTGTTCTGGTACCATAGAGGTACAAACCCAATGTATTTTATTTTTAAACTTATTTTCATGACTTTAAAGATAGGAGTTTATAGAATGCTCTTGATAGGTGCATTCTGACAAGGAAAAATGTCTCATTTAGGTTTTCAGAGAGTTTCCATTTTAGAACCACGCCTGTCTAGTAAATTCAGACAGACGGGTCATTACTGCAATTACACTTCATTCTTTAACAAATAAACATGAGAGAATGAGTCCATCAAAGATTTACTCCCTGTCAAGAATAAAGGCTGAGAGCTCAGCGTGGATGAAAGAAGATTTCCCTCAAAGTCCAATAAAATCTCCCTCTGCCAGCAATATTTGGTTGGTTGGTGGGTTGGTAAGTAAACCTATGAATAAAAGGAGAAAGATAAAGGTGGATGATCTTATTAGCAGTGTATTTGTCTCTATGTGTGACTTATGGTCTCCAATAATCGCATATAGTGCTAAAGTGTAAGTTCATTTTGTCAGGAAAAATTTAAATGAAAACTAACACCCTACACTGTCCCCACCTCTTAGCCCATGCTGTACTTAGCTCCGTGGTTGATGAGCTGTCAGTGCCCACACAGCCAGTACAGCAGTTCAGGAATTTGAAATCCCCCCCTCTGCTCCTTCTTCATTCTGCAGGACTTCCAGGGCAGATCAGAGCAATTCTGATTGGTCAGTACGGCCACAGAGCATCATTCTGATCTGTCACAGAATTGCTACAAAAAGAAGAGGGAGAAGAGTGGGGATTTAAATTCTTCAAAGAATTGCAGTGGCTTTGTGGGCAGCGACAGCTCAACACCCAAGGAGGTAGGTACAATGGGGATCGGGTGCAAGCAAACACATAGGTGAATTGCAAGTGCCATATTGTCTTTTCTTACCTTGGTTGTATCCTATTTATAGGATATTAGCACACTGGGGGCAGCTGCACTGGGTAATAGACTCATAGTGTGTAGTATTGAATTGATGGATTTAAATCAGAAGAAGCTTATACCAGTATGTACAAGCTGTGTGGTGACGGTCTACATTGAGTCTCACAATTAAATCAAGCCTATGACTCTGTGGTAAGCTGTGATCAGCTTGAATGTAGCAGAAATAATTTCAGTGTTGTCAGACTTAAGTGTAGCAATACGGACTACAACCATAAAACACCATACCTTCCAGTATCTTAAAGCATCGCCTGTCCTCTAGTGATCAGTGTATCAGGTGACATCATATTTGTGTGCCAAACAAAAGGATTGTGGGATAAATAGTCCTCCAGTCAGATAATTGCTTTGCACGATTATGTGTCAGGACTACATATCCCAGGGATCTTTGCTGCCATTGGGGAGATTGCTGGGAGTATCTGTAATAGAGCCGGAGCTCTCTTCCTCCCAGGCCTGATGCAAGATGGACCTCACTGTGCCTGGAGAGAGGGGTCTCAGCCTACCACGCGGAGTACCACCTCCCAACCTATACCTGAGGGGCCTTGCTCTGCCGTTTGCCGTCGGACATCCTTCCAGTACCACTCTAGTCACCTTCTAGTCGGTGTATCAAATTTCACATAAGGAGATCGAGACGGCGGATCTGCTGCATGGGTGCAGATACACGAGTTACTGTCCGAAAGACATCATATCGGTCTGGTCGTTGGTGAAAGGGCAATTGCCCAACCTTTACCCGTCCTTCCTTTGTCACAGCTACATTATTCGAACACTGTTCTTAGACATCTTTAGCTTTCCTCACTGCAAGAAACCTATTGTTTCCCACTACACCTAATTGGATTACAGTTAACGAACTCCTACGTACCGGTGAAGAATATCAGATCTGCAACGTGGACTTTATTGCCATTACTGATAAAAAGGCCACTATATTATCATTTCTATATCTGCTCTCTCTCTCTCTTTAGGATAGCAGTATAGGCTGGCCAGGTTCCCTCTTCTAAAGAGTGTCAGTATCATTAGTTAGCTGAAACATCTCGTTAGGGGGTAACATTATTTCTTAAGGAAGCGTGTATATAATATTGTCATTTGTTAATATTTGTCTCATGCCTTTCAGAGGAATTATTTTGCTGAGGTGGCGCTGTTGTCTAGAACTCAGCAGATCTATTACCTCCTTTTTGTGACAACATCTCCTTTAATTGGTTCATAAATACAGTGTTGTCTGATTTATTGCTCTACAGTGATACAAGGATGTCTGAACCTAGAGTGTCAGGTGAGTTGGAATGTTTACCAGGTCATGGTCGTGCAGGTGAGCAGGTCATTTCAAGCCGTCCCTTAGGGGGCCGTGCTACATAAGTACAAGTCAACATCATTATGGCTACTATATAATGGAGGTTGTATCCATGCACATCAGGATCAAAATCTCATTATATATCATAGATATGTATAGGATTTGCTACCAGAAAATCCAACCCACCAGTGTCAACATAAAATTCATTCATACTTTTGAGTGAACTCATCTTTTAAAATAGTATTTTTGGCTACTGAACTATTTACTTATGCATGTTGGCTGTGCTTCTTGAGTGTTTAATTGTCAGTTTTACCCGAAAAGTACATTTAACACTTTTTACTGAATAAATCGAATCTATCCCTATCACTCTACCAACAGCTGTTTTGAGTCAAGAGTTGGCTAAATGTATTAAGTGAGAACCAAAGTGCTGTATCATCTGCAACTTCTATGGGTTAGGTTACCTAAAAGTACATGAAAGTGTTTGACATTTCCTGTTAATCAGGGAAATGATTAGTTGTTACCTGTTCTAAGTCATTATGACGGTTACTTGATTCAGGCCATTGTTCTTAGGATTTTAAACCTGACTGCAATTTAACTCCCACATATCTTTACAAACTGTTTCAAAAAGTGTCCTTCAGACTATATCTCCATGTAAGGCAGTGAAGGCCCAAGTTGGGATAAATGTTAGCCTACACCTATCTTGCACAATTAGGTAAAAAAGCTTGTTTTAAACAACCAAAAGACCAATATATATGTCTAGATACTTTTAACTAACACCACAAAATGTGTGATAATCGGTCTGTGCACTTAAATGATCCAATCAACCTAATTTTGGTTGCTCACAATTGGGCAGTTGTAATTTTTGTCAAATACTGTATATTGGCTAAACACTTCCATTGACGTGAATAAATTAAAATCATCATCGATATTTGTGGAAAAGTGGATATGCATGTCAAGTGGATCAAGGATTATTTAGGTCTTCTTAGTTTTTGTCTGTTCATTCATCATAGTTGTAAATGGCAGCTATTCGAGGTCTGGAGTCTGTAATTGTAGAGGCCAATGTTTTGTAGTAACCTACCACCAAATAAGATAGCCTTAGAAATTAACCACTTCCGGACAGCCCACCGTATATATACTGTGGCAGGGCGGCCCGGCTGCACAAAATCACATACAGTACCTGCATGTGATTTTGTGCACGCGGTGTAAGGGGCACGCGCGTGCCGCCAGAGCACCGCTTCAGCTGTAATTGGACACAGCGGGAGCGAATCAGCGGGTCCAGCGGCCGCAGTGGCTGTGGCGACCTGCCGATCGTACAGTTGAGAAATGGAGCAGCGGTCTGCCTATATAAACAAGGCAGACCGCTGATCTGTCAGGGAGAAAAGGGGAGATCTTGGGTTTCAGCTAAGCTGAAACATGGATCTCTCTTTTCCTCCAGTGTACTTGTTCCCCAAACAGTTAGTAAGCACCTCCCAGGGACACACTTAACCCTTTGATTGCCCCTGGTGTTAACCCCTTCTCTTCCAGTGTCATTTATAATTTGACAGTGCTTTTTTTTAACACTGATCACTGTATTGGTGTCACTGGTCCCCAATAGGCAAATAGACTGTGCACTTTGCAAAGAGCAGTTGCACTCTGCAAGAGTAGTTGCTCCAGAGCTTAGTAAATCAGGTAAAGATTCACTTTGCAAAGAATACCCAATCACCTGCCAGGAAAAAAAACAGCATTTTTGCTTGCACATGATTGGATGATAGAAGTCAGTAGAGCTCCCCTTTAAAGAAAACCCCTGCCCATTGGCCGGGACACCCACATACTCATAACCTGACCTTTGGTTGCCCTTCTCATATCTATTACCACCAAATGCCCGGCCACCTAGTGGTAGAAGAGAAATGTACAACAATGCCAAATCAATGGATCTCTAACAAATTAATTATGCTAGCTACCCCTGACAAGGAATTTGGTGAGGAGCTCCCTGACTAAACCCCAAAGCGCTACATTCATTATGTCATTTTACAAGCTTAGTGCTTCCCTCTGTCCTGCTCATGTCTGCCCATAGTCTCGGCCCCCAAAGCCCCCCCCCCCCCTACAGACCATAGGAAGCTCTGCTTCTATTAACCTTTAGTCATTGTTTGAAGAAGGAACCAATTAGCTGTTCTGAAACGCGTCGCATGTTGATGACATCACTTCCGGCTTGCAGTCCACGCTGGTTGCCGGTCCCTTTCCGCTGACGTCACTTCCGGGATTCGGTTTCCACGCTGTCTCAGACAGCTAAGCTGTCTCCCCAGTATCTAGAGAGTTGTGGCTTCCATCTGCTGGCCACTTCAGAACATGCTCCCATAGAGTTACGTCTTCGGATATCCCTGAGACTCCTTGGGACTACCAGATTGCTGGACCACCTGCCATATTATTAATATGATGTGCTCCTACCCATCCACCCTTTTGTAAGTGTTTTAAACCCTTTTGGGAAATAGAAAGTTTTACTTCTGCACTTAGAGGAGCCTTTTTTTCTTTCTATTTTATTCTAGAGTCTGCTTTTATCTTCAAGTGCTGCCAGAAGTGTATGAAAACCCTTTTCTATTTCTACATAGACTGATATCTGCTTTGGTCTGTTACTCAGAGCGCCCCTATACACACTTTTATCTGAAAAAGTTTTAGCGTCTACAAACTAGGGTACATTTACTGGAATTTACACAGCTTTTAGTTCATGACTGCCTATCTCATTTCTTAAGATGCTAAAATGGCAGGGCAGTACAAAACTCTTCCAAATTACCCCTTTTTGGAAAGTAGACACCCCAAGGAATTTGCCAGGAGGCATGTTGAGCCCACTGAATATTTTCTGTCACAAATGATTGAAAATTTTCAAAAAATAAATTAAAAATGTACACATTTGTCACTGAAATTATATATTGCTCACACATGCCATGGGTATATGTGGAATTACACCCCAAAATACATCCTGCTGCTTCTCCTGAGTACGGGGATACCACATGTGTGAGATTTTTGGGAGTCTAGCTGAGTTCACTCCTCTCTACCTATCACAGTTTCGGAGGCCATGAAATGCCAAGATAGTACAAACCCCCCCCCAATGACCACATTTTGGAAAGTAGACGCCCCAATTCATTTGCTGAGAGGCATGTTGAGTATTTTACAGATCTCGCTTTTTGTCACCTATTGGTAAAAATCAACCCAGGGAGTTTACTCCCACCTTAAGTAATATACACATTTGTTAGTAAATACCTCATTACCAAGTCCTATATATAGGAATGCACATTTTATCCTGACTATTTTTAATAGAACAAATAAAAATGCTTTATTTTATATAGTGTGTTTTGAATGGGTACATTTAAAATCCTCTAGTTAATTTTCTGTTTGGGTAATTACATTTATTCCATTTCTAGAATGTGGTACCTTAAATAAGTACAGTATTATATAGCTAGTGTGCCAACCTTTGGATATTTGAATCGTTACAAATGAACATTTTTTATATTAGTAAAAATGAGGCTTAAAAAAGGTGAGGTTCTTTTAAGTGAATAATTCATATCCTGTGTCACATCTCTTTAAGGACGTGCACATCCTATATTAATTCCTATGCTAAATACAATAGTAATTTAAAATAGTTCAGCAATTAAACACTCTGTATATATGTACTGATGACGTCTCAGCACACTCTTGAGAAAATTGCAAATCACCTGTGATTCCAGCTGCTGAATTATCCACCTACTTCCAAAACGTATCTGCTGATTCAGCTATGAGCACCCTTTCCGGTGTAATATGTATCATACTGAATAGAGATGATCATCATACTATACCTTCAAATAGCACACAGCCTATGCATTGCTTCCAAAACTGATATTCCATGAAAAACGATGGTATGGTGTGCAGATCTAACTCCTTCCAGACTGGCATCTATATATCCAGCATCAGATCCAACGTGTTTCAGAGGTTGCCAACTTTACGGTTCTATGCCTCATATTTGGTGGGAGTGCCCCAGAGTTCGCCCCTTCTGGAGAAAAATATTTGTATACATTTTTAAGGTAACAGGTTTTCAGGTCCCTAGGTCCCTACCAGTAGCCATTTTGAACGCTCATATTCCTCACATATTCCTCACATACCAAAGGTTACACAAAAATTTATACACTTTATCTTTACAGGCGCCAAACTCACAATTGCCAAATCATGGAAAAAAACAAAACCTTTCCTGTCAGATGCCAAAACCAAAATATCTTGGATACTAACTCAGGAAAAATTGGCTAGCATCTTATCTAATACCATTCCCCAATTAAAAAAAATATGGGAACTTTGGGCCAAATATATGGGGATTTCAATTGGTGAAGATACTGTTTTACCTTCTATTCAACATTAAGTTGGACACATACCCATCCCTTTTCCTGCATCCTCTTTTCTTTTTTTCTTTTTTTACCCGCTGTCTTTATTTTCCTCTTCTTTTCTTCCTTCTAAAAAGGATTTATGGAAACTCTTTTTTTGGGAATTCTAGTTTTCCATTACAAGTTATGTCTCTTTTATTTAGATTTAACGGGATACTATCAAATGTTTCGTTCGGCCTTGTTTAGTCCATCCCGATCTGTTGGCCCTGATAATCTTCTTGGGGCCTAAAGCCTCGCACACACGGTCGGACTTTCATCTGACTTTTCCATGGATTTTTGTCCGAACGGAGTTGGCCGGACACACCCATAGCATACACACCACAGGACTTTTCTGCAAACTTTCCCAAAACTTTTTGCAACATCACATGGTTTTTCTGCTCTTTTCTGCTCTTTACCGCCACCCTTTGGTCAACTTCTGCTATTGTTGGTTGATTTTAACATTAGTTGTTTTGTCCATCGGACAAAAGTCCTATGGTTTTCTCTACACACGGTAGGACTTTGCTCCATCGGACTTTTGTTGGGCAAAAGTTTGTCCGTTTGCAGACCCAACTTTTGTCCGATGAAAACAAAACCAAATGAAAAAAAGTTTGTCCGATGGAGTGTACACGCGGTCGGATTGTTGGTCCAACTTGCTTAAAACGAAGTTCGTTAGGCAAAAGTCCGACCGTGTGTACGGGGCTTTAGAGTCAGAAGGAGGACTCTATGCCTGGAGCAGTTAGTTCCCGATAAGGGGCTCCAGGTTACCAAGGAGAGAGGTTTTCCCTTCTCCCTTCCATTATATTATAAGCATGAAGAGATCTCCCCCTGACAAACTTTTGATTGCTTTCGTTTTAGGGATCACACCCTTCATTTAATTGCTTATCATTTTAAGTTCATGTTTCTCTGATGCCGCGTACACATGACCGTTTTTAATGTCATTGAAAAAAACGACGTACCGGTATTTCTCAACGTGATTCTTCTCAAGCCTGCCTTGCCTACACACGATCATGAAAAAAAATGCTCGAGCAAAGCGCGGTGACGTACAACACGTACGACGGCACTATAAAGGGGAAGTTCCATTCGGATGGCGCCACCCTTTGGGCTGCTTTTGCTGATCCTCGTATTAGTAAAGTTTGGTGAGAGACAATTTGCGCTTTTCAGCCTCATGCTCTTCAGTCCGTTACAGCGTGACGAATGTGCTATCTCCATTACGAACGCTAGTTTTACCAGAACGAGCGCTCCCGTCTCATTACTTGCTTCTGAGCATGCGCGGTTTTTTCACGTCGTTAAAGCCTACACACGGCCATTTTTCATGACGAAAAAAACGACGAGCATGTTCCAAATTTTTAATGCCCATTTTTCACGTCGTGAAAAATGCTCTGGAGCCCACACGCGATCGTTTTTAATGACCAAATAAAAAAATTGAATTTTTCTCGTCATGAAAAACGGTTGTGTGTACGCGGCATGATAGCTTACATGAATCTATCCATTTTTCTAGGATGTTTTTATTAATTTATCCATTTTATTGACTAATGATTTTGTTTATTCCTAAACATAATCTTTTTTTCTTTATTTTTATTTATTTTTATCTAACATGATGTAATGTTCTGTATTATTTATCTTCTTATTTATTATTTATCTTCTTCTGAAAATAAAATATTTTGAAAGTAAAAATATAAAGTATATGCATGTACAATTAAGACAGAATTTTTCAAATAAAAATGGGTGGATTTAAATGTCATCCAATCAGATTGGACAGTGTATGGGGAAATGAATTGTCCAGAATGCACAATACACAGACATGTGTTGAGAAGATGTTTTCATGGAAGTGTTGGCTCCACCAATGATTATAGACTATCACCATAAAATGCACAATTACAAGTCCAGTAAACATCTGCACAGCTGTTGATAGGAGGAAGATCTCTAGAATGAATATTGAGTTGTTTCAAAAAGAAGTGACTGAAAGGAATAAAAGTGGAAGCAATATTCTCCATGTGATAAGGAAAAGCTCATTAACATGATCAGCATTAGGGATGAGCTCGGTGTTCGAGTCGAACATACGTTCGACTCGAACATCGGCTGTTCGATCGTTCGCCGAACAACGAACGATTTGGGCCGTTCGCGCCTAATTCGCGGCCCACAATGCACTACGCCATCGCAGTGTCATCCAGGCGCTGTGATTGGCCAAGCATGCACTGTGACCCCGCATGCTTGGCCAATCACAGCGCCGGCAGCGAGGAGAGCAATGATTGGCCACAGGCAGGATGCCTGTGGCCAATTATTGCTGAGGGTGTTTAGTACACGCCCCACACTATAAAAGGCCGCCAGCACGGCGGCCTAGTGTAGTGTGTTCCGGAGCAGGGAAAGAAGAATAGGCAGGGACAGTGACATTTTTTTTTCTTGCTTAACCTGGATTCCTTTAGTTTAGGGAAAGAGAAGGATAGGTAGGGAGAGTGTCAGTCTGTTTTACTGTGCTAAACCTTGTTTGTAGGGACAGGGAAGGACAGTGAGGGAAATTCTCATTGTGCTATACTGTGCTAAAGCATTCATCATCAACCATCTTTAAAAAAACATTTTTTCTAGGGACAGAAAACTATAGGTAGGGAGAGTGTCAGTGTGTTTTACTGTGCTAATCCTTGTTTGTAGGGACAGGGAAGGACAGTGAGGGAAATTCTCATTGTGCTATACTGTGCTAAAGCATTCATCATCAACGATCTTTAAAAAAACATTTTTTATAGGGACAGAAAACTATAGGTAGGGAGAGTGTCAGTGTGTTTTACTGTGCTAATCCTTGTTTGTAGGGACAGGGAAGGACAGTGAGGGAAATTCTCATTGTGCTATACTGTGCTAAAGCATTCATCATCAACCATCTTTAAAAAAACATTTTTTATAGGGACAGAAAACTATAGGTAGGGAGGGTGTCAGTGTGTTTTACTGTGATAATCCTTGTTTGTAGGGACAGGGAAGGACAGTGAGGGAAATTCTCATTGTGCTATACTGTGCTAAAGCATTCATCATCAACCATCTTTAAAAAAACATTTTTTATAGGGACAGAAAACTATAGGTAGGGAGAGTGTCAGTGTGTTTTACTGTGCTAATCCTTGTTTGTAGGGACAGGGAAGGACAGTGAGGGAAATTCTCATTGTGCTATACTGTGCTAAAGCATTCATCATCAACCATCTTTAAAAAAACATTTTTTATAGGGACAGAAAACTATAGGTAGGGAGAGTGTCAGTGTGTTTTACTGTGCTAATCCTTGTTTGTAGGGACAGGGAAGGACAGTGAGGGAAATTCTCATTGTGCTATACTGTGCTAAAGCATTCATCATCAACCATCTTTAAAAAAACATTTTTTATAGGGACAGAAAACTATAGGTAGGGAGAGTGTCAGTGTGTTTTACTGTGCTAATCCTTGTTTGTAGGGACAGGGAAAGACAGTGAGGGAAATTCTCATTGTGCTATACTATGCTAAAGCATTCCTCATCAACCATCTTTGAAATCCTTGTTTTTTGGACAGTCAGGGAAATTGTCATTGTGCTATTCTGTGCGAAAGCAATCATCCTCAACCATATTTAGAAATCCTTAAGTAAAGGGACAGAGAAGGACACCTGAAGGTAGCCCTTATTGCTTTTTTCCCATCTCCCTGCAGGCCATCCATTAGAATGTCTGGAAGGCAAACAAGGAGAGGCAGACAGTCAGGAGGCAATAAAAGAGGGCAAGCAGGCTCTGTGTCTGGGGGCAACAGTGCTGGTCGTGGACGCGGTGCATTGTCATCAGCACATGGCCATGGGACACGCTTGTCCTTCTTTTCGGCAGCTGGACATGTTGAGCCACATCATGCCGAAGACTTGGTAGAGTGGGTGACCAAGCCCTCCTCCTCCTCCTCATCCTCTCTCACCCAGGCTCAGGGTACTGGCAAAGCAGCTGCCAAAGCGTCCTCTTCCGTGGTATCAATGTCAGACTCATCATCAGTCACTCCTTCCCTAGACCCACCATGTCCTCCTCCTGAGGAGTCCCCCGAACTGTTTGAGCACAGTGTTGGGTACATGCTCCAGGAGGATGCCCAGCGTTTCGAAGGGTCTGATGATGAAACCCAGCTAGAGGAAGGCAGTAGCGTGAGAGCAGACAGAGGGGATGCTCAAGAAGGACACCAATCTGGCAGTCATGTTCCAGCAGCTGCAGCATACTGCCAGATTGGCTCCAGTGATGAGGAGGGAGGGGATGATGAGGTCACTGACTCCACGTGGGTGCCTAATAGGAGAGAGGAGGAGGAGGAGGATGAGGAGGAGGCACATCTCCAACGAGGCAGGATGCCCTTTGGTGGCCAGCGTAAGGGCAGTACACCGACGGAATCACACCGCAGAGCTCCGCCTGTGCAGGGCGCTGCCTCTGCCCGTCATTCAAAAAGTTCTTTGGTGTGGGCCTTTTTTGAGGCTAGTGCATCAGATCGCACAGCTGCTGTTTGCAACATATGTCTCAAGCGTATATCGCGTGGCCAAAACATCAGCCGCTTGGGTACCACATGCCTGACCAGACATATGTTGACCTGCCATGCAGCTCGTTGGCAAGCCTACCTCAAAGACCCACACCAAAGAACAAAGCGGACCTCTCCTTGCACCGCATCAGCTGGGATCTCCAACCCCACTATAACTTCAGTCCTCTCTGAAACATGCACTGAGAGGAATGAAGGTGTAGAATTAGGTGTGTCACAGCCAAGTACTTGCGGCCACTCTGCTAGCAGTACACCGACGTCCGATTCTGCAGGCAAATTTCCCTGCCCCAGCTGCTGGACCGTCGAAAGAAGTTCACTCCCAGCCATCCACATGCCCAGCGGTTGAATGCTAGCTTGGCTAAATTGCTAGCGCTTCAACTGCTGCCTTTTCAGTTGGTAGACTCGGCCCCCTTCCGTGAGTTTGTGCAATGTGCGGTTCCTCAGTGGCAGGTTCCCAAACGCCACTTTTTCTCACGGAAGGCTATTCTGGCTCTCTACCGGCATGTGGAAGGCAATGTCTTGGCCTCGCTGGACAGGGCGGTCAGCGGTAAGGTGCATATTACCGCTGACTCATGGTCCAGCAGGCATGGACAGGGACGTTACCTTTCTTTCACGGCCCATTGGGTCACTCTTTTGGCAGCTGGGAAGGATGCAGGACAAGGTGCAGTAGTGTTGGAGGTTGTTCCACCGCCACGCCTCCAAAATGCTACTACTGGTTGTGACACACCTCTCTCCTCCACCCCCTCCTCTTCTTCTTCCTCCATGGCCTCTTCCTGTGCTTTGTCCTCTGAACCAGCGGTGCTCCGTAGCCGTTCAAGGGGCTATGCAAGTACGCAGGCAAAAAGATGCCATGCCGTGCTTGCGC
This sequence comes from Rana muscosa, assembly GCA_029206835.1. Classification (NCBI taxonomy): domain Eukaryota; kingdom Metazoa; phylum Chordata; class Amphibia; order Anura; family Ranidae; genus Rana; species Rana muscosa. The sequence goes on along the minus strand of CM055117.1, from coordinate 168,595,964 downwards.
TGGTGTGTTTGGGGGACAGAAGCCACACTGGGGCAGAGGTCCTGTCTGCTCTGCAGGGCCAGGCCGAGAGGTGGTTGACGCCACGCCAGCTTAAGCCAGGAATGGTGGTTTGCGACAATGGCACCAACCTCCTCTCCGCCCTCCGACAGGGACAACTGACCCATGTGCCCTGTGTGGCTCACGTCCTTAACCTGGTGGTGCAGCGGTTCTTGGGCAGGTACCCGGGCTTACAGGATGTCCTGAGGCAGGCCAGGAAAGTCTGTGTGCATTTCCGCAGATCTTATAATGCCAGTGCTCGCCTGGCTGAGCTGCAAAAGGAGTTGAACCTGCCCAAGAACCGCCTTATATGTGACATGCCCACCAGGTGGAACTCAACGTTGGCCATGCTGCAGCGGCTGCACACGCAGCAGAGGGCCATCAATGAGTACCTGTGCGACTACGGCACCAGGACAGGGTCAGGGGAGCTTGGTTTTTTTTCTCCACGCCAGTGGGGCATGATCAGGGATGCATGCACTGTCCTGGCACCATTTGAGGAGGCCACGAGGATGGTGAGCAGTGACAGTGCATGCATCAGTGACACTGTACCTCTTGTCCACCTGTTGGAGCACACGCTGCGTGGAATAATGGACAGGGCACTTGAGGCAGAACAGAGGCAGGAAGAGGGGGACTTCCTTGCCTCTCAAGGCCCCCTTTACCCAGACAGTGTTCCTTCTGTCCCACCCATCGCACAGGAAGAGGAGGAGGAGGAGGAGGAGGAGGAGGAGGATTGTGTCAGCATGGAGGTGGAGGCTGGCACTCAGCATCATCAGCAGCAGTCTTTTAGGGATGATTTACAGTCCCAAGAAACCAGTGGACTTGTACGTGGCTGGGAGGAGGTGGCTGCGGATCATGTCGTCCTTAGTGACCCAGAGGACTCCGGACCGAATGCCTCAGCTAACCTACGCTGCATGGCCTCCCTGATCCTGCAAAGTCTGCGGAAGGATCCTCGTATTCTTCGGATCAAGGAGAGGGACCATTACTGGCTGGCCACTCTCCTTGATCCACGGTACAAGGGTAAGGTTGCAGACCTTATGTTACCGTCGCAGAGGGAGCAGAGGATGAGACAACTCCGGGAGGCCTTGCAGAAAGGTCTGTGCAACGCGTTCCCAGAGACTGGGAGGTTACAAACTCCTGGTCCTGGACAACGAGTTGCTGAGGCTTCGGCCAGTCGAAGAAGGAGCGGTGGGGAAGGTGGCCGTCTGACCGATGCGTTCAGACAATTCTTTAGTCCGCAGCCCCAAAGTATGATCGGTTCCAGCAACCATCGCCAGCGTCTGATAAACATGGTGCAGGAATATCTAGGGGCAAGGTCAGACTTGGACACCTTCCCCACCGAAAATCCTCTGGCTTACTGGGTCTTGAGGATGGATCACTGGCCAGAGCTTGCACAGTATGCAATTGAGCTACTGGCCTGTCCTGCATCCAGCGTTCTTTCGGAACGCACATTCAGTGCTGCTGGAGGATTTGTCACGGATCACAGGGTGCGCCTGTCCACCGACTCGGTTGATCGACTGACTTTCATCAAGATGAACCAGTCTTGGATCACCACCAGCTACCACACACCTGATGCTGATATAACAGACTAATTGATTTTAACATGTCACATCCCTTCAAGACTGATGCTGATGCTGAGTGCCTGTGCTGTTATGTTGACTGGCTATCCTCCTCCTCCGAGTCCTCAATGATACGATTGATGATGATAGCTTGGAAGATCATTTTTGTTTATGGGTGCCGCCACCAGTGGCTAAGGCCCAATTTTTCAGCCCCTGTTTAACAGGGGCGTGTAATTACAATTTTTGAAGCAATACTTTGCAACAGGGCTCATTGCTGTGCTCCAAGTACAGTATCTGTGAGGGGTTGGAGTGTTGTGCCACCAGTGCCTAAGGCCCAATTTTTCAGCCCCTGTTCAACAGGGGCATGTAATTACAATTCTTGATCTAATAATTCACAGCAGGGCCCATTGCTGCACCCACCAAGAGTAACTCTGAGGGCTTACAGTGTTGTGGCAACGCCACCACCACCACCACCACGAAAGGCCCAATTTTTCAGCCCCTGTTCAAAAGGGGCATGTAATTACAATTCTTGATCTAATAATTCACAGCAGGGCCCATTCCTGCACCCACCAAGAGTAACTCTGAGGGCTTACAGTGTTGTGGCAACACCACCACCACCACCACGAAAGGCCCAATTTTTCAGCCCCTGTTCAACAGGGGCATGCAATTACAATTCTTGATCTAATAATTCACAGCAGGGCCCATTGCTGCACCCACCAAGAGTAACTGTCAGGGCTTACAGTGTTGTGGCACCAGCACCACCATCAAAGGCCCAATTTTTACTACCACTGTTCAACAATTATATGTAATTACAATTCCTGATATAATAGTTGACAGCAGGGCGTTCCAGCACCAACCAAGAGTAACTGTGAGTGCTTACAGTGTTGTGCCAACACCAACAACTAAGGGGCCTATTTCTGCAGAGTATATACGGCAGGTCCCTACTTTCAAACATCCAACTTACAAACGACTCCTACTTGCAAACGCAAGAAGACAACAGGAAGTGAGAGGAAATCTACCCCTAGGAAGGAAAATTCTCTCCTGTAAGAATTAATATGGGAGAAAGGTGTCTCCTCTGTACTGATGCTTTATCACCAATCCTTGTTTCAAGAAAAACACCACATTTCAAAAACAGTTGTCATTGGGACGGAAAGTGAGGTGAAATGTTCTGAACAGGGGCACAGACAGCAAAACAAATGTTACAGGGGTGATAACCCTTACCTATGTTTTCCAAAAAGTTTAAAAATAGATTTTTGGGCTGGAGCTACACTTAAACAATGTACCTGTTCAAAATTACAAACACATTCTACATAAGAACAAACCTACAGTCCCTGTCTTGTATGCACCGCCTGTATACGGCTGTTCAGAGTATATAGGGCCTTTTTTATTTTGTGTGCGGTGTTCCCCTTAATATCCATACAAGACCCAAAGGGGCTGGTAATGGGCTGGGGTAGGGGGGGGGGGGGGTCATGGGGTAGCTATGCCATTTTTCTTAAAGATTTTCATCCATATTACCGGGACCAGACATTACATTAAAGCCGCAAGCAGTTTTAAATGGCTTTTTTTTCCTTTAGAAGTGTCATTTTGTGCAGGGACAGTTCTAAACACGGGAAACACGTGGCACTTCACAGGCATACTTTAGACACCCCCCAGGTACGATATTTAAAGGAATATTTGACTTTTTTTTTTTCACTTTATGCATCATTAAAATGACTGCTCCCGAAAAACGACCGTTTTTAAAACTTCTTTTTGCATTGATACATGTCCCCTGGTGCAGAACCCGGGTTCCCAAACCCTTTTTAGGACTATAACATGCATAATAGTCGTTATAATTAGCACTTTAAAATTCGAACGTTCGCATCCATTGTATTTAATAGGGTTCTAATGTTTGTACGAACTTTCGGTCCGTTCGCGGGTTCTGGTGCGAACCAAACCCGGGGGTGTTCGGCTCATCACTAATCAGCATTACAATGAGCACAAGCCCATGTATAAGCAGTTGTGCACTCTGGAGAACGCAGATGCGCCCGTGTGCAACACACATATTTAACAAACTAAAGCGTGTGCGCCCTGACAGGCGAGCATAAAATGGTGTGCTTTGTCAATGCACATGTGCAGTTGAGTAAGCTGAAAGAAGGCTGTAAAAAGGCTTGATTAGTTGTAAGACAGATCTACATGTTCTGGACAGAATTTGAGCATTTAAACAATATTATATACATACTTTGTAGTAACAGAAGATGGTAAACTAGTAAAGTTATCTACAGTATTCAGACAAAAATGTTGAAGATTACATTGGCTGCGCTTGCTTATGGTAGGCGCGAAAGATTACGCAAGTGCGCAACAGCGCTTCCTATGTAAATATGGTTTGGTGCATATAAGTGCACCATAATTTTTGATAAATGTTTTGAGTCCCGTTTTTTGTGCAATTGCTCCAATTTCTCCACTGCACCACAGGCGCAGGTCTTTAGTAAATCACCCCCAGAGTGTTTTGTATTCGTTTTAGGATTATCAGCTGAATTCATATGTAACAATTTCTTTTGCATTTCCAACACGTAGTTCTTTTTTTGGTAAGCATTTCTAGATTTTTTTCAACTAGTTTCACCGTCAAGGGCATGTACTTATAGTGTGGCTTTTTATGTTGAGGATTAGTGATGAGCCGAACACCCCCGGGTTCGGTTCGCACCAGAACCCGCGAACGGACCGAAAGTTCGTACGAACATTAGAACCCTATTAAATACAATGGATGCGAACGTTCGAATTCTAAAGTGCTAATTATAACAACTATTATGCATGTTATTGTCCTAAAAAGGGTTTGGGAACCCGGGTTGTGCACCAGGGGACATGTATCAATGCAAAAAGAAGTTTTAAAAACGGTCATTTTTCGGGAGCAGTCATTTTAATGATGCATAAAGTGAAAAAAAAAAAGTCAAATATTCCTTTAAATATCGTACCTGGGGGGTGTCTAAAGTATGCCTGTGAAGTGCCACGTGTTTCCCGTGTTTAGAACTGTCCCTGCACAAAATTACATTTCTAAAGGAAAAAAAGCCATTTAAAACTGCTTGCGGCTTTAATGTAATGTCTGGTCCCGGTAATATGGATGAAAATCTTTAAGAAAAATGGCATAGATACCCCATGACCCCAGCCCATTACCAGCCCCTTTGGGTCTTGTATGGATATTAAGGGGAACCCCGCACATAAAATAAAAAAGGCCCTATATACTCTGAACAGCCGTATACAGGCGGTGCATACAAGACAGGGACTGTAGGTTTGTTCTTATGTAGAATCTGTTTGTAATTTTAAACAGGTACATTGTTGAAGTGTAGCTCCAGCCCAAAAATCTATTTTTAAACTTTTTGGAAAACATAGGTAAGGGTTATCAGCCCTGTAACATTTGTTTTGCTGTCTGTGCCCCTGTTCAGAACATTTCACCTCACTTTCCGTCCCAATGACAACTGTTTTTGAAATGTGGTGTTTTTCTTGAAACAAGGATTGCTGATAAAGCATCAGTACAGAGGAGACACCTTTCTCCCATATTTATTCTTACAGGAGAGAATTTTCCTTCCTAGTGGTAGATTTCCTCTCACTTCCTGTTGTCTTCTTGCGTTTGCAAGTAGGAGTCGTTTGTACTTTGTAAGTTGGATGTTTGAAAGTAGGGACCTGCCGTATATACTCTGCAGAAATAGGCCCCTTAGTTGTTGGTGTTGGCACAACACTGTAAGCACTCACAGTTACTCTTGGTTGGTGCTGGAACGCCCTGCTGTCAACTATTATATCAGGAATTTTAATTACATATAATTGTTGAACAGTGGTAGTAAAAATTGGGCCTTTGATGGTGGTGCTGGTGCCACAACACTGTAAGCCCTGACAGTTACTCTTGGTGGGTGCAGCAATGGGCCCTGCTGTGAATTATTAGATCAAGAATTGTAATTGCATGCCCCTGTTGAACAGGGGCTGAAAAATTGGGCCTTTCGTGGTGGTGGTGGTGGTGGTGGTGTTGCCACAACACTGTAAGCCCTCAGAGTTACTCTTGGTGGGTGCAGCAATGGGCCCTGCTGTGAATTATTAGATCAAGAATTGTAATTACATGCCCCTTTTGAACAGGGGCTGAAAAATTGGGCCTTTCGTGGTGGTGGTGGTGGTGGCGTTGCCACAACACTGTAAGCCCTCAGAGTTACTCTTGGTGGGTGCAGCAATGGGCCCTGCTGTGAATTATTAGATCAAGAATTGTAATTGCATGCCCCTGTTGAACAGGGGCTGAAAAATTGGGCCTTAGGCACTGGTGGCACAACACTACAACCCCTCACAGATACTGTACTTGGAGCACAGCAATGAGCCCTGTTGCAAAGTATTGCTTCAAAAATTGTAATGACACGCCCCTGTAAAACAGGGGCTGAAAAATTGGGCCTTAGCCACTGGTGGCGGCACCCATAAACAAAAATGATCTTCCAAGCTATCATCATCAATCGTATCATTGAGGACTCGGAGGAGGAGGATAGCCAGTCAACATAACAGCACAGGCACTCAGCATCAGCATCAGTCTTGAAGGGATGTGACATGTTAAAATCAATTAGTCTGTTATATCAGCATCAGGTGTGTGGTAGCTGGTGGTGATCCAAGACTGGTTCATCTTGATGAAAGTCAGTCGATCAACCGAGTCGGTGGACAGGCGCACCCTGTGATCCGTGACAAATCCTCCAGCAGCACTGAATGTGCGTTCCGAAAGAACGCTGGATGCAGGACAGGCCAGTAGCTCAATTGCATACTGTGCAAGCTCTGGCCAGTGATCCATCCTGAAGACCCAGTAAGCCAGAGGATTTTCGGTGGGGAAGGTGTCCAAGTCTGACCTTGCCCCTAGATATTCCTGCACCATGTTTATCAGACGCTGGCGATGGTTGCTGGAACCGATCATACTTTGGGGCTGCGGACTAAAGAATTGTCTGAACGCATCGGTCAGACGGCCACCTTCCCCACCGCTCCTTCTTTGACTGGCCGAAGCCTCAGCAACTCGTTGTCCAGGACCAGGAGTTTGTAACCTCCCAGTCTCTGGGAACGCGTTGCACAGACCTTTCTGCAAGGCCTCCCGGAGTTGTCTCATCCTCTGCTCCCTCTGCGACGGTAACATAAGGTCCGCAACCTTACCCTTGTACCGTGGATCAAGGAGAGTGGCCAGCCAGTAATGGTCCCTCTCCTTGATCCGAAGAATACGAGGATCCTTCCGCAGACTTTGCAGGATCAGGGAGGCCATGCAGCGTAGGTTTGCTGAGGCATTCGCTCCGGAGTCCTTTGGGTCACTAAGGACGACATGATCCGCAGCCACCTCCTCCCAGCCACGTACAAGTCCACTGGTTTCTTGGGACTGTAAATCATCCCTAAAAGACTGCTGCTGATGATGCTGAGTGCCAGCCTCCACCTCCATGCTGACACAATCCTCCTCCTCCTCCTCCTCCTCCTCCTCCTCCTCTTCCTGTGCGATGGGTGGGACAGAAGGAACACTGTCTGGGTAAAGGGGGCCTTGAGAGGCAAGGAAGTCCTCCTCTTCCTGCCTCTGTTCTGCCTCAAGTGCCCTGTCCATTATTCCACGCAGCGTGTGCTCCAACAGGTGGACAAGAGGCACAGTGTCACTGATGCATGCACTGTCACTGCTCACCATCCTCGTGGCCTCCTCAAATGGTGCCAGGACAGTGCATGCATCCCTGATCATGCCCCACTGGCGTGGAGAAAAAAAACCAAGCTCCCCTGACCCTGTCCTGGTGCCGTAGTTGCACAGGTACTCATTGATGGCCCTCTGCTGCGTGTGCAGCCGCTGCAGCATGGCCAACGTTGAGTTCCACCTGGTGGGCATGTCACATATAAGGCGGTTCTTGGGCAGGTTCAACTCCTTTTGCAGCTCAGCCAGGCGAGCACTGGCATTATAAGATCTGCGGAAATGCACACAGACTTTCCTGGCCTGCCTCAGGACATCCTGTAAGCCCGGGTACCAAGAACCGCTGCACCACCAGGTTAAGGACGTGAGCCACACAGGGCACATGGGTCAGTTGTCCCTTTCGGAGGGCGGAGAGGAGGTTGGTGCCATTGTCGCAAACCACCATTCCTGGCTTAAGCTGGCGTGGCGTCAACCACCTCTCGGCCTGGCCCTGCAGAGCAGACAGGACCTCTGCCCCAGTGTGGCTTCTGTCCCCCAAACACACCAGCACAAGCACGGCATGGCATCTTTTTGCCTGCGTACTTGCGTAGCCCCTTGAACGCCTACGGAGCACCGCTGGTTCTGAGGACAAACCACAGGAAGAGGCCATGGAGGAAGAAGAGGAGGGGGTGGAGGAGAGAGGTGTGTCACAACCAGTAGTAGCATTTTGGAGGCGTGGCGGTGGAACAACCTCCAACACTACTGCACCTTGTCCTGCATCCTTCCCAGCTGCCAAAAGAGTGACCCAATGGGCCGTGAAAGAAAGGTAACGTCCCTGTCCATGCCTGCTGGACCATGAGTCAGCGGTAATATGCACCTTACCGCTGACCGCCCTGTCCAGCGAGGCCAAGACATTGCCTTCCACATGCCGGTAGAGAGCCGGAATAGCCTTCCGTGAGAAAAAGTGGCGTTTGGGAACCTGCCACTGAGGAACCGCACATTGCACAAACTCACGGAAGGGGGCCGAGTCTACCAACTGAAAAGGCAGCAGTTGAAGCGCTAGCAATTTAGCCAAGCTAGCATTCAACCGCTGGGCATGTGGATGGCTGGGAGTGAACTTCTTTCGACGGTCCAGCAGCTGGGGCAGGGAAATTTGCCTGCTAGAATCGGACGTCGGTGTACTGCTAGCAGAGTGGCCGCAAGTACTTGGCTGTGACACACCTAATTCTACACCTTCATTCCTCTCAGTGCATGTTTCAGAGAGGACTGAAGTTATAGTGGGGTTGGAGATCCCAGCTGATGCGGTGCAAGGAGAGGTCCGCTTTGTTCTTTGGTGTGGGTCTTTGAGGTAGGCTTGCCAACGAGCTGCATGGCAGGTCAACATATGTCTGGTCAGGCATGTGGTACCCAAGCGGCTGATGTTTTGGCCACGCGATATACGCTTGAGACATATGTTGCAAACAGCAGCTGTGCGATCTGATGCACTAGCCTCAAAAAAAGCCCACACCAAAGAACTTTTTGAATGACGGGCAGAGGCAGCGCCCTGCACAGGCGGAGCTCTGCGGTGTGATTCCGTCGGTGTACTGCCCTTACGCTGGCCACCAAAGGGCATCCTGCCTCGTTGGAGATGTGCCTCCTCCTCATCCTCCTCCTCCTCCTCTCTCCTATTAGGCACCCACGTGGAGTCAGTGACCTCATCATCACCTCCCTCCTCATCACTGGAGCCAATCTGGCAGTATGCTGCAGCTGCTGGAACATGACTGCCAGATTGGTGTCCTTCTTGAGCATCCCCTCTGTCTGCTCTCACGCTACTGCCTTCCTCTAGCTGGGTTTCATCATCAGACCCTTCGAAACGCTGGGCATCCTCCTGGAGCATGTACCCAACACTGTGCTCAAACAGTTCGGGGGACTCCTCAGGAGGAGGACATGGTGGGTCTAGGGAAGGAGTGACTGATGATGAGTCTGACATTGATACCAGGGAAGAGGACGCTTTGGCAGCTGCTTTTCCAGTACCCTGAGCCTGGGTGAGAGAGGATGAGGAGGAGGAGGAGGGCTTGGTCATCCACTCTACCAAGTCTTCGGCATGATGTGGCTCAACATGTCCAGCTGCCGAAAAGAAGGACAAGCGTGTCCCATGGCCATGTGCTGATGACAATGCACCGCGTCCACGACCAGCACTGTTGCCCCCAGACACAGAGCCTGCTTGCCCTCTTTTATTGCCTCCTGACTGTCTGCCTCTCCTTGTTTGCCTTCCAGACATTCTAATAGATGGCCTGCAGGGAGATGGGAAAAAAGCAATAAGGGCTACCTTCAGGTGTCCTTCTCTGTCCCTTTACTTAAGGATTTCTAAATATGGTTGAGGATGATTGCTTTTGCACAGAATAGCACAACGACAATTTCCCTGACTGTCCAAAAAAACAAGGATTTCAAAGATGGTTGATGAGGAATGCTTTAGCACACTATAGCACAAGGAGAATTCCCTCACTGTCCTTCCCTGTCCCTAGAAACAAGGATTCACACAGTAAAAGACACTGACACTCTCCCTACCTATAGTTTTCTGTCCCTAGAAAAAAATTTTTTTTAAAGCACACTATAGCACAAGGAGAATTCCCTCACTGTCCTTCCCTGTCCCTAGAAACAAGGATTCGCACAGTAAAAGACACTGACACTCTCCCTACCTATAGTTTTCTGTCCCTAGAAAAAATTTTTTTTTAAAGCACACTATAGCACAAGGAGAATTCCCTCACTGTCCTTCCCTGTCCCTAGAAACAAGGATTCGCACAGTAAAAGACACTGACACTCTCCCTACCTATAGTTTTCTGTCCCTAGAAAAAATGTTTTTTTAAAGCACACTATAGCACAAGGAGAATTCCCTCACTGTCCTTCCCTGTCCCTAGAAACAAGGATTCGCACAGTAAAAGACACTGACACTCTCCCTACCTATAGTTTTCTGTCCCTAGAAAAAATGTTTTTTTAAAGCACACTATAGCACAAGGAGAATTCCCTCACTGTCCTTCCCTGTCCCTAGAAACAAGGATTCGCACAGTAAAAGACACTGACACTCTCCCTACCTATAGTTTTCTGTCCCTAGAAAAAATGTTTTTTTAAAGCACACTATAGCACAAGGAGAATTCCCTCACTGTCCTTCCCTGTCCCTAGAAACAAGGATTCGCACAGTAAAAGACACTGACACTCTCCCTACCTATAGTTTTCTGTCCCTAGAAAAAATGTTTTTTTAAAGCACACTATAGCACAAGGAGAATTCCCTCACTGTTCTTCCCTGTCCCTAGAAACAAGGATTCGCACAGTAAAAGACACTGACACTCTCCCTACCTATAGTTTTCTGTCCCTAGAAAAAATGTTTTTTTAAAGCACACTATAGCACAAGGAGAATTCCCTCACTGTCCTTCCCTGTCCCTAGAAACAAGGATTCGCACAGTAAAAGACACTGACACTCTCCCTACCTATAGTTTTCTGTCCCTAGAAAAAATGTTTTTTTAAAGCACACTATAGCACAAGGAGAATTCCCTCACTGTCCTTCCCTGTCCCTAGAAACAAGGATTCGCACAGTAAAAGACACTGACACTCTCCCTACCTATAGTTTTCTGTCCCTAGAAAAAATGTTTTTTTAAAGCACACTATAGCACAAGGAGAATTCCCTCACTGTCCTTCCCTGTCCCTAGAAACAAGGATTCGCACAGTAAAAGACACTGACACTCTCCCTACCTATAGTTTTCTGTCCCTAGAAAAAATGTTTTTTTAAAGCACACTATAGCACAAGGAGAATTTCACTCACTTTCCTTCTTTGTCCCTAGAAACAAGGATTATCACAGTGAAAGAAACTGACACTCTTCCTACCTATAGTTTTCTGTCCCTAGAAAAAATGTTTTTTTAAAGCACACTATAGCACAAGGAGAATTCCCTCACTGTCCTTCCCTGTCCCTAGAAACAAGGATTCGCACAGTAAAAGACACTGACACTCTCCCTACCTATAGTTTTCTGTCCCTAGAATATATGTTTTTTTTAAAGCACACTATAGCACAAGGAGAATTTCACTCACTTTCCTTCTTTATCCCTAGAAACAAGGATTATCACAGTGAAAGAAACTGACACTCTCCCTACCTATAGTTTTCTGTCCCTAGAAAAAATGTTTTTTTAAAGCACACTATAGCACAAGGAGAATTCCCTCACTGTCCTTCCCTGTCCCTAGAAACAAGGATTCGTACAGTAAAACACACTGACACTCTCCCTACCTATAGTTTTCTGTCCCTAGAAAAAATGTTTTTTTAAAGCACAGTATAGCACAAGGAGAATTCCCTCACTGTCCTTCCCTGTCCCTAGAAACAAGGATTCGCACAGTAAAACACACTGACACTCTCCCTACCTATCCTTCTCTTTCCCTAAACTAAAGGAATCCAGGTTAAGCAAGAAAAAAATAAATGTCACTGTCCCTGCCTATGTTTCTCTTTCCCTGCTCCGGAACACACTACACTAGGCCGCCGTGCTGGCGGCCTTTTATAGTGTGGGGCGTGTACTAAACACCCTCAGCAATAATTGGCCACAGGCATCCTGCCTGTGGCCAATCATTGCTCTCCTCGCTGCCGGCGCTGTGATTGGCCAAGCATGCGGGGTCACAGTGCATGCTTGGCCAATCACAGCGCCTGGATGACACTGTGATGGCGTAGTGCATTGTGGGCCGTTCGCGTCACTCGAATTTGGCGCAAACGGCCCAAATCGTTCGATCTTCGTCGAACGATCGAACAGCCGATGTTAGAGTCGAACGTATGTTCGACTCGAACACGAAGCTCATCCCTATTGAGGATATTCATTTGATTATTCTCATGCACAGCAGACATATGACTAAATGAAAATATATATATTTTCTTAGATTTAATACAATAAATTCTAAGCAACTTTTATTCAGCTATTGATATGTGGGGTTTAGCATCTTCTACTGCAATTCTTAACTAAAAATGAATGATGATGCAAAATAATAATCCATTGAAATTGAATGCATTCCTTTAAAAGTGTAAGCAAGATGACCTTTTTAAATCCACATTATACAGCATTACTTATAATAGATTTGTGTACCATCCTTTAAATAGACTGATGTGCACATCTGTGTAAAAATGTGTAATGTTCAAAGTTATGCACCCCATCCAAAAATCCTATTATTCATTACCTTTAGACAATGGTGGAATTAAATGATGTTGTTAGTAAATACTTTACTCATATGAGTTGTTATATTGCTCACCTAAAAACTTCCTTCAGCCCACCAGTCACTTTGGATACTAATCAACCACCCTCTAATTTGTAAGAATCAAATGTTGATTCTGCCTTGTTTTTATTTTTAATGCTTGTAATACTTGCAGGAACACCAAGCCCATTATATTATAACCATATATGCCAGCTTAGTATGAAAAACTTACCTTCCATTAGATATACTGTACATAGCTACATAATTAGGTTGAAAAAAAAAGACAACAGAAATAAATAAATAACTGGGTGGACTTCTGGTAGTTTATATCTCTTGGCGAGCCACGGTGCCCGACCTGTAGTAATGAGGCTTCTTGATTGCGCAGGTGGCTGGGGCAATCTAGCGGGCAGCTTTGGTTGCAAGCAGCTTGCGGTAAGCTTTCCTGCTGGTGGATTTATGAGTGGTCTGCTGAGTTCATGCCATTTACTTAAATCTTCACTGAAACTGTGAATATTCTATACAGTACATGGCATGGGTTACAAGGAATGGGGTTTATGCTGATGGTAAATAGTAACCGTTTAAAAAAGACTTTTTCATCAAAACAAAATTTTCAGTTTTAGATAGATGATTGTGGGCTTCCTATGCATACCTCTGGCTCCTCTAATAACATCTGTGGACCCGTTTTCTCTGGTCCAACTACCATAGTAACTACATAATTACATTATTTACATTATAGAGCAAAAAACAATGGGTGACCCTAATAGCCAAAGTCCATAATGTGGCCACACACATATTGGTAAAGCCATTTGATGCAACGATAATTTAATCATCATACTGTATATATCAGACCGTTTCCACTGAGGCTTCGTTCAGACGTCGCAAAGCGGTCCCGCTTGAGATGTCTAAAGCGTGATTTACACATGGAAACTCATGTCATACATAGGGAACCCCATTCATATCAATGGGCTGCCCTATGCACATTTGTTGCCACAAAAGAAACTCCTGCTCCTTTTTGGGCAACAAGCTTAGTGTGATTTTTAACGACGTTTTGCTGCGATTGCCGCATGCAACAATGGGGGCAGAATAAGACTGCATTTGGGGTGAAATTAAGACAAGTGATTCTATCTGTTATTTCAAATCTCCTTATATGAACTGGGCCTAAACCTTGTGATTTAATCAAAAAATGCTTATTTTTACTGAAAACTAATACCTGGTCTATGCAGAATACAAAACACCAGTGGCGGCCCGTAATGCAGGACGCAGTGGCGCTGCCCCCCTAATCCTTGCGTCTGGCCCCCTAATCTACATGTGGGGCGCCGGACACATGGATTCCAGTAGGGGATGTTTTTTTTATTTTGAAGTATGTGATTAGAGCCGGAGGCTCTAATAGGCTTCATAAAAGGGTGGGATCGGGGCTCAGAGCACTGAGCCCCGAGCTCACCCAGTTGTGTGACAATAGCGAATTAATATCCGCTATTGTCTTCCTGATTCTCCTTCTGGCCAATCGGGAAGTGGGTCCTGAGACCCGTCACCTGATTGGCCGAGCAGAGAAGCGATCCTATTGGTCACTGAGGAGGAGAAAGGAGGAGACGCAGGGGAAGCCAACGTGAAGCACCAAGAAGAGGAGACGCCGCCCAGAGGAAGCCCTAGATGGTGTAAGTGCAGGGCTGGTGACCGACCAGGGGGGGTGCCTGTGACACGACCGACTGAGGGGAGGGGGTTGGCGGTGGGTGGATTGTTTGCCGCTCGCCCCAAAAATATACCACCAGCCGCCACTGCAAAACACATAACACAGCTTCCTAAAACTCTAGGACAGTGGTCTTCAAACTGCAGCCAATTGCATGCTTTTTTTAGGCCCTTGGGGCACTATTCCTCCCACTGATATGAGTCATTATTTCTCGCACTGGCACCAATACTGGGGAACTATTCCTCCCACTAAAACGAGTAACTATACTTCCTACTGGCACCAACGATGGGGCACTATTCCTCCCACTGATACGAGTCACTGTTCCTCCCACTGACACCAATGATAGAACACTATTTCTCCCACTGATATGAGACACTACTCTTCCCACTGACATCAACGATGGGACACTATTCCTTCTACTACTTACCAAAGGTACTATGTAATTTTTTTTCCCCACTAACCTCAAAGCCTAATGCCCTGTACACATGATCGGAATTCCGAAGGAAAAATCCATCGGTTTTTATTCCATCGGAATTCCGATGAAACTGACTTTCATCAGTCTTGCCTACACACCATCAGTCAAAATTCCAACCGTCCAAAATGCCGTGACGTACAACACGTACGACGGCACTATAAAGGGGAAGTTCAAGTCCAATGGTGCCACCCTTTGGGCTGCTTTTGCAGATTTCGTGTTACCGCATGTTAGTAAAAGTTTGAGAGCCGATTCGCGCTTTTCAGACTCCGTACTTTTCAGATCGTTTTCTGCGTTTCAGTTTGTGCTTGTGGGTTGGTATTTGTCTTTCAGTGCGTGCAGTCAGGTCGGTTCTGTTTTGGCCGCTTGTTACTGTTTTTCAGGTCGTTCTTCACAGGCCTTGCTGTTCCTCGGTGCTTTCTGTTTAAATTCGTTCTGACCAGCTGACCTGTTTAAAGCCATGTTGGAAGTACGCTCTCATCGTAGAGCTCGTGCTGCATATGCGCTTGGTGTTGCGGTTAATACTTTGACCCAAGCTCAGTCCATGAACAGGGCGAGGAGGAGTTAATGGGCCAAGAATTGGTTGCTCCAGCGGGACCAATTCTGTCATATGCCTCTGCTGCGGGAAATCCAGGAGAATAATCCTGATGACCACAGGAATTATCTCCGGATGACGGACCCCGTTTTTCACCGTCTGTTGGATTTGGTGTCCCCCTATATCACCAGGCAGGACACTGTGATGCACCAGGCCATTACTGCCGAGCAGAGGCTAATCGCCACCTTGAGATACCTGGCGACTGGGAGAAGCCTGAAGGACCTCAAGTTCATGACAGGCATCTCCCCCCAGGCTCTGGGGGTCATTATTCTAGAGACCTGTTCTGCTATCATACAAGTTATGCAGAAGGACTATATTAAGGTAATTTTTCTCCTTTAACATCACATTCTATGTATATAATGCTTACTAAATGTATTGTATTTCTTTCATCCTTCCCTAATTACCCTGATTGTAATATGCTGTGAATGTCCCCTTTGTCCTCATACATGCTGTACCCTTTTTTGGGCCTACATGCATATTTGTCTTCACTAACCTCTCCAGTATGGTATCCTGGGCCCAAACACCCCTAGCCTAGTCACTTAACAAGATATTTTGACAACTCCATTGTATTGCTTTACCCCCCCCCCCCCTCCAATGTGTCCAAATGTTTGGTTTATCATTACAATCAGGCAGAGTGGTGTAGTGTTTTTTTTTTTTGTAGGCCCAAACTCAGCTAGAACCCCCCACCCCCCTAAAATGTGTACAAATGTTTTGCTTCTCATTACAATCAGGCAGAGTGGTGTATTTTTATTTTTTGTAGGTCCAAACTCAGCTAGAACCCCTCCCTCCCCCCCCTAAAATGTGTGCAATGAGCCATCAGAGGGGGTGAGGAATGTGATAATTGTGCCTTCTATTTGTGGCTATAACTACTCCCCAAAAAACAAATGTTATACTGATGTTGGGCAAGAATGTTTTTGTGTAATCTGCTTGCAATGTTATGTGCAAATGTCCTAATCATTTTTTTTGTTTGACTCCACAGTTTCCTTCATCGCCACAGGAATGGCAGACTGTGGCATCCCATTTTGCCGAGCGGTGGGACTTTCCTAACTGCGGAGGGGCAATCAATGGGAAACACGTCCGCATGGTGCCACCACCCCGTTCGGGGTCATACTATTACAACTACAAGGGGTTTAATAGTATTGTGTTAATGGCGGTGGTGTCGGCACACTATGAGTTCATGTATGTGGACGTGGGGAAGAATGGCCGGATGTCGGATGGGGGAGTCTTTGCACAGATGGAATTTGCCAGACGTCTCCAGAGTGGTGGCCTGGCACTACCACATGATGAGGAGAGCGTTGAGGGCCTTCCGTTTGTTTTTATCGTTGATGAAGCTTTCGGGCTGGGACCCCACCTGATGAGGCCATTCCCCCAGAGGACCCTCACCCCAGAGAGGAGGGTTTTTAATTACCGGCTGGCCAGAGCCCGGAGGGTTGTTGAGAATGCCTTTGGGATAATGGCCAGCCGGTTCCGCCTGTTTCTTACCTCTATCCATATGGCGGTATACAAGATCAATCATATTGTTTTTACCTGCTGCATACTACACAACTATTTACGCAGAAATGCACCCACTTATTTGAGTTCTGTTGGGCCAGAGGCAGGACTTGCAGACAATGCCCTGAAGGGCCTGGATACTGGCCGTATTGGCTTGGCCCCCCCAAAGTGCCCGTGAAGTGCGGGATAAATATGTTGATTACTTTACGGGTAGCGGGGCCATTGCTATGCCAGACAATCTTTGATTTTATAACTTTTAAAAATGAAAAAAGTAAAACTTGAACAAGCCAAATTTGGAAGATGCACACAAATTGTGCGTCAGAATAGGGATTTTCCTCCTGATCCCATGCCAAATGTTAACATGTGCTATCTCCCATCATGGGGGATCAATGGATGTGTTTTGGGGGTGCAAACCCTTCCTCTCACCTACTTGAGTTGCGAGGAAGGGGTTGCACCCTCCAAACACGTACATTGATTTGCCCTGATGGGAGATAGCACATGTTGTCACACTGTGTGCATATACCAAATTTGGCTTGTTAAATCACACAAAAATGTAGAAACTTTTAGGCCAAAAAAACTTGAAATGGTGGCAAGAAAAACATCTTTGTACTCTCCCCAAAACATCAATCATGTTTTTAATTTGTATGTCAAAACGATAGAGTTTGTGCGTTATAACGTAGCTTTCTCGACTCATGTCTGAAAAATATGCATGCATGCATCTATTCCCTGAATCTGTGGTGTATGACACCGACCTGTTGTGACAATCTCGCACACTTTCTCCACCTCTTTTTCCTCCACCTCTTTTTCCTCCACCTCTTTTTCCTCCACCTCTTTTTCCTCCACCTCTTTTTCCTCCACCTCTTTTTCCTCCACCTCTTTTTCCTCCACCTCTTTTTCCTCCACCTCTTTTTCCTCCACCTCTTCTTCCTCCACCTCTTCTTCCTCCACCTCTTCTTCCTCCACCTCTCCTTCCTCCACCTCTCCTTCCTCCACCTCTCCTTCCTCCACCTCTCCTTCCTCCACCTCCTGAGGTTTGGGTTCTCTCTGGTCCCCTTCTTTCTGAGGTTGGGGTTCCCTCTGTTCTTTCCGCGGTGTGGGGTTCCTGGCCTCCTCAGAGTGGTGTGCTCCAAGTCTCCGCTCCCCTATGAGAATGAAACAAAACGTATACTTATCACACAGATATCTGAGGTCAGAAATTGGAATATGAATTATTGCTTAGAAGTGGGGTACAATTGTCTTTTTTGCAGTGTTACAAGCTGAAGACATGTTTTAAAATGTATTTCTAAACTGGAATCCTGAACTTTTTTTGACCAAGTTACACACATGGAGACACCCCCAAAGTATCCACTCTAGCACCTGTGTGGGACACCCTAAAAAGGTTGTTCTGGGGTCCCACACAGGTGCTCCAGAGTACAGCTGTGGAAACAACTGCTGCGTGTCCTCTCCTTTACACTGAATCAAGTTTGCATTTCACATTCTAGTTCAAAACACATCATCTAGACAACAATGTTTATAAACGTTGTTTTAATAGAAATAGGCATGACCAAATGTGGTTTACCTGTATCTGCGCAAAATATCTACTTTGGAGGAGGATTGATGTTTATGTAGCGATACTCAATCCCCTTTACCTGTCTTTGGCTCCTCGCAGGCAAAGAGGGCACACCACGCCACAAGCCGCACCCTCCCGTATGAGGAGGTTGAGCGGTGTTAACAATGGGTCTCCACAGTCAGAAAGTCAGAGAATGTTTCTCACCTCCATGAATGACAGAGATAAGTCCTTGTTCCCCCCCCCCTCTCTCAATAACTTGAATGTCCACACCAGCTGCAACTCCAACATAGAGTTTATTTTCTCTTTTGGCAAAATAACAATCTCTGATAGGAAAAAGGTTGGAATAAAGAACAGGACAGCATAAGATGTGGGAGAGGTCCAGGCACAAACACAATCACTTCACTGCTCGGCTTCTCAAGCAGACTCAGCCCAAATGGATAGTCTCCCTAGGTAGGGACTAGCAGCCAAATGGTACTCCAACTTGAACTCACAGTCTCTGCCACAGACTTGATTAAATTTGGTCCCTGCCACAGACCCAATGAACTTGGTCCCTGCCACAGACCTGATGAACTTGGTGCTTCAAAATTTGGCCTCTATGTAAGGAGAAGACATCCCTCTAGAGAGTTACCGGGACCCTTCCTTCACCGTGACTTCTCACCGGTCCCTCTGAACAGTTCCTCCCCCGGCCTCCTCATCCAAGATACGGGTCCCCTCGCAAGGCGGCACCCTGGGATTCCTCAATCCTTGATGGGGCCCAGCCGAAGGTGCTGGGCCCAAGGCCTTTGCCGCAGTCCCAGGGCTAAAGGTGCCTGGGACTGATTCAGGCTAAAGGTGCCCAGGGCAGACAGGAACACACTCCTTGGGTAGGACCCCCGACCACGACAGAACAAACAGAACCCCGAACACGCAGCGTCTGCCCATTTTATATCCTCTCCCAGAATGCACAGCAGGCCTGCCACACCCACGGTATGGCTGCTGAGAGGGGACACACAAGGCACAGCACTGTATCAGTGGTTCAACCCTAGCCTACTATGGCAGTGCCACCTGCAGGCCCCAGGGAACTACACACCAATACTCTCCCTGTGGATAAAATGGTTGACAGAATCCTGACAATTGGGATGTTTGAGCACAACTACCACTCAAACACTTCCCCTAAATTTAGGACCCCGCTACATTTACTATGAACGATTATACTTTGGCCACTACCCTGAAAGTGGCCATTTTCAAATATCCAACCAGTCAATCAAAGCACATGGAGCAAAACATGCAAGTATAATCAAATTATTAATAACACAGGAGAAATACTTACTTTTTAGTAGCATTCTTTTGATCTTCCTGTACTGCTCCGGCTCCCTCAGCTTCAGGTCAGACCACCTTTTACGGAGCTGCTCTTTGGATCTCCGGACCCCAAATTTATGGTACAGACTCCTCGCCACTTTGCCCATTATTTTGGCCTTCCTGAGATTAGGGGTGTTGTATGGCCCATGCTTCCCATCATAATCTCTCCTCCGCAAGATATCCGCCATCTCCGCCATCTCAGCAAAGGACATATTACTGGCCTTGTATCTTGTCCTGGATTGGGGCGTTTCCGGCTCCGGGCTTTCCTCATCGGAAGTTAAAACAACCCGCACCTGCTGTGTCACCGCCATGTCGTCTCCCACTGGGCGTCGAATGAGAAGGGGCGGGGAATATCCGAGGAAGAACGTCAGGGGCGGCAACGTCAGGGGCGGCCGACGTGGATGGAGTTTCATGCATGCGCAGGGAATATAATGATAACGACGTTGTGTGCGCGGAGTAAGGAGGACCGGAAGTTCCGAACGTCACTGACGAAGGTAAAAATTTAAGTTGGGGCATCAGTGGCCTATACTGATTCATGATTTTAAAGGGCTAGATTGGGATAATATTAGGACAGTTTAGGCTGACCTAGTGTTTTTGTCTTGTGTTTTATCTTGCAGCAAAAATGCAGAGTTTCATGGATCCGGTAATCTTCAGAGCTTTCATAGATAAATATAGAGAGCTCACCAATTTATGGGAGCTTAAAAACCCATTATACCACAATCGTGAGGTTAGGAGGGCAACAATTAAAAAATATGTGGAATATATGAAGACCTGGATCCCAGAGGCAGACTATAACATGATTAACAATAAAATCAATAATATGAGGAACAGCTACAAAAAGCAATACAAAGAGGTCCGCAAATCCCGGAGATCAGGAGCAGCAGCAGATCAAGTACATGTCCCCAAGCTGTGGTATTACAAACACCTGCGATTTCTGGACGACCTGATAGAAGCCAGGGAATCACTTTCCAGCCTTCCCTCCCGCCTTCCCTCCACCCTTCCCTCCACCCCTGCAGAGGGTGCCAAGGAGCTAGCTGACCTCGAAGAGCTGGATCTTCACATCTATAGTCAGGTATAGTATTTTTCTAAATATTTTTTGTCATAGAATAATTGTTGGGAACTAGATGTTATTATTCAAAAAAAAAAAAAAAAAAAAAAAAAAAAATATAGTGGGCAGAATTGTTTGGGACAAGAATGAAAAATGCTGGGGTCAGAATGATAGTCTTTTCTATTTAGTAACATTTAATTTGCAATCATGAGCTGGAAATTGTGTGTGATTGATGAACCAAAAACTCAAACTATGTCCCTTTTTTTATACACAGTATGAGGTCAGCCAGGAAGACGAGGCTCTGGAGTGTGGCACCCAGGAGGAGGCAGGGGTGAGTGGCAGCCAGGAGGAGGCCGGGCCAAGTGGCAGCACACTGTCACAGGTGCTTCCCCTCCAGGTGAGAGGGAAAAGGCCCAGGAGGTTGACTCGGGTGGAGGAGGAATCCCTGAAAATAATAAGGGAAGCAGCTGAGATCATGAGGGCCCCCCTCAACCCAGTTGAGTCCTATGGGTGCTATGTAGCCGATAGACTCCTTAAAGTGGAGGAGGGCCAACGTGCCCTCTGTGAGGAGCTGATATCTACGGCCCTTCACAGGGCGGGGAGGGGCCAGCTGACAGAGGCCACATACCTTTGCGATCTGGCCCATCCTTCTCCTCCTCCTCCTCCTGCCACATTCCCACCACCAGAGCCACAGCCTGCAAGGAAGCGTGGAGGGAAGGCTACAAGCAAGACCAGAAAGTGATTCCCTGGCTTCAAGCTGCTCTGCCAGAAAAAGCTGTTTTTTGGAGTACCACAGCTTGGCGACATGTATGACATCTGCTGCTGCTCCTGATTTCTGCGATTCGGGGACCAGATTGTGATCCCAATTCGAGGGACTCCTCATGTTATTGATTTTATTTGCCTTCATGTCTGCCTTTGGGGTCCAAAGTCGGCATATATTCCACATATTTTTCAATTGTTGCCCTTCATCTTTATTTGTTTTCCAGAATAAATGGATATTTGATTTAATTTAAATAGTTGCATGTGTTTTTCTTGTGAATAGGAAGGTACATTTCATAAATACAATGTGTAATTAACAAGGGACACCAACACCAACCTCCTTGAGGAAAAAAAAAAACAAGATAATAATGTTGTTGTGATAACTTGACCATAAAAAAATATGGTCATCACTATAAAATATTAAAAGGCCTGAAAAAAAATAGGAGATCTTGATTCAAAACAACAACAAAAAAAAAATTTGAATCCTGCCTTTAAAATAAAATACAAAGATTCATGAGATCTCAAAGAAATAATTTTGTCCGAACTCTGTGTGAATATCCGCAACGATAATTTTTTGGGGGAAAACCGTTTATAGAAAGAAGAAAAGAATGCGCTACATTTAACGATACAAAAATTTGCAGCATGACGAATGTGCTATGTCCATTACGAACGCTAGTTTTACCAGAACGAGTGCTCCCGTCTTGTAATTTAGTCTGAGCATGCGTGGATTTTTCTCTGATGGAGTTCTCCACAGACGATTGGAATTTGCTATCGTTTTTTTTTCCTTCGGTAAAATTTAAAACAGGTTCTATTTTTTTAGACCGATGAAAAAAAGACTGATGGGGCCCACACACGATCGGTTTGTCCGATGAAAAAAGTCCATCGGTCTTATTTCATCAGAAAAATCGATCGTGTGTACGCGGCATAAGACATTGTTTACTCTCACTGACGCTAGGGTATTTTTTACTCCCACTGGCCACAGTCTGCATCCCCTAAAGTCTGATGGGCAGTAAAGTGGTCCTTTGTTTAGAAAGTTTGGAGACCCCTGCTCTAGGAAGCCAAGAGATGCATAGTGGGCACAATAATGTAAAGCAAAAAATTAATTAAAGCCCAACATTAATTTCACTTATGGACAGAGTGATAAAGCCATAAAGCCTATCAGGTTTTTACTGTCGTCTGTGCTCCATTTGGGGACAGTTCATCTCACCTTTTGCTAGGACAGCAAGTGATAGAAAATCTCTCCAGTGGGCAGACAGCAAAAAGCCACTTTTTTTTAAAGTAAAATTAATATAGGTTAGAACCTGTGTCAGTTTATTATTACTGTCTTTGTGCTCCTGTCCTAGTGACTTCCAATCTCCTCATTTGTGTCTCACTGTCACTGACAGTCAAAGGGAATGAGGTAAAATGTCTCTACCATGATCATACTCAAGTCTCTAAGAAAAAAGTTTTGGCTTTGAGGGAGAAGTTTGGGGTTTTCAAAAATGAAACATACCTACTCACATCCACGCAACAGCATCAGTCTGTGTTTGCAGCTGTCCCCCACCGGCTCTTAGCCAAAGCACTGAACAATCATATGGCCGCTGATACAGTATCTCCACTCTCATTCTTCTTAGAGTTAAGAGCGGTGACAGTCAGTCAATGCTCTCTGCTCTGCCCCTCCTACTCACTGAAGTTGTGGCAAGGAGAGGGGGGTGAGCGCAGCTGGCTTCAGCTCTCAGCTGAGAACTGAGAGCCAGAGCCAGCTGTTATTCAGGCAGCTGGGTGGATCCGGACAATATGGTAGGGATTCTTCCAGAACTTGGAGCGGCTCTGTGGCATTCCTGGGTCAAAAGTAATTGTGCATCTGTGATTCAGAAGAAAAGTATGGCCAGAAAAGCTTTGGCCATACTTCTCTTTTAAAGGGCAAGTATTGTGTATTTTGAGTTACTATTGCAGTGTTTTAATATGAGTTTCACGGTTTACATTTTATCACTCTTACCGCATTGTTTCAGATATAGAGATTGTAGATTTTTTACTTAAGGCAAAGTAGATTAACTACTGCAATGATTTTGCCTAATTGCTTAACATTAACAGCTGTTGAGATATGAGCCACAGAGGGAGTGCATTGTTTTCAATGGGTTAGCCAATAAACAAACTTGCTTTGTAAGAGGGGGCTGTAAAACACAACCACTGTGTAGCAATGCAAAGCAGATAGCAGAGCCTGAGTATGAACAGTAGTAAGAATATTTGGCTGCCCCCATATATGTACATGTAGCACACAGATCCTTTTCCCCCTTACCTTCCTTTTAGGGGGATCAGACACACCATGCCACATGCCCGCGTCCTCTGGATTAGAGGTCGGACGGTGTTATGTATTTGGGTCCCGCAGCGAGTTGCTTCCTTTCACTTGTTCTGCCCTCTAGATTATAGAGGCGAGTCTTTACCTTTCCCAAAGAAGGTCAATGTCCACACAACACTTCAACTCCCGCAAGAGTTTATTTTCTCTTTGCTTCAGTAACCAGAAAGTTGAAGAGAGGAAAGGGGTTAGCAGAATAGAATGGATTCAGGCACACTCTTGGCTTCGTCGCCACTCGGTCCCGAGTGGGTATAGCTCACCCGGACAGTCATTCAGTAGCACAAGCAGCCGGCATGAAGCTCGAAAAGTGACTTAGTCCCCTCCAAGGACAAAGTCAAGGAGATCCCTCCTTAAGTAACTACACTCCGCAAGGGCTGTCTGTGAAGAAAGGAATCCTTCCCTCCGACAGATCACCTGGCCTCTTCCGAGACAGCAATCTTGTATTACTCACCTCCTTAATGGGACCGATCCTCCCCCGGTTTCCTCTATGTCAGAGCGGTCGCCCTCACCTGGGCTCCCTGGGTTTCCTCTCTGGTTGTAGACCCAGTTGAAGGTACTGGGCCTACCTGGAACTCCACAGCCTCGGGCCGAAGGTGCTTCTTAGTCAAAGTTGGGCGCACCCCGCCCTTAGAGGGGCACACTCCTTCGGGTACAGGTCCCCGGGTACTATCGCTCCCGAACAATGGCGTCTGCCCCTTATATACCCTCTTCTGGCATGCACAGCAGGCCATAACCGTCCACCGCACGGCAGCTGAGAGAGGACATCCAATAGCCACTCCATCACCTGTGGTTCAACCCCGGGTATAAGTTACAGTACCACATATACGCCTAAAGGGGAACTGCACGCCAGGTGACACAGCAACAAGGCAGAGTCCAAAACAATCAGAAGACCCGAGCCAACTACCGCTCAGGTCACCCCTAAATTTGAGCATTGCGACCCCCCCTAGGCAGGGCCCCGCTACATACACATCATTTAACAATCCCACCCATCATCCTATCAGAACTGTATCCCACCCATTCTCCGGTGTAGTTGCTTAATGGTCTTCCTGCATGGGAAATAAAAACACAGCACACAATAACATATCCTATCATTATATTCAGAAGTGAGCTATCTCTCCGAGAAAAGATAACTCCCTTCTACTAAAGCTACATACTAAGCCTAACCTATGTAATAACGTTTTTTAATGTCAGTGGACGAAAAGGTTTTGTAAACCACCACCACCACCTAGTGGCAGCACACATCACTACCTAGCCTAAGTGCGCATAGACGCACCACAACACAAGAATCACTTTTGTTGATCACGGTGGCTTCCAGCTTGGCCCTGACTAACTCTACCCCAAAAGTTCAGTTCTCTTTTTTTTCAGAAGAGGGAAGGAAACAGAAAAATTGTCCTTCAAACCTCCAGAGAGTACACTCCCTGGGCATAGAGTAAAAAAAAAACACAAGTCCCACTTCAGAGGTAAAAACTGGGGTCAGGAAGAACAAGAGACTTCCAGTCTTTATCCAAAGTTTCTATTGAATAGATCACATTGTCTCTGTCTTTGCTACAGATCACGACTAGATCTGCGTATATGTGCCGACCGAGAGTCCAATCTTTCCGGCATCCTTTATATCTCTCGGTCATCACGGCCGAACATTTAAAGTATCTATGGCCTTTCTTTACCTCCAAGTGGTCCCAAACAAAGTCACTGTACCAACGTTCCCGGGAGGCTTCAATCTTGAACAACAAGTTCTTTGGAACGTACGGATACTCCCAGCCATAATCCGTAGCAACCTTTTGATGCAAGATCCTTTGTAGTCGGGCCAAAGGCGGCATAGTTGCCCGATCTCCAGCTCCTGGCAAAACAACTGCATCCGGAGATCTCCGGGGGTGCACAGGCTCTAACTGTGGCATAGGCGGCCTCAATGGGGAACGGGCCTCCGGAACAGCAGGCACGGAAGACAACGAAGCATGCAAAGCGGGCACAGGAACAACTTCTCCAGCAAGAACAGGGGCTTCCACCCGGGGTGTGGTTTCCCCAGAGTCCATGGGTGATCCCTCTTTTATGCTACGGGGTGCGGACCACAGGGTTTTGTCCCATCCCTTCCTGACAAACATTTCATCTATCTCAAAGTCATCACCAATGTCAGAGGAAGAGTCTATGTCCGAGGTGTCACACTCCTCTGCTGGCAGATAGTTCCTGGTCAACACTGACTCTTTTTTCTTTTAAAAGTTCCCGCGGGTTAGGTACCCAATTATCCCATATGGAACGGACACTGAGTTTCTTTCCTTTCCCCGGCAAACTCTTTACTGAAGTGTCCCCAGCCTCCTTACCTTCCCTCTCCATGGATCACTTGGAGATCCCTCCAACTGGACGATCCGGTTCAGGCAGGCACTGGGGTGGGCCTCGACCATGGCCGCGAGAAGCCTTTACGTATCCCACCTTCCTTTTAGCAGGTGGAAGGGAGGATCCCGTTGCAACAAAAGCAGCATCTGCTGGGTTTTCTGCCTCAAGCTCCTTAATGGCCGGAACTTCAGTTTTCACATCCACTATTTCCCCGGTAGTGCGCGTGGGCATGGCTGTGGGAGCACACATTTCCTCCTCAGGAGCAACAGCACCTGAGATACAGTTCACACGGTAGACTTTCAGCACCTCCGTTGGCTGTTCTACCTCAAAGAGGAACTCCCCACAGCGGGTACATCTCCCGAAAGGGCGAAGCTGTACGACCATTCCATGGCACTTCAAACAAATCATGCCCAAGGCCTCTGCATCTCTGCATGTATAGAGGGCAAAGCAACCTCGGGGCTTCAGCCAAATCCCTGTATCCGTCAGGGAGGCCATAACAGGGGCAATGTTCATGGTTGAGCCGGGTAAAGGAACACGAGATCCCGGTGAAACAGACATCCATGGAGCAGTAGACATGTTGCCTTGTCAATGGTTCAATCAGCACTGTCTCTTTGGTGCCAATCGCACCACGTGTAACACACACTTGGCGGGGGCTCCTCCCATCTTTTCCTTGCTGCACACAACTCGCGGGCTTTTCCAGACTTTGAGACATGCCCACCAACTATGCGGTTGGAAATACTGCCAGGCCTGTACTTCCCTTTCTCTCACTTGTGGCACAGTCCAATTTTTCCGAAAATGGCCGACCTCCAAAGAGCCATGCGGGAAAAGTAAAGTCCAGCTCCTAGAAACAGCTGCAGAATCCCGGACTCGAGCCCCCACGTGTAGCACACAGATCCTTTTCCCCCTTACCTTCCTTTTAGGGGGATCAGACACACCATGCCACATGCCCGCGTCCTCCGGATTAGAGGTCGGACGGTGTTATGTATTTGGGTCCCTGCAGCGAGATGCTTCCTTTCACTGGTTCTCCCCTCTAGATTATAGAGGCGAGTCTTTACCTTTCCCAAAGAAGGTCAATGTCCACACAACACTTCAACTCCAACAAGAGTTTATTTTCTCTTTGCTTCAGTAACCAGAAAGTTGAAGAGAGGAAAGGGGTTAGCAGAATATAATGGATTCAGGCACACTCTTGGCTTCGTCGCCACTCGGTCCCGAGTGGGTATAGCTCACCCGGACAGTCACTCAATAGCACTAGCAGCTGGCATGAAGCTCGAACAGTGACTTAGTCCCCTCCAAGGACAAAGTCAAGGAGATCCCTCCTTAAGTAACTACACTCTGCAAGGGCAGTCTGTGAAGAAAGGAATCCTTACCTCTGACAGGTCACCAGGCCTCTCCCGAGACAGCAATCTTGTATTACTCGCCTCTCTAATGGGACCGATCCTCCCCCGGTTTCCTCTATGTCAGAGCGGTCGCCCTCACCTGGGCTCCCTGGTTTTCCTCTCTGGTTGTAGACCCAGTTGAAGGTACTGAGCCTACCTGGAACTCCACAGCCTCGGGCTGAAGGTGCCCGAGACTTCTTAGTCAAAGTTGGGCGCACCCCCCCCTTAGAGGGGCACACTCCTCCGGGTACAGATCCCCGGGTACTATCACTTCTGAACAATGGCGTCTGCCCCTTATATACCCTCTCCCGGCATGCACAGCAGGCCGTAACAGCCCACCACACGGCAGCCGATAGAGGACATCCAATAGCCACTCCATCACCTGTGGTTCAACCCCGGGTATAAGTGACAGTACCACCTATACGCCTAAAGGGGAACTGCACGCCAGGTGACACAGCAACAAGGCAGAGTCCAAAACAATCATAAGACCAGAGCCAACTACCGCTCAGGTCACCCCTAAATTTGAGCATAGCGACCCCCCCTAGGCAGGGCCCCACTACATACATATATAATGATTAACTATACATAGAAATATGATTTTGAACACATTAATACTCATTGACAATATTATTTATTAATCATGTCAAGTTGACCTATTTACATGTACAGTATATCTGAAATACATTGAGCAAGCTTTACATTTTCTTTGAAATGTCTCTTTTCAGTGCAAAGATAAACATACTCCATAATTTGAATAACACCTGAAAGATGTCCGTTTCCTGGGAATGACAAACCTTTTCATCCCTTTACATATAATGCAACTCTACTGTATACTATGTGTTATTTGTTTAAAGAAGGCCTATTGAGAAAGTCAATCAAAAGTACATTTTTAAAGGTCAATCCATTTGGATTTACAGTAGGTTCAGCCTTTTGTGCTTTTTTTAAGATTACATCTCACTCTTTCAACATAACCATTAATAAGATGACACCACCCCATACTTCAATTATATAACTTCACTGACTTTCATATATTCATGCTAATAAATATAAGAGATTATTTATTACGGCATGGGCACTTTACACTGTCATCACTGCTACATAAAAATGTCTGAAGGATTTTAGGTATGTTATGTTAAACACAATAAATAAAGATATACAGCTGTTTCACATCTATTTATGGAATTTTGTATCTAAAGCCAAAACTTAATTTTTTTTTAGCTTTGGATGCAGTGGTGAGGAGTTATAACCCCTGTCAGATTTGTATTACTTTGGGATTGCACTCAGTTTGGGGAAATTTCTTTTCACTTCCTGTTGTGTCTAAAAACAGGACATGAAAGGAAATCTATTCAAAGTCACCCACAGCATTAGTGGAAACTGATAGGGGTTGTAACAATTTCCTACAATATAAAATCGAAAATGAAAAATACTTTTTAACCTAAGGGGTTAATCCTCTGCATTTTGTAAAAAGGCTTTTTGATCTTGTCTTCTTTGATCCTTCCCTTCTTTTACTGTCTTCAATCCATCTGCTGATAGAACAGAGCTTTGGGGGCACCCTGCACAAGTTTAGTGTGTATTGCTAGAAAATTTGGATTAATTGGGAGGGGGCACTGGAGCAATCAGCACTGTCCAGACAGAGGATCTGTCACAATCAAATGGTAAGACCACCTGGGACTGTAAGCTCTGTTGTGGAAATTTTATTAAAAGGACTCATGTGGACATTTTATTCTAGGATGTGTGTGTAGCGGTACCCCCGTGAGGGCTGCTGAAAGACTTTATACCCCACTGGTTACCCCCGTGAGGGCTGCTGAAAGACTTTATACCCCACTGGTTACCTCGACTCTGCAAATCCTCTCTTACCTCTGACACCTTGGGTTCCATTCTGCAATGTTGCAAAAATAATGAGAAGCTCACACAATATCACTGAACCACTCACATATGTTTACTGAGATAAAAACTAACACAAAGAATAGCATGAATAAAACACAGCTTTAGTTTAGCAGTAAAAAGATCTTATAACTGGTACACAAAGGTGTCTAACATAAATCTATTACAAGTCCTATGTGAACAGGTAGACAGAGGAACAAATATCCAACATTGAAACCCATATATTGGATACCTTCCCTCTATGACCGCAGCACACAGACCAGCAAACAGTGATGAACATATGCATAAATTGAACACAATAGGAATGGGACAATATCCTATAAATTGGCTCCCCCTGTGTTTGTAGTTTAATGCTTTGGCAAAGGATTGCAAAATGATTGTGCACAGCAAAGAAGAAATTATAAATGTTCTTTTGGTTCCGGATATCTTCAGCTAGCCTGTTGTTTATATTGCAGTGTAATTTGTAATCCAAAGGAGAAAAAGGAAGAACAGGTGAACTAATCTGTGCTTTACCTCAAGAAATATTACCACATGTATACTCCTCTTTAACTGTAACAGGAAGTTGTTCACAGTACTGGCATGACAGCACAATGGGAAAGAGTAGGCCCCAAGCACCTGCTGTGTGACGTCTGTGAAGAAGTAGATTCACATCCGTGGAACTACATGTATCACCAGCCAGTCTGTAAAATAATTACTTCAGCAATACTGTTATCAACTATCACAATAGGATGTGCCCGCTCACCACTATAGACATCAGATGGATATAGGGTTCCAGCTGGAATCTCTGTACCTCTGTCCTGTGGGAATGGCGCCGCCGTACCACGCTGCAGCTCCCGATGAACTGGAATGCAGGTGTATCCAGATGGTCTGGAACGCGGGTCGGTCCGCTGTCCTGGAATAGCGACGCTGTCCTCTGAGGTCCCTCTGAGGCTGGCGATACGGCTCTCTGCTGTATAGGCCGCAGATTCTCACTCCTCGTCACACAGACCTCCTGCTGGCAGGCTCATAATGGCGTCCAGAAAGAGCAAAACTAGGCCACACCCGCTCTTTTATTTCCTCTCCCAGCAGGCTGCTCTGTGCGCACAGCATTCTGTTACCTGTGGTCCTGATTGGTCCGGCCAACAGTGTCACTTCCTCATCCCAGACTACATGTTCCATGATGCCTTGCTCTGATCATTCTCACAGGAGGAAAATAACACACGTAGAGGCTATACAACTGCTTTTTAATTGGGCCCCAACATGTTTTCAATTACATCCCAGTTTACTAGAGTGAAATGATGGCCAAGATGCATTCTGAATAAATAGCATGGGTTAGTGTACTTTACCCACATTTGTGCATTGCACTATTAAGTCTAACTTGTGTCTTTATTTTATGTCACCAATATAAGATAAGAGATAATAAACACTCATGGCACATTCTCTTTCAATTCTAACCCAAGTGTTAAAGTACAAATCAAGCAGTAAAACAAGCCAGTAAGGGATAGAGATCTGTGTCACCATTACAGAGATTTTTTCCTAAATTTCCTTTCCATTGACCACACAATCAGAGGAACCTTAGTTGTCTGGAATTTGTTCTTTATTGGACTCACTGGTATGGGTTGAAACTATTTTAGCTAAAGATCTACCATTCCAACAATGTTTTACTGTGAAACCAATTTTGAAGATGAGGAGGATGGACGCTATTCAGTTACCAGTTTAAGCTGGCCACAGATGGTTAGTTAGGGATCCCACTCAGGTGGATCCTTCCCCCATCTGTCAAGGACAGTGACTAGCAGCAGGGAGAGGTTCTAGATGAGTAGAGAAAGGATATGGATACGTCATCCTTCCCAGAAACCTCTCCATTTGGGTATGAACCAGCCAGGCCACATTTCGACTCTCAAGACAGACGCTGTCAACACATCTGAAATCTGCTCCACTACACACTGCTGTTATATGCTGTGAGTGTTCCCGGTCAGGTGCCTTCCCAGCAGGTTGTTGTGAATTACTGGATTCTGCATTAATATAAGTTCTGTTCTCTGCAACTGGGCTCTGTGTGTTTACTGCTGCCACACCACGGTGCACCTCCCCACACTTGGCAGCAGTTGGCAGGATATGTCCCCATTTGCAGCAGGTGCCATCATGGTACCACTGGGTTCTGCTCTGGCTTTGGTGCCCACGTTTAATGGCTACAACATTCCCCTTGCTGAGTGGGAGGAGAAACTTGAAAGTGCTGCATGCCTGTATCAGGTTCCTGCCCAGCTAAACACAGAGCTGGCTATTATCTCTTTAGAGGATGACGCCCACCGAGCGGTAATGGTGCTGTCAAAAGAAAATTAGGTAGCCTTAGAACAAATCGTAATGGGTAGTAGTCCTCCAAAACCTTTGGAAACACCTGGAGAAGAGGGATGAATGTGGCTGTGCTGACATTATTGACTCAGATCAGCTGTTGAGAGTCCAGTTCATGGTAGGATTGAAAGCTGGCCAAGTTAGGAGAGCCCTAGAGGAGCAAATAAGAGTGCAACCCACCATCTCTTTTCATGATGTTATGGTAGAAGCGATTGTATGGGAGCAGGAAGATGCCGAAGCAACTGTGGCAGTGACAAAATGGTATGATCCAGCGCACATGAAAGAGGAGGCCCTACCCCCCTCACTGCTGTCAGCTATACACACAGCGTTAAGGAAAGTAGAGAGGACCCTCACCATGCCAACATCCAAAATATATATTTAAGGATGTCAAAAATGTAGCAGACTTTGTGGGCACACAATGAGAAAAATACATATAAACAACATACAAACAACACCCTGTATGGACACAGTTACCAGTTACCCAATAATGCAGTTATAGAGGACTGGACCTATGGTACAAAAACTTATTTAATAATGTATCAAGATAAGAGAAGAATTCCTGATCCAGTAATGCCTCCAAAAACTTAGTCGTCGATGTGTTTCACTAAAATATTAGCTTCCTTGGACAGATACAGCGTTAAGGAAACTCGCCTTGGACATGGCCTCCCTAAAAAAATAACTGTCCTCGCTCAAACAAGATTTGGTCCCTTCTCTCAAGGGTGAGAATCCCATATGGAGGGACCCAGATGAGGACCACAAGTGCTGGTGGTGTGGTCGTTCTGGTCATGTGAGCAAGAATTTGAATTCAAAAGCTCCTGCAGGCCGCCGTACAACTATTTGCTCCTGGGGCAGAGGGACGATCCCTGGGACAGTCAATACAAGGTCCCAACAAAACAGAGTCTATGGTAATGCCAAGTCCAGTGATGGCTGCCTTTGTTAACAGACAAGACAAGAGACCAACTGGATCCCTCCTGGCTATTCTTCAATGCGGCCACCAATTTTCCCACCCTTGTAGAAGCTGTCACCTGGGTGAGTATCCAGATTGATGATCAAGTAGTGGACCAAGTAAGAGTAGTAGCAAATCATGGTCCAGTCAGCTCAGCAGTGCCTATTGTTCTGAGCATAAACATGTTAAAGGACCTGGACTTGCCCCACTTGCTGGCCAAGTTTGTACATTCTGGTTGATGTGCACAGGGCTGTGGTCTGCGAGCTGTTTGGCTCAATGTGACATGAGCCTATGTAGCTCATCAGAAGGCAGCGAGGAGACAACCCAAACAGGTGGGAGTCATCTGCATGCCCCCCAAGTAAAAACTGCTCCTGCCACCCTTCCAAGAGAAAGTCTTGTCACTTCCCATTGGGGCTCACAAGAAACCTCAAGGGGCTACAGTAATGGTGGAACTATGCAAGGAAGCGGTGATGCCAGGGGAGTGGCTAGTTGCACTCACCTTGACTAAAGTACACAAAGTGCAGCTCATGAACCTAGGAACAACCCCAGTTTCACTTCCTAACCATGCCACTATGGCTAAAACAGCCTTGAATTCACTTCTGGTATCTTGCATTCTGAAAGTACACTGTGGAATGCAAGCCAGCTCGAATGGCAGGCAGAGCGGCTGCGATTCCTTTATACTACTAAAAAGTGAGTGTTAGTTCTGACAGTCTGACAGTGAAGGGCACAACAAATGTAAGTGCATTATTTATGCATGTTTTAAAAGCATTAAAAAAAAAATTGATAATTTTACGCGATTAGTTCTTTTCTGTTTTTCCCTTTTATCCTATGAGTGGAGCTTGGTGGGACCAGAGGAGTGGAGGAAGATAAGCTATTTGATTGAGCCCCATATAACTATGTTCTGGTGTGTTTATGCTGTCCAAGGGGTGTGCTAAGGATTCTTCTCACTTTTCTTTCTGGAGCACCAATGGACTTTTTATTCTGAGTGGAGCAACGTGTGGATTATTGGATCTCTGTTATTAATTAGAAGCACATCATTTGAACTATTTATTTAAACTGAATTAATTTCATAGGTGGTAAAATGGACACGGAAGTGAGCCTGATTTTGCACTCTCCAGCTTTAGTAAATAAACCCCTATGTGTTATTTATTTTCATTTTATTTTTATGTTACTTTTGAACTGGTTTACGTGACTTTTATTTATATTGTCACCATAACAATTTATGTTTTTAGCACTGCCTTATTAGATCTTTTTATGTGAATAAGTGTTTTTTATATAGGAAGCACTATACTATATTCTATATATTGATTTAATTCAGTGGTTTCAGTGATTACACAGGGGTGTTTTAGCAGCTTCCAGCAGATCAATATATTACTAATGCCTTATTTATTGGTAATAGTGCAGGTATTTATAAGTAGAGATTAGTAAAAAAAAAAAAGATTGGAACTGCATATGGAGTTCTTGCAGATGTTTGTTTCTCTGTTAGTAACATTTAGTTAATAGTATTTATTTTCCCACAGTATTACTTGTTCTGTTAGTAGGAGCGTGGCACATGGCTCCTATTCCATACTACACACATCTATCAGGAGTTGAGATCTTGTTTATCAGGTAAGGAGAGCTGACATCACATGTAAAATATAATGTCTGGCATGCCTGCCCTTGCCCTTATATATGGGTGTATATCCAAATGTCCAAATCAATCCACTCAGACTATATTAAATGTTACCTTTTCAGATCAGAATTTTTAATTTTCATTAATCTTTTTGTCACTTTAATAACAGGTAATTTATCATGTAGCAGTGCATGAAGAATTGCTTACACTGGCACAAATGCATTTACGGTAGGTTTTTCCAGCAGATTATGCGTAAACTTTTTGTCCTAATTTCTACTAGACATGTCCATTCGTTTTCGTCCGAATGCATTTTTGCCCGAATTTCAGGGATTTTCGCGTTAGTTTTAACAAACGATAACGAACGAGCAGAATTCAAAATCCGAAAGATCCGGCAAAAAAAAGCTTTATTTTAGTTTCTTTGTGACAACAGTTCAATATAGATAGAAGATTCGACATGACGGTGACAATAGTGATCTGTGTCTATCGAACCTGCGGTTAAATGTGCCTAACCTACCTCTATTAGTCCAAGATTATTCGACATAGAGAGAAAAGATTTGACATTATAGAGACATGAAGATTCGACAAAGCAACTAAAAACATACGATCACCGCAAGCGGACATTTATGGTTAAATGCTCCACCCATAGGCTATAGAAGAATTCTAATGTTGGT
This sequence comes from Rana muscosa, assembly GCA_029206835.1. Lineage (NCBI taxonomy): Eukaryota > Metazoa > Chordata > Amphibia > Anura > Ranidae > Rana > Rana muscosa. Next base: position 168,561,139 of record CM055117.1, on the reverse strand, counting down.
TGACTAGTAAAAATAATTAATAAATATAATTATTACTAGTCATACAACATTAGAATTCTACTATAGCTTGTGGGCGGAGAATTCGTCCAGAAAGGTACGATTGCGGCGTCTTACAGTTTAACTGCTTCGTCTAATCTTCTTAGAACATTCGACAGACACCATAACACTTCAATTGACAGGTTCAACCTTAATTCAGATGCATTTTTTAATGAAACAAAATAAATAAAAACGAATTTCGGGAGTAACTAAATAAATACATTTTTTGTACGAAACCAAAATTCCAAAACAAAATATTTCAGCGTGCACATGTCTAATTTCTACATTTTAGCCAGATGTCCTCTTTCAATCTCTACCATCTGTAGTAATAAGTGTACATTGCAAATGTATAGCAACAGCTATAACCTAAATAAAAAAAATTAAATATTCTTTGTTGCCTTGAACTACCCACTTGTGTCACTACCATGCAGTGGCCTTTTTGGTACTACACTGTGGCATTGCCTTACCATTCCTATTCCTCAGTGAAAATCTTCCCCTCAGGTTTAACTCACTAAAAATAAAATCTATACTTGGCTGAGACCTTAGCAGTTGTTAATCAGAGTGAAAGGTGTCAAAAAAAGAATGGAAGAAATCTGCAAATCTCTATATGAAAAGCATGAAAAATGAAAGACATTATAGAAGACACCACAAATTATAATTCCTTCAAAAGGTACATTTTAGTATTTTCAGTTTTCTGTAGTTAAATTAGTTTACAGATTCTGACTTGTTACTGCTTTTTTATATAAGCATTATATAATATTATAGAGGCATATAAGCATTGTTCTGATCAATACATATATTTATAAATTCTGATCTGTGGCTTCTTGCATTTACCGACTATTTTTTTTACAATGTTGTTGAATTGTGGTTGTAGAAGATCTATTGTTGCAAAAGGTAAATTACACCCTTCTGCCACCAGTCACAAATTCTTGGTTACAATATTATTTGTAAGATATAAAACTATTATACTGTATGTTTAGATACAATACCCTTTAGGCTATATACACAAGGGTTTATAAACCTTCATTTGAACTTAGTTTTGTGCAACAAGCCAGGGAAGATTAATGCTCCCAGCAAAATATTTCTGATCTATGTATAGACTTTCAATGGAAAAAACTCAAGGTAGACCACATGCAATGATATTGTTTAATAGGGGGAGGTAATGCCCAAAGGTATTGTCTGGAAATACGAAAGATGATATGTTTCGCAATGGAAAGGTGATCAACTAGTTCAAACTGCTAATAGCTGGCTACAGTGGTGACTGGTGGTAATCGTTTTTGGAGGTCGTCGGGTCGGGTTGGTTGGTACACGTACTGCATTCATGGTGGGCAATCACAGAAGGCTTCCCCTGCTCTCCTCCTCGTCCATTAAAAGCAGCTTCTACTTGCCCTGCTCCGTGGCTTCGGTCTCCTCCCTCCTCCTCGGCGGCCAATCAGAACGCTTCTCCTTGCGGCCAATCAGGAAATGTGTCTCAGACCCACGCTTCCTGATTGGCGGAGAGGCGATTGAGTGTAAGAATAGGGAATATTAATTTGCTATTCTCACACACCTAGGTGGGCTCGTAGGGTAGTGTTCTGCGTCCGGAGCCCACCCTATTATGAAGCCTATTAGAGTCTCTGGTTTTAATCAGTGTTTAAAAAAAAACACTCACCCCCATTGGAATCCATGGTCTGGCGTCCTGAATGGGGTCGGACACATGGATAGGGGGAGGTGGTGCCCATGCACCCTTAATGGATGGGCTGCCCCTGGCTGGCTACATGGGAGAGATCTCCACGTTAAAGGAGAAATATAAGAATTAATTGACAGGTGGGTAGATGCTGCCATTAAAGTCACTACTGGGATCCCACTGCAAGTACCTAACGACTGTAGGTGAACCTTGGCCACAGATTGCATTCCAGGACTCTAGAGCTTCCAGGACAAATACGTAACTGGTCTATAACAGGTCAAATAAATGCTTTTTCTTTTTCAATACATTTTTATTTATTTTCAAGTAACAAGTAAAAAAAAATAAAAAATAAAAGTATTTCATAACATAAAAAATCTGACTCAGTAAAACAGCACACATATCAGTTACAGTATTTCAAATATATGGGATTAATATAACACTATATTGTATCAATGTCTAAAATTTGGAATATAAATATAGCATATAGATATAGTTATTTTATACATCTTATATATATACAGATATCTTATGTAGCACACGGACCTTTTTCTCACCTGGCTCACTTGTAAGATAAGGCACACCGTGCTATATGCCCGTACCCTCCTGTTTGAGGAGGTTAAGCGGTGTTCACAATTGTTGGGTTCCGCAGCGAGTTACCTCTGCTGGGCTGGTTCCTTTCCCTAGAGTGTAGGGAAAAGTCTGTTGTTTGTGTATCAATAAGGCCAATGTCCAGACAAGGTTAAACCTCAATGACTGAAGGTTTATTTTCTTTATGCTTGAAACCAGACAGGAAAGTTGAAAGTGAAGAATAGAATAACAGGAAGGCAGGTTCAGGCACTTAATATCACCACTCAATCCCAAGTGGACTCTGCTCACCCGGATAGTTCCCTCTCACGGTTAGGGATGAGCTTCGTGTTCGAGTCGAACATACGTTCGACTCGAACATCGGCTGTTCGATCGTTCGACGAAGATCGAACGATTTGGGCCGTTCGCGCCAAATTCGAGTGACGCGAACGGCCCACAATGCACTACGCCATCGCAGTGTCATCCAGGCGCTGTGATTGGCCAAGCATGCACTGTGACCCCGCATGCTTGGCCAATCACAGCGCCGGCAGCGAGGAGAGCAATGATTGGCCACAGGCAGGATGCCTGTGGCCAATTATTGCTGAGGGTGTTTAGTACACGCCCCACACTATAAAAGGCCACCAGCACGGCGGCCTAGTGTAGTGTGTTCCGGAGCAGGGATAGAGCAGCATAGGCAGGGACAGTGACTTTTATTTCTTTCTTGCTTAACCTGGATTCCTTTAGTTTAGGGAAAGAGAAGGATAGGTAGGGAGAGTGTCAGTGTGTTTTGTGCTTGTGCTATATTGTGCTTAAAAAAAACATTTTTTCTAGGGACAGAAAACTGTAGGTAGGGAGAGTGTGTCAGTTTCTTTCACTGTCAAAGTCCTTGTTTCCAGGGACCTGGAAGGACAGTGAGTGAATTCTCCTTGTGCTAAATTGTGCTTAAAAAAAAACATTTTTTCTAGGGACAGAAAACTGTAGGTAGGGAGAGTGTGTCAGTTTCTTTCACTGTCAAAGTCCTTGTTTCCAGGGACCTGGAAGGACAGTGAGTGAATTCTCCTTGTGCTAAATTGTGCTTAAAAAAAACATTTTTTCTAGGGACAGAAAACTGTAGGTAGGGAGAGTGTGTCAGTTTCTTTCACTGTCAAAGTCCTTGTTTCCAGGGACCTGGAAGGACAGTGAGTGAATTCTCCTTGTGCTAAATTGTGCTTAAAAAAAACATTTTTTCTAGGGACAGAAAACTGTAGGTAGGGAGAGTGTGTCAGTTTCTTTCACTGTCAAAGTCCTTGTTTCAAGGGACAGAGAAGGACACCTGAAGGTAGCCCTTATTGCTTTTTTCCCATCTCCCTGCAGGCCATCTATTAGAATGTCTGGAAGGCAAACAAGGAGAGGCAGACAGTCAGGAGGCAATAAAAGAGGGCAAGCAGGCTCTGTGTCTGGGGGCAACAGTGCTGGTCGTGGACGCGGTGCATTGTCATCAGCACATGGCCATGGGACACGCTTGTCCTTCTTTTCGGCAGCTGGACATGTTGAGCCACATCATGCCGAAGACTTGGTAGAGTGGATGACCAAGCCCTCCTCCTCCTCCTCATCCTCTCTCACCCAGGCTCAGGGTACTGGAAAAGCAGCTGCCAAAGCGTCCTCTTCCCTGGTATCAATGTCAGACTCATCATCAGTCACTCCTTCCCTAGACCCACCATGTCCTCCTCCTGAGGAGTCCCCCGAACTGTTTCAGCACAGTGTTGGGTACATGCTCCAGGAGGATGCCCAGCGTTTCGAAGGGTCTGATGATGAAACCCAGCTAGAGGAAGGCAGTAGCGTGAGAGCAGACAGAGGGGATGCTCAAGAAGGACACCAATCTGGCAGTCATGTTCCAGCAGCTGCAGCATACTGCCAGATTGGCTCCAGTGATGAGGAGGGAGGTGATGATGAGGTCACTGACTCCACGTGGGTGCCTAATAGGAGGGAGGAGGAGGAGGAGGATGAGGAGGAGGCACATCTCCAACGAGGCAGGATGCCCTTTGGTGGCCAGCGTAAGGGCAGTACACCGACGGAATCACACCGCAGAGCTCCGCCTGTGCAGGGCGCTGCCTCTGCCCGTCATTCAAAAAGTTCTTTGGTGTGGGCCTTTTTTGAGGCTAGTGCATCAGATCGCACAGCTGCTGTTTGCAACATATGTCTCAAGCGTATATCGCGTGGCCAAAACATCAGCCGCTTGGGTACCACATGCCTGACCAGACATATGTTGACCTGCCATGCAGCTCGTTGGCAAGCCTACCTGAAAGACCCACACCAAAGAACAAAGCGGACCTCTCCTTGCACCGCATCAGCTGGGATCTCCAACCCCACTATAACTTCAGTCCTCTCTGAAACATGCACTGAGAGGAATGAAGGTGTAGAATTAGGTGTGTCACAGCCAAGTACTTGCGGCCACTCTGCTAGCAGTACACCGACGTCCGATTCTAGCAGGCAAATTTCCCTGCCCCAGCTGCTGGACCGTCGAAAGAAGTTCACTCCCAGCCATCCACATGCCCAGCGGTTGAATGCTAGCTTGGCTAAATTGCTAGCGCTTCAACTGCTGCCTTTTCAGTTGGTAGACTCGGCCCCCTTCCGTGAGTTTGTGCAATGTGCGGTTCCTCAGTGGCAGGTTCCCAAACGCCACTTTTTCTCACGGAAGGCTATTCCGGCTCTCTACCGGCATGTGGAAGGCAATGTCTTGGCCTCGCTGGACAGGGCGGTCAGCGGTAAGGTGCATATTACCGCTGACTCATGGTCCAGCAGGCATGGACAGGGACGTTACCTTTCTTTCACGGCCCATTGGGTCACTCTTTTGGCAGCTGGGAAGGATGCAGGACAAGGTGCAGTAGTGTTGGAGGTTGTCCCACCGCCACGCCTCCAAAATGCTACTACTGGTTGTGACACACCTCTCTCCTCCACCCCCTCCTCTTCTTCTTCCTCCATGGCCTCTTCCTGTGGTTTGTCCTATGAACCAGCGGTGCTCCGTAGCCGTTCACGGGGCTACGCAAGTACGCAGGCAAAAAGATACCATGCCGTGCTTGCGCTGGTGTGTTTGGGGGACAGAAGCCACACTGGGGCAGAGGTCCTGTCTGCTCTGCAGGGCCAGGCCGAGAGGTGGTTGATGCCACGCCAGCTTAAGCCAGGAATGGTGGTTTGCGACAATGGCACCAACCTCCTCTCCGCCCTCCGACAGGGACAACTGACCCATGTGCCCTGTGTGGCTCACGTCCTTAACCTGGTGGTGCAGCGGTTCTTGGGCAGGTACCCGGGCTTACAGGATGTCCTGAGGCAGGCCAGGAAAGTCTGTGTGCATTTCCGCAGATCTTATAATGCCAGTGCTCGCCTGGCTGAGCTGCAAAAGGAGTTGAACCTGCCCAAGAACCGCCTTATATGTGACATGCCCACCAGGTGGAACTCAACGTTGGCCATGCTGCAGCGGCTGCACACGCAGCAGAGGGCCATCAATGAGTACCTGTGCGACTACGGCACCAGGACAGGGTCAGGGGAGCTTGGTTTTTTTTCTCCACGCCAGTGGGGCATGATCAGGGATGCATGCACTGTCCTGGCACCATTTGAGGAGGCCACGAGGATGGTGAGCAGTGACAGTGCATGCATCAGTGACACTGTACCTCTTGTCCACCTGTTGGAGCACACGCTGCGTGGAATAATGGACAGGGCACTTGAGGCAGAACAGAGGCAGGAAGAGGAGGACTTCCTTGCCTCACAAGGCCCCCTTTACCCAGACAGTGTTCCTTCTGTCCCACCCATCGCACAGGAAGAGGAGGAGGAGGAGGAGGAGGAGGAGGAGGAGGATTGTGTCAGCATGGAGGTGGAGGCTGGCACTCAGCATCATCAGCAGCAGTCTTTTAGGGATGATTTACAGTCCCAAGAAACCAGTGGACTTGTACGTGGCTGGGAGGAGGTGGCTGCGGATCATGTCGTCCTTAGTGACCCAGAGGACTCCGGAGCGAATGCCTCAGCAAACCTACGCTGCATGGCCTCCCTGATCCTGCAAAGTCTGCGGAAGGATCCTCGTATTCTTCGGATCAAGGAGAGGGACCATTACTGGCTGGCCACTCTCCTTGATCCACGGTACAAGGGTAAGGTTGCGGACCTTATGTTACCGTCGCAGAGGGAGCAGAGGATGAGACAACTCCGGGAGGCCTTGCAGAAAGGTCTGTGCAACGCGTTCCCAGAGACTGGGAGGTTACAAACTCCTGGTCCTGGACAACGAGTTGCTGAGGCTTCGGCCAGTCAAAGAAGGAGCGGTGGGGAAGGTGGCCGTCTGACCGATGCGTTCAGACAATTCTTTAGTCCGCAGCCCCAAAGTATGATCGGTTCCAGCAACCATCGCCAGCGTCTGATAAACATGGTGCAGGAATATCTAGGGGCAAGGTCAGACTTGGACACCTTCCCCACCGAAAATCCTCTGGCTTACTGGGTCTTGAGGATGGATCACTGGCCAGAGCTTGCACAGTATGCAATTGAGCTACTGGCCTGTCCTGCATCCAGCGTTCTTTCGGAACGCACATTCAGTGCTGCTGGAGGATTTGTCACGGATCACAGGGTGCGCCTGTCCACCGACTCGGTTGATCGACTGACTTTCATCAAGATGAACCAGTCTTGGATCACCACCAGCTACCACACACCTGATGCTGATATAACAGACTAATTGATTTTAACATGTCACATCCCTTCAAGACTGATGCTGATGCTGAGTGCCTGTGCTGTTATGTTGACTGGCTATCCTCCTCCTCCGAGTCCTCAATGATACGATTGATGATGATAGCTTGGAAGATCATTTTTGTTTATGGGTGCCGCCACCAGTGGCTAAGGCCCAATTTTTCAGCCCCTGTTTTACAGGGGCGTGTAATTACAATTTTTTTAGCAATACTTTGCAACAGGGCTCATTGCTGTGCTCCAAGTACAGTATCTGTGAGGGGTTGTAGTGTTGTGCCACCAGTGCCTAAGGCCCAATTTTTCATCCCCTGTTCAACAGGGGCATGCAATTACAATTCTTGATCTAATAATTCACAGCAGGGTCCATTGCTGCACCCACCAAGAGTAACTCTGAGGGCTTACAGTCTTGTGGCAACGCCACCACCACCACCACCACGAAAGGCCCAATTTTTCAGCCCCTGTTCAAAAGGGGCATGTAATTACAATTCTTGATCTAATAATTCACAGCAGGGCCCATTGCTGCACCCACCAAGAGTAACTGTCAGGGCTTACAGTGTTGTGGCACCAGCACCACCATCAAAGCCCCAATTTTTACTACCACTGTTCAACAATTATATGTAATTAAAATTCCTGATATAATAGTTGACAGCAGGGCGTTCCAGCACCAACCAAGAGTAACTGAGTGCTTACAGTGTTGTGCCAACACCAACAACTAAGGGGCCTATTTCTGCAGAGTATATACGGCAGGTCCCTACTTTCAAACATCCAACTTACAAACGACTCCTACTTGCAAACGAAAGAAGACAACAGGAAGTGAGAGGAAATCTACCCCTAGAAAGGAAAATTCTCTCCTGTAAGAATAAATATGGGAGAAAGGGGTCTCATCTGTACTGATGCTTTATCAGCAATCCTTGTTTCAAGAAAAACACCACATTTCAAAAACAGTTGTCATTGGGACGGAAAGTGAGGTGAAATGTTCTGAACAGGGGCACAGACAGCAAAACAAATGTTACAGGGGTGATAACCCTTACCTATGTTTCCCAAAAAGTTTAAAAATAGATTTTTGGGCTGGAGCTACACTTCAACAATGTACCTGTTCAAAATTACAAACAGATTCTACATAAGAACAAACCTACAGTCCCTGTCTTGTATGCACCGCCTGTATACGGCTGTTCAGAGTATATAGGGCCTTTTTTATTTTATGTGCGGGGTTCCCCTTAATATCCATACAAGACCCAAAGGGGCTGGTAATGGGCTGGGGTAGGGGGGGGGGTCATGGGGTAGCTATGCCATTTTTCTTAAAGAATTTCATCCATATTACCGGGACCAGACATTACATTAAAGCCGCAAGCAGTTTTAAATGGCTTTTTTTTCCTTTAGAAATGTAATTTTGTGCAGGGACAGTTCTAAACACGGGAAACACGTGGCACTTCACAGGCATACTTTAGACACCCCCCAGGTACGATATTTAAAGGAATATTTGACTTTTTTTTTTTCACTTTATGCATCATTAAAATGACTGCTCCCGAAAAACGACCGTTTTTAAAACTTCTTTTTGCATTGATACATGTCCCCTGGTGCAGAACCCGGGTTCCCAAACCCTATTTATGACAATAACATGCATAATAGTTGTTATAATTAGCACTTTAGAATTCGAACGTTCGCATCCATTGTATTTAATAGGGTTCTAATGTTCGTTCGAACTTTCGGTCCGTTCGCGGGTTCTGGTGCGAACCGAACCCGGGGGTGTTCGGCTCATCACTACTCACGGTCCTAGCAGCCAGAGTGATGCACAAACTTTACTTTCCTAGGGATATGATTGGAACCCATTTGCCTAGTTCCAAATCTCCCGGCACTTGTAGCATAAGGACCTAGGTGCAAGTTGAAGCACGCTACAATGCCTGTGGTGGACTTGTGGAATCCCTCTGTAGGTGACCAGGCCTCATTTAAGGCAGTGACTTCCTTCACCGGTAACCATAGGCGTGCGCAGGGGGTGTGCCAGGTGTGCCTGGGCACACCCTAATCACCCCAAGTGCATTAGCATAATCACTGTGTGCCAGCAGGGAGATGGGAAATATCTCTCTGACAAGTTCTGCCATTAATAAAGTGATACCTCTTTCACTGCATTGGCTCTAACAAAAGAATGCATGTATTTGTGTGTAATATACTGTATATACTCGAATATAAGCCCAGTTTTTCAGCCCTTTTTTTAGGGCTGAAAGTATACCTCTCGGCTTATACTCGAGTCAGTACCTGAAAATCTTCTTATTCCGCGGCCGACGTCCGTGGTTTAAATCTCGCGGCTTTCTTCTGGTCCCTTCCGCGATAGGCGTTTCCACCAAACACTGTGTTGAGTGTTGCGCCTATCATGGACGTTCTCTTGTCCGAAGTCTGTGATTGGCGGAACACTGAACACAGTGCCTGCTGGGAAACGGAGTCCGAGAATGAGAGGATCTCCGTGATAGGCGCAACACTCAACACAGTGTTTGCTGGAAACGCCTATCACGGAAGGGACCAGAAGAAAGCCGCAAGATTTAAACAGTGGACGCCGGCCGCGGAATAAGAAGATTTTCAGGTACTGACTGACTCGGGCACAGGGAGGCTGCAATGGGCACAGTGAGGTGGCAATGGGCACAGTGAGGTGGCAATGGGCACAGTGAGGTTGGGTAATTGGCACAGTAAGGTTGGGCAATTGGCACAGTAAGGTGGCAATGGGCACATTTCCCCCCTAGGCTTATACCTGAGTCAATAAGTTTTCCCATTTTTTTTGTGGTAAAAGTAGGTACCTCGGCTTATACTCGGGTCGGCTTATACTCGAGTATATACGGTACATATACACATAAATACACGCGCATGTGTGTTTGAGCTTTGGTGTGCACCCCCTAATGCAATAGGCTGCGCACACCTATGCCGGTAACCCTGGCTCCCTCTCCAGAACGGGTCACCCTTAAGTGCCCTGGAATTCCTCTTTAGATGGTAGGCCAGCTAAAGGTGCTGGGCCTACATGAAGAGTTGCAGCCCCAGGCTAAAGGTGCCTGAGACTGATCCACCCATGCGCTCTCCCATTGCCTGGAGGGCCACGAGACGCAGACGGACTGCTCCTCGGGACTGCTCCTCAGTACCCCTACATCTCCCCCTAAGATGGCGTCTGCTCCTTATGTATCCTCTCCCAGCATGCACAGTGGGCTGACCACGCCCCTGTACAGCTTCCTGGAGAGGACACCCAATGGTACAGTAATGTCACTAGCGGTTCAACCCTGACCTGTTATGGCAGCGCCACCCACAGGCAACAGGGAACTGTACGCCAGCAACACCACTTGGCAAAAGCAAAAGAAACAAAGCCTAACAATTGAAGCGATCTGAGTCTGGCTATTAACCTAGATCAACCCCTAAATTTAGGTACCCAGCTCCCCTAAAAGTAAAGGGGCGCTACACTTATATTCAATATTTATTGTTAAAAAGAAAAATGTGTAAAAGGAATAAGAATTTGGAAGTTAGACAATGAATGCCCATGAATAAGAGCAGACATCTAGATGCATCAAGCGTTTGAATATTTAGGGATTCTATTGGCCAGAATATAAATGTATTCTGGCCATTGGAATGAATGAATGCTAAAGCGCTAATGCATTTACTTGCATAAATAATTTTTTCTATACAAAAGCTCCTCTCATGATCATGCTGGTGATGGTTTTTTTTTTCAGTCTGTAAACACCTATGTGAGCATGGACACATATACTAACAAAGAGGTGCAAGAGAATGAGGGTCTAGAGCAGGGGTCTCAAACCTGCGGCCCTCCAGCTGTTGCGGAACTACAAGTCCCATCATGCCTCTGCCTATGGGAGTCATGCTTGTAACTGTTTAGCCTTGCAATACCTCATGGGAATTGTAGTTCTGCAACAGCTGGAGGGCCACCAGTTTGAGACCCCTGGTCTAGAGCAAGACTGGACTGTCAGCCAGAAGCATGAACATACGGCCATAGCAGGCGCAGAATCACCAATAAGTGACAACCAAAGAATGAAAAAAAACAATGCTTGGATTGAGAAATCTTGATTTCTCCTTTTGTCACTGTGTCAGTGCTTCAGCCTATGGATGGTGGTGATGTAAGGTGGTGTAAGCAATGTTTTCTTGGCCCACTTAAGGCCCATTATTTCCAAGTATTGATCATCTAAACTCATTTATGGGTCAGAGATAGATGTAACCAATACAGTAGCCACGAAATGTAAAATATTCTATAGCTACATATAGAGCCTACATCAGTGGTTCTCAAACCTGTCCTCAAGTACCCCCTACAGGCCATGTTTTGGGAATTTCTCTTAGATATAATAGCTGTCCAAAATACCAAGCTATTGACTCTGATTTAAAGCACCTGGAGAAGGAAAACATGCAAACATGACCTATTGGGGGTACTTGAGGACAGGGTTTAGAACCACTAGCCTACATTACAGCTGCAAACAATGGTCTGTAAGTATACATTTTATATTCTGAAGACAAATCCAATTGTAAAATTAACAGGCCTTATTCATTATGGCATTAGGAGGAAACACATACACAATATTTTTATAATGTTCAACGCTAAACAATTTTATGAAAAAGATTAAAGCCTCGAGGCTCCAGCTGCGGCTAACACACGGTGCTCGTGGATCCCTCAATAGAGAATTTCCGGCGGCCCTCCTGTGCTCCTGTGACACTGCATGTGGAAGTTCCCACCTACTCTTGCACTCTGCAAGTGCTCCAACATTTTTCACACAAGTTTTTAGTGTTGTTTTATACCTATATACTGAATAAATTCCTAAGCTGTTTAAAGGATTGGCTTGGTGCTTCTCTCTCCTCTTTTTGCTTTCCTTATTCATTATGGTAGTCTAAAAAACAGTGATGATGTTCAAGGTAGGGCAGTTTGCCATTCTTTCCTCAAACCAAATGTACTCAGTACTACACATGTTATATTATTATGTTATATTATTATGTTATATTATTATGTTATATTATTCTATGGGCTGCCTATAGATTCATCCAATGGTTTAAGCAAAGTCAAGCCACAAGGGCTTACCCAATTGCCTGGGGCTTATGTCATATTATGTCCAACCCATTCAGGACATGTATAAAAGGGAAGATGTGTACCACTAGGTCCCATCATAAAAGCTTCTGGTCCAAAGTCTACATTTTTTTTTACTGATAAAATATGAAGGCGAGCCTTTGCAACCCCCCCCCCCCCCTTACCACAAATATACTGTAGACATTCAAGAGGTGTCTTTTTAATTCTTTTCATATTCTCTGGGAAGGTATTAATCATATTATCAGGTAGTAATACAGAATTCTGGCACTTTTCTATGACTTCTCTTTCAAATGACATGAAAAGATTTCTCAATAGTAAGATATGTGCCCACTCGCTTCTAAGATTAACAGAACTAGCATTGCTTAAAATAGAGGGGGTGATTTTACATCCTTGTGAGTTACTGCACATTGCCATTGTTCTTTGCATTGTCTTAATAAATACATTACCTGGGCTTATATTATAAGAGAAGTGTAATATACAAACAGCAGTTACACATACCAACCGATCAGTCATTAGTTACTTTTATTTTCAACCCTTCTCATATCATCATAACTCTTAACTGCCTTCTTAGATAAGCCCATTGTTCCTGTGCTCGGATCCGACTTTATTAAAAAAAAATCCTATTCATGACTACCGCATTAAGTTTGTTTATTATTGCTTCAAGCCATTGGTTGTAGCTGTAATGTCAGTCTGACTTTCCCAGGCCTGAAAACATCAAGATTTCAATGATTCTTAATTGCCTGGGAGTTGCCAACCATTTAAATAAATTACGGCTCCTCCTTCACCCCTGGCACTGAAGTATGAAGTGATCATGTGCATGCAGCAACATATGGACACCATCCTAACTGATACAGTTCCTGTCAATAGGGAACTTCAAAATTTAAGTAGCACTGAAAAATATTATATGTCCAGGAAGAGGAATTTACCTCTGGGTGAAACAATAACACAATATTCTTGCTATGCCATCTTTTATCCCATGACATACATCAGTGTAATTTGTAGGATCGCCGCAGATTCTGTCATGTCATTATTTGAACTTCCTTACAAGTGTGAATAATATGATGGAGAATAAATGATGAAACTACCAGACACGAGAAGACATGTTTTACTGGAAACTTGTGTACGATGAGCCTGAATAACACATATTTACTCATATGGGTGACATCAGCCACAGAAACAGTCATCTTGACCTTGATCTCTGTCCACCATCATGCAGATCTATAATTATGTTGGTTATAGAGAATTGGATTATCATAAAAGAAAGGGGCTGATATGCAAACAGGCCGCTTGGCAATGTGCACTGTTAGATCACTTTTGCATTAACTTAACCCAAAACACTAGTGCTGGCATCCAGGTTGGGTGTGTACAATGTATTCATGGCACTTTTATTACAAAGGTGGAGCTCTGGGCAAGGCCCATCTTACAAATGGATAGAGGTGCAGCAAGAATCTCCACTGTCTGAGCAATTTTGTCATTCCAGTTTAACCTCTTCTCTACTGACACAGACAGAAATCCTTTCCATACTTTCAATTAGGAATATACAGTACATGCCCAGACCAGAAACAAAGAGTTAAGTAGGCTGAAAGTGAATTGTCTCGACACATTACACATCTTTTGGGTGTGGTCCACAAGACGTAGTTTTTCTTTCTTCTCATATGCCATCAAAATATTTCTCAACAATTGTTTCCAAACTATAATGCTTTTAGCAAAATGCCTACAAATAAAGATATATGTATATATATACATATATATATATATATATATATATATATATATATATATATATATATATACATACACACAGTATATGTATACATGTATACAGTATACACACACGTAGTACTACATGACAAATACATTCACATAGTAGTACTCTACTCCATTACTGTTCAAAGGGTTGTCTACTTTTACTACAAAGTCTAAAATGTTCCTATTTGAACCCTGGCTTGGATCAGCTAGAATCACATTTAGTCGCTCGCACAACACTGAGTTTGCTAGAATGCTCATTGCTGCTTGGAAGTTTTTGATATGGTGTGGTTTTGAACTTTAATTTGATCTTGGCAGGAAGATGTGTTGTTTCCAGACAATTTAATTTAAATAAATACCCTCTCAAAACTTGTTGGTAGCAGCTTAGTGCGCTTTTGTTGACAATGCTACCTTTTGTGCTAATTGCTTGCTTAGAAATTATTCTGGAGGCTAACAAGTGAGCATCATAGCCTATGGCCTCTCAACTATGTTTTACTAACCAAGATAGATGTAGAATTTATCAAATTTTGCTAACTTGTGCAGTGCCATGTTGGGAATTCCCTAGTTGCCACTTGCCATTACTTCTCCACCAAAGCAGTCCCTTTGCCATGTCACCAGTAATGTCTTAGGTCTTCTTTCTGTGCACCGGAGCCCACATCACTAGTGCCACATGGGCTTGATCTAGCTGTTCACATGCGCAGAAAATAGAAAAACAAAACTTACATATTTAAAACATTACACATTCTGATTGATCTATTCCCTCTGTGTTTTTTTTTTTACTCTAACATTTCCCAGCATGCAGCATTTTTCATAATCTCCCCAGTCTGGTACCAAACCAGGTATCTAAAGCAACTGCACCTAAATATTTTGAAATTTGTTCAGAGTTATACTATGCTGAAAACTGTTCTGATTTCTAATTTACATTGACTGTGAATATCTATTCTGTCAATGGATGCAGTGAAATCCAATTTTGTGAAATGTTCTACTCAAATCAACTTGATTTTACAGAAACTCTAGATGGATTACATGTAAATAAAAATTAAAAAAGCAATAATGCATTGAACAACTTCTTTTCAATATCCTGCCAACTTTTAAAACCTCCAAAAAAGATGTATGAAATTACAGTGGCCTATCCCCATCCAGTACAATTAAGACTATTCTGAAGACCTGTGAACTGTTAGATAGGGTAAATTTGGTTTGTTGCAGGCTGGCCGGTAAGTGAACTGGGAATTTGTGTTTGTTGTTTTTATCCTGAAGACCTGGTCTATAAAGTGAAAGGGGAGTCCTATAAATCCTATGGACAATAAATAACTGTATTACTTTCTGATAGGCTGGTATCAAGACGGAGTAGTTCACTCCTAATATCACTGAAAATTCATCCTCTTTGACATTGCTTATATCTCAAGATCATTGGTCTCTGCATTTCAGGGGATACTTTAAATAGATATTTATGGATTATTAAGATGTATTATACAGAGGAAATAATACCTTTTTTTATAAACAGATGACACCACATCCTTTACTATTGGATAATTTCTCGTAGAAGTTATATTCTTCTGGGAGCACATTACATGACGCAACTGTAAATACTGATATAAACTTTGTATGGATATAAATAACTCTTCTCTATAGCTATTGAAATTATTTTAGGGAGTCATTGTAATAAGTTTTCTGAAATCCTGAAATACCCTCTTCTTTCCAGAGGGTAAATCCCGCCAACTTTGCCACAGCTTATCTTTGCAGCTCCATAGTTCCTGATTTTATAACCAACAACGCCTTGGATCACTGTGTCTGCTGGGTAGACCACTGGTCAGGACTGGCTCAGCTTATTTTACCAGTGCTCTGTCCAGCATCCTAATTAAGAAGGCAATTATTACAGATGTTATCATTATGCCCAAAAGATCACCATATTTTCCATTCATCAGCTTCCACCTTCATGCAAATAAATCATGGTATACTGTTGTCCATTGCTGATGACACAAAAACAGGCACCATTTTCATCATCACCAACATACCCCAATACCACCATTGTCCCCAAACCTGCCAGTAAATGCCAAAGCAAAAACAGACGTTATTTTCTATAACCAATACTACCACCCCCAGTGAAGGCTAGATATTGCATTCTACCTGCAAGATTTAGCAATTTTCCAATTATGCTACCTTCCAAAAAAATCTACATTTCTGTGCAAGAAGAATATTTTTTGTCCATCCGTCATTGTTAACCACTACTGCTGCTGAAGTGACTCCTCCCAAAACATATTTGGAATATACTGTATTCTTCTGACTCTAGGGTACTCCTTCATTACCCTTTTAAGTTTCTACTATGTAAACATTGACTGCAGTGAAAAAAATATACTCCTATACATGGATACATCTTACTTGAATTGACTGACTCACATTCCCACTTCCATACTTACAGTCATTTTTTCCATTAGGGATGCACTCATAGAAATTTGAGCAGCAGTATATACTTTAGCAAATGTGTACCCATTCAAAACTGTTACATTTTGGCTTAATGATTTTTGGCACTACAGTTTCTTTTTACGCTGCACAGGAACAATTTAGACACATTTAAACAGCTAGTCAGGGCTGAGATTCGCATACAGTGGGTACGGAAAGTATTTTGACCCCCTTAAATGTTTCACTCTTTGTTATATTGCAGCCATTTTCTAAAATAATTTAAGTTAATTTTTTTCCTCATTAATGTACACACAGCACCCCATATTGACAGAAAAACACAGAATTGTTGACATTTTTGCAGATTTATTAAAAAAGAAATCTGAAATATCACATGATCCTAAGTATTCAGACCCTTTGCTCAGTATTTAGTAGAAGCACCCCTTTTGATATAATACAGCCATGAGTCTTTTTGGGAAAGATGCAACAAGTTTTTCACACCTGGATTTGGGGATCCTCTGCCATTCCTCCTTGCAGATCCTCTCCAGTTCTGTCAGGCTGGATGGTAAACATTGGTGGACAGCCATTTTTAGGTCTCTCCAGAGATGCTCAATTGGGTTTAAGTCAGGGCTCTGGCTGGGCCATTCAAGAACAGTCACGGAGTTGTTGTAAAGCCACTCCTTCGTTATTTTAGCTATGTGCTTAGGGTCATTGTCTTGTTGGAAGGTAAACCATCGGCCCAGTCTGTGGTCCTGAGCCCTCTGGAGAAGGTTTTCTCCAAGGATATCCCTGTACTTGGCCGCATTCATCTTTCCCTCGATTGCAACCAGTCATCCTGTCCCTGCATCTGAAAAACACCCCCACAGCATGATGCTGCCACCACCATGCTTCACTGTTGGGACTGTATTGGACAGGTGATGAGCAGTGACTGCTTTTCGCCACATATACCGCTTAGAATTAAGGCCAAAAAGTTCTATCTTGGTCTCATCAGACCAGAGAATCTTATTTTTCACCATCTTGGAATCCTTCAGGTGTTTTTTTAGCAAACTCTATGCAGGCTTTCATGTGTCTTGCACTGAGGAGAGGCTTCCTTCAGGCCACTCTGCCATAAAGCCCCGACTGGTGGAGGGCTGCAGTGATGGTTGACTTTCTACAACTTTCTCCCATCTCCCGACTGCATCTCTGGCGCTCAGCCACAGTGATCTTTGGGTTCTTCTTTTCCTCTCTCACCAAGGCTCTTCTCCCCCGATAGCTCAGTTTGGCCGGACGGCCGGCTCTAGGAAGGGTTCTTGTCGTCCCAAATGTCTTCCATTTAAGGATTATGGAGGCCACTGTGCTCTTAGGAACCTTAAGTGCAGCATACATTTTTTGTAACCATGGCCAGATCTGTGCCTTGTCACAAATCTGTCTCTGAGCTCTTCAGGCAGTTCCTTTGACCTCGTGATTCTCATTTGCTCTGACATGCACTGTGAGCTGTAAGGTCTTATATAGACAGGTGTGTGGCTTTCCTAATCAAGTCCAATCAGTATAATCAAACACAGCTGGACTCAAATGAAGGTGTAGAACCATCTCAAGGATGATCAGAAGAAATGGACAGCACCTGAGTTAAATATATGAGTGTCACAGCAAAGGGTCTGAATACTTAGGACCATGTGATATTTCAGTTTTTCTTTTTTAATAAATCTGCAAAATGTCAACAATTCTGTGTTTTTCTGTCAATATGGGGTGCTGTGTGTACATAAATGAGGAAAAAATTTACTTAAATGATTTTAGCAAATGGCTGCAATATAACGAAGAGTGAAAAATTTAAGGGGGTCTGAATACTTTCCATACCCACTGTATGCTCAGGGCAGAGACTTGCATATTCATACTGTACCAAACTGTTCATAACTCATCATTCACAGGAAGAATTTAGAGACGGCGTGAGTAGCTGCTTAGGTCAGATCTAGGTTTACCTCTATGCATTACCCACTTATAGGAAAAAGAATATAAATTTGCACGGGGCAAACAAAGTTCTAATTTTGCTTAATACTATTTTTGGGATATATTGAATACAATGCATGCCGTAATCAGCGAAGATTCCTTAGGTATGTACACTTATTTCAGTCTTAGAGAAAAATTTGCTATGCTAGGTGTGTGTTCATGCCCTGCCAGGCTCAAAATTTCTTAACTAAAAAAAGAGTAGCTTTTTAATAGGATTGTAAAAGGCAAATTAATGCATTAATTGTGTTTTTTGATAGGTTTTATTCAGATATAAAGTCATACTCTTTATCACATCGATATTCACAATTATTTTATACTCAGTAGATGACTGCAATACACCCTCTGATGACTATTCTTCTAATTAGAGACATGCACACGGAATGATTCTCACATCACATTCTCAGACTATACTGTCACACATGGTATAAACTCTTTCGTACATAAAAAGTAAGAGTTCTCATACCTTTTTTACCTGCGGAACAGAAACAACCTGCTGTCAAACCTCCATCTTTACAAGGGAATAGGAACAAACATAACATCTTTAAAAGTGGACAAACAAAAGAGAACATTTTTTTTTTTTAAATCACCCAAGATGCATTATAACTGACATTTTATGTGTTTTATGTAAGGACACACAAACAGAAATTGTTAGTTACACAAACATAAGCACACACCATTGAGATCTGGTCCAGCACACATGACTTATACCCTAGAATCCAACTCACCAGTGTGATCTGCCCTCCAGCACACACAGTTCATAATCCATTATGTATATCACTAGTGAGAACTGCCCTCAAAACACACAGATTATACCACAGTAATCATCTCATCAGTGAAATGTACCCCAAGCACATACAGTATGCATAATGTTCCATCTTTAGTGTGAGCATATTGCCGATGGCACATTTTAAGGTCTCAATGGATAGGTGCATGTCAAATGGAAATAGTAGGAGAGTTCCAAAAAAAGGAGAGAGGTCCATCTGAAGTCTTTGAGGCACAGAGGTGAACAAGGGGCATGGCTTGGATGGCTAAGAAAAGAGCTGCACCTTGGATCTGCTCCCATCCCAGCCTGCAGTTATATATGAATAACATCCATGGGCAACTGCAGTACAAAAAAACCTCAAGCATGTAGGTGACGGGCCGCTGGGGGAGTCCTCTGTGCATTTGTGGCAGGATATGTGCCCTGACTAGTATTTAAATAGCTATCTGTAAGTTACTGTACTTTTGTTTAATTTTTGTTCTGGTCTAGTCTTTCTACTGTACTGAATGTTCTGGAACGCATGGTTTTTTTTTTGTAAACTTTGCAATTGTTTCAATAAAGCTTTTCCCTGACAAAAAAAGACCTCAAGCATACCCATGCAGGTATGGACACACAGGCTATCACTAAAACATCCATTAGGACTTTCTTTGACCCTGCTACCATCCGCACACTGGAGCCCCCAGTGATGTAGCTTCTTGCCATTTTAGCGACTCCACGCTCACAGGCACCTGGTCATACCTATGGCTACATCAAGGATTTATAATATATATTATACTCCTGTGCAGCTAAACCATAAAAAAATAAGAATGTGAAAAAATTGTGTACCATTTTCAGGGAATCCCTGAAGAAGTCACGTGGGTTGTGACACAACACGTTGGACAGAGCTGGGTGATGTCATCAGGCACCGTAACTAAAAGTGAGGGGTCAACAGGAGTTTATGGTGTCCCGATTTTTCTATGTGTTATGCAATTAAAGTAAATTTTTTAATGTGAGTAGAATTTTAATAGATCTTGACTCTGTTAGCATTATACTACATTTGAGTTTATTTCAGTGGACAAGCAGAACTCTGGTCTATTGTGCCACTGCCTGTGAGTCCTCCTGTAGTAAAGTCATCACTGGCACCTCACCCTCCGGTTTCAGTAGTGAATTTGATACTCCGTGCACATAAGTTCTCTGTGCACTTCTAATGGCCGATAGGTATAATTTGCCCAATAGTATGGCCATTTGCATCCGTGCTCCCCTGAGGCGGCTTTTACTATTACCACTATCATTATTATCATCATTACTATTGCAATGCCATTGCCATGATTACTGTCATTTTTGTCAGTGAAGTCCTTTATGGTCATCTTTGGACGATCGTGTCGGATGTCCCCTTTTGTTTTTGTTTTCTTTGTTTTTGTTTTTGGCAAGAGCCATGCCATCACCCTCCCGTGGGCGGCACTATTGGTCCTTTGACCGCCCACGAAGGTGGGAGGGCCTCCCAAACTCCTTTGGGAGGTTCCTATTTGCTTGATTAGTGGTGCATATGTGTATATATACATGGACAGCCGAGGGAGGCAACACTGCTGGGCTCTGAGGAAGAAGGTTGTCCTTCAAAACGCGTCAGCCGGCAGTGGTCCTCATCATTCCCTCTGTGACCATCTGGAGTGTAATTGGTTCTGACTCACTGCTGTTATTTGTGGAAACTGTTTACATTGTGAGCTCTTCACCTACTTTTGTGAGTAGTTTAATTTTATATTTTTTTAAATAAAATCAGTTTTAAAGGATAATGCTCTAGGCTGGTGCGCCCTTTCTTTCTTTTTCTTGTTTATTGTTAGTATACCCCTATCCTTGAGGGCAGCAAAGCCAGTGACATGCACCATCACGACATTCAGACTCTCTGGTAATCCGCTCGTGCGCAGGAGTGTTGTTTTCTGTTATCTAAATGCATCCACCCAGTTTGCCCACCAGATTGTGTCGATTGTCCCCTTTTGTTTTTGTTTTCTTTGTGTCATGGATATGCAGTAATGTTTGTCTGCCATCTTACCTTCCTCTTCATGTGTTCACCTTAGAGGCCAGACTCTCTCACCTGGCTGCTTTTATAATCTCTCCTCCCAGTATGCTCCACCCCAGGCCCTATCAGGGACCACTATATTAACCTGTGCACTGCAAGCCAGCCGTGCTGATCAACATTGTTTGTTAAGCATTGTGTGTTTGGGTTCCTGCTTGCCGTGTGCTACGTCTGTCTCTGTGTTAATGATATTGGCTTGTTCCCGACTATCCCTGTCTGCTAGTGACCTTGACCTTCGGCTTGTCCTTCGTTTATCCTTGTCTACTTGTTGCCCTGACCTTGGCTTTTCCCCTCACTATTCTTGTATCCTGTGCTGCTGATTCCCCTCTATCCTCTTTACCATACGGAGCGTGAGCTAGGGGACTCTGGGGGCCGCGACCTGGACCCAGCTGCAGCGTAGGCCATCCTCACCACTAGAGGCTCTGGTGAAAATCTGCTGGATCTTAGACTCCACGCCCTGGGGAATCTTGGGCTCTAGCTCCCTGTGGATCCCTGTTGTGCTCCACTGGTCCCGCTTTCCACAACCACCCAGTTTTCCATCTGCAGGAGTCAGCCATAGGGTTCACTACCTTGTGGTGCACTCCTGACCCCCAACGGTGTGCATCTGTCATCTGGCCACAGGTGACCTGACACTATGTATTTGTTTTTGGCAAGAGCCATGCCATAACCCTCCCGTGGGAGGCACTATTGGTCCTTTGACCGCCCACGGAGGTGGGAGGGCCTCTCAAGCTCCTTTGGGAGGTTCCTATTAGCTTGATTAGTGGTGAATATGTGTATATATACATGGACAGCCGAGGGAGGCAACCCTGCTGGGCTATGAGTAAGAAGGTTGTCCTTCAAAATGCGTCAGCCGGCAGTGATCCTAATCATTCCCTCTGTGACCATCTGGAGTGTAATTGGTTCTGAATCATTGCTGCTACTTGTGGAAACTGTTTACATTATGAGCTCTTCACCTACTTTTGTGAGTAGTTTCATTTTATCTTTTTTAAATAAAATCAGTTTAAAGGATAATGCACTAGGCTGGTGCACCCTTTCTTTCTTTTTCTGGGTGGATGCATTCCCAGGCTTTCTCCATGGCTCCCTTGTGGACTTCTTCATTGATCATCTTTTCTCTGGGACTCAGACCTCTAAGGTCCCTGGGACTCTACTGGCAATGTAGAAGTCCACTCTGGATTAGTATGTGTGGGTGGGGCTTATGTGTGGCTAGACAGATCAGACGACACAAGTTTTGCTTAGAAATTTTGTTAACTGTGCTGAGTAATCAGCAGGGAAAAATAGTGTTAAACATAGTCTGGAATCAACTTTCAAACATAAAATTAAAAAAAAGCTCCTTTCCCACATCCTCGTGGCAACACATTGTCCAATCAACCAAATGGAACCAGACAACTTCCCTTTCTATGCATGTGTAGCGACCTCACCTCTCACTCCCTCTTTCTCTTCTCAGTCAATGGCTCTCGTCTAGGGGACCAGGGAGGAGAGTGTGGCGCACCACCAGCTCGTATCCTCTTGTGTGCAGAGGTGTGAGCTATAACCTTTTTACCTTCGGGCCTGTGTCCCCGTCCAGAGCCAAAACTTCCCTCGAGGATGACTCCCACCCTCCACGCAGGTGGAGGTAGGACCCTTTAGCTCCCAGAAAGTCAAGTTCCACACCACTGAAAGTCCAACACTTATTTATTCTTTAGAGCAATAAATAGTCCTTTGAGAGCGACTGGTCAGACACAGAACAGTTCAGAACAAAGTGGGAAGGAGGTCCAGGCACAATCCTATCAATGAAGCTAAACTGTTAGGATTTCCCAACAGTTATGGCGCACAGTCGCTGCCACCGACTGTGAGGTTGGTCCCTGCCACGGACCAGGTGAAATAAGGTCCCTGCCACAGACCATGATTGTTGGGTCCCTGCCACAGACCATGAAACGTGGACTACCTTCAAAAAGTTGCGACCCCTGTCAGGGAGAAGACATCCATCCGGACGGTCACCAGAGGCCCCACCGTCACCAAATTGCTTCAATGGGTCTTCGAGAAGGGTAACCTCTCTGGTCCCCCTCGTCCTAGATTCGGGTTCCCTCACTCAGTGGACCCCTAGGATTCCTCGATCCCTCGCGGGACCCAGTCGAAGGTACTGGGCCCCAGGCCTTCTCAAGCAGTACCTCACCCCAGGCCGAAGGTGCCTGGGATGGCATTCAATCCCCTACACCCAGGCCAAGGGCACCTGGGTGCAGGCGAACCGGAACAGCAGCCCCAGGCTGAAGGTGCCTGGGACTCGGACCCCATGTGGAAGATGGACGCCCCTTTTATACCCCCTCCCAACAGGCACCGCGGGTTCCCCGCCCCGCCGTACCACCGCCGAGAGGGGACACAAAAAGGCACAGCGATGGTTCAACCCCAGTCTATGGCGACAGCGCCACCTATAGACTGCAGGGAACTAGGTACCATTGATCGCCTCCACAGGAAAATATTGTCCATAGACCCTAGCAATAGTGCATCTGAGCCTGATTACACTCAGACACCTGCCCCTCCTAAATGTAACACCCCGCTGCACTCACCCCCCGGCAGTTAGACACTGGTCCCCAGTGTCTGGAACAAACCCATGGCTCAAAAGAGAGAGCTAACCCGGGCTCGATCCAGAGACTAAACTATACACAAAACCCAATTTGGAAAAAAAAATAAAAAATAGATTGTGCATAACAGGGGAAGGGAAACAGAAAAGAGAGGAAAACACACATAGGTATAAACATTTGTGTTACATCAAAACATACATCACTATGTAGAATATCTTTTTTTTTTATTATTTCCCCCCCTCCCACATCACTGACTCAGATCTGCCCCATTCTCAGCAGTCTTGATTGATGTTCTCCTGCAGAGGGGAAAAAAAACACATTCTAACACAACATATAATATTGGAATGAACAGGCCTCCCCTTAGAGAAACCCCTTTCTTCCAAAAAGTAGTGTGGCTATGAAGCAATCGTAGCGCAACACCGCCACCTGGTGGTAGTGTCACGGTCAGAACACTTGTTTTTTTTTTCGTCCAGAAATCCTTTTGTCTGTACTGTCCTGTCTCAACTACACCCCAAAGTCTCTGTAACATTGCGTTGAAGAAAGGAAAAACACAGGGAGAACGACAAGCAAACTGCTCCCAGACCTTCTGAAATAGGCCACCCTTTGCAGGGCAAAAGTCCCTGGGTCCCGGTAAAGGCACACCGGAAAATGTAACAACAGCAAGGAGTCTATTCTCCTACAAATGAAATCTTGGGTGCGGCAGTACCAAGGGTTTCAAATACCTGTCAAAACTCTCCATGTGATA
Organism: Rana muscosa; assembly: GCA_029206835.1. Lineage (NCBI taxonomy): Eukaryota > Metazoa > Chordata > Amphibia > Anura > Ranidae > Rana > Rana muscosa. Next base: position 168,536,883 of record CM055117.1, on the reverse strand, counting down.
CTCCACATCATCCCCCTCCCTCCGACAAATAAGCACCCGGTCAGCATGGATGTGCCGACCCAACATCCACTCTGCCTTGCAGTCTTTGAACCTTTTGGAGGCTGCAGGGGAACATGAGAGGTACCTGCGAGCGTGGGGCACCTTGAGATGTGTCCAAATGAAGTCATCATACCATCGCTGTCTGCAGGCCTCCACTTCATACAAAAGTTCTTTGGACAAATATGGGTACTCCCACCCATACTCATTGGCAACTTTCTGACCGAAAAGTCTCTGCAATCGGGAAAGGGGTGGCATTGTAGCATGGTCTCCTTCACCAGGCAGCACTATAGCATCCGGGTGCCGGGGCACCTTCACCTCTCTCAGTGCAGAGCGGGGATAGTTACAGATCATTCGGGTGACAGAATGGATCTCGGGCTGACACATATGGGCACTGATGAGGCTGCACTGATAAGCAGTGGACACCGTCCACTGCCAATTATCTGTAGGAGAGATTTCCACCATTCCTGCAAATTTTGCAGTAATTAAAAAAAAAAATTCAGTGTGATGTGTATTATATGTTACATTACATATCACAGAGACTGGTATTGTGGTGATATTGAAGCTTACTGAGATTGCCATACATTAGAGGGTTCCATTACTATTGTGTTATTGATTAGTAAGTTAGCGCTGCACTTTTTTTTTTTTTTTCATATGCCGTCATTTACTTGTGCCACATGCTGATGTAAAACCGCATGGCCCGGCTCTTTCTTTCTGTATTGCGTCTAGGGATGTTCTCATATACACTATACCAGCACTGATTACTAGGGATGAGCTTCGTGTTCGAGTCGAACTCATGTTCGACTCAAACATCGGCTGTTCGCTCGTTCGCCGAATTTCGAACATTATGGGCCGTTCACGTCAAATTCGAGTGGTGCGTCATGGCCCATAATTCACTGCGTCATCGCAGTGCATTGCTGGCTGATGATTGGCAAAGCATGCACTATGACCCGCATGCTTTGGCCAATCACAGCGTCGTCAGCACAGAGAGCCATAATAGGCCAAAGGAAGGGTGCCTTTGGCCAATCATGGCTCAGGGGAGTAGGTACACGACCCACACTATATAAGGCCGCCTGCGTGTCGGCCTTGTGTAGTGTGTTGCGGCGTTGTGAGAGTCTGAGAGAGAGTCAGAGTGTCATTTCATTTCTGTTAGATAGAGCAGGCAGGCCATTCAGGTAGCTGCAGTCAGTGTATTTAGTGTATATATATGCATCCCAGGAGTTATATATTAATGTGTGTGTATATATATATATATATATATATATATATATATATATATATATATATACATACACTGTATTCAGTTTAGCTAGATCTCACTTCAGAGTGTTCCTGTTATTCTCGCTGCAGTATATTAAGTCAGTGTACTGTATACTGGGATCAGTGTGCAGGTAAAGCTGACTGCAGACCATCCCTGTTCTCTTTCTAATAATACAGGCAGGCAGTTGATTGAGCTAAGCTGCAGTATATTAAGTCAGTGCACTGTATACTGGGCTCAGTGTGCAGGTAAAGCTGACTGCAGACCATCCCTGTTCTCTTCTAGGGATCAGCTTCAAGTTTGAGTCGAACTCATGTTCGACTCGAACATTGCCTGTTCGCCCTTTCGCCGAACAGCGAACAAATTGGGGTGTTCGCGGCAAATTCAAAAAGTCTATGGGAGAAATCTAAAGTGCTAATTATAAAGGCTTATATGCAAGTTAGTGTCATAAAAAGTGTTTGGGGACCCAGGTCCTGTATCAATGCAAAAAAAAAGTTTTAAAAACTGCCGTTTTTTTGGGAGCAGTGATTTTAATAATGCCTAAAGTGAAACAATAAAAGTGAAATATTCCTTTAAATTTCGTACCTAGGGGGTGTGTATGATATGCATGTAAAGTGGCGCATGTTTCCCGTGCTTAGAACTGTCCCTGCATAAAATTTCATTTTTGAAGGAAAAAAAGTCATTTAAAACTCACTCGCGGCTATTAATGAATTGTCGGGTCCCGGCAATACATAGAAAAGTCATTGATAAAAATTAAAAAAAAAGCGTGGGGGTCCCCCAGAATTCGGGTCTATTCATGAATTACACAGTGAAGGAAGTTCCCCATCAGGTCCGCCCCCTCGGTATGTCAGACCCCGCCTACGTTATTGGCCTGAGCGGGGAACTTCCTTCACTGTGTAATTCATGAATAGACCCGCCCCTTCTCATGTTCCGCATCAGGTCCTCAGCCTTACACCTAGTCATTGGCTGAGCGGACCTGATGGGGAACTTTAGAAGGGGCGGGTCTATACATGTAATAGACTGCGGAGGAAGTTCCCCATCAGGTCCGCTCAGGCTCAGCCAATGACGGACAGCGCTGGACATCGGATCGCTGCGGGACACTGGATTTCACCGCTGGAATGTTTTTTTTAAAAAAAATTAAATTTTTTTTAATAAAGGACTTTTCCAAGGTGTTGGTGTGTTTTTTTTTTAATTTTTTGACACTTTCTTTGTGAAATGGTAGGGGTACAATGTACCCATTACCAATTCACATGGGGGGGGGGCGGGATCTGGGGGTCCCCTTTGTTAAAGGGGTGTTCCAGATTTCGATAAGCCCCTCCGCAGACCCCCACAACCACCGGGCAAGGGTTGTGGGGATGAGGCCCTTGTCCCCATCAACATGGGGACATCCTCCCCATGTTGAGGGCATGTGGCCTGGTACGGTTCAGGAGGGGGGGCGCTCTCTCGTCCCCCCCTCTTTTCCTGCGGCCTGCCAGGTTGCGTGCTCGAATAAGGTTCTAGTATGGATTTTTGGGGGGACTCCATGCCATTTTTTTAAAAATTTGGGGTGGAGTTCCCCTTAAAATCCATGCCAGATCTGAAGGGCCTGGTATGGATATTTGGGGGAACCGCACGCATTTTTTTTTAAAATTTGCGGCGGGGTTCCCCTTAATATCTATACCAGACCTGAAGGGCCTGGTAATTGAATTTGGGGGAACCGCACGCATTTTTTTTAATTTGCGGCGGGGTTCCCCTTAATATCTATACCAGACCTGAAGGGCCTGGTAATTGAATTTCGGGGACCCCCACGCTTTTTTTTATTTTTTTATCAATGACTTTTCTATGTATTGCCGGGACCCGACAATTCATTAATAGCCGCGAGTGAGTTTTAAATGACTTTTTTTCCTTCAAAAATGAAATTTTATGCAGGGACAGTTCTAAGCACGGGAAACATGCGCCACTTTACATGCATATCATACACACCCCCTAGGTACGAAATTTAAAGGAATATTTCACTTTTATTTTTTCATTTTAAGCATTATTAAAATCACTGCTCCCGAAAAAACTGCCGTTTTTAAAACTTCTTTTTGCATTGATACATGTCCCCTGGGGCAGGACCCGGAGTCCCCAATCCCTTTTTAGGATAATAACTTGCATATAAGCCTTTATAATTAGCACTTTGGATTTCGAACGTTCGAGTCAATTGTATTTAATAGGGTTCTAAAGTACACGCGAACATTCTGTCTGTTCGCAGGTTCTGGTGCGAACCGAACAGGGGGGTGTTCGGCTCATCCCTGTTCTCTTCCTAATAATACAGACAGGCAGTTGATTGAGCTAAGCTGCAGTATATTAAGTCAGTGTACTGTATACTGGGCAGGCACAGTGTGCAGGTAAAGCTGACTGCAGACCATCCCTGTTCTATTGCTAATAATACAGGCAGTTGATTAAGCTAACCTGCAGTATATTAAGTCGGTGTACTGTATACTGGGCACAGTGTGCAGGTAAAGCTGACTGCAGACTATTCCTGTTCTATTCCCTAATAATACAGGCAGTTGATTGAGCTAAGCTGCAGTATATTTAGTCAGTGTACTGTATACTGGGCACAGTGTGCAGCTAAAGCTGACTGCAGACAATTCCTTGTGTACCTATTCCAATACATCAAATAAAGTATGTCTGGAAGACCAACAAGGAGAGGCAGGCACACACAGGCCATTAAAAGAGGGCAAAGCAGGCTCTGTGTCTAGAGGCAACAGTGCTGGTCGTGGACACGGTGCATCCTCATCAGCACGTGGCCGTGGGGCACGCTTGTCCTTTTTTTCAGCAGCTGGCCGTGTTGAGCCGCAACATGCAGAAGAGTTGGTAGAGTGGATGACCAAGCCGTCCTCATCCTCCTCATCCTCTCTCACCCAGGCTCAGGGTACTTTGTCTGCCAAAGCAGCTGCCAAAGCGGCCTCTTACATCGGCTCAATGGCATCAGTCACTCCTTCCCTAGCCCCACCATGTCCTGAGGAGTCCCCTGAACTGTTTGACCACAGTGTTGGTTACATGCTGCAGGAGGATGTGCAGCGTTTTGAAGGCTCCAATGATGGTACCCAGCTTGAGGAAGGCAGTAACGTGAGCCCAGAGAGAGAGGGTGCCCAAGAAGGACAGCAAACTGGCAGTCATATTCCCCCAGCTGCAGCATACTGCCAGGTTTGCTCCAGTGATGAAGAGGGAGGGGATGATGAGGTCACTGACTCTACGTGGGTGCCTGATAGGAGAGAGGAGGAGGAGGAGGCACATCTCCAATGAGGCAGGATGCCCTCCAGGGGACAGCTTAAGGGAAGCCAACCGACTGCATCACACCGCAGAGCTCCGCATGTGCAGGGCGCTGCTGTCTCTGTGCGTTATTCCAAAATTTCTTTGGTGTGGGCCTTTTTTAAGACGTGTGCAGCAGATTGCACCGTTGCTATTTGCAACATATGTCTGAAGCGTATCTCGAGTGGCCAAAACATCAGCCGCTTGGGCACCACATGCTTGACCAGACATATGTCGACCTGCCATGCAGTCCGTTGGCAAGCATACATAAAAGACCCACACCAAAGAACAAAGCGGACCTCTCCTTGCTCCTCATCAGCTGGGATCTCCAACCCCACTATACCTTCAGTCCTCTCAGAAACCTGCACTGAGAGGAATGAAGGTGTAGAATTAGGTGTGTCACTGCCAAGTACTTGCGGGCAATCTGCTATCGGTACACCAACGTCCGATTGTACCAGGCAAATTTCCCTGCCCCAGCTGCTGCACCGCCAAAAGAAATTCGCTCCCAGCCATCTACATGCCCAGCGGTTGAATGCTACAGTAGGTGCCGCCGATATTGTGTCAATCTCGCCGCTTCTAGCGGCGATATTGACACCCTATGAGCTCCGTCGCGAGAGCCAGCGCCGAGCTGTCTCGTCATCGGGAAAGGAAAAAATGTTCCTTTCACGATGAGCGATGCATTGCCGATAGGCAGGGATCCGACGCGGATTCCCGCCAATACCAGGCACTGCGTTTGGTATGAATCCTGAGCGGGAACTCCACGCCAATTTTTAAAGAAAAAAACGGCGTGGATTCCCCCTCCAGGAGCATACCAGGCCCTTGGGTCTGGTCTGGATTTGAAGGGGAACCCTACGCCGAAAAAACGTCACAGTGCCACATGTGCCCCGGGGCATGTGACTGTGACGTCATGGGAACATGTGACTGTGACGTCATGAGAAGCCTATATTAATCTCTGCGGACCGAAGATTTATCATTACTGCGAGAGGAAGCGACGAGTCAACATCGAGGAGGAGAAGAGGGAAGAAGACGCCGACGGCGACGACGGAGAAGACCGGCTCCTCCACTAGCAAAAGAGCTACCAAGAAGTTCGTGGAGGGGCCGGCAGAAGGACAACGGAGAACCAGACGAGACGACGGAGAAGACCGGGCCTCTGCTTGCAAAAGAGCTAAAAAGAAGTTAGCGGAGGCCCGGCGGAAGAAAGAAAGAACCGGAGAGCGCGGCGACGACACCGGAGACCCCCGAAGTCGGAAGAAGACCTCCGGAGCGGTGCAAAAAAATACTTTTAAAAACTGTGTTGTGTTTTTATTGCCATTTTTTTTCCACCAGGTGAATGGGTAGGGGTACGATGTACCCCATACTCATTCACATAGGGTGGGGGGCCAGGATCTGGGGGCCCCCTTATTAAAGGGGGCTCCCGGATTCCGATAAGCCCCCCGCCCGCAGACCCCGACAACCAACGGCCAGGGTTGTCGGGAAGAGGCCCTGTCCTCATCAACATGGGGGCAGGGTGCTCTGGAGTGGGGGGGCCGCAGGTCACCCCCCTGCCCCAGAGCACCAAACCCCCCATGTTGAGGGCATGTGGCCTGGTACGGTTCAGGAGGGAGGGGGGCCGCTCTCATCCCCCCCTCTTCCCCTGCGGCCTGCCAGGTTGCGTGCTCGGGAAAGGGTCTGGTTTGGATCTTGAGGGGGGACCCCCACGCCGTTTTTTCGGCGTAGGGTTCCCCTTCAAATCCAGACCAGACCCAAGGGCCTGGTATGCTCCTGGAGGGGGAACCCACGCCGTTTTTTTCTTTAAAAATTGGCATGGAGTTCCCACTCAGGATTCATACCAAACGCAGTGCCTGGTATTGGCGGGAATCCGCGTCGGATCCCCGCTCAATACAGTGTCGCGTCTCCTCACTATTGCAGCGAGCGCGACACGTGTCGCCACCCTGCTGCCGAGATTTCGGCACTCCTGTCGCCGAGAATCTCGGCGATGGGAGCGCGATAGAAATACAATATCGGCGGCACCTACTGTAGCTTGGCTAAATTGCTAGCACTTCAACTGCTGCCTTTTCAGTTGGTAGACTCTGCCCCCTTCCGTGAGTTTGTGGAATGTGCGGTACCTCAGTGGCAGGTTCCCAAACGCCACTTTTTTTCACGGAAGGCGATTCCGGCTCTCTACCGGCATGTGGAAGGCAATGTCTTGGCCTTGCTGGACAGGGCTGTCAGCGGTAAGGTGCATATTACCGCTGACTCATGGTCCAGCAGGCATGGACAGGGACGTTACCTATCTTTCACGGCCCACTGGGTGACTCTGCTGGCAGCTGGGAAGGATGCAGGACAGGGTGCAGTAGTGTTGGAGGTTGTCCTGCCACCACGCCTCCAAAATGCTACTAGTGGTGATTCTGACACACCTCTCTCCTCCACCCCCTCCTATTCTTCTTGCTCCAGGGCCTCTTCCTGTGCTGATTTGTCCTCGGAACCAGCGGTGCTCTGTAGGCGTTCAAGGGGCTACGCAAGTACGCATGCAAAAAGATGCCATGCAGTGCTTGAGCTGGTGTGCTTGGGGGACAGGAGCCACACTGGGGCAGAGATTCTGACAGCTTTGCAGGGGCAGGCTCAGAGGTGGTTGACGTCACGCCAGCTTAAGCCAGGAATGGTGGTTTGCGACAATGGCACCAACCTCCTCTCCACCCTCCGACAGGGACAGCTGACCCATGTGCCCTGTTTGGCTCACGTCCTTAACTTGGTGGTGCAGCAGTTCTTGGGCAGGTAACCGGGCTTACAGGATGTCCTGAGGCAGGCCAGGAAAGTCTGTGTGCATTTCCGCCAGTCATATAATGCCAGTGCTCGGCTGGTTGACCTCCAAAAGGAATACAACCTGCCCAAGAACCGCCTAATCTGTGACATGCCCACCAGGTGGAACTCAACGTTGGCCATGCTGCAGCGGCTGCACACGCAGCAGAGGGCCATCAATGAGTACCTATGCGACTATGGCACCAGGACAGGGTCAGGGGAGCTTGTTTTGTTTTTTGCCACGTCAGTGGGTCATGATCAGGGATGCTTGCGCTGTCCTGTCACCGTTTGAGGAGGCCACGAGGATGGTGAGCAGTGACAGTGGATGCATCAGTGACAGTCTCCCTCTTGTCCACCTGTTGGAGCACACGCTGCATGAAATAATGGACATGGCACTTGAGGCAGAACAGAGGGAGGAAGAGGAGGACTTCCTTACCTCTCAAGGCCCCCTTTATCCAGACAGTGTTCCTGCTGGCCCGCCGATCACACAGGAAGAGGAGGAGGAGGTGGAGGATTGTGTCAGCATGGAGGTGGAGCCTAGCACTCAGCATCAGCAGCAGTCTTCATGGGATCATTTACAGTCCCAAGAAACCCATGGACTTGTACGTGGCTGGGAGAAGGTGGCTGCGGATCATGTCGTCCTTAGTGACTCAGAGGGCTCAGGACCGAATGCCTCAGCAAACCTAAGCCTGCAAAAGGATCTTCGTATTCGTGGTATGAAGGAGAGGGATCATTACTGGCTGGCAACCCTCCTTGATCCACGTTACAAGGGTAAGGTTGCGGACTTTTCCAGCCGTCGCAGAGGGAGCAGATGATTAAACATCTTCGGGAGGCCTTGCAGAAAAGTTTGTGCAACGCGTTTCCAGAGCCTGGGAGGTTACAAATTCCTGGTCCTGGACAACGTGTTGCTGAGGCTTCGGTCAGTCACAGAAGGAGCGGTGGAGAAGGTGGCCATCTGACCAATGTGTTCAGACAATTTTTTAGTCTGCAGCCCCAAGGTATGATCGGTTCCAGAAACCATCGCCAGCGTCTGATTCACATGGTGCAGGAATGCCAAGGGGTAAGATCAGACTTGGACACCTTTCCCACCGAAAATCCTCTGGGTTACTGGGTCTTGAGGATGGATCACTGGCCAGAGCTTGCACAGTATGCAATTGAGCTACTGGCCTGTCCTGCATCCAGCGTTCTTTCGGAATGCACATTCAGTGCTGCTGGAGGCTTTGTAACCAATCACAGAGTGTGCCTGTCCACTGACTCGGTTGATCGTCTGACCTTCATAAAAATTAATCAGTCTTGGATCACCAGCTACCAAGCACCTGATGCTGATGTAACCGAATAACTTTTTTTTGAATGTGAGATCCCTTCAAGACTGCCTATGCTGATGTTGAGTGACTATCCTGTTATGCTGAGTGACTATCCTCTTCCTCCTGTTTATGTTGATAGCTTGTAAGAACATTTTTGGTTCTGGGCACCGCCACTAGTGCCTAAGGCCCAATTTTTCTGCCCCTGTTTAACAGGGGCGTGTAATTACAATTTTTGCTGTAATACTTTGCAGCAGGGCTCATTCCTGCGCTCCAACTAGAGTATCTGTGAGGGGTTGCAGTGTTGTGGCGCCAGCACCAGTGCCTAAGGCCCAATTTTTCTGCCCCTGTTCAACAGGGGCATGTAATTACAATTCTTAATCTAATATTTTAAGCAGGGCCCATTCCTGCGCCCACCAAGAGTAACTGTGGGGGCTTACAGTGTTGTGGCAACACCACCACCACCACCAAAGGCCCAATTTTTCTGCCCCTGTTCCACAGGTGCATGTAATGACAATTCTTGATATAATATTTCACGCAGGGCCTGTTCCTGCGCCCACCAAGAGTAACTGTGAGGGCTTACAGTGTTGTGGCAACACCAACACCTAAGGCCCAAATTTCTGCAGAGTACATAGGGCAAACATCCAACTTTTATCCATTTCAAACATCCGACTTTCAAACGCCTCCTACTTACAAACGGAGGGAGGCAACAGGAAGTGAGAGGAAATCTACCCTTAGGAAGGGAAATTCTCTCCTGTAAGAGTTAATATGGGAAAAGGTGTCTCCTCTCCACTGATGCTTCATCACCAATCCTTGTTTCCCTAAAAAAAACAAATTTACAAAATCCAATAGTCATTGGGACAGAAAGTGAGGTGAAATCTTCTGAACAGGTGCACAGACAGCAAAACAAATGTTACAGGGGTGATAACCCTTCCCTATGTTTTCCAAAAAGCTTAAAAATAGATTTTTTTGGCTGGAGCAAACACTTTAAAAATGTACCAGTTCAAAATTACAAACAGATTCTACTTTAGAACAAACCTACAGTCCCTGTCTTGTTTGCACCACCTGTATACTGCTGTTCAGAGTATATTGGCGCCTGGGGGCCCACGTCTTTCCTTTTTTTAATTTGGGTGCAGGGTTTCCCTTAATATCCACACAAGATCCAAAGGGGCTGGTAATGGGCTGGGGGGGGGGGGGGGGGTACGCATGCCGTTTTTCTCAATGATTTTCATCCATATTGCCGGGACTAGACATTACATTAAAGGCGCAAGCAGTTTTAAATGACTTTTATTCCTTTAGAAATGTCATTTTGTGCAAGGACAGTTATAAACACGGGAAACACACGCCACTTTACAGGCATACTATAGACAACCCCCAGGCACGATATTTAAAATCACTGCTCCTGAAAAAACATCAGTTTTAAAACAGTTTTTGCATTGATACATGTACCCTGGGACAGGACCTGGGTCCCCAAACCCTTTTAGGACAATAACTTGCATATTAGCCTTTAAAATTCGCACTTTTGGTTTCTCCTGTTCGAGTCCCATAGACTTTAAAGAAGTTCGAAAGTTTGCGCGAACTATCGGTTCGTTCGCATGTTCTGGATGCGAACCGAATCGGGGGGTGTTCGGCTCATCCCTACTGATTATTATTAGAAAGATCTCAAAGCTGCATGAGGAGGAATATTTCTAATACTGAATTACAGCAGAGTACAGTGTGTATAATATATAATTACGGGATGTGTATACAATTCAGTAATTAATACATAAAGCATGTAAGGACAATATGTTTATCTGCTGCTGTGGCTGGAGGGGAGAGCACATGCATGCTTTAAGCCCCGTACACACGATCGGTTTGACTGATGAAAACCGTCCGATGGACGGTTTTCATCAGACCAACCGATCGTGTATGGTACCCATCGGTCTTTTTTCCATCGGTTGTAAAAAATAGAACTTGTTTTAAAATTTTCCGATGGATAAAAAACCGATGGGAATTTCCGATCGTCTATGGGCAAGTCCATCGGTTAAAAAACCCACGCATGCTCAGAATCAAGTCGACGCATGCTCAGAAGCATTAAACTTCATTTTTTCTCGGCTCATCGGAGTGTTTTACGTCACCGCGTTTGGAACGGTCGGTTTTTAGACTGATGGTGTATGGCCAAGACTGATGAAAAACAGTTTCATCGGATTTCCGATGGACAAATCCATCGGACGAAAATCCATAGGTTATCCGATCGTGTGTACGGGGCTTTACAGTTATAAGAATTTCTCCTCACTGTCTGTGTTGTGCTCAGTATTGTGGCTGCAGAATGAGGGGCATGATTTATGTTGAAGTGGGCTTGTTCACATTTACATGTACAGGCCTAGTGTGCCCTCCCACATTCATTGCAATTTGCAAAGCATGAGGGGAAATGCAGTTTAATGGCAGTGTAAAGAGAGGAGAGAGGATATGATGCAATCACTGTTCTAATGCCGCGTACACACGATCGGATTTTCCGTCGGAAAAACCTTGGATGGTTTTTCCGACAGAATTCCACTCAAGCTTGGCTTGCATACACACGGTCGCACAAAAGTTCTCTGAACTTTCGACCGTCAAGAACGCGGTGACGTACAACACTACGACGAGCCGAGAAAATGAAGTTCAATGCTTCCGAGCATGCGTTGAATTGTTTTCGAGCATGCGTCGGAATTTTGCACGTCGGAATTGCTACAGACGATCGGAATTTCCGGTAGAAATTTTTTCCGTCGGAAAATTTGAGAACCAGCTCTCAATCTTTTGTTGGCAGAAATTCCGACAGCAAAAGTCCGATGGAGCATACACACGGTCGGAATTTCTGTCCAAAAGCTCACATCTGACTTTCCTTGTCGGAATTTCTGATCATGTGTACGCGGCATAACACTTCCTCCTTGGCAGAATACAGACTGCATTTTTTGAACTACAGAGCTGACTTCCTGAAAATTCTATTTGACATTTCTCTTAATTGGTAAGGAATTTTATAAATGTAATAACTGTTTAGTGTTTTGTGGGGGGGGGGGTGTACTAATAGGGGATTTTTTGTGATCCCGGAGTTCTGCTTTAACCCTCTTGGGCATGGAGTTCACCAGAACTGCACAGGTTGCCACTGGAGTCCTCTTCCCCTTCTCCATGACGATATCACAGAGCTGGTGGATGTTAGAGACCTTGCGCTCCTCAACCTTCCGTTTGAGGATGCCCCACAGATGCTCAATAGGGTTTAGGTCTGGAGACATGCTTGGCCAGTCCATTACTTTTACCCTCAGCTTCTTTAGCAAGGCAGTGGTCGTCTTGGAGGTGTGTTTGAGGTCGTTATGTTGGAATACTGCCCTGCGGCCTAGTCTCCGAAGGGAGGGGGATCATGCTCTGCTTCAGTATGTTACAGTACATGTTGGCATTCATGGTTCCCTCAATGAACTGTAGCTCCCGAGTGTCAGCAGCACTCATGCAGCCCATGACACTCCTACCACCATGCTTGACTGTAGGCTAAACATCAGTAGTGTATTTAGGTTTTGTGCTGCCCTAGGCCTGACTAAACTCGTGCACCCCCAATTTAAATATGACACACCCCTTCCTGTCAAGGCCACACCCCTTTCTGATTAAGACCCACCCTGAAATTTTCGAGTGGGGACACTAGTTCTTAGGGCCTTTGGGGGGGGGGGGCAATGGAGTCCCTTAATTTGCATAGATTTCCTCTTACTTCCTGTTTGGCTATGGGACAGGAAGATAAGGGAAGTCTCAGCAATGAGTCAGGGATGGTAAAAAATTAACTGACAGGGGCTATAACCCTCCCTCACTCTATCCAAAATGGAAAAAAAAAAAGTGTTGCCTATAGTTCTACTTTAAGCACAAATTTCTGATCATTTTATGAAGAGGACTAAGAAGATATAATCATGCCAATGGTGCAGCAGAAAACATATAGCACAGTGAGGAAGGTTTGTGGTCCAGGCCGATAGGGCAGTCAAAATTAGATGCACCTTGCATTACACTAACAGTGTAGCACAAGCCGGCGGCGACTCTTTCCGTGCTGCCCCCCTGCAAAGTGCTGCCCTAGGCCTGGGCCTTGTTGGCCTAGGCCAGGATACAGCGTTGCTAAACACACTTGTCTTTGTACCCCTCACCTGGCTGCCGCCACACACGCTTCAAACCATCTGAACCAAAAAACGTTATCTTGGTCTTATCAGACCACAGGACATGGTTCCAGTAATCAATGTCCTTAGTCTGGTTGTCTTCAGAAAACTGTTTGTTGGCTTTCTAGTGCATCATCTTTAGAAGAGGCTTCCTTCTGGGATGACAGCCATGCCGACCAATTTGATGCAGTGTGCGGTGTATGGTCTGAGCACTGACAGGCTGACCCCCCACCCCTTCAACCTCTGCAGCAACGCTGGCAGCACTCATATGTCTATTTCCCAAAGACAACCTCTGCATATGACGCTGAGCATGTGCACTCAACTTCTTTGGTCGACCATGTCCTGTTAAACCGCTGTATGGTCTTGGCCACTGTGCTGCAGCTCAGTTTCAGGGTCTTGGCAATCTTCTTATAGCCTAGGCCATTTTTATGTTGAGCAACAATTCCCCAGAGAGTTCCTTGCCATGAGGTGCCATGTTGAACTTCCAGTGACCAGTATGAAAGTGTGAGAGTGATAACACCAAATTTAACACACCTGCTCCCCATTCACACCTAAAACCTTGTAACACTAACGAGTCACATGACATCGAGGAGGGAAAATGGCTAATTGGGCTTAATTTAGACATTTTCACTTAGGGGTGTACTTACCTTTGTTGCCAGCGGTTTATACATTAATGGCTGTGTGTTAAATTGTTTTGAGGGGACAGAAAATTTCCACTGTTATACAAGATGTACACTCACTACTTTACATTGTAGCAAAGTGTAATTTCTTCAGTGTTGTCACATGAAAAAATATAATAAAATATTTGCAAAAATCTGAGGGAATCTTCATTGACTGCAGGGGAGCAAGTTAGAAATGGAGATTGCTATAGGAGTAGTGTAGGAGGGTGTAGCCCCCTGTAAGTTAGTACTGTTTTAAGTGCAATTGTGAGGCGTGATCTAGATGCAGTGTCCATGAGTAGAAGGATATAGGGCACTGTGTGTGCACATGCACTTTCCCCTTAAATTGAAACCTGGAAACACAGGTGGACCCCTAGACAGGAAGGAAGTTGGAAATCACTTTTATCATTTTTATGAATACTCCAACACTCCTACTGTAACACCTAACTAAGAAACAACATTTGCTCCAGACCCAATAGACATTTACAATAATGTAATAATAACTTTACCATCATTTAAAAAAAAAAGACTGTATATAAAATTGACTGTTCATTAATGTGTGAAAGAGTTCAAAAAAGTTTAGTATTTGTTTTAAAACAACAACCTCTGTGATGTGTTTGGTGAGGACCATTAGCATTAGTAAGTGCCGGTTCACACTACCGCGACTTGGGGGGCGACTTGTCAGACCGCAAGTCGCCCCAAGTCACTTGACATCAGAAATCACAGCTATGTGAATGAGAGCCGTCTTAATGAACGCGTATGAAGTCGGAGCGACTTCAGAAAAGGTTCCTGTACTACTTCAAGGCGACTTGTAGGCGACTTGTACCCATTGATTTCAATGGAAGTCGCCTCCAAGTCGGATCCCCTGTCCTAACTGAAGCAACTTTCCAGGAAGTAAAAATAGTCTTCTAAGGCAAACCCCTCCCTCCCACAGAGCTGATTATTATGTGATTGGCCACTGGCAAAGTCGCCTGTCCTGGAGGCGACTTGAAGTCGCGTTATAAGTTGCTCCAAGTAGCGCTGAAGTCGCGCTCAAGTCGTCTCAAAGTTGCCTTGTAAAGTCGCACTGGAAGTCGTGTTGCCCCAGTGTGAACCGGCACTAAGCTAAGCTCAACTTGATGAGAATTTACATGCAGCTGCAAGGTTTAAGTGCTGAACAAGTCATTAATTCAACAGCTAACATTGCACCTAGTACCTGGGGAGTGTGGACGTTATAATAAATTTGAGTTGGGAAATTAGTGGAGGAGGGTCTGTCTGCTTGACTGGCTGCTGGACCAGAACACCATCACAGGGGAATATGATCAACTGGTTCCTCATACTTAGATCTGTGGGTATCTTCATTGGCTGCATGGGCCTGGCAACTTGGGAACCCACGTCTCATGGGCTTCAGGTGTTCAGTGGCACCCCCTGTAGTCTAGGCCTGTAACCCCTGTGATAGAGAGGCCTCACATAATTATATATGGAAATGATTCACGTCAAGGCTCGAGGGCCAAACGAGTGCGGAACCTGAAATGGTAATAAGTGGGAGTGATGGTTACTGGGGTTTTGGACCTGTCATCACTGTTAATTTAACTGTAGGCCTCGGCATGGGGACTGGCTTAACAAATCGCCACTAGGAGACACTACAGGGGTATTCATAGTCACTTTCCATGGTAGTACTAGTAGGCACAGTGCCTAAGACTTACAAATGAAACGACAATCTTATAAACAGTAAAAGTAGAGAAAAATGTCTTCTACACAAAAATCACTATTTTTTTTACACAGTAGTACAGCATAAATATGAGGGAACATTACTACCTTAACCACTTCAGCCCCGGACCATTTGGCTGGTCAAAGACCAGGCCACTTTTTGCGATTCGGCACTGCGTCGCTTTAACTGACAATTGCACGGTCGTGCGACGTGGCTCCCAAACAAAATTGATGTCCTTTTTTTCCCACAAATAGAGCTTTCTTTTGGTGGTATTTGATCACCTCTGCGGTTTTTATTTTTTGCGCTATAAACAAAAATAGAGCGCCAATTTTTTTAAAAAGTGCAATATTTTTTACTTTTTGCTATAAAAAACTTCTCCAAAAAATATATAAAAAAACATATTTTTCCTCTGTTTAGACCGATACGTATTCTTCTACATATTTTTGGTTAAAAAATTGCAATAAGCGTTTATTGATTGGTTTGCGCAAAAGTTGTAGTGTCTACAAAATAGGGGGTAGTTTTATGGCATTTTTTATTAATAATTTTTTTTTACTAGTAATGGCGGTGATCAGCGATTTTTATTGTGACTACGACATTATGGCGGACACATCGAGCAATTTTGACACCATTTTGGGACCATTGTCATTTTTACAGCGATCAGTGCTATAAAAATGCACTGATTACTGTAAAAATTACACTGAAGTGTTTAACCACTAGGTGGCGCTAAAGGGGTTAAGTCAGTCCTAGGAAATGATTCTTACTGTTAGGGGGAGGAGCTACCAGTGACAAGTCACCGATCACCGTTCCCGATCACGGACACGGTAAGATCAGTGACATGTCACTAGGCAGAACAGGGGAATGTCTTGTTTACAAAGGCATCCCCCTGTTCTGCCTTTGCAGACCGCAATCTCGGGCCGCCCGGAAACATCAAGTTCCCGGGACCCAGCGAGCACACGCACGAGGCACGTGGCGGGCGCGCGCCCGCTGGGTGGCAAATTGAAAGGGACGTACAGGTATGCCCATTTGCCTGCCCGTGCCATTGTGTCGCCGTATATGTGTGTGCGGCGGTCGGCAAGTGGTTAATACCTAAACCTACCTCAGACATATGCTGATGCTGCATACAGAAGACAAGCCAACTCCTCATCTGGCTGCCAAATACCAGTTTGATTGTGCACATTATGCTTTCGGGTCTTTGGTAAAGCAGTAGTAAAGTTTGGTTAAAGAAAAAAAAAAAGGTCGGGTATGCACCACATGCGAGCACATGATGACAGACTTACCTGTAAAAATGGATCCTCCAGCGATTCGCTGTCATCCTTGCCAGGGCTTGCATCTTTACCCAGTCTTCCTTCCAAGTTTGCAGGCTCTGGCCCTTTGAATGGCCAAGCCAAGATGACATCTCTCCCATGCATGAGCACAGGGGTCACAATTGTGGCACAGCTCTCTCAATGGATAGCACACTCAGTATGCCATCCATTTAGAGCACAGTGTGCATGTGCCAGTGACATCACCGGTTGCTGTAAATGTGAATATCTTCTAAACGTTGCACGTTTAGAAGATATTCCCTGTACCTATGGGTAAGCCTTATTATAGGGGCTTACCTGTAGGTAAATGTAAAAAAGCAGACTTTACTACTGCTTTAAAACAGAACTTGTCCCCAAATGACTCCTCGATGACATAACGATGGTTGTGTATTTATATCACCTGTCTCTGAGAGTATGGCCCCTCTCAAGCAAAAAATGTTAAAGTGTGTAGTATCAGTTAGGTTCCAGGTTGTTGGCTATGCCACGGCCCTACATACATCAATATCTGGCTATGGAAGCTGCTAGAAAGTTATGACGAGACCAAGGTATCAAAACGGATATTGATTTGTAGGATATTTAGAATTATATATTTTATTTAAACATAATTGTCAGCTAGCAAAGGGACTGGCAATGAAAAGCATGGCTTGAGTGAGAGGAAAGGTTTATTATAATAGCACCAGTCTAGTTACTAGAAGACCACACAGAAGAGTGTGAAGTAAAAATTATCTTTTTATGTCAAGTTTTTCCCCCTTTTGTATAGGTGATCACATACCCTCTGCTCTTAGCTGCATAAGGAGCTCAGAGAGCTAGGGGAGGAGAAACAGCAGCACACTGAACTTCTCAGTGAATGGCTATGCAGATGGGGCAAGTCAGGGCAAGTCTGATCACTGGAGGAGAACAGGCTGAATTTTCAGCACAGCTAGAGGACTGACCAGGCTGTGCTCTCATGTCTAGTGTTTTCAGTTTTTGATAGGAAAGCAGAGGTACTGGCAGGAACACCAGGGATTTCACACAAAGGAAACAATACAAGGAGAACATAGTACATAGTACAGCAGGCACATATCAGGAATAAAAAATTGTGGGTTTACATATTCTTCAAAGCAGCACAAAATCTGATGCTGAGATCAGTACACATGGTATGTGTTTACAAGCTAAAATAATGTAAATATATGCCATGCTATTTCATCAAGAAAGGTTTTACATATCTTCAATATGAATTCAGATATGACCTTTCTGGATGTTGGTGTAGAGCTAACCAAGTCCTAGATTACATATTAAGCAAAATAAAGATATGCTTAGGGTACCATTGGAAGGAGGGCAAAGTTGTGAAATTGTTCTGCTTCTCCAAACTAAGTACTGCGATTTTGATCTCTATAACTGATCCAATTGTGGCAAGATAGCTGTAACTTACGGTCTCAGTAAAATTAACAGACAATGACTTGATCCAAATGACAGCTGGCAGAGCATAGAAAGCTTTTTAATCCAAAAACTTGTGCAGATCATAACAGATGAACAGTACATGTAATGAATCAAGGCTAAAGCATGATGAAGAGGACGGGTGGAACTAACTAAATAGATATAGAGCATCCCCTAGCATAGAGTGAGTTCGGATGACCCGAACACCCCCCGATTTGTTACGCAGCAGAACATGCGAACAGGCAAAAAATTTGTTCGAACACGGGAACACCGTTAAAGTCTATGGGACACGAACGTGAAAAATCAAAAGTGATAATTTTAAAGGTTAATATGCAAGTTATTGTCATAAAAAGTGTTTGGGGACCTGGGTCCTGTATCAATGCAAAAAAAGTTTTTTCGAGAGCAGTGATTTTAATAATGCTTAAAGTGAAACAATAAAAGTGAAATATTCCTTAAAATTTCGTACCTGGGGGGTGTCTATAGGATGCCTGTAACGTGGCAATTTTTTCCCGTGTTTAGAACAGTCCCTGCTCAAAATGACACTTGTAAAGAAAAAAAAGTCATTTAAAACCACTCGCGGCTATAATGAATTGTCGGGTCCCGGCAATACAGATAAAAGTCATTGAAAAAAACAGCATGGGTTCTCCCCCCAGTCCATTACCAGGCCCTTTGGGTCTGGTATGAATATTAAGGGGAACCCCGAACCAAAATTTAACAAAAAAAATCCCTTCAGGTGTGGTATGTATTTTAAGGGGAACCCGCGCCAAAAAAAAAAAATGGGGTGGGGTTCCCTCCCAAAATCCATACCAGACCCTTATCCGAGCACGCAACCTGGCAGGCTGCAGGAAAAGAGGTGGGGACGAGAGAGTGCCCCCCCTCCTGAACCATACCAGTCCACATGCCCTCAACATGGGGAGGATGCTTTGGGGTCTGGACCCCAAAGCACCATGTCCCCATGTTGATGGGGACAAGGGACTCATCCCCACAACCCTTGCCTGGTGGTTGTGGGGGTCTGCGGGCGGGGGGCTTATCAGAATCTGAAAGATTCTGATAAGAGGACACCCAGATCCAGGCCCCCCAATGTGAATTGGTAACGGGTACATTGTACCCCTACCATTTCACAACAAAAGTGTCAAAAATGGTAAAAAAACACAGGAGACAGCTTGGGACAAGTCCTTTATTAAAAAAGAAAAAAAAATCCAGCGATGTACATCCATTCTCGAGAGGAGGATACAGAGAAAAAATCCGTACAATGTACCCCGTTACCAATTCACATAGGGGGGGCTGGGATCTGGGGGTCCCCTTTGTTAAAGGGGCTACAGATTCCGATAAGCCACCTGCCCGCAGACCCCCACAACAACCGAGCAAGGGTTGTGGGGATGAGGCCCTTGTCCCCATCAACAGACCCCAAAGCATCCTCCCCATGTTGAGGGCATGTTGAGGGCATGTGGCCTGGTGTGGTTCAGGGGGGGCTCTCTCGTCCCTCCCTCTTTTCCTGCGGCCTGCCAGGTTGCGTGCTTGTATAAGGGTCTGGTATGGATTTTTGGGGGGAACCCCACGCCATTTTTTATTTTTTTGGGCACAGGGTTCCCCTTAAAATCCATACCAGACCTGAAGGGTCTGGTATGGATTTTGAGGGGGACCCCTACGCCATTTTTTTTATTTGGAGCAGGGTTCCCCTTAATATCCATTCCAGACCAGAAGGGCTGGTATGGAATTTGGGGGTACCCCCCACACAATTTTTTTTTTATTTTGATTTGGTGTCCCCTTTATACTATAGACACCCCCCAGGTATGAAATTTAAAGCAATATTTCACTTTTATTGTTTCACTTTAAGCATTATTAACCTCTTCACATCACGCCCTTAGTCATATGACTTCCACAAGAGGGATCTCCCATCCTGGGTGGACGTCATATGACGTCCTGGGCTTCCCGGCCGTCTAGGGGGTGCGCGCGCGGCATCACTCGGGACCCGGTGCGCGTGCCCGGCGGCCGAGATATCCGCCGGGCACCCGCAATTGCCCGCAATCACAGCAGGACCATGGATCTGTGTGTGTAAACACACAGATCCATGTCCTGTCAGAGGTGAGGAGACCAATGTGTGTTCCCAGTACAGAGGAACACACATTGGTCTCCTCCCCTTGTGAGTCCCCTCCCCCTACAGTTAGAATCACTCACTAGGGAACATTTAACCCCTTCAGCGCCCCCTACTGTTAACCTCTTCCCTGCCAGTCACATTTACACAGTAATCAGTGCAGTTTTATAGAACTAATCGCTGTATAAATGTGAATGGTCCCAAAAATGTGTCAAAAGTGTCCGATACAGTATGTCCGTCGCAATGTCACGGTCACAATAAAAATCGCAGATCGCCGCCATTACTAGTAAAAAAAAAAAAATGCAATTAATCTATCCCCTATATCAGGGATATGCAATTAGCGGACCTCCAGCTGTTGCAAAACTACAAATCCCATCATGCCTCTCCCTCTGGGTGTCATTCTTGTGGCTGTCAGAGTCTTGCTAAGCCTCATGGGACTTGTAGTTCTGCAACAGCTGGAGGTCCGCTAATTGCATATCCCTGCCCTATATTGTAGACGCTATAACTTTTGCGCAAACCAATTAATATACAATTATTGCGATTTTTTTTTTACCAAAAATATGTAGAAGAATATATATCGGCCTAAACTGTGGAAAATTTTAGTTTTTTTATAGATTTTTTGGGGATATTTATTATAGCAAAAAATAAAAAACATTTTTCAAAATTGACGCTATATTTTTGTTTATAGCGCAAATAATAAAAAACGCAGAGGTGATCAAATACCATCAAAAGAAAGCTCTATTTGTGGGAAAAAAAGGACGTCAATTTTGATTAGGAGCCACGTTGCATGACCGCACAATTGTCAGTTAAAGCGACGCAGTGCCGAATCGAAAAAGTGCTTTGGTAAGGAAGGGGGTAAATTCTTCCGGGGCTGAAGTGGTTAAAATCACTGCACCTGAAGAAACTTCAGTTTTTGCAACCTTTTTTTTGCATTGATACATGTCCCCTGGGGCAGGACCCGGGTCCCCAAACACTTTTTTTGATAATAACTCGCATAGTAACCTTTAAAATTAGCACTTTTGATTTCTCCCATAGACTTTTAAAGGGTGTTCCGTGGCTTTCGAATTTCCCGTGAACACCCCAAATTGTTCGCTATTCGGCGAACAGGCGAACATCCGACTCGAACATCGGCTCATCCCTAATGCCGTGTACACACGATCGTTTTTAATGTCATTTTCAAAAACAACGTTTTTCTCGATGTGATTTTTCTTGTTTCCTCTCAAGCCTGTCTTGCATACACACGTTCATTAAAAAAAACGCTCAAGTAAAGCGCAGTGACGTAGAACACGTTCAACGGCACTATAAAGGGGAAGTTCCGTTCGAATGGCGCCACCCTTCATGTTAGGAAAGTTTGTTGAGCGACGATTCGCGCTTTTCAGCCTCATGCTTTTCAGTCCGTTACAGCGCGACGAATGTGCTATCTCCATTACGAACGCTAGTTTTACCAGAACAAGCGCTCCCGTCTCATACTTGATTCTGAGCATGCGCGTTTTTTTTCCCCTTGTAAAAGCATACACACTACCGCTTTTCACGTCGTTAAAAAAAAACAACGTGAAAAACGACGTGAAAAAATGGAGCAGGTTCTCATTTTTTTTAGCCCATTTTTCACGTCGTTAAAAATGCTCTGGAGCCTACACACGATAGTTTTTAATGCCCAATTTAAAAAATGGCATTTTTAATGTTGTGAAAAGCGGTCGTGTGTATGCGGCATAAGAGTGAGGTAGGGACAAAATTATTTAAAGTTAAATAAACAACAATGCATGTGTAACCTGATAGTAATCATATTCCTAACTCTTCCACTGTCACATTTAACTTTAGGCATTTTTTTTAATAGTCTTTATCTGCTGTGTTCAACATTAATCTGCAATAAAAAAGTTTCTTTGGCTTGAGTTACAAAAGGTAAGACTATAGAAGGGACATTGAGAAGAGACAGGTATACTAATGGAAGCATCTTGTCCCACTGACCCTCAGCTGTTGGTCCTGTGACTCAGTGATGGAAGCCTAAAGATGTGGACTTAGTACACATAGGAAAGTGGTCCCAACTCTATGGTTCACCCAGGGAGGAAAAGAAAGATGGCTTAACTAAAAGATATGTATTTGTGCTCTGCGCTGAAATGACTGCTACAGGATGTGTATTTATGCTAGTGGTGCTGAAAATGCATCTGTGTGTGGACGTTTCTATATTCTGAAAATTAATGCATTTGGCCAGGATGTTGTGAGTGGGCCTTTGGCTGGGAAATATGTGTCTAAGATGGTGGCTACAAGGGCAGGTAGGTGGGTTCTCTATCCAAGAAGAAGCAGGATGGGAATGGTATATTCTGGTGCCAACACTTGTCAATCACAAGTCCCCTTACACCCCAATGCGCTATTGTAGTCTGAAAGCGGGGACTCCTCCCCCTGTCAGAATTCACTGATCAGCGCTGCAGCCATTGGCTGCTAGCCGCTGATCAAAAGAGGGTTTTCTAGCAGGACCATTTAAAAGAAGCCAGTCTAATGATCGACTTCTGTTGAACAGAGAGGGCTACACAGAAATCCAGGGGGGGCTGGTGCTCAAAATTTTGGGGGGCGGTAGGAGACGGACGGGAAGGTGGCGATACCCCCCCCTGTGGGAGACGTACAGGAAGGAGGCGATCAGAGGCCTCCTTACCTTGGGAGGCAGATGACAAGCAACCGGGGTAGGGTTGCTGCTGCTTGCTCCAGCTACTCCTCGCTCCGGGGCCATTGCTTCTGCTCCCGACCAAACAGGAAGTGATTCCTGGGACCAGATTGGCCGGGAGTCTTAAGACTCCCTGGCCAGTCGGGACTCAGGACCTGCTTCCTGATTGGCCGGGAGGAGAATCAGGAAGACAATTGCGAATATTAGTTTGCTATTGTCACACAGCTGGGTGGGCTCAGGGCGCAGTGCTCTGCTCCCCAAGCCCACAATTTTTTGAAGCCAATTAGAGCCTCGGGCTCTAATCGTGTTTAAAAATAAAAAAAACATTGAAATCCATGCGTCCGGCACCTTGCATGTGGATTAGGGGCTGGGCGCATGGGTTAGGTAGGGCGGCACCCCTGCGCCCCATATGGATGGGCCGCCACTGCACAAATCCCGTTCCTGCTGAATCAGCTGAATTTTGATCTGTTGGTATCCAGCTATTCTCTGTTTGCCCCATAGTCCCCACAATCTTTTCTGTTTATTCTAATAGTCAAGTGCAATGTCTTGTACTTCCTGTGATGGAGTGATAGACAACTGTGTTGCTATGGCAATTTCTATGGTGACTTTATAATAATAATATAGCGTTTAGGTAGTAACAGGATGTGTAAAGAGCCCCTTCCCTCCCCCTCCATTGACTGGAAGTTCTTTGCTGGAAATGGGTGGGAGGGGCCCCTCCCCCTCCATTGATCAGGAAACAGGAAAGGGGGGGGTTTGAAAAGGTTTTGGTGGAGAGACATGTTTTGAACAACAGTTGGTCTTTGGAAGGAGAAAGGAAGTAGACATCCCTGCCTGAAGCTGGATAACTTTGGAGACGCTTTTGGGAGTTGGACTGAGCAAGGAACTATGGACATTACATCTTGACCTCTAAGTTGAGTATATATTTAGTTTACTTAATGTATACGGTACATGTTGTACATGCTTATATATATTTGTAGGCATATATTTTGTAAGCTATAAGTTGCGTTGTATTGTGCATCCTACAGTTGTATGTGCAGATTTTTTCCTTGTTTAGTAAAGCATTGATACACTACAGAAGTTTAAGCTTCCTTGATTTTACCTTAATAGATAGACGTAAAGCAAAACAATGGGGGCTCGTAGCCAGAATTTGTGCTAAAATTTCAACAGAAGCTGACCTGTTTTCTGTGGTGTGTTTTGTTGCTTGTACTGGGGGAAAAATGCTGCGTACACTGTTTAGGAAGAGTAAAGCTGCAAAGGTTTCTGGTGTCCAGGAGGACTTGAAGGCGTGCACCCTTCCTATCTGGGCCAGAAATAGTCAGTGGATGTCTGTTGCAAAGGATCTGGCTGGATATGCTTCTCCTTTGAACAGATCTTGGGGGGATGGAGTCTCTGATCTTTCCTCAGATTTTAGTCTCAAAAGTTTTGGGTTCAGTAAGGGAGAGATGCGGGCAGTTGCTGTGTTTGGTTTGCATTTCCTGCATGCTCTACATATTGAATCTGAAAAGAGGGAAAAGGCAGAATTAGAAAGAGATTTAATGAAAGAGCAGCTTGCAGTAGCATCCAAGTGTTTGGAAGAAACTGCAAGCAAGGCAAAAGATTTAGAAAGGAGGGTAATTAAAGTTAAACTTGCAGTGGCTTCCAAGAGTGTTCAAACCGCTGTAGGCCGAGCTGAAGATTTGAATGAGCGGTGTGCAGCCCCCATGAATAAATCTAATGATGCTCTAACAAAGGACAAAGGCCCAAAGCCTGTAAGCAGAAGTAGGACATGTGCCACTGTTACTTCCCATAAGAGGGAAGCTGAGGATTTGATCAGCTCAAATTACAGAGTTGATTCAGATACAAGGAAGGCAAGGCCTATGATCTCCAGGAGACACATGTGGATTGATTTACTTAAGGTGGGGGTCCCTAGAGAGGAAATAGATGGGATTCCTACACCAGCATTGCTTAAGAAGTGGAAGCAAAGGGTTGGGAATGGTAGATTCAGTCACATTAAGTGTTTCTGTTGCCACAAAATGGGGCATTTTGCAAAAATGTGCCATACTGTGAAGCAGCAGGCCTCTGTTCTTCCAAGGACGGCACAGAGAGACATGCAAGTTTATTCGTTACGTTGGAAGTCAATGCCTTTCCGTGAAAGCGTTTCAAGGCAACAGTGGGCACCCTACAATAGTTTTGCAGTTACAAATGGGCAGATAGAGAAATGTGAGCAGTGAGCTATGTTTTTGGCACAGTTGGAAATTAACATATAATCTGCTTTTGTCTCTTACTCTTTTCAGATATTGAGCATCGAGAGGTGGAGCAGACAGAGCAGACGACCATGCTGGGTGGGAGGAGGAAGACCAGAAGAGAGCCGGATGAAGATGCGGATGATGTCCTAAAGGTGGCTGAATTGGAGTGGACTTTTCATCTGAGCATTTCCTTATGACTAGGGTTGAGCGAACCCGAACTGTAAAGTTCGGGTCCGTACCGAACTTTAGCTTTTTCCCGAACCCGAACCCGGACTTTGCGCGAAAGTCCGGGTTCGGGTTCGGGTTCGGCAATCAAATGGCGAGTTAGAAATGCTTCAGGGGCCAGCCAATCACCTTTTGATTAGCTGGTGTGCCCTTAGAAGCCATCATAGCCATGCCTACTAATGGCATGGCTGTGATTGGTCAGTGCAACATGTGACCCAGCTTCTGTATAAGCTAGAGGCACACAGCACACACATCACTCTGATTCAGAATAGATAGGGAGAGGATCTTGTCTGCTGCTGCTGCTTTTAGGGAGAGATTGAAAAATACATGAGTTAGTCCTGATTCTGGAATCTGAGGGAAAAGATAGAGAGACAGTGTAGTGTAGGGCCAGGTTCCTGTTGATGCTTTCAGGGAGAGAGATATATTATATAGGAATAGGAGTCCAGATTCAGAGATATAACTCAGCGATCTGCATAGGTTTAGCTGTTTGTGTTGCAGTGCAGTTTTTTTTTCACTGCCATGAGCCCAGTGTCAGAGAAAATCTACCTTTTATCTGCAAGCTCAGTGCACCAGCACTGCATATATTACGTTGAGAGATACACCGTTTCCATACTGTGGGTGTATTCTGCTCTTGGAAAAAGATCCATTTAGGGCAAAAAAAAAAGGCACTTTATTGTGCTCTTTTCCAAAAGACCCATTAAGGGCAAAAAAAATAAAAAATTTGCATTTTATTTTGCTCGTGCAAAAAAAGACCCGTTTAGGGCAAAAAAATAAAAAAATTTGCACTTTAATGTACGCTTGCAAAAAGAGCCATTTAGGGCCACAAAAAATATTTTGCAGTGTGTTATACATATGTGGAGGTGTGTGAAATAAACAATTTCTATATAGTTTTCTCCTACTGTGCTATACTAAAAAAACGAATTTTTTTTTTTAATAGCATTTTCTGCAGTTCTGTAGCTGTGCGATTCAGCGGTTACGTACTGTGGGTGTGTTGTGGTCTTCCAAAAAACACCATTTAGGGCCACAAAAAATATTTTGCAGTGTGTTATACATATGTGGAGGTGTGTGAAATTAACAATTTCTATATAGTTTTCTTCTACTGTGCTATACTAAAAAAAACACATTTTTTTTTTAATAGCATTTTCTGCAGTTCTGTAGCTGTGCGATTCAGCGGTTACGTACTGTGGGTGTGTTCTGGTCTTCCAAAAAACGCCATTTAGGGCCACAAAAAATATTTTGCAGTGTGTTATACATATGTGGAGGCGTGTGAAATAAACCATTTCTATATATTTTTCTTTTCTACTGTGCTATACTAAAAAAACTAAATTTTTTTTGAATAGCATTTTCTGCAGTTCTGTAGCTGTGCGATTCAGCGGTTACGTACTGTGGGTGTGTTGTGGTCTTCCAAAAAACACCATTTAGGACAAGGAGATTCACAAAATCTCCGAAGATGAACGACGCCTGCGCCGTGAGTGCAGGTTCAAGCCCCACCATCCAAGTGGACATACGGTAGCACATAGTAACAGGGCCCCTCACGGGCTCGCTTCGATCGCCACGCTTCGGGCACGGCCTCACTTGGCTCGGCTTGAACCACGGATGGTGTGGCCTTCACCTGAACTCACCACGCAGGTGCCGTTCGTCTTGGGAGATTTTCGAAATCCCCTTGTCCTACATACTGAGCAGGCGCAGTACAGGGTGGACACTATTTGACGGGGGACAGAATTCGACACATCACCGGCCTTACCCAGCCATTGTTGTATTTTTGAACCAGTGTTGGCTACCTCGTCCTCCTTCACCGCTGCTTCCACCTACACAGCCACATCCACCGCCACCTCAACCTCCTACTCCATATGGACCTCGTCCTCCTAGGTCAAGATTATAATTTTTATTTTTTTGTAGCGCACAGATCCTTTCCCCCTTACCTGCCTTTATGTTGTTGGCTCCTCGCAGGAGGGAGAAAGGCACACCGTACTACCAGCCCGTACCCTCCTATATAAAGAGGTTGAGTGGTGTACTTGACGGGCCGTGTCCACAGCCGGAGTCAAAACTCCTCCAGAGGATGATTCTCACCTCTACTGTAGGTAGAGGCAAGTCCTTTAATTCCCAGTAAAGTCAATGTCCACACCAGCTGAAATTACAACTCTTATTCTCTCATGGCAAAATAAACTCTACTCGGATAGAAAAGGTTAGAGCAAAGAAACAGGACAGCTTAAGGTGTGGAGGAGGTCCAGGCACAAACGTAGCACATTCACTTCACTGCTTAGGTTTCTCAAACAGTTTTAGGTGCACGGTCTCTGCCACAGACCTTGAGGTTGGTCTCTGCCATAGACCGGGTGTACAAGGCCCCTGCCACGGACCTGGAGAACTTTGGTCTCTGCCACAGACCAGGGTGTATAAGGCCCCTGCCACGGGCCGGGTGAATAAGGTCTCTGATACAGTCAAGATGACCTTGAGCTTCTCCTTCTACGAACCTAGCCCATATCAAGGGGAAGACATCTCTCCAGGGAGTCAACAGACCCTTCCTTCACCGTGACTCCCGCATCGGTCCATCAGAATGATCCTCCCTTCCCTGGAACATAGTCCCCTACACAAGGCGGCACCCTAAGACTCCTCGACCCTTAGCGGACTCCAGACGAAGGCTCTGGACTCCAGGCTTTACTCCCGCACCTAGGCCTCCATACCCAGGGCAGCAGGAACTCCAGGATAGTACCTCACCCCGGGCTAAAGGTACCCGAGATGGAACAGGAACACATGCACCCAGGCCGAAGGCACCTGGGCGTAGACCCCACTGGACATCAGACCCCAGGCCAAAGGTCTGCCCCTTTTATATGCTCTCCCGGCATGCACAGCAGGTTCCCCGCCCCGCTGTACTACTGCCAAGAGGGGACACAAAAGGCACAGCACTGTATCGGCGGTTCAACCCTAGCCTACCATGGCAGCGCCACCTGTAGGCCGCAGGGAACTGCACACCAATCCTGTCCCCCAAGGACAAAATGGTCCATGAATCCTACAGAATTAGGGTGTTTGAGCCTATTTACCACTTAAACACTTCCCTTAAATTTAGCACCCCGCTACATTTTTATTTCAAAGTATTTTATTTTCCCACTAGCTTATCCATTAAATTGAATAATTTATTCCAGAAAGGGCGTATTCTGGGGCATTCCCACCATATGTGTGGCATCGTGCCGTTGAGTTTCTGAGGTTCTTAATGACTTCCCGTACCTCTTCTGCTGAAAAGGGGGCCTCCAGCATATTTTTTTATTTTTTTTATGTTATTTTAAGTTATTTCCCTATCCACATTTGTTTGCAGAGCACTTGCCATGCTCTTAACAACATTTTTCTGCCATTTGCAGCCCTCTAGCCCTTTCCATTACTTTTTTAGAGCCTTTTTAGTCCTTAGAAGTCCGGGTCCCCATTGACTTCAATGGGGTTCGGGTTCGGATTCGGGTTCGGGTTAAAGTTCGGTCCCGAACCCGAACTTTTTTCCGAAGTTCGGTCGAACCTGAACATCCAGGTGTCCGCTCAACTCTACTTATGACCAAGAGGACAACAGACTTTCATCTGGGACTTTCTTTACACAAACTGCCAAAGACATTAACCCTGCTCAAAAGTAATGTTGCAGCCTTCCAGGGACAAAGCAAAAGTCTGACCGCCCGGATGGGGGTCAAAAGGGAATTTTTTCCTCCCATTTAGGGGGGGGGGGGTTATTTCACCCTTTTCTGGACAAAAGGCTTTAAGAAGTTTTCTATATTATTCTATAAAGTCAAGAGGTGGTATGTGTTGCTTTGGCAATTTCTATGGTGACTTTATAATAATAATATAGAGTTTAGGTAGTAACAGGATGTGTAAAGAGCCCCTTCCCTCCCCCTCCATTAACTGGAAGTTCTTTGCTGGAAATGGGTGGGAGGGGCCCCTCCCCCTCCATTGATCAGGAAACAGGAAAGGGGGGGTTTGAAAAGGTTTTGGTGGAGAGACATGTTTTGAACAACAGTTGGTCTTTGGAAGGAGAAAGGAAGTAGACATCCCTGCCTGAAGCTGGATAACTTTGGAGACGCTTTTGGGAGTTGGACTGAGCAAGGAACTATGGACATTACATCTTGACCTCCAAGTTGAGTAATTATTTAGTTTACTTAATGTATACGGTACATGTTATACATGCTTATATGTGTAGCGCTACCCCCAGTTAAGAGAGCCGCTGGTTTGTTTTCTCGGGCCCTGTATACAGCACCGCCAACCCCCGGCAATCTGACTCGACCCACTCCGGCACAGTTAGTCTAGGGATAGCTTCCTATCACTCTCAGGTGTATGATACTTAACAGTTCCTAAATAGACAAACAACACTCTGAGGCAGGAATATGAATAAGTAATAGCTTTACTATAAAAGGGTGGCATAAAACATGGCATGCAACACTTACATGGGTCTGCAGAACCCTGTATCAACCAACGCTACAGAGACAGCACTATAATATGGCGCCGCGCAATATCCACCACGCGGAGCTATTATGGCGTGCGCGCCCTAAGACGCAGCAACACAAACTTTATAACTCTCCCCACCTATGTCAGGCCTGCACTTGAAGAAATGAACCAATTGTAATCCAAAAAGGTGGTAACTCGTAGCAGCAGTATGCAAACAGGGGGGGGGGGTAGGCACTTCAACTCTGTCCCAACTACCCGACCCCCAAAGAACACTGGTGAGTGAACAGTGGGCCTAGGCAGTCTATAGGCCTGATTATAACTCAGTCTATGGGTATGGGCAGGTGCCCGCTCACCGTTCCAGGCGCGATCCCAGCCTGGGTCTTCCACCGTGTGTGTCCGTCACACACAGCGTCTGCAACCGATCGGGTCCCTGATCCAACTGGAGTCCTACACTGACGATCCAGGATCCACCCAGGCTCCGCATGACGGTGAAAGGCTCTTCGGACTTCAAGTAAGGCCTTAGGCTTCAGGCCTTACCCCGCAGCAGATCCGCGCAGGATGACTTGTTGCTTGAAGCGCGTTGTCCCACGAGAGCGAGCTTCCCCCCGCCTCCCTCTTAAGTAACCTCCCCCATGAGTCTCTGCGGCGAAACCTCCTCCCTGAGGCCGAATGGGGCTCTGGGTACTGTAGTCCCGGGGCCTTAAAGGAGACCCCGCTACACACTCCCCCCACTTGAACTCTTTGGTCCCCAAAGATAACATAATCTCCAACTACAGATCTCACAACAACCATCAATCCTTCATATGATGTCGGCAGAGGAAATTCCCACCAAAAACGAGGCAGTGAACTCCTCTGCCCACAGGACACATTAACATTAGTATCCTGTCTAACTGTGCCAGAGAGTGAGCTGGGGCTGTCTCCCACCAAATAAACAGTGGGAGGGTCATGGTCTTCCATACTCCTTCTAGCACTGACTACAGTGTCTTCCGCACTTTCACCCATTTGTGGGTAGGTTAATCTCCTGGGAGGTTTTATTGCCCTCCGCTTCCTCTGTCCTCTTGGGCTTTCTGTTGGAGCAGACTCTTCTTCTGTTGCTAACTCAGGACTTCCCTCTTCCTCTGGAACATCCGGCTCCGGAGCAGGAAGGTACATGGCTTCTCTTGGATCTTCCTTTACAGATGGCCCACTGGCACTTTCCCAAGCATCCAACCAAGGACAGTAAGGGATAAACTCTGTTGCTTCTGCATTCAGTATGGAGTTCTGTAAGGATGATGGGCACCCGGTTGGTTGACTCCTTCACCGGGGCCCGCTGAAGTTTTCCGGCGGCTTGCGGTTGTTCATCTTCCTCTTTTTGGGACTGGAACACACTCTGGCCGCGTGACCAACTCCTCCACAGTTGAAACAGATCATATCCCCCCTATCTTCCAGGGATGCGGGTGCTGAAGTATTTGGAAACAACTCCTTCCTTGGGCTGTTCCTCTCAGGTACCATTGACTCCTTTTCCATCAGGGAGGTCAACATTCCCAGCACTTGGGACATCTGTGACTTTAAGGTATCCACCTCTGCGTCTCTTTCTAAGGTCGTGGCGGCCCTGACTATCACTGGAGGGGGCTGCACCAGCTCAACTGGTTGGCTCTTTTTCTTCTCCTCCAGCATAGCTTCTTCTTCTCTGACTACTCGGATCAAGTCAGGGTACTCCAGGCTCTTCCCGTCCTGTCTTGTACGTAGCGCCAGTGCGATGGGATCCAGGGGTTGAGATCCTCTCATGACCTGCTGGACCCAGGCCTCATCTACCTTCTTCGGGTCAATCCCCTTCTTTAGGATCATCTTGTGCAGTATTTTATCTAGGAGCATCATAAACTCTGATAGCTTCTCCCCTGCCTTCTGGTAGCACTGCTCTAGTTGGTAGGTAAGCTCAGTGATCTTTTCTGTTCCTCCAAACACATTCTGCAGAATGTCTAGATAGTCTTGCGCAACACAGTCTTTCTTGCTCATCTTAAGGTTGCGTATGGCCTCTAGGGCAGGCCCCTTTAAGCTCTCAGCAATTCTCTGCTTCTTTCTGTGGTCTGGGACTTCCCACTCCTCTAAGGCCTGAGTAGCGCCATCTAACCACTCCTCAAATCCTTCCTCTCCTGAAGGTACAGGCTTCCTTCCTGAAAACATTCTATGTTTCCGGTATCCTGACGTTTGGTAATCCGCAGGATCTTTCTTGCAGCGCGCTATGATTTCCCCTAGGACCGCGCATAATTCTGTGCTGAGAGCGCCCTGTGGCGACCCAGGATTCATCTCTGTCTTGACATCTTTTAAGTCGGGTGGAGCGCATATTAACTTAAAGATTTGTTTATCCGCCGTTTCTACGCTCGGCTTCTTGAAGTCTTCTGGGACTCCATCCTTCCACTTCACCAGTACATATGTCATGGGAGGTTCTGATCTGACATCCACTATGTATGCTTTTTGTTGCGGGGACAGTGACACCACTAACTGTTTCACTGCATCATCTTGCCAGGTCCCTGCAAGTTCTATGATCACTACTTCATGTGGATCTGTTTTTACTACTGCGCACCACTTTGCTATTTCTAGTGGGTCCATGCTGGTACCTTTTGGCTGCTATTTGCTGCAACAGAATCCCGGATGAGCCCCCACGTGTAGCACTACCCCCAGTTAAGAGAGCCGCTGGTTTGTTTTCTCGGGCCCTGTATACAGCACCGCCAACCCCCGGCAATCTGACTCGACCCACTCTGGCACAGTTAGTCTAGGGATAGCTTCCTATCACTCTCAGGTGTATGATACTTAACAGTTCCTAAATAGACAAACAACACTCTGAGGCAGGAATATGAATAAGTAATAGCTTTACTATAAAAGGGTGGCATAAAACATGGCATGCAACACTTACATGGGTCTGCAGAACCCTGTATCAACCAACGCTACAGAGGCAGCACTATAATATGGCGCCGCGCAATATCCACCACGCGGAGATATTATGGCGTGCGCGCCCTAAGACGCAGCAACACAAACTTTATAACTCTCCCCACCTATGTCAGGCCTGACAGTGTATGAAATAGTCCCCTTTTCCCTAAGGGAGTAAGATTTTCTTCACCGGCCAGCTTTCGTTGGTGCACTTGAAGAAATGAACCAATTGTAATCCAAAAAAGGTGGTAACTCGTAGCAGCAGTATGCAAACAGGGGGGGGGGTAGGCACTTCAACTCTGTCTCAACTACCCGACCCCCAAAGAACACTGGTTAGCGAACAGTGGGCCTAGGCAGTCTATAGGCCTGAATATAACTCAGTCTATGGGTATGGGCAGGTGCCCGCTCACCGTTCCAGGCGCGATCCCAGCCTGGGTCTTCCACCGCGTGTGTCCGTCGCACACAGCGTCTGCAACCGATCGGGTCCCCGATCCAACTGGAGTCCTACACTGACGATCCAGGATCCACCCAGGCTCCACAGGATGGTGAAAGGCTCTTCGGACTTCGAGTAAGGCCTTAGGCTTCAGGCCTTACCCCGCAGCAGATCCGCGCAGGATGACTTGTTGCTTGAAGCGCGTTGTCCCACGAGAGCGAGCTTCCCCCCGCCTCCCTCTTAAGTAACCTCCCCCATGAGTCTCTGCGGCGGAACCTCCGCCCTGAGGCCGAATGGGGCTCTGGGTACTGTAGTCCCGGGGCCTTAAAGGAGACCCCGCTACATATATATTTGTAGGCATATATTTTGTAAGCTATTAAGTTAAGTGTGTTGTATTGTGCATCCTACAGTTGTATGTGCAGATTTTTCCTTGTTTATTAAAGCATTGATACACTACAGAAGTTTAAGCTTCCTTGATTTTACCACAGAGTAACCTTAATAGATAGACGTAAAGCAAAACAACAACCTATTTTATCTGCATGCAGTCCATGACATTCAGGGCGCCATGATTGCTCTCCCCATCTGTTATGTCAAAATAATGACATAAGGACCATCAGGAGGAACCACAGCAACCAACAGGGGACACTTTCCAACTCACCTGGAAGATTGGATAGATTGCATTGCAGTGGTTCACTTAGCACCAACACCCCCCCCCCCCCCCTCAGAGGTAAATATTCAGCTTCTTTTACAGGGTTATTCTGTCTGGATCTGTCTATACAAGCCACAGGTTCACTTTTTAAAGAAAAGGTTGATAAACAATATAGTTGTGGGGTCTGACCTGGGGGATAGCCTGACAGGAAACTTAAGTATTAACCACTTAAGCCCCAGACCATTTGGTAGCTAAAGGACCAGATGTGATTTCAGAATTTTGCACTGCGCTGCTTTAACTGTAAATTGTGCGGACATGCAATGTTGTACCCAAACGAAATTTGCATCCTTTTCTTCCCACAAATAGAGCTTTCTTTTAATGGTATTTGATTGCCTCTGCGATTTTTATTTTTTGCGATATAAATGGAAAAAGACCGAAAATATTGAAAAAAAATTATATTTTCTACTTTTTGTTATAGGAAAAATCGAATAAACTCAATTTTAGTCATACATTTAGGCCAAAATGTATTCAGCCACATGTCTTTAGTAAAAAAAATGTCAATAAGCGTATATTTATTGGTTTGCGCAAAAGTTATAGCGTCTACAAACTAGGGTACATTTTCTGGAATTTACACAGCTTTTAATTTATGACTGCCTATCTCATTTCTTGAGGTGCTAAAATGGCAGGGCAGTACAAAGGGCGCAAATTTTTGATTTCACTCCTCACTACCTATCACAGTTTTGAAGGCCATAAAATGCTAAAATAGCACAAAACCCCCCCAAATGACCCCATTTTAGAAATTAGACACCCCAAGGAAATTGCTGAGAGGCCTGTTGAGCCCATTGAATATTTTTTTTTTTGTCCCAAGTGATTGAATAATGAAAAAAAAAAAAAAAATTACAAATAGTTGTCACTAAATGATATATTGCTCACACATGCCATGGTTATATGTGGAATTACACCCCAAAATACATTTTGCTGCTTCTCCTGAGTACGGGGATACCACATGTGTGGGACTTTTTAGGAGCCTAGCCGCGTACGGGACCCCGAAATCCAAGCACCGCCTTCAGGATTTCTAGGCACAAATTTTTGATTTCACTCCTCACTACCTATCACAGTTTCGAAGGCCATAAAATGCCAAAATAGCACAAAACCCCCCCAAATGACCCCATTTTGGAAAGTAGACACCCCAAGCTATTTGCTGAGAGGCATGGTGAGTATTTTACAGCTCTCATTTGTTTTTGAAAATGAAGAAAGAAAATATATATATTTTTTTTTTTTCAATTTTCAAAACTTTATGACAAAAAGCGAGATCTGCAAAATACTCACAATACCTCTCAGTAAATAGCTTGGGGTGTCTACTTTCCAAAATGGGGTCATTTGGGGGGGTTTTGTGCCATCTGGGCATTCCATGGCCTCCGAAACTGTGATAGGCAGTGAGAAGTGAAATCAAAAATTTACACCCTTAGAAAGCCTGAAGGCGGTGATTGGTTTTTGGGGTCCCGTACGCGGCTAGGCTCCCAAAAAGTCTCACACATGTGGTATCCCCGTACTCAGGAGAAGGAACAGAATGTATTTTGGGGTGTAATTCCACATATGCCCACGGCATGTTTGAGCAATATATCATTTAGTGACAACTTTGTGCAAAAATAAATAAATAAATTGTCTTTTTTCCGCAACTTGTGTCAACATATAAAATATTCCATGGACTCGACATGCCTCTCAGTATATAGCTTGGGGTGTCTACTTTCCAAAATGGGGTCATTTGGGGGGGTTTTGAACTGTTCTGGCTTTTTTTACACAACATTAGGAAGCTTACATCCACTCTTCTAACCACTTGAAGACAAAGCCCTTTTTGACACTTTTTGTTTACATGAAAACATTTTTTTTTTGCAAGAAAATTATGTTGAATCCCCAAACATTATATATATTTTTAAAGGAAAGGCCCTACAGAATAAAATGGTGGGTGTTGCATTTTTTGTTTCTACACAGTATTTGCGCAGCGATTTTTCAAACGCATTTTTTGGGGAAAAAAATACACTTTTTTTAATTTTAATGCACTAAAACACACTATATTGCCCAAATGTTTGATGAAATAAAAAAGATGATCTTAGGCCGAGCACATAGATACCAAACACGACATGCTTTAAAATTTCGCACAAACGTGCATTGGCGACAAACTACATACATTTTTAAAAGCCTTTAAAAGCCTTTACAGGTTACCCCGTTAGATTTACAGAGGAGGTCTACTGCTAAAATTACTGCCCTCGATCTGACCTTCGCGGTGATACCTCACATGCATGGTGCAATTGCTGTTTACATATGACGCCAGACCGACGCTTGCGTTCGCCATTGGGCAAGAGCAGGGAAGGACAGGGGTGCTTTTTTATTTTTATTTTTTATTATTAATTTTGCTTTTTTATTTTATTTTTAAATTGTTCCTTCCATATTTTTTTTTTTTTTATCATTTTTATTGTTATCTCAGGGAATGTAAATATCCCCTATGATAGCAATAGGTAGTGACAGGTACTCTTTTTTTGAAAAAACTGGGGTCTATTGGACCCTATATCTTTCCTCTGCCCTCAAAGCATCTGACCACACCAAGATCGGTGTGATAAAATGCTTTCCCAATTTCCCAATGGTGCTTTTTATATCCGGGGCGGGGACATTCCCTCCCACTGCTTGTAAAAGCAGTCCAGAGGCTAATTAGCCACTAGGATTGCTTTTACATGAAAGCCGGCCGCTGGCTGAAAAGGGAAAATTTTATACTTACCTGACGGTAATTTTCCTTTCCTGATGCAAGCATGACAGCATATAGGTATGGGAAGGCTCCGCCTCCCTGCCCAATTCAGGACCGGTTATATTATAAAAGTAGGTCTCCTCCCTTCCTGCAGTATTCTCGTAACTTAGTATCACTGCAAAGGCCTTTATTATATTTTCGTGATATTTTTATTTATTTTTTGGGTGGGGACCTATATGCTGTCATGCTTGCATCAGGAAAGGAAAATTACCGTCAGGTAAGTATAAAATTTTCCCTTTTCCTGACACAGCATGACAGCATATACGTATGGGATGTACCAAATCACCAGACAACAAGGGTGGGTACTGCTCAAGTGTTTAAGAGGATTAGCTCTATCCCCACTAACGACTGAGATGTATTGTAGTTAAGACTGCTGGGTCCACAAGAATGGACCGCCAAACGCGTTGAATGTAGACCAGGTCGTAGTTTACATATTAACTCTGGAGGAACTATTCTGGAGTTCCGTCAATGCATGCGCAATCAGACTGGAAGAGCGGTCTCTGCCCTCATCTGATGGGTTTTTCCTAGTCATCTAAGCTTTGACTAACTTGATCCGCACCACAACCAAGCATCAATACACAGTGAGCCCAGCCTGCAGGGCCAGGCCCTGCATTAAAAGGAAAGGACTCAATATCACCTGTTATCAGTTCAAGCATTAGCAAAACTGCAGACACAGACTCCAATCTGTGAAACATTAGTAAACAAAGTGGCACTATGGATAGCCAGTTAGATTCACATGTGTGATATATGCTTTTCAGAAATGCAAACCAACAGCATACCTGCAGAAAATAAGTCAAGACTGTAGGGCCAGGCTTGTTCAGTTAGTAGGAAGGCTTCAGCACAGCACAGCACACCTGCTATCATCATTAGCAGTATTGCAGACACAACCACAACCCTTCAGAAATGCAAGCTTAACCACATACTTGCAGCAGTAACTGAATGAAATTTTGCACCATGTGGTGCCTTACCACCTGCATGCTTCATGTCCAAACATACAGTCCAATGAATGTCCATCCATGGCATCATGATAAAGGAGCACTCCCTAGAGACCAGATGCCCTCACTCCCATATCTTCCTGGATCTTGAGAGGGGGGGGTGGGGTCTCCCCCATATAGGCATTCATGTCTGCCTTTACAGCGGGGAGCTTCGTCACAGGAGAGGCTTGAACCTGTGCGGCTTGGCCAGAAGCGTCGGGCAAGGTGAGGGAAAAATAAAAATTCTGCTTTTTAGCAGTAGCATAACCGGCTGTAGCAGTGAGGGAAAAAAAGAGAATACTGCAGGAAGGGAGGAGACCTACTTTTATAATATAACCGGTCCTGAATTGGGCAGGGAGGCGGAGCCTTCCCATACGTATATGCTGTCATGCTGTGTCAGGAAAAGAATGATACCAAGATGATACCTAAACCCGCAGGCATCATTCTGGTATAAACATTCAAAGTCCAGCAACATACCAGTACGTTGCTGGTCCTTGTTGGACATGTATTGTAATCTTTTTTTTTTCATGCAGCCAGTTGGCTGAACGAAAAAAGAGATTGATCGGTGGGTATGCCCACCATTAGAATACCGCCCTTTATCCACCCACTTCTAATGATGGGCATACATGCACCATTTATATATGCCGAAGCATGGGGACATCCTCCCGAAAAAAGTTATGCCGCACACACATGGTCGGACTTTTCCACGTGCAAGCCTCCGTCGGAATTTCGACCGTATGTACGCGGCATTAGGAGCAAAATTGCTCCTCCGCTCCTCCGCCCCAATGCTTCGGCATATATGCTTTTTTTTTTAACTGTGGTGGTGAAATCACCTCCTACAGCACTGGAGTCGCAGGGATCAGGCCTGTCTCTGCGAATGCTGCAGTTATGTGTGTTGTGTTTTGTAAGTGACAGTGATCGATCGATACTGCACTTGGGTGGCCTGGGCTGGACGGAGGGGCAAAACGCAGGTGCTAGCAGGTATCTGGGCTGATCCCACTAACACTGCATTTTTGGGAACCCTAAACTGCTGGGGACGCTAGTATAGATCTGATCTGATCAGATCAGATATTGATCTGTTCAGATACTATACCACTAAAGGAGGTGTATGCTTCACGCGTGGGTGTTAGC
This sequence comes from Rana muscosa, assembly GCA_029206835.1. Lineage (NCBI taxonomy): Eukaryota > Metazoa > Chordata > Amphibia > Anura > Ranidae > Rana > Rana muscosa. Next base: position 168,498,515 of record CM055117.1, on the reverse strand, counting down.
GTTACTGGCACTAACCTGACGCTGCCTGGGGTGTGACGCAGACCCTCTCTGACGCTAAAACCTAATTGATATTACCCGCCGGGCGATCAGGGGGTTAAACCTTTATTGGGTTATATATACGGCGGGTGCCCTGACACTATAAAAAGCAAACTAACTAACCAGCGTCACCCGTAACACTTATATGGTGATCACTGGTGAAAGGGTTAACTAGGGGCAATTAGGGGGTTAAAACCTTTATTAGATAATATATGGGGGTACCTGACGCTATAAAAACCTGCGGCGAACCTAAAAAAAATTACTGGCTACCGATCGGCATCACCGACACTAAGACAGCGATCAGAAAAACGATCGCTTAGCGACAGTGGTGATAGGGGGTGAAAGGGTTGCCTGGGGGGCGATCAAGGGGGTTAAACCTTTATTAGATAATATATATGGGTACCTGACGCTATAAAAACCTGCGGCGAACCTAAAAAAAAATTACTGGCTACCGATCTGCATCACCGACGCTAAGACAGCGATCAGAAAAATGATCGCTTAGCGACAGTGGTGATAGGGGGTGAAAGGGTTACCTGGGGGGCGATCAAGGGGGTTAAACCTTTATTAGATAATATATGGGGGTACCTGACGCTATAAAAACCTGCGGCGAACCTAAAAAAAATACTGGCTACCGATCGGCATCAACGACACTAAGACAGCGATCAGAAAAACGATCGATTAGCAACAGTGGTGATAGGGGGTGAAAGGGTTACCTGGGGGGCGATCAAGGGGGTTAAACCTTTATTAGATAATTTATGGGGGTACCTGACGCTATAAAAACCTGCGGCGAACCTAAAAAAAATTACTGGCTACCGATCTGCATCACCGATGCTAAGACAGCGATCAGAAAAATGATCGCTTAGCGACAGTGGTGATAGGGGGTGAAAGGGTTATCTGGGGGGTGATCAGGGGGTTAAACCTTTTTTAGGGGGGGGGTTAGGGGGCTACAATGGACCTAAAACCTAAAACTAACTTTAGTGACACTTTTACAGTCACAAATGTCACTGATTGCAGTGATCAGTAAATAAATGGTGACACTGTGACTGGGGGCTGGGGGTGATCTGGGGGTGTCTGGGGGGACGATTTGTGTGCCTATGTGTCCTGGTGTCAGTGTAGTGTTTTGTGCACTGACCTGATGTCTTCTCTTGTACGGCACTCGGTATATGTGAGCGCCGCATGAGAGATGACATCACTTCCTCCTGCTTCCTCTGCCTGTGTTTACATTACACGGACAGAGGAAGCATTTTCATTCGCCGGGAGCGATCGCGAGGGGGTGGCCGGAATCGAACGGCCGTCCCCTCATCTCGGATCGCTCCCCAACGAATACTGACCGCTCACTGTATAGGAGGGGGGTCCAATCGGACCCCCCAACTGTACAAAGGCAATCACGTACACTGTACGTGATTGTGCCTGTCGGTGCCATTCTGCCGACGTACATATACAGTGAGCGGTCGTTAAGTGGTTAATAATTTCTTTCACTTTTCGTACTTACTGGGTCTTAATGTCTTATCATTTAAGAAATGGAAGGGCCGAAGAGAAAACCACTGTTTGGCTGTTTTTAAAGTGTATCTAAACCAGTGTTGCCTACCTACCAGATTGAAATTTACTGACACAACACCCAAAATTTACTGGCACTGCCAAGTTTTTACTGCCATTTTACAAAACTTACAAAACTACAGTTTTATGTGAAAATTTCACCATTTAGGCTACAAACAAGTAAACTATGCAAATAGCAATGTCGTTTAAGGTAAAAAAAAAAAAACATATTTTTGTTATTTTCGATATAATAAGTTCAGATTATTTAGTCCATCAGTTTTTGTCACCTATGTCCAACTGGAGAGATTTCCCCTTAATTTATGTTTCATAAATCCCTGGTAGTCACTAGGATCACAAAGAATTTATGTCCCCAATTCTAAAAACCTCCTGTTTTCATCACCTCCTGTCTCCATCACACCATCCCTCCATTAAACCATCTCTCCATCACCCTCTGTCTCAACCCTTCCATCACCTCCTGTCTCCATCAGTCCATCACCTCCTGTCTCTATCACACCATCCCCCCATCACCTCCTGTCACCATCCCTCCATCACTGCCTGCCTCCATCACCTCCTGTCTCCATCACCTCCTGCTTCCATCCTTCCATCACCTCCTGCCTCCATCCTTCCATCACCTCCTGCCTCCATCACCTCCTGCCTCAATCCCTCCTGTCTCCATCACCTCCTGTCTCCATCACACCATCCCCCCCATCACCTCATTTCACCATCCCTCCATCACCTCCAGTCTCCATTGTCACACCATCTCTCCATCTCCTCCTGTCTCCATCACTTCCCTATTTCTCCATCAATCCACCCCACCATCCTTCTGTCCTTTGTATCTTCATCATTCCTTCATCCATTCCATCCAAAACTCCATCCCTCTATCACCTCCTCTATTTATTACCCCATCCCTTTATTAAACTGTCCATCCAACAATCCCTCTGTTTTAGGTCCCTCCAACCTCTTCACCCTCCATCACTTTTATCCTTCTGATACTCTATCACTCCCTTCATAACTCCATCATGCCATCCTTTTATCCACAAAGGTAAATGCAAGCAAGACCACATGTACATGTGGGAGGTATCATCTGATATCTTAAGGTAAGGAAGTCTGAGAACGCAGGCTTGCCTTGCTTCTGTGCTTACCCTCGGCTGGTCCGTTTGTGGGGTCTGGATTGACCACCATGAGGGCTCCTCTGTTCCGCCTTCTCAGCTCCTGGTGACTATTTTTAAAGGCTGGCATGCCTGGTGGGATGCTCCATGACATCACTCGCATGGCTAGTAGCATGCTGCACAGCCTCTGTCAAATCCGGCCCCCCATACCTGGGTGTCCCTGCCCACCGGCACTGGCCAAATACAGGATCGGATCATCTCGGGCAGCTCCGGGAACTGCACATGCGCAGTTCCAAGCCGAGCCAGTCACGGCTATTTTAAACTGTCACTTTTCTCCATTTACGGGCAGGGAGAAAAGTGCCTTGTTTTTACGGGATGCCTGTAAAAATACAGGTGGTTAGCATGTCTGATCTAAACCTAAAAACGAAAATGTTAAATATTGTTTATCATTCCTTAGCTGTGGCGCCGGAATTTGTTTTCTTTTAGGCTGTTTTTCCTTTATTTTCACCTGGTGGTTGGGACAGTAACAGTTTTCCACTGTCAGTGTTAAAGTAGAACTAAAGGGAAAACTTTTTTTTGGACAGCGTAATGGAGGGTCAGGTTTTTATTTGCCATCTGTGCCCCAACGTGGAGATTTCCCTTCACTTCCTGTCCCGTCACCAAACAGGAAGTGAGAGTAAATCCTTCCAAAGTGAGGGAATCCCCTGTTGTCATCAATGTCACCAGAACTAGTGTCCCCATTGGAAGATTTTCCCTCTAGTACTGTTTTGGGGACAACCCAAAATTTGGAATTTTCCTTTACTTCCACTGTCAGTGATAACAGCAAGCGTGACACATAGAGAAAGTGAATAAAACCCTCACAGGTTTTCTAATCCCTTACCACTGTATAGAAAAAACTTAAAACAAAAGATTTTGCTTTTATTTACACTTTAAATGGTTTGTCTCAACCCTCTGTCACTTTTTCTGGACAGCTTGGTCTGTTAAAGGAAAGTGAAACAAAAAAAATAGGCTTACTGGCAGGATCACTAGGCCAGTAAGTCAATCTGGTCCTAGGCTATAAGGTAATTTATTATATTTAAACAAGAAACTTCGAAACATACTGTAAATCTAATGAACTACAATCTGATTCTTTCTTTAGTGAGGATTTGCCGATACAAATACATTGTGATTCTAATCTAACCATAGCAACTTTACAATGTCTCCCAGCTAGCCACAGGAATATACTTGGCGGAATCAATAGGGAGCCAGTTTTTCCTGTTCTATCCTATACAAAATGCCAAATGTCAGTACCCTGAAGCCTTTTTTCTTCTCACACAAATGTACAAGGTAAATAGTATAGGACATGTGTTTAGGAGGAGTGTGGTGTGTATATCATATTCGTGAAAAATGCAGCAAACTGACAGGCAGACTTTTTTCCTTTTCAGCATTTACTCACCCAGTTAAGTAGTCATTACGCTAGGATCACATCTTTGTGGGTGCATGTAAGTGAGGTGAGTGCATGTAAACCGCACCCGCATGCAGCTTCACACAAAACATTCTGCTGGGGTGCCATTAACACTTAATGGCACCTCAATGCACTGGAATACGCTGTGTGGTTTCCCGCTCGCAGAAATGCATGGCGCCAAAGCTACATGCAGTTTCCGTGCAGCCGTATTTTAAAAAAACTGCAGGGACCCTTTTCCTGCAGGAAACGCACGATTACAGAAGTCCTTACAAATGAATGGGCAGCTGTGCCTGTGCAAATGTGGTACGCAGAGAAGCATAGATGTGAACCTAACCTTATGCCGTGTACACACGACCGTTTTTAATGACGAGAAAAATTTATTTTTTAAAATGGTCATTAAAAATGATCGTGTGTGGGCTTCAGAGCATTTTTTACGACGTCAAAAACGGGCATGAAAAAATTGGAACATGCTCTAATTTTTCACGTCGTTTTTTACATCGTCGTTTTTCTCGTCAAGAAAAACGGCCGTGTGTGGGCTTTAACGACGTGAAAAAAAATGCGCATGCTCAGAATCAAGTATGAGACGGGAGCGCTCGTTCTGGTAACACTAGCGTTCATAATGGAGATAGCACATTCGTCACGCTGTAACAGACTGAAAAGCGCGAATCGTCGCTCAACAAACTTTACTAACATGAAGGGTGGCGCCATCCAAATGCAACTTCCCCTTTATAGTGCCGTCGTACGTGTTGTACGTCACCGCGCTTTGCTTGAGCATTTTTTTTTCACGATAGTGTGTAGGCAAGGCAGGCTTGAGAAGAATCACGTCGAGAAAAACGAAGTTTTTTTCAATGACATTAAAAACGGTCGTGTGTACACGGCATTAGACAGATATTGCAAATCTATGCAAAATATTTATATATTCTTTAAATACTGTATATATACACACTGCTAAAAAAAAAAATGAAAAGGAACACTTTGAAAACACATCAGATCATGCTGGATATCTACACTGATATAGACTGGGTAATGTGTTAGGAACGAAAAGATGACATATTGTTTGATGGAAATTAAAATGGTCAACCTACAGAGGGCTGAATTCAAAGACATCCCAAAAATCAAAATGAAAAAATGATGCAGCAAGCTAGTCCATTTTTCTTAAATTTCATTGCAGCAACTAAAAATGATCCTCAGTAGTTTGTATGGCCACCACGTGCTTGTATGCATGCCTGACAACATCAGGGCATGCTCTTAATGAGAAGACGAATGGTGTCCTAGGGTATTTCCTCCCAGATCTGGACCAGGGCATCAATATCGCCTCATTCTACCAGTAGTGACACTGACCCTAGCAAAATGCAAAATTTGTGAAACACAATCAGAAAGGATGAGTAGAGAAAAAAAAATGTCAGTGGCCTCCAAAACCATTTCTATTTTGGAGGTTGTCTCATTGTTGCCCATGTAGTGCACCTGTTGTTAATTTCATTAACACCAAAGCGGCTGAAACTGATTAACAACCCCCTCTGCTACTTACCTGACCAGATCAATATCCCAGGAGTTTAATTGACTTGATGCTATACACTGTACTCTGATTAAAAACTGTTCCTTTCATTTTTTAAACAGTGTATAAAAAAATAAAAAATGAATAGAGGTAAACCCTAGCTGAATGGCATTTAGTTTTCTAAAAAATACTGTGTATAATTAACATGTGTCATCCTTTTAAACAGTGACGGCTGGTGCTCAATTTTTTTGGGGGGGGCGCAAACAAACTGAAAAAAAACCCCCATCAATTGCAGCCACTGTGCCCATCAAACGCAGCTACTGTGCCCATCAATTGCTGCCACTGTGCCATCAAAAGCAGCCAATGTGCCCATCAAATGCAGCCACTGTGCCCATAAATTTCCGCTACTGTGCCCATCAATTGCTGCCAGTGTGCTCATCAATTGCCACTACAGTACCCATCAATTGCTGCCAGTTTGCCCATCAATTGCTGACACTGTGCCCATCATTTGCTGCTTCTGTGGCCATCATTTGCTGCCAGTGTGCCCATCAATTGCTGCCAGTGTGCCCATCAATTGCTGACACTGTGCCCATCAATTGCTGCCAGTGTGCCCATCAATTGCCGCTACTGCACCCATCAAATGCTGCCAGTGTGCACTTACCTGTCTTGGTGGGGCAGTGGGTCACGGCGGTGATGTCCTCCACGCTCCTCGATGTCTTCTCCTGTCCTCTCTTCCTGTCCTCTGCTATGATTGGACGCCTGATAGGTGTCCAACCACCGCGCCTGTCGTTTCAACCAATCAGGTGACAGGTAACAGACCCGAGCACCTGATTGGCTGAGAGACGGTTCAGTGTTAGGAAAGCAAATGAATATTCGCTTTCCTAACACAACGCTGAGTGAACTGCGAGCGCTCAGCATTGTGCTCGCTGTTCACCTTTTTGGACGCCTATTAGAGACTTTTTCCATCGGAAATTCCGACCGTGTGTACGATATGAAGAAAACCTGTAAAGCCTTGTACACACGATCGGTTTAACTGATGAAAACCGTCCGATGGATGGTTTTCATCAGACAAACCGATCGTGTATGGTACCCATCGGTCTTTTTTCCATCAGTTGGAAAAAATAGAACTTGTTTTAAAATTTTCCGATGGATAAAAAACCGATGGGAATTTCCGATCGTCTATGGGCAAGTCCATTGGTTCAAAAACCCACGCATGCTCAGACTAAATTAGGAGACAAGAGCGCTCGTTCTTGTAAAACTAGCGTTCCTAATGGAGAGAGCACATTCGTCATTCTGCAAGTTATTGCTTCGTTTAATGCAGCGCATGTTTTTTTGCTTTCGAACGGTCTTTTAAATGTCATTTTGGCAGCAGAACTTTCTCATGAGTTCTGACAAACGTATGTCTTTCTTTTATCTTGTGATTTTAGGAATAATTATTAAAATTCTTCAAGGCCGACCTCACAAATTCCCCCTTTTTTTTTTGGTCTTTAATTTTGTTGTGCATTTTTGGGTGTGTCAATTTCTCAGAACAACATAATATTTTATTTTTCACAAATCATGGAGGTTGGTGTCCCTTGTTATTAATTACACATTGTATTTATGCAATCTTATTGCTACTTCACCAAAAAAACACATCAGGCATGTAGGTTTGCTGAAATCAAATTTCCCTTTATTTCGGAAATAAACAAAACAAAAACCGAAGGGCAACTATTCCCAAATTAGCAGAGAATATAAAGTCATTCGATCCCAAATGCAGACCTGACTATGATCAATAATAAAATCAACAACAGCATGAAATCAGGAGCAGCAGCCAAAGACATACATCATCCCAAGCTGTGGTACTCCATCAACCTTCAATTTCTGGATGAGCAGCTCGAGGCCAGGGAATCACCTCCTGCTCTTCCTTGTAGCCTTCCTTCCACGCCTCTCTGCAGCGTTCTCTCCACGGCCCCGTCCACGCACCCTTGCAAGCTGGGCCACTGTGGGTGGTGATGTGGCAGGAGGAGGAGGAGAAGGAGGAGAGGGATTGGGCTGATGTGAGATATGGGTGGCCTCAGTCAGCAGCCCCCTCGCCCCCATGTGTACGGCCATATAGATGAGATGCTCACAGAGGGCCCGTTGTCCCGCCTCCATTCTGAGCAGCTTATCCGCCAGATAGGTGCTAAACCCCTCCGTAGGGTTGAGGGGGGCCCTCATAATGGCAGCAGCCTCCTGAATCATCTTTAGTGACTCCTCCTCCACTTGTGTCATCCGCCGTTGTTTTGGCGGTCTGACGTGGAGGGGAGCCACTTGGGAGACGGTGCTGCCACTAGGCCTGGGGACCTGCTGAGTACCACTGGGCCCTGCCTCCTCCTGCCTGTCACACTCCTGACCCTCTTCCTCCTGGCTTGCCTCATCCTGTTTATAAAATAAAATGAAAAATTCTATTATTTGAGGAATCGATCACACACAATTTTGAACTCAGTACTGGTTTTTTTTTGAGGGGGGGGGGGGGATGGGATCCTTTATGGCTAATCAAAACAGTTCAACTCAATATTACTTAGTGGACAATAATTATGATCAAAAATACTTTACCGGGCTGAAGATGTGAAGATCTGGCTCTTCTAGCTCGGGAGGCTCCTCCTCCGCCTCTGCAGGGGTGCAGGGAAGGGTGGAAGGAACGCTGGAGGGAAGGGTGGAAGGAAGGGTTGAGGGAAGGCTGGAAATAGATTCCCTGGCCTCGATCTGGTCATCCAGAAATTGGAGATGTCTGTAGTACCACAGCTTGGGCTTTACTACATCGTCGGCTGCTGCTCCTGATCTCTTGGACTGGCGCACTTTTTTGTATTTTTTTTATAAGAATTGCGCAGGTTGTTGATTTTATTATTGATCATTGTGTAGTCTGCATCTGGGATCCATGGCTTCATATCCTCTGCTAATTTGGTAATAATTGCCCGTCGTACATCACTTTTGTGATACGCAGGGTGTTTGAGCTTCCACAGGTTGCGCTGTTCCTTATACTTTTCGATAAAAATCAGCATCACCTCCGGCTCTCTTAGTTTATGCATCTATTTGGATCAGCAAGTACAAAAAAATAAAAAATAAAGAAAAGGATCAGAATTGTTTCTCCTCAACTTATCACAATATTGCCCTTTACAATCATGACCCATTAATATGCCACTGCAGGCCCGAGTTCCCTTCTTACCTTAGTTCACTTCGTTGGTTCACTTCCGGTCGTCCTTACTCCGCGCATCCCTAATAACTTCTTTCCCCTTTTTATACCCTGCGCATGCGTGTAACTCCGCTCTCGTCGCCCGCCCATGACGGACTTTTTCCGCATTTCCCCGCCCCTTAACGATCGGCGCACAGTGTGAGACGGCGACATGTCGCAGACACAGGTGGCTTCTTTATTAGAAATTACCGACGAGGAAAGCCCGGAGGCGGAAACGTCCCGATCCTGTAAAAAAAGATACAAGGCGACTAATATGTCTTTTTCCGAGATGGCGGAGATGGTGGACATTCTGCGGAGGAAGGATTACGACGGCAAGCATGGCCCATACGACACCCCTAATCTCCGGAAGTCACAAATTATGGACAAAGTGGCGAAGAGTCTCTATAAAAAATATGGGGTCAGGAGATCCAAGGAACAACTCCGTAAAAGGTCGTCAGACCTCAAGATCAGGGAGCCGGAGCAGTATAAGAAGCTTTTAAAAAGCATAGAAAAAAGTAAGTTTATTTTACTGTGTTCTTTCACATTGTAATATGTATTCTTCCATGTTTTGCAACATGTGCTTGGCTTGACTGGGTTCACATTTTTAAATCTCATCTTTTATGTTAAGTGGAGGGTCCACTTATTTGCAAAATGTGTTGACCAAAAACTTGCTGCTCTTCCCCCAAACATGTTTGGCACATATGCACGTAAACTACATGTGGGCATGCCTCATTTTACTTCAACAATGTTTATCTACACATTGTTGGCTAGATGATGTGTTGTAAGGAAAACTAGAATGTGAATGAAAGAATAAACTGTATTCTGGGTAAAGGAGATGACACTCCAGCAGTTGTGTACTCTTTTTTGTTCTTCATCAAGATATTATACTCTGGGCCACATGACCAAATTTCTGAACGGTGTCACACACAGGTGGTCCAGTGGATACCTTGGTGGTTATCCAAGTGTATTTGTGAGTGTCCTCAAAAATATCATGTTGCTTTGTTGAGTTTGCAAGATCACATATGTTCATGTTGGAACTCAGGGCCAAATATCAATTGTACCCCACTTCAAAACATTGAGAATCCCTTTGCAGGCCTTTAAAAAGTCTGTGTGCTAAAGTATACATTATTTTTTAAATTCCCATAGGGGAGAGGAGACTGGGAGGACACCATGCTCATGAGACGAGGAACCCAACACCACAGAAACTCCCCGAAGATCCCAAAGCAGACCAAGATTAGCAGGTTCAGGAATCGGAGGTGGAGGAAGCGGAGGTGGAGGAAGGGGAGGTGGAGGAAGGAGAGGTGGAGCTTATCAGCACAACAGGTCAGTGTCTGTCACCACAACTTCAAGGTAAATACAGATGTAGGCCTGCCTAGTTTAAAAATTTTGGTTTCTTTTTAGGGACTGAACGTGGGGGTGTGTCAGGAAGTCCAAATCTGCCATTCTCGAGTGCCAGCGCTAGGGATGAGCTTCGTGTTCGAGTCGAACATACGTTCGACTCGAACATCGGCTGTTCGATCGTTCGACGAAGATCGAACGATTTGGGCCGTTCGCGCCAAATTCGAGTGACGCGAACGGCCCACAATGCACTACGCCATCGCAGTGTCATCCAGGCGCTGTGATTGGCCAAGCATGCACTGTGACCCCGCATGCTTGGCCAATCACAGCACCGGCAGCGAGGAGAGCAATGATTGGCCACAGGCAGGATGCCTGTGGCCAATTATTGCTGAGGGGGTTTAGTACACGCCCCACACTATAAAAGGTCGCCAGCGCGGCGGCCTTGTGTAGTGTGTTCCGGAGCAGGGAAAGAGAAGCATAGGCAGGGACAGTGTCATTTTTTTCCTTTACTAATCCTGGATTCCTTGTGTTTAGGGACAAATAAGGATAGGTAGAGAGAGTGTCAGTGTGTTATTCTGTGCTAAACCTTGTTTGTAGGGACAGAGAGGTACAGTGAGGGAAAGTGTCAGTGTGCTATTCTGTTCTAAACCAATTTTGCTGAACCATATTTGAAATCCTTGAGTTTAGGGACAGAGAGGTACAGTGAGGGAAAGTGTCAGTGTGCTATTCTGTGCTAAATCTTGTTTGTAGGGACAGAGTAGGACAGTGAGGGAAAGTGTCAGTGTGCTATTCTGTTCTAAACCAATTTTGCTGAACCATATTTGAAATCCTTGAGTTTAGGGACAGAGAAGGACACTCGTGGAAACTATCAGTGTGCTATTCTGTGCTAAATCTTGTTTGTAGGGAGGGACAGAGTAGGACAGTGAGGGAAAGTGTCAGTGTGCTATTCTGTTCTAAACCAATTTTGCTGAACCATATTTTCAATCCTTGAGTTTAGGGACAGAGAAGGACACTCGTGGAAACTATCAGTGTGCTATTCTGTGCTAAATCTTGTTTGTAGGGAGGGACAGAGTAGGACAGTGAGGGAAAGTGTCAGTGTGCTATTCTGTTCTAAACCAATTTTGCTGTTCCATATTTGAAATCCTTGAGTTTAGGGACAGAGAAGGACACTCGTGGAAACTATCAGTGTGCTATTCTGTGCTAAATCTTGTTTGTAGGGAGGGACATAGTAGGACAGTGAGGGAAAGTGTCAGTGTGCTATTCTGTTCTAAACCAATTTTGCTGTTCCATATTTGAAATCCTTGAGTTTGGGGACAGAGAAGGACACTCGTGGAAACTATCAGTGTGCTATTCTGTGCTAAATCTTGTTTGTAGGGAGGGACAGAGTAGGACAGTGAGGGAAAGTGTCAGTGTGCTATTCTGTTCTAAACCAATTTTGCTGAACCATATTTTCAATCCTTGAGTTTAGGGACAGAGAAGGACACTTGTGGAAACTATCAGTGTGCTATTCTGTGCTAAATCTTGTTTGTAGGGAGGGACATAGTAGGACAGTGAGGGAAAGTGTCAGTGTGCTATTCTGTTCTAAACCAATTTTGCTGTTCCATATTTGAAATCCTTGAGTTTGGGGACAGAGAAGGACACTCGTGGAAACTATCAGTGTGCTTTTCTGTGCTAAATCTTGTTTGTAGGGAGGGACAGAGTAGGACAGTGAGGGAAAGTGTCAGTGTGCTATTCTGTTCTAAACCAATTTTGCTGTTCCATATTTGAAATCCTTAATTTAGGGACAGAGAAGAACACTCGTGGAAACTATCAGTGTGCTATTCTGTGCTAAATCTTGTTTGTAGGGCGGGACAGAGTAGGACAGTGAGGGAAAGTGTTAGTGTGCTATTCTGTTCTAAACCAATTTTGCTGTTCCATATTTGAAATCTTTGAGTTTAGGGACAGAGAAGGACACTCGTGGAAACTATCAGTGTGCTATTCTGTGCTAAATCTTGTTTGTAGGGAGGGACAGAGTACGACAGTGAGGGAAAGTGTCAGTGTGCTATTCTGTTCTAAACCAATTTTGCTGTTCCATATTTGAAATCCTTGAGTTTAGGGACAGAGAAGGACACTCGTGGAAACTATCAGTGTGCTATTCTGTGCTAAATCTTGTTTGTAGGGAGGGACAGAGTAGGACAGTGAGGGAAAGTGTCAGTGTGCTATTCTGTTCTAAACCAATTTTGCTGAACCATATTTGAAATCCTTGAGTTTAGGGACAGAGAGGTACAGTGAGTGAAACTGACAGTGTGCTATTCTGTTCTAAACCAATTTTGCTGAACCATATTTGAAATCCTTGAGTTTAGGGACAGAGAAGGATAGGCAGGGGACAGTGTCAGTGTCATTGTTGCTAAGCCTCCTGCACAGTATACAACTGAAGGTAGCCCTTATTGCTCTTTTTCCCATCTCCCTGCAGGCCATCCATTAAAATGTCTGGAAGGCAAACAAGGAGAGGCAGACAGTCAGGAGGCAAAAAAAGAGGGCAAGCAGGCTCTGTGTCTGGGGGCAACAGTGCTGGTCGTGGACGCGGTGCATTGTCATCAGCACATGGCCATGGGACACGCTTGTCCTTCTTTTCGGCAGCTGGACATGTTGAGCCACATCATGCCGAAGACTTGGTAGACTGGATGACCAAGCCCACCTCATCCTCCTCATCCTCTCTCACCCAGGCTCAGGGTACTGGCAAAGCAGCTGCCAAAGCGTCCTCTTCTCTGGTATCATTATCTTCATTAGTCAATCCTTCCCTAGACCCACCATGTCCTCCTCCTGAGGAGTCCCCCGAACTGTTTGAGCACAGTGTTGGGTACATGCTGCAGGAGGATGCCCAGCGTTTCGAAGGATCTGATGATGATACCCAGCTAGAGGAAGGCAGTAGCGTGAGAGCAGAGAGAGGGGATGCTCAAGAAGGACACCAATCTGGCAGTCATGCTCCAGCAGCTGCAGCATACTGCCAGATTGGCTCCAGTGATGAGGAGGGAGGGGATGATGAGGTCACTGACTCCACGTGGGTGCCTAATAGGAGAGAGGAGGAGGAGGAGGATGAGGAGGAGGCACATCTCCAACGAGGCAGGATGCCCTTGAGTGGCCAGCGTATGGGCAGCACACCGACGGAATTACACCGCAGAGCTCCGCCTGTGCAGGGCGCTGCCTCTGCCCGTCATTCAAAAAGTTCTTTGGCGTGGGCCTTTTTTGAGGCGAGTGCATCAGATCGCACAGCTGCTGTTTGCAACATATGTCTCAAGCGTATATCGCGTGGCCAAAACATCAGCCGCTTGGGCACCACATGCTTGATCAGACATATGTTGACCTGCCATGCAGCTCGTTGGCAAGCCTACCTTAAAGACCCACACCAAAGAACAAAGCTCACCTCTTCTTGCACCGCATCAGCTGGGATCTCCAACCCCAGTATACCTTCAGTCCTCTCTGAAACCTGCTCTGAGAGGAATGAAGGTGTAGAATTAGGTGTGTCACAGCCAAGTACTTGCGGGCACTCTGCTAGCAGTACACCAACGTCCGATTCTAGCAGGCAAATTTCGCTGCCCCAGCTGCTGGACCGTCGAAAGAAGTTCACTCCTAGCCATCCACATGCCCAGCGGTTGAATGCTAGCTTGGCTAAATTGCTAGCGCTTCAACTGCTGCCTTTTCAGTTGGTAGACTCGGCCCCCTTCCGTGAGTTTGTGCAATGTGCGGTTCCTCAGTGGCAGGTTCCCAAACGCCACTTTTTCACACGGAAGGCGATTCCGGCTCTCTACAGGCATGTGGAAGGCAATGTCTTGGCCTCGCTGGACAGGGCGGTCAGCGGTAAGGTGCATATTACCGCTGACTCATGGTCCAGCAGGCATGGACAGGGACGTTACCTTTCTTTCACGGCCCATTGGGTCACTCTTTTGGCAGCTGGGAAGGATGCAGGACAAGGTGCAGTAGTGTTGGAGGTTGTTCCACCGCCACGCCTCCAAAATGCTACTACTGGTTGTGACACACCTCTCTCCTCCACCCCCTCCTCTTCTTCTTCCTCCATGGCCTCTTCCTGTGGTTTGTCCTCGGAACCAGCGGTGTTCCGTAGGCGTTCAAGGGGCTACGCAAGTACGCAGGCAAAAAGATGCCATGCCGTGCTTGCGCTGGTGTGTTTGGGGGACAGGAGCCACACTGGGGCAGAGGTCCTGTCTGCTCTGCAGGGGCAGGCCGAGAGGTGGTTGACGCCACGCCAGCTTAAGCCAGGAATGGTGGTTTGCGACAATGGCACCAACCTCCTCTCCGCCCTCCGACAGGGACAACTGACCCATGTGCCCTGTATGGCTCACGTCCTTAACCTGGTGGTGCAGTGGTTCTTGGGCAGGTACCCGGGCTTACAGGATGTCCTGAGGCAGGCCAGGAAAGTCTGTGTGCATTTCCGCAGATCTTATAATGCCAGTGCTCGCCTGGCTGAGCTGCAAAAGGAGTTGAACCTGCCCAAGAACCGCCTTATATGTGACATGCCCACCAGGTGGAACTCAACGTTGGCCATGCTGCAGCGGCTGCACACGCAGCAGAGGGCCATCAATGAGTACCTGTGCGACTACGGCACCAGGACAGGGTCAGGGGAGCTCGGGTTTTTTTCACCACACCAGTGGGGCATGATCAGGGATGCATGCACTGTCCTGGCACCATTTGAGGAGGCCACGAGGATGGTGAGCAGTGACAGTGCATGCATCAGTGACACTGTACCTCTTGTCCACCTGTTGGAGCACACGCTGCGTGGAATAATGGACAGGGCACTTGAGGCAGAACAGAGGCAGGAAGAGGAGGACTTCCTTGCCTCTCAAGGCCCCCTTTACCCAGACAGTGTTCCTTCTGTCCCACCCATCGCACAGGAAGAGGAGGAGGAGGAGGAGGAGGATTGTGTCAGCATGGAGGTGGAGGCTGGCACTCAGCATCATCAGCAGCACTCTTTTAGGGATGATTTACAGTCCCAAGAAACCAGTGGACTTGTACGTGGCTGGGAGGAGGTGGCTGCGGATCATGTCGTCCTTAGTGACCCAGAGGACTCCGGACTGAATGCCTCAGCTAACCTACGCTGCATGGCCTCCCTGATCCTGCAAAATCTGCGGAAGGATCCTCGTATTCTTCGGATCAAGGAGAGGGACCATTACTGGCTGGCCACTCTCCTTGATCCACGGTACAAGGGTAAGGTTGCGGACCTTATCTTACCGTCGCAGAGGGAGCAGAGGATGAGACAACTCCGGGAGGCCTTGCAGAAAGGTCTGTGCAACGCGTTCCCAGAGACTGGGAGGTTACAAACTCCTGGTCCTGGACAACGAGTTGCTGAGGCTTCGGGCAGTCAAAGAAGGAGCGGTGGGGAAGGTGGCCGTCTGACTGATGCGTTCAGACAATTCTTTAGTCCGCAGCCCCAAAGTATGATCGGTTCCAGCAACCATCGCCAGCGTCTGATATACATGGTCCAGGAATACCTAGGGGCAAGGTCAGACTTGGACACCTTCCCCACCGAAAATCCTCTGGCTTACTGGGTCTTGAGGATGGATCACTGGCCAGAGCTTGCACAGTATGCAATTGAGCTACTGGCCTGTCCTGCATCCAGCGTTCTTTCAGAACGCACATTCAGTGCTGCTGGAGGATTTGTCACGGATCACAGGGTGCGCCTGTCCACCGACTCGGTTGATCGACTGACTTT
This sequence comes from Rana muscosa, assembly GCA_029206835.1. Taxonomy (NCBI): domain Eukaryota; kingdom Metazoa; phylum Chordata; class Amphibia; order Anura; family Ranidae; genus Rana; species Rana muscosa. The sequence goes on along the minus strand of CM055117.1, from coordinate 168,482,663 downwards.
CATCAAGATGAACCAGTCTTGGATCACCACCAGCTACCACACACCTGATGCTGATATAACAGACTAATTGATTTTAAAATGTCACATCCCTTCAAGACTGATGCTGATGCTGAGTGCCTGTGCTGTTATGTTGACTGGCTATCCTCCTCCTCCTCCTCAATGATACGATTAATGATGATAGCTTGGAAGATCATTTTGGTTTACGGGTGACGCCACCAGTGGCTAAGGCCCAATTTTTCAGCCCCTGTTTAACAGGGGCGTGTAATTAAAATTTTGGATGCAATACTTTGCAACAGGCCTCATTGCTGTGCTCCAAGTACAGTATCTGTGAGGGGTTGCAGTGTTGTGCCACCAGTGCCTAAGGCCCAATTTTTCAGCCCCTGTTCAACAGGGGCATGCAATTATAATTATTGATCTAATAATTCACAGCAGGGCCCATTGCTGCGCCCACCAAGAATAACTGTCAGGCCTTACAGTGTTGTGGCACCAGCACCACCATCACCACCACCACCACCACCAAAGGCCTAATTTTTCAGCTCCTGTTCAACAGGGGCATGCAATTATAATTATTGATCTAATAATTCACAGCAGGGCCCATTGCTGCGCCCACCAAGAGTAGCTGTCAGGCCTTACAGTGTTGTGGCACCAGCACCACCATCACCACCACCACCACCACCAAAGGCCCAATTTTTCAGCCCCTGTTCAACAGGGGCATGCAATTATAATTATTGATCGAATAATTCACAGCAGGGCCCATTGCTGCGCCCACCAAGAGTAACTGTCAGGCCTTACAGTGTTGTGGCACCAGCACCACCATCACCACCACCACCACCACCAAAGGCCCAATTTTTCAGCCCCTATTCAACAGGGGCATGCAATTATAATTATTGATCTAATAATTCACAGCAGGGCCCATTGCTGTGCCCCCCAAGAGTAACTGTCAGGCCTTACAGTGTTGTGGCACCAGCACCACCATCAAAGGCCCAATTTTTAGTACCACTGATCAACAATTATATGTTATTACAATTCCTGATATAATAGTTGACAGCAGGGCGTTCCAGCACCCACCAAGAATAACTGTGAGTGCTTTCAGTGTTGTGCCAACACCAACACCTAAGGGGCCAATTTCTGCAGAGTATATACGGCAGGTCCCTACTTTCAAACATCCAACTTACAAACGACTACTACTTGCAAACGGAAGAAGACAACAGGAAGTGAGAGGAAATCTACCCCTTGGAAGGAAAATTCTCTCCTGTAAGAATTAATATGGGAGAAAGGTGTCTCCTCTCTACTGATGCTTTATCACCAATCCTTGTTTCAATACAAACACCACATTTCAAAAACAGCTGTCATTGGGACGCAAAGTGAGGTGAAATGTTCTGAACAGGGGCACAGACAGCAAAAAAAATGTGACAGGGGTGATAACCGTTCCCTATGTTTTCCAAAAAGCTAAAAAAAAAGGAATTTGGCATGGAGCTACACTTAAACAATGCAGCTGTTCAAAATTACAAACAGATTCTACATAAGAACAAACCTACAGTCCCTGTCTTGTATGCACCGCCTGTATACTGCTGTTCAGAGTATATAGGGCCTTTTTTATTTTGTGTGCGGGGTTCCCCTTAATATCCATACAAGACCCAAAGGGGCTGGTAATGGGCTGGGGTAGAGGGGGGGGGGGGTTGATGGGGTAGCTATGCCATTTTTCCTAAAGATTTTCATCCATATTACCGGGACCAGACATTGCATTAAAGCCGCAAGCAGTTTTAAATGGCTTTTTTTTCCTTTAGAAATGTTATTTTGTGCAGGGACAGTTCTAAACACGGGAAACACGTGGCACTTCACAGGCATACTTTAGACACCCCCCAGGTACAATATTTAAAGGAATATTTGACTTTTTTTTTCACTTTATGCATCATTAAAATGACTGCTCCCGGAAAACGTCCGTTTTTAAAACTTATTTTTGCATTGATACATGTCCCCTGGTGTAGAACCCGGGTTCCCAAACTCTGTTTCGGACAATAACATGGATAATAGTCTTTATAATTAGCACTTTAGAATCCGAACATTCGCATCCATTGTATTTAATAGGGTTCTAATGTTCGTGCGAACTTTCGGTCCGTTCGCGGGTTCTGGTGCGAACCGAACCCGGGGGTGTTCGACTCATCACTAGCCAGCGCCAAAATAATCATTCAGGAAATCATGGAATGCAGTAGCGAAATGGACATTATGAGAAAGAGAATGATTGTGATTGAGCAAAAATATAAAAACATGATAGATATTTTGGGGAGAATAGTGTGAAACCCCCCCCTTTTTGTGTGTTTTGTTAAGCGTCTGAAATTATCTCTGGGATTTCCACCAGCCCAAATGTGAAGATGCACACACTGACTCAACATGTGCTATCTGCCGTCACAGGATATCTATGTCCCTGTTTTGGGGGTGCAACCTCTTCCTCCCTCCTCAAGTAGGTGAGAGGAAGGGTTTTCACCCCCAAAGCACGTCCATTGATCCCCCATGATGGCAGATAGCACATGTTTACCTTAGCCATGGGATCATGTTGAAGATACCCATTTGAGCCCCAAAAATAAAGTGTGGCTCTTCACATTTGGGATGGATCAGGGGTAACATCACCCCATCTCCTGTTTGTATTTTTCACTGTGTGATTTTCTTCCTTTTTTTGGAAAAAAAAAATGACTTTCGACCCATGCATGTTTCTGCAAATAAAGCCGCACCACAAAAAAAAAGGCTAGTATTTCGAAAAGAATAAAAAAATGTGGTGCAATCAATAAAAAGATTTGGGAAGTGTAAAAAAGGTGTGCCTTGTTCTTTCTATGCTCAAGAGCAGTTATGAAGATGCAAAAACAGTGTTTTTCCCTCTGAGTTTTGAGGCTATTTACTAAGGACAAATACACTTGGCACTACTAGAACCTGGGAGACACATAAACCCAAAATACAAGAATGACAACACAAGTTTGTAGGAATTCAAATTTTTTGCTTTATTTTAAAAAGGTAAAATCCTCGGTCAGATGTGGTCTGGCATTGCGATGGCCCCCCTACCCGTGAAGTACTCTACGTATTTCTGGCGTACTTCACGGGCACTTTGGGGGGCCAAGCCAGTACGGGCAGTGCTGAGGCCGGTCAGATTAATCAGTTCTGATGGACCGGCCTCAGGCCCAAACGATGAGACATAATTTGTCGCAAATTTGCGTAGAAAATTGTGCAACAAGCAGCAGCAGTAGACGATGTGGTTCAGTTTATAATCCGCCAAATGTATCGCTGTCTGGAACAGGCGGAACCGGCTGGCCATTATCCCGAAGGCATTCTCCACAACTTTCCGGGCTCTGGCCAGCCGATAATTAAAAACCCTCCTCTCCGGGGTGAGGGTGCGTTGGGGAAACGGCCGCATCAGGTGTGGTCCTAGTCCAAAAGCCTCATCCGCAATGAAAACGAACGGGAGCCCTTCAACGTTCTCTGCATCTGGAGGCAGTGCAAGACCCCCAGCCTGCAGACGGTGAGCGAACTCCGCCATCGGACATCCGGCCGTTCTTCCCCACGTCCACATATAGGAACTTGTACCGTGCCGACACCACCGCCATTAACACTATGCTATTAAAACCTTTATAGTTGAAATAGTATGACCCCGAACGGGGTGGCGGCACTATGTGGACGTGCTTCCCATCAATTGCCCCTCCGCAGTTGGGGAAATCCCACCACTGGGCAAATTGGGAGGCCACAGTCAGCCATTCCTGTGGTGTGCTAGGGAACTGTGGAGTCAAACAAAAAGAAGACATTAGTACGGTTTAGGTTTACAGTGCAAGCAGATTACACACAAAAACATTTGTGACCAACATCATTCTAACATTATTATTTAAGGGAGTTTTTCCGACCAATAAACAAAGGCCCACTTAGCAGATGCCTCACACCCGCTGAGTGGACATTCTAAAATAATCTAAGGGGGGGGCTAAGGTGATTGTGGGGGATCAAAAAAAACGCTCTACCACTCTGCTGAGCTTGATTGAGAACTAAATTTTTTTTAACATCTTTAGGGGGGGGGAGGGAGGGTTGTCAAACTACGAGGGCTATGACCCCCCAAAAATGAAAAGGAAAATAGAAGGCTAGCTGGGTTTGCGCCCACGATAGCATGCTGGAGAGGTTAGTGAAGGGAAATAGGCATGTAGGGCCCAAAAAGGGCTTTACAGGTAAAAAAAGGCATGGGGAAAATGGGGACATTACCAGGATATTACAAACAGGCATATTTGTGTTAGGAGAAAAAAAAAAAAAGAAGATTCAAAAACAATCAAAACATATAATGTGAGGTTAAAGGAGCAAAATTACCTTCATATAGTCCTTCTGCAGGACCTGAATGATGGCCGAACACGTCTCAGGGATAATGATCCCGAGAGCCTGGGGGGAGATGCCTGTTGAGAACTTGAGGTCCTGCAAGCTTCTCCCAGTCGCCAGGTATCTCAACGTGGCAATAAGCCTCTGCTCGGCAGTGATGGCCTGGCGCATCACAGTGTCCTGCCTCGTGATATAGGGGGACAGCAAATCCAACAGACGGTGAAATACGGGGTCCGTCATCCTGACATAATTCCTGAAATCATCAGGGTTATTCTCATGGATTTCCAGCAGAGGCATATGAGGGAATTGGTCCCGCTGGAGCAACCAATTCTTAGTCCATGAACTGCTCCTCACCCTGTTCACAGACTGAACTCGGGTTACAATGTTAACTGCAACACCAAGCCCAAAGCCAGCACGAGCTCGAGAACGAGAACGCACTTCAAACATGGTTTTAAACCGGTCGGCTGGTCAGAACGCACTCAAACAGAACGCACCGTGGAACAGCAAGGCCTGAGAAGAACGATCTGAAAAACAGTAAACTAACGGCCAAGAAGGCATTGCAAGGCAGTAACGACCTGACTGCACGCACTGAATCACAAATACAAACCCACAAGCACAAACTGAACACCAGGAAACGATCTGCAAAGCACGGAGACTGAAAAGCGCGAATCGGCTCTCACCAAACTTTTACTAACACGCGGTAACACGAAATCAGCAAAAGCAGCCCAAGGGGTGGCACCATTAGATTTGTTCGGCCCTTTTATAGCGCGTCGTACGTTTTGAACGTGCCGTCGTTTTCTTGCCGTCGGTTTTTTGACTGATGGTGTGTGGCCAAGACTGATGAAAAACAGTTTCATCGGATTTCCGATGGTCAAATCCATCGGACGAAAATCCATAGGTTATCCGATCGTGTGTACAGGGCTTTAGAGTCTGCAAAAGACTTGAGACTGGGGCAGAGGTTCACCTTCCAGCAGGACAACAACCCTAAACACACTGTCAGAGCTACAATGGAATGGTTTAGATCAAAACATATGCATGTGTTAGAATGGCCCAGTCAAAGTTCAGACCTAAATCCAATTGAGAATCTGTGACAAGACTTGAAAATCGCTGTTTACAGATGTTCTCCATCCAAGCTGACAGAGCTTAAGCTATTTTGCAAAGAAGAATGGGCAAAAATGTTACTCTCTAGATGTGCAAAGCTAGTAGAGACATATCCAAAAAGACTTGCAGCTGTAATTGCAGCCAAAGGAGGTTCTACAAGTATTGACTCAGGGGGGCTGAAAAAAAAAAATGCACGCCACACTTTTCACATATTTATTTATAAAAAAAAAATTAAAAACCATTTATAATTTTCATTCCACTTCACAATTATGTGCCATTTTGTGTTGGTCTATTACATAAACTCCCAATAAAATATTTATGTTTCTGGTTGTAACATGACAAAATGTGGAAAATCTCAAGGGGTATGAATAATTTTTCAAGGCACTGTATACACCACCATGGTTACTTGTGCATTTAAGATGGACATGTACAGTCACTGCCCCCTCCACCTTTCCAGCATATCACTGCTACCCCACTCCCAGTAATGGTATGGTGTCTCGCTGTGCACCTAGTGCAGACTAGGGTGACCACGTGTCCCGGATTGCCCGGGACAGTCCCGCATTTTGCAGGTCTGTCCCAGGCACATTCATTCCAGGACAATACAGTGTCCCGCAATGAAACTGAAACTGACACAGCCACCCCCCGGGCCAATCTGATGCCCCCAAAAAAGGCCGCCACATCACTGCTTTACTCACTGACATTACTTCTCCTGGCCAGGAATGCCTGGAGGAGCACAATCCCCGCCCCCTGCTTGTAAATGGAGAAATCATAAATCCCGCCTCTTGTGTCCAATCACTGTGATGTGATTGGTTACAGCACAAGCTGATTTATGGGAAGGAAGGGTGTCCCTGAATGGTAGTTTGGAAATGTGGTCTCCCTAGTGCAGACTCCATGCGTGCATTTAACTGTTCCTCTTTCGTGCCTGTGCACAGGCTGAGGACCTCTGTGGTGCTGATCTGCTAAGGTTGCTATGGGAGACAGACCTGCTCATGAAGAGAGTGCCGACAACAATTCCTCCTGCAAGATGCAAGTCGGTCCAACTTTGAAAAAAGTCCCTGCACTACTTTGGTCCAACTTGGGCATGACTGCAGCCCATTTATTTGAATGTAATTTGCATCCAAGTCTGTCAAGTCTCTGATGTGAGGTCGAGTAGCAGAGAGGGCGCCCCTTGCGGCCGAGTGCAGCACAGCCCTGAAGATGACACAGGGGATGTGGTGCCCACAGAAGCACGGGTTGCCTGGTAGGTAGTGCTGGTTGCCAGGAACTTGGTAGGACAGGCAGACTGCAGGACAGCAGGTGTGCTTAGGAGGTCCAAAGGGTAAGGACCAATGGAATGTTCCGATAACAGGGTCAAAGCCAGGCCAGAGGGTCAAACACAGCAAGACAGTCAGAGAACACAGCAGAGCTGAGTCTTAGCACAGAAGACAAGGTAAGCGGAGTCCGTTAGCCAGGCCGGGGTCAGGTATACGCTAGGAAGTCAACAGGAGCAGGTCAGGCAAGCCGGGTTTGGTACACAGGAGATCAGACAGGCAGGAGATGCAAGACACAGGAACACAGGAGAAGCTGACGATAATCCAGCAAATGCAGACACTAGCAGACTTCCTTATATAGGCCCATGTGACCTGCTTGTAGAGATACTGGGTCCTAGAGCCCTTCTCCTGCCAGAGATGCTGGGTCCTAAAGTCCTTCGCCTGCTGTTGGTTCCCTGACAGTGCCCCCCCCCAAGGGGCAGCCTCCGGATGCCCACCCGGGCCCATCTTCCAGGGTATCTGGCACGGAATCTCTGGAGAAGTCTAGGAGCATGTATGTTGCCTGCAGGTTCCCAAGAATTCTCTTCTGCTGGATAACCCTTCCATTTAATAAGAAATTGAATAGTCCTACCTCTTTTGCGACAGTCCAGGATGGATTCTACCTCGAATTCGGCTTCATCTCCCACTGAGACTGGAGGCGGAGGGTCTTCTTCTCTTCCTGGAAAAGGACTAGAGACAACAGATTTAAGAAGAGAAACGTGAAACACAGGATGCACTTTATACGAACTTGGTAGTAACAGTTCAAAAGCTACTGGGTTAATTTTTCGTTTAATTTCGAATGGACCGATAAATCTTGGACCCAATTTCTGGGAGGGGCAAGGGAGCCTGAGATTTGCTGAAGAGAGCCAGACCTTATCTCCAACCTCAAAGCTAGGACTCTCTCCTCTCCTCTTGTCATATTGTTTCTTGTAGTCCTCTTGCGCTTTCTGCATGGTTAGCCGGAGGGTTTGATAATTAGCCTGAATGGAGCTTATCCTGTCTTGAACTGCTGGAACTGAGGCTTCCGGAATGACATTAGGTAGAAATGAAGGATGGAAACCGTAGTTGGCCCAAAACGGAGATTGATTGGTGGTTGAGTGTACTGCATTGTTGTAAGCAAACTCTGCACAAGGGAGTAGAGAGATCCAGTCATCCTGGGAGAAGGAGCAGAAGCAACGCAAATATTGTTCTAAGGTCTGGTTGGTCCTTTCAGTTTGACCGTTGCTTTGGGGGTGATAGGCTGAGGACAGGCACACCTTGATTGATAGTGCTTTGCAGAGCTCTCTCCAGAACCGGGAGGTGAATTGTACCCCTCTATCAGACACAATGCTGTCAGGAAGGCCATGGAGCCTGACTATCTCCCTTATGAAAATTTTTGCTGTTTCTGCAGCAGAAGGAGTTCCTGCCATGGGCAAGAAGTGCGCCATTTTGGATAGACGGTCCACAACTACCAGGATTGTTGTAGATTCTTCGAATGGGGGCAACTCTACTATAAAGTCCATAGATATATTTCTCCATGGTAGTTCTGGCACTGGCAGAGGACGTAACAGACCCCACGACTTGACATTGGACCCTTTATTTCGCTGGCAGGTAGTGCAGGAGCTAACAAACTCCCTGCAATCAGATTTCAAGGTAGGCCACCAGAAGGATCGTTGGATAAGATCCGTAGTTTTCCGCACTCCGAAGTGGCCAGCGAGTTGGTGGTCATGCAAGGTCTTCAGTACCTGTATTCGGGTTTGTTGCGGAACGAAGATCTTGTCCTGATGCCAGAGGTACCCTTCCTGGTTTCTTAGAGAGGATGCTTCTGGTTCCTGGCATTGGAGGGAAGCCTGTTCAAGAGAAGATCTTAGATCGGGTTGGATCAGAAGAAAGTTCTGAGGTGACAGGATTGTACAAGATATTGTCTCCTCCGGAGTATCGGGAAACATTCGGGATAAAGCATCGGCCTTTCCGTTCTTGGAGCCGGGACGGTAGGTGATGTGGAAGTTGAACCTTGAAAAGAACAGAGCCCAGCGGGCTTGACGGGGTCTCAGACGTTTGGCAGTACGGAGGTATTCGAGGTTCCGATGATCTGTAAATATCATTATGGGGTGAGCAGACCCCTCAAGAAGGTATCTCCACTCCTCTAAGGCTGTTTTAATGGCCAAGAGCTTGCGGTCTCCTACATCATAGTTCCTCTCGGGCTGGCTCATTTTCCGCGAGGAGAAGGCCACGGGGTGAAGCAAGGACTTGGGTCCCTGGTGTTGTGAAAGGACTGCCCCTGTAGCTACTTCTGAGGCATCGACCTCCAAGATGTATGGCAGGGCAGGCTCAGGGTGTTGAAGGATTGGTGCAGAGGTAAACAATAACTTTAGTCTCTCGAAAGCAGTTTGGGCTTCGGAGGACCACTGGAAATGGGTATGTAAGCGGGTCAACTGGGTAATGGGTGAGATGATGGAGGAGAAGTTTCTTATAAACCTCCTATAGAAGTTCGCAAAGCCCACAAACCTTTGCACCCCTTTCTTATCTGATGGAGTTGGCCAATCCAGGATTGCCTGCACTTTCTGTGGATCCATAGCTACAACGCCCGTGGAGATGATCAGTCCTAGGAATTGTATTGATTTCTTCTCGAAGTCACACTTTTCCGCTTTCACATAAAGTCCATGTTTTCTTAGTGTGAGCAGCACTGTCTTTACATGGGTCCGGTGGAGCTCCAGAGTAGCCGAAAATATGAGAATGTCATCCAGATAGATGATGACGAAGTAGTCAAGATATTCCCGGAAAATATCGTTGACGAAGTGCTGAAACGTCGCCGGGGCATTACAGAGCCCAAAGGGCATTACAAGATACTCGAAGTGTCCGAACCTCGTTCTGAATGCTGTCTTCCATTCATCGCCCTCACGGATCCGAACAAGGTTATAGGCACCCCGGAGGTCGAGCTTGGTAAATACTTGGGCCGTACGGAATCTCTGGAAAAGTTCAGGAACTAATGGCAGTGGGTAGCGGTTCTTTATTGTGATTTTATTGAGCTCCCTATAATCCACGCATGGTCTTAAAGACTTGTCTTTCTTCTCGACAAAAAAGATTCCGGCACCGGCAGGAGAGGAGGAAGCTCGGATGAAGCCCTTAGCCAAATTTTCATCGATATATTGTCGCAGAGTTCCCAATTCCATTTCAGAGAGAGGGAATATTCGTCCAAATGGAATCTCGGCCCCTGGAAGTAATTCTATTGGACAGTCATATGGCCGATGTGGTGGTAGAACGTCAGCTTTTTTCTTATCAAAGACATCCAGGAATTCTTGGTATGCCTGGGGTATATTCTGGTTAGTGGTAGATACAGGGTGGACGGTCAAGCAACTGGTAATGTCTCTGGGTTCAGGAATAAAGCAATGCTGCTGGCAATAGGGAGAGGTGAACAGGACCTCCTTCTTGATCCAATTGATCTGAGGGTTGTGGGCTTGGAGCCATGGAATTCCTAGGATAACTGGAGACATAGGCGAGCTTAAAGCGTCAAAGCGTATGAATTCCTGATGGCCATCAGGAGTGGTGATAAGCAGAGGGACAGTCTCCTGGGTAACAGGGCCAGAACTAGGCAATGTGCCATCGGCCAGGCGGACTTCAAGTCCCTGTTTCTTTTGGAGGAGGGGCAGCTTCAGGTTTCTCACCAGGTTCAAGTCCACAAAGCAGCTGCATGCTCCAGAATCAATAATGGCCTGCAGCCGGATCTCTTCTTTTCCAAATTGCAGCGTAATGGGTAGCACTAGGTGTGAAGGAGAAGCTCCGGAAACCTGGAAATACACCGGAGGGTAGGAAGGTGGCTTCTTGGGCCTTCTGGGGCAGTTATACAAGAAATGTCCGCTTCCTCCACAATAGAGGCAGAGCCTTGATTGCATACGATGACGCCTTTCATCAGGGGATAATGCGGAACGTAGCAGGCCGATTTGTCTAGGAACTGGGATAGAAGTACCAGTGGGAGCAGGCACTAATGAAGTGGAAACCTTAGGCGGCATCATGGCGGGCCTGGAGGACTGAGCTCGTTCGGACTGTCTCTCACGTAAACGTCGATCCAGCTGGATGGATGACTGGATGAGATCCTCAAGTGTAGTGGGGACCCCAATCCTGGCCAGCTCATCTTTGAGAGACTCAGAAAGTCCTAAGCGGAACTGGTGCTTGAGGGCAGCCTCGTTCCAGCCTGTGTCTGCAGACCACCGACGGAAGTCCACGGTATAGTCCTCCACTGGTCGACTACCCTGCTCTAGTGAATGCAGAGCGGCTTCGGCGGTGGCTGTACGCTGGGGGTCCTCGTAGAGTTGTGACATGGCTGCCAGGAATGTGTCCACTGTGTTAATGACTGGGCTTCTTTGTTCCCATAAACTGTGGGCCCAGGTCTGGGGTTCATTACATAGCAGGGAGATGAGGAACCCGACCTTAACAGTTTCTAAAGCAAAAGTCCGGGGCTGCAAGGATAGGTACAATAGGCAGGCATTCCTGAAGGATCTAAACTTTCTTCGATCCCCGGAAAACCGTTCAGGGACAGGAACACGGGGTTCTGGAGGAGGGAACACCATCGTAGAAGCCACAGAGGAACGTACGTGGGTGGAACTGGGAGAAGCTGGGACCGGGTCCGCAGAAGCAGATGACTCTGACAGGTGTTGCAATCTCTCCTCTAGCTGGAGGTATCCTTCTTGCAGTGTCTGGATTGCTTGGGTCAGAGTAGCGGCCTGTTGACATAATGCCTCTAACGGGGACGCACCTCTGCCGGCCTCAGACATGGCTGGATTATACTGTCAAGTCTCTGATGTGAGGTCGAGTAGCAGAGAGGGCGCCCCTTGCGGCCGAGTGCAGCACAGCTCTGAAGATGACACAGGGGATGTGGTGCCCACAGAAGCACGGGTTGCCTGGTAGGTAGTGCTGGTTGCCAGGAACTTGGTAGGACAGGCAGACTGCAGGACATCAGGCGTGCTTAGGAGGTCCAAAGGGTAAGGACCAATGGAATGTTCCGATAACAGGGTCAAAGCCAGGCCAGAGGGTCAAACACAGCAAGACAGTCAGAGAACACAGCAGAGCTGAGTCTTAGCACAGAAGACAAGGTAAGCGGAGTCCGTTAGCCAGGCCGGGGTCAGGTATACGCTAGGAAGTCAACAGGAGCAGGTCAGGCAAGCCGGGTTTGGTACACAGGAGATCAGACAGGCAGGAGATGCAAGACACAGGAACACAGGAGAAGCTGACGATAATCCAGCAAATGCAGACACTAGCAGACTTCCTTATATAGGCCCATGTGACCTGCTTGTAGAGATACTGGGTCCTAGAGCCCTTCTCCTGCCAGAGATGCTGGGTCCTAAAGTCCTTCGCCTGCTGTTGGTTCCCTGACAAAGTCAGATCATCATCTTAACTGATCCAACTTGTGGCATGTGACTTGCGCTCTGAGGATCTTGAGCAGGGAACCCCATGTCAAAATAAAAAGAAAATCTTGTGGGGCCCTGAAGGGTCTGGTATGGATTTTGAGGGGAACCCCACACCAAAAAAACTGCATGGGGTCCCCCCAAAATCCATTCCAGACACTTGTTTTGAGCATGTAGCCAATTCACATAGAGTGGAGGGGCCGTGATCTGGGCCCCCCCTTGTTAAAGGGGGCTTCCAGATTCCGATAAGCCCCCAGCTCGCAGACCCCCACAACCACTGCCCACGGTTGTTGGGAAAAGTTCCTTGTGTTCCTTGTGTTCCTTCCTCTTAACATGTGGATAAGGTGCTTTGGGGTGGGGGCCATGTTGAGGGCATGTGGCCTGGTATGGTCCTGAAGGGGGGTTGGTGCTTGATCGTTTGTGTGCCTGACTTTCCCAAGGGTTTACACTACCACAGCTCCCCGGACAGACGATTTAGCGGCCCGTGTCTTACAGTATCGCACATTGCTTTAACTTTAGCCTTGTAAAAGCCCTTCTAATTCCCTTCCCTTTCTTTGAAGTCTAGGCCAAACATTAGACTATACTATTATTTATATTTTCTGCAGATTTGTTATGCATCCGCTCCTGAGGAAGTGGAATAAATCCACGAAACGCGTCGAGCACCTAGGATGCAGCCATGTCCGCATTACATGGCATATTGTCATTTAGAGTTTTTACCCACCTATATGTAGCAATAAAGATTATTGATTTTACTGGATTCTGGAGTTGCCGGCTACCCTGTCTTCTGAATAGTTGTTACAACGGATGGAGATCCTTTAAGCCTGTGCACCCAGCGGAAAATCTCCACTTCAGATTTGTCGGGAGTTTCCTTTGTTGAGAGCACTGCTCTTGTGTGTCGTTTACCTACGTCATTTAGAGTACATTATGCAATTTCAGCTTGTCCAACTAATCCTATGACACGGAGTAAAAATATCTTACTTATTGGTTAATGCAATGTGCTACTATGCTATTCTTGCATATATATGAATTACAACAGAATCATGGTGTGTATATATATATGAAATTATTTTTATCTATGTTTGTACCATCTGCAATGTGGTGTAGTGGTTAGCACTTTCACTTAGCAGCAAAAGGTGAAAGGCAGCACAGTGGTGTAGTGGTTAGCACTTTCACCTAGCAGCAAAAGGTTCGCTGGTTCGAATCCCGATGGTTCGAATCACGACCACGACACCATCTGCCTGGAGTTTGCATGTTCTCCCTGTGTCGCGTGGGTTTCCTCTGGGTACTCCGGTTTCCTCCCACACTCCAAAGACATGCTGGTAGGTTAATTGGATCTTGTGTCCCAAGCGTGTCAGGATCCTACGGGGTAAATCACGCACTGGCTGCAAAAAGCACCTTCAGTTCGCATTTGTAGCACTCTATACAAGTTCCTCATTCATTCAATGTGCTATGATATTGTTTATGTCAATAAATTTGTTAAGATCATTTATACTCATTTGTCCATCACTGCCTCATTTAAATTCCAAAATGTCTCCTTTTATTGTTGCCATGTTTCATGTTACACCCTGGGTGTAACATGGGCTAGCTTTTAATGGCAGGATGATCTGGTAGTTATTAAGTGAAAGCTACAGTTTTGAACATTTTGACAATTTCTTTTGAAATAGCATCGCCATAATAAAGCTTATATGAGATTTTAGTGAGAGGGTTTAAATATATTTTTAATTGTAATTTTATGTTAGTACAAAATTCAATTGTGATTATACCTGTATTTTTTATACTTTTCTATTTATTAAAAAATGTTTGGTACTAAAAGGGGTTTTCTGTTCAAAAAAAACAAAATCTAAATATTTGAATAGGTAGTCTATGGTCTATAAAAAAATAATAAGCATTATGTCAAATGTACAGGGCAGTTGTCAGAAAAGATGTCATATTTACAATAAATGCCCTGGTTCACACTGGTGTGTTTTGACATGCGATTTGGCATGTCAAATCACATGTCAAGACGCCGATATTTGCCGTAAATTGCCGGCAATGTCACCATCCTAATCGGTGCGACACCGCATCTGCGGCGCTGCACCGATTTCAAAAAGTAGTTTCTGTACTACTTTTTGCAATTTCGGCTGGGATTTACATTGACATCTGTGTCAGATGTCTTTGTAATCGCGGCTGAAATCGGGACTGCCAGCGAGAGTGAAATCGTGCGAGTTCAGCTGAACTCGCACGGCTTCACTCCCGCAGCCCAGAGTGAACCTGGGCAAAGACCTGAAAAATACTGTTCTCATTACGTGGAGGTAAGGTGCTGGGCATTAAATGGTGAAGGAGCAATGTTCTCATTAGTCATTAGGCCAAACATGGTATTCAAACTTCTCTAGTCATTCACATGAAGAATTCAGAACAGAGAGCCTGAAGCCAAAGAAACTGAAAATAACTGCCACGTAAAGGACAGTGCAGGATCTTCACCCGACAGCTCATGCTGTTATAGCTCCAGAGATCTGCAGATGGTGTGAGCTTTAATATGTTAACATCTATCCAATTATTTTTTGCAATTTTGGTCACCTGCCACACTGAATTTCTAATAATGTGTGTATAAGGACATATGGGCTTGGACTTTTGATCACAGCAGCATTGCGTGTCTTCCTGTACATGTCAATGAAAATGCAAAAGAAGCTTTATATAGAAGAAGATCAAATGCAGATCAAAAGTTGGTAAAAAAAAACCTGTGATAAGGTTGCCACCTGTCCAGGATTCACCCGGACAGTTTGGGTTTTGAATCATGTGGCCGGGTTTCAGTTTGCCTGAAACCTGGACAGGTCATTCAGACCGGACTATGGCAGCTGTGGGCCAGGGTAAGGAAGAGGAGTAATGTTTATCGGGCAGCAGCTGGGGAGGGGGGAAGGAACAGAACTAGTTAATGTTTATTGGGCAGCAGCAGAGAAATCATTGTGCAGCGGTTCCTGACAATTAAATTAAAGTTCCAGCCTCCTCATGTATCAATCCACCGGGCATGTAATTGCTGAGAATAGCATCACAGTGTTTACTCTGCCGGGACTATTTGATGATTTTTGGGCACAGGTGGAGTAATCCTTGTGCTGCGGTTTCCGGCAATTACATGCCCTGGCGGATTGATATAGAAGTGGAGGTCGGGACTTTATTTGTCAGAACCACTGCACAAGGATTACTCTGCTGCTGCCTGATAACCAATAACTAGTTGTAGTAAGGTGTCTGAACTTCAGCATCTTTTGTTATCTTTGAAACTTTTTGACCTCTTTCAGACTGAGGCAGTTTTCAGGCATTTTAGCGCTAAATATAGCGCCTGAAAACTGCCTCTCAAGCCACCCCTGTGTGAAAGCCCGAGTGCTTTCACACTGGGGCAGTGCGCTTGCAGGATGGAAAGAAAAGTCCTGCAAGCAGCATCTTTGGGGTGGTGTGGGAGCGGTGAAAAAATCACTCCCAAACCGCCTCTGCCCATTGGAATGAATGGGCCCCGCTTTCGAAGCTCCTGAAAAGCGATTCGGAAACGCTACATCACGGGTGCTTTTATACCCTTTTTAACCCCTTCTTGGGCGTTAAAAACACCCCGCTAAGCGGCACCAAATCGCTGCTAAAACGAGCGGTGCTTTACTGCTAATGCCGGCACCACCCCCAGTAACCTTAGGGAATGCCAGGTCCAACTCCAACTTCTTTTTCTCTCTGAGTCTGACTTATTTTCCTTGACGTCCACCTCCAGTAATATGCTGTACATTAGCAATCAAACTGCTCAAGGGAGGTATAGCACTAACAGCTGTTTACCTTTGGCTGTCGGTGACCTGAATAGCTTTGGCTGTCGGCGACCAGTCATTAGAGTAAATGGGGGTCTGCAGCCGCTGAGAGCCGCAGCAGGAATCTCTGATTCCTGCCACTGCTATTCGCACTGGCCCTAATTGCTGCTGTGATTGAAGCATTAAAGAGTCCCGTTCTTTCCCCTGGCCCCCACCATGTGCACCACATCACTACTCTCTTTGGGGCACCCAATTGTGCCCCAGGTCTTTTACAATCCTATAGTGTATAATACAAAAATAATTGACTGTGCACCACTAAAGTGTTGGGGTTTGGCCTGAAGAAAAGGTGGCAGCCCTAGCCTGCGAAAGGATTCAGATTGAAACACAATCTGATATCTAAAGTAAGTTTTAAGCTCCCGTCCATTCATAGCAGAAGAGGACGGGAGAAGACATTGAGGACTTGGAGGGAGCATGGAGGACAGTGCTGACCCGAAACAGGTAAGTGCCAGCCGGGGGGGGGGGGGGCACACTGGCAGCATTTGATTAGGGAAAACTGGTGGCAATTGATGGGGCACAATTGATGGTTACAGTTGCTGCGTTTGATGGCACAGTGGTGGCAATTCATGGGTACAGTGGCTGCGTTTGATGGGCACAGTGGCAGCATTTAATGGGCACAGTGGTGGCAATTTATGGGTACAGTGGCTGTGTTTGATGGACACAATGGCTGCGTTTGATGGGCACAGTGGCTGCGTTTTATGGGCACAGTGGCTGCGTTTTATGGGCACAGTGGCGGCGATTGATGGGCGCAGTGGCTGCGTTTGATGGGCGCAGTGGCTGCGTTTGATGGCACAGTGGCTGCATTTGATGGCACAGTATCTGCGTTTGATGGGCACAGTGAGGCTGCAATTGATGTTTTTTTTTTTTTCAGTTTGTTTGTGCCCCCCCCCCCAAATTTTGAGCACCAGCCGCCACTGTATAGCAGTCTTGTGATTTCTATAAGTGTCTGGTTAAAGCTTGTAGGAGGAGTTTTCATTCTGCTCTGACTGTCCTTTGAGGCTGTAGGACCCCTGTTCCTCTGTCTGGACAGTGCTGTTTGGCCCTGTGCTGATCACATGCACCCTCCCAGGAAAAAAAAATACTTTTTAGCAATGGGGAAGGGGAGGATCAGAGAAGAGAGGATCAAACAGCCTTTTTAAACAATGCCAATGATTAAAACCTTAGGTCCCATAGTGAGTAGAACAAAAATGCTTTACTGCATATACACACACTGTTGTAGGTTTAGTAACACTAGGTTCACACCTTTGCAACGTTTTGTGGGTAGGGCAGCCCATTAATTTCCCTAGCCACTGAAATGTAGGTAAAGAAGCCCCAGACCTTTTTTTTTTTAAATTGTGTCACAGGGAATCGGATGGTGCTGCGGCACCATGCAGTTTTATGCACGTGTAAACTCGGGCGGATTGCCATGCCAGGGAGTGCCTTTAAGAGCTATGGTAACCCCGTGCATCTGCTGAAGAGCAGCTAATTTTGCTTTCAGTTCAAATCAGGCTAAAACCCTGTACACACGATCGAATTTCCTATGGATTCTAATCCGATGGATTTTTCCATCGGAAATACAATGAAGCTAACTTCCATCAGTCGTGACGTAAAACACTCCGACAAGCCGAGAAAAATGAAGTTTAATGCTTCTGAGCATGCGTCGACTTGATTCTGAGCATGCGTGGGTTTTTTGTCAGATGGAGTTCCACACAGACGATCGGAATTTACTATAGTTTTTTTTCCCATCGGATAAATTTAAAACATGTTCTATTTTTTCTCACCGATGGAAAAAAGACCGATGGGGGCCCATACACGATCGGTTTGTCCGATGAGAAAAGTCAATCGGACTGTTTTCAACGGTAAAACCGATCGTGTGTACACGGCATAAGGCTTGCTCACACGGAGTACATTGTTATTTAAAATAGAAGCAAATTTATGGACCAGAGAAAATCCACTGTTGTAAGTAGGATCTGTTCACGGACTGGGTTGTGCTGTAGTGCATTGGGAAAAAAAGTTTTTCATGCTGCATTTTGGGAGTGTCAAAAATTGCAGTTTGCCAGTCCATTCACTTCTTCTAAAAATATAATGCATCACAACACGGCTATAACATGTGTTAGCACAATGCACATTATTGCATGTATTAGCCCAGGTCCACACTGGGCTGCGGGAGTGAAGCCGTGCGAGTTCAGCTGAACTCGCACGATTTCACTCTCGCTGGCAGTCCCGATTTCAGCCGCGATTACAAAGACATCTGACACAGATGTCAATGTAAATCGCGGCCGAAATCGCAAAAAGTAGTACAGAAACTACTTTTTTAAATCAGTGCAGCGCCGCAGATGCGGGGTCGCACCGATTAGGATGGTGCCATTGCCGGCAATTTGCGGCAAATATCGCCGATTTGAGATGTGATTTGACATGCCAAATCGCATGTCAAATCGCACCAGTGTGAACCAGGGCTTATGGTACGAATGAATCTTGATGAAAGTCACTTGTGCAATAATTAAGGGTCTGTGTCAACAGGCTTCATTGGTTAAACATAGAAGCATTTTAGTCCTGGTTCACGCTGATACAGTGTGGGATTTGCAGTGATTCCTGTGCTTTTCCCACACCGCATCACAGTCGCACTCCGTTCATGTGAACCGCTGCGGGTGTCAATGGTAACTTAACCACTTCAGCCCCGGAGGATTTGGCTGCCCAATGACCGGGACATTTTTTGCGATTCGGTACTGCGTCGTTTAACTGACAATTGCCTCGGTCGTGCGACGTGGCTCCCAAACAAAATTGACGTCCTTTTTTTCCCACAAATAGAGCTTTCTTTTGGTGGTATTTGATCACCTCTGCCGTTTTTATTTTTTGCGCTATAAACAAAAAAAAATAGCGTCAATTTTGAAAAAAAAAAGCTATATTTTTTACTTTTTGCTATAATAAATATCCCCAAAAAAGATATAAAAAAACATTTTTTTCTGTTTAGGCCAATATTTAGTCTTCTACATATTTTTGTTAAAAAAACGCAATAAGCATATATTGATTTGCGCAAAAGTTATAGCGTTTACAAAATAGGGGATAGTTTTATGGCATTTTTATTGTTATTTTTTTTTTTATTAGTAATGGCGGCGATCAGCGATTTTTATCGTGACTGCGACATTATGGTGGACACATCGGACACTTTTGACGTTATTTTGGGACCATTGTCATTTATATAGCGATCAGTGCTATAAAATTGCACAGATTACTGTGTAAATGACACTGGCAGGGAAGGGGTTAACCAGTAGGGGGCGAGGAAGGGGTTAAGTGTGTCCTAGGGAGTAATTCTAACTGTGGGGGGATGGGCTACATGTGACACGACACTGATCGCTGCTCCCGATGACAGGGAGCAGTAGATCAGTGTCCTGTCACAAGGCAGAACAGGGAAATGCCTTGTTTACACAGCTCCGTGACACGATCGCGGGCACCCGGCAGACATCGAGTCCGCGTGACCCGCAGTCACACTCACAGAGCTTGCGGCGCGTGCCTGCAATGCCGCTTCTTAAAGGGGACGTACGAGTAAGTCCATATGCGCAGCTGTGCCATTCTGCCGACGTAAATAGTCGTGCAACGGCCGGCAAGTGGTTAAAAACAGTGCGCTTGGCAGAATTCGATTGCATTTGTGTGAACACCCATGCAATCCGATTCCACTGCGGCAAAGAAATAGTGCATGCACCTTTTCCGTGCGGGTTTGGTTTGAGCCATACACATCACATGTGTTGTGCACAGGAATGCGGTGCGATTCCTGTGTGAATCACATGCCGTGTTCAACACACACTAGTGTGAACCCAGGCTTAGGCCGGGTTCACACTGGTGCGACACGACACTTGTCCTACTTTGGATCCGACTTTGCCCTGCGACTTGAAGCCGACATACGTCCGACTTTCAATGAACGGGGATCCGATTAGATCCTCGCCAATACCAGGCACTGTGTTTGGTATGAATCTTGAGGGGGAACTCCACACCAAATTTTAAATAAAAACCGGCATGGGTTCCCCTCCAAGAGCATACCAGGCCCTTGGGTCTGGTATGGATTTGAAGGAGAACCCCCCTACGCCAAAAAAACGGTGTGGGGGTCCCCCCAAAATCCATACCAGACCCTTATCCGAGCACGCAGCCCGGCCATTCAGGAAAGGGGGTGGGGACGAGCGAGCGCCCCCCACCCTCCTGAACCGGGGCATGCTGGGACTGTGACGTCATAAGGGGGTGGGGTCACCGGGTGACATCACCCAGTGAACATGCCCCATGCCTATATAAGTCATTGCGCACCGTGCACACAGCATTATAGCGGGAGAGAGCGCCGAGTCAACATCGGAACAAGAGAAGAGGGAAGAAGACGATGGAGAAGACCGGGCCAATGCTAGTAAAAGAGCTGGAAGAAGATAGCGGAGGAGCCCGGCAGAAGGCACCGGAGAAGAGGCCGGAGAGAGCGGAGAAGACGGAAGAGAGCTGCCTAATAAATTACTTTAAAAACCTGTCAAGTGTTTTTTTTTTATTATTGACACTTTTTTAACCCAGGTGAATGGGTAGGGGTTCGATGTACCCCATACTCATTCACATAGGGTGGGGGGCCAGAATCTGGGGGCCCCCTTATTATAGGGGGCTCCCGGATTCCGATAAGCACCCCCGCCCACAGACCCTGACAACCAACGGCCAGGGTTGTCGGGAAGAGGCCCTTGTCCTCATCAACATGGGGACAAGTTGCTTTGGGGTGGGGGGGCCACACGGTTTTTTTATTTAAAATTTGGCATGGAGTTCCCCATCAAGATCAGCAGAGCACAAGTCGCATGCCAAAGTCAGAGCATGCAAGACGGCGTTCCGACTTTGATCCGACTTCAATGATATTCAATGGGCTGAAGTAGGATCAAAGTCGGACCAAAGTAGTACAGGGAGCATTTTCAAAGTCGGACCGACTTGTGTCGGACCAGTTAAGAAATAGGGAAACATTGATTTTCACACGTCATGCGACATGAGCTCCCAATGTCGGAGCGTTTGTCGCACCAGTGTGAACCCAGCCTGAACATCAGTTTGGAAATCTTCTGAGATCATTCAGAAGTCATTGCAGGTGCAATGAATCTGCAGCTGACCTCCCTCTGACTCGTTGTTTGATTGGCTTCAGCTGCTTCTGCATTCCTGTAGACTTGTTTGGAGAGAAAAGCAGTTCTGATGCAGATGAAAACTCATCTACGCAATCGCTATAGTTCATAAACATCAAAAAACATATTACGTTGCTAACTTATGAAAGTGGAATGTTAGTACACTATGAACAGCTGTCCATCCAATAATTTTTTTTTAAAGTTTAAACTGTGCCATGTATCTTTTTCTGTTGCACATAGATTGAACTTTTCTTTTTTTTTTTTTTTTTTCATTTATGGAGTTACCCGGGCACAAAAGCCTAGAAATATGTGCATGTCCATAAACATTTTGCATTATCATTTCACAAAAGTCTTCTAACTATAATGCCGCGTACACACGACCATTTTTCTCGTCGGGAAAAATGTCATTTTTTCTCTTTGACGAGAAAAATGCCCGTGTGTGGGCTTTCCAGCATTTTTCCCGATGAGAAAAATGTCAAGAATCACGACGAGAAAAATTAGAACATGCTCTAATTTTTCTCATCGTGATTCACGGCATTTTTTTCCAAGGCAGTTTTCCCCATAGGGAAACACTGCCAGGGAGCCTACACACAGTCGGTTTTCTCAACCAAGAGAAAAAATTTCATGAAAACCGGCCGTGTGTAGGGGACCAAGCCGGTTCCTTGTTTTTCATGTCGAATTTCTCGGCGGTGTTTTCACCGTCGAGAAAATCGATCGTGTGTACACGGCATAAGGCTTCATGTACACGGGACGTTGTTCAACCTCTCTTGAATGATTTAATTTGACAGCTAGAGACCGGCATCTAAAAACGTCAGTTTAGCCGTGTTTACATGCCGCGTTTAGCCGCGTTTGCGTTTAGAAGCATTTGAAAAATAATATTTTTTTTTTCTTTTTGTTTGGGTTAAAATGAAAAAACGTCTGTAAATGGGTCTAATTTGAACAGTGGAAGTAGCAGCCACAAAAAATAAAAAATAAAAAACATATGGGAAAATTTACTTTAGGACCTTCAGTAATTTTTTTCATCTTTCCATCTATTAAATCTTCTGGCCTTATTGTTTTAACTTTGGATAGTAAAACATTTAAGCCGGGTTCACACCTATGCGAAATGAATGCGTGTTTCCGTGCATTCAGTTTGCATAGCAGGAGAATGTGACTGTCTCTCTATGGAGCCGGTTCACATATCTCCTACGGTGTGCCGGAAAAACGCGTGTCTTTTTTGGTGCGTTTTCGGTTCGATTTCAGCCCAAAAATCGGGCTGACATCGGACCTGAACCGGTGAACCAGCACGCACCGGACCCCTGCTGTGAGCCGCATGCGGCGGCGGTGTGAACTTGGCCTTATTTATTTTGTTGCAGCATCAAAAGATCTTTTTTTAAACCCTTTCCTGCCCCCGCCCAACCACCACCCTTATGCCTGATACACACGATGAGATTATCGGATGAATGATCATCCATTTTATTTTGCATGCTAATCTCAGATCGAACCTGAAGTTTACTAAAGTCACGAAAATTTTAGTACGACAGAATAAAAATTCGGAAGTGATGTAATGTGTTGTAGTGTATGGGGATTGCATTTTCGAACTGTACTGATTAAATGAAAATCGTACGATCTGGCATTGTACGAAATTTTTGTTTGTGCATGTACGATCAAATGATTTTGGATGAACTGTCCTAATCGGCTCTCGAAAGCTCTGTACTAACGATCAGATTATCATACGATTGCTCTGAATTCGGTTTTCATACAATTTTCTTATCGTGTGTACAGGGCTTTACACATACTATATCTAATACTGTCCTTAGAGACAAGTACATGAATTCCTCACCTCCCTTATCCTGCCCATCTGAACCCTTGGATTCCATCCTGCCACTGTATGTGACCAGTACATAAATTCTAGACTTGTGCACAACGGAAAAATTTGTTTCGTTTCGGTTCGTTTCTTTTCGGTCCTGTTGATTCGTAATCATTTGTAATTTTGCTTGACGGGATTTTTTGTGTTCGGACTAATTCGTATTTTCGCAAGCGACATTTTTCGTTGAATCGGAATGATTCGTATTAATGTAAGCCTTATTTTTAGTTGATTTATAATTCGTACTTTCGGTAGAGTACATTGTTTTTCGTTGATTCTGGACACAACTCCTACATTCGTAACTTTTTTTGGGTTCGTTGATTCGTAATTTTCCGTGTCTCTCTCACAACGACGCTGCCTATTATGACTAATGTGCTTCGAATGGATTTGTACTTTTCTAAATACATAGCGTTTTTTGTAACGATTCGAAATCTCGTATTTTACTTTCGTTTTTTACATGCGGGTATAGCCTCCGCCCCTGTACACCATTTTGAGAGGGAGTTCAGCACGGTGAGGGAGAAGCAGAGAGCAGAGCAGAGTGTTATTGTGCTTCAAATGGATTCGTACATTCGTAACTTTTTTCATAACGAATTATGCCAAAGTAATTCGGGCATTCGCTATTTGCGGTATAATTCATTTAGGATTCGGTTTTATTCGTAATTGCTTTGTTCGGAAATTCGAATGCTTCCGAATGTCTGAAAGTTGCTAAATTCGGACGAATTTCGATTCGTTACGAATTGCACAAGCCTAATAAATACCATTCCATCCTTCCTTCCTCTGTGTATGACCTGTACATTAATGTATCTAGTGCACCATTATCAAGCTCCATGTCTACCCTCAATACTGGCATGCTTTTTAATTTCTAAAAATAATTATGGCAAATGAGATCACCCTGGGGTGTCTGCTTTCCAAAAACGGTTGTCGTACTATTGTGGCATCCCCAGAAAGTAGGAGAAACTGTTTTTTTTTTATATATATATATATATATATTTTTTCCTTTTTATAATAAAAAATAAAAAACGAAGCAGGTATTAAATGCCACCAAAAGAAAGCTCTATCTGTCTCAATTTTTTTTTTTTTATAGAACTAATCTGGGTACAGAATTGCATGAAGGAGTAATTATCAGTCAAACTATTACAGTACTGAAAACTGAAAAATGGCCTGGTCATGAAATGACCAGCAAAAAATAAATAAAAGCAAACACTATATTACAGCTTACCAATTACTAGATGTGATGGCTGCATTCATTTTTTTAGGCTTTCTCTCCAGTGTTGCCAACCGCCAGTATTTTTACTGGCAGCCAGTAAAAAATGGGCACTTTTCTCTTGCCAGTAAATGCCAGTAAGAGGAAAAGGTTGCCAGTAAAAAATATGGCTGTGACGCTCGGCTCGGAACTGCGCATGTGCAGCTTCGGGCCTGGAGCCGGCCGAGACCATCCAGATGCCTGCTACAGTGTGTTCAGGCGGTGCGGGGGGCGTGTCTGGTGGAGGCGGTGTCTGAACGTGTCGTGTGACGTCATGGTGCAAGGGAGCCAAGCGGCGGCCCGGAGCCTCATGTGCGGGTCTGCAGTATGGGATTAAGGCAAGTCGAGTGCGGGACTGTCAGTGGTGTTTGGACTGGAGGGGACTAAAGGGAACACCAGGCATGGAGAGAGGCTGTGACTCAGGAGGGGGCGTGTCAGTATTACTGTGAGAGTCAATTTCATGTGTGCATCACCTATTCTAATGTTTTGCCCTCCTGAGTCCTGTCCCTGAGCTACGTACTTACTATATCGAAAATAAAATAAGAAATATGCTTTTTGCCTTAATATCTACCTTAAATCACATTGCTCATGCATATTGTATTTATTTGTAGCCTAAATACTGGAATTTGCACTTAAAACTGTAATTTTGTAACTTTTGGAACTGTCATTAAAAACGTGGTTGTGCCAGTAAATTTTGGGTGTCATGTCAGTAAATTTCAATCTGGTACGTTGGCAACACTGTTTCTTTCCTTAAGTGTTCACACTGCTGCGTGTTAGAAATCGTGCAAGTTCAGCTGAACTCGCACAATTTCAACCCGGCAATGCAGTCCGATTTTAGGGGCGATTTGACAGACATCTGTGCGGGTTCCTGCACAAATGTCTATACAAATCATCCCCCGAAGAAGTCGCCAAAAGTAGTACAGAACCTACTTTTGGGAATCAGTATGGCGCTGCAAAGTCGTCGCCGCACTGATTCAGACAGTGCTATTGCCGGCAATAGCCGCCGATTTGGCATGCGATTTGATACAAATCGCATGCCAAATCGGCAGCTATTGCCAGCAATAGCACCGTCCGAATCTATGCACCAGAATTAGCCGCCTGACAAGTCGCCAAGTTGACATGTCAAATCGCATGCCAAATGGTACCAATGTGAACCTAGGCTTATTTTCACCTGGTAATCCAGCCAGTAAGTCACTTATTTTTCAGAACAAGCTCTCCTGCAGTAGTTAGAGGGTTGAGACAAACCATTTACCACTGAGGTACCATAGGGATAAATACAATGATCAGCTTTTATCCATTTATGTAAAACCTTTATCCCAAAAGGAACAGAACTGTGTTAGCTGGAGTTTGGCTTCAATGTGTTAGTGCATCTAATACTCCTCTCCCCCAGACTAACAATGCTGCTGTCCAAAAGGTGCCCCCTGTGCTTCTTCATCCAGAGTGGGGGCTCTCTAATACAGCCACCACATCTAATGATTGTGAAATATTACATTTTTGGTGTTGTGTTTATTACCGCTTTGGGTGGTTAAATTGAAACTCTACACAAAGTAAAACTGTGCCCAAACCCTTTTACTGCTACTGCCGTATGTCATACAGCGGTGACAGTGGGGGGAGGAGGGGGGTTGTTATACACACGCTCGGCTGTTAAGTCGAGATTTTAATTATAATACATTAACATTACTGAATAGCACAGAATGCAGTTTCTGTCTGTCCTATTGAGATATAGTATAAGGCTAGGTTCACACTGCTGCGACTTCAAAATCAAGCGATTTTACCGCGATTTCCGGGAATGCCAGTCTATAGAGCTGAATTCGCATCGCACACGGATCAAAGTAGCACAGGACCCTTTTTTCCCGCAGCTTAGATTCGCAACGCATTGATGTGAACAACACTAATGTAAAACAATGTTATTTAAATGACTTGCGAATTTGAGCAATCGCAACGACTCAAATTCGCGATAGAATTCACAGCACTGTGAACCTAGCCTTAGCAATTTTTGGTTCATTAGATTTTAACATAACTAGGAACTTTCTGAGGTGGAAACTACCTTTTTATGATGATTTATAGGTGAATGATTTTACGTTTGTGCAAATTAACTTAATAGGTTGCTAGAAAACTAACAGGTATCTGGGCTTTGCTTTTACTCAACCACTGGCAAACCAAGGCAATGCAGATATACACGAGTTAAAAGTTCCAGAAAAGATTCAATAGTTTACAGTGTTTACAGGTATCAATTAAAACAAAATAAATTAAGGCTCCATGCATACTAGCTTTTTTTTAACCTCCTAACACCTAGTTTGAGCATTTATTTTTTCTTCCCCTAGAAACAAATAGTGTGTTATTAGTGTTATGCCCCGTACACACGATCGTTTTTAATGTCATTTTTTAAACCGACGTTTTTCTCCTCGTTTTTTTTCATGTTTCCTCTCAAGCCTGCCTTGCGTACACACCATCATTAAAAAAAACGATCAAGCAAAGCGCAGTGACGTTCAACACGTACGACGGCACTATAAAGGGGAAGTTCCGTTCGAATGGCGCCACCCTTCATGTTAGTAAAGTTTGTTGAGCGACGATTCGCGCTTTTCAGTCCGTTACTGTGTAATGAATGTGCTATCTCCATTACGAACGCTAGTTTTACCAGAACGAGCGCTCCCGTCTCATACTTGATTCTGAGCATGCGCGTTTTTTTTCACGTCGTGAAAGCATACACACTATCGTTTTTCACGTCGTTAAAAAAAACGACATGAAAAACGACGTGAAAAAAGAGAGCATGTCCGGAATTTTTAATGGCCGTTTTTCACGTCGTTAAAAATGCTCTGGTGCATACACACGATCATTTTTCAGGGCCATTTTTTAAAATGGCATTTTTAACGGCATAAAAAACGATCGTGTGTACGGGGCATTTATTCTATATGTCCAGGCACATTTTCCAGCTTCAGCTTCTAGGAGCAGAAAAAAAAAAGCTTTTTCTTGTGTTTTTGGAAACGATTTGCCAGCTAAAATAAAAAACTGACAGCCCCTAGAAGGTCCTAAATGTTGTTAACTGCTGCTAAGCACCGGTTTCCAATGTTTTTTTTTCTAGCCAGCGGCCCACCGGTGTCCTTAACAATCAGCGTATAACCGCATCCTTAACAACGTAGGACTCATCAGCTGTCAGGGGGGTTCTCCCCTGACAGCTGAATGTAAAAACAATTGCCAGCAATAAAAATTGAGAAAATAAACAGCGTGGGGTCCCCCCCCCCCCCCCCCCGCAATCCATACCAGGCCCTTCCGGGTCTGGCACAGATTTTAAGGGGAAAACATGCCAAAAATAAAATAAACGGCATGGGTTGCCCCCCCCAATCCATACCAGACCCTTAGTTCCAGGATGGATTTTGAGGGGAACCCCATGCAAAAAAAAGAAAACCGCCTGCAGTTCCCTCACAAAATCCATACCAGACCCTTATCCAAGCATGCAGCCTGGCAGGCCAGGAAAGGAGGGGAACGAGCAAGCACCCCCTCTCTGCCCCCTCAAAACACCTTGTCCCTATGTTGATGAGGACAAGGGCCTCCTCCTCACAACCCTGGCCTGATGGTTGTGGGGGTGCAGGGGGATTTTATCGGAATC
This sequence comes from Rana muscosa, assembly GCA_029206835.1. Taxonomy (NCBI): domain Eukaryota; kingdom Metazoa; phylum Chordata; class Amphibia; order Anura; family Ranidae; genus Rana; species Rana muscosa. Next base: position 168,454,944 of record CM055117.1, on the reverse strand, counting down.
TGAAATCCCCCTTTAACATGGGGGCCCCCAGATCCAGTCCCCCCCATGTGAATGTGTATGGGACACATTGTAACCTTACTCATTCGCCAAAAAAGTGTCAAAATGTAAATAAAAACACTTTTGACAAGGGAGAGATCTCCAGCTGATTGACAGCCTCAGCTCTCTTCCTGGAGGGGGGTGTATCCCTTCCCTCCAATCAGCTGTCAGAGCTTTCCTCACTGAGCTCTGCAAAGTGTAATTTCACAAGCTTTTAAAATTGAGCACTTTGAACAGATGTAGAGAATAAAGGGCTGCAGATAGACAGGTACAACTTATGTAGGGGGAGTTGTTGCATCTCTTCGTGTCATCTGAGGCCAGTCACTTCACTGAGTATATATGTAAGGGTTGTTTACTTTACTTTACTTTACTTACTTTGCTTACTTAACCCACACTCCCTGGCTGCTCTATACGCTCAAAGGATGAAGAGAAGCCATGTGCAAGAAGTAAAGTGGTTCTAAAGCCATTGGCTCCTGCTGCTGTCAATAAAACCCTGTGAGGAGGGAGTGAGGGAGGGGGGAGGGCAGGGCCGAGCCCCACTGTGTGTGTCAATAGACACACTCAGACTGGCTCAGGAGCAAACACTGTGCCGGTGCGTCCCTTAGGAATCGGCTTCCTATGGTTGCGCGCCAAACAGAGCAGGAGCTGGCACACAAACAACTTCCCACTACCTGAAACGGCTCCGCAGCCGCAACAGAGATATGTGAACCGGCTCCCTAGAGAGCCGATCACAATCTCCTGTCATGCGAATTGGATGCAGAGAAATCCGCATCCAATTCGCAAAGGTGTGAACCCAGCCTGAAGTGTCTACAGATGGGTTAAAGTGGTTGTAAACCCACAACCAAAAAAAACCTGCAAGACAAAGGCATAATGAGCTAGTATACATAGCATACTAGCTCATTATAAAATAATCACCTTAGATTTTGGCCCGCAGTGGTCCCAGTACACAGCTCCGGCCGGCGACATCGCTCCCGGTGTTACATCCGGGTATCGCGGGCTCCGGCGCTGTGATTGGCCGGAGCCGCGATGGCGTCGCTCCTGCGCATGCGCGTGGGAGCCGCCAGTAATGGCTCACTAGATAACGTGCAGTTGCTTCAGTGCACATGTGCCGATGACGTCGGCACATGCTGATACAAGAGATATCCGGGGCAGTTAAGCCTTATTATAGGCTTACCTGTAGTGAAAGGTGACTTGTAAGGGTTTACAACCACTTTAATAGGCCTTTGGGCAGGCAATCTCCGTATTTGTATTTGGGATCTAAGTAGAGTTCATATCAGGAGGTATGGCAGGAGGAAGGGAATAGGTGAAAATTCTATTTGTAAACTTGCTTGAAAATCCCAAAATAGCTAAGACATGTTAAAATGCACTTTTTAATTTCCTTAGAAGTAGCAGGTGAAAACATATGTAGATGAAAATTTCATTACATTGCTTTAACCACTTTCTTACTGGGCACTTAAACCCCCCTTCTGCCCAGACCAATTTTCAGCTTTCAGCGCTCTCACTGTTTGAATGACAATTGCGCGGTCATACAACACTGTACCCAAATGAAATTTTTGTAATTTTTTTTCCCACAAATAGAGCTTTCTTTTGGTGCTATTTGATCACCTCTGTGGTTTTTATTTTTTGTTAAAAAAAAAATAAAATACTGAATAAAAAAAAAAAAATACAAAACCGTTTTATATTTTGTTATATAATTTTGCAAACGGGTAATTTTCCTCCTTCATTGATGTAAGCTGATGAGGCTGCACTGATGGGCACCGATAGGCGGCACTGATAGGCACTGATGGGCTGCACTGATGGGCACCGATAAGGCGGCACTGGTGGGCACGGATAGGCGGCACTGGTGGGCACTGAGAAGTGGCATTGGTGGGCACTGAGAGGTGACACTGAGAGGTGGCACTGATGGGTGGCACTGAAAGGCATTGATAGGTGGCACTGGTGGGCACTGAGAATTGACACTAATAGGTCGCATTGATAGGTGGCACTGATAGGTGGCAGTGATGGGCACTGATAGGTGGCAGTGATGGGCACTGATGGGTGGCAATGATGGGCACTGATCAGCACTGGTAGGTGACATTGATAGGCAGCACTGCTAGGTGGCACTGATGAGGCACTGACTGGCACCACTGGTGGGCATTGCTAAGTGGCAGTGATGGGCATTGATAGGTGGTACTGATTGGCACTGACAGGTGGCACTGGTGGTCACTGTGGGCACTGGCAGGTGGCACTGGCAGGGGGCACTGGCAGGCGGTACTTGTGACCACTAATGAGGCAGAATTGCCTCTTCCACTGGGGACTTATGTCCCTCACTCAGCAGCCGGTGATCGGCTTTTTTTTCTCCTCACGCTGTCAGCGCGAGGAGAAAAAAAAATGATTACCGAGCTTTGTTTTGATCACGTGATCAGCTGTCATTGGCTGACAGCTGATCACGTGGTAAGGGGCCGGGACCAGCCCCTTACTCGGATCCATGATCACCCGAGTCTCAGTGACTCAGTGATCACAGTGCGCGCCGCGCGCGCCCTGCAGGGGGCGCGCGCAAAGGGGAGGACGTCCTCCGGGCAATTGGGGTCTGCACTGTAGCCGTCATTCGACTATAGCGCGGGCCCCTAGTGGTTAAAGTGATTAAAGTCTTGTTTTTTTTCACTTAAAAATAACAAAAATGTCATACTTACCTGCCCTGTGCAGTGGTTTTGCACAGATCAGCCTCTTCTCTGGTCCCTCCCCCCTTCTGAGTTCCCCCACAGGAAGCGGCTTGCTATGGAGGCCCCTGAGCTGAGCCGCTGCTCTGTGTGTCCATTCAGACACAGAGCCGTGGCCCGGCCCCCTCTCTCTCCTCATTCGCTCCTGGACTTTGACAGCAGTGGGAGCCAATGGCGCTCCACTGATGTCTCAGCCAATTAGGAGGGAGAGTCCCTGCCAGCCGAATATCTCCTGCACATCGCTGGATCGAGATGGGGCTCAGGAAATTATTAGGGGGGCTGAAGGGGGCTGCTGCACACTGAAGGTTTTTTATTCATAAAAGAAGATTGGGTGAGACTTTAAATGAGGTAATGACGTAGTCACTTACCTCCATCCCTAAATTTGTATAATTGAGGGAGAACAAAAAGGGTGGGACTTTAAATGAAGCTTGTGTGGGGAAAAGGGTCTAATTGTTTTTAGTAATGAACATATTTGTTATACACTATATATCTTAATTTTACATGATTTTTTATAACTGGCTGACATATTCTATTGTTCAGACAGATACATGAATATACATAACAATAAGTACCTACTAGGTTAAATGTTAATAGACTACTCCATGAATAAGGATAGAAAAGTATGAAGGATTAAAAATTATCCACTTTTATTATATAAAATAATAATAAGTGTATGGCACAAAGGGTCCACACAGCAATGGACAGGAATAAACAGCAACATAAAACGTTTTTTTTTTAGTAATGCATTATATAGATGCTGGTTATGACAAATAGTTGACACGATATCTGTTGGCTCTACGCGTTTCGCCACTTTATGTCGCTCATCGGGAGAAAACCGTGTATTGTGTCTCTGCAATGACAAAAGACGAATTTTAAAATTGGTCCAGGGTATTCACACATTGGAGGATTGTGAGCACAAAGTCAGAGTCCCAGTTGGTACTTACAGGGTATCCGTGCATTCCTGGCATGGGAGCCGGGCCACCAACACCTCCATTTGCAGGCAAAAACTCCCTCCTAGTACCTAGTACTGTATGTACTTATTGTTATGTATATTCATGTATCTGTCTGAACAATAGAATATGTCCGTCAGTTATAAAAAAAATCATGTAAAATTAAGATATATAGTGTATAACTACCGTATATACTTGAGTATAAGCCAAGTTTTTCAGCCCTTTTTTTAGGGCTGAATATACACCCCTCGGCTTATACTCGAGTCAGCACCTGAGAATCTTCTTAGACTGCGGGCGGCGTCCATTTAAATATCGCGGCTTCCTCCTGATCCCTTCCGTGATAGGCGTTTCCAGCAAACACTGTGTTGAGTATTCCGCCTATCACGGAGGTCCTCTCATTCTTGGACTCCGTTTCCCAGCAGGCACTGTGTTCAGTGTTCCGCCTATCATGGACGTTCTCTTGTCTGAGGATGAAAAGACGTCCGTGATTGGTGGAACAATGAACACAGTGCCTGCTGGGAAACGGAGTCGGAGAATGAGAGGACCTCCGTGATAGGCGGAACACTCAACACAGTGTTTGCTGGAAACGCCTATCACGGAACAAGACCAGGAGGAAGCCGCGATATTTAAACAATGGACGTCGCTCACAGTCTAAAAAGATTTTCAGTTACACTGACTCGGGCACAGGGAGGCTGCAATGGACACAGTGAGGTTTGGCACAGTAAGCTGGCAATGGGCACAGTAAGGTTGGGCACAGTGAGGTGGCAATGGGCACAGTAAACTGGCAATGGGCACAGTAAGGTTGGGCACAGTGAGGTGGCAATGGGCACAGTGAGGTGGCAATGGGCACAGTAAGCTGGCAATGGGCACAGTGAGGAGTCAATGGGCACAGTGAGCTGGCAATGGGCACAGTGAGGTGGAAATTGGCACAGTGAGGGTGCAATGGGCACAGTGAGGTTGGGCACAGTGAGGTGGCAATGGGCACAGTGAGGTTGGGCACAGTGAGGTGGCAATGGGCACAGTAAGCTGGCAATGGGCACAGTGAGGTTGCAATGGGCACAGTGAGGTTGGGCACAGTGAGGCATGCAAATGGGCATTGTTGACCCTTTTTTCCCGCTTACAGTAGCTGCTGCATTTCCCCCCCCCCCTAGGCTTATACTCGAGTCAATACGTTTTCCCAGTTTATTGGGGTAATATTAGGTACTTCGGCTTATACTCGGGTCGGCTTATACTCGAGTATATACGGTAATATGTTTATTGCTAAAAACAATTAGACCCTTTTCCCACACAAGCTTCATTTAAAGTCCCGCCCTTTTTGTTCTCTCTCAATTATACAAATTTAAGGTTTTTTATCTTAATGCATAGAATGCATTATGATAAAAAAAACTTCTGCCTTTAAAACCACTTTAAGCGCTCTTCTCCCCGGCCACGTTTTGTAGCTGCTGACTTTTAATAAACACAAAAAATACCGGACCTCTGCTTTAATAATCTATATATTTTTTTGCTCTCCTATCACAACATAATCCTACAAATTAATTAAAACAGCCAGAACAACAACAGCTAATTTCATTATTTCATGTTTGTTTTCTTTAGACTGTACCTCTACCAATGAGAAGAAAGTATTTTCATTTTTAATTAAGTAAAACTGCCACTGTTTAATGACGTGATTTTTTTTGAGCTGTTCTTACAGCCAAGGCAGACTACAGAATGACTGTAGACGGGTGTGTCCAAATTACTGACTAAAGGGGATGAAAGAAAAGGAAATAAAATTGGGAGGAAGGTGTGGATCTGGGAGGTAGATGAGGGATGAAAAGAGAACAGAGGTTTCAAAAGGGAGGGGCACAAATCAAGACTTAATTCATTGGCACACTGCGTGTACTTTAATACAAATTACTTTTTTACATAGCATTTAATATAGCACTAATGCTATACACCTTAGCATCCATGGTAATACTTACAATTGCGAATGAAGATAAATGCCATAAAATCAAATCTCTATCTATTTATCTATATACACACACACATATATTTATATACAGTAAATACGCTATATTGTCAAAAGTTATAACAGCTTCAACTCTTCTGGGAAGGCTGTCCACAAGGTTTAGGAGTGTGTCTACAGGAATAGTTGACCATTCTTCTAGAAGAGCATTTATGAGGTCAGGCACTGATGTTGGACGAGAAGGCCTGGCTCACAGACTCCGCTTTAATTCATCCCAAAGATGTTCTATCGAGTTGAGGTCAGGACTCTTGTCAAGTTCCTCCACCTCAAACTCGCTCATCCATGTCTTTATGCACCTTGCTGCGAACTAGGCCTTTCGTCCAATAATGAGTGCCTGACCTCACAAATGCACTTCTGGAAGAATGGTCAAACATTCCCATAGACACACTCCTAAACCTTGTGGAAAGCCTTCCCAGAAGAGTTGAAGCTGTTATAGCTGCAAAGGGTGGGCCAACTCAATATTGAACCCTAGGGACTAAGATTGGGATGCCATTAAAGTTTATGTGCGTGTAAAGGCAGGTGTCCCAATACTTTTGAGAATATAGTGTGTGTATATATATATATATATATATATATATATATATATATATATATATATATATATATATACACACACACACACTGTATTTAATATGCATTAGTTCAGTAATGTATTTGCATTAAGTCTATAACACTGAAGGATGCCCTCCTACTCAGTGTTTGCCCTCATTTGTTAAAACAAGTATTTTCCCCTTTGCCACCTTGCCTACACTCTCCTTGTTAAAGTATCTCACAAAAGTTAGTACACCCCTCACATTTTTGTAAATATTTTATTATATCTTTTTATGTGACAACACTGAAGAAATGACACTTTGCTACAATGTAAAGTAGTGAGTGTACACCTTGTATAACAGTGTAAATTTGCTGTCCCCTCAAAATAACTCAACACAGCCATTAATGTCTAAACGGCTTGCAACAAAAGTGAATACACCCCTAAGTGAAAATTTCCAAATTTTCCCTCCCCGGTGGCATGTGACTCATTAGTGTTACAAGGTCTCAGGTATGAATGGGGAGCAGGTGTGTTAAATTTAGTGTTATCGCTCTCACTCTCTCATACTGGTCACTGGAAGTTCAAGATGGCACCTCATGGCAAATAACTTTCTGAGGATCTGAAAAAAAGAATTGTTGCTCTACATAAAGATGGCCTAGGCTATAAAAAAAATTCCCAAGACCCTGAAACTGAGCTGCAGCACAGTGGCCAAGACCATACATCGGTTTAATAGGACAGGTTCCACTCAGGACAAGCCTCGCCATGGTCAACCAAAGAAGTTGATTGCACGTGCTCAGCATCATATCCAGAGGTTGTTATTGGGAAATAGACGTATGAGTGCTGCCAGCATTGCTGCAGAGGTTGAAGGGGTCGGGGGTCAGCCTGTCAGTGCTCAGACCATATGCCGCACAATTGGTCTGCATGGCTGTCGTTCCAGAAGGAGGCCTCTTCTAAAGATGATGCACAAGAAAGCCTGCAAACAGTTTTCGGAAGACAAGCAGACTAAGGACATGAATTACTGGAACCGTGTCCTGTGGTCTGATGAGACCAAGATAAACTTATTTGGTTCAGATGGTGTCAAGTGTATGTGGCAGCAACCAGGTGAGGAGTACAAAGACAAGTGTGTCTTGCCTACAGTCAAGCATTGTGGTGGGAGTGCCATGGTGCATGAGTGCTGCTGGCCCTGGGGAGCTACAGTTAATTGAGGGAACCATGAATGCCAACATGTATTGTGACATACTGAGGCAGAGCATGATCCCCTCCTTTCGGAGACTGGGCCACAGGGCAGTATTCCAACATGATAACGACCCCAAACACACCTCCAAGACGACCATTGCCTTACTAAAGAAGCTGAGGGTAAAGCCTCGTACACACGGGCGAGAATCCCGTCTATTAGAAAACCGTTGGTTTTCCTGACGGGATTCCTGGCAAGCTTGCCGTTCTTTTGAATGGCAAGAACGCCGGTGACGTCATCGACTACGATGAGGCTGCGCTCGTCACATTCGATGCTGTCACCGCCATCTTGCTACACCCTACACTATCCTTGTATGCTACCGCGCATGCATCAAAGTCTCATTGAGCATGCGCGGGCTTACCTGGGACAGGTAAGCATACACACTCACGGTTTTCTCGGCAGGAAAAATCTGCAGATAATCCCGACGAGAAAAATAGAGAGCAGGTTCTCTATTTTTCTCGTCGAGATTCCCGGCAGTTTTCCCGACGAGAAAGCATACACCAGGTCGGTTTTCTCACAAAAAAAAGCTCTCCCAGCAGCTTTCTTGCCGAGAAAACCATCCATGTGTACGAGGCTTCAAGGTGATGGACTGGTCAAGCATGTCTCTAGACCTAAACCCTATTGAGCATCTGTGGGGCATCCTCAAACGAAAGATGGGGGAGCGCAAGGTCTCTAACATCCACCAGCTCCGTGATGTCGTCATGGAAGAGTGGAAGAGGACTCCAGTGGCATCCTGTGAAGCTCTGGAGAACTCCCTGCCCAAGAGGCAGTGCTGGAAAATAATGGTGGCCACACAAAATATTAACACTTTGGGCCCAATTTGGACATTTTCACTTAGGGGTGTACTCACTTTCGTTTCCAGCGGTTTAGTTATTAATGGCTGTGTGTTGAGCTATTTTGAGGGGACAGCAAATTTACACTGTTATACCAGCTGTACACTCACTACATTACATTGTAGCAAAGTGTAATTTCTTCAGTGTTGTCACATGAAAGGATATAATAAATGCCTGTGCCTCCATGTGGGGATACTCATAGGTTAGTGTAGGACCACAGATTACAGGGTGCCTTGACGTGGCTCTGTGGCTCACGCATGCGTTTGTAAATGCGTGCGGACAAAACCCCTGTTTTTAACACATACTGTTAGACAGGTTAATTGGTTGTCTGCGAGCTGGTCGGCAAGTAGGCTTGGTTCTTTCCTGGGCATTCCCCAGGCCTTGTTGTTATAATAAAATATTTACAAAAATGTGAGGGGTGTACTCACTTTTGAGAGATACTGTATTTTAGAATCGTCACTATATATGATGTAGAATTTAAGACAGAAATATATAATGTAATAGAAAGTGAATGAGAGGGTGAATGAGCAAAACATATAGATCCAGATAGAATGAAAAGAGAGCGTTCAATAGGTAATGAGAGAGGAAGACAGAAACATAGGGCTCAATTTACACAGCTAACACACCTGGATAATGGGCCTTATTAAAAAAAATGAAAATTTCTTTCAGCTGTGTCCATTAAGATGTGAAAAATACTTATACCTATGTTTAAAGTGGAACTGTTGCCAAAATAAAAAATGATATATATTATGAAATCTGTCAATAGCATTGCAATTGCAGTTCTCCATAACATAGTTTTATTACCTGCTGATCCTGCCAGCGAAGCTAGCCATAGTTGGAATAAAATGTGGCCACCTGGCCAAATTTCTATCCATCTATGGCCATCCCTGTTTATGAAAAGTCGATCTAACCCTCAACTTCTTGCGAATGGCTTGTTGGAAAAAGTTTTGTTTGATCATCACTGCATCCAATTGACTACAATGCTGATGAGTGTATTGGGAAGGCAAAGGAGTCCAGGCTGTCAGAATACAATAGCACAGCTGGGAGGATTCCCCTATCCACTGGGTTCACACTAGTGCGACACGACATCCGTCCTACTTTGGATCCGACTTTGCCCTGCGACATGAAGCCGACATATGTCCGACTTTCAATGAACGGGGATCCGACTTGGATCCCCGCCAATATCAGGCACTGTGTTTGGTATGAATCTTGAGGGGGAACTCCAGGCCAAATTTTAAATAAAAAAAAACGGCGTGGGTTCCCCTCCAGAGGCATACCAGGCCCTTGGGTCTGGTCTGGATTTGAACGGGCACCCCTACGCCGAAAAAACGGCGTGGGGGTCACCCCAAAATCCAAACCAGACCCTTATCCGAGCACACAACCTGGCAGGCCGCAGGGGAAGAGGGGGGGACGAGAGAGCGGCCCCCCCTCCCTCCTGAACCGTACCAGGCCGCATGCCCTCAACATGGGGGGTTTGGTGCTCTGGGGCAGGGGGGCGACCTGCGGCCCCCCCACCCCAGAGCACCCTGCTCCCATGTTGATGAGGACAGGGCCTCTTCCCGACAACCCTGGCTGTTGGTTGTCGGGGTCTGCGGGCGGGGGGCTTATCGGAATCCGGGAGCCCCCTTCAATAAGGGGGCCCCCGGATCCCGGCCCCCCCACCCTATGTGAATGAGTATGGGGTACATCGTACCCCTACCCATTCACCTGGTGGAAAAAAATTGCAATAAAAAAACACTACACAGGTTTTTAAAGTAATTTATTACACAGCTCCGGGGTCTTCTTCTGACTCCGGCGCTCTTCTTCCGACTTCCGGGGGTCTTTTCCGACTTCGGGGGTCTCCGGTGTCGTCTCCACGCTCTCCGGTTCTTTCTTCCGCCGGGCCTCCGCTAACTTCTTTTTAGCTCTTTTGCTAACGGAGGCCCGGTCTTCCCATTGTCTCGTCCGGCTCTCCGTTGTCCTTCTGCCGGCCCCTCCACTAACTTCTTGGTAGCTCTTTCGCTAGTGGAGGAGCCGGTCTTCCCGTCGTCGCCGTCGGCTTCTTCTTCCCTCTTCTCCTTCTCGATGTTGACGCGTCGCTTCTTCCCGCTGTAATACTGGCTCTCCGCTCCGCATTAATATAGGCTTCTCATGACGTCACAGTCACATGTTCCGGGGCACATGGCCCCGGAGCATGTGACTGTGACATCATGGGAACATGTGACTGTGACATCATGAGAAGCCTATATTACTGCGGAGCGGAGCGGAGAGCCAGTATTACAGCGGGAAGAAGCGACGCGTCAACATCGAGAAGGAGAAGAGGGAAGAAGAAGCCGACGGTGACGATGGGAAGACCGGCTCCTCCACTAGCGAAAGAGCTACCAAGAAGTTAGTGGAGGGGCCGGCAGAAGGACAACGGAGAGCCGGACGAGACGACGGGAAGACCGGGGCTCCGTTAGCAAGAGAGCTAAAAAGAAGTTAGCGGAGGCCCGACGGAAGAAAGAACCGGAGAGCGCGGAGACGACACCGGAGACCCCCGAAGTCGGAAAAGACCCCCGGAAGTCGGAAGAACAGCGCCGTAGTCGGAAGAAGACCCCCGGAGCTGTGTAATAAATTACTTTAAAAACCTGTGTAGTGTTTTTTTATTGCAATTTTTTCCACCAGGTGAATGGGTAGGGGTACGATGTACCCCATACTCATTCACATAGGGTGGGGGGGCCGGAATCCGGGGGCCCCCTTATTGAAGGGGGCTCCCGGATTCCGATAAGCCCCCCGCCCGCAGACCCCGACAACCAACGGCCAGGGTTGTCGGGAAGAGGCCCTGTCCTCATCAACATGGGGGCAGGGTGCTCTGGGGTGGGGGGGCCGCAGGTCGCCCCCCTGCCCCAGAGCACCAAACCCCCCATGTTGAGGGCATGCGGCCTGGTACGGTTCAGGAGGGAGGGGGCCGCTCTCTCGTCCCCCCTCTTCCCCTGCGGCCTGCCAGGTTGTGTGCTCGGATAAGGGTCTGGTTTGGATTTTGGGGGGACCCCCCACGCCGTTTTTTCGGCATAGGGGTGCCCGTTCAAATCCAGACCAGACCCAAGGGCCTGGTATGCCCCTGGAGGGGGAACCCACGCCGGTTTTTTATTTAAAATTTGGCCTGGAGTTCCCCCTCAAGAGCAGTACAGCACAAGTCGCATGCCAAAGTCAAATGCAAGACTGCGGTCCGACTTTGATCCGACTTCAATGATAGTCAATGGGCTCAAGTCGGATCAAAGTCGGACCAAAGTAGTACAGGGAGCATTCTCAAAGTCGGACCGACATGTGTCGGACCAGTTAAGATGGCTCCCATAGGGAAACATTGATTTTCACACGTCATGCGACATGAGCTCCCAATGTCGGAGCGTTTGTCGCCCCAGTGTGAACCAAGCCTAAATATGTGAATGTGTTTGTTTCTTTTGATTTACCTGCTGACTGATCCAATAAAATTATGAATGAATGGCCAACTTACTGTAAGTCTGTTATTCTCCAACTTCCTTTAACAGACAAAGCTTTTGAGAAAAAGTGAAAGGTAAAGGGTTAAGACAAACCACTTAACACTGACAGGGGTGCTTGTAATGGTCATCTTTTGTTTATTTAGTTAAAACCTTTATGCCAGTTGGAAAAAAAAAATGCTTCTCTAAGTGCTACATTGCTCCTCAGTAGAAACAGTGGAAGAGTGAGCATAGCCAGCCTAAGACAGTTAGTGTGTGTACATAGATTAAAAAAGCTTAAAGTGGTTGTAAAGCAGGGTGGATATAAATCAATGATTTTTAAATAAAAATCTAAAAAATCTGATTTTTTTATTTATTTTTTTAATTTAAACCTGATTTTTTTTTTATTTAAATAGATTATTTATTTATTTTTAATCAAATTTAATTTAACCACTTAAGCCCGGACCAATACGCAGCATAAAGACCAGGCCCCTTTTTGAGATTCGGCACTGCGTTGCTTTAACTTCCAATTGCGCGGTCGTGCGACGTGGCTCTCAAACAAAATTTACGTCCTTTTTTCCCCACAAATAGAGCTTTCTTTTGGTGGTATTTGATCACCTCTGCGGTTTTTATTTTTTGCGCTATAAACAAAAATAGAGCTTTTTGCTATAATAAATATCCCCCCAAAAAAATATAAAAAAACATATTTTTTCCTCAGTTTAGGGTGATACGTATTCTTCTACATATTTTTGGTAAAAAAAAAACGCAATCAGCATTTATTGATTGGTTTGCGCAAAAGTTATAGCGTTTACAAAATAGGGGGTAGTTTTATGGCATTTTTATAATTTTTTTTTTTACTAGTAATGGCGGCGATCAGCAATTTTTTTTTGTGACTGCGACATTATGGCGGACACATCGGACACTTTTGTCACATTTTTGGGACCATTGTCATTTTCACAGCGATCAGTGCTATAAAAATGCACTGGTTACTGTGAAAATTACACTGGCAGTGAAGGGGTTAACCACTAGGGGCGCTGGAGGGCTTAAGTGTGCCTAGGGGAGTGATTACTACTGTGTGGGGGCGTGGCTACGACTGACACGTCACCGATCTCCGCTCTGATTACACAGAGCGGAGATCGCTGACATTGTCAGTAGGGGAGCGGGGAGATGTTGTGTTTACCCTAACATCTCCCCGCTCCATGCCTCCGTGAGACGATCGCGGGGATCCCCGCGGCGATCGAGTCCGCGGGACCCGCGGTCCGACTCACGGGGAAGGCAGGGAGGTCGCGAGCGTGCGCGACCCTGACGTTGGGCAGTTAACCACTTAAGCCCCGGACCATTTGGTAGCTAAAGGACCAGAGATGTTTTCAGAATTTTGCACTGCGCTGCTTTAACTGTAAATTGTGCGGACATGCAATGTTGTACCCAAACGAAATTTGCGTCCTTTTCTTCCCACAAATAGCGCTTTCTTTTAATGGTATTTGATTGCTTCTGCGATTTTTATTTTTTGCGATATAAACGGAAAAAGACCGAAAATTTGGAAAAAAAATGATATTTTCTACTTTTTGTTATAAGAAAAATCGAATAAACTCAATTTTAGTCATACATTTAGGCCAAAATGTATTCAGCCACATGTCTTTAGTAAAAAAATGTCAATAAGCGTATATTTATTGGTTTGCGCAAAAGTTATAGCGTCTACAAACTAGGGTACATTTTCTGGAATTTACACAGCTTTTAATTTATGACTGCCTATCTCATTTCTTGAGGTGCTAAAATGGCAGGGCAGTACAAAACCCCCACAAATGACCCCATTTTGGAAAGTAGACATCCCAAGGAAATTGCTGAGAGGCATGTTGAGCCCATTGAATATTTTTTTTTTTTGTCCCAAGTGATTGAATAATGACAAAAAAAAATAAAAAATTACAAAAAGTTGTCACTAAATGATATATTGCTCACACATGCCATGGTTATATGTGGAATTGCACCCCAAAATACATTTTGCTGCTTCTCCTGAGTACGGGGATACCACATGTGTGGGACTTTTTAGGAGCCTAGCCGCGTACGGGACCCCAAAAACCAAGCACCGCCTTCAGGATTTCTAGGCACAAATTTTTGATTTCACTCCTCACTACCTATCACAGTTTCGAAGGCCATAAAATGCCAAAATAGCACAAAACCCCCCCTAATGACCCCATTTTGGAAAGTAGACACCCCAAGCTATTTGCTGAGAGGAATGGTGAGTATTTTACAGCTCTCATTTGTTTTTGAAAATGAAGAAAGAAAATATTTTTATTTTATTTTTATTTTTTTTCAATTTTCAAAACTTTGTGACAAAAAGCGAGATCTGCAAAATACTCACAATACCTCTCAGCAAATAGCTTGGGGTGTCTACTTTCCAAAATGGGGTCATTTGGGGGGGTTTTGTGCCATCTGGGCATTCCATGGCCTCCGAAACTGTGATAGGCAGTGAGAAGTGAAATCAAAAATTTACACCCTTAGAAAGCCTGAAGGCGGTGCTTGGTTTTTGGGGTCCCGTACGCGGCTAGGCTCCCAAAAAGTCTCACACATGTGGTATCCCCGTACTCAGGAGAAGCAACAGAATGTATTTTGGGTAGTAATTCCACATATGCCCACAGCATGTTTGAGCAATATATCATTTAGTGACAACTTTGTGCAAAAAAAAATAAAATAAAATATAAATTGTCTTTTTTCCGCAACTTGTGTCAACATATAAAATATTCCATGGACTCGACATGCCTGTCAGTATATAGCTTGGGGTGTCTACTTTCCAAAATGGGGTAATTTGGGGGGGATTTTGAACTGTTCTGGCATTTTATACACAACATTAAGAAGCTTACATTCACTCTTCTAACCACTTGAAGACAAAGCCCTTTTTGACACTTTTTGTTTACATGAAAACATATTTATTTTTTTGCAAGAAAATTATGTTGAACCCCCAAACATTATATATATTTTTAAAGCAAAGACCCTACAGATTAAAATGGTGGGTGTTGCATTTTTTTTTCTACACAGTATTTGCGCAGCGATTTTTCAAACGCATTTTTTTGGGAAAAAATACACTTTTTTTAATTTTAATGCACTAAAACACACTATATCGCCCAAATGTTTGATGAAATAAAAAAGATGATCTTAGGCCGAGTACATAGATACCAAACACGACATGCTTTAAAATTTCGCACAAACGCGCATTGGCGACAAACTACATACATTTTTAAAAGCCTTTACAGGTTACCCCGTTAGATTTACAGAGGAGGTCTACTGCTAAAATTACTGCCCTCGATCTGACCTTCGCTGTGATACCTCACATGCATGGTGCAATTGCTGTTTACATATGACGCCAAACCGACGCTTGCGTATGGCCATTGGGCAAGAGCAGGGCAGGACAGGGGTGCTTGTTTATTTATTTATTTATTTTTTATTATTAATTTTGCTTTTTTATTTTCTTTTTAAACTGTTCCTTCCATATTTATTTATTTTTTATCATTTTTATTGTTATCTCAGGGAATGTAAATATCCCCTATGATAGCAATAGGTAGTGACAGGTACTCTTTTTTTTAAAAAACTGGGGTCTTCTAGACCCTAGATCTTTCCACTGCCCTCAAAGCATCTGACCACACCAAGATCGGTGTGATAAAATGCTTTCCCAATTTCCCAATGGCGCTTTTTATATCCAGGGGGGGGACATTCCCTCCCACTGCTTGTGAAAGCAGTCCAGAGGCTAATTAGCCACTAGGATTGCTTTTACATGAAAGCCCGCCGCTGGCTGAAAAGAATGATACCAAGATGATACCTAAACCCACAGGCATCATTCTGGTATAAACATTCAAAGTCCAGCAACATACCAGTACGTTGCTGGTCCTTGTTGGACATGTATTGTAATCTTTTTTTTCATGCAGCCTGTTGGCTGAGCGAAAAAAGAGATTGATCGGTGGGTATGCCCACCATTAGAATACCGCCCTTCATCCACCCACTTCTAATGATGGGCATACACGCACCATTTATATATGCCGAAGCATGGGGGCATCCTCCCGCAAAAAAGTTATGCCGCACACACATGGTCGGACTTTTCCACGGGCAAGCCTCCGTCGGAATTTCGACCGTATGTACGCGGCATTAGGAGCAAAATCGCTCCTCCGCCCCTGCTGCCCCAATGCTTCGGCATATATGCTTTTTTTTTTTTAACTGTGGTGGTGAAATCACCTCCTACAGCACTGGAGTCGCAGGGATCAGGCCTGTCTCTGCAAACGCTGCAGTTATGTGTGTTTTTGTTTTGTAAGTGACAGCGATCGATCGATACTGCACTTGGGTGGCCTGGGCTGGACGGAGGGGCAAAACGCAGGTGCTAGCAGGTATCTGGGCTGATCCCGCTAACACTGCATTTTTGGGAACCCTAAACTGCTGGGGACGCTAGTATAGATCTGATCAGATCAGATATTGATCTGTTCAGATACTATACCACTAAGGGAGGTGTATGCTTCACGCGTGGGTGTTGGCGTTACTGGCACTAACCTGACGCTGCCTGGGGTGTGACGCAGACCCTCTCTGACGCTAAAACCTAATTGATATCACCCGCCGGGCGATCAGGGGGTTAAACCTTTATTGGGTTATATACGGCGGGTGCCCTGACACTATAAAAAGCAAACTAACTAACCAGCGTCACCCGTAACACTTATATGGTGATCACTGGTGAAGGGGTTAACTAGGGGCAATTAGGGGGTTAAAACCTTTATTAGGGTAATATATGGGGGTACCTGATGCTATATAAAAACCTGACGGGGAACCTAAAAAAAATTACTGGCTACCGATCGGCATCACCGACACTAAGACAGCGATCAGAAAAATGATCGCTTAGCGACAGTGGTGATAGGGGTGAAAGGGTTACCTGGGGGGCGATCAAGGGGGTTAAACCTTTATTAGACAATATATGGGGGTACCTGACGCTATAAAAACCTGCGGCGAACCTAAAAAAAATTACTGGCTACCGATCGGCATCACCGACACTAAGACAGCGATCAGAAAAACGATCGCTTAGCGACAGTGGTGATAGGGGGTGAAAGGGTTACCTGGGGGGCGATCAAGGGGTTAAACCTTTATTAGATAATATATGGGGGTGCCTGACACTATAAAAACCTGCGGCGAACCTAAAAAAAATAACTGGCTACCGATCGGCATCACCGACAATAAAACAGCGATCAGAAAAATGATCGCTTAGCGACAGTGCTGATAGGGGGTGAAAGGGTTACCTGGGGGGCGATCAAGGGGGTTAAACCTTTATTAGATAATATATGGAGGTACCTGACGCTATAAAAACCTGCGGCGAACCTAAAAAAAATTACTGGCTACCGATCGGCATCACCGACGCTAAGACAGCGATCAGAAAAATTATCGCTTAGCGACAGTGGTGATAGGGGGTGAAAGGGTTATCTGGGGGGCGATCAGGGGGTTAAACCTTTATTAGGGGGGGTTAGGGGGCTACACTGGACCTAAAACTAACTGTAGTGACACTTTTACAGTCACAAATGTCACTGATTGCAGTGATCAGTAAATAAATGGTCACTGCAATCAGTGACACTGTGACTGGGGGCTGGGGGGTGATCTGGGGGTGTCTGGGGGGCCTGGGGGGCGATTTATGTGCCTATGTGTCCTGGTGTCAGTGTAGTGTTTTGTGCACTAACCTGGCATCTTCTCTTGTGCGGCGCTCGGTATATGTGAGCGCCGCAGGAGAGATGACATCACTTCCTCTGCCTGTGTAAACATTACACAGCAGAGGAAGCTCTCTCATTCGCCGGGAGCGATCGCGAGGGGGTGGCCGGAATCGAACGGCCGTCCCCTCATGCCGGATCGCTCCTGGACAACTAACCACCGCTCACTGTAAAGAAGGGGGGTCCGATCGGACCCCCCAACTATACAAAGGCGCAGAGGCGGCTCTCTAATTAGGCAAATTAGGCGGTCGCCTAAGGCCTCGCACTCACAGGGGCCTCGCGGCTGCCTAATTTGCCTGTGATCAATACTAATGTCGGCGTCATCGGATCTCTCTATTACCCTTCTCTCTTTCTCATTTCCCCCCTCTTGCATTGGCTGAATATGTCTGATGGGAGAGGAGGGTGCCCTGGAAGTGGTGCTGATCACCTATGTGCTAGATCCGTGCATTTTCTGAAGCCATTTTTCTTGCTTGAATTATTTTTCCCATTATGGGCGTGCGTGGGGCCTCATGTCTAAGTTTTGCCTAAGGCCTCACAAAGCCTAGAGCCGCCTCTGCAAAGGCGATCACGTAGATATACGTGATTCTGCCTGTCGGTGCCATTCTGCCGATGTATAAGTGGTTAAATGGGACGTACAGGTACGTGATTGTGCCTGTCGTTAAGTGATTGTGATTGTGCTTGTCGTTAAGTGGTTAAAGGGGACGTACAGGTACGTGATTGTGCCTGTACGAGCCATTCTGCCGACGTGTATACACAGTGAGCGGTCCTTAAGTGGTTAATAAAATGCTTTTGGAGTAAAAATCTATCTAAATATAGTTTTCTATTTAAGATACATTCATAATTAATTTTCTTCAGCATGAAATGGAGCTTAGTTATGTAGAATGAGGCTGTATATTCTGCAATATTTACATTTTTGGTAAACTCATTCAATGAATCCAAGCTCTGCAAGCTGAGATAACATGCAATGCATTGATGCATTCACACAATTTCACAGTAACCATGAGATAAAACAAAGTTCAGGAATATTCCTTTATTCCATTGTTTTGCAAATCTATGTACACTACAAACTGTATGATTGAATTGGTTCTGATATCGCCGTTTTACTAACCTGACAGCTGATTATTCTAAATAGGAAACCTTAATTTTGTTTGCAAATATTAAAGATTCTAACTACCAACAAGAATAAGTCCTTACATTTAAAGAACCCCTGTCATTTCAGATCCATTAAAGTGAATGAGACTGTCGGTGAGTCAACAGCGGGTCAGAAGAGGAGCGGCTGTGGAACAGAGATGACAGTTGCTCTTTAAAAATTATGATTTAAATCGAGCCTTTTTACTAGTAATTTAAATCGACTTGATTTAAATCAAATCCACCCTGTTGTAAAGTCAGAAGTTTTTTTTATCTTAATGCATTTTATGCATTAACCACTTGCTGATTTGCTGATTTGGCTGCCACTTGTTTTAGCTGCGCTTTTTGGCTGTTAGCAGGGCACTTTTAACCCTTAGGCCTCATGCCCACGGACGTTTTTACAGCCGCGTTTTTGAGTGTTTTTTATAGCTTCATGCCCACCTAGACGTTTTTGAGCTGCAAATAGCATAGACGTTTTTAAGCTGTAAAAAAAAAACAGGACCAGTGCGTTCCTCAGCGTCGGCGTTAGGCATAAAAAAACGCAAAGCTTCAAAAAACGCGCGAAAACGCGCAAAAAACGCCGCGAACGCGTTTTTAAGCTCCGACGTGTTTTTTTTTCCCAAAAAAATAAATTATACAATAACATGGACAGGCGTTTTTAAGCTGTAAAAAACGCAGCTGTAAAAACGTCCGTGGGCATGAGGCCTAAAGAATGGATTACAAACGCCCGTGTTGCTTTTCAGGCGCTTCGGAAGCTCAAAAGCATGTACTGAAAAACGCAAAATGCACCTGCAAAATGCAAACTGCATAGGTGTGAACCAGGCCTCACACCTTTTTGTTTAGCCCAAGTTATTTATTCTGAAATTATTATATGCATTTCCAGATTATGCTGGCACAGTTACCTAAAATCTATCATAGATATTCTGGAACCCCTTTGTTTGGTCCCAGAATAACAAAAGTAAACATTTCTTATCTCATATATATTTAAATAACCGCACACGAAAAATAGTTTATTTTGAGCTCAGGGTTTAGAGGCAGGAAAAAAAAACCTTCTGATTTGCGTTTCTGATTGGCGCTTTCTGGCCCAAAAAACGCTAAACTCTCTTTTTCTGCCATGGAGCCTTATGCAACACTTTTATATTCCTATTCTAGTGAATCCTTCCACTGTGCGTATCTTATACTAAGGCTCCATGCTGTTATTAGTGATGAGCCGAACACCCCCGGGTTCGGTTCGCACCAGAACCCGCGAACGGACCGAAAGTTCGCACGAACATTAGAACCCTATTAAATACAATGGATGCGAACGTTCGAATTCTAAAGTGCTAATTATAATGACTATTATGCATGTTATTGTCCTAAACAGAGTTTGGGAACCCGGGTTCTGCACCAGGGGACATGTATCAATGCAAAAAGAAGTTTTAAAAACGGACGTTTTCCGGGAGCAGTCATTTTAATGATGCATAAAGTGAAAAAAAAAAAGTCAAATATTCCTTTAAATATTGTACCTGGGGGGTGTCTAAAGTATGCCTGTGAAGTGCCACGTGTTTCCCGTGTTTAGAACTGTCCCTGCACAAAATTACATTTCTAAAGGAAAAAAAAGCCATTTAAAACTGCTTGCGGCTTTAATGTAATGTCTGGTCCCGGTAATATGGATGAAAATCTTTAAGAAAAATGGCACAAATCCTCCAGCAGCACTGAATGTGCGTTCTGAAAGAACGCTGGATGCAGGACAGGCCAGTAGCTCAATTGCATACTGTGCAAGCTCTGGCCAGTGATCCATCCTCAAGACCCAGTAAGCCAGAGGATTTTCGGTGGGGAAGGTGTCCAAGTCTGACCTTGCCCCTAGGTATTCCTGCACCATGTATATCAGACGCTGGCGATGGTTGCTGGAACCGATCATACTTTGGGGCTGCGGACTAAAGAATTGTCTGAACGCATCGGTCAGACGGCCACCTTCCCCACCGCTCCTTCTTTGACTGCCCGAAGCCTCAGCAACTCGTTGTCCAGGACCAGGAGTTTGTAACCTCCCAGTCTCTGGGAACGCGTTGCACAGACCTTTCTGCAAGGCCTCCCGGAGTTGTCTCATCCTCTGCTCCCTCTGCGACGGTAACATAAGGTCCGCAACCTTACCCTTGTACCGTGGATCAAGGAGAGTGGCCAGCCAGTAATGGTCCCTCTCCTTGATCCGAAGAATACGAGGATCCTTCCGCAGACTTTGCAGGATCAGGGAGGCCATGCAGCGTAGGTTAGCTGAGGCATTCAGTCCGGAGTCCTCTGGGTCACTAAGGACGACATGATCCGCAGCCACCTCCTCCCAGCCACGTACAAGTCCACTGGTTTCTTGGGACTGTAAATAATCCCTAAAAGACTGCTGCTGATGATGCTGAGTGCCAGACTCCACCTCCATGCTGACACAATCCTCCTCCTCCTCCTCCTCCTCCTCTTCCTGTGCGATGGGTGGGACAGAAGGAACACTGTCTGGGTAAAGGGGGCCTTGAGAGGCAAGGAAGTCCTCCTCTTCCTGCCTCTGTTCTGCCTCAAGTGCCCTGTCCATTATTCCATGCAGCGTGTGCTCCAACAGGTGGACAAGAGGTACAGTGTCACTGATGCATGCACTGTCACTGCTCACCATCCTCGTGGCCTCCTCAAATGGTGCCAGGACAGTGCATGCATCCCTGATCATGCCCCACTGGCGTGGTGAAAAAAACCCGAGCTCCCCTGACCCTGTCCTGGTGCCGTAGTTGCACAGGTACTCATTGATGGCCCTCTGCTGCGTGTGCAGCCGCTGCAGCATGGCCAACGTTGAGTTCCACCTGGTGGGCATGTCACATATAAGACGGTTCTTGGGCAGGTTCAACTCCTTTTGCAGCTCAGCCAGGCGAGCATTGGCATTATAAGATCTGCGGAAATGCACACAGACTTTCCTGGCCTGGCTCAGGACATCCTGTAAGCCCGGGTACCTGCCCAAGAACCGCTGCACCACCAGGTTAAGGACGTGAGCCATACAGGGCACATGGGTCAGTTGTCCCTGTCGGAGGGCGGAGAGGAGGTTGGTGCCATTGTCGCAAACCACCATTCCTGGCTTAAGCTGGCGTGGCGTCAACCACCTCTCGGCCTGCCCCTGCAGAGCAGACAGGACCTCTGCTCCAGTGTGGCTCCTGTCCCCCAAACACACCAGCGCAAGCACGGCATGGCATCTTTTTGCCTGCGTACTTGCGTAGCCCCTTGAACGCCTACGGAGCACCGCTGGTTCCGAGGACAAACCACAGGAAGAGGCCATGGAGGAAGAAGAGGAGGGGGTGGAGGAGAGAGGTGTGTCACAACCAGTAGTAGCATTTTGGAGGCGTGGCGGCGGAACAACCTCCAACACTACTGCACCTTGTCCTGCATCCTTCCCAGCTGCCAAAAGAGTGACCCAATGGGCCGTGAAAGAAAGGTAACATCCCTGTCCATGCCTGCTGGACCATGAGTCAGCGGTAATATGCACCTTACCGCTGACCGCCCTGTCCAGCGAAGCCAAGACATTGCCTTCCACATGCCTGTAGAGAGCCGGAATCGCCTTCCGTGAGAAAAAGTGGCGTTTGGGAACCTGCCACTGAGGAACCGCATATTGCACAAACTCACGGAAGGGGGCCGAGTCTACCAACTGAAAAGGCAGCAGTTGAAGCGCTAGCAATTTAGCCAAGCTAGCATTCAACCGCTGGGCATGTGGATGGCTGGGAGTGAACTTCTTTCGACGGTCCAGCAGCTGGGGCAGGGAAATTTGCCTGCTAGAATCGGACGTCGGTGTACTGCTAGCAGAGTGGCCGCAAGTACTTGGCTGTGACACACCTAATTCTACACCTTCATTCCTCTCAGTGCAGGTTTCAGAGAGGACTGAAGGTATACTGGGGTTGGAGATCCCAGCTGATGCGGTGCAAGGAGAGGTCCGCTTTGTTCTTTGGTGTGGGTCTTTAAGGTAGGCTTGCCAACGAGCTGCATGGCAGGTCAACATATGTCTGATCAAGCATGTGGTGCCCAAGCGGCTGATGTTTTGGCCACGCGATATACGCTTGAGACATATGTTGTCAACAGCAGCTGTGCGATCTGATGCACTCGCCTCAAAAAAGGCCCACACCAAAGAACTTTTTGAATGACGGGCAGAGGCAGCGCCCTGCACAGGCGGAGCTCTGCGGTGTGATTCCGTCGGTGTGCTGCCCATACGCTGGCCACCCAAGGGCATCCTGCCTCGTTGGAGATGTGCCTCCTCCTCATCCTCCTCCTCCTCTCTCCTATTAGGCACCCACGTGGAGTCAGTGACCTCATCATCCCCTCCCTCCTCATCACTGGAGCCAATCTGGCAGTATGCTGCAGCTGCTGGAGCATGACTGCCAGATTGGTGTCCTTCTTGAGCATCCCCTCTCTCAGCTCTCACGCTACTGCCTTCCTCTAGCTGGGTATCATCATCAGATCCTTCGAAACGCTGGACATCCTCCTGGAGCATGTACCCAACACTGTGCTCAAACAGTTCGGGGGACTCCTCAGGAGGAGGACATGGTGGGTCTAGGGAAGGAGTGACTAATGATGACATTGATACCAGAGAAGAGGACGCTTTGGCAGCTGCTTTGCCCTGAGCCTGGGTGAGAGAGGATGAGGAGGATGAGGTGGGCTTGGTCATCCACTCTACCAAGTCTTCGGCATGATGTGGCTCAACATGTCCAGCTGCCGAAAAGAAGGACAAGCGTGTCCCATGGCCATGTGCTGATGACAATGCACCGCGTCCACGACCAGCACTGTTGCCCCCAGACACAGAGCCTGCTTGCCCTCTTTTTTTGCCTCCTGACTGTCTGCCTCTCCTTGTTTGCCTTCCAGACATTTTAATGGATGGCCTGCAGGGAGATGGGAAAAACAGCAATAAGGGCTACCTTCAGGTGTATACTGTGTTCTTATATGGATGTAACATATTTGTAATGTATTTAAGTTTATGTGTACTTATGTTGTAAACATAGGCCACTATGCCTGGTGACACACAATTATTGTTGTTTCCGTTTGTTTTACAGCATTTTGTAATCAATAAATTATATATATTTTTGTACATATATGGGTGAACATGTGCAAATTTCTATCACCTCATTCAAAGTCCTAAGGGCGACCCTTCCTTTCTATACTGTGCAGGAGGCTTAGCAACAAAGACACTGACACTGTCCCCTGCCTATCCTTCTCTGTCCCTAAACACAAGGATTTGCAATATGGTTCAGCAAGATTGGTTTAGCACAGAATAGCACACTGATAGTTTCCCTCACTGTCCTTCTCTGTCCCTACAAACAAGATTTAGCACAGAATAGCACACTGATAGTTTCCACGAGTGTCCTTCTCTGTCCCTAAACTCAAGGATTTCAAATATGGTTCAGCAAGATTGGTTTAGAACAGAATAGCACACTGATAGTTTCCCTCACTGTCCTTCTCTGTCCCTACAAACAAGATTTAGCACAGAATAGCACACTGATAGTTTCCACGAGTGTCCTTCTCTGTCCCTAAACTCAAGGATTTCAAATATGGTTCAGCAAGATTGGTTTAGAACAGAATAGCACACTGATAGTTTCCACGAGTGTCCTTCTCTGTCCCTAAACTCAAGGATTTCAAATATGGTTCAGCAAGATTGGTTTAGAACAGAATAGCACACTGATAGTTTCCCTCACTGTCCTTCTCTGTCCCTACAAACAAGATTTAGCACAGAATAGCACACTGATAGTTTCCACGAGTGTCCTTCTCTGTCCCTAAACTCAAGGATTTCAAATATGGTTCAGCAAGATTGGTTTAGAACAGAATAGCACACTGACAGTTTCCCCGAGTGTCCTTCTCTGTCCCTACAAACAAGATTTAGCACAGAGTAGCACACTGATAGTTTCCACGAGTGTCCTTCTCTGTCCCTAAACTCAAGGATTTCAAATATGGTTCAGCAAGATTGGTTTAGAACAGAATAGCACACTGATAGTTTCCCTCACTGTCCTTCTCTGTCCCTACAAACAAGATTTAGCACAGAATAGCACACTGATAGTTTCCACGAGTGTCCTTCTCTGTCCCTAAACTCAAGGATTTCAAATATGGTTCAGCAAGATTGGTTTAGAACAGAATAGCACACTGACAGTTTCCCCGAGTGTCCTTCTCTGTCCCTAAACTCAAGGATTTCAAATATGGTTCAGCAAGATTGGTTTAGAACAGAATAGCACACTGACAGTTTCCCCGAGTGTCCTTCTCTGTCCCTAAACTCAAGGATTTCAAATATGGTTCAGCAAGATTGGTTTAGGACAGAATAGCACACTGACACTTTCCCTCACTGTCCTTCTCTGTCCCTACAAACAAGATTTAGCACAGAATAGCACACTGATAGTTTCCACGAGTGTCCTTCTCTGTCCCTAAACTCAAGGATTTCAAATACGGTTCAGCAAGATTGGTTTAGAACAGAATAGCACACTGACAGTTTCCCTCACTGTCCTTCTCTGTCCCTACAAACAAGGATTAGCACAGAATAGCACACTGATAGTTTCCACGAGTGTTCTTCTCTGTCCCTAAACTCAAGGATTTCAAATATGGTTCAGCAAGATTGGTTTAGCACAGAATAGCACACTGATAGTTTCCCTCACTGTCCTTCTCTGTCCCTACAAACAAGATTTAGCACAGAATAGCACACTGATAGTTTCCACGAGTGTCCTTCTCTGTCCCTAAACTCAAGGATTTCAAATACGCTTCAGCAAGATTGGTTTAGAACAGAATAGCACACTGACACTTTCCCTCACTGTCCTTCTCTGTCCCTACAAACAAGATTTAGCACAGAATAGCACACTGACACTTTCCCTCACTGTCCTTCTCTGTCCCTACAAACAAGGTTTAGCACAGAATGACACACTGACACTCTCCCTACCTATCCTTCTCTGTCCCTAAACACAAGGAATCCAGGATTAGTAAAGGAAAAAAATGACACTGTCCCTGCCTATGCTTCTCTTTCCCTGCTCCGGAACACACTACACAAGGCCGCCGCGCTGGCGGCCTTTTATAGTGTGGGGCGTGTACTAAACCCCCTCAGCAATAATTGGCCACAGGCATCCTGCCTGTGGCCAATCATTGCTCTCCTCGCTGCCGGCGCTGTGATTGGCCAAGCATGCGGGGTCACAGTGCATGCTTGGCCAATCACAGCGCCTGGATGACACTGCGATGGCGTAGTGCATTGTGGGTCGTTCGCGTCACTCGAATTTGGCGCGAACGGCCCAAATCGTTCGATCTTCGTCGAACGATCGAACAGCCGATGTTCGAGTCGAACGTATGTTCGACTCGAACACGAAGCTCATCCCTAGCTGTTATTAGCATTTTTTTCTGCTCCTAGAAGCTAAATAGTGTTATGCCTATGTGTCCATGTACACCACTTTAGGCTATTAGCGTTTTTTGAGCTTCAGCTTTTCTTGGAGCGTTTTGCCAGCAGAAACGCTCCTAAATGCTACTAATAGTGTTTTTTTAGCTTTTTTCCCCTTTTACTGTAAAAATGCTAATAAAACGCTAGCACTCCTAAACGCACTTAAACGCTCCTAAACCCTGCTAAAACGCTACTATAAAAAACTATTACCAGCGTTATAATCCAGCGTTTTTTTCCAGCGTTTATTTAGCTTAAAAAAAACGCTAGTGTGCATGGAGCTGGAAAGAGAGCAATGGGCAGGTATATAACCATTTCCAGATGGCAGATGCCCTTCTCTGACACTTACACCAGAAGAGCTCATGTAAATTTACCTGTCACAATGATATCGGATGAAAAGTAGATGTTTAGATACTGAGGTCACATATATTAGAGTTAGACCCCATTCACACAGGGGCGACTCGTCAGGCGTCTCAGCCGCCTGACGAGTCGCGTCCCATTCTGTACAATGGAACCGTTCTAAGCGGAGCGACTGAAGTCACTCCGACTTAGAAAAAGGTTCCTGTACTACTTCAAGACGACTTCAAGGCGACTTCCATTGACTTCAATACAGAAGTCATTTTGGAAGTCTGCTTTGAAGTCGTCTTGAGATCGCCCAGCACAGTCGCGGCACAAGTCGTGCCGCCCCTGTGTGAATGGGCTCTTAAGCCTCGTACACACGGCCGGTTTTCTCGTCAAGAAACGACAAGAAAATTGCTGGCAGAGCTTTCTTGTCGAGAAAACCGGCCGTGTGTACGAGGCTTTCAGGTTTCTCATCAAGAAAAGTGGCCAGAATCTCGACGAGAAAAATAGAGAACCTGCTCTCTATTTTCTCGTCGAGATTCTCGTCGGCCTGTTTCCCGACGAGAAGCCCGTGAGTGTGTACGCTTACTTGTCGTCATGGAAACCCGTGCATGCTCGAAATGACTTTGACGCATGCACGGTAGCTTCCTAGGCATAGGTAGGGTGTAGCAAGATGGCGGCGGCGGCGGCATCGAATGTGACGAGCGCACGGTCCTCGTAGTCGATGACGTCACCGCGTTCCTTCCATTCAAAAGAACGGTGGTTCTTTTGAATCGTACGTGTGTACACTCAGCCGGGACAAGATTCTTGTCAAGAATCTTGTCAGGAAAAACAATGTGTTTTTTCCTGACGAGATTCTCGGCCGTGTGTACGAGGCTTAAAGCGGAGGTCCACCCTGAAAAAATCTTTACATTAAAAATCCTAAAAAAAAAAAATTGATAGAAAAATAAAATAAAATTTATACTCACCCTAAACGCCTGTTGCTATGCGGATGTCCCCTAATCTGCCTCTAATGTTCCTCTTCTCGTCCGCGGTGGGTCTCCTTCCGCTTCCTCTTCTTGTGAATGGGGCGCACTGCCTTCTGGGAACTGTGTGTGTCCCAGGAGGCAAGCCGCCCATTCACAAAGCGCCGTGCGAGTGGCGTATGCGCAGTAGGAAACGGGCAGTGAAGCCTTACGGCTTCACTGCCTGTTTCCCTTACTCAGAATGGAGGAGCTGTGTCCTGCCATCAGCGATCGATCGTCGTGGCGGGACAGACATCGCGGGCGAGTAGGACAGGTAAGTGTCCTTATTAAAAGTCAGCAGCTACACTGTTAGTAGCTTCTGACTTTTTTATTTTTTTGGCTGCACCTCTGCTTTAACTTTAGTTATAGCAGAAAAAAAACACAGCCTGTGCTGCTGAGTATTGAAGGGGTTTCCTGGTTAACAGTCTACATTCAGTGGTCTTATTTCACTCATACACCATTAAAGATGATGAAACATTTAATAAATTGTCCATTGTATGCATTCTCTGATAAATCTGGGGGTGTTGCTCCTTTTTATTGCCAAGCAATACTAATGTCATCATACATTTCAAGTATGGTCACGAACATGGAGCTGCTAGTTTTCCACAAATATTCACAACAAATGGAGCGCTGAAGAAAGAAAAGCAGCTATTCACTAGATCTCACCTAGCACTGTGATAAAGGATAAATTGTTTATGAGAACTCTTCTATTCATTTTATAAAACATATGAAAATGCTGCTCAGGATAGGACTGTGCATCAGAGTTGAATTTGATTAACTGCTATTGGGCAGCTCAGAATATTCTTTAAAATAAAATGAGTCTTATTGTTGCCAGCGATAATCTGGGAATGTATGAAAAATGCATGGTCTGTAAAGCCCTGTACACACGATCGGATATCCTATGGATTTTCGTCCGATGGATTCTTTTCATCAGACAAACCGATCGTGTATGGGACCCGTCGGTGTTTTTTCCATCGGTTTTAAAAAATAGAACATGTTTTAAATTTTTCCGATGGATAAAAAACCGATCGAAAACTCCGATCGTCTATGGGCAAGTCCATCGGATCAAAAACCCACACATGCTCAGAATCAAGTCGACGCATGCTCAGAAGCATTAAACGTAATTTTTCTCGGCTCATCGGAGTGCTTTACGTCACCGCGTTTGGAACGGTCGGTTTTTTGACTGATGGTGTGTGGGCAAGACTGATGGAAAACAGTTTCATCGGATATCCGATGGACAAATCCATCGGACTAGAATCCATAGGAAATCTGATCGTGTGTACAGGGCTTTAGTCTTCGGTCAGAGGAGAGCTTGTGTCAGGAAAGCTTCCCACTCTACATCCCTTCCTTAATTTCTGTTGTTTTAGTACTGTTTAAATCTGTTAGGAGTTTTTGTATGGCTATGTTACATATTGGTGGCTGGTGTTTTTTTTTGGGGGGGGGGCAGCAAACAACCACGCCCCCCCCACGCTGTAGGTCGGGTCACCCGCATCCACTCCCCTCCACCCGCGGGCAGTCGTTCGTTCATCCAGCCCCGCCCGCACTTACCCCATCTAGGTCACGGGTGGGCAGCGCTCCTACGGGCGGCGGGTGGCAGCTTCCATCGTGCCTTCTCCTCCTCTGCATCATGGCGGCCTCCGCTATGCGTCTCCTCCCTCCTCCTCCTAGGCGTCCAATAGGATCTCCTGTCCTTTCAGCTAATCGGGTGACAGGTCGCAAGACCCGCTTCCTGATTGGCCGGGAGGAGGATCAGTGTGACTATAGTGAATATTCATTTGCTATCGTACACAATTGGGTGGGCTCAGGGCGCAGTGCTCTGCACCCCGAGCCCACCCTTTTCTGAAACCTATTAGAGCCTCTGGCTAGAGGCCGAAAAGTGCTGCTAAAACGACGGTGAAGCGTCGTTAAAAATAGCGCCGCTTTACCGCCGACGACCGCACCTGCCCTAGTGTGAAAGTGTCATTAAAAAGGTGTGTGCTCCTGAAGTACAAGTATTTTTGGAAAATATGGGGTAACCTGAACTAGCTTGGTACAAACTACATTGTAACCATAAAACTATCCACTAACTATTTTACCAGTGACCAAAACCTGCACATTTAATATAACAGACGAATGGCTAATATACATTACTTTTTAGTGAGCGAGTAAGTAATGGGAAGTGAGTGAGTGAGTAATAATGGGAGGAAACTACTGCCTGTGCATATATTTGGGGCAACTATACAACAATCCTGCATGTTGGAGGATATCTAAAAAGACTATGATAGTCCGACTTAAATGAGGATGTCATCTACACTGACACATGCTCAGGTCAAATGACAGTCATTTTACAACTGGAAAGATATTACAGAAAACAGTAAAAGCCGCGTACACACGATCGGTTTTACCGATGAAAACAGTCCGATGGATTTTTTTCATCGAACAAAACGATTGTGTATGGGCCCCATCGGTCTTTTTTGCATCGGTGTCAAAAAATAGAACATGTTTTAAATTTTTCCGATGGATAAAAAACCGATAGCAAATTCCGATCGTCTATGGGCAAGTCCATCGGTTAAAAAACCCACGCATGCTCAGAATCAAGTCGACGCATGCTCAGAAGCATTGAACTTAATTTTTCTCGGCTCATCGGAGTGTTTTACGTCACCGCGTTTGGAACGGTCGATTTTTTGACTGATGGTGTGTAGGCAAGACTGATGGAAGTCAGCTTCATCGGAATTCCGATGGAAAAATCCATCGGTTTAAAAACCATAGGAAATCCGATCGTGTGTACAGGGCTTCACAGTTATATGATTTGGAGCTGATATTTTACTGTTGAAACCCTATGTATTAAGACAGGTAGGTGACTTAGCTGGGTTCCTTAGTGGCAAGTCGAGAAAAGTCAAGTCCCTGGGCTGGCTAAGTTTACCATGTACATATACTAAAATAAACTTTGGATCAGTAGTTTTATCAGGTAATCTATATTTGGTTCATCCCCGTAGTATTGATTCTACAGAATCACTGGATGACATTGAGGGGACTTGGTAATACAAATGAGCCCTATCCTGTGTGTGTTGCTCCTTCTGAGAACGGGTGGTTGGAAGGGAGAAGAGTTTTGTCTACCTCCTATTCTGAGCTCATGAAAACCAGAAGCCTTTCTGATCCCCAGTGTGATATAAATCAGAAATCCCCCTGCATTCTGTTTTCTCCGCACTCACGATGAGCTTGATTAATACAGTTTTTTTTTATAGGGTTATTACTATTATTTTCATTATTTTCTACTTTATCAACCTATGCACTTCATCATAGTTCGTTAAATCCCAGTATAGGGCTATATTGTTGGCCCTGTGGGAAATTTTATTTTTTAATAACCATACACACATTATTGTGATGGACATGCTATTTTATGATATTTTTTGCAGATTGTGTTGCCCTACAGTTGTCCAGGTTTTCTGTTACATACTGTATACACCCCATAGATTGTATCAGCTGAAATTCATGTGAGAAAACTCCCTGAGCCCAGGGAGGCATGTAGTGCGATAAATGTCCCCCCAGGGTATGCTTGTCAGGTTTTATTCCTCTGTACCAAGTTCCTGAATCTTTATTATTTGACAGTTTCACTGTGTTCACCTTTTATCACTAATTGCTCTGCTGTGCTCTTGTCAGCTATATAATGCAAATTATAGTAAGGACTCCTAAATATGGAGTGCCAGATGTACAACAGATGCCAATTTCTAATTCACGAGAATGAGCTTAAAATGTACTTCCACTTTTGCTGTAAAATTTGGGAAAACCCCACTTTATGTTTTGCTTTGTGTTTCCATTCTTACAGCATACCAGAAGCAGAAAAAAAAAATATATATATATATATATATATATATATATATATATATAAATGTAGCGGTCCTCCCCCAGCTTCTCCCCTCTCTGGATGGCTGGTTTTACTCGTCTAGGGGTATCTGGGAGAAGGGGGAAAGATGCACACCACCAGCTCGGCTCTCTGATGTAGTATGCAGAGATATGAGCTAAACCGTTTACCTTCGGGTCTGCGTTTTAGGCCGGAGCCTCAGCTTCCTCTGTGGAGGATGATTGCCACTGTCACTGACAGGGACACTTAGCTTCCAGTAACACGAGTTCCACACCATAAAAAGTCCAACTCTGTTTTATTGCTTTGATCAATAGGTAGACTGGTTGACTTTTAAAAGAACAGACAGGGTGTGGGAAAGAGTAGGTCCAGGCACAACACAATGAATAGAGTTGCTCCTGTTCCGTTTAGTGCAAACAGGCTTGGCGCACAGTCGCTGCCACTGACTGTGAATTTGGTCACTGCCACTGACCTGAGAGAACGTTGAGGCCCCTGCCACAGGCCTTGGATGAGGCCTGCCACTGACCTGAGGAAGATGGGTCCCTGCCACAGACCATGAGAACATGAATTACCTCCTTTAGAACAAACGACCCCTGTCAGAGAAACGCATCCATCCGGACGGTCACCAGAGGCCTCCACCGGCACCAGCAAATGCTGCACTGGCTCTTCGGGGAGGTCACATCTCCTTTCCCTTACGCCCTGGATTCAGGCACCCAATACCGGGGGCACCTTAGGAATGCTTTGCCCTCGCGGGACCCAGTCGAAGGTACTGGGCCCCAGGCCTCCTGGAAAAGTACCTCACCCCAGGCTGAAGGTGCCTGGGATGGAACTCGACTCCACGCGCCCAGGCTGAGGGCGCCTGGGCACAGATGAACCGCGGCAGCCCCCAGGCTGAAGGTGCCTGGGGAATGGACCTCGTGCGCAAGATGTCCACCCCCCTTTATATCCTCTCCCAGCAGGCACAGCGGGTTCCCTGCCCCGCCGTACTACTGCTGCGAGAGGACAAAAAGGGCACGGCTCTAGAATGGCAGTTCAACCCCGGTCCCAGGTGACAGCGTCACCTAGGGACCGCAGGGAACATGACACCATCCATACCTCCCACACTCCAAACTGTCCATAAATCCCTAAAAATCAATGTATCTGGGCTATCTAAAATTTTAGCACCCACTACACTCTCTTTTGTAAATATTTTATATATTTTCATGTGACAACACTGAAGAAATTACACTTTGCTATAATGTAAAGTACATAGTTACATAGTTACATAGTTAGTCAGGTTGAAAAAAGATACAAGTCCATCCAGTTTAACCAAAAATAAATAAAATAATAATAATATCATACAATCCCATATACCCAATTCTCTACACACAGTTGATCCAGAAGAAGGCGAAAAACCCCAGCAGAGCACGATCTAATTTTCTACATCAGGGGAAAAAATTCCTTCCTAATACTCCGAAAGGCAATCGGATATTCCCCGAATCAACTTTACCTATAAATGTTAGTACCCAGTTATATTATGTACATTTAGAATAGAATCCAGGCCTTTCTTAAAGCAATCTACTGAGCTGGCCAGAACCACCTGTGCAGGGAGTCTATTCCACATTTTCACAGCTCTCATGCCACGTACACACGACCGTTTTTCTCGTCGAGAAAAACAACATTTTTCCCATTCGACGAGAAAAACGATAGTCTGTGGGCTTTCTGTTGTTTTTTT
This sequence comes from Rana muscosa, assembly GCA_029206835.1. NCBI lineage: Eukaryota > Metazoa > Chordata > Amphibia > Anura > Ranidae > Rana > Rana muscosa. Next base: position 168,422,094 of record CM055117.1, on the reverse strand, counting down.
CGACGAGAAAAACAGCATTAAAAACAACGAGAAAAATTAGAACATGTTCTTATTTTTCTCGTCGTTTTTTCCGACATGTTTTCCGCGGCAGTGTTTCCCATAGGGAAACACTGGCGCGGAGCCCACAGACGGTCGTTTTTCTCGACAAGAGAAAAAACGACGTGAAAAACGACCGTGTGTGGGGAACAAGCCGTTCCCTCGTTTTTAATGACATTATTCACGGTGGTTTTTTAACCGCCGTGAATAATGATCGTGTGTACGCGGCATTACTGTGAAGAAACCTTTCCGTATTTGGTGGTGAAATCTCTTTTCCTCTAGACCAGTGATGGCGAACCTTGGCACCCCAGATGTTTTCGCACTAAATTTCCCATGATGCCTAACTACACTGCAGAGTGCATGGCCATCATGGGAAATGGAGTTCCAAAACATCTGGGGTGCCAAGGTTCGCCATCACTGCTCTAGACGTAAGGAGTGCCCCCTTGTCCTTTGTGTTGACCGTAAAGTGAATAACTCAACACCAAGTTCACTATATGAACCCCTTATATATTTATACATGTTGATCATATCCCCCCTTAATCTCCTCTTCTCAAGAGTGAATAAATTCAGTTCCTCTAATCCTTCCTCATAGCTGAGCTCCTCCATACCTTTTATCAGTTTGGTTGCCCTTCTCTGCACTTTCTCCAGTTCCCTGATATCCTTTTTGAGAACTGGGGCCCAAAACTGAACTGCATATTCCAGGTCTTACTAATGATTTGTACAGGGGCAAAATTATCTCTCTCTCTCTCTGGAGTCCATCCCTCTCTTAATACAAGAAAGGACTTTGCTCGCTTTGGAAACCGCAGCTTGGCTTTGCATGTTATTATTGAGCTCATGATAAGTAGTGAGAGTACAGCTTGTAGAGCAGTGCAAATTTGCTGTCCCCTCAAAATAACTCAACACACAGCCATTAATATCTAAACCGCTGGCAAGAAAAGTGAGTACACCCCTAAGTGAAAATGTCCAAATTGGGCCCAAAGTGTCAATATTTTGTGTGGCCGCCATTATTTTCCAGTACTGCCTTAACTCTCTTGGCCATGGAGTTCACCAGAGCTTCCCAGGTTGCCACTGGAGTCCTCTTTCTCTCCTCCATGATGACATCACGGAGCTGGAGGATGTTAGAGACCTTGCGCTCCTCCACCTTCCATTTGAGGATGCCCCACAGATGCTTAATAGGGTTTAGGTATGGAGACATGCTTGGCCAGTCCATCACCTTTACCCTCAGCTTCTTTAGCAAGGCAGTAGTCATCTTGGAGGTGTGTTTGGGGTCGTTATCATGTTGGAATACAATACAATCTCTGAAGGGAGGGGATCATGCTCTGCTTCAGTATGTCACAGTACATGTTGGCATTCATGGTTCCCTCAATGACCTGTAGCTCTCCAGTGCTAGCAGCACTCATGCAGCCTCAGATAATGACACTCCCACCACCATGCTTGACTATAGTCAAGACACACTTGTCTTTGTACTCCTCACCTGGTTGCCACCACAGATGCTTGACACCATCTGAACCAAATAAGTTTATCTTGGTCTCATTAGACCACAGGACATAGTTCCAGTAATCCATATCCTTAGTCTGCTTCTCTTCAGCAAACTTGTGCATCATCTTTAGAAGAGGCTTCCTTCTGGGGCGACAGCCATACAGGCCAATTTGATGCAATGTGCGGCGTATGGTCGAATCCGGCCCTCCAGGCCATTTCATGTGGCCCTCGCACCTCTCCTGCAGCTGCAGGAGAGCTCCAGCCCTCCTCTGGTCCTCCTCCAGACTCCTACTTTCTGCTTTCAAGCAATGCATCCAGCTTCTTCCCAGCAGCAGCATAAGGAAAAGGGGGTGCACTGTGATGTAAGGGAGAGTGGGGGACTTAACTTCTGATGGTGGGGTGGCTCTTGACATCTAATGTAAGGGGAGGGGATGTGCTGGACATCTAATCTTACAGATACAATCGGCCCTTTTGAGAACAATCATAATGCCTATGCGGCCCACAATGAAATTGAGTTTGACACCCCTGTCTAGGCCATCTTTATGTAGAGCAACAATTCTTTTTTTCAGATCCTCAGAGTTCTTTACCTTGAGGTGCCATGTTGAACTTCCAGTGACAAGTATGAGAGAGTGAGAGCGATAACACCCAATATAACACATCTGCTCCCCATTCACACCTTGTAACACTAACCAATCACATGACCCCCGGGGAGGAAAAATGGCAATTTGGACATTTTCAATTAGGGGTGTACTTACTTTTGTTGCCAGCAGTTTAGACATTAATGGCTGTGTGTTGAGTTATTTTGAGGGGACAGCAAATTTACACTGTTATACAAGCTGTACACTCACTACTTTACATTGTAGCAAAGAGTCATTTCTTCAGTGTTGTCACTTGAAAAGATATAAGAAAATATTTACGAAAATGTGAGGGGTGTACTCACTTTTGTGAGATACTGTATGTGCTTATTTTAATGGCTAATCTTCAAAGAAGTTATGACTAAAGGAACCTGATGTTACATAATATTATCCTTTTCTAGCTGGAGGGGCTATCTGATACAGATTAGAAAAAAATGCAATAAATTATGTTGAACATAAAACATTTTCAATAAAAATACAAATACATATTGGTGGCAGTATGGGAAAGTAAGTGAAAAATGCAGGCTGTCATCTCTTTAGAGCCAGCTGAATGAGATCCAGCAGGTGATCAGTTAGCAGTGAAAGCCTGCAAGTCATGTTACAGGAGAATGGATCTGGGCACAGGTATACAGGACATTCACACACATACAGACACCTGCTCAAAGTGACAGTCAAATTCTACATTATAATTCAATGAGAAAGCATTCTGCCCTTTCTAAGAATAATTTATCATCAGTTTCTCATGATAGTGTATGTTATTTTATGTCAGTCCACCCACAACAATATAAGCTGCTTGGAGAAATAAGTAGCCCATAATTTTCATTTACAAATTGCTTATTGGAAAGAGTTACAGAGACAAATAATACATAGCAAAAGGAAATATTTGTGTAGAGGTAAAATAATACATAAAAAAAACAAACATTGACATTGAAATATGTCAGAAGAAGCACCATTCATTGAGATACCTAAGAATCAAAGATGGAATATAAGTGTAGCACCCTCCTAGCATACGATGCTAGGTAAATTTAGTTTTGGCTCCTTCAGTAATCAAGGGAGCAGTAATTGTTTGGCCTGGTCAGTTTAGGGGTTTCACAGACTTAGCCAGAGGGGCTGCTGCTCTCCAGCATCCCATGGACTGTACAGCTGCTTTAGGCCCAATTCACACCTATGCCGTTTGCTTTTGATCCCTTTCTGTAGTGCTTTTTGCAGTGTGTTATGTTTTTGCACGTGCGTTTTTACCACATTTTTGATGTTTTCTGCATTTTTTATGCTTTTTTTGTCCAATTTGTTGTTGGGCAGATTAAAAAATGCAAAAGGCAAAATGCAAATCACTGTAAAATTGCACTACATGCTTTACTGCAGATTCTCCATTGAAGTCTATTGAACAACAAAAACGCACCGTTTGTGTTTTAAAAAGTTCCTGAACCTTTTCAAAAAGCAGCAGCTAAAAAAATAAATAGATGTGAACGTGTGCCTTAGGAAACCATGGTAAATTCACTGTAGTGTATTTCTGAAAAAAGCACCAAAAAATGCATAGGTGTGAATCAGGCCTTAGAGGCTTCCGCTGTGTCAGGGTTGAGGGCCTGGATGAACTTTGCATGGAGCTGATTGCAGAACCTCACCGCATGGGAGCTGGTCTAGAGAGAGACCGTCTCCCTCACTGGACCATGTCTAGAGGAAGGAGGCAGCTGTCCTGGGGACTTGTGAGCAAAGATCTTGAACTGATCTCTGTGACTGTGTAGTGTTCTGGAAGCTGCACTGGGTATGAGCAATTGTGTATCAGTGCAAGGTATCAGGATGCCAAAAAAGACTTTCCCCATAGTCTTCAGCTGTGAGGCCTTAGACTGTTCAACACCCACTATTACTCTAGAAGATTGTCCTCTAATCAGTTTTCAATCACTTTTTATTAATTTTGTAAATACGAAAATACATACATACATAAATTTCACAATTACACATATTTAAAAACATATATCTTACATTGCCCATGTTTGTCTCCCTATATATCAACTAAGATTCTTACCATGCATTATGAGATATATTGTCTTTTCCTCAGTTTTGTTTCCTACTCATCCATCCTCTTTCACTCTGTCTCTCAAAAAAAAAAAAATATTCAAATTTTCCCATCCCTTATTCTTCCCTTCCCCTTTCCCCCTTTTCCCCAGGGTTATAGCTTGCTCTTATTTAAAGATAATCTATTATTTTCTTTGAGGACCGAAATTCTTCCCTATGTTTCCATATGTCTGGTATTTGATTATTTATAGATCCTTCTTTCGTATCTGTTTTTCCATATATTGTATTTCGTTCAGTTCACAAATCCATTCTGCTATAGTTGGACTGTTTATGTTTCTCCATTTACGGGATATTACTATTCTGGCTGCAGTTGTCATGTGGTGAAGGATAACTGTTTTAATTGCTTTTATTGAGCTTGCCATTATGGACAACACTGCAGTTTTTACATTTGGATCTATCTCCTTCCCTACCTTTTGATATATCTCAAATATCTTATTCCAGATTTCTCTTACCGCATGACAACCATACCAAATATGCTCCATAGTCCCCTTCTCACTCAAGCATCTCGAACAAGCCTCTGAATTTTCCATATTTATTTTGTTTAATGCCACTGGGCTCCAATTAGGGCTGTGCGATTTTTTTTATAAAAAACTAGATTTACGTTTCGATTAGATTTTTTTTTAAATTATATTAATTAAAGTGCATCAACAAAGAGAATTGCAAAGGCAAACCCCTTTCTCTAACTGCAAAGTCCGTGTGCAACAAAGATTGTTAAACATCCAAATTATTAATACTGTATTTGGATTTAGCTAATAAAACAACAAAAAATCTTGAGGTTACTCTTAGTTGAAGTGAACTGTGCCCATGCCTCACTGTGCCCGTGCCTCACTGTGCCCATTCTTCACTGTGCCCCTGTCTCACTGTGCCCAATGCCTCACTGTGCCCAATGTCTCACTGTGCCCATGCTTCAATCACTGTGCCCGTACCTGATGCAGATTTTCATGGGATACGGATTTTACTGCTACACCGGCGGCCATTCCAGTATTCAAAAGCCGCGCCTCCTCCTCGTCTGTGATAGGCGGAACACTCAATTTCCCAGCATTCAGTGTTCCGCCTATCATGGACATCCTCTCATTCTCATAACACAGACGAGAATGAGAGGATGTCCAGGATAGCCTGAACACTGCCTGCTGTGAAATTGAGTGTTCCGCCTATCACAGACGACGAGGACTCGGGAGGCGCGGCATTTGAACACTGCAATGGCCGCCGTCTGTCTGCATGACACGCTGATCAGGTAGGCAGACGGCGGCTTGCGGTTAGTTAGTGTTACATTACATCTACTCATGGCGGCTGCGGCGAGTAGATGTAATTGGGGTAACGCCACCCAGTGCCATTCCGGATACGCCCCCTGTAGCCCTGCTACGGAAACTTTGAAGGAAAAAAAAAATTTTTTTTTCTTTTTTTTTTTTTTAAATCTAAAAAAATCGATTTTCTTCAAATCTGAATCGATTTGAACTCAAAACTCGATTCAAGATTAAAATCGATTTTTTTCCCAGCCCTAGCTCCAATACCATCTCATCAGAATTTTATAGTTTCTTTCCTGATGTTTGATCACTATTGCTGTTTTATGTATTATTATAAATGCTTTCTCCCATTCCGTCTCTGATATCTGGTTTTCTATTTCCTCTTCCCATTTTTTCATACCAACTAGTTTATTAATAGATCCAGTAGGGAGTAGTTGATTATATATCTTAGACAGTTTATTGGTCGATTTTTATTCTTCTACTAGTATTTTTTCAAACTTCGTTGTTGGCCGGTTTATTAAAGATAATTGTATTTTTGATTCTATATATGTACTTAATTGGTGATATTGTAACCATTTATTTTTGTCTTCAAGCCCAATTTCTTGCAGTGTTGGAAGCTTACCATCCACTAGGATCTGAACCAGCCTTGCTAAAGAATAGTTATTAATATCTAATATTCTTGTATCTCAAGGGCGTTTCTGAATGAATAGCATTGATAGTCAGACTGACTTGAAAACAAAGTGTGAGTTTATTGTCCCACAGTTGGCATCATACATACAATGAAAAAAAAGTATAACAGTTCAGTTCAGTGTAGGTAAAAATATATAGAATAAGGTGGTCATAAAGCTGTAATAAGCTTATGAAAGCATGTGTGCTTAATGGCTCCTGCCTTCTATCTCCATGCTGTCTTGTGTGTCACGAAAGAGAAGCAGGAAATTACGTTCTTAAGCCTCGTACACACGACCGAGTTTCTCGTCAAAAAACGACAAGAAACTTGCAGGCAGAGCTTTCTTGCCGAGTAAATCGGTCGTGTGTACGCGGCTATCAGGTTTCTCGTCAAGAAAAAAACGACAAGAATCTCGACGAGAAAAATAGAGAACCTGCTCTCTATTTTCTCGTCAGGATTCTCCATTTTCTCGTTGAGATTCTCGTCAGCATGTTTCTCAACGAGAAAAGTGTGTGTGTGTACACTTACCTGTCGCCGTGGAAACCCGCGCATGCTCTAAATGACTTTGACGCATGCGCGGTAGCTTCCTAGGCATAGGTAGGGTGTAGCAAGATGGCGGCGACGGCATCGAATGTGACGAGCACATGCTCGTCGTAGTCAATTACGTCACCGCGTTCGCTCCATTCAAAGAACCGCAGGTTCTTTGAATCGAGCGTGTGTACACTCGGCCGGGACAAGTCTCTTGTCCAAGAATCTCGTCAAGAAAAACTACAAGTTTTTTCCTGACGAGATTCTCGGCCGTGTGTACGAGGCTTTAGACTTCTGGCAGAGTTCAGCTGTCCCAGTTTATCAAAGTCTTTGTGTAAATGTGTCAGTGTCATCTCTCGTATTGGGTGTGTGTGAGTGTGTGTTCGTGTGTCTGTCCATCTCAAAGCACGGCTTTATATATGTTACATATGAACGTCATCACCTCATACAAACTTAGAACCTTGTATGGCACACATTAGCTTCTGCTAACTTCAGCAATATGTTATCCAAAATAAGATACTACCTCAGAGAGTCATATGGAGTTTGATTGACAAGCCCACATGTAACACTCTATACTTAAAGTAATGTACTGATCATGTAATGTCATACATATTACCAACTATAACTACATAAGTAACTATATACTAATTGTGACAGCAGGAAGGTAAAGTCACCTGGTTGCATCCAGGGGGGTAGATATATTTCGCCCAGATTCAGGCTTTACGCCGACTTATACAACTAGGTGGAGAGTTGTATAAGCCCAGCTGAGGCTAGTGGGCTCATGGATGACTCATACCTCTAGGGAGAGTGTGGGGCGTCGTGCAGACAGGGAGTTGATGAGACCAGCTGAAGCTTGTCAGCTCATTTAGGCCTCTATAAGAACTCCCAGCTTCATTAGATGTTAGCTCATGCCTGGACCCAGACCTGTGTGGACTGTCTAGGGAGAGTGAACCCCTGTGCGGTGAGACAAAGCCTGTGTGGCTATTTGCTTGGACATTTAAAACCAGGGACTTAGGGACTAGGACAGCACTAGGCTGATCCCAGTTGTTAGTTAGGAAACCTGTATGTTTAGTCAGAGGTCAAGTTGACCAGGATTTATTTTGTTTATGTTTCTTTTGCTTTGCTGTGTTTTGTCACTGTAAATAGAAAATAAACCGCACCTTTTTGATTTTTGAAAACCACAACCTCCGTTTGCTGGGCCTGTTTTTGTGTGGGGAGCCCATCCCGGGGGTCACACACACCCGCTGCCGAGCTAACCCCCTCACAGTTGGTGGAGAACCAGTGGCAGTTTTTTTTTAAGCCAGCATGGAGGAGATACTGAAACAGCTGGCTCTAGCAAATGCCAATCAACAGCAGACAAATGCAGGTTTGCAAAAGAGCCTTGCAGCTCATCAACAGAGCCTTGCAGCTCAACAACAGAACTTCGCAGCCCAGCAGCAAGCTCATCAACAGAGCCTTGCAGCCCAGCAGCAAGCTCATCAACAGAGCCTTGCAGCCCAGCAGCAGACAAACGCAACTTTGCAACAGAGTCTGGAGGCTCAGCAACAAGCCCAGCAGCAATCTGAGGCCCGCTTCATAGACCTGTTGCAGAAGCAAGAGCAGAGACTACAACAACAGATGGAAGCAGTAATGCAGCAACGTCCGCAGACCAGTGAGGAAAGCCGTCCCACTAATACCGCGTCCTTTGGGGTGAGTCGTTTATTGACAAAAATGACTGGAGAGGATGATCCAGAGGTATTTTTGACCACATTTGAAAGGACCGCTGAAAGAGAAAAGTGGCCTGAGGAGCAGTGGGCTGGACTGGTGGCTCCTCTGTTAACTGGTGAATCGCAGAAAGCTTACTATGACCTAGAGCCTAACCAAGCAAAAGACTATGTGATGCTAAAAGCTGAAATATTGGCAAGGCTGGGTCTCACCCTGGCTGTCCGGGCTCAGCGTGTGCATAACTGGACTTTCCAGCTTGGAAAACCCCCCAGGTCTCAAATGTATGATCTCATTCACCTGAGCAGAAAGTGGCTACAGCCAGAGACTTTGTCCGCACCAAAGATTGTGGAACGTGTTGTAATGGATCGGTTTTTGAGAGCTCTTCCTACTGCCATCCAAAAGTGGGTAAGCCATGGAGACCCAGAGACGGCCGATGGTCTTGTGGATCGTGTGGAGAAATACTTGGCTACAGAGAACCTGACGGCCTCTTCCAGAGACACTCGGACTTTCCACCCTAAGACCAGACCATCCCCAGGGGCGGATAAGAGGATTCCAAGGGGTGAGGGTGGAGAGAGTGAGAGGGTGGGAGCTCTACCCCAAGTTTGGCGAGAACAGCCTGGGAAATCAGCGGCTCAAGAGGCGGCAAGAAGGATCGTTTGCTACCGCTGCCGGCAAGCGGGACATATTGCAGCCAATTGCCCGGTTGTGGAGGAACCCATGCAGTGTGACTTTCTGACGGGCAGACGTCAGTCGCTGTGTGCGACAGTCGCATGCACTGCCATTCGAGGAACTGAGAAACATTTATGCAAAATGTGTGTTAATGGTAGCAATGTTGTGGTATTGCTGGATTCAGGTAGCCTTGTGACCCTGATAAAGGCTGAGTTAGTTAAAACAGAGGTCTCTGGGAATAGCAAGGTAGCTGTTATTTGTGTGCATGGGGACACCCGAGAGTATCCAGTGACTACAGTGTGTTTTGAGACCCCCAAAGGTACCCTCTTTCATCCAGTGGGCTTAGTATCTCAGTTACCGCATGACGCCATTGTGGGAAGGGATTTTCCGAAGTTCTGGGAACTGTGGGATGATCCTGAGCCCCCCACTGGTGCCCCTATGTACCAGGAATGTGATAGCCAGAGCTCCCCTGAGAGTGGTGAGGACTCTCCGGAATTTCCCTTATCAGTATTGGCAGGGGAGACTCAAGAAACTGGAGAGGAGCCCACCTCCTCAGACGAAAACCTACCGTCTGTGGAGTTTTCTGATCTTGAGGTTCACAGGGAAAACTTTGCCACAGAACAGTTGAAAGACCCCGCCCTAATAAAGGCACGGGAAAACGTAGTGAAAATAGATGGCGAGTTAGTGAACCCAGATAATACCTGCACTTACCCATACTTCAGCGTAGAGAAGGACCTACTGTATCGGGTGGCAAAAAGGGCAGAAGAAACCGTTGAGCAGCTTGTTGTGCCCAAACCTTACAGGAAGTTGGTGTTGGAGTTGGCCCATGGGCACATTCTTGGAGGTCATCTGGGGACAGAGAAAACCCGAGAGAGGGTATTACAGAGATTCTATTGGCCGGGGGTGATGAAGGACATAGAAAATTATTGTTCCTCCTGCCCTGTGTGTCAGAGGTCGGCCCCGATGCCACATTTCCGTAGCCCGCTGGTCCCTCTACCCATCATTGAGGTCCCGTTTGAGAGGATCGCCATGGATTTGGTAGGTCCTATAATCAAGTCCGCTAGGGGGCACCAGTACATATTAGTTATAATGGACTATGCCACCCGTTATCCAGAAGCGATCCCTCTCCGAAATACCTCGGCCAAAACCATAGCCAAAGAGCTATCTCTTGTGTTTAGCCGGGTGGGTATTTGTAAAGAACTGCTTACGGACCAAGGTACACCCTTTATGTCCCGGGTTATGAAGGAGCTGTGTAAATTGTTCAAAGTGACGCAATTACGTACATCTGTGTATCACCCCCAAACCGATGGGCTGGTTGAAAGATTCAACAAAACCCTAAAACAAATGTTGAAGAAAGTGGTGGATAGAGATGGAAAGGATTGGGACTGTCTACTTCCTTATCTGATGTTTGCTATTAGGGAGGTGCCCCAATCCTCTACGGGATTCTCCCCCTTTGAGTTACTGTATGGGAGACACCCAAGAGGGCTGTTGGATATTGCCAAGGAAACTTGGGAAAGTGAGAGTTCTCCCCACAGGAGTGTGATTGAGCATGTCGCCCTGATGCAAGACCGAATTGCACAGGTAATGCCCATCGTGAAGGAACATTTGGCCCAAGCGCAGTTAGCACAGCAGAGAGTGTACAACCGTGGAGCCAAGACCCGTACCTTTTCCCCGGGGGATAGGATACTGGTACTTGTCCCTACGGTTGAAAGTAAATTCCTTGCCAAATGGCAAGGCCCCTACGAGATAATGGAAAAAGTGAGCAAAGTGAATTACAAGGTCAGACAACCAGGAAGGCGAAAGCCCGAACAGATCTATCACGTTAATCTGTTGAAAGCCTGGAGGGATAGAGAGTCCCTAGTCGCAGACACTTGGTCACCAGCTCAAACTGGTTGCGTGATTCCTGAGGTTGGAATAGCAGCCACCTTGTCACAACCCCAACAACAGGAGGTTAAGGAGTTTGTGCTTCGCAACAAGGAGGTATTCTCTGAGCTGCCAGGACAAACATCTGGGGTAGAGCATGACATCATTACCCCGCCCGGTGAAAGGGTGAAGTTAAAACCCTATCGGATCCCAGAGGCCCGACGGGAGGCAATACGGGAGGAAGTACAGAAAATGCTGAACTTAGGGGTGATAGAGGAGTCCCAAAGTGATTGGTCTAGTCCCATTGTGTTGGTGCCTAAACCGGATGGGAGCTGGCGATTTTGTAACGATTTTCGTCAGTTGAACAAAGTTACAAAATTTGACACCTACCCCATGCCACGTATAGATGAGTTGATCGACCGGCTGGGAACAGCCCGATACATGACGACTCTTGACCTCACAAAAGGGTATTGGCAAATCCCCCTGGCCAAGTCGGCCAAAGAGAAAACCGCATTTGTAACCCCAGACGGGGCGTTCCAATATAAAAGAATGCCGTTCGGGTTACAGAATGCGCCGGCCACATTCCAGCGGAAAATGGACCAGATGCTGAGGCCCCATCGGAAGTATGCTGCGGCTTACCTGGATGACGTAATTGTCCATAGCACAGATTGGGCCTCACATCTGCCAAAAGTGCAAGCAGTCCTGGACTCTGTTCGGGAAGCGGGGTTTACGGCTAACCCCAAGAAGTGTACCATTGGGCAGGAAGAGGCCAAATATCTTGGGTACACCATTGGGAGGGGAGTAATAAAACCCCAACTCAACAAAGTCGAGGCCATCCAGAGTTGGCCACGTCCCAACAGCAAGAAGCAGGTACGAGCCTTTCTGGGAATCGCTGGGTATTATCGGCGATTCATTCCCCACTTTGCTTCTAAGGCTGTGCCCCTAACCAACCTGACGAAGGGGAAAGGGTCGGTCATGATTAAATGGACCCCCGAGGCTGAGGCAGCATTCCAATTCTTGAAACAAGCCTTATGTAGCCAGCCAGTGTTGTACTCACCCGACTTCTCTAAAGACTTTGTCGTACAAAGTGATGCGTCAGATGTGGGGTTAGGAGCAGTATTGTCCCAGGTCTGGAACGGGGAAGAGCACCCAGTCATTTACCTCAGCAGGAAGTTGAAGTCCCATGAGGTAAATTACGCCACCGTTGAAAAGGAGTGTTTAGCGGTGAAGTGGGCTCTAGATTCCCTTCGGTACTACCTGCTAGGTAGGCACTTTGACTTGGTTACGGATCACGCTCCGTTAAAGTGGATGGCTCAAAACAAGGAAACAAATAGAAGAGTGAATAGGTGGTTCCTGGCCCTCCAGGAATTCAACTTCACAGTAAAGCATCGCCCTGGCGTTCAAATGGGGAATGTGGATGCTTTGTCTCGAGTACATGAATGCCTGATTGCTGGTGTTCCAACCCCGAGGTTAAAACAAGAGGGGGGGGTATGTGACAGCAGGAAGGTAAAGTCACCTGGTTGCATCCAGGGGGGTAGATATATTTCGCCCAGATTCAGGCTTTACGCCGACTTATACAACTAGGTGGAGAGTTGTATAAGCCCAGCTGGGGCTAGTGGGCTCATGGATGACTCATACCTCTAGGGAGAGTGTGGGGCGTCGTGCAGACAAGGAGTTGATGAGACCAGCTGAAGCTTGTCAGCTCATTTAGGCCTCTATAAGAACTCCCAGCTTCATTAGATGTTAGCTCATGCCTGGACCCAGACCTGTGTGGACTGTCTAGGTCAGAGTGAACCCCTGTGCGGTGAGACAAAGCCTGTGTGGCTATTTGCTTGGACATTTAAAACCAGGGACTTAGGGACTAGGACAGCACTAGGCTGATCCCAGTTGTTAGTTAGGAAACCTGTATGTTTAGTCAGAGGTCAAGTTGACCAGGATTTATTTTGTTTATGTTTCTTTTGCTTTGCTGTGTTTTGTCACTGTAAATAGAAAATAAACCGCACCTTTTTGATTTTGAAAACCACAACCTCCGTTTGCTGGGCCTGTTTTTGTGTGGGGAGCCCATCCCGGGGGTCACACACACCCGCTGCCGAGCTAACCCCCTCACATAATACATATTAATATGACTGAGACTACACTAAACTAACTTAACAAAAATATATTATTTCTCTCACTACATAAATACTGGTCTATTCTGGAGGTCTATTCTTGTCTTCTCATGACATTCTACACCAAGATACCTTATGTCATACTCAAATTGGCTACACCAAAAACATCCAGCAATGCTCAGCTTTAGATGAAGAATCATGTCAAATCAATTGACCAAGGTCATTCACACATACTCTATTTATTATGACTAATCATAAAACCAAATATGTTTTGCAAGCTTGCCATGAATTAATATATCACCTATAAGTGTCGAATTATGAATTTGAAATAATATTCTAACACTTGCGTTCTCCAGATTGTTCCATTTTAAATATGTAGTAGCTCCCAAAGCAGGCGGAAATTCTGGATTGGAAAACAGCGGGGTCATAGGTCCAATCATAGTGGAGAGTTTCCATTTTCTTATAACAGCATCCCATATTTTTAATGTGGCTGATACGAAAATCGTTAAGTCTTGTTTCTCAAGTCGTAACTGAGGTTTTATCCATGGGAGGGATTTTAGTTGTGTTCCTATAATATCCTCTTCTAACTTTACCCATTGTTTATTTCGCATATTTTGATGCCAATCTATTATTCTAATCAATGATGCTGCTTGTAAATATCTGGAAAAATCAGGTAGTGCAAGTCCTCCTTTCTTTTTTCTTCTAATTAAAGTTTCTCTTCTTATTCGGGGAGTTTATGAGCCCATATGAACCCTCCTATTGCTTTGCATAATTGCATCATTATTTTTCTAAGTGGGATTAAAGGTATTGCTTGAAATATATATAATATTTTAGGTAATATATCAATTTTTATTATATTAAGTCTACCTATCAATGAATAGCTCATTTTATCCAATTTTTTCAGTAATTCTATGACCCCCTGAATTATAACAATATGATTTATATCCTGCAAACTATTTAAATTGCTTGGAACATATATTCCTACATATTTAATTGCTTCTTTTTGCCAATTGAAAAGAAAATCTTTTTGAAGTAGTATCCGTACCTTTTCTGTCAGTGATACATTTAACATCTCTGATTTGTCGTAATTAACCTTAAAGTTGCTTACCGTACTTTTCCAAATCGTTTGAATTCTTGTATTAGGTTTGGAATTGTTATGATCGGATTTGTTATATAGATTAGTAAGTCATCTGCATATACTGCCGTTTTATATTCTTTATCTTTAATATTTATCCCTTGAATATCTTTGTTTTCCCTTATTACTATCACACGATGTTCCATAACCATTATATATAGCAATGGGGATAGAGGACAACCCTGTCGAGTACCATTTGATATTTCAATATATTCCGAAAGTATACCATTTGCTCTTATTTTCGCCCTAGGGTTGAAATACAGTGCCACGATCCTGCCGCTCATCTTAGGTCCCATTCCTATTTGGAATAATGTTTCTTCCAAGAACCGCCATCCCACCCTGTCAAAAGCTTTCTCAGCATCAATTGATAATAGGCAGGCAGGGATGGCGGTTTTCTGGGCATATTCTACCAATGTACAGGTTTTTATAATATTATCTCTAGTTTCTCTTCCCTTAGTAAATCCAGTTTGATCTAAATTTATATGATTCTGTAAAATTGGTGTCAGTCTATTAGCAATAATTTTGGAATATATCCTTATATCTATATTTGTAAGTTAAGTTGGTCGATAATTGCTACACAATGTGTGGTCCTTTTCCAGTTTAGGAATTAATGTTATATGAGCTTCCATACCCTGTGGTGTAAACATTTGTCGTGTCGAAATAGAATTAAATGTCTTTTTCAGGATTGGTGTTAGTATATCTTAAAATGCCCTATAGAATCTTGGTGTATATCCATCTGGTCCTGGGCTTTTGCCCATGACCAGTGCTGAGATCACTTGTTGAATTTCTTTCGTTGAAATTAATTTTTCCATGTACTCTATTATTTCTTCCGAAAATGTGGGTAGTGCTGTTTTCTTAATAAATTGGCATATATTTTCCCCCTCCTTTTCTTTATCTTTTTGCTGTGTGTTTATGTTATATAACTTAGAATAATAATAATAATAATACTTATGAAAAGTTTTGGATATTTCTATAGGATCATATTTCAATTCCCCAGTAGTTTTAAGTTTTTTTTACTATAGAGGTTTGGGATTGTTGTTGTATAATTGTCCTGGCCAATAGTTTCCCTGTTTTGTTCCCATATTGATATGATTGTGCCCTGTTTTTATCCCACAGCCACAGGGACTGTTCATCATACAGACTTTGTAATTCCATACGTTTATCTTTTAAGATTATTGCATCCAATGAGTTTAGGCTTTGCTTATGTACCTTTTCTAGTGTTGATATTTCTCCCATTAATTGGAATATTTTCTGTGCTTTTTCCTTTTTTAATCTTGTTCCATGTTTGATGAACAGTCCCCGCAGTACACATTTCAGTGTTTCCCATTGCATGGGAATTGAGGTATTATCAGTTTCATGGATCTGCAAAAATTCCTGTATCGTTTGTCAAATCTCATCCTCACATTTTTTATCCTTAACCACGTAAGCCCCGGACCATTTTGCTGCTCAATGACCAGGCCACTTTTTGCGATTTGGCACTGCATCGCTTTAACTGACAATTGCGCGGTCATGCGACGTGGCTCCCAAAAAAAATTGACGTTCTTTTTTTGCCACAAATAGAGCTTTCTTTTGGTGGTATTTGATCACCTCTGCAGTTTTTATTTTTTGCGCTATAAACAAAAATAAAGCGACAATTTTGAAAAAAATGCAATATTTTTTACTTTTTGCTATAATAAATATCCCCAAAAAATATATAAAAAAAACCATATTTTTTTCTCTGTTTAGGCCGATACGTATTCTTTTACATATTTTTGGTTAAAAAAACCGCAATAAGCGTTTTATGATTGGTTTGCGCAAAAGTTATAGCGTCTACAAAATAGGGCATAAATTTATGGCATTGTTATTAATATTTGTTTTTTTACTAGTAATGGCGGCGATCAGCGATTTTTTATTGTGACTGCGACATTATGGCGAGTACTGTAAAAATTACACTGGCAGTGGAGGGGTTAACCACTAGGGGGCGCTGAAGGGGTTAAGTGTGACCTAGGGAGTGATTCTCACTGTAGGGGGCGTGGCTTGCCGTGACACATCACTGATCGTTGTTCCAGATGACAGGGAACACGATCAGTGACAGTGTCACTAAGCAGAACGGGGAGATGTTGTGTTTACACACAACATCTCCCGTTCTTCAGCTCTGTGACCTGATCGCGGGACACCGGTGGCGATCGGGTCCGCGGCTCCCGCAGACGCGGTCAAGGAGCTTGCGACAGGGTCGCGAGTGGGCCGCCAGTGGCGCGCGCGCGACCACACGGCGGCAATTTAAAGGGGACGTATATATACGCCCTTCTGCATGTCCGTGCCATTCTGTCAACGTAAATCTGCGTGCGGCGGTCAGCAAGCGGTTAATCAAATTATCGTTTAATCTCCATGTTCCAAAAGGTTTTTTAAATTCGATCAGATCGAGCTCCAAAAATATTGGAGCATGGTCTGACCAAAGAAAATTTCCTATGTCAGTAGAGGGTTTCATCATCTGACCTAATTGATTAATAAAAAAAATAATCTATTCTATGATATGAATTGTGTATGTTTGAATAATAAGAGAAATTCTTTTCAGTCTGGTATTAAGCCCTCCATATATCTTCCATTTAAATTTTTTCCAATAAATATTAAAATTATTTTAATTGGCTATTCTTTCTATAGGAGTGTGTTGTTGTAGTATCCATTTTTGTGTCCATTACAAAATTAAAATCTCCTCCCATTATTACTGTTCCCTCTGTTTTATCCATTGCGTTCAAAAATACTTTTATCCCTGTTTTAATTTGTTCATAATTTGGCAAATAAAGATTGATTATGGTAAAGATCGTTCCATATAACATGATTTTAATAATTAATGATATACCATCCTTACCCTTCCAATTCTTTATTATCTGGTGGGGTATATCTTTGTGGATCGCAATAGAGACTCCTTGTGATTTTGAATATGGGAATGTATCGTGAATCCATGTGGTATAGTTACTATTATTTAGCTTAGGAATGTGATCTGAATGAAAATGTGTTTCTTGGAGAAGAATAATACCAACTTTTTGTTTATGAAATGTATTAAAAATTTGAGATCTTTTAGAGGGGGAATTAAGGCCTCTTGCATTAAAAGAACGAAATTTTACCCCACCCATAGACGGTTGAGGGAGTGACAGAAAATGGGGGAGATGGTTTGACTTTATTACACACTCACACACTCTCAACGCGACACACTTATTCTGCTCCTTTCACTCTTCAAACTCTATATTGACTTAATTCAAGTCGAATGTACTACTCAGTAAGATCCCTATTGGGGGAAAAAACCTGGGCTGCTTTACCCGATCAGACCCTTCAGAGTTCATCCTGCCATATTTTCCTTTTAAAGTTATTGAACAGTTTTTATTTTCTTTGTATTTCTGTTTTTAATTCTATTTCTCTCCACTACTCCTCTTGCTTTCTCTTTTCTCCTTTTTTTGAAGTATCATATGCCCTAGCCTCTATCCTGTTAAAGTTCCTCAAGTAATAAAATACATAGGATGACCACCCTGGACTGATTAATTGGAGACAAATGGACTGGTGCTTGGGATACTGGCAGCCTCTGTACTGTTAGGGAACGTCCAGCTATTACCAGCAGCCCCTATGGGGTCACTGCTAAATTGGGGGCTCGTCCGGGATTTCCCTCAGTGCATGCTGCAATTACAATTAGCAACCAACAGAGGATCATAAGCTGGAGCGTTACATGGACTGTCTGGTGCATGAATGTGCAGGGGAGGATTGTTGCAGTGTTCCACTACAGTGAGAATGCCTGGTTTGCTGAAGAGATGGTTGCCAGTACAAGAGCATTTCCTACCAGGGATCAAAGAGTTAACTTGTGCAGCAGGAGAAGCTTTCTGTGTGGAGAGAGCTTCTGGCACCAAGGTGACTGGAAGAGTAGGAGTGGAGCTGTCTTGCACAAAGACAACAAAGGACAGAGCAGAGAAACACATGGAGGTGGGTGCTGAGGACCTACACCTGAGTCAAGCATATGGAGAATACAGGGTAGAAATATCCCCACCCCACACTCTCACAAGGGCCTTAGCCCAGGATAAGGCTTACACAGAATTCCTTGAGAAAGCAAAGAATCCTTATTTTCCTCTAGGGAGAGGAGACACAACAAAGCTACCCAGATTTTCCAGGCTACAAAAAAAACATGCAAAACGGGTAGCTTTAGAATTTGGGTATGAGTACCCTTATGTTCCAGCAGTGCTGATGGAGACAATTGAAAGAAGTCGCCAGGGCTGGTGCAACGAAGAAGTATGGAACTTCTCAGTGTCCCCAAGCCTTACCAAAATTAAAGTTCAACTAACTTGTAGCAGAGGTTACTGCACATCAGTTGCAACTGGAGCCTGGGGAGGTCCATATACAAGGACCGAGTCATGATTCAGAAAGCTGGTCACAGAGCACAGGAATGATCAATAAACAGATGGTTCTTCATTTATAGTTTATATTACAGTATGCAAGCCAAAAGAGCTCACATTTGAACTGCACTGTTGCCTAAGGCAGGGGGCAACTTGTCTGACAAACCGAGGATGGGTCACGCTATACTATTATGTTGGATAAGCAGAGGTGGGGGGAGCCGTTTGCTAGTTTCAGGAGTTGCTGAACTCAACAAGAAGAAAATCCCCCAAAAAAATTCTCTCTCTCTCTCAAAGATATTAGGCCTATTGGACTTTGAGCTTGCAGAGCCAATGGCCAAGGTATAATGTGTGAATATATGTCTATACATATTGGTGGACTAAAAAATATAACAGTACGTTTTTTTACCCTCGTTTGGGAAAGTTGCTGTTATGCAGACCATGTGTTTAGTATAGTTAAGATTTAAATTAGATAGGATGTATCCATCTGTTTTATTTCAGGACTCTGGAGAATGACAACGTGTCAAAAGCATTACATCAATCATGAATATATTGATTATTTTAAGTCAGGTTCTGAGCTAACATTTGTGCCCACTAGGGGGGTGGTTCTACTTTTGGCCAGTAGGTGGCAATATAGTGTCAAAACACTATATTCCAGGACTATAGGTTCTTATGTATTGCTTATTTGTTGGAGGACCATCTCTGAGGAGATAGTGCTCCAACTTTACAGTGTGACATTTATGCTGCTCATTGACCTCTGTTTTTCTTTAGGTGAAAAGATTTGCATTCCAGTTAATACTTCAAATGCACTAGAACTGTTGTTCTTTATTATTAGCTAACGGTAGGACTCTACCAAGTTAGACTGTATATATGTACAGTGTATCTATATTTTGTGAGAGCTCGGTCACCTAATGAGGTTTTTATTTGACCTGGTGAGAGTCTCTTGAATGTACAGTAGTGTTCAAAGTTTGTTACACCTCAACAAAACATGTTTATTATGTGGAATGTCACATATTTATTGTTACACTGTTATTTTTCCCTTTCCCCTTCCTTATTTTATCATGTGATTTTTTGCTCTTGGATACAAGAGCATTTTTGTGTCATGCTACTAGGCCCATGAGGACAGGGTCTATTTTGTTCGTTTTTATGGAGCGGGATTGGATGAAATACCCTGCTAGCGTGGCAGCTGTCCTGGTGACTTGTAAGTAAAGACCCTGAACTGATCTTTGTGACTGTGTAGTGTTCTGGAAGCTGCACTGGGTACCAGCAGCTGCGTATCAGCAAGGTAACCAGATGCCAAAAAGACTTGCTCCATGGTCTTCAGCTGTGAGGCCTTAGACTGTTCAACACCCACTATTACTCTTTAAGAAGAGTTAAAACTATTGCCAAAGAGTGTGACCTCTTATGTTCATAGTAGTGAAAAGCAGTATCAAAAGACATTTTTAAAAAGTTACGCAAAAACTGACTCTAGTTAGAAATCCAAGCATGCCATTTAGCAGGGGTTTGAGGCATGGAATTATGTAGTGTATGAATCATACACTCCGTTACCATGATAGAGCCAATACAGGAGAGTATTTGGGAGAATGGAACACTGGGTGACCTCTAATTTAAATCAACTGACAATACACTCGCTACACAAAATGTATTGATAAGTCTTTCAGTATTATAGGAAGCTAATAACAGCAAATATGAGACAATAGTCAAACACAGATTTATTGGATGGACGGCAATGGAAGGAGAAATATCTGTGATCTTTCACCAAATAGGGACATTCTTTTTGCGATTTAAAAAATACGGTATGTACCAGGGAACCTGGTGAGGAGCATCCCTTAAAACATGTGATAGGTGAAATGGGAATGATAGAATGGAGGCAAAAGGGGCTATAGTACTACCAATGGGTAACAAGTTTAATAGCCGTTTTTGTAATGGATCTGGTACATTTTCATAAATTATCCCACATTGTATGCTAATTTTTAGGGGAGAACTGCTGATCACAATCCTCTTTCCACTTTGACATTTGGGGGAGTTTTACTGAGGTAAGGGAAGTTAAAATATAACCATATAACTGAGAGATTAAACCCTTATATTTAGTTTTTTTTACATATTTGTTCATAAATTATCGGAGATAAAGGTGAGATGCAAAACCAGAGATAATTAGTGGAAAAAAAACGTACAATTTGGAGGTATCAAAAATATTCTGTAAGAGGGTTGTTCTTAAAGAGGAGGTCCAGCCCCCCATGAAAAATTCAGCTGGTACAAATACTGCAGCTGCTGAATTTTAATATATGGACACTTACCTGTGCAGGGAGCCCACAATGTCGGCACCCCTGCCAATCTTCGGATCGGCTGTCGGGTGCAACCACCGCCATTCCTGGTAAGGGAGCCCAGCAGTGAAGCCTTCCAGCTCCACAGCCAGTTCCCTTCTGTTGATGCGCAAAGCACGCTGCGCTTTCTAATTGGCCTGGCGGTGGAGGAAGGAGGAGGGGGCCGAACTTCCGAGAGACGACGTCGCGGGGCCATCTCCAGAAGTGGGGAACGGTACCTTTCAAAAACAGCTACCCGTCCCCCCCTCCCTCCTGAAAGGTGCCAAATGTGGCACCGGAGTGGGAGAGGAGACAGATAAGTGGAAGTTCCACTTTTGAGTGGAACTCCGCTTTAAGTTGTTGAAATTGAGTGAATAGGATAAAATTTGAATTGCCTTGGAAAGCTGTAAGGGTAATTAACATTTTCAATTTCATCCAACCAAATTGGGGAAATGCTACTACAAAAGAAGCATCACCAAGAAATGATGCTCCAGGTGGAGCCTCTGAGATCAAATGATATTTACGTTTATACAGTGTCCACAATTTAAGGGATTTTGCCTTTCATTTTTTTATATTATCTAAACTTTAGCTGCTCATCCTAATCACCTATTTTAACAATTATAAATCTGTCTCACTTTCAGATAGGACAATTTGTGGATTGTACATTACATAACCTGAGATGTCTAATCCCTTGGATAACCTTGCCTTATATCTTGTTTTATGGTGAACCTTGAACTCTTTGTTAATCCCATGAATTTCCAAATTTAAGCCATGTCAATGCATGTTTGCCAGATTATTGTTCTCGATATCTTGCTCCGTGCATACCTGCTGTTGTCCGTAGCCTATTCCAATCCAGCGATGTACTGGTACATCGCTGGATAGTAAGGGTGATATCGCAGCTGCAGCGATGGCCGAGGTATCAGTTTTTTTCAGCCAGCAATTTTGAAGCTGGTAAAAGTAATCTGAACGGCTAAAGAGTCGCTGGATTATTTTTCCGAGCGATCAGGGAGCTCGCTAAGGATATGACTGGTGGCATCCGGCCCCAGGCACACAGCAAACTGATGTTGTTCCACCCACTGTGTGATGTCGGAAACCGGAAGCGATGAGGATTTAATCACTTCTGGTTTTGGCTTGGTGTTTACTTGCCGATTACTGGCCAGTGAAGCAGCCAATCAAATCAATCTGTGTCTGATCGGCTACATTGGAGGCCAGAGGAGAGATCTGTGGTCAAATAGACTCCAATGAGCAATGAGCATCCTCTCATTGCTTTCAATGCGGCTGCCTATTCACAGCTAATCACGGGAACTT
This sequence comes from Rana muscosa, assembly GCA_029206835.1. Lineage (NCBI taxonomy): Eukaryota > Metazoa > Chordata > Amphibia > Anura > Ranidae > Rana > Rana muscosa. The sequence goes on along the minus strand of CM055117.1, from coordinate 168,399,990 downwards.
CTGCTGGGGTTTTAACATGTAATCACAGGCAGGGAGCATTCGCAGGTAAGAAATGCACCCTAAAGATGTTTTTACAATATATTTACTATATTCTTTACTGCTTTAAGAGCTCAGAAGGCATGTTACTTTGCAAGACATTCACCAAGATGGACAGATAGAGGTTGAGAAAATCAACTGCGAAATTAGTATGTACAGAAATTATAGATGGAAGGCTAATCTCTCAAGAATTTATATATACAGGAATAAAGTTGTCTGAGCAAGTAGGTATATGCAAATTACTGAAAGTAATTACCAGACAGGCCAATTATAATGGTTTCGCCAGCCTAAAGTAAAATGAAACCAGCTCTTCTGCTACCAGGATTCCTATTTGCATCCAAAACTGCTTAATTGAATGTGGTCAATGTGAGCTTTACATTCCCTTTTAAACCTTAGAAAAAAAGATAATATATTATTATTTACAGCACATCATCAACTGGTAATATAATATAACATACCCCCAATGTCGTTTTAGCAAAACACCAAGGGGTGCATAATATTTATAAAGCAGTGAATATGACATTCATAGCAAAGTAATCAATCATTTTGATATAAAACTTTCAACAGAGTTCACCTGCACAATTATACCTTAATACTTTGTTTGGAAAATAAATACTTTCTGAAATCTCCATGTCTGCAATGTTCATACACATAGACATTTTTTTCAGTCTGCATAAAATTTTCTTTGACAAAGGGAGGTAATATTTGCATACACTGATTAAACTGTAGACACGTCTGAGGTATGCAATCCATGTGAAAAACATAAATCCTTTAAATTACATACATGGAAAATGCCTTTAAGCTGTAGGTGGTGTTACAGAACAGCAACATCTTCAAAGACAGCATCAGCAACACTGTACTTTGGCATCACATATTTTGGATGTGTAATTAAGTTTTTTAATTTTCACATTTAGCTTGATCTAAATACAGTAGCAGCACCCCGATCTGATTAATTTCTGAATAAATGAAAAAAAGGGGTCTTAGGTAGTTTTGGCTGCGACATCTGCTTTTTACCCAATGGTAATTGGCTTTATTTGAATGTTGGAAGTATAAAGCCCTCCTGCAGACGTTAATACTAAAATGCCAGATATGGAAAACATTCTCTTTGACCCCAGTTGGATGCGTAAATCTACATAAGATGACATTTATTTTTATTTTTAGAAATACCCAATCCCTATTCCAGTTGTATTTTTCCGCAAGCTGGACGGGATTATTGCATCCTTCATCTGGGCTGGAGCAATCCCTAGGATAGCTAAACACAAATTACAGCTCCCTCTGTCTTCTGACGGATTAGCAATGCCTTGCTTCAGAAAATTCTACTGGGCGGCAGTGCTGGTTACAGTTTGCTGGTGAATTTCCCAAACTGGGTCTAACCCAGCAGTCAATTTAGAAGCGGCTATCCTGGGATCCTACTCTGTCCTAACAAGCATGGTCTATAGAGGGACGAGGGCTACCCTGCAGGCGATGACCCCTATGTTGACTATGGTACGGGTATGGGAACAAGTTGCAGCCGCCCTTGAGACAGTCGATACAGTTTTGCCCCACACCCGCTATGGGGTAATCCCAAATTACCACATTTTAGATCCATCCCAGATCCCAATGTATGGGCTAGATATGGCATTGTGAAAATACAGCAGATTATGCCAGCCGGAACTTTACTTCCATTTCCCACTTTACGGGCAACATTTCAGCTCCCCTCGTGGATGCTGTTTTGATACTTAAAGTTGAAACATGCAGCGCAGGCGCAATTCCCCAGACCGGTTACCATAACACCTCATGTAGTGGAAAGGTTTCTAACCTCCCGAAATGCAGACAAAATCTTATCTTCAATATATCTCCGCATTACATGCGGAGACTCAGATAGAGACCTTTTCCTATTTCGCTCCTGGAAGGAAAATATCCCTGCCCTTTCAGAGGAGGAATGGGACCAGGGAATACAGCAGTCTATACCTACGGTAATTTCTTCTAGGGATAGATTTATTCAACTCAAATTCATCCATAGGGCATATTACACCCCTCAACCTCTAGCCCAGATACAGTTGTGCTCATAAGTTTACATACCCTGGCAGAATTTATGATTTCTTTGCCATTTTTCTGAGAATAATGCCACGTACACACGATCATTATTCACGGCGGTTAAAAAAAGCCGTGAATAATGACATTTTAAACGAGGGAACAGCTTGTTCCCCACACACGGTCATTTTTCTCGTCATTTTTTAAAATGACGAGAAAAACGATCGTCTATGGGCTCCGCGGCAGTGTTTCCCTATGGGAAACACTGCCGCGGAAGAAATGTCAGGAAAAACGTCGAGAAAATTCAGAACATGTTCTAATTTTTCTCGTCGTTTTTAATGCCGTTTTTCACGTCGTGAAAAATGACAAAAAGACCACACACGGTCGTTTTTCTTGTTGAAAACAAAAAATGTCATTTTTTACGACGTGAAAAATGATCGTGTGTACGCGGCATTAGAATGATAACACAAAAACATTTCTTTCACTCATGGTTAGTGTTTTGCTAAATCCATTTATTACCAATCAACTGTGTTTACTCTTTTTAACCACTTCAATACAGGGCTTTTTGTACCTATTCCATACCGTGCCTATTTTGGCACTTCTCTCCTACATGTACAAATCATCATTCTTTTGCTAGAAAATTACTCAGAACCCCCAAGCATTATATATGTTTTTTTAGCAGACACCCTAGGGAATAAAATGACGGTCATTGCAACATTTTTTCTTGCACAATATTTGCGCAATAATTTTTCAAACGCCTTTTTAAAAAAAAAAATGGTTTCATAAATTAAAAAATAACAAAACAGTAAAGTTAGCCCAATTTTTGGGGAAAATATGAAAGATAATGTTACGCCGAGTAAATAGATACCTAACATGTCACGCTTTAAAATTGCGCACACTCATGGAATGGTGCCAAACTTCGGTACTTAAAAATCTCCATAGGCGACGCTTTAATTTTTTTACAGGTTACCAGGTTAGAATTACAGAGGAGGTCTAGTGCTAGAATTGTTGCACGTGCTCTAACGCACGCGGCGATACCTCACATGCGTGGTTTGAACGGCGTTTACATATGTGGGCGACTTACGTGTGCATTTGCTTCTGATCGCGAGCTACCGGGGACAGGGGCGTTTTAATTTTTTTTTATTATTATTATTTTTTTTTACTTATTTATTTATTTTTTTACAATGATTTAACTTTTTTTTTTTTTTGATCACTTTTATTCCTATTACAAGGAATGTAAACATCCCTTGTAATAGGAATGTGTGTGACAGGTTCTCTTTATTGAGAGATGCGGGGTCAATAAGACCCCACATCTCTCCTCCAGGCTGAAAAGCATGAGATCAGTGAAAATTTTTTCACTGATCTCATACTTACAGCCGCAATGGCGGCTTTGTTTACATTTGAGACCCGGGCGTGACGTCATCACATCGCGCCCGGGCCTCCGACGATCATAGAGATGACTGGTGACCAGATGGTCACCAGTCATCTCTATGCTCATCACGTGACCCCACCAACGACGCCGGAAGATTCGCACGGGGGGGCCCGGAGAAGCACCGGATGGCGGCGGGAGGGGGGGTGTCCCCTCCCGCCGCCTATAAGAACGATCAAGCGGCGGAACCGCCACTATGATCATTCTTATGGTGCACAGAATCGCCGGCACTTCAAAAGGATATCTGAATGATGCCTCTAGCTGCAGGCATCATTCAGATATCCCCCTACAAAGCCGAGGACGTCATATGACGTCCACCCAGGATGGGAGATCCCATCTGTGGACGTCATTTGACTATGGCTGGGTAGGAAGTGGTTAAATCATAATAAAAAAAAATCTACCCAAATGACCCTGATCAAAAGTTTACATACTCTGGTGATTTTGGCCTGATAACATGCACACAAGTTGACACAAAGGGGTTCAAATGGCTATTAAAGGTAACCATCCTCACCTGTGATCTGTTTGCTTGTAATTAGTGTGTGTGTATAAAAGGTCAATGAGTTTCTGGACTTTTGACAGACCCTTGCTTCTTTCATCCAGTGCTGCACTGACGTTTCTGGATTCTGAGTCATGGGGAAAGCAAAATAATTGTCTAAGGATCTGCGGGAAAAGGTAGTTGAACTGTATAAAACAGGAAAGGGGTATAAAAAGATATCCAAGGAATTGAGAATGACAATCAGCAGTGTTCAAATTTGAATGCTAGAAGACTCTGTGCTACCCTTATATAATCTTACTTACATGGGTCATAAATGCCCCTGGGTAACACGGGTTACGGCTATATCACTTAATCGCTAGACCCCTACCAGCTAGTGTATGGGAAGGCGGGGCTTCTGCAGAAATTGGAGTTAGTTGCAGACCCCGAGACCCAGGCTAAAGAGAGGTGGTCATAATTATTAGGAGTGGGCCCTTGTCAGTCCCCCTCCCTTGTTTTTCCCCCTTATTGACCTTTGTCCCCCCACACACACACACACACACACACACACACACACTATATGTCTTATTCTTTTGCTTAGATTTTGTCTCCCCCAACCCCCCTGATTTTATTTTATTTCCATTTTTATCATTTTACTTGATGTCAGCGCAACGCTCTAAATAAATCCGTGCTCTCACGTTCCTTCTTACATAACGCCCTGGGAATATATCCAGCAAGTCTCCTTCAGTTGGCTAACATCAAGATAGTATGTGAGCCCTTGAATAGGTAGCAAATAGAAAGAGACAAGGCAGGTTTTATCTCGCAATAAAATTTAGAGTATCTTATCTGAGCCACAGTTGCCAAACAATATTGTACAGTGGCTGGAAAGTGTAGCTGCAGATGGTTGCAGGCATCAGCAGCCACCAAGAGCTGCCAAAAATTAACATTAAACACAACACCCACAAACCCCCCCCCCCCCAAGCTATTTTGCACTGCAATCCCTCTCTTATACAATCTAGTGGAAACGTTCTGTTCTTTTTTTATAATTATTTCTATTTTTATATTTTTTTCCTGTACTTTTGGTATTGCTGCAGTGGTTGAGCTGCACATAGCAGAGCCAGGCACATCTGCACTCAGCAGCCATTTAAATTGTGTGTATATATATATATATATATATATATATATATATATATACACAGTGGGTAAAATAAGTATCCCTTCCCCAAACCAGGACCTTCCAAAATAGAAAAATGACAGGCAAGTCTAAAAGGAGAGGTAGCAGTCTCATGGAGGTAGAAGGTGGCAAGCTATGCTAAAGTGACCTCATTGACTTCCATCTCCTTCTCCCTCTACTCCTCCTCTCTTAACTCCTTCACCTCTTCCTCCTCAACCCCTCTCTATTCTTTCTCCCTTCCCTCCTTCACCTCTTACTCAATGTGAGGATAGCTTTGTGGAGCTGGGATTTTTCTTTTACCTCGCCAGTAGTCAATAGGCAGTGCAGGGACTGACCAAGCTTTTCTCTTCTTTCTTCTCCTAGGCACAGAGCAACCTATTTTTTCTCTTCCTTCTCTTCTGCTAATCTTGCCATAACTCTGCATACTGGCTATGAGGAATCAGTGGAATTACAGTTATCAGTTGATCAGCCTCCAGAGCTTTGCAATGTGGGCCATTTTTACTGTATGTGCTGCTGGAGCAGAAGGAAAACTGTCTCTAAATCAGCCCCATGCCCAGTAGTCAAAGTAGTAAAGGGGTTGGATGTGTGCCTATACAGAACTTCTCAGCCTGGAGTGATAGTAAATAATGGAATAAACAAATGGACTTTATGTGGTGTTCAAGGATTGAGCACCACATAAAGTCCATTTATTCTTTCCATTATTTACCTTTATGTCCAGTGCTTTACCGCCAGCTTGGCAAAAATGCTGGCTTTGCAGTTACTTCCATGCCAGCTTGCAGAATCACCTCTTTCTGTGGTGTTTCTGACCGGTACCGTCAATGTTTTTCACAAACAGCCACCCCCCAGTTGCAATTATTTTGCACAGAAGGCCATCCCTGCCCTCCATCAGCCCCTCCACCCTCAAATCTAAAGTTCCTGGTATTAGTGGGGGATTCCCAGCTGATATTTATTCATTAATTTATTATTTTGTTTTTATTGGTTAGTTTTTAGTATACATATCATATTCATGAAAACATAGTAAAACTTAATATGAGGCAGCGCAATGGTATTTTACAAACACATTTTTGAAAAAAGTAATAAGCACCTATTTGAACAGATCCAAGCTTTCTCCCAGCGTTTCAATCTCCACTCCTCTTACCCGTTAAGGGGTTACACCGTTTTTTCTGTTAAAGAAAAGAAACACCAATAGTATAAAACTGTAAAAGAAGATTTCATTTATTCATATCACAATTAGAATACTACTCACAATCTGGTAGGGGTCTGATGTTTCGTCTACCGACTTTTATTAAGCGTTTGTTCTTTTTTTTTATATTATTTTCTTTTTTCTTTTTTTTATTCTTTGGTACTGATGCTGAGGCCAAGCAACTCTGCAATTTCACAGCTTTGACAATGGTATCTTCCTCCTCTTAGGCACTCAGCGGAAATTTTAAAAATATTTATTTGTTTTCTTATAGTCAGGACATTTCAGGCATAGCTGCTGGGGGAAAACCCATGACCATAGGCTGACTGTCCTTCCACAATGCAGGGGGAATTGCAGCACAAATTAGGTGTAGAATTCTATGGCTATAGGCTGCCACTCCCAAATCAGGACCATCTAAGAAAAAAACAAAACAATAGTCAGACTTAAAAGGAGAGGTAGAGGTGCTGCCACATGAAGGTAGTAGGTGGAGAGCTTTACTTATGGGATCTCTTTCTCCACCTTCTGCTCATCTACCTCCTCCTCCCCACCTGCCTTCACCTCTTCCTCCTCCTTCCTACACTCTTCCTTCCCTTCCTCCTTCACCTCTTCCTCCTCCACCTCCACCTATGTGATTATAGCATGAGGAGAAGTTCTAGGGAGCTCCAGTTATATGAGGAGAATTGCAACTGAAGCCTAGTACACACGGCCGAGATTCTCGTCAGAAAAAAACCCGTAGTTTTTCCTGACGAGATTCTTGACAAGAATCTTGTCCCGGCCGAGTGTACACACACTCCATTCAAAAGAACCGCCGTTCTTTTGAATGGAACGAACGCGGTGACGTCATCGACTACGACGAGCATGCGCTCGTCACATTCAATGCCGTCTCCGCCATCTTGCTACACCCTACCTATGCCTAGGAAGCTACTGCGCATGCGTCAAAGTCATTTCGAGCATGCGCGGGTTTCCATGGCGACAGGTAAGTATACACACTCGGGTTTCTCGTTGGGAAACAGGCCGACAAGAATCCAGACGAGAAAATAGAGAGCAGGTTCTCTACTTTTCTCGTCGAGATTCTGGGCAGTTTTCTTGACGAGAAACCTGAAAGCCTCGTACACACACACAGTTTTCTCGGCAAGAAAGCTCTGCCAGCAGTTTTCTTGTCGTTTCTTGCCGAGAAAACCGGTCGTGTGTACAAGGCCTGAGTCATAGATTGAAAACAGACATTTTCCTCCAGTTCATGGCCTAGTCAGTCCTACATTAACATTTCCTGACGGCTCCATGTTAGCACAGCTGGGTGAGGCCCCGCCCACCCCTACGTAATCAGAACTTAACTATACATTTTTCACTCACCTCGGCCTCAGTGTTCCTCTCCTTTCCTCCTACGTGTAGGACGTGGGTGTGCTCCTCTACCTGGCTGGTCTAAAGGGCTGGCCGTCTGTCTGTCCATACATGTGGATTAAGCCGGACGAAGTCCCTGGTGTCTCGTCTAAATGACCATAATCCAGGGAGCCTCGCTGATGGTCCTCGGGGCGGCTTTATCATGGCTAACAGCCATGTCTGGGGTCCGCAAGGTCCATAAAGTGGACAGCGGTCATGGCAGAGTGCTCCCCTATGCACGCGCAGCCCACGCTGTGCCAGTGTCGACGTTCGGTTGACGGAGGTTAGGTGAGCTAAATGCTTTGTATCCAAATGTATGCTGCATTACTGGGGATTCGGAACTCCTCCACTGGGGGTACTCTGCATAACAGGTACACAAAGTAACACTTTGTCTGTTCACACATGGCAATAATCTGTTGGTGGCTACTCATGTTTGCTTTACTGTCGTGCCATTATGCCAAACCCCCTCCAAAGACCAGCATTTTCAAAAGAAGGTAGAGGAATCACCTGTGATGTCTACTGGAGCCAGCCATGGCTTTTTCTATGTGACCTTTGGATTTCCTCAAAAAAAAAAAAAAAAAAAAGAGTATGGAGGAGCATGTTTATGATGTCTACAATTCCCTTGGTTTGTGTACACTGCAGGAGATGATTGTAATTTTGTTACAAATTCCTACCTTTTTGTTGCTGTTCTGAACAAACTTTTCATCATGTCCTGATCCCTTCCAGGACTAGATTTTGGCAAATTAACCTCCATCTGGTTGATCAGAACTGTAGATGGAAGCTTCTGTCTCCCTCTAGCTGTGGTTAACCCCTCAGGGTTTGTTACTAAGCAATCTATTTACTGCATTTAACCTTTTTACCCTTGTCCAGGGTCGCACTGGGTTGCGGGAATGAGGCTGTGCAATTCAGTTTTTTGCTCCCGCTGGTCAGTCTCGATTACAGGTTGCGATTTTCAGAGATATCTGTGCAGGTCTCTGTGCGGATGTCAATATAGGTTGCGGCCCGAAATCGCAAAGGCAGTACGAAACTGCCTTTTTGAAGTTGGTGCGGCGCCGCAGATGCAGCGTTACACCGATTAGGGTGGTGCGATTGCCACCTATTTTTACATGCGATTTGACTGGTCTGGTCGCATGTCAAAAATGCAGTGTAATCCGGGGCTATGGGTTGGTTTGCTGAATGGTGCGCAAACCCTATGGAGAGGTTATCTATTAGTGTTTACCAATCTCAGAGCGAACATGCTTCAGGCCCTTCAATAAGAAGACATGGATGAACATGAACATGAAGGAGCAGTCTCATAGCTTTCCCAAGCAAACATCCTTCCTCATCCCTCCCAAGCAACCTAGGATGAAGATGATGATGACACCTAGCCAGGTGTCATAATTAAGCAGATGGTCAAGACGCTCTAAAGGAATGACTAGATTTGTCTCGTGCGGGGACCGTCTGTTTGGCAATGTCCAGCCTTGTTTCAGGGCCTGCTCAGGCCATTCAATTCTCTCCAGTCTTTACTAAAAGACTGCATTTTTCTGGATGGGAGTCCAGGAAAGACAGGGAAGCCAATACATAAACCAAGATGTCAGTTAAACTTCCATGTCAGTAATCTTTCTGTTATTTTGGAATTTTGCCACCCATACATGCCCTATGGGCACTATGTGGTTCCTCTGTGGACATAGTGACGGCTTTGGTGATGGACACGTGGTCCCCTAAGGAAAGCTTTTTGGGCTATATTTGGAGATCTTTTATCCTTCACGTCTCAGGTTGAGCCATAGAAATCGCCTCGCTCCAGCAGCTCAGATGACCTGGTGGTGCAGTCAGACTCCAGCCAGTGTAGGGGAGCCCTACTTCAGGAACAATGAGCTCAGGACCAATGGTCTTTTGTCAAGGATCCAAGACTCCGTCCTGGAGTTGAGGGCAGTCTTTTCAGGCTCTTAGCATTCAGTCACCTCATCCAGGATAAGCCTGTCCTGAGAAAGTTGGACAGCACGACTGTGGCCTACATCTGGAAACAAGGCTCAGTCTCTCACTTCTGAAGTTTTCTCTAATTCTAGAAATCACCCAAGTCAATCCTCCCAATGATCTGCAACCTATGTGCCTGGTTGGAAGAATCTTCAGGCGAACTACTTGTCCAGGACAAGTCTGGAAGACAATGGATGATCCAGGCTTCTGCGAGTCTTCCGAGAAATAACAGAGCTTGGTGTTTTTTTCTGCCAGAGGTAGACCGCTTACATTCCCAGTCGGCACAAAGTTGCTGAAGTTCCATTCCAGGGCCCAGGATTCACAAGCTCTCAGAGTGGAGGTGCTGACCACAGAATGGATCGCCTAGACGGCTTATGCCTTTTCTGCTGCTCCCTCGGATATTCAGCTTCCAGCTAAGGCTGTGGCAAAGGAATGTGACAGTTCTGGTACCCGCTACTCATCCTGATAAGTGTCAAGGAAACTCCCTCTGCCTGGTAGATCAAATCTTCTCCAGTCCAATTTATCCAGCATCCGACAGGCTCAGGCTGATGGCCGGGGTCTAGAGAGACAGAGGCTAATGGATGTCGAATGCTCTGTGAAGATTTGAAAAATCTTACAAGACAAGAAAGGACAACACTAAGCATACCTGTAGTGGAACATGGCATATATGCCCAGAATACTCGCTGATCAAGATTTTACACTGGACTCTTCAGAAGCCTGCTCCGAATGCCTACAGGCGAGGCTTGACTTAGTTCTATGCGCAAGCATGTTATAGGCATGCATTTTGGCTATCTCTGTCTTCACCGGCATTCAGCGGGCTTCCAACATTTAATTATTTTATCAGATGCCTTCAATCACCCTGTGGTACCTCTCACTGAAACTGATTTACTTGTGGCAATTACATCAGCATTGGTGTCCTTGGGGTTTAGAAAACCCATACTCGCGTACTTCCCAGACAGGATGGTGCTCATGCCAATGCTCGAATTTGTACCTGAACTGACCTTCAGAGTTCATATCACATAAGAGATTTTCCTCCTAAGTTCCCTTTGGGGAGTACTCAAGAAGTTAGCCCATCGGATGTGGGCTAAGCTCGAAAATATTTAATCAAAGCGACTCCTGCCATCAGGAAGTCTGTGCATCTGTTTGTCATTTTCAGGTGGAACACATAATAATCTTGCTGGAAGCCGTAAAATCATTATCTCTTGGTTGGTAACCTCATCTCCTTGGCCTGCAGGTTGTAGGGCTGGCTGTGCCAGGAGAATCACGGCACTCTCACTAGAAGGGTCCGGACCTTGAGAATGACAGCAGGCCGGGTGTCTCTGAAATGCAGCTATGTGGACACCAAAATTCTCATATTCATGGCTTAACCTCCCTGGCGGTATTCCCGAGTCTGGCTCGGGGTTAAATTTCAGCACCAAAAGCGGTAACCCCGAGCCAGACTCGGGCTGCGTCGCAGTGATCCAGGCAGGAGTTACTTACCTTGTCCCCTGGATCCTGCGATGCCTCTCCGCTGTGTGATCGAGCCGTCATCTCGCTCGATTCACACACTTCCGAGTGCCGCCGAGCTCCGTTCCCTGTGACGTTATGACGCACGGGGACGGAGATCGGCGCCAAATTCAAAAAAGTTAAAACACAGTACACACACAGTACACTGTAATCTTACAGATTACAGTACTGTATGTAATAATTACACACCCCCATTGTCCCTAGTGGTCTGTCCAGTGTCCTGCATGCACTTTTATATAATAAAAACGTTTTTTTTCTGCCTGGAAACTGGAGATTGTCCATAGCAACCAAAAAGTGTCCCTTTATGTCAAAAGTGGTTTTAGACCAGCTAAAAAACAGCGATAATAAATTAGAATCACTCGCAGAATTAAGCGATAGTGATTTGTGGGGAAATTCGTCATCAAACACTGAAAAACACTTTTATTATTATTATATTATTATTTGTTATAATTATTTTATAGTTATTTATTTTATTATAATGTATAATTTTGTTTTTTGAACTTTATCATACCCGGGATGTCTACTAGACTCTGGTTTGGACAGATTTAAGTGAGTTATTCCTAAGAATTACAGGCCTGCAATATAAAACGCCAAATTTCCATGCAGAATAATGGTACCGCTTTCAGCACCTAAAATCTGACAGAATCATACCGCCAGGCAGGTTAATGACTATTGAGTTTGTCAGAGGCATCATGGCTTCTGTTACTGTTTTAGTCAGAGTTGTGGAGTGTGTAGCATTATCCCTCCCCTGTTTTGGCTAGTTAATTCCCATCTGTGCTGACATGGAGCCGTCAGGAAAACGGAAAATGTAATTCAAATACTTACCGTAATTTTCCTTTCCTGATGAGCTCCATGTCAGCACAGTACCCGCCCAGTTAAGTAGTAATAGTTATGAAACGCTGAGGCCGAGGGGAGTAAAAAATTTATAGTTAAGTCCTGATTACATAGGGGTGGGCGGGGCCTCAGCCAGCTGTGCTGACATGGAGCTTGTCAGGAAAGGAAAATTACAGTAAGTATTTGAATTCAATTTTCCGTTATTTATGTGTTTTCATTTACAATAAAAATTTACAGAATTACTTTTTTTTTTCTGTTAATACCATCCTTGCCTTAGTCAAGCAAACATGGACAGAAACAGCAATACAAGCTGGGTAAAAATAATGGCAGCCCTGAAAGAAGACCAGTATGGAATTTCAATCCCCTTTGGGCCCCGTTGATCTTTTCTGTGCTTTCTCCAGAGACAAGAGGGGAAAAGAAGGCAGCAGCAAAAAATAGGCATAATAATGTATGGCCATAGGTTGCCCACTCTTCCTCTCTTAGGTTGCCCACTTGAAACTAAAAAGCAGCACTTGCCAACACCCATCCCACCATCTCCTGTAATAACCTTCCCATGCCCGGTTTTAGCTGAAGCAGAAGAAAATATAAATGTCCCCAAACCCCAATATGTCCAGAATTAGAGATGAGCTTGGGAATCCCCTGAACTCATCTCAATTCAAAATTCCACTTTGTGCTATTTTCTAGTCTGATCAGCTGTGGACTTGGTCAAGCCCCAAAACACAAGTAAACAAAGGGGCAGGATGCTGGTGATATTAGTGCTCTTATATGGACACATGCCCATATTTTGTCAATGCCATTTGTTTATGTGTGCTGCAGGCAGGGAGCGACCTGGCCCACAGCTGATTGGCCTAGAAAATATTGAAGGCGAATTGGATAGTTCAGAGAATGCCCAAACTCATCTTGTATCTATTGCCTGTATACCAAATTGGTATTTCAACTGCTTTTATGGCAACGGGTTGTAACAGCCTCTCTTCCTCTAGTTCATAGCCTGGGCATGTCCCACATTTTCCCACCCACCATCACTATTTTTAAAAGATTTTTGGTAATATAGTCTTCTTGATTAAAGTGATTTTGCCCATCCATGAAAGTAGCTGAGTTTTTAAAAAATAAATTAGACTTGGATCACAGAGGACTACCAAACACCCACTGAAGATGTCATATATTTATTTTATGTATTCTAAGACCAAACAATATATATTATGGGGATAAAGCAGGGGGTTGCAGTGCACAAGGGGTGTGGCTGTGTATGATTTTTTCAAGCACGGTGTTTGTACACTGTTTCTTTTTTTCAAACGATGCAGCGCTCAAGGCAGGCCTTGAAAAGACAGTCAGCAACGATGTGCTCTAATCACCCCAAGCTAACAATTAACAAACAATTTTCAAAAAAGTAAAAGATCCTAATTAATAGAAAAAGTAGCTAATGCGTGAACAATTAAAGAGCTATCAATCTGTTGGTGCACAGAATGGTGTACACAGGCAGGACACATAAGAAAATGCACCTCGGCACTGCAAAGACCTTAAGCACAGTTTTTTAAAAGTAGCATCCTCCTAGTTAGGTGCTAGTATAAATAGATAAATGTAGTTATTTTTGGGCTCTGCTGTAGCCAGTGGAGCTGATTTGATTATTTTGGCCTGTTCTGGGCTCTGCAGTTTCAGGATTACCTGTCTCCTCCTGTCTTTCCAGAAATCATTGGAGCATAGTGGGTGGAGAGGGTAGAGACTGGGCTGACCGGGTATACAGCCTTAGCCAATTCCTGGTAGGAAGAATGACCAGCAGGGGGCTGAGAGGTGTATATAGGGTGTGGAGCACAGAGCAGCAGAAGCTGCAAGGAGTTCTGGATGATTCTGGCTCACCAAGGAACTGAAGGATCACCCCAAGTCGCAGGAATGTTCAAAGAGGATCTTATCAGGAGGCTAATGGTGCAGGGTCAGCTGAAACTGGAAGGAGACATCCAGATAGCTAGAAGCACAGTGAGTAGGCCTGAGAGAAATCCTGGAAGAGAAACTGTTGCCATTGTGCCACTGTTTGCTACAGGGATTGTTCCAGACCTGCTGGCCAGAGTTGTCCCCATGGTGGGAGCCCCATGTGCTGAACGGTTTGCTATTTCCTTGATAGAAGACCTTTTTCTACCACAGTTAACCGTTTGCTAGATTGTGTCCTCCTTCAAGTTTGTTAACTCTAGGTATCCCAACACTTTTACCAAACCCCTATCTCAGTTCTACAAAACAAAAAATAAAAAAAGGTACTATCTGTCTGTTCACTGTGTGAAGGACTGAGTGAAACTTTGTGCACCTGGCAGAAAATACTATGTGTCTGGCTGTTTGCACCAAATTGGGATCAAGTAGATGCTAACCCAACTACCAAAATCTCATACAAGCTTTAATTTGATACTATCACTTGGAAAGCCTATTTTTATATATATATATATATATATATATATAGTGCCTATCAAAAAGGGATGGGACTTTGATTGTACCCAGGGCTTTTTTTCTAACGGAACGTGCCGGAACGGCGCTCCGGCACCTCTGGCAGCCCTGTCCTCTGCCTCTTGTCACGTAAAACACAGAAAAGTAAAGGACTCACTTCCTCCACCAGCTTCTGTGTAGTAGTATCGGCACTGCATCCAGGGCACATGATGCTGGATGTTTACAGATAAATGTCCCGGGTCTTGACGCTGCAATCGCTCACATTGTTTGTAAATATGGGGCTTGGGGAGGCAGCTTCTTTCTCCACTTGCAGTCTGTTACAACTGTCTAGCACAGAGCGGAGTGAAGTGCTGTGAAACTCCTTTTTTAATTTTTGTTTTTCATTTTTTTTATTTGACTCTGGGGGGTGTAGAGCAGTAGCGCAGACCTATTTCCAGGCATTACCTGAAAAAAATGTAGCCCGCAACAAATCGGAATGCCCTATTAAAAGCAAATAAACAGACAGCCTGTTTTCTTTGTAATGCACGCAGACAGGTATTGGCTGTAAAGAGGCTGCAGGACATCAGCAGCATTAACCACTTGAGCTTTGGAAGATTTTACCCTCTTCGTGACAAGGCCATTTTTTGCTATTCGGCTACTCTAAGGCCGCTTTCACACCGAGGCATTGGCGGCATGTTTTTTTTGCAATATAAATGAAAAAATACCAAAACTATTGAAAAAAAACCAATAATTTTTACTTTTTGCTATAAAACATATCCAATTAAAAAAATTAGAAAAATCGAATTTCTTCATAAATTTTGCCCAAAATGTATTCTGCTACAATCCCAATAAGTGTATATTGAATGGTTTGCGTGAAAGTTATAGAGTCTACAAACCGTGGTACACTGTAGATACTGGAATTTTTATTAATTTATTTTTTATACTGGTAATGGCAGTGATAAGCGACTTATAGTGGGACTGTGATAGTCTGACACTAACTGACACTTTGTGGGAACTGACTAACTGCCATTGACATCACCAGTGACACTAATACAATGATCAGTGCTAATAATATACACTCTCACTGTACCAATGACACTGACTGGGAAGGAGTTAACATCTAGGGCGATCAAAGAGTTAACCGTGTGTCTAACAAATTATGTGTGTACTGTGTGCTGTTTTTACCAAGTAATGATCCAGTTTTTACTCCCAGCTTTGTAGGGAGAAACAAAACGGCACATTACTGCTGTCTGTAGAGAGCCACGTGTTGTTTACCAACACAGGGCTCTCTTCTATCATTCACTTTAGTTCATCAGTAGGTGTTGGCCATAAATCATTGGCCAGGACCCACGGATCGGCTTGTGCTGCAGCGAATGGCAGCTCAAGCTTCTGGGTGTGCACGCAGGTGCAGACCCAGAATAAAGCCTCGACGTACAGGTATGTGATTGTGCCTATATGAGCCGACCTGCCGAAGTAAATGTACTGTGGCGGGTCAGCAAGCGGTTAAGATGTAACTAGAAGACAACCTCCCTCCCCCGCCACCTCAAATTTACCAAGATACACAGCATTTTGTTAACTACATGTGATTCCGTAAGGGTTCATATCTACTTGAACAGACCAGCCAGTGCCTACAAGCTCTACACTTATCTCTCACTATGCACTTTACAAGCAGTACTCCTTATGCTTTCCTCATAACAGCAATAAGGTACATTGTCATTATGGCTGCTGTGGCCTCACTCTTTTATAGTGAAGGGGCTGGCTTCTCCAGAATATGTAGATCTACGCCAGCACACCAAGGATCATCAATTTCATCCAAACGTGCTTTTATTCAAAGAATGATCTCATCACAAAACGGTGTAGTACAACGTTTTGGAGCCACTCAGGACCTCTCAGTCAGGCATGTGACGAAGAGGTCCTGCGTGGCTCCAAAACGTTGCACTATACTTTTTTGTGATGTGATCATTCTTTGAATAAAAAACCTTTTGGACAAAATTGATGATCCTTGGTGAGTTGGCAAATATCTACATAACATATAGGTTCCAGTATCCAGCTGGCAGTAATTACAGCACCCAGTATTCTAAGAGCCTACTCCAGGAATGTGTGCGATGGGAGTATGGACTATGACTTATCCAAAAGCCCCATTATTAGCTTTTCTAAGCCAGCTGATTCAAAGGCCAGGCAGTGTATTATGGTTACATGGACTTTGGTCTGGCAAATTCCTGTAAATATTTGCTGGATCTGCAAACCTAAAACACTCATGATTTTCCAGAAACCCATGGTGAACCCAAACCTCATGCCTAGTGGCCATATATGGACCCATCTGCCACCTGTTTATTTGCCCTATATGATCCTCAGGCAATGTTCACATAGCACAACCCTAGGGTGATATTGAGGCTTATGATCACTGGAAGAGACTCTTTTTAGAAAGCAGAAAGGGGTCTAAACACCCCAGCATGTGTGGAGTGCAGCACCTAGGGCTGACTGTCACCTGAAGCACTTGCTAGGTGTCTCTTGTGGGGTCGCTGCTTCTGCTGACTGTCAGGCCTCAAATACAGACGGCAGTTTAGAGTGAGTAAGGCATCCCCCTCACTCTGAACTGCCTGGTCTGGTGAGCGGGGAGATACTTATACTTGGGGGAGATTTGTACTGGATGGAGATCTGTACTGTGAGGGGGATCTGTGCTGCGGGGGGCTGTAGTGGGGGAAAATCTCTACTGGGAGGGGTATTTGTACTGGGGGGGCTGTAGTGGGAATAAATCTGTACTGGGGGAGATCTGTACGGAGAGAGGATCTTGGTTTAGGAAGGGAGGTAATTTTTGTTGCATTCTGTCTATTGAAACGCGCACTATGTTGTCCTGAACCCTGTACTCTATGCATTATGCTATCCTGAGCTATGCATTTTGTACGTTAAGCACTTTAGACCACTGCACTCTGTGCGCTACACACTCCTGACCCCTGCACTATATACACTATGCCTTATTATGTTATGCTGTGTATTTCATACTCCAGTAAACTGCAATCTTTTTATTGAACAGCAGTTGCTGATTGCTAATTAGTCACTGGCTGTTAACGAAGTTCTTCTTCGAGGTAGGCTGTATGTAGAAAAGCATTTGTAATTGAAAAGTTTAATTTTTTAGAAATGATTGTGTTGGGGTTTGTGCGTGTCTTATAGACTCCCACTTTTGGCATAGTAATTAAAACATATGTTTTAGGTACAAGGACTGTGGCTTATCAGTAGTGGATCGTGGCCCTTAATTTACCCAGTGCCATTTATGAAAGGCACTTGATAAATAGCCATTGGTTGGCCATTCCGCTGGGTGATCGCTGTGTTCTAGGCCATCATTAGACAGCTGGGTACACAGAGACACTGTACTGTACTGTCGATACAAGCAGCTGGGCAGGGCCGGTGCTACCATAAGGCGGCTTAAGCAGCAGCCTTAGGGCACCAGGATGGGGGGATGCAGTAAAATCCGTATCCCATTCCCCAGCCACTTGCTGATAATTTGTATTTTTACAGTACTGCAGACGTGTTTTTTTACACCCGCGGCCACTATAGTGACCGGGAGCATGTGTACTTTAGTAAAGCCAACTGTCAGCTTTCATGTGGCTGTTAAACCACTTATCCCTTTCAACACTGCTGCGATGTGCCGCCCCTCCCCACATGAAGAAAATTAAAATGCTAAAAAAATCCAAAAAGAAATAAATAAACAAAATCCATCCAAAAGCAATCAAAGGTGAAGGGACATGCAGGGTAACGGCTAACGCGTTTCACATCAGGGTATGATGCTTACTCATGAGTATGCATCATACCCTGATGTGAAACGCGTTAGCCGTTACCCTGCATGTCCCTTCACCTTTGATTGCTTTTGGATGGATTTTGTTTATTTATTTATTTTTGGATTTTTTGGGCATTTTAATTTTCTTCATTAATAAAGCGTTTAACCAGAGTGCGGCAGTCCAGACAACTTCTTCTCCTCATGCATTAGAGCATAGCCAGCACCTGGGAGTGGAGCAGGGC
Organism: Rana muscosa; assembly: GCA_029206835.1. NCBI lineage: Eukaryota > Metazoa > Chordata > Amphibia > Anura > Ranidae > Rana > Rana muscosa. The sequence continues at coordinate 168,381,593 of CM055117.1, read as the reverse complement.
GGGAGCTAATTGAAGGAACCTGGAACCTTTGAGCGGTACACCTTTCTTTCATTAACAAACATGTCATACTTGACTCCACTGTGCAGTTCGTTTTGCACAGAGTGGCCCCGAACGTCCTCTTCTGGGGTCCCCCGGAGGCTGTCTCGGCTCCTCCCCACAAGAGCTAACCCCCTCTGGGAAGCTCTCTCCTGAGGGGGTTACCTTGTGGGCGCGCTCCCGTGTTATACACTCGGCATGCATAGCCTCCGAGTGTATGACTCAGCCCCGCCCCCCGGTGACCGCGTCACTGGATTTGATTGACAGCAGCGGGAGCCAATGGCTGCGCTGCTATCAATCTATCCAATGAGGAGCCGATCAACCAACAGAGAAAACAATGCGGGATCGCGCCCACAGGGATTCGGGGCTCAGGTAAGTAAAATGGTGGCTCGGGGTGGCCGGAGAGTGCACCTTCATGCAGTGGTCTCCAAACTGCCTGGGGGGCAGATGTGGTCCTTTGCTTGCTTTTATGTGGCCCACAGGGCACTATTCCTCCCACGGATACAAGGCACAATTACTCCCACTGACACCAATGATGAGGCACCATTCCTTTCACTGAGACCACTGATGGGTCAATTTTCCTCCCCATGACAGAAATGATGGGGCACAATTCCACCCACTGACACCAATGATGGGACACTATTCCTTCTACCAATACCAATATTGATGGACTATTCCTCCTACCAATGATGGGGCATAAGGTGCCACGTAATTTTCTTACTCCCACTGACAACCAAGCCTCGGGTATTGTTTTCTCCCACAGATCCTGGGACATTTGCTTCTCCCACTGGCCCCCCTGAAGTCTGAAGTACAGTAATTTGCCCTTTGTTTAGAAAGTTTGGAGACCCCTGCCTTAATGCATAGGATGCATTAAGGTGAAAAAAAAAGAAGATTTACAACCCCTTTAAGGTTTGACATGGGTATCTATTTAATCGGCACAACCTCATTTTTTATATTTTACCAAAATAATTCAGTAATTGCATTTATGTGTCCAGAAATTAACTTTAATGTATTTTTTACTGAAATGTTGCCTTTCATAAACACAGTTGCGCTATTGTCATGTAACATTAAAAAATTAGAACTACCAACATTTTATTCTCTAGGGCAGGGATATGCAATTAGCGGACCTCCAGCTGTTGCAAAACTACAAGTCCCATCATGCCTCTGCCTCTGGGTGTCATGCTTGTGGTTGTCAGAGTCTTGCTCTGCCTCATGGGAATTGTAGTTCTGCAACAGCTGGAGGTCCGCTAATTGCATATCCCTGCTCTAGGGTATTGTGTCTGTTTTAAAAAAATTTAAATAATATTTTGGGGGTTTTTACGTAATCTGTCTCGGGGTCTCATTGGCTCCCGCTGCTGTCTATCAAATCCAGTGACACGGGGGCGGGGCCGAGTCCTGCTGTCTGTGTCAATGGATGCAGCAGCAGGACTCGGGAGAGCACACGCACGAGTGTCCCCTCGGAATGCGGGTCTCCGAGGGGGCACTCGATGCAGGGAGGAGCTAGGAGTGACACTGGGGTACCCCAGAAGAGGAGGATCGGGGCCACTCTGTGCAAAACCCTTGCACAGGGTAGGAAAGTATAACATGTTTGTTATTTAAAAAAAAAAAAGAACAAACCTTTACAACCCCTTTAATGTATCAAGTGCACGATTCTCATGGTCCGTGTTTAACCCCCTCAGTACCGGCATGTTTCTTCCTTTCCAAAAAAATTTTGGACAAAAAATAAGACCACCTTGAGGTGCTTTCCAAAAAAGGGTCATTTGTACTATTCTGCCATTTTCATTTTAGCAGAAAGTAAGGAAATATTTTTTGCAAATTTTTGGTCTTTTTTCCTTTGTATAGTAAAAAAATCAGCAGTAATTATATACACCAAAAAAAATCTGTCTCAAAAATATGGTATAAAACTCTATCACACTGCTGAAAGCTGAAACATGGCCTGGCAATGAAGGGGTATTACAGGCTACTGGTTAAGCCCTTCCCAATTTTGCCACACCCTCAATTTGTCACGCAGCGAGCACCACCTAGTTATTTCTCTCTGGGTGCCCAAGGCTGAATCCCCCCCCCCCACTTCCCAAGGAAAAAGAAATAGTCTATGGCCCTGTTTATTGGCATGGTTTTCACTGACCCCCCCCCCCCCCTTCCCCCATGTCAATAAAGTATTAAAGTATATTTGAAGACAACTATTATTAGCTCTGGATAGCATTATAAGGGGTTAGAAACCCTGTGAGGTTTTTATTGCTGGGAGATGCATTCTCTTTATTTGACTTGGTGACTAGGGATGAGCCAAACACCCCCGGGTTCGGTTCGCACCAGAACCCGCGAACGGACCGAAAGTTCGCACGAACGTTAGAACCCTATTAAATACAATGGATGCGAACGTTCGAAATCTAAAGTGCTAATTATAACGACTAATATGCATGTTATTGTCCTAAAAAGGGTTTGGGAACCCGGGTTCTGCACCAGGGGACATGTATCAATGCAAAACGAAGTTTTAAAAACGGACGTTTTTCGGGAGCAGTCATTTTAATGATGCATTAAGTGAAAAAAATAAAGTCAAATATTCCTTTAAATATCGTACCTGGGGGGTGTCTAAAGTATGCCTGTGAAGTGCCACGAGTTTCCCGTGTTTAGAACTGTCCCTGCACAAAATGACATTTCTAAAGGAAAAAAAAGCCATTTAAAACTGCTTGCGGCTTTAATGTAATGTCTAGTCCCGGTAATATGGATGAAAATCTTTGAGAAAAATGGCATAGCTACCCCATCACCCCCCCCCCCCACACCCCAGCTCATTACCAGCCCCTTTGGGTATTGTATGGATATTAAGGGGAACCCCGCACACAAAATAAAAAAGGCCCTATATACTCTGAACAGCAGTATACAGGCGGTGCAAACAAGACAGGGACTGTAGGTTTGTTCTTAAGTAGAATCTGTTTGTAATTTTGAACAGGTACATTGTTTAAGTGTAGCTCCAGCCAAAAAATATATTTTTAAGCTTTTTGGAAAACATAGGGAAGGGTTATCACCCCTGTAACATTTGTTTTGCTGTCTGTGCCCCTGTTCAGAACATTTCACCTCACTTTCTGTCCCAATGACAAATGTTTTTGAAAAGTGGTGCTTTTATTGAAACAAGGATTGGTGATAAAGCATCAGTAGAGAGGAGACACCTTTTTCCCATATTAACTCTTACAGGAGAGAATTTCCCTTCCTAGGGGTAGATTTCCTCTCACTTCCTGTTGTCTCCTTCCGTTTGCAAGTAGGAGTCGTTTGTACGTTGGATGTTTGAAAGTAGGGGCCTGCCGTATATACTCTGCAGAAATAGGCCCCTTACATGTTGGTGTTGCCACAACACTGTGAGCCCTCACAGTTACTCTTGGTGGGAGCTGGAACGCCCTGCTGTGAACTATTATATCAGGAATTGTATTTACATGCCATTGTTGAACAGTGGTAGGAAAAATTGGGCCTTTGGTGGTGGTGCTGGTGCCACAACACTGTAAGCCCTCACAGTTACTCTTGGTGGGCGCATGAATGGGCCCTGCTGTGAATTATTAGATCAAGAATTGTAATTGCATGCCCCTGTTGAACAGGGGCTGAAAAATTGGGCCTTTGGTGGTGGTGGTGGTGGTGGTGGTGTTGCCACAACACTGTAAGGCCTCACAGTTACTCTTGGTGGGCGCATGAATGGGCCCTGCTGTGAATTATTAGATCAAGAATTGTAATGACATGCCCCTGTTGAACAGGGGCAGAAAAATTGGTCCTTAGGCACTGGTGCCACAACACTGCAACCCCTCACAGATACTGTACTTGGAGCACAGCAATGAGCCCTGTTGCAAAGTATTACATCGAACATTTTAATTACACGCCCCTGTTAAACAGGGGCTGAAAAATTGGGCCTTAGGCACTGGTGCTGGTGCCACGACACTGCAACCTCTCCCAGATACTCTGTTGGAGTGCAGGAATGAGCCCTGCTGCAAAGCATTGCATAAAAAAATTGTAATTACATGCCCCTGTTAAACAGGGGCTGAAAAATTGGGCCTTAGCCACTGGTGGCGGCACCCAGAAAATGTTCTTCCAAGCTATCATCATCAATCGGATCATTGAGGAGGATAGTCAGTCAACATAACAGGACAGTCACTCAGCATCAGCATCAGTCTTGAAGGGATGTGACATTTGAAAATAAATTAGTCTGTTATATCAGCTTCAGGTGCTTGGTAGCTGGTGGTGATCCAAGACTGGTTCATCTTTATGAAAGTCAGTCGATCAACCGAGTCGGTGGACAGGCGCACCCTGTGATCCGTGACAAATCCTCCAGCAGCACTGAATGTGCGTTCTGAAAGAACGCTGGATGCAGGACAGGCCAGTAGCTCAATTGCATACTGTGCAAGCTCTGGCCAGTGATCCATCCTCAAGACCCAGTAAGCCAGAGGATTTTCGGTGGGGAAGGTGTCCAAGTCTGACCTTGCTCTTAGGTATTCCTGCACCATGTATATCAGACGCTGGCGATGGTTGCTGTAACCGATCATACCTTGGGGCTGCGGACTAAATAATTGTCTGAACGCATCGGTCAGACGGCCACCTTCCCCACCGCTCCTTCTTTGACTGACCGAAGCCTCAGCAACTCGTTGTCCAGGACCAGGAGTTTGTAACCTCCCAGTCTCTGGGAACGTGTTGCACAGACCTTTCTGCAAGGCCTCCTGGAGTTGTCTCATCCTCTGCTCCCTCTGCGACGGTAAGATAAGGTCCGCAACCTTACCCTTGTGCCGTGGATCAAGGAGAGTGGCCAGCCAGTAATGGTCCCTCTCCTTGATCCGAAGAATACAAGGATCCTTCCGCAGACTTTGCAGGATCAGGGAGGCCATGCAGCGTAGGTTAGCTGAGGCATTCGGTCCGAAGTCCTCTGGGTCACTAAGGACGACATGATCCGCAGCCACCTCCTCCCAGCCACGTACAAGTCCACGGGTTTCTTGGGACTGTAAATCATCCCTAAAAGACTGCTGCTGATGATGCTGAGTGCCAGGCTCCACCTCCATGCTGACACAATCCTCCTCCTCCTCCTCCTCTTCCTGTGCGATGGGTGGGACAGAAGGAACACTGTCTGGGTAAAGGGGGCCTTGAGAGGCAAGGAAGTCCTCCTCTTCCTGCCTCTGTTCTGCCTCAAGTGCCCTGTCCATTATTCCACGCAGCGTATGTTCCAACAGGTGGACAAGAGGTACAGTGTCACTGATGCATGCACTGTCACTGCTCACCATCCTTGTGGCCTCCTCAAATGGTGCCAGGACAGTGCATGCATCCCTGATCATGCCCCACTGGCGTGGTGAAAAAAACCCGAGCTCCCCTGACCCTGTCCTGGTGCCGTAGTCGCACAGGTACTCATTGATGGCCCTCTGCTGCGTGTGCAGCCGCTGCAGCATGGCCAATGTTGAGTTCCACCTGGTGGGCATGTGACATATAAGGCGGTTCTTGGGCAGGTTCAACTCCTTTTTCAGCTCAGCCAGCCGAGCACTGGCATTATATGATCTGTGGAAATGCACACAGACTTTCCTGGCCTGCCTCAGGACATCCTGTAAGCCCGGGTACCTGCCCAAGAACCGCTGCACCACCAGGTTAAGGACGTGAGCCACACAGGGCACATGGGTCAGTTGTCCCTGTCGGAGGGTGGATAGGAGGTTGGTGCCATTGTCGCAAACCACCATTCCTGCCTTAAGCTGGCGTGGCGTCAACCACCTCTCGGCCTGCCCCTGCAGAGCTGACAGAACCTCTGCCCCAGTGTGGCTCCTGTCCCCCAAACACACCAGCGCAAGCACGGCATGGCATCTTTTTGCCTGCGTACTTGCGCAGCCCCTTGAACGCCTACGGAGCACCGCTGGTTCCGAGGACAAAGCAGAGGAAGAGGCCATGGAGGAAGAAGAAGAGGAGGGGTGGAGGAGAGAGGTGTGTCACAACCAGTAGTAGCATTTTGGAGGCGTGGCGGCGGAACAACCTCCAACACTACTGCACCTTGTCCTGCATCCTTCCCAGCTGCCAAAAGAGTGACCCAATGGACCGTGAAAGAAAGGTAACGTCCCTGTCCATGCCTGCTGGACCATGCACCTTACCGCTGACCGCCCTGTCCAGCGAGGCATGGACATTGCCTTCCACATGCGGTAGAGAGCCGGAATCACCTTCCGTGAGAAAAAGTGGCGTTTAGGAACCTGCCACTGAGGAACCGCACATTGCACAAACTCATGGAAGGGGGCCGAGTCTACTAACTGAAAAGGCAGCAGTTGAAGTGCTAGCAATTTAGCCAAGCTAGCATTCAACCGCTGGGCATGTGGATGGCTGGGAGTGAACTTCTTTCAACGGTCCAGCAGCTGGGGCAGGGAAATTTTCCTGCTAGAATCGGACGTCGGTGTACTGCTAGCAGAGTGCCCGCAAGTACTTGGCTGTGACACACCTAATTCTACACCTTCATTCCTCTCAGAGCAGGTTTCAGAGAGGACTGAAGGTATTGTGGGGTTGGAGATCCCAGCTGATGCGGAGCAAAGAGAGGTCCGCTTTGTTCTTTGGTGTGGGTCTTTAAGATAGGCTTGCCAACGAGCTGCATGGCAGGTCAACATATGTCTGGTCAAGCATGTGGTGCCCAAGCGGCTGATGTTTTGGCCACGCGAGATACGCTTCAGACATATGTTGCAAACAGCAGCGGTGCGATCTGATGCACTTGACTCAAAAAAGGCCCACACCAAAGAACTTTTGGAACTACGCCTGCTTTAAGTGCTGCAGATGCCTGTTAGTGTAACACAAAAGAAAAAAAACTACGAGCAATAAGGGCTAGCTTCAGGTGTATATTTTGCAGGAATCACACTACGCCTGCTTTAAGTGCTGCAGATGCCTGCCCGTGTTACACAACAGGAAAACACAGCAATAAGGGCTAGCTTCAGGTGTATATTTTGCAGGAATCACACTACGCCTGCTTTAAGTGCTGCAGATGCCTGCCCGTGTTACACAACAGGAAAACACAGCAATAAGGGCTAGCTTCAGGTGTATATTCTGCAGGAATCACACTACGCCTGCTTTAAGTGCTGCAGATGCCTGCCTGTGTTACACAACAGGAAAACACAGCAATAAGGGCTAGCTTCAGGTGTATATTTTTCAGGAATCACACTACGGCTGCTTTAAGTGCTGCAGATGCCTGCCCGTGTTACACAACAGGAAAACACAGCAATAAGGGCTAGCTTCAGGTGTATATTTTGCAGGAATCACACTATGCCTGCTTTAAGTGCTGCAGATGCCTGCCCGTGTTACACAACAGGAAAACACAGCAATAAGGGCTAGCTTCAGGTGTATATTTTGCAGGAATCACACTACGCCTGCTTTAAGTGCTGCAGATGCCTGCCCGTGTTACACAACAGGAAAACACAGCAATAAGGGCTAGCTTCAGGTGTATATTTTGCAGGAATCACACTACGCCTGCTTTAAGTGCTGCAGATGCCTGCCCGTGTTACACAATAGGAAAACACAGCAATAAGGGCTAGCTTCAGGTGTATATTTTGCAGGAATCACACTACGCCTGCTTTAAGTGCTGCAGATGCCTGCCTGTGTTACACAACAGGAAAACACAGCAATAAGGGCTAGCTTCAGGTGTATATTTTGCAGGAATCACACTACGCCTGCTTTAAGTGCTGCAGATGCCTGCCCGTGTTACACAACAGGAAAACACAGCAATAAGGGCTAGCTTCAGGTGTATATTTTGCAGGAATCACACTACGCCTGCTTTAAGTGCTGCAGATGCCTGCCTGTGTTACACAACAGGAAAACACAGCAATAAGGGCTAGCTTCAGGTGTATATTTTGCAGGAATCACACTACGCCTGCTTTAAGTGCTGCAGATGCCTGCCTGTGTTACACAACAGGAAAACACAGCAATAAGGGCTAGCTTCAGGTGTATATTTTTCAGGAATCACACTACGCCTGCTTTAAGTGCTGCAGATGCCTGTTAGTGTAACACAAAAGAAAAAAAACTACGAGCAATAAGGGCTAGCTTCAGGTGTATATTTTGCAGGAATCACACTACGCCTGCTTTAAGTGCTGCAGATGCCTGCCCATGTTACACAACAGGAAAACACAGCAATAAGGGCTAGCTTCAGGTGTATATTTTGCAGGAATCACACTACGCCTGCTTTAAGTGCTGCAGATGCCTGCCTGTGTTACACAACAGGAAAACACAGCAATAAGGGCTTGCTTCAGGTGTATATTTTGCAGGAATCACACTACGCCTGCTTTAAGTGCTGCAGATGCCTGCCTGCGTTACACAACAGGAAAACACAGCAATAAGGGCTAGCTTCAGGTGTATATTTTGCAGGAATCACACTATGCCTGCTTTAAGTGCTGCAGATGCCTGCCCGTGTTACACAACAGGAAAACACAGCAATAAGGGCTAGCTTCAGGTGTATATTTTGCAGGAATCACACTACGCCTGCTTTAAAGCGGAGGTTCACCCTAAGTTACAACATTAGTCTAAAACAATTGTTTCCCAACATACATAATGAATTGGCCAAACATAAAAAAAATAAAAAAATTACATACCGTAATATTGCCATTTAATGTGACTTCCTGGTTTCCCCTCCCGCGGGAGTAGGCGTAGCTGATCCTTTCCCCGGCGCCGCAATGGCTTGTGGGACTGAATTGAAAGGTTTTCTAGGAGCACAGTGTCGTGCTACCCAAAAGTAAATGTTGAGCTCCGTGACGCGTGACGTCGGTCACGTGACGAGGGCGTCTCTAATGGCGCCATTTTATAAACTGGCATGCAGGTAAATATTGCCATTATGTGTCATTACACACGAGGCAATACAACAGATGCAACGGAGTGGAAGCAATCGGTCTAAAGTTTGATATAAAATCTGCAAAAGGCAAGTAAATTTTTAATTTAATGTACGATTTTAATCATTATTCGTTTCCTTATCCCCAAAACACTGAGCATGCGTGGGATCGAGCGGAGAGTGCTGGGAAGACAGCATTCTCCGCAATCAGGAAGTAGGTGCTTGTGGGCTTCTAGTGCCCATAAGCAAAATGGAAACGTCCCTCGGATGATTATATAAGTAATCGTTTAGGTCGGATAACGGAATGCTGGCGATTTAAACATTCAGAACAGTGAGTAAGCTATTGAAAAGGTTACAATCATTCAATGGGACAAAAAAAAAAACGAAAACACAGTGGAACCTCCGCTTTAAGTGCTGCAGATGCCTGCCTGTGTTGCACAACAGGAAAACACACCAATAAGGGCTAGCTTCAGGTGTATATTTTGCAGGAATCACACTACGCCTGCTTTAAGTGCTGCAGATGCCTGCCTGTGTTACACAACAGGAAAACACAGCAATAAGGGCTAGCTTCAGGTGTATATTTTGCAGGAATCACACTACGCCTGCTTTAAGTTACATAGTTACATAGTTAGTCAGGTTGAAAAAAGACACAAGTCCATCCAGTTCAACCATAAAAAAAAAAAAAAGAAATATCGTACAATCCCATATACCCAATTCTATACCCACAGTTGATCCAGAGGAAGGCAAAAAACCCCAGCAGAGCATGATCCAATTTGCTACAGCAGGGGAAAAAATTCCTTCCTGATCACCCGAGAGGCAATCGGATATTCCCCGGATCAACTTTACCTATAAATGTCAGTACCCAGTTATATTATGTAAATTTAAGAAAGAATCCAGGCCCTTCTTAAAGCAATCTACTGAGCTGGCCAGAACCACCTCTGCAGGGAGTCTATTCCACATTTTCACAGCTCTTACTGTGAAGAAACCTTTCCGTATTTGGAGGTGAAATCTCTTTTCCTCTAGACGCAAAGAGTGCCCCTTTGTCCTTTTTGTTGACCGCAAAGTGAATAACTTAACACCAAGTTCACTATATGGACCCCTTATATATTTGTACATGTTGATCATATCCCCCCTTAATCTCCTCTTCTCAAGAGTGAATAAATTCAGTTCCTCTAATCTTTCCTCATAGCTGAGCTCCTCCATGCCTCTTATCAGTTTGGTTGCCCTTCTCTGCACTTTCTCCAGTTCCCCAATATCCTTTTTGAGAACTGGGGCCCAAAACTGAACTGCATATTCCAGATGAGGTCTTACCAATGATTTAAACAGGGGCACAATTATATCTCTCTCTCTGGAGATCATACCTCTCTTAATACAAGAAAGGACTTTGCTCGCTTTGGAAACCGCAGCTTGGCATTGCATGCCATTATTGAGCTTATGATCTACCAAAACCCCCAGATCCTTCTCCACTACGGATCCCCCCAGTTGTACTCCCCCTAGTATGTATGATGCATTCATATTCTTAGCCCCCAAGTGCATAACTTTACATTTATCAACATTAAACCTCATCTGCCACATAGTCTCCCAATTAGACAGAGCATTGAGGTCGGCTTGTAAATTGGCGACATCCTGTAAGGACGTTATTCCACTGCTTAGCTTGGTGTCATCTGCAAAGACAGAAATGTTACTTTTGATCTCAGACCCAATATCATTTATAAACATATTAAAAAGTAAGGGTCCCAGCACTGAACCTTGGGGTACACCACTGATAACCTTGGACCATTCAGAGTAATGCCCCGTACACACGATCGTTTTTCATGCCGTTAAAACTGCCATTTTAAAAAATGGCCCTGAAAAATGATCGTGTGTATGCTCCAGAGCATTTTTAACGACGTGAAAAACGGCCATTAAAAATTCCGGACATGCTCTCTTTTTTCACGTCGTTTTTCATGTCGTTTTTTTTAACGACGTGAAAAACGATAGTGTGTATGCTTTCACGACGTGAAAAAAAATGTGCATGCTCAGAAGCAACTATGAGACGGGAGCGCTCGTTTTGGTAAAGCTAATGTTGGAAATGGAGATGGCACATTCGTCACGGTGGAATTAATAGCATCGTTTTAATGCTGCGCATTCCGTTCTTCTTTTGATAATGCTTTAAAATTACCCTCTTTTGATAATGACATTGAGAGTTATGCCAAACTTGTTTCTAAAGTAATTCCAAATTGCTCTAATGATAGTAAAATATTATTTATAAGCCGGACCTCCCTCATAAATAATAATAATAATAATAAAATAATGTAATTCTCCTTTTTTCTTTAAATTATATTTTACTATTGTGTTGTTTTTTTTTTTGTGGCCTTTTTTTTATTATTTTGGCTTAAATTATTCTTGTGTAAAGTTACCACAACAACCTTCCAAATGTGTCTCATTTGGCCTCAGGGAGGTTTGTGTCCCCTGATAATAACAATAATATAATTTGAGATGTCCCTGCCTGCTCCCTAGCAAGCTCTCTTTTGAAATACAAATCACATAGTCAAGTTTTTTAAGGGCACTAAAAATTTTTCGATTTCAGAACATTAACAAATTAAAGTGGAAGGCAGCACTGGAGAGCCTGCTTGCATTTGTGCATCCCTTTGACCCCACAACAACCATCCAAGATGTCAAAACCAAAATAGAGATTAGATCCCCAAAAAAAAGGAGCCCAATCTTGTCTTGAGCTCCCAGAGGTCAGGAGCCACAGCAGATAAGTCCTATATGTCCCCAGTCTGTGGTACTACAGCAGGCATTATTTTCTCCTCTTCCTTGTAGCCTTCTCTCCAGCCTTCTCTGCAGCCTTGGTTGGTTTCTTCCTTGGAGGCTGGGGATCAGGAGGAGAGGTTGTGGCAGGAGGAGTAGTAGGAGGAGGAGGTGGAGGAGTAGGGACAACCTCCGTTATGTCCGTGTACCTAGTGAGTTCACCCAGCACGCCCTTAATGATGACTTTCAATAGCAGGGTCTCACTGTAAATTTTTTGCCGCAACTCCATCTGCCCTAGTTTGTAGGCGAGGACTGCGGCAAATCCCTCATCAACAGAGGGTGCCTCTCTGAGGGCCGCTGTTGCCTCTCTGAGGAAGGCCCTGGTTTCCTCCTCCACCTGCCTACCTCTCCTTGGCCCTCGTGGTTTAACTACCAGGGGAGGCATCTGGGCTCTTGTGCTGGGCCCAGCCTCCTCCTGGGTGCCACTGGGCCCAGCCTCCTCCTGGGTGCCACTGGGCCCTGCCTCCTCCTGATCCCCAACATCACCCTCTTCCTGGCTCTGCTCTGGCTGTAAAAAAAGAAAGGGACATTATTTATTTTGCCACATCATCATTCACAGACATTGTTCACCTCTAGACATTGTTGAAATCAATGCCAAAAGTTATGTCATTTTCATTGATTCCGCATCCTGGTTTTGTTGTCTTGTGCACATAAAATTAGGCCACTACTGTATCTTGCTCTTCACAAACTTTATTGGTAGAAGTGTACATACCTTTAACAATACTAACATCTATTTAAATTCTACAATTTTGTAAGATATAAATATAGATATCACTACTTTACCTGGCTCCATATCTCCAAATCTGCCTCCTCAAGGCCCTGATCTTGATCCTCAGAGGAAGCCAGAGCAGGGTTGACAGGAAGGCTGGAGGACTGGCTGCAGGGAAGGCTGGAGGGTTGGGTACAAGGAAGGCTGGATTGACCTCTGGGGGGAAGGGTGGAGAGAGATTCCCGCACTTCCAGCTGGTCATCCAGAAAAGCAAGCTTACTGTAGTACCACAGACTGGGTTTATAAACCTTATCTGCTGGTGCACCTGACCTCTGGGACCTCAGGACCATAGTCCTCTGGGTCCTGTATGTCCCTCTGATGGTCGCAATTTTGGTTTTGACATCTTGGAGAGTTGTTGTGGGTATCTTTGTTTGCACAAATGCAAGCAGGCTCTCCAGTGCTGCTTTCCTGGCGTCTTTATTTTTATTAGCGCCACTTTTTGTTTGCCATAATATAGGGAGCTCTTGCCATTTGTCGATGAACTCCCCCATGAAGTCTGGGTTTTTAAAAGTATTCATGATATCTGTAAAAGCGAGAAACCAAAAAAAATATATATTTCAGGCAACATTCCTCAACTGTGCATTGTCTACATATTTTGAGCACACAAATCTCCTCGTCTGATGAACCTCAAAAAGTAAAATTGTTAGGTACCTTCGTCACGACGTTCGTTGCTAACTCCCTCTCCCGACAAATGAACGTATTTCCCAGACATGGATCTTCACTTGATATACACAGCGCATGCGTGAAACTCTGCACGCTTTACCCGCCCCTGACGTTCGATATTGTACTTTCCCCGCCCCTTCTCGCTCGTAGTGCTGAACAAAACATGGCGGAGACACAGGTGGCTGAGATTACCTCTACAGAGGATGAAATTCCAGAGGAGCCCAAATCAAGACCCAGGAGATATAAGGCATCCAACATGTCATTCGAGGAAATGGTGGAGATGGTCGCCATTTTAAAGAAGGAGGATTATGATGCCAAGCATGGTCCGTATAAAAGGCCTAATCTGGTCAAGTCCAGAATTATGGGCAAAGTGGTCAAAAGTCTTCACAAAAAATTCGGGGTGTGCAGAACGAAGGAACAGCTCAGAAAACGATGGTCTGATCTGAAGTTGCGGGAGGCCGACCAATATAAAAGAATCAAGAAAGTTATAGTAAAAAGTAAGTAATTTTTTTTTAGTTTCCATGGTACATATTATTTTCTTGTATTCTGTCGTGTATTTTTAACTTTCATATAGTACACTGAAAGATACCATCTTTCAGGTTCGTCCGCACAGTAAACGGACGTATTAAACCTCTTTCTCCGTACAGTTCCTCAAACGATGTTTTAGGATCATCCAGTGTGAACACCCATGTATTTTGTTTATTTGGGGGAGTAAATTTGGGTCTCACTTATTTTTTGGGTGCTAATCCAAAGGACATTTGTTCGTTAGAAAAAACGATATGCATGGTAATGTTAAGGGAGTGAATGCTCAGCAGCTGATGAAACATCTGAACGCAGTAGTACGTAAGTGTGGGCCTAAAGCCAAAAAGCTTGAGGGTGTCACACACAGGTGATCCTGTGTAGATACTTTGGGGTGTTACAATGTGTCAAATTTGTGTTCAAAATGTATATGCTCTGGTTTTGGCTATGTATCCAATCATTTGTCCCGGTTGGCACAGGGGGTAAAATTTTAAATGGAGCGTGCTTCAAAAGAATGATTACAAAGTATTTTTTCATGTTTCTTATTTTAGCAAAATTGAGTCGCTACTAATGAAACTATTCCTTTTATTTCAATCTCCCTAGGGATTCGAAAAGCTACCTCAGATGAGACGATAATTGCAACACCTACAACAATACCCCCAGAACCCCAGGATGGAGAGGAATGTGATGTTGTGGAAGTGGAAAGTGGCACCACCACAGGTCAGAGAGAAACCAGACACATGCATGTTAAATAGATGTAGGCCTACATATTCTATCCTACATATTTCTTTTTACATTTAGGTGCAGTTCTGGCCGAAGACCCCAATAAGATGACACATCACAGTGCCCAGATCCTGATCCAATACCTGATGGTCTGCTGTCGTGACCTCGAAAAAATTAAGGGAGACTTGCTAGAGATCAGGGCAAATACAAAGCGGGTGGAGGAAAGGCTCCAAAATATCATGGCTGTGCTTGGGCGTGTCTAATGTTTTTACACCAAATAACGTTTTACTTGCAGAGTTTTTTAAGTATTTTTGTTATTTTACCTTTTAATGACTAGCACATGTTTAGCTTTTTCAAAATTTTGACGAATATAGTTTGTTTATGCATGGCTGGTCATGCGTTTTAATACACCCGAAATTAAGGGAACATCCACATTTCTAAGAAAGTTTCCCACCTAAAAAAAGAAATAAAGGTATTTTTACATAACAAATAATTGTGGCTTCATTATGTAAATGTGGTGCTGAGTGAACTAATCAATGTTTGGTGTTTACACTGACAATGAAGGCTAATTAAGATTGTTTAATCCACATGGCAAAACAAGTGCACTAGGTAAACCTACCAGAAACATCAAACATTATACAATAAAAAATCCAAACCAATCTTTACTCCAGAAAAAGTTTTATTTTTTTGGTATAAAATTATTAAAGATTGTCTGGCATTTCAATGGCCCCCCTACCCATAAAATAGTCCACATATTGGTTACGGACCTCATGTCCGGTTGGGGGGGCCAAGCCAGGACGGCCAGGTTCCAGGGCCACCAAAGTTTCTGCATTGATTAAAGAGGCCTCAGGCCCACTCAAAGATATATAACTCGTTGAATGCACCCTTAGGAAATTATGCAGCACACAGCACGTCATAACCACATGGTTCCATTTGTATGGGGCAAGGTGGATGGAGGTAAGGAAGAGGCGAAATCGGCTGGCCATGATCCCAAATTCATTTTCCACCACCCTTCTGGCTCTGGCCAGCCGATAGTTGAACACCCTCCTCTCAGGGGTGAGGGTGCGTTGCGGGAATGGCCTCATCAAATGGGGTCCCAGGCCAAACGCCTCATCCGCCACAAAGACAAAAGGTAGTCCCTCCACATTCTGCTCCGCTGGTGGCAAGGCCAGCAGATCCAAAAGGAGCCGTTCCCCAAACTCCGTCTGGGCAAAAACTCCTCCATCAGACATCCTGCCATTCTTGCCAACGTCCACATAGAGGAACTCGTAGGTGGCCGACACCACTGCCATCATCACGACGCTGTGGAACCCCTTATAATTATAATAAAAGGATCCCGAATGGGGTGGTGGGACGACCCGAACATGTTTGCCGTCGATGGCTCCTCCACAGTTCGGAAAGTTCCATCGCTGGGCAAACTCGGAAGCCACATTCTGCCATTCATGTGGCGAAGAAGGGAACTGTGGAATTAAAGAAATAATAAATTAATACTTGGAGCCAGAAACATTGAAAGCTGATTTCATACACACATTCATGGCCAACATTGGTAGAAACTGTTCAAAACATAAAACATTGGAAGCAACAAAAAACAAACAAACCAAAAAATTATGGGGGGGGGATTGAAGATGAGTTGGGAATATCACACATGAAGGCTGTAGCACTCTGTATTGAAGTTAACAAAAATGAAACATTCCTAGGCAAAATTTAGGGTGCGTTTTGGGTAAAGCACTACGATGCAACATAGAATAAAAAACATGGAAATGACTAGGCAAGGTAGGTTTGGCCCCAGGATAGCATGCTGGAGAGGTTAGGTAAGCCAAATTTACAGGTAGGCCTCAAACCCCAAACTTTAAATAATAAAACATGGGGAGAAAGGGGACATTCCCTGCAGCTAAGAATCATGTGAATTAGGGACTGCAAATAAAGCAAATTAAAAAGTATCCAAAAATAAAAACCATACAATGTGAATTTTTGAAGAAGAACACTTACCTTAATATAGTGCTCCTGCAAAACTTGAAGGATGGCAGAACAAGTCTCTGGTATAATGATCCCCAGAGCCTGGGGGGATATGCCTGTGGAGAACTTAAGGTCCTGCAGGCTTCTCCCAGTCGCCAGGTATCGCAACGTGGCGATGAGCCTCTGCTCAGCACTGATGGCTTCCCGCATAACGGTGTCCTGCCTGGTAATATAGGGGGACACCAAAGCCAACAGCTGCTGAAATACGGGGTCAGACATCCTGAGAAAATTCCTGAAATCATCATGATTATTCTCCCTGATCTCCCGCAACAAAGGCATGTGACAGAATTGGTGCCGCTGGAGCAACCAATTCTTGGTCCATGAACTCCTCCTGACCCAGCTCATGGCATGGAGTCGGGATACAGCATGAACCCCTGCACCAACTACAGCACGAACTCTACGACGAGTACGTACCCGCAACATGGCTAGATAACGGTCGGCTGAACAGAACGAACTAGAAGAACGCATGGAAGAACAGCAAGGCCTATGAAGAACAAGCTGAAAAACACGAACGTGCAGAGCAGGCCGCACTGAATAAACAGATACTAACTGACTACAAGCAGTGCTAAACAGATACGAACCCACAGGCGCAAACTGAACTCCCGAAAACGATCTTCAAAGCACGAAGACTGAAAAGCGCGAATCGTCTCTCACCAAACTTTTACTAACACGCGGTAACACGAAATTAGCAAAAGCGTCCCAAAGGGTGGCATCATTCGAACGGAACTTACCCTTTATAGTGCCGTCGTACGTGTTGAACGTCACTGCGCTTTACTTGATCGTTTTTTTTAATGATGGTGTGTACGCAAGGCAGGCTTGAGAGGAAACATGAAAAAAAATGAGGAGAAAAACGTCGGTTTAAAAAATGACATTAAAAACTATCGTGTGTACGGGGCATAAGAATCATTAACCACTACTCTCTGAATTCTGTCTTTTAGCCAGTTTTCTATCCATTTACAAACTGATATTTCCAATCCTGTAGACTTTACCTTGCACATGAGCCGTGAGTGGGGAACTGTATTGAACGCTTTTGCAAAATCCAAGTATACTAAGTGCTGCAGATGCCTGCCTGTGTTACACAACAGGAAAACACAGCAATAAGGGCTAGCTTCAGGTGTATATTTTTCAGGAATCACACTACGCCTGCTTTAAGTGCTGCAGATGCCTGCCTGTGTTACACAACAGGAAAACACAGCAATAAGGGCTAGCTTCAGGTGTATATTTTGCAGGAATCACACTACGCCTGCTTTAAGTGCTGCAGATGCCTGCCTGTGTTACACAACAGGAAAACACAGCAATAAGGGCTAGCTTCAGGTGTATATTTTGCAGGAATCACACTACGCCTGCTTTAAGTGCTGCAGATGCCTGCCTGTGTTACATAACAGGAAATCACAGCAATAAGGGCTAGCTTCAGGTGTATACTGTGCAGGAGGCTTAGCAAAAATATCACTGACACTGTCCCTACCTATCCTTCTCTCTCCCTGCACACAAGGTTTAGCAGAATATCACTGACACTGTCCCTACCTATCCTTCTCTCTCCCTACACACAAGGTTTAGCAGAATATCACTGACACTGTCCCTACCTATCCTTCTCTCTCCCTACACACAAGGTTTAGCAGAATATCACTGACACTGTCCCTACCTATCCTTCTCTCTCCCTACACACAAGGTTTAGCAGAATATCACTGACACTGTCCCTACCTATCCTTCTCTCTCCCTACACACAAGGTAAAAGTACAAATAGCACTGACACTGTCCCTGCCTATGTCACTCTTTCCCTGCACACCGGAACACATTACACAAGGCCGCCACGCTGGCGGCCTTTTATAGTGTGGGGCGTGTACTAAACCCCCCTGAGCTATAATTGGCCACAGGCATCCTGCCTGTGGCCAATTATGGCTCTCCTCGCTGCCGGCGCTGTGATAGGCCAAGCATGCGGGGTCACAGTGCATGCTTGGCCAATCACAGCGCCGGGATTTTGGGCCGTTCGCGTCACTCGAATTTGGCGCAAACGACCCAAAACGTTCGATCTTCGTCGAACGATCGAACACACGATGTTCGAGTCGAACGTATGTTCGACTCGAACGCCAAGCTCATCCCTATTGGTGACCACTGTCATTGATGATGAAAAGTAAAAGAAATCCAATATTTTTAGTTTTTCATTCAGAATTGAGGGAAAATCCACCAATAGGGACACTTCTTCCCCTGACAAATGTTACCTTTTAGGCCTCATGCACACTAGGCATTTTTTGACGTTTTTACAGCAGCTGTTTTTGGCAGTAGATGTTTTTTTCTACAGTCATTAAACTTTCCATCATGTTATCCTATGTGTCCATGCACACATAGGCTGTTATCAGCAGTTTTGGGCAGTGGCGTTTTTGAGCAGTAAAAAACACCCAAAACTAGTGGGTTCTGAGAGACGTTTTTCAGCTGTAAAAACACTCTAACGCTGATAAACATCAATAAACGCAGATAAACGCTTCTTCAAAAAAAAAAAAAAAACGCTAACGGGGAAAACTGCTAAAAATAAACGCTAAAAAACGTTTTTGCAAAAACATTGAAAAAAGTTGAAAAACTCACTGCAAAGCTTCTGGCGTTTTTTATAACGTTATTTTAACGTCCAGTGTGCATGAGGCCTTGTGTTGTATTTACGAGACATGAAATTAAGGGAAATAATCCTGACAGAGGGCAAGAAAAATTTGGCAAGGGTCTTAACAATTCTCTTCTCTGTCAAAAATGAGGAAAAAATGATTTTAATTAACTTTAATATACTTTGCTATAGTAATATTACAATACCCTAAAGTATTATTTTATTTTGAGCAAAAAGTTATATAAAATTAGGCCTCTAAATACAATAAAAATACCCTTTATAAAGTGATGTTACGAAGCTTTAACTTTTAATTTGAATGCCATATTTCTATATACAGTATAATCATTAATAGTACAGCAATTTGCCTGTTGGGCTTAGTAGTCTTTTTGCACCAGCAGTGTTCAGGTGCACCGTGTTGTAAATCTTTCTTTCTTCTTCACTTGCAGAGCAGCTGAAGAACCCATAACTTAGTCACCGACTTGTTCTTTTTTCTTATTACATGCATATTTGCCTGAGGCCAACAAGAGCTGATATAATAATTGGCTCACACAGCCATCTGCCTGCCTTATTTCAACTGATGTAATCTCAGATCTATTTCAACATGCTTTTTTTTCTACCTGAATCCTCTCCTTTCCTGACATGTTGTCTGATCTAATACCTGGGCTACACCAGAAGCAGCAGCACGCTGATGTGCTTCACTAGGAAGGTAAGAGGAGACAACTTACATCTTCCACCAGCATTCTAGAACTCATGCGTGAAAGCCAAAGTAAGCAAGGAGCACAAGTCCTTCAACACAGCCCATCTATTTAATGCCCAGGAAAGCCACAGTGACATTCCCAACTGGAATACAGGAGTGATACTTACTGGGTTACTCTTCTTTTTACTCTCTTCAAGACTCATCATCAAGTTTGCTGAAGTGTATACAACTTTCTGAGGACTGTACTACATTTTCAGGTATTCGTTTATTCACTCATGCATACTCATTCAATTCATTCTGCATGTTTGTAGATTCTTTTTCTAATTTATTTTATACTTTTTTGAAGAATGAAAATGACTTTACATTTATAAATTATTTAAGTCTTTACAATTATTTAGAGTAGTTAAAGCATTTAAACTTTTAGATGATTAATTTTCATATTGAAATTAAATATCAGATTTATAAAAAGAAATTACAAAAAAACTTTAACTTTAACCTTAATTTTACATTTAAAAAAAAAACAAGGCTTCATGTTATATTTATCCTTTAGTCTATAAAATAGGTAGAAAATGTTCTACACATTATAAAAACTTTATTGTGGATTTTTATAGTGCTTAGAATAGTTAATTTTTATAGATTTAGCAATTTTAGCATTGACAGAAGCAACAAATGCTGCAATTTCACATGAAGAATTGTATTTTCTTTACTAACTAACTATTTATTACAGTGTTATTACTTATTGCATTACACTTAAATATTCATGCTTCTGTTCTCTAACCAGTTACACATATATTCATACTTTTGGTACCCACTAGATGAAGGTAACCTCATTTATCACAGATAGCAGCAATGAAATGTTTTCGTTTTTTAGCACTCAAATATAAAAGGGTCATCTGAGTTGCTGCTTTGGATAATGCAGATCATTTCATAAACAAGGCCCAATGGGGGTTATTTACGAAAGGCAAAACCACTTTGCACAACAAGTGCACTTGGAAGTTCAGTCGCTGTAGATCTGAGGGGATGCTCTGAAATAAGGGGAAGCTCTGCTGATTTTATCATCCAATCATGTGCAAGCAAAAATGCTGTTTTTAATTTTCCTTGCATGTCCCCCTCAGATCTACAGCAACTGCACTTCCGAGTGCACTTGCAGTGCACTTGTAGTGCAAAGTGGATTTGCCTTTTGTAAATAACCTCTAAGGTGCCTTTGCCTGAAGATGCAATATGTTGACATGGGCATCCTCTTCAAACTTCTTCTCATGATCTGCCTCATGAAAGCTATGTAAAGCAAATATTATCAATATTCGTACATAAAAGATAACCGACACAGTTTTGCTAATATTTATCCTTGTATATCATGCAGGAGAAGATTATATTAAAATGATAGGAAATGTAAATAATTAAAGGCCATTTATTGTCAGAAGGACAGCTGAGAGCATTTATCAGTGCCTTTAGGTGAAGCTCCTGGTTGGTGTAGTTGTATTGTTGTCAAAATTTATCAATTTAGTTGAATAATGTGGCCCTTACAAAAACTTCAGATGTTTTACAAAAGTCTGTGAGGTGGTTAATCAGAATGGAAGATACTCCTCACTCCTGAATCCATTAAAACACCCAAATTGAAATTAGTGGTTGAAATCACTTTCTATTTCTATTCTATCACTTACCTTCAAAATCTGGAGATGTTATCTTCTGTATATTAGGGCAATATGAATGGAAACATGAAAATGTTATTTCAATAATTAATGCTTATAAAATATTATTTATAGCATCCATTGCAATGTGTTCATTGTATTTGAAAATTGTATTTCTTATTTTCAAAATGTAGGAGTTGATTTATGACAGATGTAATTTGCACGATAGTCTCTATTAAAAATTCTCCGGAGCCTTAGTTAGTATTTAGGCAGGAAAAAAATACAACTCCTTTTGTAACAGAGCCTTAGTCCCTTGTCATCTTAGGGCTTTGGGGGATTGATAAACCTGTTTTTTGCCCCTAGATGAAACATCTTTAGGCTTAAAACATGCAGTCAAAAACGCGTAGTTATGTGCAGTGTGAATGGGCCCTTAACATCTTTACTAACCTCAACTGTTTAATGCAAGCCAAGAGTTTCTGGATGAATGAAACCTACATAAATCCTCACCTTTTCATAGCAAAAAATAAAAAAGATGCTTACAATAAAACTAAAGTTTATACTTTTTCCAGTTAACATTTAAAATTAGCAAAGCATGGAGGTATCATGTTTAGCATACTAAGTGCTCTTTGAGCTTCAGGTTCAAATGCCAACAAGACACTATTTGCACAAAGTTCATACATTTATTTTATGTCTTTAGGTTTTTTTTCCACATGCTCCAGTTTCCTACCACACATCAAAAAAAGGCTAAAATATCTAAAGCTTTTTAAAACTTTTGTGTTGAATACAGCATCAATATATTAAAACCACCAGGTTTTTATTTTGTCTCCCACTGGGCATATTCACCTTCCCTATTTGTCCCGGTGACCATTGTTACTGAAACAGAAAGTGATGGGAAATCTAAAATGTTAAGCCCTGTACACACGATCGGATTTCCTATGGTTTTTAAACCGATTGATTTTTCCATCGGAAAACCGATGAAGCTGACTTCCATCAGTCTTGCCTACACACCATCAGTCAAAAAACTGACAGTTTCAAACGTGGTGACGTAAAACACTCCGATGAGCCGAGAAAAATTAAGCTTCTGAATATGCGTCGACTTGATTCTGAGCATGCGTGGGTTTTTTATCCGATGGAGTTCCCCACAGACAAAAGTAATTTCCTATCGTTTTTTTTTCCATCGGATAAATTTAAAACATGTTCTATTTTTTAACACCGATGGAAAAAAGACCGATGGGGCCCATACACGATCGGTTTGTCCGATGAAAAAAATCCATCGGACTGTTTTCATCAGTAAAACCGATCTCGTGTACGCGGCTTAACAGTTGTCATTGGAAAACAAGGTGAAGGATCATTTTCCAAAGGAGTCTCCTGTTTAGATAACAACTGTCTAAGAGAGGACTTCTTCTCAACTTTCATCAATTACTGATGTGTCTCAGGGACAGGAGGTTTTAACTACTCCCTTCTCTATCAAAAACTCTATCAAGCATGTATGGCTGTGGACATTAGATTGCAAGCTCCACCAAGGCAGTGACTGATGACAACAGTTGTTTAAATGCTGCAACTTTACACATAAACACTTAAATATTACTTAAAATATTACCATGGAGCTTTTTGACAGTATATTTTCTTGTCAATTTCTACGAATAAGACTGGCTAACAGGTAGAGATGTATCTTTAGTAGAACTGCAGTTTTCAGAGCATTGTGTCTGTCACATGACAGCATGGCAAGGTAGTAGTTCCATACCAGTTACAGATATGTGGACAGTCTAAATCTGTCTTAGCCAAGTCTACTTAGCTAGACAGAGCCAGTAGCAGTTGTGTAGTAAAGTTTACTCATTCCAGTGTGCAGAAGTACAAATCATGGGGGGGCTGTACTATAAGTAAATTTATATGTATGGTTTCCCATCGCTTAACCTCCCTGGTGGTATGATTCTTCCTGGAATTATTTACCAAAAGCGGTACAATTATTTTGAATGGAAATTTGGCGTTTTATATTGTAGGCCTGTAATTCTTAGTAATTACTTACTTAAATCTGTCCAAACGAGTCTAGTAGACATCCCGGGTATGATAAAGTTTGAAACACAAAATCATAAATTATAATATAATAAATAACTATAAATAATTATAACAAATAGTAATGTAATTATAATAAAAATTATTTAATAATGTAATCAAATCAAAAACACTGAAATTTGCTCAGTTGCAGAATTGTCGCTGTCATTAGATTTAGTGTTTGATGACGAATTTCCCCACAAATTGCTATCGCTCAATTCTGCGAGTGATTCTAATTTATTATTGCTGTTTTCTAGCTGATCTAAAACCACTTTTGACATAAAGGGACACTTTTTGGTTGCTATGGACCATCTCCAGTTTCCAGGCAAAAAGAACAGTTTTTATAATATAAAACTGCATGCAGGGCACTGGACAGACCACTAGGGACAAAGGGGATGTGTAATTTTTTTATACAGTACTGTAATCTGTAAGATTACAGTATACTGTATGTGTATTGTGTTTTTACTTTTTTGAATTTGGCGCCGAACTCCATCCCCGTCGCAGGGAACGGAGCTCGGCACTCGGCAGTGTGAATCGAGTGAGGAGACGGCTCGCACACACTGCGGGGAGACATTGCAGGATCTAGGGAACAAGGTAAGTAAGTCTCCCTGTATCCTGCAATGCAGCCTGAGTCTGGCTTGGGGTTACCGCTCTTAGCATGAAAAACTCACCCCGAGCCAGACTCGGGATTACCGCCAGGGAGGTTAATACTCCCCATCTGTTACCGAGAATGTAATGTGTTGGCAACTTTTTAACACAGTGGGGTTGATTTACTAAAACTGGACAATGCAAAATCTGGCGCAGCTGTGCATGGTAGCCAATCAGCTTCTAATTTCAGCTCGTTCAATTAAGCTTTGACAAAAAAACCTGGAAGCTGATTGGTTTCTATGCAGAGCTGCATCAGATTTTGCACGCTCCAGTTTTAGTAAATCAGCCCCTGTGTATAGACCATAATTGTATTGACTAATGTGGATATGTTATATTTTATAACTGTCCCTGTTTTGCGTAATATGTCAGATTACACCTCAAGGCTTATTTCCTAAAGGTTTAATTTATGATGCTTTCCTTGAGAACCAGTTTCCTTGGATATTTCTATTTTAAAACTCCCCTTAAGCCGATTTTGTGTTTAAAGTGAACATAGGTTTAGTGTCACTAAAAAAAATAGCGATTTAGTAAATCAGCTAATAGATGTCAGATGACAAGCTGGAAAACTTACCGTTCATGCACATGTATGCTACAGACATTTAAGGGCTCATACACAACTGACATATTGGTGACTTGCTGATTCAACCCAAAGTATGTCATATATCCTAATGTAGAATATATGGGAAGAATATTGGGAGAAATGTATACATCATCATTCACCAGATTATTCTGAATTAATTCAGCACTTTAAATCATTTGCTATGTTGGCTGTCATGAGTTCCCTCACCAGGATTTGTAGAAGTTCCTTATTGGATCAAATAACTTTACTGCTGATTATGCCACTGTGTGCACTACTAATAAGATCAATAAGATATAAAATGCACTCTAATGCCCTGTACACACGATCGGTTTTTCTGATGGAAAAAGTCCGATGGACTTTTTTCATCGGAAAAAACGATTGTGTGTGGGCCCCATCGGACTTTTTTCCATCAGGGTTAAAAAATAGAACATGTTTTAAATTTTTCCGATGGAAAAAAAACCGATAGAGAATTCTGATCGTCTGTGTGGAACTCCAAACGAATAAAAAACCCACGCATGCTCAGAATCAAGTTGACGCATGCTCAGAAGCATTGAACTTCATTTTTCTATCGGAGTGTTTTACGTCACTGCGTTTTGGACGGTCAGAATTTTGTCTGATGGTGTGTAGGCAAGACTGATGAAAGTCAGCTTCATCGGAATTCCGACGGAAAATTCCATCGGATTTAATTCCATCGGAAATCCGATCGTGTGTACAGGGCATTAGGCCTCGTACACACGATACGAAAATCAGAAGGGAAAATTAGTAAGTGGCTGTTTGCGGATTTTCGGATCGTTAGTACGGGGCTTTCGACAGCCGATTTGACTTTTTCGTCAGGCAAAAGCTGGATGTGCAGACTATAACATTTTTGTTGGAAGTGAACTCAATGTCTGATTTTCGGATGGTCAGTACAGAAATCGTCACACAAAAGTCGAAAGTACAAACACACATGCTCAGAATCAAGGAACGACGGGAAGAGTTCGACCTTGTAAACTACTGTTCGTAATCTAGAATTAACATTCTTGACTCGGCAATTGATGAAATGTCGAAATGCAGCGCACATTCTCCTCTTTAAAAGGCATTTGTTTTGTACGATCTGAAAATCACAAATCAGCGCTCACCAAACTTCTACTAACACGAAATTAGAAGAAGGGGCCCAAAGGGTAGTGCTTGAGAAATGAACTTCCTCTTTATACTCTCATAGTACGTCACTATGTTCGTGTTTGTCAAACAACAATTTGCCTATAGTTAGTATGCTAGACAAAATCCTGCACATGCGCTTTTGACAAAAATCAGACGCTTAGTCGTACAACTATCAAACCGTATGTACGAGGCTTTAGCTTATGTTGACTTGTCTGCAGTGCCCAGGTGCAGACCAATGCAGAGTGCTCTCTATGTTCTACAACCCTGTGATCTTAGTTTAATTATGACAGGATAACTTTAAAATAAACCTTTCATGCGAAAAATATGGGGCTGCCATTGTTGCATTCTGCTTTTGAAAATGCTGATTGCCTGGGTGCCATCTGCTTGCTTGCCGTAACATTTTGAATTATTAACCTGAAACAAGTATGCAGATTTGAATTTTCTTTATGTGCATATTCATATCAGTGAGTCAAAACATTTTAAAGCTAGAAAGTCAGCATAGCAACCAGGTAACTAGCATTTTTAGAATGACTTCAATGTTGGCTCAGTCATTTCCATCCTCAAAACATGATTACTTTAAAGCTTATCCGCTCTAGCAAATTTTCTTAAGGGGAAAATATGCAAAAATGAAGGTGCTTTAAAAATACATGAATTTAAAGCTGAACTCAAGACAGATATAAAATACACACAAAAAAAATCAGCTATATATTCATTAATACGATACATCCTTAAATTTATTTTTTAAATTGCAAGCAGTGTAAGTGCCTGAATTTGACTATTAAGCTCTTGCCATATCTGTACAGAGGAGCTCTGATTAGGGGAGGGAGCCAGTCCATTGTGCTGCAGGAGGACAGAGCATGTTGACAGAGAGATGAGCTCACCAGTGTGCTACTTCTTCTTTCACTGTCCAGTCACAGGGTGGAGATAGGGAGTAGACCTGCAGATGTTACTGAACTGCAGCAGGAAACAAATCAGGTACCCTACCAGCTGCTAGACAGGGCTGTGTGATGGAGCCGAGTTAATCTCAGAACTGGCTGGACAGAATTACAAATCCATTGGCAGGTAAAACTGCTCTCATATGTGTATTTTATTTGTGTATGTAGCTGTTTGCCTGGAGTTCAACCTAAATTACATTTTCTGATTTATTTATTTCCTAAATTCTGATATTAATAGCTTTAAATGTGAACATTTTAAATATAAATATAGTTCCAAGATGTTGGGGGATGGCAGGTACTGCCAACATACCCATTAAAAATATTCAGTATGTAAGTTAAAAAGTTTAATTAAATTCATAAATATGTTATCGGGATTCCAATCCAAATATGCCGGTGGGAACACCTGGGGCATGACTTTGACCTCATTACAGAGTGAAGAGTTACTGTTTTGCAACTGGTAAATCTCCATCTCACGAATGCTATGGAGAAAATGGCTAATATTTAACAAAAAATAGGATGTCAGCTATAATCATAAAAAAAGCATAAAAGTGGACATGTTTTATGAAGTATAAACACAGATTGCAATGTGCATTTAAGCTAACTCGTATGACTGCACCCGTACTACACTCTTCAAAAACAAGTATAGAAAGTGACATGTATTTTTAAATTCTTCCTTTTTGACAAACAAACAAATAATATTAGTTTAGTGCACACCTCTACAGCATAATAATAAAATACTGAAAGTTAGTTTTACCAGCAATCATTATACTGATGAATTGGGGATTTATAGTATTTAATCGCTAAAAGTTAACTTTTTTTTTTCTACACATATGGAACAAATGTCTTCCTCTGTTTTGACCCACACAAGTAGAATGTAGTAGCCAATAATCTCACATATAGCATTGTGCAATCAAATACTATTACCACTGCATGCTGCTTGTGTAGCTCACAGTATATGGTACAGTATGCTGCATCTGTATAGCGACTAGTTGCTAAAAAGTCTATTATTGTTATTAAGCTTCTACAAATCACCAATGTGCTCCTGCCCTAGGGCAAGAATTCATTCATACTATGTTGCTCTAATTTAAAAATCAGATCCATTTAGAGAATGGGAAAATAATGAAACCGTTTGCTTGATGTGGAGTAACAAAGGCAGTCTAGGACAAATTTGACGTCAGACACTTTTATAAAGTGGTCTTTCAAACTATTTTGGAAAAACTTTATAATACTCTCTTTATTCTCTGCTTTCCCCACTAAAATATCCTAAACTGGCAATTAGTTTCCTGGCCCACCTATGTTAATTTATTTATGTAGCACACAGATCCCTTGCTTGCTTACCTCCACTAGCAAGTGGGACACACCATGCCACATGTCCAGTATCCTCCTTAATGAAGAGGATGAGCAGTGTTATCTATTTTGGGTCCTGCAGCGATTTACCTCTTTCCGTTGGTTCTTCACCCTAGAGTGTAGGAAGAAGTCTATTCTCTCTCTCTTAAGGAAGGCCAATGTCCAGACAGTATCAAACCCAATAAAAAGGTTTATTTTGCTTTGGTTGAGAACTTGACAGGAAAAGTTGGAGATAAAGAGGAGTGAACAGGGAGGCAGTCCTAGCAGCCGGTGTGGAGCACGGAACATTTCCTTGTGGTTTCATAGGGATACGATCAGGAGATAATCTCTAAATCCCGAACTTCCCAGTCTAGTAACACTTGAGTCCTTAGGTGTCAATGGGGCACGTTACTAGGCTTGTGGCGGACTACGGAATCCTTCCCTCCGATAGGTAACCAGGCCTCTCCCGAGACAGTGACTTCTCTCACCGATCCCCTTGGGTAGATTCTCCCCTGGTGGCTTCTCCTTCAGAGTGGGTCACCCCTCACTTGGGTGCCCTGGGATTCCTCTTCGGGTGTAGATCCCAGCCAAAGGTGCTGGGCCTACTTACAGTGATGCAGCCTCAGGCTAAAGGTGCCTGGGGCCGGTACACACACACACACCTGGCCTGGAGGGCCGGGAGGCGCGAACTGCTCCCGAATAATGGGGTCTGCCCCTTATGTATCCTCTCCCAGCATGCACAGTGGGTAGACCACGCCCACTGTACGGCTGCCGAGAGAGGACACCTAATAACGCTGCAACGCTATACCTGTGGTTCGACCTGAGCCTGGGGCTGCAGTGCCACCCACAGGCCACAGGGAACTGTACTGCCAGGCAACATTACCTCAGAGCAGAAGCCAGTTTTTGAAGAATTCAACAGCCTGAGTCCAACTATGGGCTCAGGCTACCCCCTAAATTTAAGCATAGCGACCCCCAATTATTGGTGGGTCCACTACATTTATATTTATTAAATACTTTTGCTCATAAAATGTCTGATCTAATGGCTCACATTCACTATTTTGCAATCCTTTACTTGCCTCTAGCAAGTTTGCAGATTACAAGTTGGGCTGGCAAGGGTATATATGAAATGAATGATTCTGTGAACATTATTATTGTAATATTTGCACATTAGATTTCAGCCATAGCCCCTCCTTTATATCACTTTTACATGGTTGAACTCTCTGACCATTTTATATGAGGCCTTATGCCAGAATCATAAAATGCCTGTACTTACTTTTGATAGAAAACTATTTACTCAACAGAGCAAAACATTTTAAAAGTTAAAATTTATTTTTGTGGCCCTTTTACCTACATGTTTTTGCTAGTGAAAACTGGGAACGAGATGGAGCCACAGTCTGAGCATTAAAGTGTTTCTTACCCCAACACTTCATATTACTGATATTAGCCTGCTGTACCATGTACTTGTATGAAAAAGTATCCTGTTCTCTTTGTATTTCTTCCTTTGTGTGAAATCCCTGATGTCAATGCCAGTCCCTCTGCTTTCCTATTAAAAACTGACCACACTAAGCAGAGAGAACGCACCGTGGTCAGTTCTCTAGCTATGTTGAGCACTCAGTGTACTCTCCTCCAATGATCAGACTTGTCCTGACATGCCCCCGCTGCACAGCCATTCACTGACAAGCTCAGTGTATTGTTGCTTCTCCTCCCCCCAGCTCCTATGCAGCTGTGAACAGAAGGAATTTGATCATTTATAAAAAAAAGGGGAAAGAAGTATTTATAATGTTTTTTTTTTATATCTATATAAAAATGTTTTGTCTTTCATTTCTATTTTAAACTGAATGGGCTGTTTTGCAAGGTAATCGTTTGCAATCACTTTAATGCACAGCACTAGTAAACAAGTAAAGAAGGTCCAAAAGCAGCTACAAGCTCATTGAGTTTTAACAGTTCATTAATTATTCTGCTACAAGGGGAGTTATCTCTTTATAACTATTTCCATGGTGAGACACAATGTATTAAGACCCCCCACAGTTATTAAATGGGAGGCAGAGATGGGACAAGAATTTAACCCAACAGAGTAGTGAAAAGCAATAACTACTACTCAGAGTTTTACTCATTGCACTACACATTGGGAAAATGCTGTAAGATCTTACAGAGAGGGTATATGATGCCAAGCAGATTATCTACAATATTTCCTAGTGTATCAGCTCTCTGACAGTACGGTCAGGTGGGATACATTTACCATACCTTGTGGAGTTGTAAAAGCCGTAATAGTTTTAGGAAATCTGTATTTTCTCTGATCTCTAAGTTCACAGGAATATTCACGGCCCCCTCTCCACGACTAGCATTGATTGGTGAGTGTATATACAGTAGAACCTCGGATTACGAGCATAATCCGTTCCATGAGTATGCTCGTAATCCAAATTACTCACATATCAAAACGAGTTTTCCCATTGAAATCAATGGAAACTAAAATAATTTGTTCCGCATTGACTTTAATGGGGTGCAATACCAGCTAGAGGTGGGGGGGCGCCGGAGAGCCTCGGAAACGGCCGGAAAGGCCCGAGGACACGTCGGCTGACCTCGGCAAGCGTCGGAAAGGCTCAGAAACTGAGTATTTCCGTGTCTTTCCTTGTCGAACGGCGGCGATCGGCTGCGATCGCCGCTGTTCGGCTCTGCTCAGCTCCGGTACCCCGCACGTCAGGCCAAATGCGGTACTGCAGGCCCTATTACGTTGAATTCTGCTCGTCTTGCGAGACAACACTCGCGAACCGAGTCAGAATTTTTTTGGAAAAGTTACTCGCAAATCAAATTGCTCTCAAACCAAGTTACTCTTAAACCGAGGTTCCGCTGTATATATATATCATTATACCAAAAGCCCAAACAAGTATTCCTAGGGGAACAAACCCTTGTCTTTGTGTTGTTGCTGTTAATAGAACTGCTAGTGGGATTACAGTGTTCCAGTTTTGGGGAAAAACTGACCAAACACATAGTGAGATGACTGAATAATGAATGCATTTCAAACTGTCCTCGAATGTCTGTGGCTGGCTTCAGTTTATGAAATTTTCACAGTTAATAAAATCAGACGTTTAACCTGTATTTAATAATTTAAAGAATCTTTATGCATAATTTTTACCATGCAGTATGCAGTTAATCTGAAACAGCTAAGGACATGGAGTACTGGTGAATTCCCTATAGCCACCAATCAGATTTAGGGTCTATTCATTGCATTTTACCATATGCATTGCAGCACACTAAAATGCATACAATATGTCCACTATTAATAGTGTCTATTTCTGTCTCAGCACTGCGTTTTGTTGGATTGGTAGGCCCATAGAAGTCAATTAACAATAAAACCTGGTAGCTGATTGGTTTCTGTGCAGAGTTGCACCCTCCAGTTTTAGTAAATAACCCCCAATGTGTGTTAGCAAGCCTTGGTCAATGCCTGCTAACCTTCTTCATTGCAAATTCTAAACTGAAAAAATGCAGTGAAAGTACACGTGAACGTGTGTCAAAACACATGTGAATGCACAAAGCAAATTTAGAATTTTTTAGTTTAGAATTTGCAATAGAGAAGGTTAGCAGGCAGTAACCAAGCCTTGCTAATACACACAAGGCTTGCACAATAACACATGAAAATTGATCTGCTAATCCTACAAAAAATGCATAAATCCAAATCCATGAATCCAAATGGTCCCTAATGCCCAGTACACACGATCGTTTTTTCAGATGAAAAAAGTCTGATGGACTTTTTTCATCGGAAAAAACGATCGTGTGTAGGCCCCATCGGACCGATAGGAAATTCCGATCGTCTGTGTATATCTCCAACAGAGAAAAAACCCACGCATGCTCAGAATCAAGTCGACGCATGCTCAGAAGCATTGAACTTCATTTTCCTCGGGTCGTCTGAGTTTTTTACTTCACAGCGTTTTGGACGGTCGGAATTTTGTCTGATGGTGTGTATGCAAGACTGATGGACGTCAGCTTCATCGGAATTCCGACGGAAAATTCCATCGGATTTTATTCGATCGGAAATCCGATCGTGTGTACAGGGCATTAGACTTTGACAGCAGGTTTGAATCCCATTGGTGGCTGTGAAGAAGTATACTGTATGTTGCAACTGTGCTGGGCCTGGGCATAGACAATAATGAACATTGCTATCTTAATAGGTATGGTATGTATAGTCAAAACTTTTTGTTTTATGTTGGACTGTAAAGTAAAGGGTTAACACCCCCTGTCAGTTTATTGTCCATTTGGGGAGACTTTCTTTCACTTCAATTCCTATAGGCGCAACAGGAAGTAAGAGGAATTTTCCTCTTAGTAGTTAGTGTCACTGCAATAAGTGCCCCATTGTAAGATTTACCC
The DNA here is from genome assembly GCA_029206835.1 of Rana muscosa. Classification (NCBI taxonomy): domain Eukaryota; kingdom Metazoa; phylum Chordata; class Amphibia; order Anura; family Ranidae; genus Rana; species Rana muscosa. The sequence goes on along the minus strand of CM055117.1, from coordinate 168,349,328 downwards.
TCAACTCTTGTTGGTGACGACTGTACATTTTTGGAATTCCCATCATTTTCTGTCTTAGTGACAATGAGAGGGAGAACACATATAGCAAAAGAAAAAAAAAGACTGACAAAACTTCTCATCTTTTTCTACTTTATCCAAAATTTAAAAAATTTGGCTTAACTATACCTACACATCAAAAAAGCATATGAATTGACCTGACACATGCAACGTATGTGAGTTCTGCAGGTTTTCTAGCCTTGGGCAGTGGGAACTCTATACCTGTTGTGCCATGCTATGATTTTTAGAAATGGGTGCAATGGGTTTCCTAGGTGAAAGTGTATTTGGATATTTTGAGCGTGCAATTACCTTTTAATTTGTACTAGAAAATGAACCAAGTAAACAACCTGGTTTGTACAGCCAATGATTCCACTTTTGTTTGCTTCAGTTTTTACTTAGATCATAAAAGCAAGGAACTTGACAGATATATGATTGATTTATTTGTACAAAATAAAACACACATTTCCTGGAGGTAACTATCACATTTCACCTTATAGCACTATATTTTCTATCAGCACTACAGTACATTCCTAATATCAACATACACTTTCAGCACTTTTTAAGTTTATCTCCAATTTAAAGAAATATTTCATCAGCTACTTGATGGTTGCCTTGCATTTGGATATTTGTAATTTAATATGTCAGAACGCCAAGTTATTGATCTGCCCCTTCCCTATAATGGTGTGGCAGGTTGTCATATAATTATCATTTGCCATACAGATTGTTGTTTTCATCTGTTATTTTCAGCTTTCATTGGTTCTCATTTTTGATGAAAATAACAGTTGTTTGGGCAAAAACTATTGTTACAGATTGGGGAACTGAGCCTTTTGTCTTGGTTCCTAAAGCACTGGCTTACGTGACCATCTGAGCACTTGGTGACTAAATATCAGGAATTTAGGTTTTGTGCTGCCCTAGGCCTGACTAAAATCGTGCACCCCTAATTTAAATATGACCCACCCCTTCCTGTCAAGGCCACACCCCTTTCTGTTTAAGACCCGCCCTGAAATTTTCCAGTGGGGACACTAGTTCTGAGGGCCTGGGGGGGGGGAATGGATTTCCTTAATTTTCATAATTTTCATAGATTTCCTCTCACTTCCTGTTTGGCTATGGGGCAGGAAGTGAAGGGAAATCTCTGCAATGGGACAGGGATGGTAAAAAATAAACTGATAGGGGCTATAACCCTCCCTCACTCTATCCAAAATGGAAAAAAAAGTGTTGCGTAGAGTTTTGTTTTTAAGCACGAATTTCTGATAATTTTATGGAGAGGACTAAGAAGATATAACCATGCCAATGGTGCAGCAGAAAATATATAGCACAGTGAGGAAGGTTTGTGATCCAGGATGATAGGACAGTCAAAATTATAAGCAGCGCCCCCCCCCCACACATCGTTGCGGAATGCTGGCCGCCCGCATACTAGAAGCAGTGCGGCCACTTTATAGGGGCGCTAGACTAACAGTGTAGCGCAAGCCGGCGGGAACTCTTTCTGTGCTGCCCCCCTGCAAAGTGCTGCCCTAGGCCTGGGCCTTGTTGGCCAAGGCCAGGATACAGCGTTGATCACACATGCAGATCCTCCCCGATCCCTCCACTCTAATCACACCCCCAGATCCCTCTACTTTGATCACACCTCCAGATCCCCCCCTTCTCTCCACTCTGATCACATCTCCAGATCCAACTGATCCAACCACTCTGATCACACCTCCAGATACCTCACCAGATCCCTCCACTCTGATCATACCCCCATATCCCCCCACTCTGATCACACATGCAGATCCTCCCCGATCCCTCCACTCTGATCACACCCCCAGATCCCCCACGAGATCCCTCCACTCCGATCACACCCCCAAATCCCCCCCATCCTTCCACTTTGATCACACCTCCAGATACCCCACCAGATCCCTCCACTCTGATCACACCCCCAGATCCCCCACCAGATCCCTCCACTCTGATCACACCCCCAGATCCCCCACCAGATCCCTCCACTCCGATCACACCCCCAAATCCCCCCCATAATTCCACTTTGATCACACCTCCAGATACCCCACCAGATCCCTTCATTCTGATCACACCCCCCAGATACCCCCTCTCCCATCACACACACAATCCCCCCACATCTTATCAGTCCTGCAGCACCAGGGACAGGAGGGCTAGCTGTGTCCTCCAACAGGGGACTTGGTAGCGGGCGGCAGCTGCAGAAACCAGCAGGGAGCCTTCTCCACCCTTATCTCCTCCACAGCCATAACTTCCGGCACCCCCAGCCTGCCCCCCTGCACAGCGTGGCTCTCACTGTCTGCACACACTGTTTCAGAATTCACCCACCGCTCTGCCCTCCTTTGCATACTTGAATCCATTCTCCCTGCTTTCTTGGTGACAGCAGTTACACAGCAGGTAAACTAAAACCTCCATGCTGCACCCTCTCTCCTACTGGGCGTGGTGTGGAGGTTTTAGTTTGCCTGCTGGGGAGACAGGTATTTAAAAAATCCAAATCCCCAGCAAGTGACTGGGGATGTAGATTTACAGTACTGCATTTGCTACCTGCATTTCGGGTGTCAATAACTTAATATTGACACCTACTGCAAATCGAAACTGCAGTACGTTTTGAAAAGGGTGCAGAAAATGCCTTCTCGTGTGAACCGACCCTGAGAGTCCTAGTTTGCAGTTGTGTAGACTAATATAAGAAAAACTTTTTTTTACACTTTTGCAGGTGGTAACCACTTATTATCCTCAAGCGGTATATTATCATCCCTTATACTATGCTCCCTGCTGAGGATACATTACTAAAAATCCTATGGCAAAGCGAGCAGATAGCATAGGTATGTGACAGCATTGTCTCTCACAGCCACTAATGCAGCCACCACATATAAGAATTGGTAAGCTGTAATATAATGTTTGCTTTTGGGTTTAATATTGCTTTGAATTATACCTAAAGCGAAAAATTGTATTTAGTTTTTAATAGAATGGTGCGGGGTTAGAACATCTGTCAAGTTTTTGTTGCTATCTATTTCTTAACTATGAAGATTCACTATCTTTATTTATCCTGGTAACCATTGTCTCTGAAATGCAAGGTAAGGGCAAATAAAAAATTTTGAGCTGCCCACAGAAAAGGAATAGAGGGAAAATCTTCCAATGGACGCACTTTCAACTTTGTAACATCTTGGAGAAATTTTCTCTCACTTCCTCTTGTTTGTACAGGACAGGAGATGAAGTTAAAACCACAATCAATTTATATTTTGCTGTTTGTGTACCATTGGGGAAATTTCTCTACATTCCCTGTTCCAGAAATGCTCAGGAGGTTAGAGGAAAATTCCTTAAGGCCCCTTTCACATTAGCGGACCGTTCGGGTCTGCCTGTCCGTTTTTCAGGTGGACCCAATTGGACCCCCCAGTCTCCTCTATGGAGCAGGAGGTGTAAAAGGACATGTGACATATATGTACAATCTGATCCTATCTGATAAAAAAAAGATGGATGAGGATCTGTTCCCCATCTGTCTAGTGGATGGGATCGGATGGCAGTCAGGTGTAAATGGACAAGCGGTCCGTTTACATAAAAAAAAACATAGTGGAGAGTGGGCTATGTCTGTGTCTGCTCTGCAGAGCGGACACAGACCAGCCATCCACCTGCTCAGCGGGATCAGCAGACAGATCCTCTGCTGAGCAAGTGGATTCCAGAGGAGCCCACCCCATGTGGAAGGGGCCTAAGTAAGGGGAATTTCCTCCCCTTCTATAAACAAAAAATGTTTAGCTTTCGATATATTTTAAACTCTCAGGAATTCAAATGTAAGTTCAGATCATTTTTCAGACTTCCTGAGTAACTTTACACGGTTGGTTCCAGTTATTTTTTATTCCTGCAGATTTATTTATTTTTAGCACAAAGTGATTATTTTTCATGTTCTTCAACAGAAAAAGAATTCCGCCCTCCCAATGAAATCACTGATGGATGTTACAAAAGCAAGTTTTCTTTTATGAGATCACATGGAAGCTGAAAAGGACAGTTACTCTCAGCTAGAAGAAGAGATGGTGAACCTGCAAACAGGTAACAAGCAAACATAACTTAAAATTATGTCAGACAGTAGATACCTGCATCTTTTCTCATGGTGCTACATCCCTATGATCAATGCAAAAACATAAAGTAATGGATGGGATTCATAAGGGAAACTATATCATGGCATGAGCAAGTTATGTTTGCGTAAACATAAAGCAAGGAATGCGATTTTACCGGGAGAGAATATTACAACCATATATCATGGAAAAATGTTTTATTGTACATTATGGTTAAAAACAAATACAAAAACGCGTTGGGGGACATTTTAAGATTTCCACCAATGTGGTCTTTTTGGGGTATATATACATATGTATGTGATTCATCTGTATGTGATCTACTTGCATAAGGGATTTACATGTTTTTAGTTTGTATTTGTTTTTAATCGTGATGTGCAATAAAACATTTTTCTATTTATATGGTTGTAATATTCTCTCCCGGTAAAATCGCATTCCTTGCTTTATGTTTACGCAAACATAACTTGCTCATGCCATGATATAGTTTCCCTTATGAATAAAACAAATCACATTCCAGCAGGATGGAAACAGGCAGGGTCTTTATTGCGGAAGCGATATGCAATGTCTCTTCTGTGATAAAATAAATGTACCTGCCTATTCACAATCCCCTTGTGAATGTATAGTGGTTGATCTGTGCATGCGCAGCTCAGGTTGATTCTGGCTCACTACCTGTGTGCTGTGATTACTTTACTCCTGGTCATATGTGGGAATGACATCATCCTGTGCTGGCCAATCAAGATGGCCAACGACCGGCACTTCGCAAGGACATTGCAGGTGTTGGACCGCAGGAACAGATGTATTTTTACCTTTAGTTACGCTTTACAGTAGAAAACTAAGGACTCATTCACAGGGGTGAATGATCAGTACACCCAAAAACAGGGCCATGTTTACCTGCCCAGGAGGCACAGGTGGCCTGTGCAGTCACATGCCGCCAGCCTATTTAAATCTATGACAGGGCAGGGGACAGCTGCATGGATCTTCATGCGCATTCCTGCTTGTACATCTGTGCAGGAATAATGCATGACTCAGAATGGAGACAGACTGCATTAGTCCTGCATGGATGTACACTAAGGAAACATACCCGGGTAGGTAAACACAGCCACCTGGGTGGGTGTACTGATCAGTGTGGCCATGTGAATCACATTTTTTTATAAAATACTATGTTCACCTCTGTCAGTGCTGCTGATCTCCTCTAGCCTCTTTTAGCCACTTCTTATATACATGTAATAGCCTCAGCTGCAACAGTGGGCCTCAGGTCCAACAGTGTACTACGCAATGTGACCCAGCATGGCTGCTGGGAGTCCCCACCGGGGTCATATGTAACAGGGAGATGTGCAAGAGCACAACTGGGAGACAGTTGTCACCCCATATCAAGAGGTGCCTGAATAATGACCTTAATGGAAGGATTACTAGGTATTATTTTAATGAAAGATGCAAGTTTTAAAATATTAAAACCACTTTTGAAAAAAGTGTCCATTCAGTTTTGAGAATTAGCGTGCTGCTTACTAGCACATTGCAGCAAAACGAATTGGCTATTTGTGCCGCTTAATCCTTTCCCAGTCTGCGCTGGGCTTGCAAGATAAATGAAAAAAAAAAACTGTAATAATGTATGAATGATTAGAGAGCTGCAAAAATCTGTGTCTTTTATATCTGACTGGAGGTTATCTTTATGATTATATCAGATTTTAGGAATTGGGCTTGGATCTACTTTAAGGAAACAAAAGTGATAGACTCTTTACTTGAACCTGATCAGATACTTGAATAATCACAGGTTCTCTTGATCAGTGTAAAAAAATTCCTTCAGAAAATCACCATTTGTGTATGTAAAAATCTCATTCACATTCATGTAAAACTGGCCATAGATGGGTGATGGAAAAAAAAAATTGATCCCTCTATCCTTACTAACGAGGTGGATGGAGGAATCTCCCACACTGAGACAGTGTATGCTGACAGCGGGACCCTCCACTGTCAGAATACATTAATCAGTGGCTGCAGTCGCTGATCGACAACATTTTTCCAACATTCCTGTTTGATAAAAGTTAAATTTCTGTCAAACAGGGACACCCACACATGAATTAAAGTTTGACCGCTCTCTGTTGAACTGGCCAAATTTTGTTTCATGGTCAGCTCTACTTTGCCGTGGAGTTGTTCTGTTGGCTTTTATTAGACTGGACATTATTCATTGGTGGGATTTCTAAAGAGAGCTCATTGCTGGACAATATTGACCCCGACCATATAAATTATTTAAGTACCGGTATTTATCCAGCAATGCTACATTTTTCTTCTATAAACCAACTTGTAATTTAGATTTAGGAGGTAACAATAAATTGCTTTAATATTCGTAGGTCCTTTATTAGTTCTAACCACTTACAGTACTTATAGGTCCTACAGTTTACAAAAGCTCTGTTCTAGCCAGCAAAGTGTTGTAATGATATAAAAACAATTACAGAGAGGAGTACAAGGCAATAAATCACGTAGATCAAAAGAGTTAAATCTGCATTATCATAAGGCCCCACCTAAGGCCCGTCCTTCATTTATCCTCGTACTTTGTCCCTGAAGGTTCTGATCATTCTCTTTATAGTTTTCTATGAGCTCTGAATTTAGCTTAGCTACCAAAGCCAAGAATGGGTGTTTATTATATATCTTACTGCAAACCAAGTTTTATGTATGTGCTATAAAACACTTTAAAAAGGCTTGGCTACAGACCATAGATAAATATAAATTCGGCCGTAAATTTGATAAATTCACAAGTCATGTAATTAAAGATACTACTGTCATTACTGATAGGTGAAAGGCGTAATATTTACAAGCAAAGCTGTCTATAATGGGTTTCTCCATTTTGGGACAATCTCCTTCTAACTAAAAGCTGCTGCTACAGGTCCAAGTTAGTTCTCTATTTATTCTGGCAGAGAAATTTGTCAATAGATAAGTGACACAATGGCGGTAAGGGGATACATGGAGGGGGGTGTCTAACCACAGGGACTTTAGACAGCAGTCCAGCAGGACTTTTAGGTGTGCACCATTCCAGCTTGGACTAATTAAAATTGTGGTTATACATTATAGTTCTTGGTTTAAAAAACACCCTCCATGTAGGCTTAATGTACACCCTGCCTACAATTACTGCAGCCATGGGAAAATGCAAATCGCTTCAAAATCATGGCACGATTTTGCTGCGGTTTTGCTGCATTTTGTGTTTCCCGCGGTCCAAACTTTCCTATCCTGAACGCGTTTCTTCCGCATTCAGGAAAGGGAGGTTGAAGCTCACCTAACCACAGCAGCTCCTAAACTCTGTTAAAATCCTATGTGGACATTGACGCAAAAAAAAAAAAACAAGAGCTTCTAAACTCAAGCTTGAGAGCCGCTAGTGTACATGAAGCCTTAAAGTGTATGTATTGCCTATTTTTTAGTTTTGGATGGTGTAAGGAATGGCTAAAACCCCAGGGTAGGTTATTTTTTTTCTTTGTGTCATTTGGGAAATTTCATTTCACTTTCTGTGCCAGATATACAGTAGGAAGGTAGTGGAAATCTCTACCCTCTCAGAGTGTTTCCCTCTTAGACAGTTGTCTCTAGAATAAGTGTCTCAATTAGAAGATTTCTTCTCACCTTCTTTTTTTAGGGACAACTCAAAAATTTTGGAATTCCATTTCAGCAAAAATAGTCACTAGTAAAGAATCTCCCCAATAGGGATTCAGACAGCATTAAAATTTTGAAAAAAGATCGAACCCATCACCACTCAAGATAATACTATAAAGAAAAGGCTTTGTCCCGAGATAAACGTAAAAAAAATATATATATAACCTATTGGAAGTAAATTAGGGTCCTTTTGTCAGGTAACTTAAAGAGGAGCTCCGGTCTCTGACGTGAAAATTAAAAGTCAGCAGCTACAAAAAAATGTAGCTGCCGACTTTTAATAAAGAGCCACTCACCTGTCCCACAATCCAGCGGTGTTCTCGCCCTAGTCGTGTTCTCTCTGTGTCCTCCCTCGCCAACATCTTCACTATGGGCAGCCGGCTGTGACAGCTTGCGGATTCACAGCCGGGTGCCCACTGCACATGCTACAATAATCTCTCTCCTGCGCTGTGCAATAATAAGTCCCAACGTGGTGTCAAACTGCTATCTTGACATCTTAATTTATGTGGATACTGCACTCCTCGCTGCCTTCCACAGACTGTGGATGTCCAAGTTGACTGCAAGTATAGGAAAACACAGATGGCACAGAGGCCTAGCACATTATCCTCAATACATGTTTTTATTGAATAATTAAAAATGGAGATGAATATACTCACAAACCAATGCTTGCATCATAGCTTTAACATAAAATCAACTGATTCTATCCTTATTCGTAATGCTTGTAGACACAGCCGATGTGTCTACAAGCATTACGAATAAGGATTTATTCAGTTGATGTTATGTTAAAGCTATGATGCAAGCATTGGTTTGTGAGTATATTCACCTCTGATTTTTATTGTCCCAGAAGACTTCAGGAGGGAGGGGGGAATGAGAACATCCGCTTCCGATCGTCTAAGGCGATCAAAGCGAAAGTGGGAGCGGGTACCTGTCAAAATCGTGTACCCACTCCCCCCTCCTCCCCAAAAGCTCACTTTCACAAACAGGAGCTGGGAAAGTGGCCTTAAAGCGGAGCTTCTCCTTTTGGGTGGAGCTCCACTTTAAGAGATCATGCTTTACTGTATCATAGACATATCCTAAATCTGTTGTAATATGCATTGGCACTTCTTTTATCCACCCCTATGGTGGTAGACCCAAGCTGAGAAGAGAAAATCTGTGCAAAACCATTGCACAAAGCAGGTAAGTACAACAAGTTTGTTATTTTAACCACTTACAGTCTGGCCCAATGCTGACAGTCCTACTTCATTTTTTTAATAGAAAACTATTATTAACCGCCAAACTACGGTACCTAAAAAATCTCCATAGGTAATGCTTTAAACGCCTTTACAGCAGTGGTTCTCAACTCCTGTCCTCAGGACCCACCAACGGGCCAGATTTTAAGTATTACCTTGAGGAGATGCAGACTAGAATACTGCAATCACTGAGCAGCAAATTATATCACCTGTGATGTATTTCAGTTATCCTGCAAACCTGACCTGTTAGTGGGTCCTGAGGACAGGAGTTGAGAACCAATGCTGTACAGGTTACCAGTTTAGAGTTACTGAGGAGGTCTGGTGCTAAAAGGATTTCACTCATTCTGACATTCACAGCAATATCTCACGTATGGTGAGATAACAATTTACACTGTATCTTTATTTTCGTAATCTCCTTTAATGCTATCAGAAGGGATGAACAACATTTCTTGTGATAGCATGGGCCTTGATAGGTCCTCTTTATGGAGAGTTCTGGGGTCTATTAGACCCCAGATCTCTCCCCTGGCCTCCAAAGCATCTGATCAAACAAAGATTGATTTGCTCAAATGCTTGTACAAGCTGGCAAAGGCTTGTTTACATGAGACCAAAACTGGAAGTGACAAAATCTTAATGGCTGGATTTTTGTAGAAATGAATACTAACATATCAAAATGTATGTCTTATATTTAGAAAACACAAGAAAAAATGGGGAATTAAAGGTGCAAATAGACACAATTATGTTATAAAAACATTGTTTATTTTATAGCAATAAAATCCGTTTAGTAAAACTGATAAATTTGACAGACACATATTTCATAGTTCATGTTAAAATTGATGCATCCATCTTGACATGTTTCACCAAATTTTTGTACTGCTTCTTCAGGAGTATATGCATCAATCTAGATTTAAACAATAAACAATTCATAAGAAGTTATATATACAAAACACATTATGCATAACCAAATATTAAAATATTTATATACTCATAACGTGAACAATTCATAAAACAATATATATTATTAAAAAAAATAGAATAGTCCTTTGTGTTATGCATCCAACAATGTATTGGCAACCTCACAGTCATTTTTCTGTTATAAATCATATTACATACCTGTTAAATTTCCATCAGATATTATCTATAGTTATAGTGGTAATTGACACCCATGGAGTAATGATCTAGATAACTGAGTAGACAGCCACAGAGAGGATAAAGGGTCCAAGCTATATAAAATATATATTCATAATTATACTTGGAGCATATGTATAGCTATACTACATGACAGTTAAACATACAGTTGTGCTCATAAGTTTACATACCCAGGCAGAATTTATGATTTCTTGGCTATTTTTTATTGAATATGAATGACAATACAAAAACATTTTTTTCACTCATGGTTTGGGGTTTGGCTGAAGCCATTTATTATCAATCATCTGTGTTTACTCCTTTTAAATCATAAATGATAACAGAAACTACCCAAATGACCATTATCAAAAGTTTACATACCCTGGTGATTTTGGCCAGATAACATGCACACAAGTTGACACAAACAGGTTTGAATGGCTATTTAAGGTAACCATCCTCGCCTGTGATCTGTTTGCTTGTAATTAGTGTGTGTGTATAAACGGTCAATGAGTTTCTGGACTCCTGACAGACTCTTGCATCTTTCATCCAGTGCTGCACTGACATTTCTGGATTCTGAGTCATGGGGAAAGCCAGGAATTGTCAAAGGATCTGCAGGAAAAGGTAGTTGAACTGTATAAAATAGGAAAGTGATATAAAAAGATATCCAAAGAAGTGAGAATGCCAATCAGCAGTGTTCAAACTCTAATCAAGAAGTGGAAAATGAGGGGTTCTGTTGAAACGAAACCACGGTCAGGTAGACCAATTAAAATTTCGGCCACAACTGCCAGGAAAATTGTTTGGGATGCACAGAAAAACCCGCAAATAACCAGGTGAAATACAAGACTCTCTGAAAACATGTGGTGTGGCTGTTTCAAGATGCACAATAAGGAGGCACTTAAAGAAAGCTGAATGGTCGAGTCGCCAGAAGAAAGCCATTACTACGCAAATGCCACAAAGTATCCCACTTACAATACGCCAAACAGCACAGAGACGAGCCTCAAACCTTCTGGCACAAAGTCATTTGGATTGAGGAGACCAAAATTGAGCTTTTTGGCCACAACCATAAACGCTACATTTGGATAGGAGTCAACAAGGCCTATAATGAAAGGTACGGAGGTGAATTGCTGATGTTTTGGGATGTGTGAGCTACAAAGGCACAGGAAATGTGGTCAAAATTGTTGGCAAGATGAATGCAGTATGTTATCAAAAAATACTGGAGGAACATTTGCATTCATCAGCCAGGAAGCTGCGTATGGGACGTACTTGGACATTCCAACATGACAATGATCCAAAACACAAGGCCAAATCGACCTGTGATTGGCTACAGCAGAATAAATTGAAGGTACTGGAGTGGCCATCTCAGCCTCCTGACCTCAATATTATTGAGCCACTCTGGGGAGATCTCAGATGTGCTGTAAATGCAAGACAGCCCAATTATTTTTCAAGGACTGGAGGCTTTTTGCCAAGAGGAATGGGCAGCTTTACCATCTGAGAAGATAAAGAGCCTTATCCACAAATACCACAAAAGACTTCAAGCTGTCATTGATGTTAAAGGGGGCAATACACGGTATTAAGAACTGGGGTATGTAAACTTTTGATCAGAGTCATTTGGGTAGTTTCTGTTGTCATTATAATTTAAAAAGAGTAAACACAGTTGATTGATAATAAATTGCTTCAGCCAAACACTAACCATGAGTGAAAGAAAAGTTTTTGTGTTATCATTCATATTCCCTGAAAAATGGCCAAGAAATCATAAATTCTGCCAGGGTATGCAAACTTATGAGCACAAATGTAAATATATATATGTTGACTTACAAGGAATGTCAAATTCCTACGTGAATCTCGGGTGCAAATTGAGACGCTATTTATTGTCTGGATTATCCAACATCCAGAAGGTATGAGGATTCACAGTTCTAAAATAAGAATGTATTACATATTGTTACAGTATACATGTTGCTATATTTAGTAATTAACTTTTTAAATTAGTAACATTAATGGGGTAGCTACGTTTACCATCAGTAACTAAATGTACAAGGCAATGGCAGCATTTAAACTATTACCCCATTATGATCAATGTATGGCTTACTAAATAGTGTTTCTCTAACAACATATACCACAAATCTGTCAACTTACTAGTAGTGGTATGTCTTAAATACTTACTTAGATTTATTTGATTTGATTTTAATTTGATTGTTTTTGTTTTTTTGATGTAATTTTTCATGTGGCTCTCATGAGCATTCTGCTATTAATTCCTTGCTAAAGCAATCTTAAAGTGATTGTAAAGTCTTGTTGTTTTTTTTTTTTAAATAACAAACATGTTATACTTACCCGCTCTGTTGCAGTGGTTTTGCACAGGGCAGCCCAGATCCTCCTCTTTTCGGGTCACTCTTTGCTGCTCCTGGCCCCTACCTCCAGTCGAGCACCCCCACAGCAAGCAGCTTGCTATGGGGTCTCCGAGCCGAACTGCAGCTCTGTGTGTCCATTCAGACACAGAGCTGCCGGTCGGCCTTTCCCCATCTCTCTCCTAATTGGCTAACTGACTTTGATTGACAGCCGCGGGAGCCAATGGTGTCGCTGCGGTGTCTCAGCCAATCAGGAGAAAGAGTCAGGGACGACTGAGGGACTTGTGGATATCGCTGGACAGAGAGGGGGCTCAGGTAATATTAGGGGGTACTGGGGAGGCTGCTACACGCAGAAGGCTTTTTATCTTAATGCATAGAATGCATTAAGATAAAAAACCTCCTGCCAAAACAACTCCTTTAATACTATTCTTCCATGCTTCGAGACTAAACATAGTAATATCTCCAAAATATCTCCAAAATGATTTCAGTACGTTAAAAGGTACAATGTTAAAAGGAACATATTTTGTTACTTGTACCATCAGATTGCTTGTTATAGTTTCTTTATTATTCTGGTATATTTTATTTGGTTTTCTGTTTGCTTCTATTACTTTGCAATTTCTTGGCAAATAAAAATTGCATTAAAAAAAATGTATGTCAATACAGGTTGTACTGAGTTAGTGACATTCATTAGGGAAAGTGGCAGTTTCATTTTACTGAATCTGCCAGTGGCACCAACTGTCACCAGTGTGACACAGTCCTAAAGGGTATACTATGATATAACTCTCTCCTGTACTCTGTATATCTTCCAAGGAACAGTCCTCTTTGGGACCCAAATTCCTCTCTGCCTGTTTGTACCATATTTATCTTTTTATAGGGCTAATGTGTGTAACTGTATAAAATGTACTATTTTGTTGCTATGGCCATTTCAAATATTTTTCTTTACGTTGATACCGACCGTTGCAGATGTCTGCAAATGCATAAAAATGTCTTTTAATCGTAAAATAGTTATGATCTATCAGTTTTATCTGAAATAAAGTACAAATGTAGGTGTGGCAGGAGTGTGTCTATTGCCTGAAAACTTTTGTGTTTCTCTTTCCCATCAGAGAGCATTGGGAGGAATAAATCAGATCTGAGCCCCTTAATTTAGTTAACGTCACACCATACTTACCAATTCTAAAGTATGCATTTTTGCCATTAGGTTATATGTACAGAACAAACCCTCTGGGTTTTTACTACATATAAGTTGTTTTTTTTTTAGCGCTAACTCTGTATCAGCATACAGTATTGGGGAAATGCATTTTGAACTGAAAAGGCAGATAATTACAGGGCTTAAATTCTAGGCGATTCCCAGCAGGTTGGTGGGAGTGACAGAGGATTGGTTGATAATTGATGTTCAGAACAGGTACAGAAGACACTGTTAGGAAAAGTGTGCTGTGAAAGGTAGATGGGTCTGCAGCACTTTCATGTGGGTTTATGCCACACCCGGTATAAAACATGCTGCCACAGCCAAGAACAGAAACAATTAGGGTGGAACAAGAAACACACCTTCCTGGTAAAGACAGAACGATGGAACTCAATCCCTGACTGCATTATAAAGGTGGAAGCAGGAGCTGATGCTTTAGAGATGGCGGAGAGTAGCAAACAGCACGGACCACACATTAAACTAATGAAAGATATTTGTGTCTAAAATAGTAACCCAGATAGCAAGCAATTGTGCTGCAAGTTTGAAAATTACTTTATCTTTCTTTGCAAACAGTCTGCAAGCCTGCTGCAAGTTCTGGTTCAGGTATGTTGTGCAATAGTCATCTCACCACAGGGGTCACTGTGGCTGAATTTTCAGGCTGTAGACTTGCAGAACTCTTGCTGTAGACTCACCACTGCAACTTTACTGTTGCTAGAGACTTGCCACGCAAATTTGCTACAAATTGATCAGTTGATATATGTACAGTGGTGGGTAGTATATGCAGGAGAGGAGTGCAGAGTGTACGGCAGTGGGTAGTATGTGCAGGAGAGGAGTGTAGAGTGTATGGCAGTTGGTAGTATGAGCAGGAGAGGAGTGCGGAGTGTATGGCTGTGGCTAATATGTGCAGGAGTAGAGTGCAAAATGTACGGCGGTGGGTAGTATGTGCAGGAGAGGAGTGCGGAGTGTATGGCAGTGGGTAGTATGTGCAGGAGAGGAGTGCATATTGTATGGCGGTGGGTAATATGACCAGGAGAGGAGTGAGGAGTGTACGGCGGTGGGTAGTATGTGCAGGAGAGGCGTGCAGAGTGTATGGCGGTTAGGGATGAGCCGAACACCCCCGGTTCGGTTCGCACCAGAACATGCGAACAGGCAAAAAATGTGTTCGAACACCTGTCTATGGGACACGAACATGAAAAATCTAAAGTGCTCATCTTAAAGGTTAATATGCAAGTTATTGTCATAAAAAGTGGTTGGGCACCCGAGTCCTGCCCCAGGGGACATGTATCAATGCAAAAAAAAGTTTTAAAAACTGCATTTTTTTCGGGAGCAGTGATTTTATTAATGCTTAAAGTGAAACAATAAAAGTGAAATATTCCTTTTAAATTTCGTACCTGGGGGGTGTCTAAAGTATGCCTGTAAAGTAGCACATGTTTCCCGTGCTTAGAAAAGTCTCTGCACAAAATGATATTTCTAAAGGAAAAAAAGTCATTTAAAACTGATCACGGCTATAATGAATTGTCGGGTCCCGGCAAAACAGATAAAAGTAATGCACATACTACCCACTGCTATACACTCCGCACTCCTCTCCTGCACATACTACCCACCGCCGTACATTTCGCACTCCTCTCCTGCACATACTAGCCACAGCCATACACTCCGCACTCCTCTCCTGCTCATACTACCCACCGCCATTAGGGATGAGCTTTAGGTTCGAGTTGAACATGAGTTTGACTCGAACATTGAAGGAGAAAGTAGAAGAACTCAGCAGAGGTGACAGGAGAAGAGCCATCAGCTTCCATCACCAGTATCTTCACAACTAACCTGCTGGCCGCACGGACTTGACTGAAGCTCTCCCGGAATTGCTGGCGCTCAAGACAAACAGCGGGTGTTTGCAGTTGCTTGCCACAGAGGCCGCAAGGGCTCCCTAGAGCATGGGCAGGGTCGCCGAAGTTCCGTCACTGGGTAGAGGGAGTAGAATCCAGGTCGGCGATATATAAATTTAGCGGCAGCATTACTGTATGTGCTTAGTGACAGGCGTAGCTGTAGCAGTGCAGTGTCTGCTGGATGCAGTGTCTGCTGGAGCCCAGCTGGATTTTTTGGCTGCCACATTTGGTGTGAGGCTCATTTCAATCCCAATTGGTCCGAAAATAAAACCTAAAATTGTCAGGCCATAGGCCGCCCATTGAGTAAAGCCTCAAAACTCAAAGCAGCACTCAGCAATCATCAGGAATAACCTTCCCATGCCGAGTTTTTGCCAGAGCAAAATAAAAATCATCTTTCCAAACTTCCCACATTCCCAGTCTCTGTACCAGCAGAAAAAAACAGCTCCCTTCCTCTAGTTCAGTCCCACATTAACATTTTCCCACTTGGCATCACTATTTTTTTTGTTACACAATATTTTCAGATTTACATATTTATGTGACTATAGGAACTAATTAACTAAGGGCACACAGTAAGCTCAAAAATAATATTTTTTTTACACTGTAATTAAATAGTTCAGCTCTTTGGACATACTATGTACATCCAAAGAGTGAAGGGTAAAGCACAAGCTGATGACTGCAATAGCTCAATTCTTTCATACAGCTCCTGACTCCAAAGTGAAAGTGATCACATTCACAGTGCAGGCGGCACAGATCTCTGCTCAGTTACTTTGGTGATCATGGGAGACACTCCATAAAGAGTACCTGTTACCTGCCCAATAATATTATCGTGGCATTTGTTAACCCTTTGTGACAGTTAAAGTAAAACTATAGGCAAAACTTTTTTTTTTCATTTTGGATAGAGCAAGGGAAGATTATAACCCCTGTCAGATTTTTTTTCCGCTATCTGTGTCCCATTGTAGAGATTTCCCTTCACTTCCTGTCCCATAGCCAAACAGGAAGTGAGAGGAAATCCCTGTAAATTAAGGGAATTCCCTGGGGACCCCCAAGTCTTGTGTCCCCATTGGAAGATTTCCCCTCCTATTACTTCTCTGGGGACAACCCAAAATTTGGCTTATTTCTTTACTTTCACTTTCAATAATAATGGTAAACAGTATTTTCACGATATTATGGGCACACACAATTTTAAGACTTGCCATGTTTGGTATCTACTTGCTCAATGCAACCACATCTTTTATATTTTACCAAAAAATGTGTGTTTGCAATAAAATTTATTTTATTATATTTTTTTCCAGAAAATATGCGTTTAATAAACAGTGACACAAATATCATGCAATCTAAAAAAAAAAAAATTGCTTTCTTTTTACTGTACAAGTCCTCTACTTTAAATATATATATATATACAGGTCCTTCTCAAAAAATTAGCATATTGTGATAAAGTTCATTATTTTCTGTAATGTACTGATAAACATTAGACTTTCATATATTTTAGATTCATTACACACAACTGAAGTAGTTCAAGCCTTTTCTTGTTTTAATATTGATGATTTTGGCATACAGCTCATGAAAACCCAAAAATCCTATCTCAAAAAATTAGCATATCATGAAAAGGTTCTCTAAACGAGCTATTAACCTAATCATCTGAATCAACTAATTAACTCTAAACACCTGCAAAAGATTCCTGAGGCTTTTAAAAACTCCCAGCCTGGTTCATTACTCAAAACCGCAATCATGGGTAAGACTGCCGACCTGACTGCTGTCCAGAAGGCCATCATTGACACCCTCAAGCAAGAGGGTAAGACACAGAAATTTCTGAACGAATAGGCTGTTCCCAGAGTGTTGTATCAAGGCACCTCAGTGGGAAGTCTGTGGGAAGGAAAAAGTGTGGCAGAAAACGCTGCACAACGAGAAGAGGTGACCGGACCCTGAAGAAGATTGTGGAGAAGGACCGATTCCAGACCTTGGAGGACCTGCGGAAGCAGTGGACTGAGTCTGGAGTAGAAACATCCAGAGCCACCGTGAACAGGCGTGTGCAGGAAATGGGCTACAGGTGCCGCATTCCCCAGGTCAAGCCACTTTTGAACCAGAAACAGCGGCAGAAGCGCCTGACCTGGGCTACAGAGAAGCAGCACTGGACTGTTGCTCAGTGGTCCAAAGTACATTCGGAAATCAAGGTGCCAGAGTCTGGAGGAAGACTGGGGAGAGGGAAATGCCAAAATGCCTGAAGTCCAGTGTCAAGTACCCACAGTCAGTGATGGTCTGGGGTGCCATGTCAGCTGCTGGTGTTGGTCCACTGTGTTTTATCAAGGGCAGGGTCAATGCAGCTAGCTATCAGGAGATTTTGGAGCACTTCATGCTTCCATCTGCTGAAAAGCTTTATGGAGATGAAGATTTCATTTTTCAGCACGACCTGGCACCTGCTCACAGTGCCAAAACCACTGGTAAATGGTTTACTGACCATGGTATTACTGTGCTCAATTGGCCTGCCAACTCTCCTGACCTGAACCCCATAGAGAATCTGTGGGATATTGGGAAGAGAAAGTTGAGAGACGCAAGACCCAACACTCTGGATGAGCTTAAGGCCGCTATCGAAGCATCCTGGGCCTCCATAACACCTCAGCAGTGCCACAGGCTGGTTGCCTCCATGCCACGCCGCATTGAAGCAGTCATTTCTGCAAAAGGATTCCCAACCAAGTATTGAGTGCATAACTGAACATAATTATTTGAAGGTTGACTTTTTTTGTATTAAAAACACTTTTCTTTTATTGGTCGGATGAAATATGCTAATTTTTTGAGATAGGATTTTTGGGTTTTCATGAGCTGTATGCCAAAATCATCAATATTAAAACAAGAAAAGGCTTGAACTACTTCAGTTGTGTGTAATGAATCTAAAATATATGAAAGTCTAATGTTTATCAGTACATTACAGAAAATAATGAACTTTATCACAATATGCTAATTTTTTGAGAAGGACCTGTATATATATATACTATTCTGGGGGTTTTGTGTAAACTTATATCCAAAAATGCAGATATCCAAAAATGTACAACATTTTTTAAATAAATTAATCTAGTACCAAAGTCTAGTACTTTAAACTAAACCATCATGAAAAAAGCACCGCACTGCTTGAGAAAGTTGCTCCATTCTGCTATGAAATGCAAGATGTTACTGCTACTGACGGGACACATTGTCACCCCTGAGTTCTTTAGGGATTCACGGTTCTACCTATACATTGCTCTATGTGAAAATGCGCTAACAATTATTACTTTTTGAATGGGGCTGCCATACTCTTTTGGTTAGATGATGTGCAACTATTTTTATCCTCTAATTATAAACTATAATAACGTGTCAATTTTCCTTGCATAGTCATAGTCATAGTCTTGCATATGCTATATAATCTTTTGGTCAACTTCTATATAAGAATCTATATATACAGATAGGTCAATTTTGATCAATAGGGATTGATGTAGAATGTCATGGCTGGATAGTACTTTGAGGATTTTGAACCACTATGAATTTTTGAGTTGACCGGTACTACCACCATTTGCTTTAACCATTAAGGTTCATAAACGTTACTGTGTTTGGCAATACCAGTACTGCAGCTGAACTTCCACAGGTCTCTGGCCAGGTGATGTAGAACTATATTCTTCATTTCAATGCATCCACTGATATTGATCGGTGGATGTTTCATAGAAACTAGACTTACTAACATCCTTCAATACGCAAGAAGTTTGTCACCCATGAACTGAAGTTAGTGTATTGGTCTATGACCTCATTCTCTTTGCCATACATAGTTGAGAACTTATGTGTTTCATCTGAAAGTCAGGACAATTATACTGTGTGGATATTTTTTTTCTCCAATCTGGAGTGTTATCAATGCCTGTGACAGAAAGGAAATACTTGGTGATACCTTTACTGGGTATATGTCTGCTAAAAAGCAAGTCTGATAGAACAAAGTCCAGGGTTAGCCCCTAGAGCTATTTCTGACACCAACTAATCTATTATATAAAAATTATTTAACTGCAATATAATTAAACATTTTGGTGGGTATGAGATATTTAAGGCCCTTATATGCAATATTTATAGAGATCTTGTGATAGCTGCCTTATCATCATTACTGATAATTAAAGTGGATGTAAACCCAATTCACGAAATTTGAGCTGGGCACATATATCTGCAGTGTTTTGTCATCTCTCTTCAAAGAGCTAAGTCCCGTAGCTCTCTCCTGATCCGTTCTACTGTTATCAGCCTGATAACTCCTGACAAATTCTCTGACACATCAGATAAAAGCAGCCTGACATTTCTGTTGGGGGAGGTGCTAAAATAGATTAGCAGGGAGCTGGCCCTGTTACAAAACACCTATGAGAGTCTCTGTCTATGTGGAGAGGGTGTGTGTGCCTTTCCTCTAATCAGCAATTTTAGCTATCTTGGCTGTATGCCCAGACATTACACTCTGTGTTAAACAGGAAGAGAAAATCTCCTAACACGATTTGAACTTTCTAAACAGTATATAAATGTGAAGACAGCAGATATACATGTAAAACCTATGTAGGGAGATTTGGTTAATCTCTGTGTATCATCTGAGACTGTTCACTTTACTGGGTGTATGGAGGGTTTACATCCACTTTAACCTATAAGTAAATAAAAGGTTACTCAAAAGCAATAATATTGGTAATTTGTATATCTATTTTGGACTTCAATCCCATGTGTGGTTGCATCTAGTTTTATTTTGGTGAGTAAAGATAACTTTATATACTGTTCTAACATAATATGTTCTGATAAATTACTTTGAATGATTTTTTATTATGAACTTTTGAAAGGTAAGGCTGACCAGTAACAGTTTGTTAATTGTAATTATATGCACGGATTGGGTAGAGAAAGAGCATTTTTTTTCTCGTAAGGCCATCCCTGCCTTGATCAAGCAAACACAGGCCAGGCCACGAGGCTGTAACTAAAACGCTTATAAACATCATTCCAGTGGGTGGGAAAGGATGGAACCTTTAGGTGTAAAGGATGCACTGCTAATGATGGTCCAATATGTGCTTGAAGCCCTCCTACCCTGCTGTATGTTTCAAGTCAGAGAGCTCCTTCAGTGCAGCAGAGAGGATTTCAGAAGTGACTTTTAATACTGAGACTCACTTTTAATAAAGGTTTAAAAAGACAAATCAGACCTGAATCATGGAGAACTGCCAAACACCCACTACAAATGTTACTGATTAAATCAATACATTTATTTTAAATATGTTACTAAACCCACAACAGTTAATTCTCCGCATTGTGTAAAAAGGCTGTTTGATTTTGGCTTCTCTGATCCTCCCCTTCTTCCACAGTCCCCCATTCATCTCCTGATAAAACAGAGTCTATGGAGTCAGGCTGCACATGCTTAGTTTGGTGTGTATAGCTAGAGAGGTTTTTTTTCTCGGGAGAGTGCATGTGATAAGCATGGGGCTAATCAGCACTGTCCAGACAGAGGATCATGGGTCTAGCAGTCACATAGGGCAGTCATAAAACTCCTACTACAAGCTATAAGCAATGCTTGGCTGAACACTAATAGATGTCACAGAACTGCTCTAACTGCTGATGAAAAAAGGTATATAGCAGTTTATATTTACTAAAATAATTGCATTTCTGTGTACTGTGGCAGACCAGATATAGTGAATGCATAGCCCTGGGTTTAGTAACACTCTAATGCTTGTTAAAATGGGCAAATTAGGTGTAGCCTAAACTTATATGGGATATCAGATTGTGTATCAATCTGAATCCCTTTGCAGCCTCATTTCTTCTTCCTTTCCCTTCTTTTCCCCCCAAAAAACAGATTATTCCCTCAAATTCAAAAACAGCTGAAGTTCTAGTTTTTGTGGAAGAGAACTTTCTTTGCTTTTGACTCAACATTAAGCCTTGTTCTCACTGCCTTGTGTCTCTACATTTAGGCCTGTGCTTGTTTTCTTGCAAACGTGGTAGCATTTTTCCAACTTAACCAAGACCTGAGGCACAAAGTCTAAGGCTCTGTCTGGCATTCACCAGCTCAACCTGCCAGAAGTGATGGATTTGCTGCAGAATGGCTCCCAGGCTGCAGTTCTTGGATACACCCAGACATCTTTTCTTGGCACTAAATAAAAAGGCCAGTGAAAAAAAAAACAATTGCAGCCAGCGATAGTTAGGAAATATGCCCTGTGAGAAAACACATGCAACCTGTTATGAGTGTGGTGTATGTGGACAGGGACAGGTTATAAAGAGGCTGCACGACACCAGCAGCATTAAGGTAACAGTAACCCCCCCCCCCTCCACTGCCCAATTCTCTAAGATACAAAGTTTTGCTACCTTCATAAAATACAGTAAGGGTTTACATCTAATTTAACAGACCTGCCAGTACCTACAAACCCTATACCTTTCCGTATAACTGCTAAAGTACATTGTCATTATGGTCGCTGTGACCTAACCCCTTAATAGTGAGGAGTTGGCTTATCTAAAAGCCCCCTTATTGGCCCTTCAAAGCCTGTTGACCTAAGTTCAAAGGTAAGGCAGCGCATTATGGTTACAAAGAATTTAGTCTGACAAATTCCCACGTTAGTCTGCTGGGAATGTGATCCCTCAACAAGCAGGGTTCACCAAAAACCCATGGTGGTGGTGAACCTTAAACCCATCAGTAGTATCTATAATGTAATAATAATAACATGAAGACCCATAATTATCAGTATCAGTGAGAAAAACAATGATTGATATCTAAGGATCTGGATTTTTTCCATTACAAAACATAATGGAATGTGCACCATTACATAACATCATGTAGATACTGTGATGCACAGATAACATTTGCATGTATAATTAACGAGAACAGTGTTGTGTATGATGGCAGGCATTCATACCAGATTGTTGAGAGCAGTTCTGTAATTTCTGCTGACCGGAGCTATTTCTTTCATAAATCCTTACCATTTCCCCACAATTGTATTAAAGAAAAGCATGCAATAGGGATATATGTGACATATTTGTGTTTCTGGCATGTAGGAAGATGTCCTCTTACCTGTTACAACTGAAGCCTCGTACACACGACCGTTTTTTTCGGCAAGAACCAGCATAGTTGCCAACATTGCAAAAAAAACATCTGGGACACTTTTTTTGTATTGAGGCGGAGCCTTGCTATAATCAGGGGGCGGGGCATTCGTTTGTAGGCGTGTCATGCTGGAGTGAAAAATGCGGCGTGGTTTACGCACGATAGTGGGTGTGGTTTAAATGGGCGTGGTTCAAAGGGGTGTGGCTAGAGTCCGAGGTGAGAGAAAGAGAGAGAAAGAAATAGAAAGAAAGAAGCCAGATCCTACACCACAATAGTAATGTGTAACAAAATTGGCAGATAAGGATACTCCAAAACACCTGTTGGCGCTTCAATCATCCCGGCACCATGGTTGTTACGGTGTCAGGATGATTGAAGTGCATTATTTCTATTTTTACATTGTAATATAAAATGAAATCATTCAACTCACCATAATGCCGAATCAGTGGAAGCCCTGAGCGTGTTACCTGCCACGTCGCCTGCCACCAGATGGCCTCCCCAGCAGTCCGTCCTTGCATCAGGTGCCTCCCCAGCAGTCCGTCCTTGCATCAGGTGCCTCCCCAGCAGTCCGTCCTTGCATCAGGTGCCTCCCCAGCAGTCCGTCCTTGCATCAGGTGCCTCCCCAGCAGAGCCCCCTCCACACTTGTGGACAAGGGTCCAAAAATCATGATTGTCCCGGGAAATTCAGGACTGTTGGTAACTATGCAGGGGTCCCCAGTGGAGTCCCCCCTTACATCAGGCGTCCCCAGTGGAGTCCCCCCTTACATCAAGTGTCCCCAGAGGAGTCCCTCCTTACATCAGGCGTCCCCAGCGGAGTCCCTCCTTACATCAGGCGTCCCCAGAGGAGTCCCTCCTTACCTCAGGCGTACCCAGCGGAGTCCTTCCTTACATCAGGTGTACCCAGAGGAGTCCCCCTTACATCAGGCGTCCCCAGCAGAGTCCCCCCTTACATCAGGCGTCCCCAGCGGAGTCCCCCCTTACATCAGGCGTCCCCAGCGGAGTCCCCCCTTACATCAGGCGTCCCCAGTGCAGTCCCCCTTACATCAAGTGTCCCCAGCGGAGTCCCCCCTTACCTCAGGCGTCCCCAGCGGAGTCCCCCCTTACCTCAGGCGTCCCCAGCGGAGTCCCCCCTTACATCAGGCGTCCCCATCGGAGTCCCCCCTTACCTCAGGCGTCCCCAGCGGAGTCCCCCCTTACATCAGGCGTCCCCATCGGAGTCCCCACTTACATCAGGCGTCCCCAGAGGAGTCCCCCCTTACATCAGGCGTCCCCAGCGGAGTCCCCCCTTACCTCAGCCGTCCCCAGCGGAGTCCTCCCTTACCACAGGCGTTCCCAGCGGAGTCCCCCCTTACCACAGGCATCCCCAGCGGAGTCCCCCCTTAACCACAGGCGTCTCCTGTCTCGGCCGCCATTATTGTTTCCCCTTCCCCGAAGGGGAACAAAATAGAGGTGGAGCCGACAGTGTGGCTGAAAAAAAAAAAATTAAGCTGTGGCGCTGCCGACCCCCGCCCCTTTCCATTACAGACAGACCTGCAGCGGGGCGGGGCGGGGGGTGGCCTGCCGGCCAGCCAAAACACAGATGTAGTACAATAGAAGATAAAGCTGCTGCGGCGCCGCCCACCCCCGGGGAGGTGCGGGGTGTGGGCGGCGCCGCAGCGGCTTTATTTTCTATTGTACTACATCCGTGTTTTGGTCTTCTTGAACATGGCGGCCGGCCGAGACATTGTCTCCGCCAGCCGTGGACCTCTAGCGGCGGCGGCCTGCGGCGTCCAAATTCGGGGAAAACGAGAAAAATCGGATTGGCCGGGACATTGGCCGGGACAAAATAAATCCGGGAAAAGGGTTTGAATCCCGGGAATGTCCCGGCCAATCCGTGACTGTTGGCAACTATGAACCAGCAAGAAAATTGCTGGCAAAGCTTTCTTGCCAAATAAACCAAGGCTTTCAGGTTTCTCGTCAAGAAAACTGGCCAGAATCTCGACGAGAAAAATAGAGAACCTGCTCTCTATTTTCTCGTTGGGATTCTCGTCGGCCTGTTTCCCGACGAGAAACCCGAGAGTGTGTACGCTTACCTGTCGCAGCGGAAACCCGCGCATGCTCTAAATGACATTGACGCATGCACGGTAGCTTCCTAGGCATAGGTAGGGTGTAGCAAGATCGCGGCGACGGCATCGAATGTGACGAGCGCACGCTCATCGTAGTCGATAATGTCACCGCGTTCGTTCCATTCAAAAGAACGGCGGTTCTTTTGAATCGAGCGTGTGTACACTCGGCCGGGACAAGATTCTTGTCAAGAATCTCGTCAGGGAAAAACAACAGGTTTTTTCCTGACGAGATTCTCGGTCGTGTGTACTAGGCTTAAGACATAAACTGCAATTGTAAACTTTTGAAGGATAAACTCTGAAATATACATACATATATATATATATACATATAGATTGCCCAATGTCAACTATACTCTTTGAGTAGAGTGCATATCTTTGGAAAAACATAATTACAAAACATTTTTAAAGGTGTCAGAATTGAAATTGGCCTGTAAACAAGATGCTTCTTCATATTATAAATAGAGGCAGAAAACCCTTGGTAGCTACAGTTTGGAGATAAAGTGATATCAAAGGCAATTTAAAAAACAAAAATGAAAACCAAACAAACATGTCATACTTACCTGCTCTGTGCTGAGGTTTTGCACAGAGCAGCCCTGATTCTCCTCTACTCCGGCCCCCCACCGACGCTCCTGGCCCCTCCCTCCTGCTGAGTACCCTCAGAGCAAGCAGCTTGCTATGGGGCACCCAAGCAGCCTTGCTCCTGAGCTGTTGCTCTACATGTCCATTCACACACAGAGCTGCAGCTTGGCCCTGCCCCGTTTCTATCCTCATTGTTTCACTGGCTTTGATTAACAGCAGCAGGAGCCGATGTCTCCCGCTGCTGTCTCAGTCAAAGAGGAGGGAGAGTCCCCGGAGAGCAGAGGCTCTCGTGCACACCGCTGAAACACAATTGGGCTCAGGTAGGTATTGGGGGTGGGGGCTGGGGGGCTGCTGCACAGAGAAGGTTTTTTTACTTTCATGCATAGAATGCATGAAGATAAGAAAAAACCTTGAGCCTTTAGAACCACTTTAAAGTGTAACAGTTTTGAAAGGTAAAGACAACGGTAAATTTAACTGTCATATTTGTATTGGTGTCTGGGACCCAGCTGCTTATATTCACCCTTTTTTTTACCTGTCCTGGTGATCATTGTCACCTAGACTGAAAGTTATGGAAAAAGCAAACCAAAAAAAAAAACAGCTGTCGCTAGAAAAAAAGACGACAGTGACTCTTTCAACTGTCTAAAAGGGCAATTTACACTTTTTATATTCTTATTGTATAATAGGAATATTAAATAAAAAATATTATAGCCCAACTCTAAACTATAAGCTCCCTCACGCCTAAAGCCTAAAGCTCCCCTCCATCAGTGTGTATTTTAATGCTTTTCTTTGTTGGCCTCTTTACGTTGAGGCTGGGTTCACACCATTGCCGCATGCGGCTCCCAGCAGTGGTCCGGTGCATCCTGGTTGACCGTTTCAGGTCCAATTTCAGACAAATTTTTGGCTGAACTACGACCTGAAACAGACCAAAAGACGCACAGGGCTCCTGTGCAAATTCGCACAAGAGCCGCAGCGGAGATATGTGAACCAGCTCCATAGGGAGCCGGTCAAAATCTCCTGCTATTGCAAATTGAATGCGGGGATCCCTCATCCAATTCGCAATGGTGTGAACCCAGCCTAAAGCAGAGTTCCACCCAACTTTACAAGAAGGTCTTAAACTAAAAACCACACCTCCACCTCTTGTTTTTGAATATATATATATATATATATTTTACCTTTTATGAATGACAAAGGTATACTTCCGTCCCAGCTGGGCCGTGGCAAAGTACGTAATTTCCTCTTCTGCGGCAAGCCCTCCTCCTTCCCCAGCGCTGCCTTCTGGGACCTGTGTGTATCCCAGAAGACAAGGTGAACATTAAGAAAGTGCCGCGCTACTCGCACATGCGCAGTAGGAAACCGGCTGTGAAGCCTGCAGGCTCCACTGCCGGTTTCCCTTAGTTGCAATGGCGGTGCCTGCACCCGAGCCAGTGGACAAATCGGCCTCGGGGGGCCGACATCGTGGGCTCCCTGGACAAGTAAGTGTCCTTATTAAAAGTCAGCAGCTACAGTATTTATAGCTGCTGACTTTAAAAAAACATTTTTTGTTGCTGGAAGTCCGCTTTAAGCACAGGGTCCTTTTCCCTTTTGGATCTTCCCCTGGAGGTGGCCAGTCCTCAATAATGCAGCGAGATACACTGACACAGTGACATCTAGATTGCTTTCAGCATGATCCTCTATGATTTTGAAGACCTGGAGCGAAATCATGATGTCACTTCCAGTCTAGGGCAGAAGTAAACTATTTTTTTTTTAAAGCAAAATATAATTTTTTTCTTTTTTTTGATCTTCTGCTTTTAAAGGTAGAGGAGAGATTTGGGGTCTTATAGACTCCATATCTCTCCATAAAGAGGACCTGTCATCCCTTATTTCTATTACAAGGGATGTTTACATTGCTTGTAATAGCAATAAAAGTGATAAAAAAAAAAAATTAAAGGGACCGTGTAAAAATAAAAAATAAAAATTAATAAGAAAAAAAAAATAATCGCCCCCGTCACCCTGTGCTCGTGTACAGAAGAGAACGCATACATTAGTTGTGCACGCATATGATATCTGTGTTCCCACGACACATTTTGGCACAATGTTATAGCGAGAACAATAATTCTAGTGCAAGACCTCTTCTCTAACTTCAAATAGGTAACCTGTAAAAATGTTTAAAATGTCGCCTATAGAGATTTTTAAGTATCGTAGTTTCACGCCATTCCACGAGCGTGAGCAATTTTATATTGTGACATGTTAGGTATCTATTTTCTCGGCATAACATCATCTTTTATATTTTACCAAAATATTGGGTTCTATATTGTGTTTTTTGTGCATTAAAATTCATTAAAGTATATATTAAAAAAAAAAATGTTTGAAAAACCGCTGCGTAAATACTATGTGACATAAAAAAAAATATCCCCGTTTAATTCTCTAGGGTCTCTGCTAAAAAAAATATATAATGTTTGGGGTTCTAAGTAATTTTCTAGCAAAAAATACAGATTTTTTTTTTTTTATCAAAAGAAAGTTTATTGAGCATATAAACAAAAGGATACATACACAAGTACCAAGTGCAACAGGCACTAAACAAAAGGATACAACATTTGACATAACCTGCAGGGGAATGATGCATATGCCAGATCTCTCTAAATAGGGCAGTCATGAGAACCCAGCCACGTGGACCAGTAGGGCCCGGGTAAAGGGGTAACATGTAACTCCTTCCCATGTGGACATAGGGTTTGCAGGGAGCATGTAGCTCCTTGCTCGAAAGCATGATAGTGGTCGAAGTACGAGCAGCGGGCTTTTGCATGAGTCATACTGGAGGATATGCCTCCCACGGGGATCACTGCTGATCCATGCATGTAGGGGAGTCTTCAGCCACCTATCCCAGATTTTATTGTATTTGGTTGGACAACCTCTATGCGAGTACACCTTTTTATACGGAAGTGTAGCATTCACCGCCCCAATCCATTGCTGAATGGTGGGGGGGGGGGTCGCTTTGATCCAAGAGCAAGATATTTGCATTCTGGCAAGGAAAATAGATTCCTGTAGGAATATGTTAAGATACTTCTCCTCTTCGGGGATAGAGAGGATGCCTAATAAACACTGATGGGGGCACAATGATAGGGTAGAGCCGATGCGGTTATGGAGGAACATAACTAATCGTGCCATTGTCCAGAACATGGGAAAGAAACCGTATTCCTTTGGCCACCCAAAGGTTTTGATCAGGGACTGTGAGCAGTTCAGGTAGTTGGGAATTGCCCCACAGTGGAGTGTAAGTGTGGAATGTAGGGGCCTTGGTAATGGTCATGGCAAGCTGCCAAACCTTGCAGTGGTGAAACAACATATTGCTTCTGGTGACCAAGGGCCCATGGGTGCCACGCAGGAGGACCTGAAATGGGTGGGCGACCAAGCTGATGCTGGAGGAATATACCAGGGTAGAGTACCGATCTCTGTCAATTTGATTGTAGTAATAAAAGTGGGACAGTTGAGAGGCAATATAGTAGAGGGTTAGGTCAGGGAGGGCAGTACCACCCAGATGAACAGGACATTTCAGAGTTTGCCAGGAGAGTTTGTGATGGGGTAAACCCCATACAAAGGTGTTAAGGATAGCTTCAATGGAATTGAAGACTCGGGAGGAATGTAGAGGGGGGCATGCCAAAACAAATAGAGCAGCTTAGCAAGGAGAATCATTTTAACTAAATTGATACGTCCCATGACTTCCAGGGGGAGCCGAGACCAGACTTGGGGTTTTGTTTTGAGAAGGGCAAAAAGTGGTTCTAGATTAAGATCTATGTAGTCTGTGGGAGCTCTCGAGCATTGCACACCTAGGTACTTGTTAAGACTCGCTCTGACCAGAGGGAGTGCTGCCTGGGCTGCCGATGGGACGTCCACATCCATTGGGAGGATTTGGGACTTGGACCAGTTGATCTGCAGTCTGGAGTATTCCCACGAACTGCCTTATCAACTGAAGGGCAGCCGCTAGGGAAGGGCCAGAGTCTTCCAAGTAGAGGAGCATGTCGTCCGCATAGAGACTGAGGACCTCGGTCATCCAATCCATGCGGAGGCCTTTGATGTGGGGGTGGGCTCTGATGGCTATAGCGAGTGGCTCCATGGCTAGAGCGTAAAAATACAGATTTTTAATTACTTACAAAAAGTTCTAGAAAAGGCTTGGTCGGCAAGTGGTTAAGGGTAACTAACTACTGCTGTAATAGATGTAACTACTGATGTTTAGGAATACATAGACTACTGTATATAGTAATTTTGTGGTTTAATTACATAAAGAGCCATAGTTATGTCACCTGGCTCTTTATTGTCTTGATTGTAATAACAGAACATGTAGTAGTAGGATTCATTGTTAAAGCTCATTAACCTTAAAGGTTAAATTAGCTAAATATATTCCAGTGCATCAAAAAAGTGTGCAAAGTCTTTTAGTTTGTCTAGCATGGAGCAGAGTAACACCTTTGCCCTCTGTGGCGAAGAAGTGTTGTCTCTGCAGATATCCGATGCACCTCTTGTTGAGTGACAAAGCCAGAGCTATCCAATCAGTGGAGAACGTGAGCTTTGTTGATTGCAGAGCTATAGGTCTGGCTCAAAAGGGAGTGTGTTGGACCTCTGCAATGAGACCACTGCTTCCCCACAGTAATAAAGGCACCCACTTTGCAGCTGCTGGTAGGGGATGGTCTTTTCTATTTGGCTGCTTTAGAAAGAAATCAAACTATAAGCCATTAAACAAGTTTTTTATGCATCTGAAATGTATTTGGCTGATTTAAACTAAAGGTTTAGTTGGGCCCATGATAACTTTGGCTTGAACCACAGAAGCACAGTGTGAGAGAACTATACTATGGGTGTCAACATAGACAGCAAGGTGCCAAAGTGTGACCATGTATGACATACTTCCAAGTGTTTCCTATGTGATCAGTTATTAAACAAAACAAGATATTGTCTGGCAAAAGGTTTCCAGCCAGAAGATCCCTATCCATGTGAAACTAATGAATCATCTGCTATTATCCAGCATTGCCAAGCTTGGATCTTATCTTTCAGTGTGACACCTCTTCTTCCTCCTTACTGTATTTTCCAGGTAGTGACCTGTAATGGGAGAAACAGGCTGTCATGCAACATTTACAAAATGCTGTAACAATATAGGCCATTTGTCAAAGGCATTTCCAGCTGCCGATATTTAATACTAAAGCAATAGCTTCAGGCTTTTCTGCCATGTAATACACATCTGTCAGTGGCTCTGTGGAAAAGATCAGATGATTTTATCGATGGACAAATATGGTGCCACGTACTTTAAGAGGTGCACCATATTCAAAACCTCCTATCGTACTAGGGGACTGTATGTAAAAAGAACAAGAGCATTGGGACTCAACAAAAGCCTGCAAGTTGGAATGTGATAATGTCTTTTTAATCTAAACACAGAAAAACTGTAATTTGCTAAAGCTGAAATTGAGAAGGTGCTTAATGATCAGCTTTAACCACTTCAGCCCCAGAAGCTTTGGCTGCTCAATGACCATTTTTTGTGATACGACACTGCGTCGCTTTAACTGAAAATTGCTCGTGTGACGCTGGGCCCAAACAAAATTGATGTCCTTTTTTTCCCACAAATAGAGCTTTCTTTTGGTGGTATTTGATCATCTCTGCGGCTTTAATTTTTTGCGCTATAAACAAAAGAAGAGCAACAATTTTGAAAAGGGGTTAACACTAGGGAGTGATCAAGGGGTTAACTGTGTTCCCTGACTGTGTTCTAACTGTAGGGGGGATGGGACTAACTAGGGGAAGAGAGAGATCGGTGTTCATACATTGTATGAACACACGATCAGTCTCCTCTCCCCTGATAGAACCGGGATCTGTGTGTTTACACACACAGATCCTGGTTCTCGCTCTGTCATGAGCGATCGCGGGTGCCCGGCGGTCATCGCGCCCGCCGGGCACTCGCATCGGCTCCTAGTGGCCAAAAGGCGAGGCGACGTAAGGTAACGTTGCATCGCCCAGCCGTGCCA
This sequence comes from Rana muscosa, assembly GCA_029206835.1. Classification (NCBI taxonomy): domain Eukaryota; kingdom Metazoa; phylum Chordata; class Amphibia; order Anura; family Ranidae; genus Rana; species Rana muscosa. Next base: position 168,318,150 of record CM055117.1, on the reverse strand, counting down.
TTCTGTCGCAGTGAAACTGCAGCGACTGGTCGGCAAGTAGTATTGTTACTTTACAGATTAAATATATGGCAGCATACTGTATATCATCTTGTCTGTTCAGATTTAGTTCCATGCTGTGTGTTAATAATTTTAGTATTAGACTACCCCATTCTGGGGTAGTAAACCTTCCAGGCCCTAAAGACTCCAGGGGTCTATAGACAGCTTGTCCTGAGGGTAGTCAGAATTTGTCCTCTCTATTCAGTTGCATTCTTAGGCCGGCTATACATGGTTCGAATTTCTTTCCTGCAACCACGGGCTGCAGGAAATAAATTCCCCCATCAATACAGACAGTGCTGACAAGGGAAGCCACACCCCCTTGTCTAGCGGAAATAGCAGCCATTTGCAAAAACTGGAAGTGAATCCGGAAGTGCTCGATAATCGGAAGTAACCGATCATTCCATTCAGCCTGCCCATTTACGGTTTGAATCTCGGCCAGTTCAGCAAGAATTCAATCCTTAGGTTAGGTATATGACTACTTTCGATTACCCAAGGACATAAAACAGCACTATCCAGAATCACTGGTACTTTCTTGGATCAACAATCTTTGTTTAAAAGATAATTACTCTTTCGTCCATGGACCGACACAGCTTCTCTATTGACAAAGTGGGTATTATCCGTTAATTAGGAGTGACTAGGCAGAAAAACTTGTAAAAAGTGTTGCATCACACCTTCTACAGTACCGCCCAGGGGGCGGACCCTCTGGGTATACCCTCTCAGTCTGCATCTTCGCAGATCAGTTTTTTTCTGTCTAGCAAGGAGTGTCAGGGTCACCTGTGGCCAGGTGACAGATGCACACCGTAGGGGGACAGGAGTGCACCGCGAGGTAGTGAACCCTATGGCTGGCTTCTGTGGATAGGAAACTGGGTGGTTGTGGAAAGCGGGACCAGAGGAGCACAACCGGGATCCCAACGGAAGCGAGAGCCAAGATTCCCCAGGGCGCGGAGTCTAAGACCCAGCTGGTCTTCTCCAGGGCCTCTAGTGGTGAGGATGTTACGCTGCAGGCTGGGACCAGGTCGCGGCCCCTGGAGTTTCCTAGCTCACGCCCCGTAGGATAAGGGGAAGCAGCAGCACACGATAGAGAGAACCGAATAACAAGCCGAAGGTCAGGGGCCACAAGCAGACAAGGATAACGAAGAACGAGCCGAAGGTCAAGGGTCACGAGCAGACAGGGATGGTCGGGGACAAGCCAATAACGTAACAGAGAGACAGACGTAGCACACGGCAGGCAGGAACCCAAACACACAATGCCTAACAAACACGTTGATCAGCAAAGCAGGCTTGCAGTGCACAGGTTAATATAGTGTTCAGTGATAGGGCCTGGGGTGGAGTCAGGCTGGGAGGAGATTATAAAGGAAGCCAGGTGAAGGAGGTCTGGTCTCTAGATGAACACATGAGGAGGAAGGTAAGATGGCAGACAGACATTAATGCATATCCATGACAGTACCCTCCCTCTTATGGGCCCTCCCCCGCCTGGACCCAGGCTTAAAGGGAAATCTCTGATGAAACCTTCTCAACAGATGAGGTGCAGCGACATCAGATGCAGCGATCCAAGACGCCTCCTCAGGACCAAAACCTCTCCAATGCACAAGGTACTGAAGAATGCCTCTGCAGAGCCGAGAATCCAGAACTTGTCTAACCTCGTACTTAAAATTATCCTCAGAGACCGAAAACGAGGTAGGGAGATGACAAGAAGATCTATTGAGGACCAAAGGCTCTCTAGGAATAAGCAAGGGCATGAGAGGATCAACAGGAATCTGAGGAGGGTCCCCTAGACCCTTAAAGGGGAACTGGTCATCTTGCACAGGACCATCAGACTGGGCAGATGTCAGTGGAACCCTGAAGTCAGGTTGGTTAGAAGGTGACATGTCGCCGGAGTCAAGCTGAATAGCTGAAGGACAAGCAGAATGTCCCGAACAAGAAAAAGTAAGAGGCTCACTGGGCATGGGCTGGACTGGCATAACTAGTACAGAGGCAGAGTGAATAGCTGAGTCAGGTGTAGCGACTACCTGAATCGCATCGCAAGACGTAGCGACTGCAGGACTTGTAGACAAGCTAGCCTGGCTGTGCGTCCAAGGGTGGTTAGGGACAGAGAAATGTAAATGGTTATGCAACCTGGAATGAATGACCGGCTCAGATTCACAGGGGGCAACCTTGGGTAGACAGGAGGAGGAACAGGAGGGGCCCCAAGCCAGGATCTGTCCAGTAGTCCAGTCCACATGAGGAGAATGGAGCTGTAACCATGGGAGACCCAAAATTATAGGCGTTGAGGCCTTGGGTAAGATAAGGAAGGATATCCACTCCTGGTGGAGTGTCCCTACCGACATCTTAACAGGGAGGGTCTGGAAGCGGATAGGTCCCCCTGGGAGAACAGTACCATCAATCGCCAAGACCACCAATGGCGTGGTGAGGGGCAAAAGAGTAAGTCTCATGGACGATGCGATTTCTTAGTCCATGAAATTACCAGCGGCTCCGGAATCCAGATATGCTGAGACCGAATGAGAAGAAGCACCAACATGAAGGAACACAGAAAGCAGAAGACGAGAAGGGGAAGGTGATATTTCTGGGTCCAATACTCCACTTTCCAGATGAAGTGGACCCGAACGTTTTTCTGGACAAAGAGAGCAAGTGTCACGAAAATGACCTTTGCCCCCACAGTAAAGACACAGACCAAGAGTTCTGCGCCTAGCACGTTCCTCGGGGGATAGCCTGGTCCGACCCAGCTGCATGGGTTCCTCAGCTGGTAGGAGATGCTCTACGGGTCGAAGAGAGGGGAGCTCAGGCTGACTAAGAACCAAGGAGGGCTGGCGTTGCTTTTCTAAGGTCCTCTCCTGAAAGCGAATATCGATCTGGTTACACAAGGAGATAACGCCGGCCAGATCAGTGGGGATGGTTCTTCCAGCTAATTCATCCTTCACTCTATCAGACAGGCCATGCAAAAAGGTTGCGACTAAGGCCTCATTGTTCCAGCTCAACTCAGCCGACAGTATGCGGAAATGAAGGGCATACTGTCCCACAGAAGCAGACTCTTGGCGGAGACGTAAAAGGGTGCTGGCCGCTGAAGAGACACGAGCCGGTTCTTCGAAGATATTCCGAAAAAGTTTCAAGAAACCAGACAGGCTAGAAACCACTGGATCATTCAGTTCCCACAGAGGGGCTGCCCAGGCTAAAGCTTCACCAGAGAGGAGGGAAATGATATAGGCTACCTTAGCCCGATCAGACAGGAAGTTTTGGGGCTGGAGCTCAAAATGAATCGTGCATTGGCTAAGGAACCCCCTGCAAGCCTTGGAGTCCCCAGAGAAACGGGACGGAGCTGGCAGTTGTAGCGAGTGTGTGGCTGCGACTGGTGCGATAGGTACAGCCGCTGGTTGTACTTGGGGTTGCGGATTCGGGGTTCCCAAGGAGACCTGAAGCTGCTCGAATCGAGAAGCCAGATCCTGGAGGACTCGCATCACCTGGGTCTGATTTGATTCCTGGGTCTCAAGTCTGCGAACTATGCCCTGCAATGGATCATCCGCGGGAAGCGGGATGTCAGCCGGGTTCATGGCTGATCAAACTGTCAGGGTCACCTGTGGCCAGGTGACAGATGCACACCGTAGGGGGACAGGAGTGCACCGCGAGGTAGTGAACCCTATGGCTGGCTTCTGTGGATAGGAAACTGGGTGGTTGTGGAAAGCGGGACCAGAGGAGCACAACCGGGATCCCAACGGAAGCGAGAGCCAAGATTCCCCAGGGCGCGGAGTCTAAGACCCAGCTGGTCTTCTCCAGGGCCTCTAGTGGTGAGGATGTTACGCTGCAGGCTGGGACCAGGTCGCGGCCCCTGGAGTTTCCTAGCTCACGCCCCGTAGGATAAGGGGAAGCAGCAGCACACGATAGAGAGAACCGAATAACAAGCCGAAGGTCAGGGGCCACAAGCAGACAAGGATAACGAAGAACGAGCCGAAGGTCAAGGGTCACGAGCAGACAGGGATGGTCGGGGACAAGCCAATAACGTAACAGAGAGACAGACGTAGCACACGGCAGGCAGGAACCCAAACACACAATGCCTAACAAACACGTTGATCAGCAAAGCAGGCTTGCAGTGCACAGGTTAATATAGTGTTCAGTGATAGGGCCTGGGGTGGAGTCAGGCTGGGAGGAGATTATAAAGGAAGCCAGGTGAAGGAGGTCTGGTCTCTAGATGAACACATGAGGAGGAAGGTAAGATGGCAGACAGACATTAATGCATATCCATGACAAGGAGTAGGACATGGCTCCCTTCGGGCCCATTGGTCCGGGGAAAAAAGATATATATATATATATTTTTTTTGCTACATTTGTTGTTTACTGCGATCTTCGATCAACTGCCGACTGGGTGACAGGCTGGATCCTCGATCCTTGTAGTCTCCCCAGTTTCGGCCATCGAGCGTGTGCCGACCCTAGCTACGCGCTGGGTTTTCCACGACATGCCCGACGCTCCACGGGTGGCCGGTGAGCTTACGCTCCAGGGCCTGCATCGGACCGCTCAGCTTCGGCTGACCTTACGGCCGAGTCGCAGCAGCCTGGCCGGTGAGCTTACGCTCCAAGGCTTGCATCGGACCGCTCAGCTTCGGCTGACCTTACGGCCGAGTCGCAGCAGCCTGTCCGGTGAGCGTCATGCTCCAGGGCATACATATGATCGTCCCTTCTGGGTCCAATCACAGCATGCCTGGCCAACAGTCACCTTCCGTGTGCGGACGATGATCTGTTTGGAATGTCTTCCAGCAGAATACATGCAGGATAGGTAAGTAAAACTCCCCTGCCTCGGCTGGGAGATTTTAGCTGGACATTCCTGGAGAGATCAAGTAAGTGGTTGTGGCCCCTTTCTTCCCTCTCTCCCCGCCTTTCCCTCCTCCCTGGGCTTCTAGCTAAAGGTTGCTGGGTGCTGGGGGTCACCTAAGGGGTCCCACTGGAGCGGGGCTGGCTGTAACTAACATTTAAAAGAAATGTCATTTTTTCTTACCTGTGTTTGTGTCCTTCCTCCTCCATGCTGTCGGCGCCCATTTTGAGGTGGTCCATGCCAAGTTTGGCCTCTTGTGACTGCCCGGCGGCCATCTTCCTGTGGTTCGGCCGCACCCACTGGCCCCTATCAGCTGATCGGCGGCCATGTTTGTCCACTCTGTATGCAGATATTGCCGTTCGGCGGCCATCTTTTTGTGGGCTATGGCTGCTTGACCTCTATCTTCTGTCGGCGGCCATTTTCTTAGAGCCCACATTATCTTCCATACAGATGTTTTTGGCAACCATTTTTCGAGAGCCTCCGGCCTCTAGGGTGCATTACACTGGCGCGAAAATTCACACAGGAAGTGCTGATAAAAGAAGCAGACTGACACAGCAGCAGAGGGACAGCATCACAGGCGCAGCATAGCAGTACCTATCCAGGGTGGTGAGTCCTCTGGGTGACCCGGCCTCTCTGCAGCACAGGAGGGTGGCCTATTGATATCTTGCCTGGAGCCCTGTAAGTGTCAGCGTGTGGTCAGCATGGCATCTGAGCCAGATGTCTTCTCCCCTGAAACACCAGATTTAGCAGCTGGTGCCCCTGAGGTGTCTATGAACATTATGACTGCAATCCTAGAGGCGTTTGCTGCCAGGGTGGAAGCAGCACACGGGAATACAGGGGGTAGTAAACGCCCCATCCCCTGCAAGCTTCTGGGGATAATTCTGGTGCAGAACCAGGTCCAGCTACTGCTCGGGGCCCAGATTCTGACGCATCAGAGACTGCAGACCGTGACCGGACAGTGAGAATGACTCAAAGTCCAGGTCAGTACGCGAGACGGCTTTGGTATCTGACCTTATTACTGCAGTGCGGGATATGCTAAAATTGGAAAATACTGCAGAAGCAGCAGAGACTCCGGTCCACTTGGGTTTCATAGACCTGCCCGCACTGCTAAGGTGTTCCCTTGTGTGTCTTTTGATAAACTCTTATACAAGGAATGGGAGAACCCACTGAGGGTCTTTACAGCCCCAAAGAGGTTTGCGGTACGGTACCCCTTTTGAGGAGAGTTTTCTGAAGAAATGGACCTCTCCCCCCTATAGTGGACCCTCCGGTGTCCAGACTTAATAGAGCCACCACAATTCCTGTAGAAGGGGCTCCTGTTTTCAAGGACCCTGTGGATAAGAAGGCTGAAGCACTCGCTTGCTACCTATACTCAGTGGTAGGCTCGGCAGTACGCCCGGCATTGGCGGGGGCCCTAGTGTCTCACACACTTACTGAATGGGCAAGATTGCTACTCCAGGGGTTAAGGAGCGAGATGCTCCTCCTGATGAGATAACATTGGCCGACCTGTTGGTCCAGGGCCTTAGGTTTGTCTGCGAGTCAGACATGAATACTATTCCCCTGCTGTCTAAAACTTCGGTTTATGCAGTAGCAATACGCCGCCTGATCTGGCTAAAAGGCTGGTCTGCGGACCAGACTTCCAAGAAAGCCCTGATGGATCTGCCTTTTAAGGGTGACAGACTTTTTTTGGGGCTTCTCTGGATGACATCATCAAGGATGCCACAGGAAGTAAAAGCACTTTGCTTCCCCAAATTAGCAAGGGTAAGGGGCCACGCCAAGGGCAAGGGCCCTCCTTTACTGCACACAAGTGTTTTTTTCGTCCCCCTAGGGCGACAGGGAAAAGACCCCAGGCCGATAAAGCGCCTGCCCAAGGACAAAAGCGTCCCTGGTCCCGCATACCCAATAAGCCTGCGGACAAATTTGCATCCGCATGAAGGTCCACCCCCACCCAGCTCTCGGGTGGGGAGACGTCTTCGCAAATTCGCGACTCAGTGGACAGCACTAATCTCCGACAGGTGGGTTTGCGAAGTAATCTCCTCAGGCTACAAGATAGAGTTTCTCTCTTGTCCACCGGACAGATTCAACACCTCCAATCTCCAGCTACTACCGACCCGTCCCGTCGGGAGGCCCTGTATGGGGCGGTCCAGGGTCTACTGGAACGCGGGGTAGTTATTCCAGTTCCAGAACTGGAACAGGGTTTTTACTCAAATCTGTTCATTGTGCCGAAGAAGGAGGGGGTTCGTCCAAGCTTGGATCTCAGAGCCCTCAATTGCTTTGTGAAGGTACAAAGTTTTCGGATGGAGTCGGTTCGATCTGTAGTCACGGCTCTCCATCCGGGGGACTTTCTGGCCTCCTTGGACATCAAGGACGCATACCTGCATGTCCCCATATACTCCAGACACCAGAGGTTTCTGCGATTTGCTATCGGGAAGGACCACTACCAGTTTGTGGCCCTCCCGTTGGGCCTTGCCTCAGCACCCAGGACGTTCCCCAAGGTGCTCGCTCCGATTCTGCCACTTCTAAGACAGCGGGGTATCGCTATCACAGGCTACTTATACAACCTTCTGCTGAAGGCCCCTTCAAGCTCAGAATTAGAGGTAAGCGTGTCCATTACCTGTCAGACTCTTCGAGACTGTGGTTGGATACTAAACACGCAAAAGTCAGTATTGGTGCCCACTCAATGCCTAGGGTACCTGGGGTTGATTCTGGATTCTTCAGAGGCAAAGGTATTCCTCCCTGTGGAGAAGTTGCAGACCCTCCGGGCTGCAGTACGGCAGCTGACTTCCAGGAATTGGTCGTCACTCCGTTTTTTGCATGCGAGTGTTGGGCCTCAGGGTAGCCTCCTTCGAGGCGGTTCCATATGCTCAATACCACACTCGAGTGTTACAGAAGGAAGTTCTGTCCAGATGGAACAGATGTCCATCATCTCTGGATTATCAAATCCGAGTGAGCCACATAGTCAGGAGATCCCTGGTATGGTGGCTGACAGCACCGGCTCTAATGGCCGGGAAGTCATTTCTTCCGGTTTACTGGATAGTGATCACGACGGACGCCAGCCTTACAGGTTGGGGGGGAGTCTGGGGTGTTCAGTCGGCGCAAGGTCGCTGGACCCCAGAGGAAGCTCTCCTGCCGATCAATGTCCTGGTAATCCGGGCGATCAGGCTGTGCCTCTTCAAATGGTCTCAGAGGCTGCAAGGGCGTCCAGTCAGGATCCAGTCAGACAACGCCACAGCAGTGGCATATGTCAATCATCAAGGAGGAACAAGAAGCTCAGCTGCAACATCGGAGATCGCTCGCATCCTGAAGTGGGCAGAGAGGAGTGTACCGGCACTGTCGGCCGTGTACATTCCGGGTGTGGAAAACTGGCAGGCGGACTACCTGAGCCGCCAGATGCTGGACCAGGGAGAAGGGTCCTTACACCCGGAGGTGTTCCAACTCCTCTGCCAAAGATGGGGCACACCAGACGTAGATCTTCTGGCTTCCTGACTCAATCGGAAGGTATTGAGATTTGTGGCCCGGTTAAGAGACCCATGGGCAGACGCAACGGACGCGTTGGTAGCATCGTGGGGTCAGTATCGGCTAATCTATGCCTTCCCTCCCTTAAGGCTTCTTCCTCTTCTGCTCCGCAGAGTGGAGGCAGAGGGAATTCCAATGATCCTAATCGCTCCAGATTGGCCTCAGCGTCCTTGGTACGCCGATCTAGTACGTCTGGTAGCAGACGTCCCCTGGCGCCTAACACTACGGAAGGACCTGCTATCGCAAGGTCCCATATTCCATCCTGCTTTACAGTCATTGGCTTTAACGGCATGGCTGTTGAGAACCAGGTACTGAGAGACCGGGGCCTGTCAGACTCAGTAATCTCTACTATGAGAAGTGCTCGAAAACCGTCCTCTAGGAAGGTCTATCACCGCACTTGGAGGGCCTACATCTCCATGTGTGAGGAAATGAAATGGCATCCGCGTACCTATTTGGTTTCCAGAATCCTGCTATTTTTACAGCATGGGGTGGACCAAGGGCTTGCCCTAAGTACGATTTAAGGGACAGATATCTGCCTTGGCTGTCTTTTTTCAGCGACCCCTGGCGACTCACTCTCTCGTGAGTACATTTTGTGCAGGGGGTCCGACATGTGGCCCCTCCGGTCCGTCCCCCGTTACCTCCGTGGGACTTGAACCTGGTCCTCTCGGTGCTTCAGAAGGCACCGTTTGAGAATATTAGAGATATTCCCCTGTTGACACTTTCTCAGAAAGTGGTCTTTTTGGTGGCTGTTACGTCAGTTAGACGAGTCTCTGAGCTGGCAGCCTTGTCCTGCAAGGCTCCCTATTTGATTTTCCACAAGGATAAGGTGGTGCTGCGGCCGCAGTCTTCCTTTCTTCCGAAAGTCGTTTCGGCTTTTCATCTCAACGAAGACATTGTACTTCCATCCTTGTGTCCTCAGCCGTCGAATCCTAAGGAGTCGGCGTTGCATTCCTTGGACGTTGTCCGAGCTTTGAGAGTATACCTATCTGCTACTTCCCTGTTCCGGAAGTCAGACTCACTGTTTGTTTCGGTGGCTGGTCCCAAGAAGGGCCAAGCAGTCTCATCGGCCACCATCTCTAGGTGGATCCGACAGATAGTAATCCAGGCTTACGCCTTAAAGGGTCAGGCGCCCCCCTTTCCTGTCACGGCGCATTCGACCAGGGCAATACTTTCACAAAATTCTACAAAATTGATGTAGGTGCATCTTCGGATGCCTCTTTTGGCCGCAAGGTTTTGCAAGCGGCTGTTTAGAGTTGCAACTCCTCCGTTGGAGGAGTGCTGTTTTGTGTTTGGGGTGAAGTTTATTTTTATGCTGTTACCGCCCCTCGTTTTTTCTCTGACACTGCTTTGGGACGTCCCACTTTGTCAATAGAGAAGCTGTGTCGGCCCATGGACGAAAGAGTAAATAGGATTTTTTACTCACCGTAAAATCCTTTTCTCTGAGTCCATGGACCGACACAGCACCCACCCCTCCTTTTAAGTTTGTACTGCTTTTTGACGAACTGATCTGCGAAGATGCAGACTGAGAGGGTATACCCAGAGGGTCCGCCCCCTGGGCGGTACTGTAGAAGGTGTGATGCAACACTTTTTACAAGTTTTTCTGCCTAGTCACTCCTAATTAACGGATAATACCCACTTTGTCAATAGAGAAGCTGTGTCGGTCCATGGACTCAGAGAAAAGGATTTTACGGTGAGTAAAAAATCCTATTTTTATAAACCATACCATCTTTTTCTTCCAAAAATGTATTCAAATAATACACACGCAACATCGCTAGAAAATTTACAATGATGCTCCCAGTTACAAGAAATGTGCATACCAATTGTGCACGATTGTTCACATATACTTAGATTCGAAAACAGACATGCAAACAGATTGATAGTTGAAAAAGATACAATTGAAAATTGGTTTTCCAGGCCATTATGTATGTGAGTATGTAAGTAGTCTTAGGTATGTTATTTAGCAGACCAAAGAAAGCAATAAAATCCATTTAGGTTAAAGTCGGTTTAAAACACCAATATATTTGATGACAAGGAAGATTTGCTATTTTGGGTAAACTTGGGTAAAGTTACCAATTTCTTCTATAGAATTATAATGTCTGAATTTAGATTGGTTGCTGCTGGCAGAATATTTTTTTTATATGTTTAGCTATTTTGTTTTAAGATGAATGAAGAAAGCTTACTCCATTTGATGGATGGGCAGTTTACTCACTTTGCACTAATGAGGGGGATTACATTTCTTGTGTATAAATCTCAAAAACCACAGAAGACCTGCAGTGGTAACAAAATGCATATCCCTATTTAGCGGTAGATTTTAATAGATGTCATTTAGGTAGTGGTCTGAGGTACATAGCTCAAATGAGGGGCTAAGTGACTTTTAATAAACAGTTTAAGAAGTAAATTGGTAAGTGCAAAATGCATTAACCTGAAGTAAACAATCAGAAATTACTTTAATATAGTCAGACCAGTAAAAGATATTGGTATCCACACTTTACCAAAAGCACTTTTCTCTTCACTGTTTTAGTAAATAAGACACCATATTTATATGAACTACTATTCCCCTTTATTATGACAAGATCCCAAGGTGTCTGCAATGAAACACTACCATTTTATCAGCCTAAGCAAATAGTCCATGATCACAAAAAAAAGGATTTTCCAAGTAAAGTGACAGGTGCTCTTTTATCCGTGCTTGTACCACATCCAGTGTAGGTGTCCACTTATGCTATTGCACTCACCAAAAGGTACTCCTCTCAAGGGGGTATCTCACCTTCACAGCTAATCTGCTGTATACCAGGACCCAGATCCACTGTGCGTTCCTATCCTTTAGTCAATTTGCTCCTTCTCTTCAGTAATATGCAGAAAGAACTGACATCCCATAGCACACTACTGTTTTCAGTTTTTTATTCTATTTCATGGGCAGAAATACACTAACATTTGTTCAGTGTTTGAAAGTGCGACAAACAGGAAGTCCAGGATATCTCTGCATTCCACTGACCCGGTAGGAAGTGACGCAATGACGCTAGAAGCTCCATCTTGCCAGTTTTGCCATACCAATGTCATCAGAGGCGGCGCCATCTTGCTACACTTCCTGGGATTATATAGTATGCGGTATCTAGGCCACCTAATACCACATAATTGGTGGCCATTTTTGAATAGATCAAATACAGAATACAACAAATACACCCAGGTTATAATAAATGCCAAGTTCACCTTATACACATCTCGGTCGTGTCATGGAGACCTGAAATAAGATGAAAGAGTATAATGGGGACACCTTGCATAGTATATACTCTGAAAAATCTTATATTCACATAAATAATGGTGCATGAGTGCCTCGGCCATCCGCTGCAAGTTAATCAAAATCAGTTAGCCAATATGGAGAGAGAGGGGCGGGCCGAACAGGGGCTCTGTGTCTGAATGGACACACAAAGCTGTGGCTCAGCTTGGGTGCCCCCATAGCAAGCTTCTTGCTGTGGGGGCACTCGACAGTAGGTAAGGGCCAGGAGATCGGGACAAACTGGTCAAATTGGTGAGATTCCTGACATTCGATGATAATTGGCAACCATGGATATATCATCTCTATACACCAGCATACCCAATGCAGCCAGTTTAGCAGCAGTAAAACATTTCCTATCTAGATCGAATATCCAGAATCCCCCAGTTGAATTTTTGGTCAAATGTTTACATTTTGTATTGAAAACATTTTTTTTGCGTTCAAGGGTACAAAATACACCCTGATACATGGCACAGCTATGGGCAGCTCCGCAGCCCCCTCGTTTGCAAATGTATTCGTTGGATACATGGAGGAATGTGACATTTAAACATCCGTTTATTGTCTGACCATGTTAGGTGCTGGTTTAGATACATAGATGATATTTTCCTGGTTTGGGATGGCAGTGAACCGGACTTCTTGGCATTTGTTTATTATTTACATGATCTTTTCTGAATTGTTTTCAATCCAAAGATTTCTACACATAACATCACCTATCTTGATGTAATGATCAAGAATGTAGATGGGTCACTCATTACTACAAAACCAACAGACAAACACTTTGCTCCACTACAGGAGTGTGTACCCCAAGCATCTTTTAAACAGCCTAGCTATCCCCCAGTTCATCAGAGTCCTACGCATCTGCTCCAGAGGTGACAAAAAAACATCAGCTGGAGATTATGTATCCATTTTTTTTATAACATGGGAATCCCACTTCGGTATTAGTCCAAGCCCGTACTAGAGCCACCACGGCCAGCTGTAGGACCTCTATAACAGGGGATAGGCTGCTCTTCCTACACAGGTTCAACTGTGAATCAGACCGGATCAGACACGCAACCAAACAGAACCTTGACATTCTTAAAGCGGATGATACCCTGATGACTGATCATAAGAGCCTGCTATTACTTGTTCACAAACGTGGAAAGTCTTTACGGGACTTATTAGTCCAGGCAGACCCCAGATCAAAGTATGCTAAATCGGTCACCAGGCTGTCACAGAAACTGAGCTGTTACAGGTGTTATAACTGTAACATCTGCAACTCCTTAACATGGAGAAACTTTTGCACATCCTCATAGCAGCGGCAAGCCTTACCAGATACGCAATTATGTTAACTGTAACACTGAATCTTGTGTAACCCTTTTGAAATGCCTGTGTTCACTGATATACATTGGAAAGACTATTGGCCCCTTTAAGCAGTGATTTCAGAGACACAGGAGTGACATCAGGACTGCCTTATCTAAGACATCGAATGATGCTCCTGTTGTCCTCAGTAAACCAGTGGCTGTACATTTTGTGACAAAAATACACCAGGTACATTAACTTAGGGGCATGGTAATTGAACATGTCGATCGTCTTGTAAGAGGGGGTGGCCACAAATGCCTTCCCTTACCCAGAGAGGCCTACTGGATTTACACGTTAAATACCGTACAACCCAAGGGCCTGAACTCTAATTTGTCCTTCACCTGATTCCTTGATGAGAGATGATTTGTTATTGGATGAGTTCAAGACTGAACTTTGTAAATAGTGTCTATCCTTCCTATTTCTACCAGGTTTTGTTCACTATCTGCCCCCACCCTTTTTTCTTACGTTTTTTCCTACTACATTTTTTATCTTACATTTTTCTCTATTTCTGCCTTCCTTGGACTCCTGTTATCTCCCCATTTCTATTCAGTTTTTTTCAGGTTAATTTTTTTTTATTATTTCTTTTCTTTTTATTTTATATTACATTTTTTATTCATTATTTCTAAAAAAAATCAGTTTTTTCATAATCCATTTATTCTTTATTTTTCATTTTTATTTTCGTTTTCAACTATTTGCTTATTATTATTATTTTCTAGTTTCTCCCCTCTTGTTACACACTTGTTACACACTTAATTCTCATGTATTCTGCTTTTGTTCTTTCAATTTATTTGTAGTTCTTCCTCTTTTGTTCTCCTTTCCCGCATTCTCATCTGTATATTTTGCCACCTATACCTTCCCCACACAGCACTAGCACTTTCTTTTTTCATACACCAGACGGCCCCAACCTCCCCTCAGTATGGTCCCGTCTTCTATCCAGTCTGGCCACGTTCAACTATTTACGGCTACTGCGCGTGTGCCTCAGCGTGCACAGCATTGGGTGGGGGTGAGTGACACACCTCCCTGCAGATGGGCAACATGAAAAATCAATATTCCGGGACTGACGGCCCGCAACTGGATATAACCAGCAGGCTAGTTTATTCTACATATACATTTTTAACTTTAAAAGTCACCATCATCTTTCTCCAGAGGAGTAATGCTTCATGTTGTTTCTGATTGCTATTTTTTAACGATTGCATCTTTACTCTTGGCAGTTATGTCATATATTTGAACTGAATGTAGGGGGTCCTGCTTGGCTCCGAAACGTTGCTGTATGTGTACCGTGTGACCGTGTGAATAAAGCTTTGGACCCTTCTGAGTAATCTTGGTGTGCTGATGACATTTCTACACTTTGACTATTTACGGTTTCCAGCTGGTGGTCATTACAGCACCCAGCATTACTACAGCCATTTTCAAGAAAGTGTGTGTGGGGAATATCACGTTAGGAGCTCTGGCGAGGGACCCGGGAAGAGGAGGATCCAGGCTGCTCTGTGCAAAACCACTGCACATAGCAGGTAAGTATAACATGTTTGTTATTTTTAATGAAATGTAAAAAAAAAACACGAGTCTTTAGCATCACTTTAACTTTTTCCAATTTACCAGCATCTGGTTGACTGCATAGGTGTGAACCAGACCTTAGAAACCACAGATAACACACAGCATGAGGACAATTTTAAATAACAAACCTAGACCTAAATTTACTGGAGACAAAAAACAAGCTGGGGTTTCACTACAAATAATCAAGATACTGCAGGTGATACAGCCCGGTAAAATTGGCCAGTAGCCAACTTTTATTTTATCTCTGGAAAAAAAGTGTGAGTTGAATGCAAGTGAAATAATGTGAGGTGGTTTAAGTGGTTTGCACTATTTTTTTCCCTTTTCAAATAATGTGGTGTGCTGAGAACAAAATGCAGTGTAGAGAACAGATAGTCAGTAACAAGTGAATGATCAGCTTTAGACACCCCAACCTTAAAAAAAGGCTCTATCAACATAAAATAGAAATGTAAAAACACAAAATAAACCAAGGTTTTACTGTATACATTATATTACCAAAAATATTGGGACGCTTGCCTTTACACATAACTCTAACAGCTTCAACTATTTTGGGAAGGCTGTTCACAAGGTTTAAGAGTGTGTCTATAGGAATGTTTGACCATTCTTCCAGAAGCGCATTTGTGAGGTCAGGCACTGATGTGGACGAGAAGGCCTGGCTCGCAGTCTCCGCTCTAATTCATTGCAAAAGTGTTCTTTTGCTAAACCTTGTGGACAGCCTTCCCAGAAGAGTTGAAGCTGTTATAGCTGCAAAGGGTGGGCAAACTCAATATTCAACCCTATAGACTACCACTGAAATGCCATTAAAGTTAATGTGCGTGTAAAGGCAGGCTTCCCAATACTTTTGGTAATATAGTGTACCTTTACAGGGAGAGAAGCTGTTTTTGGGTTCACTCTTAAAGCATCCACAAGTGCGTTTGTGGTCAAGATTTTGTGTATAGCTAAAATTTCCCATACATGCACATTATCGTGTAGCGCCCTGCTCCTATTGAGCTGTAGCTTGGCTCAGAATGATTGTGTTAAATTGCTGGTTTCTGTTCCAGTCCAGCTGTGCTGCGCATTTTCCACTTGACTGTAGGTGTCACGTTCACCACAGGTCAAGGTTGGAAATGCAGCAGGCTGGGTGTATTGAGTATTCTTTACCCAGAAGCAGCCCAGTGGGAGTGGTCCCCCTGCTGTGCATTCTGGGAGAGGGTACTTAAGGGACAGACACCGTTTTCCGGGTCTCTCCGACCTGATGGCCCTCCTGGCCTAAGGTGTGTCGAAGCAGCTGTTCTGCCTCTGGGCCTGCTGGCCTGAGGCTTCGTTACTGATAGTAGGCCCAGGAGTTTCTGGGGCCTATTGGTCCAGGGGTGGTCCCGTGCTGTCTTGCCTGCGGGAAGAAGCCCAGCAATTGGAGAAACCAGGGGAGGACTTTTCTCAGACAGGACCGAGCGAAAGAGCTGGTATCTCAGGAAGAGCCTGGAGACTCAATTGGAGGACGCATCCCGGCCCATCTACCTCACAGTGTTGCCGGCTTGGCTGAAAGAAACTGGTACTGTGTGACTGTACTTAGACTTTTCAAAAGTTCTGGATCATACAATCCTGTGGCAGGGGATTGAGCAGAGACTATGTGTATTCTTCAAGTCTGTGGCAGAGTCTATGTGTATTCTTCAAGTCTGTGGCAGAGACTTTTGACCGAGTACCGCACCGGCTGCTAGGTCAGTGAGAGAGGACTATCCGGTGGTTGCTAGATCCAGGGTGGAAACGGTTTGTCCTCTGGATCAAAAGAAGTACCTGTGATCTGCAAATACAAGGTACCTGAATCTCTCCTGATCCTCCATCCCTCTAACTGACTTTGTTTAATAAAACCATTGGAAAAGAGACTGTGTTGGTGCTGACATCTTTGAACAACTCTTCAATGGGTCCCCTATGACGGACACGGTGGAACAGTAAGGTAATGGCAAAGGCCCAAAATTAAACCAGCAGCTCCTGTGGGGGTAGTGCTACAATCGCATTATCTCTTCATTAGACTGCTATTAGTATTAAGATAGCTGGTGATCCAACTAGATACAAGCTGTACCTAACTTTCTTCCACATGCAGTGTGGTCAGCCCTGTACATAAGCACAGCACCCTCTGCTCATCATTCTAACACCAGTGTTAAATAGAAGTGTAGATCTGTGGCTGCCTGCACATCAAAATTACATAATAAGTACCAGTGAAAATTGCTTATGTGTGCCAGACAGTTGCAACGATTAAAGGAGATGTCCAGGCAAAACCTAACTAAAGCTAAACCTGCTCTGTGCCACATTCTAAGCCTAATCTATCTAACCCTGTAAAGCTATACTTACCTATTCTGCACCTGATCCAGGCCGGTCTCAAGCAGTAAATGCTGTGTGCAGGAGAGGACCGACAACGGTTGTGAAATGAATAGGAAGTGACGACACATAGACTTACTATGGGGCTTCCGTTGTCGCATGCCTCTCCTGCACACGCCTACACAGCAAAGCCGCAGCTCACAGCTAATGCTGGGACAGGACCGGATTGGCAGCAGGATAGGTAAGTACAGTAATTTTTGCTTTACAGGGTTAGATAGATTAGGTTTAGAATGTGGCACAGATTAGGTTTAGCATTAGTTAGGTTTTGCCTGGACTTCTCCTTTAAAGGGTCCCTTTAAGAAAAGCCAACATGGCATTTGCACTGGCATCTAAGGTAACATGCTATATACAGTATAAAAATACTCACTGAGAGCTTATATCTACTTAAAGGGCACACAGGATAGCATCAGCATTGTGTAGGGGCTATGGCCTGTAGTCATCTAGCTATGGGGATACCAGTCTGTGTGCCCACTGTGCTATGCTGGGATCTTTCTGGTTTAGAGATTGTTTAAAAAGTTTTTTGAAAATGACCGTGAACACAGACCAGGGGGATCTGGTCATGGAAGCAGATTGGGTAACTGGCTATGCTATCAGATTAAAAAAGACTACACTCACCTTTACAGAAGAACTAATAATCACAATTCTAGCTTGAGACAGTTATACTACCATGCTTATGTGGACAAACTCTACTGAACTTTGAATGACACATATCTTCATTTTATTACACATGCCAGGACTAGATCCAGTAGTCAGTGTTTCTCCCTGGGGCCCCTTTAGTAAAGTCCTTTAGTAAAGTCAGCTACAAAAATGTTTCAGTTTCATATTTTTAATTTCATTTTTTTAATAATTATTTAAGGCACGTTCTTGAAATGTATTATGTGCAGGAATCTATAGGCCTGGGGAAATATCTGAAGAGATTAAATTTTTTTTTTAAAATAAATCACT
This sequence comes from Rana muscosa, assembly GCA_029206835.1. Taxonomy (NCBI): domain Eukaryota; kingdom Metazoa; phylum Chordata; class Amphibia; order Anura; family Ranidae; genus Rana; species Rana muscosa. Next base: position 168,300,343 of record CM055117.1, on the reverse strand, counting down.
TATGGATAGTTAGGCTTGATTCACCCATTTTTGTTTTTGCTTGATGCATTTTAAATTTAAATCAATGGAAATGCATCAAAGCATACTGTATTTCAATGCATGCATTAAGGTACCGGTATGTGTCAATGCTTGTTGACATGCATTTTGCTGCATTTCTATGAAAAATGCATTACTAGGAAGAATGCATAGGTGTGAATCTAGACTTTATTATCTTGTTACTGTTCATGGATTTAAAAGAAAAAAAAGCAGATAAATCCAATTTCAGTAAGGGTGAAGAAGTTAATGCTTTGACGATACACGTCTAGGGGAAGGAGCCTGCGTATTGACGTTACATCGTAGCCATCTTGAGACCTATTGTCTCTGAAATGTTTTCAGCTTGCACGGCTTACAGTGCCATCTTTGTGCGTTTATACCTTACCCTTTTTATAAATTATTAAACATTTTAAACGGAGAGCACTAGGTTCTTCCTTCCTTCTTTTGTATATCCATCATATTTTTTGAGATGATCTGGGTTTTTATCCCATGTGAATAAGCGATTTGGAGGAGGAAAGTGATTACCAGCACCACACCAGCCCTCTCTATTATCCCCAGAGGGAAACACTGCTGATTTGACTCAGATGTGAGCAGCCTGTGATACTGGTGGAGTAAAGCACAAGCATTTTGGATTTTTGCACTGTTGATGTATTGATTTTTTGAATTCACTTCAATCAATCACAGATGCTATATATGAACTTTCAGCAATATATGTTTATTGATTACCATTTTTACACTTTTATTATTTTTTTATATAACGCAGCATTGTCTGTTGGTTATTTTGAACCTTTTAAGTGAAGTGAGAACACTTGTTAGTGATAGCAGCTATTATTAGTTGTTCAAAATTTGTTTACACCACTTTATTTCACGAGATTGCGCAGATTGATATTCACTTTATATCTTTGAAATCTCACTAAAGAAAAGACCTATGCTTTTAAGGGTTGTACTAAAAGATAGAAGATTGACAGTGTGTGTATGGCCTGGTCTGGCCAATCCAATGAACGAAAAGACATACCTAGTGCTCAATTTGCTGAGAACTACTATGCTTTTTGCAATAAATATAGTACTTGGTTGCACTGATATTAAAAAACTACCATTATTAGTAAAATGATTGACAAAATATCAGCTTAAAATATCAGTGTATTATTTACTGTGGACTGTACCACTGGAATTACACTACACATTTATCACTGATGACAATCAATTGGCTTAATACTAAATGGAATTCTGGTTGTATTTATAGGATTTTTACCCAGCCAGGAACTTGTGGGATCTTCATTGATGCAGGATCAATCGAGTATGACTTTCACCCCAGGATCTCTGGACAGTGATTGCTCTCCCGTTAACCAATCAGATGATGGAATACAAGATCAGACTGGTTCACTGGCCTCTTGTTTGACAATGGTAAAAACTGAATTTCAAAGTCTTGTGAATATTAGTGAATATTAAAGATAGCTGAACTATTCAAGTTTGTTGACTATGTTGGAATTCACATGAAATTTAGTTAATGATAATATTGCTTACAATAACTGTACACTCCTGCATACAACTGGATTATCCTGTAACCATATCCTCATTCTGCATACAGTGGGGAAAATAATTATTTGATCCCCTGCAGATTTTGAAAGTTAGCCCACTTACAAAAAAATGAAGGGTCTGTAATTTGTATCATTGGTGTATTTTAAATGATAGAGACAGAATTTCAACCAAAAATCCAGAAAAAAATCATAAAACAAATGTTATAAATTAAGTTGCAGTTCCCTGAGTAAAATAAGTATTTGATCCCCAAGTGAAACATGACTTAGTACTTGGTGGAGAAACCCTTATTGGCAAGCACAGAGGTAAGACAATTCTTGTAGTTGGTGAGTCGGTTTGCACACATCTCAGGAGGGATTTGGATCCACTCTTCTTTACAGATCTTTTCGAAATCCTTAAGATTTCTTGGCTATTAGGCTTGTGCAATTCGTTTCGTAACGTATCGAAATTCGTCCGAATTTAGCAACTTTCGGACATTCGGAAGCATTCGAATTTCCAAACAAAGCAATTACGAATAAAACCGAATCCGAAATAAATTATATCGCAAATAGCGAATGCCCGAATGTTTTTGCCATAATTCGTTATGAAAAAAGTTACGAATGTACGAATCCATTCGAAGCACAATAACACTCTGCTCTGCTCTCTGCTTCTCCCTCATCGTGCTGAACTCCCTCTCAAAATGGTGTACAGGGGCGGAGGCTATAGCCGCATGTAAAAAACGAAAGTAAAATACGAGATTTTGAATCGTTACAAATAACCGCTATGTATTTAGAAAAGTACAAATCCATTCGAAGCACATTAGGCATAATAGGCAGCGTCGTTGTGAGAGAGACACGGAAAATTACGACTCAACGAACCCAAAAAAAGTTACGAAAGTAGGAGTTGTGTCCAGAATCAACGAAAAACAATGTACTCTACAGAAAGTACGAATTATAAATCAACTAAAAATAAGGCTTACATTAATACTAGGGCTGTGGAAATTAACTATTAATTCCTCAATTAATCGATTAAGTTTTTTGATCGATCAAAATTCTTTTGATCCGTACTTACCTCTCCGCCGGCTTCCGGGTCTTCAGGGAGTTCCGTCGGAGATCCGGTGACGCTACGGACACCGGCGGAGCTTGCCGTGTCCATCTGAGGGGCTCCTTTGCTGTGCCTTCATATCTGCATGCCGGCGGGACCTTACTATCTGCCACACACAAGGGCTGTTACACTTCCCTCTATCACTTCCCTCTATCAACCTGGGATTCTACAGCCATCCACTGGGAGTTGTGATAGTTCCCTTCATGGGACATCTACATGCCAACGGACTGATGTTAACCCCTCCTCATCTGGATACAGCAGTGGTATCGTTGTCCACATTTTTATACCAGTATCATACTTAGCTACATGTTTTTATGACTGCTTTTGCTACCGTTTGGTATTACTCGCACCATTTTTACAGTTTATGTAGCTACATCGATTTTATCTCCAGTGCAATATTTATTTTGTTACCTACTTGAAGACTATAAAAGTTTTAATGCTATTCCCATTGAGCGCTGCCTTTGTGTGTTTTTTGTATCCTGCTATCCATTTTTCCAGTGGTTGGTAGCTGCACTGGGAATCAGCCTGCAAGGAGATCAGCTAAAAGTAGTTGGATCTGTATGTTCGTTATAATTAATCGAAATTAGTCGATTAATCGATTTTAAAAAAAAACGATTAATCGAATACGAAAATTTTAATCAGTAACAGCCCTAATTAATACGAATCATTCCGTTTCAACGAAAAATGTCGCTTGCGAAAATACGAATTAGTCCGAACACTAAAAATCCCATCTAGCAAAATTACGAACGATTACGACTCAACAGGACCGAAAAGAAACTAACCGAAACTAAACAAATTTTTCCGTTGTGCACAAGTCTATTGGCTATCTCTTGGCAACTCAAAGTTTCAGCTCCCTCCATACATTTTCTATAGGATTAAGGTCTGGAGATTGACTGGGCCCCTCCATGACCTTAATGTGCTTCTTCTTAAGCCACTCTTTAGTTGCCTTGGTGGTATGTTTTGGGTCATTGTTATGCTTCAGTGTTCTGGCTGAGGGTAGAAGATTCTCATCCAAGATTTTACAGTACATGGCCCTTTCCATTGGCCCGTCAATCAGCCCCAAAGCATAATGTTTGCACCTCCGTGCTTGACTATAGGGATGGTGTTCTTAGGATCATAGGCGGCATTTATCTTCCTCCAAACACAGCGAGTCGTGTTAAAACCAAAGAGCTCAATTTTGATCTTATCTGAACACGGCACTTTCTCCCAATCCTTCTCTGAATCATTTAGATGTTTATTGGAATGATTATACATGTGCCTTCTTGAGGGGGACTCGCCATATTTGGAGGAAGAAAAATGCTGACTATGAGCCTAAGAACACTATTCCTACAGTCAAGCATGAAGGTGGAAACATTATGCTTTGGGGCTGTTTCTCTCCTAAAAGGTACAGGATGACTTTGCCGCATTGGGGGGCCAATGGATGGGACCATGTATTGTAAAATCTTGGATAAGAAACGTTCTTCTCTTAGCCAGAACACTTAAGATGGGTCATGGATGGGTCTTCCAGCATGACAATGACCCAAAACATACTGCCGAGGCAAAAAAAGAGTGTCTTAAGAAGAAGCATATTAAGGCCATGGAGTGGCCTAGCCAGTCTCCAGAGCCTAATCCTATAGAACAGTGATGGCAAACCTTGGCACCCCAGATGTTACATCTGGGGTGCCAAGGTTTGCCATCACTGCTATAGAACATTTACGAGGGAGCTGAAACTTCAAGTTGCCAATCAACAGCCATTAAACCTTAAGGATTTAGAGAAGATCTGTAAAAAAAAGTGGACCAAAATCCTTCCTGAGATGTGTGCAAACCTGGTAATCAACTATAAGAAACTACTTACCTCTGTGCTTGCCAACAAGGGTTTTTTCACCAAGTACTAAGTCATGTTTTGCTTGGGGATCAAATACTTATTTTACTCACTGAACTGCAACTCAATTTATAACATTTGTATCAAGTGTTTTTTTTTGGGGATTTATGGTTGATATTCGGTCTCTATCTTTTAAAATACACCTATGATAAAAAAATTTAGACCCTTGATTTATTTGTAAGTGGGCAAACTTACAAAATCTGCAGGGGATCGAATAATTATTTTACCCACTGTAACCTTCTGGAGAGTAAAATTTTATAGTTGCTGTCATTTACAACATACACAATGTCAGGGAATGCCTGAATAATAGCTAAATTGAACAAACCACAGTGCCTCCAATATAAAATATATTTAATAAAATAATATAACTGACCTAAATAATTATTGTGAGTTAAAGTGTTTGTTATCACAACATTTCATATTCATGGTATGTGTCTGCTGTACTATGTACTTATATGAATAAGTATCCAGTTCTCTTTGTATTTCTTCCTTTGTGTGAAATCCCTGGTGTTCACACCACTCCCTCTGCTTTCCTATTAAAAACTGACCACACTAAGCATAAGAGTACAGTGTAGTCAGTTCTCTAGTGTGTTCTCCTCCAATGATCAAGCTTGTCCTGACATGCCTTCCCTGCATAGTCATTCCCAGGGAAGCCTGTTGCTTATCCTCCCCCAGCTCTTATGCAGCTTAGAGCAGAGGGAATGTGATCACTTATAACAAAGGGGAAAAAAAAGTATTTATAATGTTTTTTATGTCTATACACAAATATTTTGCCTTTTATTTACATTTTAAACTGAATGTATTGTTTAACAAGGCGATTGTTTACAATCACTTTAAATTTGTCAAGAGGAATTCTTTTAAAAAGAACACGATAAGACAGATGTAAGTTTAGACTGCAAATTATCAAAAATAAATATATATTTATTACAATAAGTAATTTAAAAACACCACTAACAGTTTGATTGAGACTCGGTTCACACTTCACATTGGTGCAATGCGGGAAACCCTGCGAATTCACTGCAGGTTCACGCATCGCACCTGACTCGCAGGCAGTTTATACTGCCTTATGTGAACCGCTGGGAGTTTCAATACAAAGTTAATGACATGCCCAGATCAGTTTGCATATCGCAATGCGAACTGTCAATTCGGACAGGAATTGGATCACATGGATGTGAACACCCATGCGATCCGATTCTGGTGCAGATCAAAAAAAGGATCCTGAGTGACTTTGGTCTGAATGCGATGCAAATTCAGCCATACAATATGTATGGCTAAATTTGCATTGCACAGACATCGCATGTGATTTTCACAGCAGTGCGATAGCACACCAATATGAACTGAGCATAATAGGTGGACACAGACAGTACAATTTAAAATGAATTGCTAATGCCTTGGTTTATCTGTTGGATTAAACTAAATGTTTACTTTCCCCAATTCAAGATGTCCTAACTTGTTTTTATTAAATTTGTCATGTAATAATCTGCGTTTGACTAACTTGACCCGTGAAACTGCTGCACTCGGATTGCCCGGTGAAATCTGTGTAAAGTTATGCCAATACAGCCAATTATAATGACCCAATTTTCAGGTGACATAGCAAATCAACTAGCATAAAATACTTGCACACAAAAAAATCAATAATAAATGTGGAAACTATAGTTACCCTTTAAAATGGCTATTTGGGCAGACTCTCCTAAAATGGCTGCCTACTAATGGATTGATTTGATCTTCCGAAAAATGGCATCTATCTAGGCTAGAGCTGGGTGCAAAACATGGCTTCTGTGAAGTGTCAGATGAGGGGATGCCTCAAATGATGTGTCCGTGTGTCCTTCAAGTGTGTTAGATGCTGAGTGTGATGATGTCTCCTTTTGATAATCTGATCATCAAGTGTTTACCTGACTTGTATTTTTATATTCTGAAGACAATATAGTTAAAAACATGCTAGAGGATGGCACAGAAGGTGTAACCTTATTCCTATTGGTGGATTTGTTTATTTATCAAACCTGTGTTTGCTTACGTACTACCTCACTTGGCCACTAGATGGCATCCTCAGATAACAAATGTCTATCCAGGGTCTTTTGGAACTTTCCTTGTGAATAACCCTGATATAATAAATTCATGCACAGTTACAATTATGTCAGTTTCTCTAAAATATGTAGAATGTCTTGGAGAGTCCAGTGGTAGCAGCAATTAAATGTAAAATTTGGACTATAAAGAAGTAGAATTTCATATAGTGATTAAAATAATAGTTGTACACATACAAAGCAAAGAAGAACATAAATAATTGGTATACTAAACTACTTATTGGTTATAGCTACCCTATAACACACACATTTTTAGCAATGGGGTTACAAATAAACAACCCGTATTAATATTCAGAAATAATTTTTCCGGCAATGGGATATTGTGTAGGGATAACATATGTTTGTATCTGCTCAACCTGTACACTTTGTTTTGATTTAATTTATATTCTTATAAATAAATATGTCCATGATACCTATAGTGATTTTATCTGGAAAAATAATGTATAACCCTTTAGTCTGTAAACAGTCTTCCGGTAGGAATATGGTCCCTTGCGTAGATATGATGGTATGTTGTGACAGTGTCCTAAGGTCTTTACCTTCTGACTTGCAATAGATAATCCATGGAATCGGCTTATGTTATATGGATAATTTGAACAGTTCGATAATTCCAAAATTCATCTGCAGAAACCTCCCACATAGATCACTTTACTGAGTTTGCCTTCTCATTTAAGTCTCCCAAAGTTGAGACAATGGCAAGCTCTGGTCACACAGGCTGTTATTTGTTTTGTACACAAGTATCACAATGCAGTGGACTTTTCCCAATACAAGAGATCCCTTTCTAGTTGATTGGTCAAATAATGTTTGTTAGTTCGTAAATTAAGCCTAGTTACAAAGTACTAAAAGAGTGTAACATAAAACGGTGTATTGCCACTAGTGAATAACATTAGACATAATCAATAAGCAGTATTGTGTAATCAAATAAAATGTTAGTTGTGATCAGAATAAAATGCACTACCCAATAATTATAATAGGGCTACCATATACTGTAGGCATGAACACACCAATCAGTGATAAGACTCCGTGCAGTAGCAAACTAATATATAATAGTGAGTAAAGTCCAATACATAGATGCACTCTTCCGTGAAGTAAATGTTGATTAACAAAAATCACTGCAGGTGCCCCTCCACCTTCCAAACTATGCACTCCCCTCCCGCATTGACCAGCTACAGGTCACTTTGAGCCTACCCCTTTAAGGTATATATAAATCCACTAATAGGTCAAAGGGATCATATTTCTGATATATTCGCTCCAGTTATTTGAAGGTTCGCACAGCAGTACTCAAAAAAGAAGACTAACATAGTGCTGAATTCAATTGTATAAAAAACTTTAATAAAATCTTAAAAATTAAAACTCACATTTCTCTTTTCACTTCCTCTAGTGCACCCAGGCAATGGACTTGACCCATTAGGAGTGTGCAGCCCCTTTAGGGGCAGGACCTAGTGACGTCATTGCGCACATACAGGAAGTTTATGCCTGGCTGTTTACCACATCCTAGTAATCTATAAAGGGCAACATAGATTTGGCTGTAGATTTAAATGGAAAGATGATTTTTTTTAATTAACATTATGTTTCAAATTGCTTTTCTGTTTCAATCATTTTTATAAAATTTAAAAAAACTAAACATAACAGCAAAACAATCTCGCAAACAGTACTGCACGCGCAGTGTAATAGGTACATGTATGAACCATAATGTTGGAACTGGATTGTTCCATGAACCCAATCTGAGTTTAGAAAAGAGTTGAGTATGTAATAAACTAAAGGAATTGATGAACGTGAGTCTATTAGCACAGTAGGAAATAGTCCAATCCCTGTGGAGGAACATAATTTCATTAATAACCATAAAAAGATAGCGTATATATTAATTGAGCAATACACCGGCCCATTTAGGCAATGAACCTGTATGGGAGGACTATATTACAGATCCCACTACAAGGATAATTACACAACATCATCAAAATCGTTTTCAAAGTAAAACAATAAAAATAAATAAAAAATATATATATAATTGTCTTTAAAATATGAAAGCACATAACCTGCGTTGTACAGTACCAGAACATATTCCCAACAAATACCTTAATCATCTATCAGGGTAAATAACCCCTCAACTAGGTCAAGGCTACCAAATGAATAAAGAAGAAATAAGAAGGACAGGGAAAAGTTAAGAAGAAAAAGAAAAAATACTAAAATAAAGAGGGTAAGTCTGACCAGGAATCCATCGCCCACTAGGGACTTTAGCCGCTATAAACATAAAGTAAATTAAAGTTTGTTTGTGTCTCTGGATATTTCCATCTGGTTTATTTAACAAAGCAATGCAGGCGTCCTTGGTAATAGTGACCATGGTGACCAAATATATACTGTAAATTAATGAATCCTCATTCAGAAATGTCGGACTTTAAGGCAGGTCCACCAAATTTGTGAAGATGTGCCTAACTAACCACAACCAATGAAGCAGGAGGCCAACAAGCCTGGGTACATTTTTGAAAGATGTTCTGGTACTAAGCACCACCTGGCATAAGCCTTATATCCTGCTTCAATCAGGGCAACATTAATATTTCCTTTGTAAATTTGCACGTTCCAGGATCACCAATCCTCCACCTCAGGTGCTATGCCCAGATCCCTATCCCATGGCGATTGGTAAGAGAGTTTGAGAGGTGGGTGGCAAATAGTTTGTACAACACAGAGATGCACCCCCGCAGTGGGTTCTCCTGCATACATATATTTTCGAACAAGGTTCATACTGCTAAGTCAGGACTGTTCTGTAAGGCACGTAAAAAATGATAGATTTGCTGCAAATGAAATCTCTCAGAGGCGGACATCTCTAGGCTGTGCAAAAAGTATGATGAGGGATGGTCAAGAAAATGCCCTGTTCAACCACCAACTATATCAATTACGATGTATACCCAGTGGAAATAGGGGGTTATTAAAACGGGGGGCTACAGGTGTGTGTGGGGAGCGCAGGGGCCACCTTTTGCAATACAGATCCCCCAAATGTATAGAGTGGAAAAGTGTGGGACACAAGATAGCTTTGCGAAATCTCAGGGGGATCCAAAGCATTCGATCCATTGGAACAAACTTGGGCCTCTATGGACACCCATGCTGGCCTATAACAACTATGATGAAGTTGGCATAGTTGTGTAAGTTGTGCCCCCCGGCCTTCCAGATCCTTAGGAGCATACATTGTTGCACAGGCCAGTCAACTGCCCTTAGTGCTCCAAATAAAATGGAAGATTTTGGATTGAAACTACCGAATAGCGTCTAGTGGAACAGAGATGGGTAGCGTTCTGAAGTAATATAGCAGCCTGGGAAAGACTGTCATCTTTACGGAAGCGATTCTCCCTATCCACGACAGGATAGCATCGGACCACATCCTCATGTCCTCCAAAAGCTTTTTGAACAGGGCCGGATATTTCACTTTATAGAGGGATGAGATATTGGGGGTCAATCTAATGCCCAAGTAAGAGAGCAAGTTTGTCTCTTTCTCACCAAGCTTCTTGCTGATGGTCTTGTAGCCCATTACAGCCTTGTGCAGGTCTACAATATTGTCCCTGACGTCCTTTGACAGCTCTTTGGTCTTGTCTATGATGGTGAGGTTTGAATGGAAGAAAGAGATTCTGTGGACAGGTGTCTTTTATACACATAACGAGTTGTTGCTAGGAGCACCTTCTTAAATTGACAGGACTAATCTGTGTACCACATGAGCACATACCGTAGTCTGTGGGAGCCAGAATTATTGTTGGTCAGTAGAGGATCAAATACTTATTTTACTCATTGAACTGCAACTCAATTTATAACATTTGTATAATGTGTTTTTTATGGATTTTTGGTTGATATTCTGTCTCTATTATTTAAAATACACCTATAATAAAAGCTATAGACCCTTAATTTCTGTTTTCAAGTGGGAAAACTTGCGGAATCTGCAGGGGATCAAATAAATATTTTCCATACTGTGTATACTGGCTTTAAATAATTTAGAGTATACTGCCAAGAGAATAAATAATCCCAACTGCTCAAAAGTACAATTATGCATTTTAGGTCTAGGTTGAATATACCGGTATACAGTATATACAGTAATCTGCTCATCATAAAATGGAATTCCTAAATGTAGTTACTGAAAGGTTCTAACACATACGGAGCCTTAGGCACCTCTTGGCTGTAAATTGACCTACAAATCCAGGAATTATGTTTTTTGTTTCACTTTGCAGGTGTAGTTGGGATTCATTAGACACACACTATATATGTGTGTGTGCTATATATATATACTTTTATTGTGCTCTTTTAATGACCCCCCCCAAAGATATAACAGAACTGTCACATATAAATATCATACTTCATACAAGATAAGGCAACTCAGATTAGAATTTAAGGAATGCAGCACCGCTTTGGGCTTCAAAGTAGAAAGACGAACTAAGCAATTTTGGAGTATGAGTGTCATGAGTTCGAACACTACAATATCTGCAACACATTTTCGGAAATGGCACTTCTGCAGCTTATGTTTATATACACAGGTATTTGTATACAGAGATTTGACTATAAAACTTGTATAATAGGTTACTCCTTGTAACAAGAATATAAATATCAGTAAAAGGTCAGATGAGCCGCCATCTGGCTGGTGGCCCTAAACAGGAATACACTGGATGAACTAGTTTACAACGTTAGGGAATGGAGGAGGGAAGAGGGTAAAGCATGTAAACATGGTTTTCTAATGTTCCAAAATATTTTAACATCAAAGAATGGTTGCCTGGGGCTCTTAGACACTGCCCCATAGACATTAGTTCATCATTCAAAAATGGTTGGATCAAAAAATTACCATCCAATGTCTGTAGAATTCTTTAGGCTTTATGTGCAAAGTTTTACTACATCCAGTCATCCTTACCATGGTGTCCTAATGCCACATGACACATCTGATCTTTAATTTTTCTATTGTTGTAACATTGCAAGATTTCCAGGGCATCACATTGGCATCTACAGCGAAAGCCACCAGTGCAATACCAAGGAGACAAAAGGATGGGTGGGAGGCCTCTGAACAGGCTCCCCAGTTTAAATTTCACTTTTTGTCTCTAACACAAAAGTGAACTGTATGTTATTAAATTGTATACCCTAACCTACTGCTGACCATATATGGCAATTTCCCAGAGTAGTCAACCACTTTCGAAAACAAGAAAAAAAGTTTGGTTTGGTATGGCGCACTTTGGAAAGGGCTGTATAGAGATCTATAACGAAGGAAAGGAGGGGGGAGGGGTAATGCACTGGGTGGAGTTGTGAAGGCTCAGTTATTAATAGTTCAATAGTAAATATGTATGTCCATGTATGGAAGAAAAGTTTAGGGCGAGATTGCTGAGATTGATTAGATGGCTGCCAGTTCAGATTGGAAGCTAGAAGAGGCTCTGGAACAGACAAGACGAAAAAGGGAACGGCGCCCTCTAAATGCAGCAAGTAAAAAACTGTTTTTAATTAAAAGATTAAAATACACTCACATTTGAGCAGTGGTAATCGAGCGTGTCAGGGGTTGACAGGAACTTCATCCGCAGATCCTCAGGGGTGATGGTGGTTTCACGGGCAGTTGGGCTGGAGTCCTCGATCCTGTGTCTCTTCCTGCACTGGATGTTGAGCAGCGCCGGCCGGAAACTTGGATCTGGACTGTGTGTGCTCCGTGGGGTCCTGGGGTCATCACTTCCGGGTCAGAGGTATGCGGGAGGTGCTTCGCGTTCAGGACATGCGTGTCCCTTCATCAGGCTAGTGTGGCGGCCATCTTAGGTGTGGTAATTTATACCAGAGTGAGGATAGGTGGGCGGGTTTGTCTTGTGTTTTTGGCAACCATGGTAACCACGCAAGCTGGGGCATGCTGTGTGCGGCGGGGATCATACTGGGCTGATAGATTGTGACACTCCAGGGAGGCAATGGCACAGGATGAGCCCAAGAAAATATATATATATATATATATATATATAGAGAGAGAATAGCTTAGGCTGTGTATTTTATGTGTTATCAAGAATTATACATAGTAGACTGTATACTATAAATTACACTACATAAAACAAAACAAACTATAAACTATATTCTGGTTCTATATTGATACTTACGGCCAATTACTGGGAATTTAATAGGAATCGTAGGGATATGATAAGAATATCTATATAGAGAAATAAAAGGTTATGTTTTTTTAAAAAAGGGGTTTCTTTACAGAATTATACTAATAATGAAGAAGATAACGTTAAAAATAATTATAATTAAATAAAGATAAAAATATATATTAAATAATAAATAATAAGTATAAATATAAAAATGGAAATATAAAAAAAAGGAATTAGAATGGAATTAAAATGGAATTAAAATAAAATATGATATAAGAAATATGATATAGGATCTGAAAGGATGAATGAATGAATGAATGAATCTTATGGTGCTGGGGGAATATGTATACATATGTACTTGGATTATGGCACTGGGGGTGTGTGCGTAATGGATACACGCAGGACTATGTGCATGCATCCATATCAGCTGCACATATTCATATGGACGCATGCCCACAAAAACATATGGGTGCATAAATCTAAAATATTAGGGAAATATAGATTAATAGGGTAAGGTATACATATACATTAATTTGATAAGTACATGAGGATATGCACCCGCAGGTGCATACACACATGCATACATATACACATACACACACACACATGTGTGTGCACACCTGCACATATACAGCAAAAATAACTACACAAATGCAAGTACATGGGGTTATAGAAAAATTTAGAAAAAAAGGGGTGTGTAGAATAGGGGGTGATTTCTGGGAGTAGTGTGAAAATGGCTTTTTTACTTTTTTACTTTTAAGGCAATAGGAGGGTATTGGGTCACAGCAGGATGTTTATTTCTATGCCCTCATTGAGGCCTCCAGGCGATAAAGTATCCAGAGTATAGATCCAATAGTTCTCTCTCTCTCGCAAACCACTTTCGAAACACTTGTAATCACAAAATAACATCAAACAGATAAAAGCAATGTTTTTTACTATGGCAGTTTTTTGGAATGGTGGAAGGTTACAATGATCCCTTTTATCATTGTTGCAATCAAAAACTTATTGAAAGCATCTGAAATTGATGGAAAGTTGGTATGTGTATACCCTGTACAAGACCCTTATGGTCTCTCAAAAAAATACTATATTTGTTTTTTTATGGAAGTTTACCAATTAATGATTTAACTATTTCAGGACAACTATGGAGGGCAAGCACATGACTCTGACAGTCAGCCTGAAAGGAAGAGCTCGGATTCCTCCATGAGCCCTGATCTCTCTTTATCACCCCAGGACCACATCCCTATGAGATTCCCAAGCAAAGCCTCCCCCAGTGAAGGATACAGGAGATATAGTTGTGATGAGTCCACTGAAAACAGCTATGGGAAGTTTGGCAAAGAAAAACATCAGTTTCACCCTTACAAAAGACAGTTCAGCGATGTGTTCCCTGAAAGTTTGAATTCTCTGTCTCTTGGTGAGAAGCCATTCAAAGGCATGGATGGAATGGAAAGCTTTGACAATGTTTGTGGACCTCCTTGCCCTGAAGATACTGAAACTTTTGCACCCCTCATTCCTGATATATCAGATGAGACAGCATGGTGCAGTAATCTACAGTACACTTCCAGTCATGAAGAAGGATCGCAGATGATGGTAAGAGTTTCATCTGCATCTGTTCACCAGCAGATCTTATGTTTACAGGACGTTTACTAAGTATGAATAACATTCGTGTTATGGAAACTAGTAATTTGGCAGGTGGGCCTGCCCTGGCATCAAAAGATTTATTAATACCAAACTCAGCCAATTGCCTAATGGTATAGGAAATCTGTACTGAAAGAAATATGCAGGCTGCCATTGCTAACCCGCCTATGAAATTGCCAGTTGACTGGCACATATGTTAATCCAGTAGCTTTAATACCTGCTTAGCCAGTTACCTGGAATCACAGACCTGGAGTGTTGACATATCACAATGACTTCACTTCCTATTCCAGGTCAGATATTTAATGTACAATGTAAAACAAACATAAGATCTTCATTATGGCCAAACAACTAGCTTTTTAGTGTAGCGCTACCCCCGTAGGAGCTGCTGGTTAGTTTTGGTCTGCCGTTACCCCACTGTTCTCCGTGTTGGCTCAAAGTCTAGGGTTGAAAAGTTGCATAAAACACGGTCGCCAGTCACTGAGTCTTTTCCAATGCTTTTTTTATTAACCACAACGTTAGCAGAATGAGGGATGGAGGATTAGGGGGAGTTCAGGTACCTGGTGCAGATCACTGAGAAACTTGAGATCCTGGAGACAGGTATACATACTTGCTGCCACTGGATCTTGCTCACCCGGGTAGGCCCGTCTCACCAGCCTAGCAGCCGGGATGATGTATGGACAAAATGAAAGTCTCTGCCACAGACTTGGTAATCAGAATTTCCAAATTTCAAGCACAACTGCACAGTATAAGAAAGTCCTTTAAGCTGACCCGGCAATACTGTGAGGCAGATTGGTTGGGATGCATCCTCCAATTGAGGCCCCAGGCTCCTCTCGGGATACCAGCCTTCCGCTGCGTGTTCTCCAAGATGAGTCCTCCCCTGGTTCCTCTAATTGCTCAGCTTCTTCCCGCAGGACAGACAGCACAGGATCACCCTCGAAACGGTGGGCCCCAGAAAGCTTCTGGGCCTACCTTCAGTAACGAAAGCCTCAGGCCAGCAGGCCCTGAGGCAGAAGAGGAGTTGTCACATACCTCCAGCCAGGGTGGCCACGAGGTGAGAGAGACACTCCCAAAATGGCATCCGCCCGTTAAGTACCCTCTCCCAGCATGCCCAGCGGTATCAACCTCCCACTAGGTTGCTTCTGGGAAAGAGCACCCAATACGCCTCGGCTTGTTGTACCTTCCAACACGAACCAGAGGTGGCAGCGACACCTGCTGGTAACCGCGGGAAATACACCCAACTCAGCCAAAGCTGGAACATAGGCCAATTTAGCCAAAACATGAAATCTGAACTAACTACAGTTCAGACATCCCAATAAATTTAGATAATAATGCCTGGTCAACAGGAGCAGGGCGCTACATAAGCATACAGCCCCAGTATGTCTCTTGGCATAAGTTTCCTTTAAGTGTAAGTTGATCATATTTATTTATTTATTTTTTGCTGGTTCTATATGTTTTCCAGATGAGTACTCTGAGTATTTTGATACATTTAAATTATTTAGCATATTTGGAAAATGTACATTTTACTATAGTGTAAATTGCATCACTGTGGCATAGAGTCTTCTCCAAAATCAACACTTTTCTGACACCTTGAAGGTCATCCAAACAATTGATTGAGAAGTGGGCTTCGAATCTTCAAGCTTTATTGAATATACGTGAACCAACACCAAACACGTGTAAATGTGCTTAAAATCTGTTGACAGATTGAGAAACCGTTTTTTATACCTTACACCTTTGCACTTTTAACTACACACATTAGAAATAGCATATTTTATTTGCTAGGTCCTTCTGGTGTTAAAGTACCAAGTGTTCAATACTTTTGCTGTTCCAAATTCACCTCTCCTCGAATAACTTTGGGCATCCCATGACCCAGTCATAGTTATGGGTGTCTTTATTTGTGAAATAAGTTTATATTTATTGGTCAGATATATTTGGTAACCTTATATATCAGCTTAGCTAGGGTGACACTAAACTACAAAGGCTGATTTCTTATTGGCAAAGGTAGGTCACTAAATGTTTTAGATCTTTGCATTTTATTACAATTAAATCCTATATCTTAAACTAACAATGCACAGTAAATACCAGGCCTTGTAAGTGAAGTCTTTACTACAACACTGCATAAACTGCTAGGAAATAATACAATTAATCATAAATTCAGATGGCATAAAATACTGTTTTTTCCACCAATTTTCCTAAGGTAAGATGCATTATCAGTATAAACTTTATGGGCACACAAGTCTATATTTGATATATTCTGGTAGTCTGGTGATTTTCATTTTTAGGACTGAAATTTAAATGCTAGTTAAAAATTAAAAAAAAACACCATATATTTAATTTAGTTGTGTTAATTAAATAAACATTACATTTATTTTACATGGAACAGTTATAAGAAACTCAATTTGTCTTGAGTAGCCGCCTGTAATCATCTGCACATCATCACCCTGAGCCTTTGGGCCTATTAGGGCTTTGCTTGCACAAATATGCGTACAGGACAGTAGAGCACAGTGATGACAACATTATTGTGCTGCTTTTACTTTATTGTCCAATCAGAGGCTTGGGCCTGTTCTAGATCAGACTGTTCTGCTAAATGCAATAAAAAACGTGCATAATAATGACCAGGAACTGGCTGTGCAATTTGGCATGGGTGTCTGGTTTACAGGTAAGATAGTTCACATATATATATATATATATATATATATATATATATATATATATATATATTAAAAGTTTTTATTTAGCTATTTCCTTCGGGTTTAACTTTTTACTATGCGCATAGTTTAATAGGATCCATTGTGTATTCCTTGAGTTTGGTTTCTGTTAATGTGTGACTCCATATAAAACTCTTTTATTGCTTCATGTCAGCTGGCTTGGGATTCTGCTGGTGGATAGATGACGATGTTTCCGCTGTTTCAGCATCTTTGGGGGCAGGTATGAAGGGTTCTTGCTCTGGTTTGCTTGAGACTGACTGTGTGTATTGGGTTGAATTTATTAGGACAGGAAGCCTTACCAACCCGTAAACCACAGCCGTGGCATAATATTATGAAACTATAGCCATAGCATTCCACATGGAACCCATTTAAATGAGGGGTGCATTGAAGTGGCTTGCATATTGTAGCATAATAATTTCAAATGTCAAATTACTTAGTAGTAAGGCTTACTTAAAGTGGTTGTAAACCCTGGTAAAAAAAAACAAACAACAACCTGCAAGACAAAGGCATAATGAGCTAGTATGCATTGCATACTAGCTCATTATGAAATACTTACCTTAGAAAAAAGCTGTTGCAGCAGTCCCTCGTACACCGCTGTGATAGTCGACATGTCTCCATAATGTTACTTCCGGGTTCGTGAGCTCTGGCGCTGTGATTGGCCGGAGCTGCGATGACGTCACTCATGCGCATGTGCGCGGGAGCCGCTGGTAATGGCACAGCAGCTGAAGAAACAGCACGGACGAGCCGTTTCTTCAATGCGCATGTGCCGATGATGTCGGCATATGCGTACACCGTGAATATCTTCTAAACTGTGCATGTTTATAAGAAATTCACGGCACCTACAGGTAAGCCTTATTATAGGCTTACCTGTAGAAAAATGTGGTTGTAAAGGGTTTACAACCACTTTAATGCTATACATGGCCAAAAAAACCTTATCATATTTTCGAATGGGGCTAATTCAATAACTTTGGGGCCCAAGACAGAAGGCTATAGTTTCTACAAAAAACTAAAATCCAGCACTTTAACAGAAGAAAATTGACTATACTGGTGAATGTTGTATGATTGTTATTCTAAACTAATCTTTCTGTACTTAACATATATAAAAACACAAGAACAAAAAATGTAATATAATGCAGCTTACCAGCCCTTATATGAGGTGGATGCATTTGATTTCTTTTGCACTGTTAATGCAGTGTCCTTGTAACTGCCTGTGCAGCAAACTGAAATCTCAAACAATGTTATCGGCCTTCCCAGCTATTTTGTGTGAACTACAAAGCACCCCCTATAGGGATGAGGAAAGGGGAAAGTGTTTGCAGTCCAAATAATGAGAGAAGCCTAGGGTGACAAAGCTGCTCCTGCATAGATAAAGAACAGTGAGTAAATGTTGTCATCAAGAGACAGAAAGTTTTAGTGGCAGGATAACCAAATAAAAAAAAGCTGGAAAAAAACGAATGCAGCTACTACATTTAAGGACTGATGAGCTGCAATATATTAAATTTTTGCTTTTGGGTTTAAACATGCTTTTCCATTCATCTATCTCATCTTTAATAGCATGCATGCTCCCAAAGTTCCAAAGCCTTGTTCTGACTGCATACTGTCATATTAACACACCTGTGCATGATCTCCTTGCATGAACTGTTGCTTATTGAACTTATGTATACATTTATACAGTAATAATTTGTACTATAAAAATAAACTCTGTGGTATACCCTGAACTTCCAGAAACTTTTTTCCATGGCAGGTCTACTAAGAATACTGAGAAAAAAGGCTCCTCTAATTGGATGCAAATACTGCTTTAGGCCCTGTTCAGTTCTCTCACAGCAAGAAGAAAACTTTCTCGCTTGCGATTTTGTAAACGTGATTTCCATGCTTTTCCCCATGTCGCACATAGGGCAGCCCATTCACTTCAATGGGCTGCCCTTTGCGTGTTTGTCACCCAAAGAAGCTCCTGCTCCTTGTTGGCTGGCAAGCTAAAGGCATGTGTTGTCACGATTCTGTCACGTGACAATCGCTGCAAAATCACACCGCGCTTGGGGTGCCATTAGGACTAAATGGCACCCAAAAGCACATAATGGGTTTTACTGCAATTTTACCCCAATTTGGAAATGTGGGCAGAATTGGGGAATTACCTACTATAGAGACACCACTGAAAGTAAGCTAAAATCTCAAAATGAAAGGACAGTTGGCACCAAAACAAGTGTCCAAAGGTCTCCTTTTCACTCCCGCACAGCTGTATAATTTTGGATCTCCCATTGATTTTTATCCTGGTGACAATGGTCTCCAGGACATATAATGAGGTTATGATCCCCACTAAGCAGACACAAACAGCTAATTATTTCGCTAAAAGTTTTGGATGGAGTTATATTTTCTGTTTCAATTTTATTGAAAGTTCTCAAGAATAGGGACCACAACGCAGGATGGAGCATATCAAAACATTAAGAACACGTATAGAAGGGGAA
This sequence comes from Rana muscosa, assembly GCA_029206835.1. NCBI lineage: Eukaryota > Metazoa > Chordata > Amphibia > Anura > Ranidae > Rana > Rana muscosa. Next base: position 168,280,879 of record CM055117.1, on the reverse strand, counting down.
TCAAATATTATACCACCAAATATTTCTGACACGAATGGTTGCCATATAAAATAGGAATTTAACATAAATAAAAAAGGTTCTTAAAAAGCAAACAGCAATCCCACTCAGAAAACCCCTGCTAGGGGAAAAATTAGAACCCATACTTCATCACCACCCACTGGCGCACCGGCATGGGTTCGTGAGTATTTATAATGCTCAACAACAAGTGTAAGCAACCCAACTAAATAAAAAAGGAAGTGCGAATTCAAGAAAGAAAAGGGGGAGGGGGAGAAAAGTGAGAATTAAAAGAAATAAAAGACAAAGAACAGAAAAAGGAACAAAAAGAAGAAGAAGGAGAGGAAAAAGCAGAAACAAAGCAATAGGAGAAAGAAGAACTGTCCGAACGCCCACCTCCACTGCCCACACTCCACCGTCAGCTGGAAGTTGGAGATACTTTAAGTTGTTGTAAAGGCAGAAGGAATTCTATGCATTAAGATAAAAAGCCTTCTGTGTGTAGCAGCCCCCCTCAGCCCCCCTAATACTTACCTGAGCCCCATCTCTGTCCAGCGATGTGCACGAGTGCCTAGGCCGTCCGGGACTCTCCCTCCTGATTGGCTGAGACACAGCAGCAGCGCCATTGGCTCCCACTGCTGTCAATCAAAGTCAGCCGAACCGCATCTTAATGTATACATGGAGCTGCGGCTGTGGGGGCACTCAACAGGAGAGAGGGGCCAGGTGCACCGAAGAGGGACCCGACAAGAGGAAGATCTGGGCTGCTCTGTGCAAAACCATTTCACAGAGCAGGTAAGTATAACATGTTTATTATTTAAAAAAAAAAAATGTGACTTTAATATCACTTTAATCCAGGATGGAGCTAAGAGTCTTTGTCACCCCCGTTTGTGCATAAGAATGATTGTTAGCTGTGCAGTGTGGCACAACAGAGACTGGGTTTTTGTAAAATTTGGCATTACTTTTAGCCCAGTTTTACATAATAAATGTGTTAATATAAGCTAGAGCTTTGGCTGTCAAAGTCGTATAATAATGATTCAGCAGGAATAAATTAGTTGACATCAAGAGGCATAAATTACATTAAAAAAAGTAAAGCTTATACAGCTACAAAGCAGCCTACAAAACTATAAAGCTAGCCACAGCTTCAAAGCAAAGTCACATAACAATCAATACAATGGCTTCCTCTACTAGTTTAGGTTCTGTTTTCATTCATGTTTACATTCAGGAAAACCTTTACTAATTAAGTAACCTGTGTCTTAAAAACCTAAAAATGGCACCTGTTTCAACCATCTGAAATATTTTTTATTGGAACTGTAAAATGAAAGAAAAATGCATTCAAATTGCATCTTGTTTTCACTAGAATGGGGATGGAAACCAATTATTACAAAGCTTGTTTTCTTTTGTAGCTGGGCTCGGATGTGAAACTTAAGCCTCACTCTTTGGTTATGCGACAACAAGAGAAAGAGCAGAGGATGTATTGGTCCCAATCTCCAACACAGCAGATCTACTGTACACCGCAGACATTTCCACAGGTGAGTTCTTTGTGTCTAATTATTTAACTCTTTTTGCACACATTTCTGCTATGATATGATCTTTAGTTTCGAGTCCTAGAAATGTGAAGATGTTTCTTTCTCGCTGAATGTAAAGATGTTTTTTTTTTTTTTTAATAAAACTATTAAAGCTTCCCTTTAACCACTTGCCTACAGGGCACTTTCACCCCTTTCTGCCCAAGCCATTTTTCAGCTTTCAGCGCTGTCACACTTTGAATGACAATTGCGCGGTCGTGCGACGCTGTACCCAAACAAAATGTGCGTCCTTTTTTTCCGACAAATAGAGATTTCTTTTGGTGGTATTTGATCACCTCTGTGGTTTTTATTTTTTGCGCTATAAGCAAAAGAAGAGCGACAAGTTTGAAATAAAACACAATATTTTTTACTTTTTGCTATAATAAATATCAATTTTTTTTAATTTATTTTTTTCCTCAGTTTAGGCCGATATGTATTCTTCTACATATTTTTGGTAAAAAAATCGCAATAAGTGTATATATTGATTGGTTTGCGCAAAAGTTATAGCGTCTACAAAATAGGGGATAGATTTATAGCATTTTATTTATTTTTTTACTTGTAATGGCGGCGATCAGGGATTTTTATTGTGACTGCGATATTTCGGCGGACACATCGGACACTTTTGACACATTTTTGAGACCATTCACATTTATACAGCGATCTGTACTATAAAAATACATTAATTACTGTATAAATATGACTGGCAGGGAAGGGGTTAACACTAGGGGCGAGGAAGGGGTTAAATGTGTTCCCTATTAGTGATTCTTACTGTGGGGGGAGGGGAGGGGTGACCAATGGTTGCCCCTATGTACAAGGGACACACCATCGGTCTCCTCTCCCTGACAGGACGTGGATCTGTGTGTTTACACACACAAATCCACGGTCCTGCTCGGTTACTGGGCAATCGCGGGTGCCCAGTAACGCGGCGCGCGCGCACGCGCCCCCTAGTGGCTTTTAAAGGTGTGACGTCATATGACGTCCGCCCAGAATAACGGAGTCTTCCTGCCGCACTGCTCCCAGAGCCACAAACACACAGGCAGCACAAGAGTCACAGAACCAAAGCTCTGGAGCAGCTGCCAATCACCACCGTGGAGGAGGAGAAGAGGCATGTCTTTGGTTCTGTGCTGCCTGTGTGCGGGTATAAGCTTGTAGTTCAAAACAGGAGCGTGTACAAAGTAGAGAATCCAATAGAACTCCTTAAGTCCCAGAAGACCCAGGGGGAATCCACATACCTGAAGTCAGTTAGCCCAGCTGGGGGACAGTATGAGGAGCAAGCACAGAAGAATAAAAAAAAAAAAAAGGGCAAGTATGTTCTGCTATCAGCATCTCATTTGACAAAACAAAATTGGACTTTAATATCGTTAAACTTTAAAAATGGCTAAATCTACTACAGAGCTATTTATGGATATATTCTACAAGCAGGTGGCACCTGTTTGTAATGCATTAATCTAATCTGTTTCATTCAGTTCAACCCCAATTTGCAAGGTTTGAAAAAAGGCTTTGTCATAGCACAGACAAAGGTCCAGCTAGTACTAGTTAAAACATTTGACCGGATTTGATCTGTAATTTGGAAGACGTTTCACCAGTGAGGGTGTGTCCATAAAGGACGCAGTAACGCCGCCCCCTCTCTCCTGCACCACCGCCCTATCACCATAGATAGATTCATGCATTGCATGAATCTATCTATGGTCGCCGCTGACACCCCCTATTCAGGTGTCCGGCCCCTTTTCGGGCGCCGGGCACCTGAATTACACTGGCGGAGGTGTTTTTTGGACGCACCTGATTAGAGCCATAGGCTCTAATAGGCGCCCAAAAATGTGATGCCATGCTGGCCGTTCGCTGTTCACTCAGCTGTGTGTTAGCAAAGCGAAGGAATTTGCTTTGCTAACACTGAATCCGCCTCTCAGCCAATCAGGTTGCTGGGTCTGTTACTGATCACCTGATTGACTGAAACGTCAGTTGCTGTGATTGGACGCCTAAGAGAGGACGGAAGAAGACACGTAGGAGACCGCCGCTGACCTGCTCCGAGACAGGTAAGTGCCGGGCAGCATCTGATGGGGCACACTGGCGGCATCTGATGGGGCACACTGGCAGAATTTGATGGGGCACACTGGCGGTATCTGATGGGGCACACTGGCAGGATCTGATGATGTGGTACACTGGCGGCATCTGATGGGGCACACTGGCAGAATCTGATGGGGAACACCGGCAGCATCTGATCGGGCACACTGGCGGCATCTGATGGGACACACTGGCAGCATCTGATGGGGCACAGTAGCAGCAATTGATGGGCACCCTGGCAGCATCTGATGGGGCACAGTAGCGGTAATTGATGAGAACACTGGCAGCATCTGATGGGGCACAGTAGTGGCAATTGATGGGCACACTGGCAGCATCTGATGGGGCACAGTAGCGGCAATTGATGGGCACACTGGCAGCATCTGATGGGGCACAGTAGTGGCAATTGATGGGCACACTGGCAGCATCTGATGGGGCACAGTAGCGGCAATTGATGGGCACACTGGCAGCATTTGATGGGGCACAGTAGCGGCAATTGATGGGCACACTGGCAAAAAGTGATGGGCACAGTGTCATCAATTGATGGGCACAGTGGCTGCGTTTGATGGGCACAGTGGTGGCAATTTATGGGTACAGTGGCTGCGTTTGATGGCACAGTGGCTGCATTTAATGGCACAGTGGCAGCGTTTGATGGGCACAGTGGTTGCGTATGATGACACAGTGGCTGCGTATGATGACACAGTGGCTGCGTTTGATGGGCACAATGGCTGCGTTTGATGGCACAGCAGCTGCGTTTGATGGCACAGTGGCTGCGTTTGATGGCACAGTGGTTGCGTTTGATGGCACAGTAGCTGCAATTGATGGGGTTTTTTTTTCAGTTTGTTTGCGCCCCCCCAAAAAATTTTGAACACCAGCCACCTCTGCATTTCACTGTTATTCCAGCAGCTTCTGCACTTCTGAGCGTAGGTTAATTTGCTTAGCTTTACTTTTTTGACATTTGGAGGGATTTTCTTGAGTAACAATCAGAAATCCTAAACTGCAATTCTACTATTCTCTCAGGGCAAAAATTACAATTCATATCTCCAATTACTTAAGGCAACAAGTGGAGATGAATAGAGAAAGGTTGCATAATTTCTGAACAACCAACAGACAACTGTGACAATACATGGGCAACAAATGGGCAATCCTGACAATATGTGATCAAAAAACATGCAAAGATTGTAATAAGGGGGGGGGGGGGGGGATTGGTACTTGTAACAATATGGGTGAAAAATAACAAATGTCATGGTGGAAATGTTTGCGCAAAGAACAGCCTATCGGGATAAGATGTACAAGTCTGACATAGATGGGCAACAATTGGGAAATAGTCTAATGGCCAACTAACAAGCCATTCTGACAACACTTGGGCAAAAAATTGACAGTACTGTATAGGGAGTATAATGCAAGGAAAATAACTAGATCCCAATATGTCTCTTACTGCCTTCTTTGCTTCTAATGGCAGTGCTGTCAGTAGGCTCCTTCTTTCTCTAGCCACAATTGTTCTCTTGTTCAAAGGGAGATCTTGGAGTAGAAGAGAGTATACCTCACATGTCCGTCTGACTCTCCTCCAAAGCATTGTCTCTTTCTACTGACACTGATGTCAATACTCGAGAGTCAGTTGGTAAGCAGGATTGAGGTAACTCCCAACAGTCTGTTGACCCAGTACTTATACTGATTAGTTGGAGTTTATGGGACAGATCTGGAGAGTTAGCTCTACCAGATTACTTTAACATGAAATTGAAATTTCATATACCTACCTACTCTAGAACTGAGATAGACTTACTTTCACGGACAATTGGGTGGAAAGCTGGCCTCACCTCCTCACTATTGGCCCATTACTGAAATTTGCAGCCTTTCTGCTCTCTAATGGGGCTTAGGACTTGGGAAGTGACAACCCAGGATGCTTACACAGAAGAAGGACCAGATATACAGGTCAGGTACCTGTAGACGACTACTATGTGACTTACTGATTGTGCTGGATTAGGTAAATATTTCACACTTCATGTATGTTTCAAAGACACAGCAATGATGCTTATGTATGTAGCACACAGATCCTTTTCCCGCTTACCTTCCTTTAGGGGATCAGACACACCATGCCACATGCCCGCGTCCTCTGGATTAGAGGTCGGACGGTGTTATGTATTTGGGTCCCGCAGCGAGTTGCTTCCCTTCACTGGTTCTTCCCTCTAGATTATAGAGGCAAGTCTTTACCTTTCCCAAAGAAGGTCAATGTCCACACAACACTTCAACTCCAACAAGAGTTTATTTTCTCTTACTTGCTTGAGTAACCAGAAAGTTGAAGAGAGGAAAGGGCTTAGCAGATTAGAATGGATTCAGGCACACTCTTGGCTTCATCGCCACTCGGTCCCGAGTGGGTACAGCTCACCCGGATAGTCACTCAATAGCACTAGCAGCCGGCATTAAGCTCGAACAGTGACTTAGTCCCCTCCAAGGACAAAGTCAAGGAAATCCCTCCTTTACTAACGACACTCCGCAAAAGCAGTCTGCGCAGAAAGAAATCCTTCCCTCCGACAGGTCACCAGGCCTCTCCCGAGACAGCAATCTTGTATTACTCGCCTCCTTAATGGGACCAATCCTCCCCTGGTTTTCTCTATGCCAGAACGGTCGCCCTCACCTGGGCTCCCTGGGTTTCCTTTCTGGTTGTAGACCCAGTTGAAGGTACTGGGCCCACCTGGAACTCCGCAGCCTCGGGCCAAAGATGCCCGAGACTCCTCAGTTTAAAGTTGGGCGCACCCCCCCTTAGAGGGGCACACTCCTCCGGGTACAGGTCCCCGGGAACTCACACACTGAACAATGGCGTCTGCCCCTTATATATCCTCTCCCGGCATGAACAGCAGGCCGAAACTGCCCACCGTACAGCAGCCGAGAGAGGACATCCAATAGCCACTCCATCACCTGTGGTTCAACCCCGGGTATAAGTGACAACACTACCTATACGCCTAAAGGGGAACTGCACGCCAGGTAACAAAGCAGCAAGACAGAGTCCAAATAATTAGAAGACCCAAGCCAACTACCGCTCAGGTCACCCCTAAATTGAAGCATAGCGACTCCCCTAGGTTGGGACCCCGCTACATGTATTTCAGATGATACATGGCAACATTCTTCCATTCAGTAAGTATTGCATTTTTGTTACATAATATGACATAGCCCAATATCATTTCTAGAAACTGGACTTCAGATGTGTACAGTGGCTTGTATCCTGATCCATGTTAGGGTGACTATTCCACAGAAGATAACAAGTGAGAAGTGACTTTACCTATTAGCAGCATATTAAAATTCTAGGAGATCCTTAAATGATGGATGATGTTGTCTATTTATTCTTTTTTTAAACTGGGTGCATCCATGTATGTTATGATAGAGAGCTATTTGCATAGGTCTTCTCCCAGCCTACCGTCTATCATCTTGTTCCAGGTGCATTGTTCAACATTGTAGGTGTCCTGAAGTCAATATTGCTGAAATCACATTTTATAATTATAAAATTAAGAACAGGTACCTCCCTTCGTGAAGTCTTATGCCAGCATTACTACAGCACATTGGCACAAGTCATTGAAACACTAGTAAACAAAGAAATGCCTTAGGCTGAAGAATAACATTGACAAGCTGCAACATGCTATCCTCTACTGTTACCAGTATCTACTGTATCCACCTGCAGACTGGCAGCCTGACAAGCTGTGAATCATGTATCCCCTATTCTTAAAGGCCTTAAGGAGCTTTCCTACATAATGCGCAGAGCTGTCCTGCTGCAAGGTGTATATTGGTGCAAATTTGCTAAGCAGTGAAAAATCTTTCCTACTTAGGAAACAGATAAATGTGATTTTTTTTTTATTGCCTTAACCTGCAAGGCTAAAATCTGATCACATTATTATAATATTTAATGATTTTTCCTGAAAGCTGCCTAAAAAAACACGACACAGGAGACTATGCATTGTACCATTTAATACATAAAATAAACCTTGCGCGAAAAAGAAAACAATATACAAATAAACCATAAAAAACAGACTTCTGCACGTTTAAATTTCCTGAATACTGTAAATAGGGCAAATATAAACAGATACAAAAGACTGTGCTGTCTGTGATCAGAAGTGAATAAGTTCACACATAGATGAACTACAAGTGACATGTAACCACAAAAAAAAAAAGGAGTAGTGACTTTAACACACATCTTCTAGTAAACTATTTGACATCAATTAAGTGAATTTATCTGTGCCGAGAAACACAAAGCTGCTGAAATGATCAAAGTATCCAAATTGATAAAAAAAAAAGTGCAAAAACTACAAAAAACGAAATGAGAACACCTTCTTAGAAAAAAATATATAGAAAAGGAAAAATATTGTGTTACAATAAGCAAAGAGACTTATCGTGCAGTATATCCAAACAGTATTTCATTTAAAATTAAAAAGTTGCACTTAAAATAAATATTTTAAAAACAAGCGATAGAGAGAGGGATCTGACTGCGGCTTCCACCATTAAGTCCAGAACGCATTGACGTCACAGCTCTTCTTTTTAATATGTAGCAAGGTCCCAGGCCTCCTTTGGTCTGATGAGAACCTCTAGGGCCAGGTATAGCTGACATCCTTCTGTATGTGGTTGGTTGTGAGGCATAGTGGGTGTAAGATGGTTAAAGTTATTGGGTGCCAGACACCTCTTGGATGCAAAAGAGGTTTTATTTCTTTTACCAGTCCTTTTTGTATTTTTGGGGGAGAGAGTATTAGGGCCAGGACACCCTTAGGTAGTTGTAAGATTATTTGGCAGACTCAGAGACTTCAATAGGAGGACAGCCAAGCAGGGAAAGCCATGCAGCAAGACGCCACATCTGCATGTGCAGGAATGCTGTCTCCTATGGCAACAGTCTTTAACAGTTCCAAACACAAGACTTAACAGTTCCTTCACTTCCACTACAATCGCTCTTTGTAGTTCACCAATACACTGAGCTCCGGGTCTCTCACTAGACCCACTGATTCACTATTATTAAATCCCTTAAGCTCCTTCAATCTTCACGGTGGTATCTTCCTCAAGCGTCACCCCCGCTTCTCTGCTTGGTCCCTAGCTCGGCACTCGAGATACCTCTCAAGCTTCACCCACGCTTGCCTGCTCGTCCCTGGCTTAACACACAAGGCTGCTCTGCAAGAATCACCTCCACTGGCTGGGTCCCTGGCTTGATTCCCACAGAAGTTTACCAATTCTTCACCGTCCCCGGTTGGTGAGAATTCTACTCCGGTACTTGCTTCAGTTACTTACTGTGGTCCCTGGTAATAAGGCGGATAGTCCCTTCCTGGCGACAGCTTCCTCTCTACCTCCAGCCGACAGAACCGTCACTTTTGGTTGGACCGCGAGCTGCAATCCCAACCGTGTGCTGCTCTCTTTCTTCTGGATAGGCCCTTAGACAGCCTGGCAGCCAGTTCCCCCCGGGATTGGCCCAATCTCTGGCCTAGCAGCCCGGGCAATATGATACACGTCCACCCAGACAGCCGTCCAGGTTGCACAGAACACAGATCACCTGATTCCACCCGAATATTTAGGCTCTCCCAGCAGGCCAAGGGATTCAAGAAAACCCCTGCCCATTGGCTGAGATACCCCATATACCCATAATCTGACCTTGCGTTGTCCTTCTCGTATCTAGTACCACCAAGTACCCGGCCACCTAGTGGTGCAACAAGGTCAAACTTAAGGAGAAATCAATATTTCTCTAGCAATCAACCAGGATAAAATTCTCCTGGCAAGTAAATTTGTGAGGAGCATCCCTGCCTAAACTCCAGGGTGCTACAAATATATTTCTTGTAAGTGAAACTTTTTAATTTTTTAATAAATACTGTTTGGATATACTGCACGATGAGTCTCCTCTCTTTCTATACACACTCCATGGTTTGGGACCATGGCATACTACTGAGGTCGGTGGTGAGCTCTTGCGTGGAGGGGTGGTAGCTGAGGAGTCCATCGGTGAGCCTGCGATCTGTCTCTGTACAAGTGCCGCTGCATAGCTGGATGGAGCCATGGAGCTGGACAAAGCTGGATGTGAAAGATCTTGATCTCATGCTGTACACAATCTCCTAAAATATAGAGTTCATGTTGATCTTGTAAGAGGCTGTGTGTTAAAAAGCACTGCTAGAGGACAGAAGCACTTGTAGCGGCCTCACTCCTCTCCCTTGCTTTATCAGTTATATGGCTGTTGTCTAGGGGTACCTGGGAGAGAGAGATGATACACACGCCCATGTCCTCCGTAACTAAGAGGTGAAGGCCAGAAGATTGGGCTTTTGTGTAGGTGTCCTATAGTCAAGTCCAGTCCTTCGTCCCTGACTCCTTTGCTTTAGTAACCCAAGTTCCACACAGTGAATAGGTACAACTCCATTTTATTCTTCTTGCCAAGCAATAAAACAATCTTTCTCCTTTGGAAAATGGGGACAGATCGAGGCACAATCCTTTCCCTTCTTGCTGCTGCCCACTGTGCTGTCACCAGTGGTGAATAGTCACTGCCACTGACTAGGTAATATAGAACGTGAATTACCTTCGCTCACTTTGCCCCTGTCAGAGGAAGAAATCCGTCCAAGGGAGAAATGGAGGCCTCTCCGTCACCAGCGATGCCGCGCCGGGCTCTTCGGAGAAGTTACTGCGCACCAGTCCTCATGAACTCAGACACCGGCACCCAAGGAGTTAGGGTCCCCTCGGATTCCTCCACCCTCGCGGAACTCAGTCGAAGGTACTGAGCCCCAGGCATCCGCCATAGTACCTCACCCCAGGCTAAAGGTGCCTGAGATGGACTCCATCTCCGCTCCAGCTAGGTCAAGGGCGCCTAGGCCTGGAACACCGGAACGCCAGCACACAAGCTGAAGGTGCCTGGGTGCGGCCGCGTCCTCCAACTCTCTGCCCCAAAATCAGGGCGTCCACCCCCTTTATGACCTCTCCCTTTGCGTCACAGCGGGTTCCTCGCCCCGCTGTACCAGCTCCAGGGGAGGACAAAAAGGCACAGTTTGCGGTGTGAGTTCAGCTCCGGCCCAAGGCAACAACGCCACCTGTAGGCCCCAAGGAACCCCACACCACCAGAGTCCTTACATAAATTCAAACACCCGCTACACACTATTAGATTTTAATAGTGATATACACTGAGAACAGCGCACATCTCAATATTTGTTTATGCTTCTACAATTATATGGACACTTTGTAACAACAATATTTTGTGTTATCATTTCGTTTTTTGTAGTTTTTGCACTGTTTTGTTTTTATCAATTTGGATACTTTGATCACTTCAGCAGCTTTGTGTTTCTTGACACAGATGCATTCACTTAATTGATGTCAATTAGTTTACTAGAATTGTACCATTTAGTGACGGGCTAGTTGCTGGATTAAAAAAAAGGTGTGAGATTTGCACCTTTTTTTTACATTTGTAGCTATTTTGAATGTGATATACATCTTTTTTTTAAACAGATGTGGCTTTTATTCGGTAGCATTGGATATACATTTTCTCAGCAGCATGCTGGCAAAGCCAGGCTTTTCTACTGTGGCTGCTTTCTAAAGAAAATAAGCTGTAAGACTTTGCACACCTTTTATTTGTTGTATCGGGAATGTATTCAGTGGATTTCAACCTTAAAGTTTAGTTGGGATTATGATACGTAGTGCTGTAGTAAACTAAATGTTATTCAGTTTCAGGATTCACATCTACAGTACCTAAAGCAGAACTTTACCCAAAAAGGGAAGTTCCACGATTCCACCTTTTCCCCCTCCTCTATCACTTTTGGGTACATTTTCTTTTGGGTAAATTTTTTTTGGGAGGGGGGGCGGGACACCTAGCTTTGATAGACACCCACTCCCACTTCTGTTCAGATTGCCTAGAGTATTTTTAGCTGCTGACTCATTTTTCTGGGGAGGACTAAAGATCCTCTTTAACATATGCTTTGAAGCTGAACTACAGACAGATATAAAAGATACTACATAAATTATTGCATCATCAAAGCAGTATTAAACCCGTCTTCCTGTACTTTACCCTCCTGCCCCCCCCCCTGTACTATGTCCTCCTGCCCAACATGTACTGTGTGGTCCTGCCTGCCCTGAATTATACCCTCCTGCCCTTCCTTGTTCTGTGCCCTCATGGCCGCCCTTTACTTTGTACAGACATACGTATAAACAAGCCACTGATAGGCTGGGGGAGGCATTTATGACAGGGGGGCAGTGTGTACAGAGATGGGGAGTGTGTAGAAAAGGAGTGAGAGCAGTGTGTACAGGGGAAAAGAGGGTCAGTGTATACAGGAGAAAGGTAGGACAGTATGTACAGAGGGTGAATATAATTTGGGATATTTCCCTAGTTGTGTTTATTTGTTGATTTTAATCAGACTAAAAAGCCACACCCCATATGTAGCATAATTTACCACACCCACTATTTGCCGTGACATGCGTAGCCAACCGCCGGAAACCATCTCCCTAGTAGGGGCCCCAGTGCATTACTTTGCCTAGGGGACCATGATGCTAATAAGATGGCAATGAGTGTAAAGGCTCATCTCTAAGTTGGGGAATTGCCTTAATGTTAAGCCTCGTACACACGGCCGAGAATCTCGTCATGAAAAACCACGTAGTTTTTCCTGACGAGATTCTTGACAAGAATCTTGTCCCGGCCGAGTGTACACACGCTCGATTCAAAAGAATCGCCGTTCTTTTGAATGGAACGAACGCGGTGACGTCATCGACTACGACGAGCATGCGCTCGTCGCATTCGATGCCGCCGCCGCCATCTTGCTACACCCTACCTATGCCTAGGAAGCTACCGCGCATGTGTCAAAGTCATTTCGAGCATGCGCGGGTTTCCACGGTGACAGGTAAGCGTACACACTCTCGGGTTTCTCGTTGGGAAACAGGCCGACGAGAATCTCAACGAGAAAATAGAGAGCAGGTTCTCTATTTTTCTTGTCGAGATTCTGGGTAGTTTTCTTGACGAGAAACCTGAAAGCCTCGTACACACGGCCGGTTTTCTCGGCAAGAAAGTTCTCCCGGCAGTTTTCTTGTCATTTCTTGACGAGAAAACCGGCCGTGTGTACGAGGCTTTAGATTCTTGACTTGATCGCAGTCTGTGCCTGGTCTTGGGCATTCATGAGCTGGCTCTGCGTAAAGGATACCCCAGCATGCAGGGCAAATAGGCCCCATCCACAAATTCACCTTTTTTACTTTTTCTGAAAAGGTGAACTAACTTTTTTTTAAATGTAAGACTGACTTATGCCGCGTACACACAACCGTTTTTCATGGCGTGAAAAATGCAATTTTTTAAATTGGTCAATAAAAACGATCGTGTGTAGGCTCCAGAGCATTTAACGACGTGAAAATGGCCTAAAAAAAATTAGAACCTGCTCTATTTTTTCACGTCGTTTTTCACGTCGTTCTTTTTAACGTCGTGAAAAACGGTAATGTGTATGCTTTTACGAGGGGAAAAAAAATGCGCATGCTCAGAATCAAGTATGAGACGTGAGCGCTCCTTCTGGTAAAACTAACGTTCGTAATGGAGATAGTACATTCGTCACGCTTTAACGAACTGAAGAGCATGAGGCTGAAAAGCACAAATCGGCTCTCACCAAACTTTACTAATACGAGGATCAGCAAAAGCAGCCCAAAGGGTGGCGCCATCGGAATAGAACTTCCCCTTTATAGTGCCGTCGTACGTGTTGTACATCACTGCGCTTTGCTCAAGCATTTTCTTACACGATAGTGTGTAGGCAATGACATTAAAAACGGTCGTGTGTACGCGGCATTAGGAATAATTAAGCACTTCAAATTTTAGCCTGCTTGTAACGTAGCTTTCGTTACAAATGTGATTGTATTTTAAGTAAAAGTACCCAAGAGACAAGTTGTTTAAAATGTCCCAATAAGACACGAAGAATTACCTGCTACATGTGTTTGGCACAACTACTTACAAATATTAAACTGTGTTCTGTGTGAGTTCTATTTTGAGTCAAGGCTTTACATGTGCTATCAAGTCTGTGAAGTATTTGCCTATTTCCCTGAATGGTGAATCAAATGGGAGAATTTACAAGATAGTGAGACAAGTTTTCTGACTAATAATCTAAATGATTCATCATTACATGTTTTAGATTTGTTCGGAATGTACCTAATAAAGAGTGCTATGGATTACAGAGCCATTTAACAGTAAGGTGTTTTTTTTTTTTTTTAACATGATTATACGAGCATTATGCAACCAGGGGGATTCGTGAAAGCAGATGGGTTGGAATTTATACAATCCTATATTCATCTCTGTAATGCCACGTACACACGCCCGTTTTTCTCGTCGAAAAAAACGAAATTTTTCCCATTCGACGAGAAAAACGATAGTCTGTGGGCTTTCTGTCGTTTTTTTCGATGAGAAAAACGGCATTAAAAACAACGAGAAAAATTAGAACATGTTCTAATTTTTCTCGTCGTTTTTTTCGACATGTTTTCCGCGGCAGTGTTTCCCATAGGGAAACACTGCCGCGGAGCCCACAGACGGTCGTTTTTCTCGTCAAGAGAAAAAATGACGTGAAAAACGACCGTGTGTGGGGAACAAGCTGTTCCCCCGTTTTAAATGACATTATTCACAGCGGTTTTTTACCCGCCGTGAATAATGATCGTGTGTACGCGGCATGAGAATCAGAGAAATAGAAATTACCTGCTTCTAAACAACCTACCACATAAGCAATAACTGGAAGAATGCTCCAACATCCATGAATTAATTGACATGTACAGTATGTCAAGAGAAAAGAAGTACAGTAAAACCTTGGATTGCAAGTAACTTGGTCTGCGAGTGTTTCACAAGACGAGCAAATTTAAAAAAAATACATTTTAACTTGATAAACGAGGGATGTCCTGCAATACGAGTAGCAACTGAGTATAAAAGAGAAGAGAGGCGCCTCTAAGTGTAGCAATATGGTTACATTTAATGAAGGTACAACATTTAGCAACTCACATGGTTGATGATTAAAACAGGCACATCTGGTTCACAGGTGGATTCCCACCATTTTGCTCAGTACAGAGCCCACACTTTTTAATGTGTGATGGTCTGTATTCAGTTGCTGCTCCGACATAGGCGGTCAGTGTTCTTCGTACCACTTTAAGCACCTGGGAGAAGGTGAGAGTGTGAACATCCCTCAATGTAAAAGTATTCTATGATCGAGGACCAAAGAGGGAAAGGAATCAGATATACCCCTGGATGGGAAGATAAGGAGATCTAGCTGCATTCTCTATAGGAGGAGTGTATTAAAGGCTTATTTGACTCTGTAGTGGGGTCAGATATTTAAGGTGAGCGAGCACGTCACCTGTTGGTGGTGGGTCACCAAAAGCAATGCAAAGAGAGAAGAATATTTACAGTGGTTTCACAGACTTTTTTGAGATTATTGTTTGTTTTAGTATTCACGTTATTTTTAGGTGATTGTAATTGCGTGGAGTTGTGTTAGAGTCATTAGTAGACTTCACATATTTATATTAATACTTTATTAGGTGGATTTAGATTTAGTAGTATCCACTCACATACCCGCTGTGCCACACTTATTTACACATTTTGTAAGTAGTTTTGTATAGTTGTTGGCTGTGAACACACGAAGGGAGTGTTGGTTCCATATTTACCTTGGTTAGAAGGCATTATTTGTGAGTTTATTTTACTGTTGGGTGGTTGCACTGGTTTGTTACAAGATTTTATAGGCACGTCTAAGTATATAGGCATCCAGGCTAAAGCTTTAAGCCTCACTTTCAGATCGCTCTACTGCAGGGTAGTCTTTCCGGTCACAATTGCAGACTGATAGCGGTGAGAGCCGGCGGAGCGGAGGACAGTCTATGTGAACAGCTTTACCCCAGATGCCTGCATACTTAGATCAACCCTGTGAGTTGCTAAATGTTGTACCTTCATTAAATGTAAGCATATTGCTACACTTAAGCCTTTGCACACGGTTGGACTTTGCTCCATCTGACTTTTGTTGGGCAAAAGTTTGTCCGTTTGCAGACCTAACTTTTGTCCGATGAAAACAAAAAAAAATAAAAAAAAGTTTGTCTGATGGAGCATACACACGGTCGTATTTTTGGTCCAACTTGCTCAAAATGAAGTTTGTTGGCCAAAAGTCCGACCGTGTGTACGGGGCTTTAGAGGCACCTCTCTTCTCTTTTATACTCTGTAGCTCCTGCTGGATTCTGCTTTATGAATCCCCTATTGACACTTTTTTTTTCACCACAGGGGTATTCCTACCAACCTACATTTTTATATGAATAAATGGTTGTGGAACGAATCATATGAGTTTCCATTATTTTTTATGGGGAAATTAGCTTTCATATACGAGTGCTTTGGATTACAAGCATGTTTCCGGAACAAATTATGCTCCCAATCCAAGGTTTTACTATATATTAAAGGTTCTTATTTTGTGTTGATGAACAATAGGATTCCATTCCATTTTTTATTTTAAGTTTTGGATAGAGTAGGTAACAGTTTAAACCTTAAACTTTTTTTTTCTTTGATGTTTGTGGCTCCCATTCAGGAAATTTTCTATCACTTCTAGTTAAAATTTTGTCACAGGAAGTGAGCCCCTGGTCATTAGCAAGATGGGTAAGGCTAGAAGCTCCATTACCTTTTAATTGCTGTTGTTCCATTGGAAAGTTTGTCACAGTAAACATCAGTCATGTCATCAGAACATTAAAGCGGGGGTTCCGCGGCAGATTGTTTTTTTTTTTTTTTTAAACATTCTATGGGGATTAACACATAAAAGGTACACTCACTTCTTTGGTCTCCCCAAGTATCCGCTGTCCGTTTTCGTTCGAAAAACGGAGTTATAAAAATCCGTTCCTGTGATTTTCCATTTTGCTTGTGGGCATTGTGAAGCCCACAAGCAAGCATTTCCTGGAAGCGGTGAATGCCATCCCAGCATTCACCGCTCATTCTCGCACCTGCTCATTTTTTATGGCGAGTAGCGCCGTAAACAAACTGGTTGCCATCACAACGGGCGGCGTCAATGATAGTTCACGCCCAATTGTGATGGTATGCAAGAAAAAAAAACTGACACGGCTCAGTAGGGGATAGAGCGCGTCACTTAGTATGTGAAATCTCTTGAGATTTCGCTGCTCGGCGTTCCACAATGTATTTTGGGAAGCACGACACTGTGCTCCCAGAATACATTGCAGTGAACTCCCAACTTGCATTGCGGTGCCGGGGAAAGGCTTAGACGCGCCTACTCCCGCGGGAGATGAATCCCGGAAGTCTGTATTGGAATCTAAATACTACGGTATTTATATATTTATAAAAACAGTCGCCTCCCTTTTAATGATGTATATAGTGCATTGATTGATTAGGAATATAGTTGATATTTTCGGTGAACCTCCGCTTTAAGCAATGGAAAGCTTCCCTAATGGAACGCAGTCAGCAAAAAGACCATGACAGAGGTTCTAGCCCTCCCATATTCTTTCCATAAATAAGAAAATGTATGGGGAAAACTTAAAAAGTAGAGAAAAAAAAGTTATTGGATACATGTCATTGTAGACAGCAGAGATTGTATTGTCATGGTACTGAATTTCCTTTCATTTCTGTTCTGTCAGACACCTGCCACCTGGACAGGAAAAGAGGGAAAATCAAAAAGCGGCAGACAATAAGAACATAACAGAGGTTTTAAATCTTCCCAGTTATACTAGAAAAATTTCTTAATATTTGCCACTGGGGGTATTTCCGCTGACATATTGTTCAGTCTAACACTAATTTAAAAGACAGAATGTAGCGAGTCCCCTAGAGTCCAGGTTGTTAAGCCAGTTTCCCGGACCCAAAGAGGGCCCCACGTGTGTCTTTTCAGAGACAGTAGGCCAAAGCGCCACACCAGTCCCACAGGTTCCACTTCTCAGACCATAGGATTGTTTAAGAGTACTCATTACTCATCACTAGAGAAAACTCCTGATACTGTGGTTACAAGTCCAGCTCTTATCTGAGGCCAGTGCAGTGGCGGCTGGTGCTCAAAATTTTTTGGGGGGCGCAAACAAACTGAAAATTACTGAAAAAAACCATCAATTGCAGCCACTGTGCCATCAAACGCAGCCACTGTGCCCATCAATTGCAGCCACTGTGCCCATCAATTGCAGCCACTGTGCCCATCAATTGCAGCCACTGTGCCCATCAATTGCTGCCACTGTGCCCATCAATTGCTGCCACTGTGCCCATTAAATGCTGCCACTGTGCCCATTAAATGCTGCCACTGTGCCCATTAGCTGCTGCCACTGTGCCCATCAAATGCTGCCACTGTGCCCAACAAATGCTGCCACTGTGCCCATCAAATGCAGTCACTGTGCCCATCAAATGCCACCACTGTGCCCATCAATTGAAGCCACTGTGCCCATTAAATGCTGCCACTGTGCCCATTAGCTGCTGCCACTGTGCCCATCAAATGCTGCCACTGTGCCCATCAAATGCTGCCACTGTGCCCACCAAATGCTGCCACTGTGCCCACCAAATGCAGTCACTGTGCCCATCAAATGGAGTCACTGTGCCCATCAAATGCCGCCACTGTGCCCATCAAATGCCGCCACTGTGCCCATCAAATGCTGCCACTGTGCCCATCAAATGCAGCCACTGTGCCCATCAAATGCCGCCACTGTGCCCATCAATTGCAGCCACTGTGCCCATCAATTGCAGCCACTGTGCCCATCAAATGCCACTGTGCCCATCAAATGCTGCCACTGTGCCCATCTAACGCTGCCACTGTGCCCATCTAACGCTGCCACTGTGCCCATCAAATGCTGCCACTGTGCCCATCAAATGCTGCCACTGTGCCCATCAAATTCTGCCACTTTGCCCATCGAATGCTGCCATTCTGCCCATCGAATGCTGCCACTGTGCCCATCGAATGCTGCCACTGTGCCATCGAATGCCACCACTGTGACCCCCTTGCCCGCTCGCCATCTGCCCGTCACTTTCCCTGTCTCGTGGGGCAGCGGGTAACAGTGGCGAGCGGTGTCCTCCATGTGTCTCCTCCTGTCCTCTCCTTCCGTCAGGAGTCCAATCACAGCACCTGTCATTTCAGCCAATCAGGTGACGGGTAACAGACCCGAGCACCTGATTGGCGGAGAGGTGGTTCAGTGTTATATATATTTGTATATATATATATATATATATCTATATTATATATATAAATATAAATATTCATTTGCTGTTCTAACACACCTGGGTGAACTTCAAGCGCCAAGCATGCCGCTCGCAGGTCACCTTTTTTGACGCCTATTAGAGCCTATGGCTCTAATAGGCTCTAATCAGGTGCTTCAAAAACACCCCCACCCGCCACTGTAATTCAGGCGCCCGGCCCCCAAAATAGGGGGTGGCAACGGCAGCCATGGTCTAGATTCATGCAATGCATGAATCTATCCATTGGTCATAGAGGGGGTGGCTGGAGAGAGGGGCAGCGCCCGTGCGCCTTTATGGACACACCGCCACTGTAATACGGGTTTCCAGATATCATGGCTAGTGCACCAGAGGACGCTTTCCAGCCATCAACCCACCAAAACTATCCACTACCACTCCTAATCTGAACTGGCTGCTACTAAATTTATTTCCCCAGGTGTTGGCTGAGCCATGGTGCCCAACCAGGTCTGCCATAGTGCAGCACATTGTAGGGCTTTTTCTGCAGTACTGGACTGCCTGCAGCATCTACACAATTGCAGTCACCTCAAATTGCCGCCGCTTACAACAGAACAGTAAACAAAGGTGAGGGTTCTTTTATTCAACTGCTTCTAAACAGTTTTTTGCACGCAAGTTACAAGAATGTGGTACAACACTCCATAATACAATCCATATAAATGGTGCATTGGGATTCCAGTAGGTGATATTCTGGTAAATATTCATACCTAGTTCATTTGCATTTTGTTCCAAAAAAAAATGGTGGTCAAGAGGGAGTGCTGTGATGTAATTGTTCATACCAACCATAACTACAGCAGTGTATGCAGGCCTCACGTTTGGGGTCCAGGGGACCTAGGGCCGGCCGGTACTGGGTCCCCAAATTCACAGGAGAAATTACAGTTTAACATAGGAGTCTATGGGAGGAGTGCCCGGGTTTGAAAAATCGGTGTATTCTACAAGTATTCCAGGAAGGGTGGTGTGCTCCCTGTCAGTACACCTCTACATCTTCTTTTATTTCTTGACCCTCTCTCTACCTGTCTGCTCCTCCCTCACTATCTCTCTATATAGGCTGAAAAAGCCCCTTCCACTGAGTGGAGCAACCCTGAAGGGTAAGTAACCCCTTGTTGCAAAGAAGCAAACAGATATCTGTCCAAGGGCACACAAAGCAGTAAAAGATTAAAAGGCTAATCATTCTTCGATCTAAAGAAAAAAACTGACTTGAGTTGGGCTCTCACATTTTCATCAGCATGTAAAATAGTTGGGGATTATAAATGGTCACTTGCAAATTCTAAAGTGTGAATGTGTTGTATAAATTGAGACATCCCCAGGTGTAGATTAGTCCAGCTGGGCCATGTCTCTTCCACAGAGGAATAAGATGAATTGTTGTTATCCTGTCATTATCTAAGGTGTGGATATATTAATGACTTTTCTAAGTGTGTACCTTCCAGTACCTGTCTAAAATCATTATCACTCTCTGTAAAGGAAGTGTGAAAAATGTCTTAGTGCTTGTCATTTAGTAGTAAATTCATTTTTGTAGAAAATTAGATTTTTAAGGAATAAAAATTAAAACGTAGCAAGGGTATAGAGATATTTTATTACTTGAACAGATAATGTATTGCATGATGACAAAACACAAATAAATAGTGAAATACCTTATACAAATATTCATTGTGGCATCTATATAAACATATTATGCTTGTCTTCCTTAGTAAGTTAAACTCCAGGAATTTAGCCACTTTCTAAAATGAAATTACTTTGGGGTAAGTCCGCGCTTACTGAGCGCTGGGAGTACAGCTATTACTATACCCTAGTTCCCCCAGCTGCAGAATCATATGCAGCAATTCTGCTCACCCCTCACCCCTCCTCTTCTCTTGCCCAATCATAAAGCCCTTTGTATTATGTGTGCCCATTCTCAAAATACAAAGCCTTCTGTGAATGGACCTGAAAAGAGCAGCTGCTGTGTGAGAAAGCAGCATCGTTCCTGCCAGAGCGATGGAACAGTAAAACTGTCAGTTGTAAATAAAAGAGTTATGTCCAAGAGTTGGGATACACCTCATTGGACTTAACCCATAGTAAACCAGCACATTTGAGAAAGTGGTGGACTTCAGCTTTAATGCCTTTTTTAAATTTCTAAACAAACTTAACAGAATTACACCATTTGATGTAATTTACAATGCATCTTTATAAAGCGCCAACAACCTCAGCAACACTTTTCAGGTAATTGTAGACAATCCACTATTCTGGTATCAGTTCAGTGACTGGTGATGGGCATTATATGGCTACCTATTCCCCATTCAGACTTGCAGTCACAGGGGTTGATTTACTAAAGGGAAATCCACTCTGCACTACAAGTGCACTTGAAAGTACAGTCGCAGTAGATCGCTGTAGATCTAAGGGAAAGCTCTGAAATTAGGGGAAGCTCTGCTGATTTTATCATCCAATCATGTGCAAGCAAAAATGCTGTTTTTTATTTTCCATGCATGTCCACCTCAGATCTACAGCGACTGCAATTAAAAGTGCACTTGTAGTGCAAAGTGGATTTGCCTTTTGTAAATAACCCCCACAGTGTCTGGAGTGGAGCAAAGTCTCCCATCATTCCCTATTTGGCTCTGTTATGTCATGTGAAGAAAGCCAAAAGCCATAGACAAAGCCGAGGCTGGTAAATATGAAAAGGTGTGTCACTGGTTTCCAGTCCTCCCCTGCTACCCACCATAGTAAAAGCAGACATGTGTTGGCTGGATTCATCTTTGAGATATATATATATTATATATATATATACACACATACTCGAGTATAAGCCGAGTTTTTCAACACATTTTTTTGTGCTAAAAATGCCCCCTCGGCTTATACTCGAGTCTGTGTCCATCTTCAACTTTGTGCGCCCGATCCCGCCCAGCCGTAGGTCCCCTGGACCCCAAACTTGCCACACATGTAGCCCCACTCTTTGTTGTCCGTGGGACCTACGGCCGGGGAGCACCGATTTTTCAAACCCGGGCACTCCTCCCATAGACTCCTATGTTAAACTGTAATTTCTCCTGTGAATTTGGGGACCCAGTACCGGCCGGCCCTAGGTCCCCTGGACCCCAAACATGATACACATGTAGCCCCACTCTTCATCTATAAGTGTGCAAAGTTTGTTGTCCGGGGGAACTACGGACAGGGAGCACCGATTTTTCAAAGCCGGGCACCCCTTCCATGGACTCCCATGTTAAACGTCAGTCTAGTCACACAGCGCCGGAGATCAGGTAGGAAGATTGGGCACAGTGAGGCATGGGCACAGTGACAGTGAGGCATGGGCACAGTGAGGCATGCACATGGACACAGTGAGGCACAGTGAGGCATGCAGATGGACACCCTAGGCTTATACTCGAGTCAATACGTTTTCCCAGTTTTTTGTGGTAAAATTAGTGCCTCGGCTTATATTCGGGTCGGCTTATACTCGAGTATATACGGTATATATATAGTTATTTTTCTTATGATTATTTTGACACTTTTTACCAATTTGCAGACAATATCTATGTCTTTATCCCCTAAGACCCCTGAACTATGCCTATGCTCCTTTATAATGTCGTTTTCCTCTAAATTATTTTTAATCCTGCAATTCTAGTACTCCTTTATTATGGAGGGGACAGTAGAAATGGACATGCAACCACTCACATGCAAACACCTGAAATCCTAAAGCTTTAAGCTCAACTCTGAGCAACTAAAATATTACCCCTTGCGGTGGGACTGTGCCTGCACTGCAAAGGTTAAAGTAATTCTAAGGCTATTTTTTGTGTTAAAATAAAAAAGATGTCAAAAGAAAAGATCCATAAGCCGCACATCAAGAAGCAGACCCATGTGCATGAAGTAAGGTGAATGGCAGCCTCAGCCTGTACTCCAGTCAGGCCACACCTCACCGCATTTTTCTCTGCCTCTTGGAGCTTAATCATGGAGCTTCCCCATAATTAAGCTCCAAGGGGTGGAGTGAAACACAATGGGGGCGTGGCCTGGCTGGTGTCTGGGCTGAGGCTGCCATTCACCTAACTTCATGCACATGGGTCTGCTTCTTGATGTGCGGCTTATGGATCTTTTCCTTTGACATCGATGCAGTTTTGAGCTAGGATAAGATCCCTGTCCCTGCCTGCACTCACAGCGGTCTAGTTGAACTTTACCTCTCTACCTGAGCGGCACCTAAATTTTGTCTTTTTGGGTCAAAATAAAAAAAGATGTTATACTTACCTACTCTGTGCAACAATATTTTACAGAGCAGTCACATATCTCCTCTTTGGCGATCCCCCACCAGCTCTTTTCGCTTCTCTTTTCTTTCCTATAAGTGCCCCCTCAGAAAGCCGGGTGCCAAGGGGGCACCCATGTGGGCACGCTCTGGAGCCAGGCTTTGTGAGTTGATAGACATGGCTCCTGCTGCTTTCAGAGCCTCCTGTGAATCCAGGAAGAGAGGAGAGTGGCGCTGGAGCCAGGACAGTGGTAAAGTAGTGAGAGGTATCAAGTGTTTAGGGATGGGGGCTAGAACAGATAGTGGGCATTTTTACCTTAATGCAGGGTAAATACCTTAATTAGGGCCTTACATCATCAAGCCCAAGGCAGCAGTCATAGCCCTGCATTGGATGTGATGATCGCGAAGGACAGTCCACCACCGGAGCATGGGAGAGCGCCATCTGCCTTGGGAAACAGAGGATCAGCTAAGAAAAAACAGTTTTTTCTCTCTCCTGGACAAAACGGGCTAATAACCCTTGCAGTGCAGGTGCAGCCCCGCTGCAATTTTTTAGTTCCCTGAAATTGGGCTTTAATTCACCCTTTCAACCATTAAATACTAGACATGTGCATTAGTTTTCGTCCGAATGCATTTTCGTCCGAATTCCAGGTATTTTCGTTATCGTTTTAACAAACGAAAACGAAAATGCAGAATCCGAAAACCGAAAGATCCGACATAAACAAATGCTTAATTTTCGTTTTCGTTGCAACAACAGTTCGATATAGATAGGAGATTCGACATGACGCTGATAACAATCTGTGTCTATCAAACCTGCGATCGAATGTGCCTAACCTTAACTCTATTAGTCCAAGATTATTCTACATAGAGAGAAAAGATTCGACATTATAGAGAGAAAAGATTTGACATTATAGAGAGAAAAGATTCGACATAGAGAGAAAAGATCGCTGCTGGAATTGGGTGGGGGAAGTAAAATAAAAAAATGATGATGATGAACGTTATTGGCTGATTGTAACCAAAGAGGAGGAGCAGTAAAATAGCTAGAACTAACTTGACAATTCAAGGTGAACGACGAAGATTCGACAAAGCATCGAAAAACATACAAACGTCGAATCTGTCATTGAAGGCTTATGGTGTCTGTTGAAAGTTCTAAGAAGATTAGACGGAGCAGATAAACTGTACTACGCTGCAATCGTACATTTCCGGTCAAATGCTCGGCTCATAGGCTATAGAAGAATTCTAATGTTGGTTGACTAGTAATAATAATTAATAAATATAATTATTACTAGTCATACAACATTATAATTTTACTATAGCTAGCTTGTAGGCGGAACATTCGACCGGAAATGTATGATTGCAGCGTCGTACAGTTTCGCTGCTCCGTCGAATCTTCTTTGAACATTCGACAGACACCATAAGCCTTCAATGACAGATTCTACCTTAATTAATTCAGATTTTCGGACGAATGCAATTTCTAACGAAAAACTAAATAAATAAAAACGAATTTCGGGAGTAACTAAATAAATTTATTTTTCTACCGAAAACGAAATTCCGAAACGAAATATTTCAGTGTGCACATGTCTATTAAATACTGTATAATATCTGATATAAATCAGGTTATGGGTGACCTATATATACACAGGGTTATCATTAGATCATGTCAAACCTAACCAAATATGAAGCCACCTGTGGGCATCTTTGGGTAATAAACATGTATTCTATAGAGCCAAAACTTTTTTTTCAATTTAGATAGAGTAAGGGAGGATTATAGCTCCTGTGAGTTATTTTCTGCCATCTGTGTCCCATAGCCAACACAGGAAATTAGAGGGAGTTCCTCTAAAGTGAGGGAAACCCTGGTTGTCACTAGGATCACAAGAACTAGTGTCCCCATTAGAAGGTTTCCCCTATATTACTGTTCTGGGGCAACCCCAAATTTTGGATTATCGCTCACTTTCACTTCCAGTGATAATGGTTACCAGTACAAGAGAGGACAAATCTCCTTAATGAGAGCATAGACTGCAATAAAAATCTCACAGGTGTTTTAATCGCTTTCCACTCTATGCAAAAACGTAAAAAAAAAAAAAAATTGCCTTTAGTATTTTATACTTTAAGTGTAATGTCTTTTTGAAAAGAAACAAAATCACGCCACCAATTCATGACATTGTACTTTGTAAGTCATCTCCTCTTCCCACCCTCAATAAACCTCTAATGTACACTCACACTTTGAAGTCTAAATTCCTGACTAGGCACCTAGTCATCATTTATATAAAACCCAAATCTCTGGCCATGTTCCACCTTGATCTCCCATGTCCACACCCCTCCATATCCATCAAAGGTGAATTAAACAGGTCAGCTGTTTAGGCTTGTAATCTGTTACCTTCACCTTTCTAAGCAACCAAAGACATATGTATAGTAATAAATGATTAGGATTTTGCTAATGTATTTATTCTTGTCTGTCATTTCTGTGGAAAGAAATTATTTTACACCCTGTTCATTAAAGAAAATGCATTGGAATAGCCTGTCACCAAAACAAATACAAAGTTCAGTCAATGTATTGACTCTTTAAATAGCGTAAAACTCTCTCAGAACACCTGGTGGCATACCGCGTGGAGGACATGAACTGTCTTTTGCAGGACTGCTGTTAAAAATCATGCGGTCAATGGCAAGTTCCCCTTTCCCCGTCACAGTGCCCCACCAATCATAAGCGGCCAAGGCATTCCCCACTCCGCAGCCTTTAGTATACAAGAGTCATGTATATGTGCGGCTGTTGAGCATGGAATGGCAATTATGATTGTCAAAGTAACAGACAGCCAAACAGCAACTAATATGCTGTGATCATCATCATAGGTGTGCATTATTGCATTAGGGTGTGCACCCCAAAGCCCAAACACACACTACCGATCGCTCACGGTGTTCATTCAGAAAGGGAAGGGGCCGGTAAATTACATATTTACTGGCCCCTTCCCCACTCCTAAAACTTCCCAGCAGCAACAGCCGATAGGAGAGGAGGGAAGCTGGCAGCGCAGCGGGGGGGGGAAAGATGGGAGCCAGGGCAGTAGGGGGAATCTGTGCTGCACAGGGTGATTAGGGTGTGCCTGGGCACACCTGGCACACCCTGTGCACACGCCTATGATCATCATCATGATAATGATCACAGCACAGTAGGATGCTTCCTTTTAGGTCTTGTTTATACCTGTGTTTGGTGGGCAGTAAAATCGTGCATTTTCACCACCCCCAACTACTCTTTATGCTGCAAAAGACACTGCCACCAGAGTACATATTATGACGGTGGTGGTCGCAGCCAGGGGGAATGTGTGTAAAACCCTCTTTCTGCTCCTGTCTCCTGGGCCTCTCTGCTGGATGGATGGGGCCCAAGGAATATAATTTAAGTCCTTGCAAGGATTTGAGCCTGGGCAAACAGGTCATTTATGAAAAAATGCTTGCATGTTATAGATGGACAACAAGGCTGCCCAAGCCCCCCCTGTTGAGCTGATGGAGCCCCGACCCAGTACCAGAGGGCTGGTTGTACTTTCTTATCAGCGGCCCTGGACTTTTGTGCAAAAGTAAGGTTTGGACAAGTTCTTAAAGTGGAGGTCCACCCTACCTCTTCACATCATTCCAATCAGTGTTTTTTTTTCACACTCACTTGGTTTTGACACCCTGTTCTCTTTCTCTGCTTGTTTTCCTCAATGGCTGATGTATATAAAGCCCTTATGTGGCTCTAGGCTCACTACCCTATGATTAATCTCCTGTGGGTGGAGCGAAGCTTGTCAGGGGGCATGGCTTTTTGCAGAGACTCATGGGATGAGACCGCCTTGAAGTATACACTAGGTTGGCTGGATGGGAATGCGGCACATCTTTGATTTTATACATGCATCGCCTTGGATGAACACCTTCAGCAGCCTGCACCTTTCTTCCTGGTGACTGCGGGAGTTTGGCTTCCCCAGCTTGAGTGGCATTCATAATTTAGTACTAAGTCACACTAGTAACTGTTACAGTTACCATTCTAGGCATGTCTGGAATGTAACGGATTGGGGACGCCAATAAATTGGTGGGTTTAGTTCTGCTTTAAGACATTAGAACTACATGAGAGCCAGGAAACTGTCACTTCAAGAAATCAATGTCAGTAATAGCAGCCTACAGGTTTCCTTGAACATTTAAACCATCCTTGTCACTAGCCTAAAATTACTTAGTGTCAGCCACCCTGTAAAAAGAATAGGCTAAATACTTACCTTACCAGGAACTCTTGAAGTGAGAAAATATTTCTCTCTCCTCTTGCCAGACTGGTATGCCTTCAGCCTGCTCTTTTTACAAGGTGGCTGCATGATGACAGAATCACCTTAAAACAGACCTACTGGGCTTGAGAAGGGTAAGTAGTAATAGAGAGAAGCTGTAAGTCACTGACGCTGTTCTTTACTTTCTCCCCTCGGTGATGATGAGGGGAGAAAGTCATTGGTATGCCTTCTGTCATTGGTATATTCTGAGAGTGCTGGAGAAAATAGACATGTGCAATTTGTTTAGTTACAAATTCGTTATTCGTCAAAATTCGTTATATTCGTTAATTCGTAAACATACGAATGAATGAACGGTTTACTAAAATTACCAACGAAAAACGAATTATCGAAAAGAACGAATATGAAAAACAACGAAAATATCAAATTATTAAATTAGAAACAGCGAAAATACGAAAGAGTGAAAAAATGAAAACATAGAAACAACGAAAATACCGAACAAAGATTCAAAATAACAAATATCAAAATGAACGAAAAAAACATTTCTGGACGTTGGCCAATAAGCTTGTCCCTTCCCCTAAAGAGGTTGTCCCTTCCCCCAATGAGCTTGTTTCTTAAGCCCCATACACACGGTCGGACTTCCATCAGACTTTTCCTTGGATTTTTGTCCGAACGGAGTTGGCCGGGCACACCCATAGCATACACACCACAGGACTTTTCTGCAAACTTTCCCAAAACTTTTTGCAACATCACATGGTTTTTCTTCTCTTTTCTGCTCTTTACCACCACCCTTTGGTCAACTTCTGCTATTGTTGGTTGATTTTAACATTGGTTGTTTTGTCCATCGGACAAAAGTCCTATGGTTTTCTGTACACACAGTAGGACTTTGCTCCATAGGACTTTTGTTGGGCAAAAGTTTGTCCGTTAGCAGACCCAACTTTTGTCCGATGAAAACAAAACCAAACTCAAAAAAGTTTGTCCGATGGAGCGTACACACGGTCGGATTGTTGGTCCAACTTGCTTAAAACTAAGTTTGTTGGGCAAAAGTCTGAGCGTGTGTACGGGGCTTAATTCCCTTGTGTGTTTTTCTGTGTAAAGCTCCGTACACACGGTCGGACTTTTGCCCAACAAACTTTGTTTTAAGCAAGTTGGACCAACAATCCGACCGTGTGTACGCTCCGCTCCATCTGACAAACTTTTTTTGTTTGGTTTTGGATTTCATCGGACAAAAGTTGGGTCTGCAAACGGACAAACTTTTGCCCAACAAAAGTCAGATGGAGCAAAGTCTGACCGTGTGTACAGAAAACCATCGGACTTTAGTTCGATGGACAAAACAACTAATGTTAAAATCAACCAGCAATAGCAGAAGTTGACCAAAGGGTGGCAGTAAAGATCAGAAAAGAGCAGAAAACACACATGATGTTGTAATAAGTTTTAAGAAAGTTTGCAGAAAAGTCAGAGCGTGTGTATGCTATGGGTGTTCCCAACCAACTCCGTTCGGACAAAAAACCACGGAAAAGTCCGATGGAAGTCCGACCGTGTGTACGAGGCTTTAGACTGCAGTGCATTCCATCCAGAGTCCAGATAGGTTGTGGTTGGGTAGGTGGCACTGTTTTGGTGGATTTGTGAGTTAAGTTGTGACTTGTGAGAGAGAAATTATTTGTTTCTTAAGTATACTCTGTCTAGATTCTAACTTCTATATTACGAATTATGCCCCGATTACGAATCTACGAAAACAATGTTACGAAAGTACGAATAAATGAGCCGGTTAATCTCACGAAAGTACGAATTACAAAATGACGACAAGAAGTGTTTCGAATAAACGGAAAATGTATTCTAATGAAAGTACGAATGTAATTAAATCTACAAAAGTACAATTTTCCAATCGACGGAAATTAGACACGGAAATACAAATCATTGCAAATCAACGAAAATATAGTTCTTACAAAAATATGAACGCGGCTGAATATAAAATATAACGAAAAATACGAATTTTTAATGAAAATTAGACTAACGGAAAAACGAATCAACGGAAAAATAGCCCTTACGGAAATACGAAAGAGTCCAAATACGATAACCCACGTCTTACGAAATTATGAATCATTACGAATCAACGGAAACTAACAGAAACTAAACCAAACAAATTTTTATGTTGTGCACATGTCTAGGAGACAACCTCCAAAGCACTCACCATGCAGAAAAAGCCTATTCAATTGCTGTTCTCTGAATAAAGTGAAAAACATTTGTGTTTTGAGTACTGAGACAACATGGTTTTCTTTCTTATTCAATGCTTCTTTCTGATTATATTTTTGCCATTGCTCATGTTTCCTCTTTGTTTGTTACAGTATTCTACAGGTGGGAGCTATCCCATTACATACATTTCTGCATCACACTACCCTTATCAAAGGATCGCACCACAAGCTGGCATAGAGCCCCAACAGCCTCTCTACCCCAAACCTATCTATTCCTACAGGTAAGCCTCAAGAAGGGTCCATCTTCTCTTTTTGAATGTCTCCTCTTATTTTGTCTCATGGTATTAATACCTAGTGTGCAGAGTGAAATCTTGTTGAAGAAAGCATTTTTACTTCTTATGCCGCGTACACCCGATCGGAATTTCCAACAACAAAACCGTGTTTTTTTTTCCGTCTGATTTTCGCTCAAACTTGTCTTGGATACACACGGTCGCACAAATGTTGCTCGGAAATTCCGATGGTCAAGAACGCGGAGACGTACAACACTACGACGAGCCGAGAAAAATAAAGTACAATGATTCCGAGCATGCGTCAAATTGGTTCCGAGCATGCACAGCACTTTTGTGCATCGGACATGGCTACAAACTATCGGAATTTCCCAGAAGAACTTTTGTTGTCAGGAAAATAGAGAACCTGCTCTCAAACATTTGTTGTCGGAAATTCCGCCAGCAAATGTCCGATGGAGCTTACACACGGTCGGAATATCCGACCAAAAGCTCACATCAAACATTTGTTGTCGGAAATTCCGATCGTGTGTACGCGGCATTACTCATGCATTATTTAGTGGTGAAACTTGTAGTATCCTTTCATCCTGTTTTCCTAAATAAAATTATAAATATTAGATGCCAAATGTCAATAAACAAGTGAGAGCCGGTTCACACAGGAGCGACTCGTCAGGCGACTCAGCCGCCTGACAAGTCGCTCTCCGCTCTATTCAATTGAACCGTTCTAATAGGAGCGACGCAAGTCGCTCCGACTTAGAAAAAGGTTCTTGTACGACTTTGGGGGCGACTCGGGGCGACTTGCATTGACTTCAATACAGAAGTCATTTTGCTAATCGCCTCTCAAGTCGTCTTGAGATCGCCTTGCCGAGTCGCCCCCAAAGTCGTGCCGCCCCAGTGTGAACCGGGTCTAAAAAGAGCACCTCCATGTTTGCCCATTTATCTTTTCTCCTGTTTCCATACTTTAGTTCAACATAATAGTTGAACTCCAACCTTACTGTTAGCCATGCACAAAATAAGGCTGAATTCCAGAACTGGAACTGTGTGAATACACAGTAGGCCTTTGCTTTACACTATAGACATAATACCTTAGCCTGATCTAACTAATGGCCCGTACACACGATCCAAAATGCTAGTCTCATATCGAAAATGGAGAGGTTACTAAAGCCCCGTACACACGGTCGGACTTTTGTCCAACAAACTTCGTTTTAAGCAAGTTGGACCAACAATCCGACCGTGTGTACGCTCCATCTGACAAACTTTTTTTTGTTTGGTTTTGGATTTCATCGGACAAAAGTTGGGTCTGCAAACGGACAAACTTTTGCCAAACAAAAGTCCGATGGAGCAAAGTCCGACCGTGTGTACAGAAAACCATCGGACTTTAGTCCGATGGACAAAACAACTAATGTTAAAATCAACCAACAATAGCAGAAGTTGACCAAAGGGTGGCAGTAAAGATCAGAAAAGAGCAGAAAAAACACGTGATGTTGTAAGAAGTTTTAAGAAAGTTTGCAGAAAAGTCAGAGCGTGTGTATACTATGGGTGTTCCCAACCAACTCCGTTCGGACAAAAAAACACGGAAAAGTCCGATGGAAGTCCGACCGTGTGTACGAGGCTTAAAGTGACGAAAATTCTCGTACGACAGAATAAAAATTCGGAAGTGATGTCATGTGTTGTAGTGCATTTCTATTGTATTTTCGGATGACAACTGTACTGAATAAATGAAAAGTGTATGATCTGGTATCGTATGAGAAAACGTTTTGTTTTTGTCTGATCGGTTAATTTCAGATGAACTGTCGTAATCAGTTCTTGAAAGCTCTGTACTAACGATCTGATTATCGTACGATCGCTTAGAAAACTGTATTTTTCATCCGATTTTCAGATTGTGTGTATGGGCCATTACACTGGGGACTAATAAGCATGAAACTAATACATGGTTGTTACCCAGATCCATTATTAACAGAACAGCCTCAAAGGTAACAGAAAAGATCACTAAATCTGATTAAAGTGGAGAAGTCAACTTTTAAACTTTTTGCAGAGAATACAGCAAAAGTCGTGGATCTTTTCCCCTTCCTCCAACTGAACAGTCTGATATTGTCCAATGTAATCTCTTAGAATTAGATCCACCAAATTTGCCAACAACTGGGTACTGTGGTGGTCTGCCTGGCTGGTAAATTTCACTGATTTGACAGACAGAATCCAAAAACAAAATGTGAATGTTGCTAATGTAAGAGTCTTATGCCGCGTACACACGCTCGGAAAGCCCGACGGAATTTTTTCATCGGGTATTACGACCGTGTGTGTGCCCCATCGGACTTTTTCCGTTGGAAATTCTGACGGACTTAGAAAGAGAACATGTTCTCTTTTTTTCAGACGGAATTTTCGTTCGTCTGGATGCAATTTCCGCCGGACTAAAAACCACGCATGCTCAGAATCAAGTCGACGCATGCTCCGAAGCATTGAACTTAGTTTTTCTCGGCTCGTCGTAGTGTTGTACGTCACCGCGTTCTTGACGGTCGGATTTTAGTGTGACCGTGTGTATGCAGGACAGCTTGAGCGGAATTCCGACGGAAAAACCAGTCACGTGTACGAGGCATTAGACGTTCCAAACTCCAGTCCTGCTTAACTCTTGCTATGTTGTGTACTTTGTGTGCTAAGCCAGCTCTTAAAAGAACTGTTGCAACCTTTACATGTACTCATTTTTGTCTTTGACTTTCTAAAAGTTATTTTTAACAGCAAAAATCTAACTTTCAGGTTGAACTGTTCATGCCTTTTTCAACCTCCTAAATTCCTTTGAAAAAATGCACCAGTGGGCAAATTCCTCCATCATCTTGAATTATTGCCCCAAGGAATCATTTCAAAATTTAAGAGCAGTTCCATGCTTGAATTCTCTTTTCCACTGCATATAAAGAAATCCAAAAAATACTCATCTGACTATTAAACTAAGTTTTTGAGTAGAGGAAGAACGCAATTACAAATGTCATTTTGACAGTACTCTAAAGCCTCATACACACGATCGGATTATCCGACGGGAATTGTGTGATGGAAGGCTGTTGTCGGAAAATCCGACCGTTTGTATGCTTCATCGGACAATTGTTGTTGGATTTTCGTGGTCAAATGTTGGATAGCATGCTTTAAAATTGTCTGCCCACAATTGTGTGTTGTCGGATTTTCAGATTGTGTGTACAGAAGTCCATCGGACAAAACTCCAAAGTACAAACACGCTCAGAAGTAATGCTCACCATAACACAACATTAGCAGAAGTTGCCCAAAGGGTGGCGCTAAAGAGCTGAAAAACCACATTGTTTCATGTTTGTTGGCCGACAATTCTTTCTTGTTTGTATGCAAGACAAGTTCCTGGCCAAAAGTCCTACGATTTGTCTGCTGAAAATCCGATCGTGTGTATGAGGCTTAAGGCTACATTTGCACACATTGTTTATGTTTCAGTTATAGAGCATACTAGTTTTCAAAAATCGTACAGGTATAAAATGTATGTTTACAAAATGTTTATAACTGATATTTTTGTCCAGACTAGCACCAATGTTGTCAGTCCTTGGTGCAAGACTTTTGGCGCCATAAATAAGGACTAAAGACTGTGCAGTAATATGTTCTCTAAAGCCCCATACACACGGTAGGACTTTTTGACAACAAACTTCAAAATGAGCAGGTTTTCAAAAAAACCCTACCGTGTGTACGCTCCAGGCGCGGCGCTTGCCTCCAAAAATAGCCGAACATGTAGAGCTGAGAGTCAGCTCTAGATGGCGCCTGCGCACACCAAATTGTGCCACGCTTCTGACTTCCAGGCTCTTTCCTTACCAAAGTTTTTCAGTTTTCATCGGACAAAAGTTCGCTCTGTAAACGGACAAGCGTTTCAGCAACAAAAGTCCTACGGTGCAAAGTCCTATCGTGTGTACAGAAATCCATCGGACTTTAGTCCAAAGTACAAACACGCATGCCCAGAACCAATGTTAAAATCAACTAACAATAGCAGAAGTTGACCAAGGGGTGGCGGTAAAGAGCAGAAAAGAGCAGAAAAACCACATGATTTTGGAAAAGTTTGCAGAAAAAGTCCTGCCGTGTGTATGCTATGGGTGTTCCCGGCCAACGCCCTTCAAACAAAAATCCACGGAAAAGTTTGTTTGAAGTCCGATCGTGTGTATGAGGCTTAAGACTTATAAGCCTTTATTCTTGAACTCTTCCCATAACTCTATTCTGAACCATAACATCTAACATCATTTAAAGTAGAATTCCAGGATAAACCTAACTAATCTTAAAATGCTCTATCCCCCTCCTAACACTTATGCTGACTAATCTGTGTAAAAAGATGTCTATAAAAATGTGTATACTTACCTATTTTCAGGCTGCTCTGGTCACAGGATCCAGCTATCTTTTGTCAGCCAGCAGTGGGTTCAGGGGAGAGGAGAGAGCGCCAGCAACAGACTAGAGATACACTTTAGTGAGCCTATAACCTCGTACACACGGTGGGACTTTAAACAAACTTTTCCGTGGATTTTTGTCTGAAGGAAGTTGACCGGGCACACCCATAGCATACACACGGCAGGACTTTTCTGCAAACTTTTCCAAAACTTTCCCAACATCACGTGGTTTTTCTGCTCTTTTCTGCTCTTTACCGCCACCCTTTGGTCAACTTCTGCTATTGTTGGTTGATTTTAACATTGGTTCTGGGCATGCGTGTTTGTACTTCGGACAAAAGTCAGATGGATTTCTGTACACACGATAGGACTTTGCACCGTAGGACTTATGTTGCCGAAAAGTTTGTCCGTTTGCAGAGCGACCTTTTGTCCGATGAAAACCGAAAAAGTTTGTCCGATGGAGCGTACACACGGTAGGATTTTTTTTTAAACTTGCTCATTTTGAAGTTTGTTGTCAAAAAGTCCTACCGTGTGTATGGGGCTTTAGTGTGACATCACCTTGCTCAGGCATTGCCAGCAGTTTTTAGAATTAGTTAGGTTTTTCCTGGAATTTTACTTTAAAACCTTTTTTAAGCTTTGGTTAGAGATGGGAAGAGTTAAAGCCTCTGTCAATTAGTTGTTTGCTGTCTGTGTCTCTTTGTGGAAATTTACCTTCACTTCCTGTTACAAAGACACAACAGGAAATGAGAGACAGTTGTCACCAGAACAAGTTTTTCAACTGGAAGATTTCCTGTCTAGTCCTGTTCCAAAAACAACCATAACATTTTGGATTTCTTAATCGTTTCTGTCCAAATGACATTGGTTATCAAGACAATAAGAGAGGGTAAATCTCTATTCAGGGAGAGAGACTTAAACCCAATGCTGTCAATACACTGTTGTTCAGGGGAGGGCTGGCAACCTTAGGCCTGGGGGGCAAGTCCAGTAAAGTGGCCCATTGAACCAACCAATTGAAGCAACTAGTGAAGGACTACAAGTCCCAGCATGAACCCCTGACATCTAAGGATGTGACCCCCGATTGATGTGCACTCTCTAGGCTGGTGCCGGCCCTGGCTGTAACAGTGGAGCTGCTGCTGTGGTGGCCTTTTCTGGGAAGAATCAGATCAGCCCGGGGGGAAATTGCCACCCTGCCCCCTGGCCCAGTCTGCCCCTGCTGTTGTTGTATGGACAGCATAAGATTCCTCCATCCACACAAACAAGGTGGATGGAGGAATCCCTCTTTCCAAGAGATTTAATTCTGTGCTGTTGTTAGAATACACCAAAAAAGGTTTTCCCTTCAACAGAAGCTAAGCAAATGATTGACTTTTGTCAAGACCTTGGATAGTTTTTCTGACGAAATTCCGCTCAAGCTTGGCTTGCATACACACGGTCACACAAAAGTTCTCTGAACTTTCGACCGTCAAGAACGCGGTGAGTCGGTGACATACAACACTACGACGAGCCGAGAAAATGAAGTTCAATGCTTCCGAGCATGTGTCGAATTGTTTCCGAGCATGCGTCGAATTGTTTTTTGAGCATGCGTCGGAATTTTGCACGTCGGAATTGCTACAGACGATCAGATTTTCCAATTGGAATTTTTTTTACGTCGGAAAATTTGAGAACCAGCTTTCAATCAGGCGCATTACGGGCGGTATTACCGCGGTTTCCCATTGCTTTCAATGGGAAGGAGCGATGTAGGAGCTGTATACACACCGCTCCTCTCACCGCTCCAAAGATGCGGCTTGCAGGAGATTTTTTTTTCTCCCGCCAGCGCATCGCCTTAGTGTGAAAGCCCTCGGGCTTTCACATTGAGAATGCTGGGGCAGGATTATTTCAGGCGTTATTTATGCGCAATTTTTAGCGCTGAAACGCCTGAAATACGCCTCAGTGTGAAAGGGGCCTAAGAGGAGGATTTCCCCACACTTTGTAGCAAATTCCTCTCACTTTCTGTTGTGTCCCTGGAACAGAAAGTGAAGACAATATTCTCAGCGAGACATAAACAGCAAAAAATAAAGTTAAAAAGCAAAGTTTTGACCGTATATACACATTAACCCTCCCTTGCCTGAGCGTCTTTTTTTTTTCTCTTTCTCTCTCTCACACACTTTTATTAATCAATTATTTAGTATTCTGTTATTAATCATTTTTTGTATTTATTTTAAAAGCATCCTAATATTTATGGCTCTGAAGAACAGTAAAACGGGAAGCCTTCCTGTGAGTGAGATCTATAATTTTATGACTGAGCACTTTCCTTATTTCAAGGTAAGGCAATAGTAACATAGAAATGCTGATCTGAAAATGAAATTGATTGGAACTTTCTTGAACAGAAGCTCACCTAACTGTCGCCTAACGAGCATGGCAACTAAACTGACACATACACAAACATTACAGTGTAACTTGTGAGCACATGATATTTATGAAAATACTACTCCAAGTATAACCTTGTCATGCTGATTTTCATTAACTATGGCAAGAAAAGAATGTGTATTGAATTTGCTGCCCCAAAGCAGATGTGTCTTTAATAAACTCAAACAAGTAAAACATGCAGCACCTGTCTCGGCTGTCTCTCCAATACTCTGTCACTGTTTTGGTGTTTAATTCTAATGCCGCGTACACACGGCCGTTTTTCTCGACGAAAAAAACGAAATTTTTCCCATTTGACGAGAAAAACGATAGTCTGTGGGCTTTCTGTCGTTTTTTTCTACGAGAAAAACGGCATTAAAAACGACGAGAAAAATTAGAACATGTTCTAATTTTTCTCGTCGTTTTTTTCGACATGTTTTCCGCGGCAGTGTTTCCCATAGGGAAACACTGCCGCGGAGCCCACAGACGGTCGTTTTTCTTGTCAAGAGAAAAAATGACGTGAAAAACGACCGTGTGTGGGGAACAAGCTGTTCCCCCGTTTTAAATGACATTATTCACTGCGGTTTTTTAACCGCCGTGAATAATGATTGTGTGTACGCGGCATCAAATGTCATTAAAATTACTGATTCTTTTGTAGTAGAAACGCATGTCTTAAGCCGCGTACACACGACTGTTTTTCATGACGAGAAAACTGCCATTTTTTTGATTGGTCGTGAAAACCCGTCGTGTGTATGCTCTTTAGCAGTTTTTCTCGATGAGAAAACTGCCCGCAAAAAAATTAGAACCTGCTCTATTTTTACTCGTTGTTTTTCCTGTTGTTCTTTTTCTCGTGGCGAAAACCGCTCGTGTGCATGCTTTTCCGAGGGGAAAAAAAACGCACATGCTCAGAATCAAGTATGAGACGGGAGCGCTCGTTTTGGTAAAACTAGCGTTTATAATGGAGATAGCACATTCGTCACGCTGTAACGGACTGAAAAGAACGAAGACTGAAAAGCGCAAATCGTCTCTCACCAAATTTTACTAACACGAGATCAGCAAAAGCAGCCCAAAGGGTGGCGCCATTCGAATAGAACTTCCCCTTTATAGTGCCGTCGTAAGTGTTGTCGTACATGTTGTACGTCACCGCACTTTGCTCAAGCGTTTTTTTTTCCTGAACGTGTGTATGCAAGGCAGGCTTGAGAGGAATCACGACGAATCACGTCGAGAAAAACGTCAATTTTTTTGCATGACAGGAAAAACGGTCGTGTGTACGCGGCATTAGAGTTACTTATTAAAGTCTCAGTTTTTTTTTCTTTAAAAATAACAAACATGTTATATTTACCTGCTCTGTGTAGTGGTTTTGCACAGAGCAGCCCAGATCCTCTTCTTCTCGGGTCCCTTTTTATGCGCTTCTGGCCCCTCCTCCTGACAAGTGCCCCCACAGCAAGCAGCTTGCTATGGGGGCACCCGAGCTGAGCCGCTGCTCTGTGTGTCCATTCAG
This sequence comes from Rana muscosa, assembly GCA_029206835.1. NCBI lineage: Eukaryota > Metazoa > Chordata > Amphibia > Anura > Ranidae > Rana > Rana muscosa. The sequence continues at coordinate 168,243,000 of CM055117.1, read as the reverse complement.
ACACAGAGCAGCAGTTCGGCCCCGCCCCTCTATCTCCTCATTGGCTCACTGATTGGCTGCAGCGGGAGCCAATGGCTCAGCCAACGAGCAGGGAGAATCCTGGGCAGCCGAGACACTCCTGTAACATTGCTGGATCAAGATGGGCTCAGGTTAGTATTAGGGGGGCTGCTGCACACAGAAGGTTTTTTTATCTTAATGAATAGAATGCATTAAGATAAAAAAAAAAATCTGACTTTATAACCACTTTAAGCAAACATGGCCAGCATTTTTTGAACTGTATTGTGTAGCCACAGCTGTTCTCAACCAGTGTTTTATGGAACCCTAGGGTTCCTCTAGACTGAGGTTGCTGGGGGTTCCTTGAGCAATTTCTGCCTTTCATATAAATAACCACTGGTATAAATGATCTTTTAAGCTACCTTTTTAGCTATCTGTAAGGGCAATGATTATTCCCATTGACCACAAATGTTAGGAGCACTCAGTGTTAGAAAAGTTAAGAAAGGCTTGTCTAAACCATTAAGATGCAGAAATTTGGTGGTGACTAAAGGTCAGTTTAACTAAAGCTAGCCATAGATTGATTAAAATTTGGCAGGTTTAGCAGGGACCAGCCACATTTTGAATCTATGGTGATTCCTGTATGTTAGAATGGCATAATGTTCAGTGGGAGGAGTGCTCCTCACATTTATGGACAATGCAAAAAATCCCATCCCTTACATATAACTAAATTGACCTTTGAAGGTACCAGACTTGGTCTGGGCATCTAAGCTATGTCAAAACTTTACTTACCTTTATACTGCTCATAGAAGGTTAATATATTAAAGATGAATTCTATACATAGTTCTATACATAGTTACATAATTACATCGATTTAGCTTGGGCAATGTGACTATGTACTGTATATACTATATTAACTGTCTTTGCAATTTAGCGCACTAGGGACTATCCCAATATATCCCTTAATCTTAGCAGCAGCTGAAAGGACCCCACAATCCTAGTGGGGAAATACAATCAACATAAAATCATTGCTAACTGTTTAAAAATCCTATATACCCCAGTCAATATAAATGTCTTTCCAAAAGTTTTCAATCTTTCCAAGTCCAATGTAGACCAAAGACTTCAACACCATCCTTTCTGGTTGTGGATCCCTAGTGGTGCTTCAAGGAGACGAATAATCGGAAAAAAAAAATGCCATATAGTGTAGTAGTAGTTGAACATTCTACACTAAATGGCATTTCTTTTTTTCGAGATTATTGTGTGAAGCACCACAAGGGATCCACAACCAGAAAGCATGGTGTTGAAGTCTTTGGTCTACATTGGACTTAAGCCTCGTACACACGGTCGGACTTCAAACAAACTTTTCCGTGGATTTTTGTCCGAAGGAAGTTGGCCAGGCACACCCATAGCATACACACGGCAGGACTTTTCTGAAAACTTTCCCAAAACTTTCCCAACATCATGTGGTTTTTCTGCTCTTTTCTGTTCTTTACCGCCACCCTTTGGTCAACTTCTGCTATTGTTGGTTGATTTTAACATTGGTTCTGGGCATGCGTAGTTGTACTTGGATTTCTGTACACACGGTCGGACTTTGCACCAGCTGACTTTTGTTGCCGAAAAGTTTGTCCGTTGGCTGAGCAAACTTTTGTCCGATGAAAACCGAAATAGTTTTTCCGATGGAGCGTACACACGGTCGGATTTTTGGGAAAACTTGCTCGTTTTGAAGTTTGTTGGCAAAAAGCCCGACCATGTGTACGGGCCTTTAGAAAGATTAAGAACTTTTGGAAATACATTTATATTGACTGGGGTATGTAGGACTTTTAAACAGTTAGCGCTGATTTTATGTTGAATGTATATACCATGATGCCCCCGAAAGCTGGAAATCCCTAAAGTAGACACTACTCCTCCAGTGATCTCCATCGCTTCCACGTCCCCTACAGAGCAGCTGCCCTACTGCATTGTGGATCAGAAGGTCAGTCATTCAGCTCGGGCGCCATTCACAGAATGCTTTGCATTTTCTAAGTAAACGCGAAGAGTTCTCTGATTGGGTGAGGGGAAGAGGGCGATGTGCAATGCCCTTGCTGAGCGGCCGGCTCCATTGTTCAGAATGCAGTAGGGCAGCCAATTGTCACGGAACCCAGAGGCAAGTGGAGATCACTGGAGTAGTGATGTCTACTTCAGGGATTTTCAGCTTTCAGGGGTATCAGCCAGGTAAGGTATATAAAAATGTAACTATGTATAAGGCTACTTTCATACTGAGACGCTGGATGTGCTGGCGGTATAGCGGCGCTATTTTTAGCGCCGCTATACCGTTTTTTTTGCCGCAATTTGCGGGCGCTAGCGGGGGTATTTTAACCCCAGCCAGCGGCCGAAAAAGGGTTAAAAACGCCCGCAATAACGCCTCTTTGCGGCATTTTGCGGGCGTATTGTGGCGCTACCCCATTGATTTCAATGGGCAGGGGCGCTATAGGAGCGCTATTTTTAGCGCTCCTATTGCGCCTCAAAGATGCGGCTTGCAGGAGTTTTTTGACCCTCCTGCAAGCGCAACGCTCCAGTGTAAAAGCCCTCGGGCTTTCACACTGGATACTATTGAGCGGCTTTTTTGGGGCGCATTGCAGGCGCTATTTTTAGCACAATAGCGCCTGCAAAGCGCCTCAGTGTGAAAGAGGCCTAAGATATCCATACCTGGATTTCCTCTTTAATATCAGAACAAAATGAGACAGAATTGTCTTTACTTTTTTTTATAATTGTAATTAATTGTCTGTTCTTTAAAATCCGAGCCTTTCTTGGTGTTTAACAATTCAGTACTAGGAATGAAAATTCAATGTAATTATCTGGGGTGGGAACGATTTGACAGAAGGCTGAATATATGTGAGATTATGCAGACACAGACACAACAATAAAAATGATGCATGGCATTTGACGTCTTGTTGAGTGACAAGAGTCTGTTTGTAGACAGGGTGAGTGGAAAGTGCATCTTATCTTGATTTCAAAATAATAATTAGCGAAGTAAGGAAATAAGCCTAATTGTTAATGTCCTGTGTCAGAAGCCCTGACATAAGGGATTTTTCACATTAACATTTTTGTTAATTTTCCTGCCTCAATGGAAGGAAGTTCTGAAATCTGCTAGAACTTCAAAGCAAACATGTGCTATGAAAAATTCAGCCACTGCACACGGCTTTCTGAGAATACTAGATGCCTGGCTGCCTCTGACTTTAATACTCACTGATCTGGTACAGCAGTAAGCAACGTCGGAAAAGTTCTGACAGCCTTTGGTCAGTGAATTTAAAAATACTGAAGCCATAGAATCACAATGACTATTAAGCCTCGTACACACGACCGAGAATCTCGTCATAAAAAAAACGTTGTTTTTCTCTACGAGATTCTTGTCAAGCTTTCCTTGCATACACACTGTCAATTCCAAATCTCGTCGTTGTAAAGCGCGGTCACGTACAACACGTACGACGGTAGTATAAAGGGGAAGTTCGATTCCAATGGCGCCACCCCTTGGGCTGCTTTTGCTGATCTTGTGTTACCGCGTGTTAGTAAAAGTTTGGGAAGAGACGATTCGCGCTTTTCAGTCTTCGTGCTTTCAGTTAGTTTTAGCGTGACGAATGTGCTATCTCCATTACGAACGCTAGTTTTACCAGAAGGAGCGCTCCCATCTCATACTTGATTCTGAGCATGCGCGATTTTTTAAGACTCGGAAAAGCATACACACGACCGGTTTTCTCGTTGGGAAACAGGCCGACGAGAATCCCGATGAGAAAAATGAGAATCCTGACGAGAAAATAGAGAGCTGGTTCTCTATTTTTCTCGTCGAGATTCCCGGCTGTTTTCTTGACGAGAAGCCATACACACGAACGGTTTTCTCGGCAAGAAAGCTCTCCCAACAGTTTTCTTGTCGTTTCTTGACGAGAAAACCGGTCGTGTGTACGAGGCTTGACAGAAAAAAAAAATGTCAAAAATGGAAGACAGTAATGGCAGTCAATATCATTCGTTCGATGCAGTATATGTTCAGTGAGCACATGTTTTGAGTTATCATTGCAGTATTTACGCTGAGGTGATTTTTGCTATGCCGTTCACTTTTTTTTCAAGCTTCTGCTTCTTTTTTTATCTTATTAAAGGCTGGTTGCATTTTTTTGTATCATTTTTTTCTAATTCAACCTTCAAGCTAAACTGCACTAGCCCCCCACCCTCAGCCACTGACTTACCATGATTCCAAAGCCATGGCCTGCTCTGGTATTTGCTGCCTGTTCTGACAAAAATCTCTTCCCATGAAAGGCAGAAATCAAAGAGAAACCTCCCACATGGGGAAACAAACAGCAATAAAAAGTATTTAGGATAAGATATTTACCCTCCCCTGCTTTATTCGGAACAAAAACAAAACAAGTTTGGCTTCAATCATGAGGCTGGCTATACTAGATGACTACTAATATTCACTTAGTGTAAATGTTCCATATGCACCAGTTTCAATTTATGAGTCGCCCAGCCCAGGGCCGTTTGAAGGAATTTGGGGGCCCCAAGCAAAATGGACATGGAGGCCCCCCACGCAAAGCCTGCAGGAACCACAGCATAGCGATACAGTTTAAGATAACCCACACTTTATATAAATAAAAAATGTTTACAGTGCAAATACTGCTGTTGCATATAATGTGCATAACATTTTAACATTTTCAACAATTGAACGTTTGCAAAAAACATCACTGTACCATAAAATCGAATAATATACATTAAAAAAGTGCACAATAACTAAATCCAACATACTTCTTACTCCACCCTACAGCAGGTGTCCCCATCAGAGCCTCCCCATCAGAGTCCCCCCACAGCAGGTGTCCCATCAGAGCCCACCCCACAGCAGGTGTCCCCATCAGAGTCCACCCCACAGCAGGTGTCCCCATGAGAGTCACCCCACAGCAGGTGTCCCCATCAGAGCCCCCCCACAGCAGGTGGTGTCCCCATCATAGCCCCCCCACAGCAGGTGTCTCCATCAGAGTCACCCCACAGCAGGTGTCCCCAGCAGAGTCACCCCAAATCAGGTGGTGTCCCCATCAGAGCCCCCCCCACAGCAGGTGTCCCCATCAGAGTCACCCCACAGCAGGTGTCCCCATCAGAGCCCCCCACAGCAGGTGTCCCCAGCAGAGTCACCCCACATCAGGTGGTGTCCCTATTAGAGCCCTCCCACAGCAGGTGTCCCCAGCAGAGTCACCCCACATCAGGTGGTGTCCCCATCAGAGCCCCCCCACAGCAGTTGTCACAAGATCATTAGAGCTGTACCTGTCCAATAGGTCCCTGTAGCTCAGGCGCGCTGGAAGCAGAAGCACGTTGCAGGGGGTGGGGCATACATGACATCTTCAGTTGCTAGGAGGGCGGGACTCGGATGGCATTTCTGGGACTGTGCAGGGGATGATTGGTAGTAGCTCCGGTCAACCAGAAGCCTCTCATCAGCCGCCTATGTCTGTGAGAAGAGCCGACACACACAGAGGGGGCAGGGGGCAGACAGGGGACTGCTACAGTACGGCGCAGCCGTTCCACGCCCACCGGACTGGAGGATTAGTGGACACAGCGCAGCAAGGCAAGGGCCCTGCTTGGGGGCCCCAGGCCAGCTTGGGGCCCCAAGCAGTTGCTTGTTTTGCTTGTCCTGTTCCGATGGGCCTGGCCCAGCCCCCTTGCCATAGCTATATTGTGTGCTTGATAGCAACAGCTGTAATGTCCTGTACACATGTTAGGATTTTCCGTCAAAAAAAGATGGATGTGAGCTTGTGGTCGTATATTCCGACCGTGTGTATGCTCCATCCAACATTTTCTGTCAGAATTTCCGCCAACAAAAGATTGAGAGCAGGTTCTCTATTTTTCCAATGGAAAAAGTTTTTGACGGAAAATCCGCTCATCTGTATGCAATTCCGACGCGCAAAAAAACACGCATGCTCAGAATCAAACAGAAGAGCCGAACTGCCTATTGAACTTTATTGATGTCGGCTCATCGTACATCTTGTACGTCACCGTGTTCTTGACGGTCGGAATTTCCGATAAGATTTGTGTGACCGTGTGTATGCAACACAAGTTTGAGCCAACATTCCGTCAGAAAAAATCCACGGTTTTCTTGTCGGAATTTCCGATTGTGTGTACAGGGGGCATAACTTAATTATTAAGAGGAAAACACACAAACTAGTTTCCCGTCCATGGGATGGAGAAATGACAAGTAATATATGACCTAGTTTGCAACTTCTTGGAGCAACAATCAGTTATCCAGGTTCGACATAAGAGATTGAGGGAATTGTAGGAGTGCCTAATGTTATGTAATTATCATTACACAAATAAATGATGCTGTGGAATAATATACAGTATATTTGTTGGTGTAGTCTGCGTTTTCTATTCTACGCATGTTATTGTTTTGGTTTAGGGTGCTGTAAAATAAATAGAAAATTAACAAACACCTCCTGTGTTTCTAGACTGCTCCAGATGGGTGGAAGAATTCTGTGCGTCACAACCTGTCCCTCAACAAGTGCTTTGAAAAAGTAGAAAATAAATCCGGAAGTTCTTCTCGAAAAGGATGTTTATGGGCATTGAACCCAGCCAAGATTGACAAGATGCAAGAAGAACTGCAAAAGTGGAAGAGAAAGGATCCCGTCACCGTGAGGAAAAGCATGGCAAAACCAGGTATGCAGACTAGTCTGTGTATCATGTCATTCAAACTAGGAAAGAGCCATCCATTAGAAACCACACACCTAATATATCCCAAAGGATAACAGGAATAAATGACTGTTCAGTGGGAAAAATAACTATTTGATCCCCTGCAGATTTTATAAGTTAGCCTACTTACAAAGAAATTAAGGGTCTATAATTTTTATCATGGGTGTATTTTAATTAATAGAGACAGAAAATCAACCAAAAATCCAGAAGAAACACACGATACAAATGTTATAAATTGAGTTGCAGTTCAGTGAGTAAAATACGTATTTGATCCCCTACCAACCAACAATAATTCTGGCTCCCAAAGATTGGCCACAGTATGTGCTCATGTGGTACACAGATTAGTCCTGTCAATTTAAGATGAGGCTCCTAACGACAACTCATTGTGTGTGTAAAAGTCCCCTGTCCACAGAATCTCTTTCTTCATTTCAAACCTCACCATCATGGGAAAGACCAAAGAGCTGTCAATGGACGTCAGGGACATGATTGTAGACCTGCACAAGGCTGGAATGGGCTACAAGACTATCAACAAGAAGCTTGGTGATAAGAAGACAACTGTTGGAGCGATTATTCGCAAATGGAAAAAATACAAACAGACCTTCAATTGTCCTCAATCTGGAGCTCCATGCAAGATTTTTCCTCATAGGGTAAGGATGATCATGAGAAAAAAAAGAGATCAGCCCAGAACTACACGGGAGGAGCTTGTGAGTGATCTCAAGGCAATTGGGACCAAAGTCACCAAACTATTGATAACACAATACGCCGCCATGAATTGAAATCCTGCAGCGACCGCAAGGTCCCCCCCCTCAAGAAGGCATATGTATAGGCCCGTCTGAAGATTGCCAATGAACATCTAAATGATTCAGAGAAGGATTGGGAGAAAGTGCTGTGGTCAGATGAGACCAAATATGAGCTCTTTGGCATTAACTCGACTCGCCGTGTTTGGAGGAAGAAAAATGCTGACTATGACCCTAAGAACACCATCCCTACAGTCAAGCATGGAGGTGGAAATGGCTGTTTTTCTGCTAAAGGTGCAAGCTGACTTTGCTGAGCCAATGGATGGGGCCATGTATTGTAAAAATCTTGACTGAGAACCTTCTTCACTCAGCCAGAACACTGAAGATGGGTCTTGGATGGGTCTTCCAGCATGACAATTATCCAAAACATACCGCCAAGGCAACAAGGGAGTGGCTCAAGTAGAAGCACATTAAGGTCATGGAGTGGCCTAGCCAGTCTCCAGTTCTTAATGTTATAGAAACTTTATGGAGGGAGCTGAAACTTCAAGTTGCCAAGAGTTGCCAAGCGAGAAACCTTAAAGGGGTTGTAAAGGTAAAAGTTTTTTCAACTTAATGCATTCTTTGCATTAAGGTGAAAAAACATCTGTGGATTAGCGGCCCCCCAGCCCCCCCGTTTACTTACCTGACCCCTCGAAAGTCCTGCGCCGTGAACGCGATTGCTTCTCGGCTCATTCATTGGTTGATTGAAAGCAGCGCAGCCATTGGCTCATGCTGCTGTCAATCACATCCATTGATGCGGCGCACCGGGGGGCGGGGCCGATTGATACAGTGATCGGCTATAGCCGCCGGCTGTATCACGGGAGCGCGCCCGCAAGAACTCATCTCCATGCAACGCTCGCTCGCATTAAGGTGATGAGTTCTTGCGGGGGGAGCCGAGACACCCGCCGAGGGACCCTAGAAGACCAGGTTCGGGGCCACTCTGTGCAAAACGAGCTGCACAGTGGAGGTAAGTATAACATGTTTGTTATTTAAAAAAAAAAAAATTTACCTTTACATACCCTTTAAGGATTTAGAGAAGATCTATAAAGAAGAGGGGACCAAAATCCCTCCTGAGATGTGTGCAAACCTGGTAACCAACTACAACAAATGTCGTACCTTAGTACTTGGTGGAGAAACCCTTGTTGGCAAGCACAAAGTCATGTTTTGCTTGGGGATCAAATACTTATTTTACTCACTGAACTGCAACTCAATGTATAACATTTGTATCATGTGTTTTTTTCTGGATTTTTGGTTTATATTCTCTATCATTTAAAATACACCTATGATAAAAATTACAGACCCTTCATTTCTTTTTAAGTGAGCAAGCATACCAAATCTGCAGGGGATCAAATAATTATTTTCTCCACTGTATGGCAGCTACATGTTTGATTTTTAAATTAAACCAGGGACTGCAAAGAAGGTCAAATGGAGTAGAAGAAAATTCATGGAGCATCATGTGGGGACCTCTCTGTAGAGGGAGTATACCAAGGGTCTCCAAACTTTTAATGAAGACGGCCACATTGTATATGTACAAATTATTAGTGGACCAAAAGACATCTACATCAGAGCCCCCGAGCAGAATCCCCACTGGAGTTCTCTTTACATCAGCATCCCCCTTATAGAGTCCACGTGTCGGTTGGGGGGGGGGCTGGTCTTGAAGCAGAGATCATAGGCAGCCTCTGATGACATTAATCCACAATCTTTGCACACCGAGAGTACGTCATTGACCCTAGCTGCAGGCCAGGTCAAACCTTGTAGTGGGTCGGATGTGGTCCACAGCCCACAGTTTGGAGACCCCTGAAGACCATTATAATAGCTTTGGCAATAGTTTACCCTAACAACATTGGTAATGATATAGAAAGTGATGACAGGAGTGCTCTACAATAATATCATGGATAAGCAGGAAGGAATTGAAAGAGAACGGAAGCACAATGGGACTTGCATAGGCATAAAGCAACAAAGATGGCTGGGTAAAATTGGCACAAATTGTTTTTCTTTAAGACCTATGGCCCTCTGAAGTATTTGTCTGCCACTGAACAATACAGACTTTTACAAATTAATTTCTTTAAATCTTTTTTTTTCTCCTCAGAGGACCTTGACAAGCTGATAGGAGAGAGAACGGAAAAGCTCAGATCCACCTTGTTAGCTTGCAGTGCTTCGGCTCTAATGAATACATCTGCATCAATGCAGCTGACCATGCATGAACAAACCATTTCCTCCCTGCAGCCTATGCATGAGGTGTCTGAGTCTATGCATGGCAAAAAGCAGCCACCATGCTATATTTCACTACCACATGGCTACCCTCAGATTTCAGCAGCAATGATTCAGCAGCCCCATGGCTTGGCTCAGAACCATTATTCTTCAGCAGATAACCAAGATGAAATAAATACACAACCCCTTAATCCCCAGGACTCTCCAATACCTGCCCATACCCCACCTCTTCACAATATGAATATGATTACAGAGCATTCCCCAACCAGGACCATGCATGACCACCTGATAGAAGGGGAGCTGAGCACTGACATTGATGCCCTCAATCCTTCACTTACCGACTTTGAACTTCAAGGTATGATCTGATTACTGTTATTCGCTGCTTTTATTAAGATAATGAAAAAAACTTCTTCCTATTGTGAGGGGGTTAGCTCGGCAGCGGGTGTGTGTGACCCCCGGGATGGGCTCCCCACACAAAAACAGGCCCAGCAAACGGAGGTTGTGGTTTTCAAAATCAAAAAAGGTGCGGTTTATTTTCTATTTACAGTGACAAAACACAGCAAAGCCAAAAGAAACATAAACAAAATAAATCCTGGTCAACTTGACCTCTGACTAAACATACAGGTTTCCTAACTAACAACTGGGATCAGCCTAGTGCTGTCCTAGTCCCTAAGTCCCTGGTTTTAAATGTCCAAGCAAATAGCCACACAGGCTTTGTCTCACCGCACAGGGGTTCACTCTCCCTAGACAGTCCACACAGGTCTGGTTCCAGGCATGAGCTAACATCTAATGAAGCTGGGAGTTCTTATAGAGGCCTAAATGAGCTGACAAGCTTCAGCTGGTCTCATCAACTCCCTGTCTGCACGACGCCCCACACTCTCCCTAGACATATGAGTCATCCATGAGCCCACTAGCCTTAGCTGGGCTTATACAACTCTCCACCTAGTTGTATAAGTCGGCGTAAAGCCTGAATCTGGGCGAAATATATCTACCCCCCTGGATGCAACCAGGTGACTTTACCTTCCTGCTGTCACATACCCCCCCTCTTGTTTTAACCTCGGGGTTGGAACACCAGCAATCAGGCATTCATGTACTCGAGACAAAGCATCCACATTCCCCATTTGAACGCCAGGGCGATGCTTTACTGTGAAGTTGAATTCCTGGAGGGCCAGGAACCACCTATTCACTCTTCTATTTGTTTCCTTGTTTTGAGCCATCCACTTTAACGGAGCGTGATCCGTAACCATGTCAAAGTGCCTACCTAGCAGGTAGTACCGAAGGGAATCTAGAGCCCACTTCACCGCTAAACACTCCTTTTCAACGGTGGCGTAATTTACCTCATGGGACTTCAACTTCCTGCTGAGGTAAATGACTGGGTGCTCTTCCCCGTTCCAGACCTGGGACAATACTGCTCCTAACCCCACATCTGACGCATCACTTTGTACGACAAAGTCTTTAGAGAAGTCGGGTGAGTACAACACTGGCTGGCTACATAAGGCTTGTTTCAAGAATTGGAATGCTGCCTCAGCCTCGGGGGTCCATTTAATCATGACCGACCCTTTCCCCTTCGTTAGGTTGGTTAGGGGCACAGCCTTAGAAGCAAAGTGGGGAATGAACCGCCGATAATACCCAGCGATTCCCAGAAAGGCTCGTACCTGCTTCTTGCTGTTGGGACGTGGCCAACTCTGGATGGCCTCGACTTTGTTGAGTTGGGGTTTTATTACTCCCCTCCCAATGGTGTACCCAAGATATTTGGCCTCCTCCTGCCCAATGGTACACTTCTTGGGGTTAGCCGTAAACCCCGCTTCCCGAACAGAGTCCAGGACTGCTTGCACTTTTGGCAGATGTGAGGCCCAATCCGTGCTATGGACAATTACGTCATCCAGGTAAGCCGCAGCATACTTCCGATGGGGCCTCAGCATCTGGTCCATTTTCCGCTGGAATGTGGCCGGCGCATTCTGTAACCCGAACGGCATTCTTTTATATTGGAACGCCCCGTCTGGGGTTACAAATGCGGTTTTCTCTTTGGCCAATTTGGCCAGGGGGATTTGCCAATACGCTTTTGTGAGGTCAAGAGTCGTCATGTATCGGGCTGTTCCCAGCCGGTCGATCAACTCATCTATACGTGGCATGGGGTAGGTGTCAAATTTTGTAACTTTGTTCAACTGACGAAAATCGTTACAAAATCGCCAGCTCCCATCCGGTTTAGGCACCAACACAATGGGACTAGACCAATCACTTTGGGACTCCTCTATCACCCCTAAGTTCAGCATTTTCTGTACTTCCTCCCGTATTGCCTCCCGTCGGGCCTCTGGGATCCGATAGGGTTTTAACTTCACCCTTTCACCGGGCGGGGTAATGATGTCATGCTCTACCCCAAATGTTTGTCCCGGCAGCTCAGAGAATACCTCCTTGTTGCGAAGCACAAACTCCTTAACCTCCTGTTGTTGGGGTTGTGACAAGGTGGCTGCTATTCCAACCTCAGGAATCACGCAACCAGTTTGAGCTGGTGACCAAGTGTCTGCGACTAGGGACTCTCTATCCCTCCAGGCTTTCAACAGATTAACGTGATAGATCTGTTCGGGCTTTCGCCTTCCTGGTTGTCTGACCTTGTAATTCACTTTGCTCACTTTTTCCATTATCTCGTAGGGGCCTTGCCATTTGGCAAGGAATTTACTTTCAACCGTAGGGACAAGTACCAGTATCCTATCCCCCGGGGAAAAGGTACGGGTCTTGGCTCCACGGTTGTACACTCTCTGCTGTGCTAACTGCGCTTGGGCCAAATGTTCCTTCACGATGGGCATTACCTGTGCAATTCGGTCTTGCATCAGGGCGACATGCTCAATCACACTCCTGTGGGGAGAACTCTCACTTTCCCAAGTTTCCTTGGCAATATCCAACAGCCCTCTTGGGTGTCTCCCATACAGTAACTCAAAGGGGGAGAATCCCGTAGAGGATTGGGGCACCTCCCTAATAGCAAACATCAGATAAGGAAGTAGACAGTCCCAATCCTTTCCATCTCTATCCACCACTTTCTTCAACATTTGTTTTAGGGTTTTGTTGAATCTTTCAACCAGCCCATCGGTTTGGGGGTGATACACAGATGTACGTAATTGCGTCACTTTGAACAATTTACACAGCTCCTTCATAACCCGGGACATAAAGGGTGTACCTTGGTCCGTAAGCAGTTCTTTACAAATACCCACCCGGCTAAACACAAGAGATAGCTCTTTGGCTATGGTTTTGGCCGAGGTATTTCGGAGAGGGATCGCTTCTGGATAACGGGTGGCATAGTCCATTATAACTAATATGTACTGGTGCCCCCTAGCGGACTTGATTATAGGACCTACCAAATCCATGGCGATCCTCTCAAACGGGACCTCAATGATGGGTAGAGGGACCAGCGGGCTACGGAAATGTGGCATCGGGGCCGACCTCTGACACACAGGGCAGGAGGAACAATAATTTTCTATGTCCTTCATCACCCCCGGCCAATAAAATCTCTGTAATACCCTCTCTCGGGTTTTCTCTGTCCCCAGATGACCTCCAAGAATGTGCCCATGGGCCAACTCCAACACCAACTTCCTGTAAGGTTTGGGCACCACAAGCTGCTCAACGGTTTCTTCTGCCCTTTTTGCCACCCGATACAGTAGGTCCTTCTCTACGCTGAAGTATGGGTAAGTGCAGGTATTATCTGGGTTCACTAACTCGCCATCTATTTTCACTACGTTTTCCCGTGCCTTTATTAGGGTGGGGTCTTTCAACTGTTCTGTGGCAAAGTTTTCCCTGTGAACCTCAAGATCAGAAAACTCCACAGACGGTAGGTTTTCGTCTGAGGAGGTGGGCTCCTCTCCAGTTTCTTGAGTCTCCCCTGCCAATACTGATAAGGGAAATTCCGGAGAGTCCTCACCACTCTCAGGGGAGTTCTGGCTATCACATTCCTGGTACATAGGGGCACCAGTGGGGGGCTCAGGATCATCCCACAGTTCCCAGAACTTCGGAAAATCCCTTCCCACAATGGCGTCATGCGGTAACTGAGATACTAAGCCCACTGGATGAGAGAGGGTACCTTTGGGGGTCTCGAAACACACTGTAGTCACTGGATACTCTCGGGTGTCCCCATGCACACAAATAACAGCTACCTTGCTATTCCCAGAGACCTCTGTTTTAACTAACTCAGCCTTTATCAGGGTCACAAGGCTACCTGAATCCAGCAATACCACAACATTTCTACCATTAACACACATTTTGCATAAATGTTTCTCAGTTCCTCGAATGGCAGTGCATGCGACTGTCGCACACAGCGACTGACGTCTGCCCGTCAGAAAGTCACACTGCATGGGTTCCTCCACAACCGGGCAATTGGCTGCAATATGTCCCGCTTGCCGGCAGCGGTAGCAAACGATCCTTCTTGCCGCCTCTTGAGCCGCTGATTTCCCAGGCTGTTCTCGCCAAACTTGGGGTAGAGCTCCCACCCTCTCACTCTCTCCACCCTTACCCCTTGGAATCCTCTTATCCGCCCCTGGGGATGGTCTGGTCTTAGGGTGGAAAGTCCGAGTGTCTCTGGAAGAGGCCGTCAGGTTCTCTGTAGCCAAGTATTTCTCCACACGATCCACAAGACCATCGGCCGTCTCTGGGTCTCCATGGCTTACCCACTTTTGGATGGCAGTAGGAAGAGCTCTCAAAAACCGATCCATTACAACACGTTCCACAATCTATGGTGCGGACAAAGTCTCTGGCTGTAGCCACTTTCTGCTCAGGTGAATGAGATCATACATTTGAGACCTGGGGGGTTTTCCAAGCTGGAAAGTCCAGTTATGCACACGCTGAGCCCGGACAGCCTGGGTGACACCCAGCCTTGCCAATATCTCAGCTTTTAGCATCACATAGTCTTTTGCTTGGTCAGGCTCTAGGTCATAGTAAGCCTTCTGCGATTCACCAGTTAACAGAGGAGCCACCAGTCCAGCCCACTGCTCCTCAGGCCACTTTTCTCTTTCAGCAGTCCTTTCAAATGTGGTCAAAAATACCTCTGGATCATCCTCTCCAGTCATTTTTGTCAATAAACGACTCACCCCAAAGGACGCGGTATTAGTGGGACGGCTTTCCTCACTGGTCTGCGGACGTTGCTGCATTACTGCTTCCATTTGTTGTAGTCTCTGCTCTTGCTTCTGTAACAGGTCTATGAAGCGGGCCTCAGATTGCTGCTGGGCTTGTTGCTGAGCTTCCAGACTCTGTTGGTGAGCTTGCTGCTGGGCTGCAAGGCTCTGTTGATGAGCTTGCTGCTGGGCTGCGAAGTTCTGTTGTTGAGCTGCAAGGCTCTGTTGATGAGCTGCAAGGCTCTTTTGCAAACCTGCATTTGTCTGCTGTTGATTGGCATTTGCTAGAGCCAGCTGCTTCAGTATCTCCTCCATGCTGGCTTAAAAAACTGCCACTGGTTCTCCACCAACTGTGAGGGGGTTAGCTCGGCAGCGGGTGTGTGTGACCCCCGGGATGGGCTCCCCACACAAAAACAGGCCCAGCAAACGGAGGTTGTGGTTTTCAAAATCAAAAAAGGTGCGGTTTATTTTCTATTTACAGTGACAAAACACAGCAAAGCCAAAAGAAACATAAACAAAATAAATCCTGGTCAACTTGACCTCTGACTAAACATACAGGTTTCCTAACTAACAACTGGGATCAGCCTAGTGCTGTCCTAGTCCCTAAGTCCCTGGTTTTAAATGTCCAAGCAAATAGCCACACAGGCTTTGTCTCACCGCACAGGGGTTCACTCTCCCTAGACAGTCCACACAGGTCTGGTTCCAGGCATGAGCTAACATCTAATGAAGCTGGGAGTTCTTATAGAGGCCTAAATGAGCTGACAAGCTTCAGCTGGTCTCATCAACTCCCTGTCTGCACGACGCCCCACACTCTCCCTAGACATATGAGTCATCCATGAGCCCACTAGCCTTAGCTGGGCTTATACAACTCTCCACCTAGTTGTATAAGTCGGCGTAAAGCCTGAATCTGGGCGAAATATATCTACCCCCCTGGATGCAACCAGGTGACTTTACCTTCCTGCTGTCACACTATGTAGCAGATATATTTATATAATGCTACAGGTATTCTAGCCACCTAGGTCAGGTGTTACTAGTAGGTGTGCGCCAAATGTAAAAATTATTGATGTAGATATGCTACAGTAGGGTTATGCGGCAATACATTATTTGTATGCTATATGCTTGGTAACTTTCTACACTTGCACCTTAATACAGCATACCCGTATATACTCGAGTATAAGCCGACCCAAATATAAGCTGAGGCACCTAATTATACCACAAAAAATGGGAAAACGTATTGACTCGAGTATAAGCCTAGGGTGTCCATCTGCATGTCTCACTGTGCCTCACTTTGCCTCACTGTGCCCATGCCTCACTGTGCCCATGCCTCACTGTGTCCATGACTAGACTGACGTTTAACATGGGAGTCTATGGAAGGGGTGCCCGGCTTTGAAAAATCGCTGCTCCCCAGCCGTAGGTCCCCTAGACAACAAACATTGCACACCTGTAGAGGAGAAATGGGGCTACATGAGTGCAAAGTTCCGGGTCCAGAGGACCTACGACCGGCCAGTACCGGGTCCCCAAAATCACCAGAGAAATGACCGTTTAACATGGGAGTCTATGGAAGGGGTGCCCGGATTTGAAAAATCGGTGCTCCCCGGTCGAAGGTCCCCCGGACAAAAAACTTTGCACACTTATATAGGAAGAGTGGGGCTACATGTGTGCCAGGTTTGGGAGATCAGGCGCAAAAGGTGACTCGAGTATAAGCCGAGGGGGGCATTTTCAGCACAAAAAAATGTGCTGAAAAACTTGGCTTATACTCGAGTATATACGGTATACGTGTTCTGTGGTTGTTTCTTCTACATGGTGGGTGGCCATGCCAAGGCCAATAGTTACAAGTGATGCAACCCTTTTGAACATTGTTTGCATTGTTAGAGAGGTTGTGCAGAGAGTCAAAAAGTGGCCTATATTACGTTCAGAGTTTTCTAGAGGTTTCAGAGCCCAACTGAACTTTTAGTTTACATCAGTTAAATATGTTACAAGTTCATTAAAACAGAATGAGTGCAAAACCATACAGTTTGTTTTCATTAGAAAGCAGCAACAGCCCAAGTAGAAAAGCCTGTTCCCTGCCAGCATGGTGCAGGAAAGTACCATTGATCTCTTTGTGGAGAAAGTGGTCACTCTGAAGAAATTTGACACATTCTCTGATCTCTCCTATTAACCACAAACATGAGCTTTGCTGATTGCAGAGCTATAGGACTGAATCAGCTTGTTGGGCTTCTGCAGCGAGGCCACTGCTTCCACACAAAGAGCAAGGTTATTTCTTTGCACAACGCCGGCAAGGGTCAGGCTTGTCTACTCTGGCTATGCCTGCTTTCTACAGAAAACAAACTATAACACTCTGCATGTTTGTTTTGAATCATCTAAACATATTTATGTGATTTTAAAACTGAAAGCGGAGGTCCGCCTAAAAAAAATAATATTAAAAGCCAGCAGCTACAAATACTGCAGCTGCTGACTTTTAATAAATGGACACTTACCTGTCCAGGGTGCCCGCGATGTCGGCAGCCGAGGCCGATCAGTCGCTCGGCTCTCGCCTGCCCTCCGCCGCCATCCTCGGTGAGGGAATCAGGAAATGAAAAAGTGTAAAAATACTGTGCTGTCTGAAAAAAATGTAAAATATATGTGATAACAATATCTATGCAGCAACCAAAAAATGTGGGACACACACAAATAACAGATATATAAAGAACTAAGGCTGCGCAACTGAATACAAAAAGTGAAAACCAAAATTATGTTATAAAAACACAATATGATATCATTTGTATATGACGTGAATAAACAATATAACTTATGGAGTAAAGGATATTGTTCTATGTACGTCTCTGGGTGATAGATGGTACTTAAACTGTATTTCTTGATACTGACATGCAAAAAAATTCAAAGATAGTCCATAAGTAACAAAAAGTCCCCAGAAGGAAGAAATAAAGGATTCCAAAACTCTTCAAAACTGCATAAGTGACTTCAAAAATGAAACACCATAGAAGGAGTGATGATATGACAGAAGAGAAATCCACCACCTTGTCCCTTTCAGGCTGCTTACCAGAAATTTTGATCCCTGAAAGAGATCAATCTGAATAGGTGGCTGTTATCCCCGCCAAGGGCTCTAATTGGCTCTCTCTGTGCTCTCTATTCGTCTAGGTTCCAGTCTGTTAGTCCACCAGGCAGCTCCGTGAGTCACATTTAGGGTAAAAGAGAAAGCCCCATAGCGTAATCCAGTATATAAAAGCGTTTATTATAATAAAAATGCACTTACAGCATGTTGAAGTAAAAACAGCAGTGGTTTAGTGTGCGGCCGGCCGGCTCTCACTACCCGTTGCTTCCGGGATTCGTATCGTGGTGACGTCAGCACGCCGCTCCTCCCTACGTCGTTTCGACAAACCTGTCGTCATCCAGGAGACTTTTTGTTACTTATGGACAATCAGGAAATGAAGCCTTCTGGGACCTGTGTTTTTCCCAGAAGACAGCAGGGGGGGGGGACAGGAAGGGCGTGACTCCCGTGGGATCTATGCCCTGAAGTGGGTGCAAATACCTGTATTATACAGGTATCTGCACCCCCCCCCCCCCTGAAAGGTGCCAAATGTGACACTGGAGGGGGGGAGGCTTCCGAAAAGCACAGGTTCCATTTTTGTGTGGACCTCCGCTTGAAGTTCAATCTGCTTATATTTTGCCTTCACTGATTCCTCCAAAAATGTTATTTATTTTTTTGTTTAAATTACTGGTTTTGTTTTTATTAAATACCTTATTTTAGATCCAGTGACGCCATTATAGGCCACTATTGATGTGATGCTGAGCCTCCATGATTAAAGGAATCTAATGATACAAAGGGGGTGGGCTGGGGAAAATAAGGGTGAATGTCCTACAGCCAGGTAATAAGGTGAACATATTTTGACCATATGTCAAATTTACCTGTATAAATAATTTATATCTTGGATTAACCACCACCTACCTATATATTCTTGAGAAAGCTGAATGTACTTCAACCCAACATGTAGAGTGTGCTCATTGAGTCTCTCACCACCACTGTTATATTTCGGAATACAATTAAAAATATATGTAACAGTCTAATATGTCAACTAAAAAATAAAGGTTTGGGATATTTGGGACTTGATGATGTGTAGACCACAGCAGGGAAATGGGTGGTTTTAATTTGTAACATACAGGGGCCAGGCAAAATGTAGGCTTTCTGTACATGTCTTTTTAATCCAATCTGTACAAATTAAATGCAAAAAAAACTTTTTATACCAGATATATTCAGATTCATTTTACTAAACAAATATAGTGCAGCGCTCATATATACAGTGTTAAATCAATAGTCTAAAAAAAGTATGTTGAAATAAAGCTTGAAGATCCCTCTGAATGGGAGAAATATTCCTCTGTGTGAAATAGATGAGGTGATAGTAATCCACCACCCTCATGCACTCACCAGATATAAAAAATAGAAACACATGCATTAAAAATATATACTGCTGAATATCCTCCATGTGAAGATAACCCGATGGTTTAACTCCTCCACCATTTATGCACTCACCGGAGGTACAAAATGTACACGCATGTCATAGCCAATTCATAAGTATTGAATGGCCCACCAAGACTTCCACATTTCACAATGCAAGGTGTCTCATAAAACAAGATGCTATATAAAAAAAAAGCTCATCAGACAGAGCCTGATATTTTATGTCACACTGCATTTGTGCAGCGATTTTTCAAATGCAATTTTTGGGGAAAAAATACACTTCAATCAATTAAAAAACAAAACAAAAAAAAAGACAGTAAAGTTAGCCCAATTTTTTGGTATATTGTGAAAGATGATGTTACGCGCATAAATAGATACCTAACATGTCATTCTTTAAAATTGCGCACGCTCGTGGACTGCCCAAAAATGACGGTACTTAAAAATCAACATAAGTGATGCTTTTAAAAATGTTTAGAGGTTACCTGTTAGAGTTACATAGGAGGTCTAGAGGTGCTATAATTATTTCTCTCGCTCAAACGATTGTGGCAATACCTCACATGTGTGGTTTGAACACTGTGTACATATCCGGCCACGACTTGCGTTACGTATGCATTTGCTTCTGCGCGCTTTAAATATTTACTTTCTTATTTACCGTATTTATCGGTGTATAACACACACTTCCCCCCCCCCCCCCCCCCCCCTGAAAATCATGTTATACGCCAATTCCTGCTGCCTCGGAGTGGAAGGAGAGGACAAGCACCGCTGGTTTACACAGAGCCACAATCTCCTGTGTACCCGGCACTCAGTCACACACAGTTCCGCCCCCCCCTGGCCCAGCATTGGACCACTGTTCTGTCTATCATATGAGCTGGGCGGGACTGTGAGTGACTGAGCGGATCCGTGTAATCCAGCACTGGCGAGGCTGCAATGATCGGCAAAGGTGAGGCTGTAAATGGACACTAAGCAGGCTGCAATGATGGGCATGTTAGAGGCTGCAGAAGAGCAGTAAACAGGCTGCAATGATGAGCATAATAGAGGCTGCAGATGGGCACTAAACAGGCTGCAATGATGGGCATGTTAGAGGCTGCAGATGGGCACTAAAAAGGCTGCAATGATGGGCATGTTAGAGGCTGTAGATGGGCACTAAACAGGCTGCAATGATGGGCATTAAAGAGGCTGCAATAATGGGCACATTGGAGGCTGCAGATGGGCACTAAACAGGCTGCAATGATGGGCATATTAGAGGCTGCAGATAGGCATGGATCAGGTTGCATTGATGGGCACTGGTGAGGCTGCAGATGGGCACTGACCCTTATTTTGCTTCAAGGTTCTTTATTTAAAATTTAAGGATTTTTCCTGAAACTTCTCTCTTAAAGTTAAGATGTGTGTTATACACCGATAAATACAGTATTTTACTTTTCATTTTTACACTGTCCCTTTAATATATTTTTTTATCACTTTTATTCCTATTATAAGAAATGTAAACATACCTTGTAATAGAAATAAGCATGACAGGTCCTCTTTATTGAGAGATCTGGGGTCAAAAAGACCCCAGACCTCTCATTTACCCTTAAAAGAAAAAAAAATTGCACCTCAGAAGTCGCTCTGGTCCTGCAAGGGCATAGAGCCATGTGGGGGCTATCTTGCCCTCACTCGACTTCTTGCCCAGGCATCAGAGGGATCGGCTCTGTGCTTCCGACAGCTCCAGTATTAAAGTGATCTTGCAGCGAATTTGCCGCTGGGACCACTTTTATCTGAAAAAAAAATAATGGGGTGGGGGGGCTATGGCGGCTAGCTGCTGCCATAACCCCAGTATTTAACGTCAAAGTAATGACGTATATATACAGTTAGGTGGTCGGCAAGTGGCTAGGTATCTTTAGAATCAGTCCAAACATACACATATATGGCATCTATTAGGCTGGGTTCACACAATTATGAATTAATTTCGGGTTTCCCCACATCCAATTTGCATGACAGGAGACTGTGACCGCCTCTCAATGGAGCCGGTTCACACATCTCTGGGGCAGCCGCAGAGCGAATTGCACAGGGGTCCTGTGTGTCTTTGGCTCAGTTTCAGGTCCGAATTCAGGCAAAAATTCAGGCCAGTGTCATCCCTGAAATGGAGAACAGGGACGCACCGGCCCACCTGCTGTGAGCCACTCCGCACAGTAGTGTGAACCCAGCCTTAAAGCCTAAGTGTGGCCAAAATAAAAAAATAAAACACAAAAACCTGTTAGGTGAAATCTTCCCCCACCTGTAATTTTTTTGGTGTGGAGGGGGTTATAGAATTGTGGTTCTCATCAAGAGCCTTTCCAATCAGCTCCCTTATTCATAGAAGCCAGTACTACAGCTTCTAAGATAGCCCCCACTCAACTCTATGCCCTTGGAGGAGCGGAGCAACGTCTGACGTCACTTCCTGTTCTTGGGCCGACAGAAGGCAAAGGTCTTTTTTTTTTGCTTTTAAAGGTAAATGAGAGATCTGGGGTCTTTTTAACCCCAGCTCTCTTAATAAAGAGGACCTGTCCTGCTTATTTCTTTTACAAGGGACAGTTTAAAAATAAAAAATAAAAAGTAAAAAAAAATTGAAAGCGCCCCATCCCTCCAAACTTGTGCGCAAAAGCGAACACATACATAGGTCACGCACGCATATGTAAATGATGTTCAAGCCACACATGTGTAAGTCTAAACTGGTAACCTGTAAAAACATTTAGAATGTCGCCTATGGATATTTTTAAGTACCGTAGTTTGTCGCCATTTTACAAGCATGCGCAATTTTAAAGCATGACATGTTAGGTATCTATTTACTTGGCATAACACATTTCACATGATATGAAAGAATGGGCTAAATTTACTGGGTTTATTTTATTCATTAAAGTGTATTTTGTCCCAAAAAATGTATTTGAAAGATCGCTGCGCTAATACAGTTTGACATAAAATATTGCAAGGACTGCCATTTTATTCTCTAGGGTCTCTGCTAAAAAAAATATATATATATATATATATATATATATATATATATATATATATATAATGTTTGGGAAGTCTAAGTATCTTTCTAGCAAAAAATACAGATTTGTACTTGTAAACAACAAATGTCAGAAAAAGGCCTGGTCTCAAACTGGTTAAAATGCCACTCAGTGACGTAAAAAGTTTACAAACCAAATAACTTTTCTTTATGTTTTATGCAACAGGAAATCTATGGGAGGAGCTAAAGGATGACAGCCTCAATCTGGATCCTATCAATCTTATATCATCTCCAGCAACTACTTCTTCACGACATTACTTCCTACACAATGGCAACTGTGAGAGTAACAACAACGACATCCACTCTCCGAACAGTAACTCCCATATTGGATTAGGAGACATCCATCTCACGCCTGTGTATTCCTCATTCCTGGAGATGGACAATGCTGTTCCTTCATATATTAATAGCGCAGGATCCAAACATGTTGCAATAGTTTAAAGTGACTGACACTATTATTAGCTCAGCATTTTTCTATGCTATACTCAAGCTACACCTATGCAAGCTAAAATATATAAATATATGAAACTGCACCAGTAAGACCCCTTCCACACTCACAGCACAGCCGCGTTAGCAGTAAAGCGCCGCTAGTTTTAGCGATGCTTTACTGTAGTTTTAGCGGTGCTTTTTGGCCACTAGCGGGCACTTTTAACCCCCGCTAGCGACCAAAGAAAGGGTTAAATGCACTTTGCAGGCGCTTTGGCAGCGGTGCCCATTGATTTCAATAGGCAGGGGCAGTGGAGGAGCGGTGTATACACCACTCCGAAGATGCTTCTTGCAAGTGCACTGCTCCAGTGTGAAAGCACTCGTGTTTTCACACTGGGCCTGTAGGGGAGGCATTTTTCAGGTGCTATTTTTAGCCCTTTAGTGCCTGAAAAACGCCTCCAGTGTGAAAGGGGTCTACTATAAGGGGATTCTAGGCTTTAGCATCTCTGCCTGTAAAGTCCAGACAAACAAATTTAAAATGAACTGTCTTGTCTTTTATCGTTTCCAGTGTAGTGATGGTATAGAGCAGTGGTCTCCAAACTGCGGCCCGGGGGCCGGATGTGGCCCTTTGCTTGTCTTTATCTGGCCCTTGGGACACCATTCCCCCTACTGACACCATCAATGGTGCACAATTCTTCTCATTGATATCACCAATTACTCCCATTAAAACCAATGATGGGGCACTGATGCCGGGGCATTTTCTACTCCCACTGGCCACAGTTCGGCCCCCCTACAGCCTGAAGAACAGTAAACTGGTCCTTTGCTTAGAAAGTTTGGAGACCCCTGGCATAGAGCATCCAAAAATTATGGGAGCAGGCTACAAAAACAGACCAGTAAGCGGTTGCGCAAACTCCCTGGAATGGAAGCTGCAGGAAATAAGAAGCCCTGTTTATTTCATGGGAGCTGTAGTTAAAGTGGTTGTAAACCACACATGTTCAGAAAAAAAAAAAAACTGCAAGGCCATGGCATAATGTATCGCATTGCATACTACATACCGACCTTGGAACAAAGCCCTCCAGCATTGTAAAGTCACCGCTGAGAGGGCTGACATGTTCCTCCTGTCTTTCTTCCGGGTTCGCAAGCTCCGGCGCTGTGATTGGCCAAAGCCGCAAAAACGTCACTCCCACACGTGCGCGCGGGAGCCCTCAGTTCTGGCACGAAGCTTTGAAGTTCTAACAAGGTATGGTGGACCTTTAGCACACATCCGCCAGTGATGTCACTGGCTGCATGCAGGGTGAATATCTCCTAAACAGTACATGTTTAGGAGATATTTATTTTACCTACAGGTAAGCCTTATTATAGGCTTACCTGTAGGTAAAAATTACTAAGCAGGGCTTACAATCGCTTTAACCACCATCTAAGCATTGTGTTATATCCCTGTTCATTTACAGTGTGAATTAGAATACAGTAGCAGTTTATGCTAAAACTGAAGAACCCCTTCTTTAAACATTGTCTCCTAATCTAGCTAAAGTAAAATTTTACAATTCATAAGAATTATTTTGATTTTGTTAGTTTGATATCATTGTACAGAATTTAATTTAACTGATGTTTATGCTTTTTTTTTTATTATTATCTAGATTTTTCTAATATTTATGTGCCTCCACTTTGTCTAGCCACCACTTTAATAACATGCTTACCTAAAAGGTCTAAGTGGCTAAAAGAATTTAAAATATATATATTAAAATAAAATAAAAAATGTTAATTAGGTCCTTCAAAAATGAAATCATTTTGAAGTTTATAATTTTTAGAATGAATAATTGTGTACAGAACAAAAAGTGTTGAGTTTCAGTGGACTGTTTCAATATAGGTTTTATTTGTAGCTTTTATTAAAATCTGTCACGCTTTTCAAAGCATTTATCATATTCTGTGCTCTGGACAGCTGGCACACGTGCTAAAGGACACACGGGACCTATGCATTGTTTAAATCCC
Source organism: Rana muscosa (assembly GCA_029206835.1). Classification (NCBI taxonomy): domain Eukaryota; kingdom Metazoa; phylum Chordata; class Amphibia; order Anura; family Ranidae; genus Rana; species Rana muscosa. Next base: position 168,218,343 of record CM055117.1, on the reverse strand, counting down.
AGAGATTTCATAAGGATTTATCATAAGGGGAGCAAAAGAAGAAAAAAAAAAAAGAAGTTTTCTATTTGAGACTCATTTCATTAAAATGGCAAGAATGATGTGTTGGGACAAGCTGATTAGTGATGTCATACAAGAAGGTCGGAAAACACTTATGAGTGATTGAATCAGCTCGAGAAGGTGATGGAAGAAGCTGAGTGATGCCACATGAGATAATGAAACAAGCTGAAGAGTGATGCCACTTATAGATGGAAATGGAAATTTCAGAGTCCTACCATATACAAGGAAATTCAAGGAACTCAGAAACATTTCAGATGCATGCATTAATAGATATTTCTTACAGCTTGTCTAGGAACTTATGTGAATAGGCATGGCTTTCATAAAGCAGGTGCTGCTTTCCTTTGGGCTGTGCACCCCTAGCTTTTTTGGGTGGGATTTCCCATTGCACTTTTTAGTTCATTACTACTTTGTCATAATTTCAAATAATGTGGTTTTTATTGTCTCTATACCATAACAACTCATTGAATGTATTGCTATCACTCTATTATGTTTGTGCAGTATTATAAACCCACTTTATAATTCTAAAGATGGATAATATATGGGTTACAAAAATTATGTGTTGTGTTTTTACATTACAACAGCTATTTTGTAAATATAGTATCTCACAAAAGTGAGTACACCCCTCACATTTTTGTAAATATTTTATTATATCTTTTCATGTGACAACACTGAAGAAATGACACTTTGCTACAATGTAAAGTAGTGAGTGTACAGCTTGTATAAAGTCCTATACACACGGTCGGACTTCCATCGGACTTTTCCGTGTTTTTTTGTCCTAACGGAGTTGGCCGGGCACACCCATAGCATACACACGCTCTGACTTTTCTGCAAACTTTCCCAAAACTTTGTGCAACATCATGTGTTTTTTCTGCTCTTTACCACCACCCTTTGGTCAACTTCTGCTATTGTTGGTTGATTTTAACATTAGTTGTTTTGTCCATCGGACAAAAGTCTGATGGTTTTCTATACACACGGTTGGACTTTGCTCCATGAGACTTTTGTTGGGCAAAAGTTTGTCCGTTTGCAGACCCAACTTTTGTCCGATGAAAACAAGAAAAAAGCAAAAAAAGTTTGTCCGATGGAGCGTACACACGGTCGTATTGCTGGTCCAACTTGCTCAAAATGAAGTTTGTTGGCCAAAAGTCCAACCGTGTGTACAGGGCTAAAGACCCCATTCACTTTATTTATCCTTTTTTTTTTGTTGTTCTGTTTTTGGTTTAGCTTAATTTGATTTTGTTTTAACCTAAAGTAGAGGGAATGAGGAGGGGAATTATATTATATAAGGTGGTATGAAGAAGGAGATAAAAGTTAGTGCGATAAGAGGATATTCTTGTATTAAATTTAGTATAGGTTATATCTGTAATCTAATTAATGTTATGTGTATAAGTGAATCAACTTAGAGAGTTAATAACCACCTATTGATAAATTATGTAATGTTATGTTAACCCTGTTCATTTCTGAAAAAAACTAATAAAAATTCATATTTGAAAGACCCCATTCACACAGGGGCGACTCATCAGGCGACTCAGCCGCCTGACAAGCCGCGTCCCGTTCTGTACAATGGAACCGTTCTAATAGGAGCGACTGAAGACGCTCAGACTTAGAAAAAGGTTCCTGTACTACTTCAAGACGACTTCAGGGCGACTTCCATTGACTTCAATACAGAAGTCATTTTTGAGGTCACCTTTGAAGTCGTCTTCAGATCGCCCCGGCACAGTCGTGGGACAAGTCGTGCCGCCCCTGTGTTAATGGGCTATAACAGTGTAAATTTGCTGTCCCCTCAAAATAACAAACAGCCATTAATGTCTAAACCGCTGGCAACAAAAGTGAGTACATCCCTAAGTGAAGATGTCCAAATTGGGCCCAATTAGCCCTTTTCCCTCCCCGGTGTCATGTGACTCATTAGTGTTACAAGGTCTCAGGTGTGAATGGAGAGCAGGTGTGTTAAATTTGGTGTTATCACTCTCACTCTCTCATACTGGTCACTGGAAGTTCAACATGGCACCTCATGGCAAAGAACTTTTTGAGGGTCTGAAAAAAAGAATCATTGCTCTACTTAAAGATGGCCTAGGCCAGTGATGGTGAACCTTGGCACCCCAGATGTTTTGGAACTACATTTTCCATGATGCCCAACTTCACTGCTGAGTGCATGAGCATCATGGGAAATGTAGTTCCAAAACATCTGGGGTGCCAAGGTTCGCCATCACTGGCCTAGGCTATAAGAAGATTGCCAAGACCCTGAAACTGAGCTGCAGCATGGTGACCAAGACAATACAGCGGTTTACCAGGACAGGTTCCACTCAGAACAGGCCTCACCATGGTCGACCAAAGAAGTTGAGTGCACGTGCTTAGCGTCATATCCAGAGGTTGTTTTTGGGAAATAGACGTATGAGTGCTGCCAGCATTGCATATGGTGTGGGGTTGTTTTTTTTGGAGCTGGGCTTGGCCCCTTAGTTACAGTGAGGGGAACACTTAAGGCGTCAGCATACTAAGACATTTTGGACAATTTAATGCTCCCAACTTTGTGGGAACAGTTTGAGATGGCCCCTTCCTGTTCCAACATGACTGCCCACCAGTGCACAAAGCAAGGTCAATAAAGGCACGGATGAGCGAGTTTGGGGTGGAGGAACTTGACTGGCCTGCACAGAGTCCTGACCTCAACCCGATAGAACACCTTTGGAATGAATTAGAGCAGAGACTGCAAGCCAGGCCTTCTCGTCCACATCAGTGCCTGACCTCACAAATGCACTTCTGAAAGAATGGTCAAACATTCCCATAGACACAGCCTTCCCAGAAGAGTTGAAGCTGTTATAGCTGAAAAAGGTGGGCCAACTCAATATTGAACCCTACGGACTAAGACTGGGATGCCATTAAAGTTCATGTGCATGTAAAGGCAGGTGTCCCAATACTTTTGGTAATATAGTGTAGCTTTGATTTGGACATCATTTCATATCACATGTATTAATATTGTGATCAGAGTCATTTACACTATAGCTCTATAGTATGAAAAAATACTCCATACTGCAATCCCTTAAAAATTACATTAAACCTGAACTCCAGGCAGATATAAAAGACAGAATGATTTCAGCTCTGTATTCAATAAAAAATTATTGAACATATTTTGAATGTTATGCCCTGTACACACGAGCCGAATTCCCATCGGAAAAAAGTTGGATGGTTTTTCCGACGGAATTCTGCTCAAGCCTGCCTTGCATAAACACGGACACACAAAAGTTTGGTGAACTTTTGACTGCCAAGAATGCGGTTACGTAAAAGACTACGATGAGTCGAGAAAATTAAGTTCTATGCTTCTGAGCATGCGTCGATTTGTTTCCGAGCATGCGTCGGAATTTTGCGCGTCGGAATTTGTACACACAATAGGAAATTCCGATCTGATTTTTTCCTGACGGGAAAATAGAAAACCTGCTCTCTATCTTTTTTCAGCAGTTTTTTCTGTTGGAAAAAGTCTGATGGAGCAAACACACGGTCGGGATTCCCGACCAAAAGCTCTCATCGGACTTTTTCCAACGGGAAAAATGATCGTGTGTATGGGGCATCAGGAGTGTACAGTATAAATACCTGAATTGACTTTGCATGAGCATCTGCAAACTGTACAGCAGAGCTCAGGTTAGGAAATGGAGAAGCAGCACAAGGAAATCAGCTATTTTGCAGTACTCGTGTGCCAATAGGAGATGATAAGAGGAGGAAGCAGTGTCAGAGAGATGAGCTCATTAATGTGCTGCTTCTCCATTCATTGTCCAGTCATAGCCCGGGGCGGGACGAAACCTGGAAGTATTATTTAACTTTAACAGATAAAGGTCAGGTCTTCTGCCCTAACAGTCCATATACATCTCAGCTTTCATATAAGTATTTTATCTGTGTATTTAGCTTTTTGCATGAAGTTCAGCTTTAATAATGAAAACTATCTTTTGATGGGTTCCTTTCCAATGTCCCTTTGACATACGGAAAACATTTATGTAATTATCCAATGATCTTCAGCCTAGGTGTAAATGCAGCCTAAATGAAATCTTGTATTTAGCAACCAATCTGATTATCCCTGTCATTTACAAGACTGCATTATAAAAATACCTTTGAAGGTTTATTGGTTGCTATGGATAACAAGATTAGGTCACTTTAGAAAACCTTTGGCTGTGATGCTTATTACTGAACTCATAAGTAAATATGAATGTGAGTGTGAGAATCAGATAAGGCAAGCAACTTGCTTTGAATAAAAAGGACCTGTTTCACCGTAGTAGTTATGATCAGGGCAACCATCAGAAATTTTGGGGGCCCCTACACAGCCCTAGGCCTGGACCCCCCCCCCCCATGCCTGACCACAAACATTCCCCAGGGCCTGTCCACTGGCCAGCCGCCCCACCAAGTCCTTCAGTGTACCCACTTTTATTGTAGCACTTTTACAACTTAATATATGAAAATGAAAAGTGTATTCCAACCCATCAGTGCTTTCAAGATTCAGCAGTGAAGAATTATATGTTGGCCAAAAACAGGGGCGGACTGACAACTCATGGGCCCCTCGGGCAATAGGAGATTATGGGGCACATACAGACACAGTACACACACACACACACTATACATACACACACTAAAAAGGTACTGGAGAGACGGGGCAGCTATAATCTTGGGATTTTTATACCAAAAGGATGTCGGTAAGGGACATTTCAGGGACAGATGTAAAAAACACAGATTTTTACATACTGTCCCTGGTTTTACTGAGGCTGGCAACCCTGATGGGGCCCCCTAGTGGCATGGGGCCCTCGGACAGTGCCCGAGTGGTCAGTCAGCCCCTGGCCAAAAAATATGAAGCCTGTCACCACGACTAGGTAGACTCTTTTGAGCAGGACCCTGCACTACCTTTTCAATGGGCCCTGACACCTACCTATCTTTATATAAAACCCCCTAACGCCTACTGACCTTTACATAAGACCCCCCCCCGAGACACTGACCTCTATATAAGACCCTCTGACACACTGACCACTATATAAGTCCTCCCGACATCTACCAACCTCTATATAAGACCCCTGGACACCTACCAACCTCTATATAAGACCCCTGATGCCTACCAATCTCTATACAAGACTCCCCAATTCCTACCAAAATTTACATAAGACCCCTGAAACCTACCGACCTCTACTTAAGACCCTCCCCAACCCCTACTAACTGCTATATAATGTCAGTACAGTCCATTGTGCTGGATGGAGTTGCTGGGCCTTCTGGACTCCCAGCACCAGAGCTACAAGGGAAGGCATTTAGGGCTTCCTGGGTCAGTCACCGCCCAGCACACAAGGTCTCAGCATGTTTTGATGCAGGCTCTTTTTCACTGGGTCTGGCCCCTCCTAGACCAGGTTATATACTGGGGTAGGTGGGAAAGGATGCCCCACCACAGTACAGGGTGCTCTCCCACTTGGGGTCCAGCTTAATTCATCTGGTCTCCTTGGTTTTATTTACCAACAACCAGTCGCAGTGGCAGTTCTTTCAAACAGCCGGAAGCCATCTCTATGTACTTGTCCAACACCTACTCTTTGGCTTTTTGCATCTGCTCCCAATACTCAAGAGCTGGGTGTTCAGTGCAGGAGGTGTTGTGGTGCTTCCATCAGGAGGTCCACAGGCATTCGGCCATAATGCCCAAACACCAGGAAAAAGAGCATGTGGCCAGTGGACTTGTGGATGATGTTATAGGTCTATACCATAGCCCTCATATGTTGTTGCCACTGATTCTGTTGGCTTAGCTCCAAAGTCCACAGGATCCTGAGAGAGATGTGGGTAAACCACTTACAGTGCCCATGCCTTGAGGATGATAGAGAGTGGTATGGGACTTTCGATGCCACTTAAGCGACAGCGTTCATTCATTATCACAGGCTCAAAGTTCAGGCCTTGGTCGACATGATAATTTCAGGTAGCCATACAGTTGGATAATGTGCTCCCAGGAGAGTTTTTCAGTTGTGATAGCTATTTGGTCCTTGGTCAGTACTACGACCGTGAATTTGGTGAAGTGGTCAATAAAGATCACTGTGTACTGCTACCCAGAGTGTGCGCTGGAGATTGTCATGAAGTCCATGGTCACCAACTCAAACGGTTCAGACATAGTGATGGTCATGGGTGGTACCTTCTTGGGGAGGGCCTTATCGATAGTATAGCTTCTGCACTCTTGGCAGGCTTTGTGTACCCAGTGTGACAAATGTGGGAAAAAGAAGTACCTCCGGACCAGGGACTCAGTCTGATCTACCCTGAAATGGCCACCCATGACCTGGAGTGCTTGACAGACTTCCAAGATATGCGACTGGTGGACCACAACTTTAGCAGGATGTCCCGCTGTTCAGAAGGGATTTGGGTCTGCCGGTAGAGTACCTTGTCTCGCAATTCCAGCCGATCCCATGGTCTCAGGATTGCCTGAGCAACTGGAGACAACTTTTGACACTCCCATGAGGTAGGCTTATACTTTCGAGAGAGGTAGCGCTGCACCTGTATGAGGTCCGGGTCCTTTGTTGGATCAGCACCCATTCCACCCATAAAGCTCTGCTGCCTTGACCCGTGCGTAAGGATCTTGTCCCTCAATGGCACCTGAGACAGCTGGTACAGGCAGAACTGGAGCAACCTCTATGTCTCCCAGATTAGAGTCCACATCCTGTCCTGGGCACTCCACTGGGAATGAGACAGGGTGTCGGCATGACCGTTGAGATTCCCTAGCCAGTAAGGTATCTTGAGTTTAAACCGTGACGAGCAGGCTGACCACCTTTGCTCCAAGGCCCCCAATTTTGGGGTCTCCAAGTAGGCTAGCGGGTTGTTATCCGTAAAGACTTCAATGCCTGTCCCTGTGAGTTATTCAAGCTTAAAAGAACTGTAGTGGTGGGGGTTCTTCTTCTCGGTGGTCCGTAGGCTTCTGCTGGCGTAAGCAATCTCCCTCTCTTGCCCATCATTGGGCCAGGACAACCCCCAGACCCTGGAGGCTGCCATCCATTTTTATTGTTGTCTGTGTCTGCATTGTGGAGAAGTTCGTGATGGTGGTAACAGAAAGGAAATGACAAATGTCTCCAATAAGATCAGAGACTGCAATAAAAAAAGTTTTTTAATACAGTGGGGAAAGATTAGAACCATTGTCAAGATTTTATTCTTAACTAATGCCGCGTACACACGATCGATTTTTTCGACGGTGAAAACACCGTCGAGAAAATCGACGCGAAAAATGAGGAACAGCTTGTTCCCCTACACACGGCCTTTTTAAATTACATTTTTTTTCTTGGTCGAAAAAAACGACTGTGTGTAGGCTCCCTGGCAGTGTATCCCTATGGGAAAACTGCCGCGGAAAAAAATGACGGGAATCACGACGAGAAAAATTAGAGCATGTTCTAATTTTTCTCGTCGTGATTAATGACGTTTTTCCCGTCGGGAAAAATGACAAAAAGCCCACACACGGTCGTTTTTCTCGTCCAAAAGAAAAAATTTAATTTTTCCCAACGGGAAAAATGATCATGTGTACGCGGCATAAGTCTCTACTGGGGAGGAGCTTCCTCATCAGGAATTTTTTTTTTTGAAAATCTCCCTAACAGGTACACAGATCAATAAACAACCTTAAAAAGGGTTCTAACCTTTCTCTGTAGTGGCCAAATTTTTACAACAAAATAGAATGCCTAAAACAAAGCAACAAGTCTGATCACCACAAGTTAGTCACATTAATTCATGTGACACTGTCCATAGTTTATTAGTGATATTGTACCACACAGTGATACCCAACAATCTATTGAGAAACTGGATTTATTTAGTAACACAGGCATCCTATGATGGCCTAGCCAATAAACATGTGAAAAAATGTCATTAACCAACAGAACAAATATACAACAGACAGACAGTAACCAAGTATTACAAAAGTTGGCATACCTCAATTTAGCAACTTATTGGAAATCTCTTATACAACTCAAGATATCGAACTCTGCATTACACATAGACATGTATTCATTGCATACACAGTGTATGCTGACTACCCATCAACTAAGAACTCCAGGTTGGGAACGCCATGTTGCTGGTTAAACCGTGAATATTTATGATGAACCTTGGGCTCATTTTGTGCCTTGGTAATAATAACAATGGTTGATACTCTCACAGAATGAATTTTGGTCCAGCCTAAAATATAGTTGCTCCACAGTGTGTAAATTTACAATTTTTTTATTTTTAAACAACAACAACTTGTGTAAAGGTGTATAACTAAGATGTATTGTATCAACTTGTATCCTAAGTTAGCACAACTCATGTTCAAAGAATTGGTAGATCTGAAACAAAAAGGTTACATTAAGAAAGAGCTATAAATGACAGTCACAACTCTGCATGTAGAAGGTACCACATCTGCACCGAAAATCAAATGTTTGCTAAGTACGGTAACTTTGTGGTTATCTATAAGAGCATCGACAAAGGCATCTTGTATGTCAAGTGGATGTAAAAGCTCAAGGTTTTTTACCCTCATTGATTCTTTGCATGAAGGTAAAAAAACCTTCTCAGTGCTGCAGCTCCCCCTAATACCTACCTGAGCCCTCTCTCGATCCAGCAATGCGCACGAGACTCTCTGCTCTCAGAGGACTCTCCCTCCTCATTGGCTGAGATAGCAGTGGGAGCCATTGTCAATCACAGCTAGTGAACCAATGAGGAGAGAGAGAGAGGGGGGGCAGGGCCGAGCCCCAGGTTGTGTGTGTGAATGGACACGCAGAGCTGTGGCTCAGAAATTAGCCTGCTTGGATGCCCCCATTGCCAGCTACTTGCTCTGGGGGCACTCAGCAGGAGGGAGGGGCCAAGAGCATCAGCAAGGGACCTGAGAATAGAAGGATCTGGGCTGCTTTGTGCAAAACCACTGCACAGAGCAGGGGAGTATGACAGTATTTTAAAAAAAAAAAGCCTTTAATATCACTTTCAGTTTTTGATCTTTTTCTTTCATTGCCTGTTTGTCCACACGATTTTGCATTAGGTTTTCTTTAATTTTCTTTGTTTTTTAAGCAAACTTGTCAGTAACCTAAAAGTTTAAACTCCTGACATGTCACGGTATACAAATGCAGTAGAGTTTCCCCCCAAAAAATTATGTACAGTGGAACCTTGGTTAACGAGTAACGCGGTTAAGGAGCAATTTGAAAGACAAGCAACTTTTATTTTTATTTTTAAATCCTTATTCGGTTTGTGAGTGTTGTCTGGCAAAACGAGCAGGATTCAAGCCAATGGGGTATGCAGTACCACATTTGGCCAGAGGTGCGGGGGCGCCGGTGACACTCGGAACGGTTCGGAGCTGTTTGGAAATACTCAGAAAGACTCCATTCCCGAGTATTTCCAAGGCTCTCCGGCGCCTCCCACCTCTGGCCACATGCGGTATTGCAAGCAATAAAAGTCAATGCGGAACGAATTATCTTAATTTCCATTGACTTCTAATGGGGAAACTCGCTTTGAAATGTGAGTGCTTTGGATTACAAGTATTCTCCTGGAACGGATTATGCTCGTAATCCAAGGTTCCACCGTATATATAGATTTATATACCACTTCTTAGTAGTAGTAAAAAAGAAGTCCCTGAACTGGTTCCCCTGAATTCTTGGGGAATGGTCATCGGAGTCTGTTGCCAACCAGCAACTTCATTTTCCCCCCCGAACCGCCTAAACATGTTAAGTGTTCAGTCACTGGAACTGTTCATTGTAACTTTCTGCTAAATCAAAGTTTTGGGAAGAGCAGGGTGGGCTGATCTGAGTGAGACAGCGATTGATTTTTACACTTGTGATAGGTTAAGAGGCAAAAGAAGGACTGAGCCGTGTATAGTTTTTAACGCTGGCTGGACATAAGGTGACAGACAGCAATGTAAATAAAGAAAAACTGTGCTTAGACAATGGAGAAAACAAAGGCAGCAGCTCTATTGAGATACACACATTTAGACAAAATAAAAAGAGAAGAAGCTGCGCCAATAAATGGATTAAAAAAGTCCTCAGGATGACATATAATTAGTTATATTAATAGTATAACCTATCCCCAGGATGACATAGGAATTAGTATACACCATACACCAGCAGGCCAGTAGGTAGGAAAGGTCCACAGGTTAATAAAGTCCACAGGCTAATAACAGTCCATAAACTTATGTGATGACACCACTGTGCTTGATACCCAATATGGAGTGCCCACCACCGCAAAACAAATGGCTGCTTACCAGAAGGCAAGCAAAGACACACATTCGGCTGTAACCCAGCCGTGGCCTTTAGCTTGCAGGCAGAGTAGTATCGGGACACGGACCAGACACACAGGGTGCTTCTCCAGTAAAACTCTCACTCCCTGGCTATAACTCAAAACTCAGTATGTAGTTGACCATGTAGGAAAAGGAAAGAGAGGGACCAATAGGGCGATATCGTCTTAACTGGTTTAATTGTATAAAAAAAGATATTGTACTTACAAACATGAAGTATTTAAAAGCATAAAAAGAGTGCCGGCCAGCTAAGTACAGAGGCCCTTCCTCGTAAACGGTGTGGTGACGTCACTGCGTGCTGTGACAGACAGTAATGGGTTGACCCATGTAAGACTGTCAGATTTCTATACTAGCAGGTCATATGGTTAGAGGCATAAGAAAGTGTACTTGATTTTTACACTGCCTGGTCATAGAGTGAGGCGGCAGCAAGGGGTTGAACTGTGCAAGAAAACACACATAAAACAAAGCCAACAACATAAATGGCTCATGTAGACAGACAATGTAAAAAGAAGTTGCCCTTTAAAGATGTAGTAAACTTCCTCTGCAAAATTTTACCTAATAGGTAAGCCTATAATAAGGTTTATCTATTAGGTATTGAAAATATCTCCTAAACCTGTACAGTTAGGGAGATATTTCCACTGCATGCAGCCAGTGACATCACTGCCGCATGTGCTCTGAAGGAACGCCCCACGGGTGCCCTTCCTTCCGAGCCCGGGCTGTAAACGGCGGTTCCTGCATGCATGCACAGGAGTGAGATAATCACGGCTCTGGCCAATCACAGCGCCGGAGCCCGCAAAACCCGGAAGAAGCTCTGGGAAACCGTTTTGTTTAAAATTAAGTATTTCATAATGAGCTAGTATGCGGTGCATACTAGCTCATTATGCCTTTGTCTTGCAGGGGTTTTTTTTGGGGGGGGGATGGGGATTTTTTTTTTAGGAGGTTTACAACCTCATTTAAAGACATGCTTTAGAAAATGAAGCACAGAAATAGGCTGCCTTTGCCTGCAATGCAAAAAACATCTTAATAGGGCCTCAGATCTGTCATCCACACTTTACCATTGAAGAAAATAAAAATTTGCTGACCTGTGTTTAATGTGCATATTAAAACGCACACCAAATGCAAGAAAAAAAAACATCATGTGTCTACACAAGCTCATGATCATATGTGGCATTGTTAAGGAGAATACTGTACTAGGTTTACACATTACATACAGTACATGTACTTAACGAGACAAATACATCTGAATGCAAGTCTGCTTCAAAAATATATCCTGCTGGTTTCTAAATTTTTAACATTAAAATCTGTAGGAAGCAGACATCTGGTAGGCCTTTCTGATTCCATTTCCAACTCATCTTTTGTAGTTAATGGCTATAGAGTAACAAGAAAATAAAGACTGAGGAGACTGCAATCATTTTTCAGAAGACATTTTAGACATGGGTTAAGAATGAATCATGAATTAAAACGGCGACATGCTGCGCTTCTTTATGAGTAAATGAACACATACTTTGCAGAGACCCTCAGCTGCGTATTTTAACAGACAATTGGAAATAGTCTATGACATTTTATAACATTCCTGAGAAATTTTGAAACTTGTACATATGTACAGTGCCTTGAAAAATTATTCATACCCTTTGAAATTTTCCACATTTTGTCATGTTACAACCAAAAACGTAAATGTATTTTATTGGGATTTTATGTGATAGACCAACACAAAGTGGCACATAATTGTGTAGTGGAAGGAAAATGATAAATGGTTTTAAATTTAGTTTTACAAATAAATATCTGAAAAGTGTGGCGTGCATTTGGATTCAGCCCCCTTTCCTCTGATACCCCTAACTAAAATCTAGTGGAACCAATTGCCTTCAGAAGTTACCTAATTAGTGAATAGAGTCCACCTGTGTGTAATTTAATCTCAGTATGAATATAGATGTTCTGTGAATTCCTCAGAGGTTTGTTAGAGAACCTTAGTGAACAAACAGCATCATGAAGGCCAAGGAACACACCAGACAGGTCAGGGATAAAGTTGTGGAGAAGTTTAAAGCAGGGTTAGGTTATAAAAAAATATCCCAAGCTTTTAACATCTCACAGAGCACTGTTCAATCCCTCATCTGAAAATGGAAAGAGTATGGCACAACTGCAAACCTAACAAGCCATGGCTGTCCACCTAAACTGACAGGCCGGGCAAGGAGAGCATTAATCAGAGAAGCATCCAGGAGGCCCATGTGAACTCTGGAGGAGCTGCAGAGATTCACATCTCAGTTGGAGAGAATAATGTGGTTCAAGACACCATAAGTAATTGGTCTCCATCCCAAATTTGAACAGAGAGAGAAAAAGTTTGGTTAGGGGGACTTTGAATGAGGCCAATCACTATATAGAGTAAGCATGTGGGATATTAATATACTGACTTAATATATAAAATAATATATATATATATATATATATATATTAACTATATTAATATAGTGATTGGCCTCATTCAAAGTCCCCCCAACCAAATTTTCTCTCTTTCCCCACAGCTCAGGTGGGGGAATCTGTCCACAGGACAACTATTAGTCGTGCACTCCACAAATCTGGCCTTTATGGAAGAGTGGCAAGAAGAAAGCCATTGTTGAAAGAAAGCCCCATTTGCAGCTTGCAAGAAGCCATGTGGGGGACACAGCAAACATGTGGAAGGTGGTGCTCTAGTCAGATGAGACCAAAATTTAACTTTTTGGCCTAAAAGCAAAACGCTATGTGTGGCAGAAAACTAACTGCACATCACCCTGAACACAACACCGTGAAACATCATGTTGTGGGGATGCTTTTTTTCAGCAGGGACAGGGAAGCTGGTCAGAGTTGATGGGAAGATGGATGGAGCCAAATACAGGGCAAGCTTAGAAGAAAACCTATTAGAGTCTGCAAAAGACATGAGACTGGGGCAATGGAATGGTTTAGATCAAAGCATATTCATGTGTTTGAATGGCCCAAGTCCAGACCTAAATCCAATTGAGAATCTGTGGCAAGACTTGAAAAATTGACAGTTACTTACCGGTAACTGCTTTTCTAGGATATCTTCCAGGACGGCACACCTGAGAGATGACTGGTCCACCTGACAGGAAACACAATCAACACATGAGGTTAAAAGGCCCCTCCCTTCCCCTGCACCTCAGTTCTACCAAAGTAATAGGTTATCCGGGTGCCAGAGAGAAACTCTACCCGTAGTACTTACATCAAACCAGGGGTGGGAAGTAGGCCTGCCGTCCTGGAAAATATCCTATAAAAGCAGTTACCGGTAAGTAACTGTCAATTTTCTCTAGTCATCTTCCAGGACGGCACACCTGAGAGGATGGACAAGAAGTTCAAGGCCTACCTTAGGGTGGGACCACCGCTTGTAAGACCTTCCTTCCAAACGTCAGATCCTGAGGAGATAGCAGTTCCACTCTATAGTGCTTTAAGAAGGTGTCCTGCTTCGCCCATGTGGCTGCTCGACAGATCTGTTCTATTGAGGCCCCTGCTTTTTCTGCCCAAGAGGCCGCCAAAGATCTTGTTGAATGAGCTTTAATGTTACCTGGTACTGGGGAACCTGACTGCTCATAAGCCATACCTATGGTCTGCCTAATCCACCTAGCCACTGTAGATTTAGAAGCCTGCCCTCCCTTCCTAGGGCCGCTAAATAAAACTAAAAGGTGAGTCGACTTCCTGAAGTCCTTCACTCTGTCTAAGTATGTCAGCAAACATCTCCTGACATCTAAAAACTGCAATTTTTCCTCTCCTTTGTTCTTTGGGTTTTCACAAAAGGAATGCAAAATGATCTCCTGAGACCTATGAAACTGTGATGCGACTTTGGGAAGAAAAAGTGGGTCTTGCTTCAGCACCACTCTATCTTCCAGAATCAACAGAAAAGGCTCTTTACTTGACAAGGCCTGCAGGTCACTTACTCTTCTGGCTGTTGTGATGGCCAGTAAAAAGGCTAACTTAAGTGTCAAAAATTTAATGGAGATCTCCTGAGCTGGTTCGAAAGGCGCTTTCGTCAACGCTTCCAAGGCCAATGTTAGATTCCAAGGGGGGAATCTTTTAACCTTTATGGGGGTTAACCTCTCCCTAGCTACTAGGAACCTCCTAATCAGAGGCTCTAGCGTGAGCCTCTGGTCCAAAAATACGGATAGAGCAGCTATCTGTACCTTCAGGGTATTTGTGGCAATTCCTTTGTCCACCCCTGCCTGTAAAAATTCTAGTATCACTGGTACCGAAGGACTAGATACTTCTCTATCCTGACACCAGTGAGAAAACGTATTCCAAATCTTTGAATATATTCTCCTAGTGACTGGTTTAAGAATACCTAGGAGGGTCTCAATCACTTTATCGGAGCATCCTTTGCCTCTGAGAATCTCCCTCTCAAGAGCCATGCCGTCAACATGAAGAATCCTGGGTTGGGGTGAACGACTGGCCCCTGCAGAAGAAGATCCTGCCTGGTTGGGAGAGGAAAAGCAGGGGCCACCGACCATTTCTTCAGAGTAGCAAACCAAGTCCTCTTGGGCCACCAAGGGGCTATCAGAATCAGCTTGCACTCCGAGTTGGCCAGCCTTTGTAGAACCCGAGGAATCAAAGCTAGTGGAGGGAAAGCATATGCTAGGTGACAGTCCCAATTCTGAGCTAGAGCATCTATTCCCTCTGAACCTCCCTCTCTGGTGAGAGAGAAAAAACGCTCCACCTTTCTGTTCCCTCTGTGGGCGAAAAGGTCTATCTCCGGAGCCCCAAACTCTTGACTTATCTGGAGGAATACTCTTTGGTTTAGTTCCCATTCCCCTTGGTGAATGGGCTGTCGGCTAAGGAAATCCGCTACCACATTGGTGGTCCCTCTTATGTGGACCGCCGATATGGATTGAAGGACCCCTTCTGCCCAACTCAGAATCTCCAGGGCTAGACTTAGTAGCCTTCTGGATCTTGTACCCCCTTGTCGGTTTAGACAGGAAACTGCTGTCACATTGTCTGAAAGGACTTGGACGTCTAGTCCCTGAACTCTGCTTTTGAAGGCCTTCAGAGCCTGACCCACCACAAAAAGCTCCCTGTAATTGGAGGAGGCTCTTGCTTGGATCGGGTTCCAGGATCCCTGCGCTTGGAGGTCCCCCAAGTGAGCACCCCAACCCCAGGCGCTTGCATCTGTGGTAATTTTTATAGGGTTCCACTGGGTCCAGAGACGACCCAACGTGAGTCTGTCCTGACCCAGCCACCAATCTAGGGAGGCCCTTACCCTTGCTGGAATGGCTACCTTCCCATCCAGAGAATCTATCTTCTTGTCCCAGGAGGATAGAAGGAAAAACTGTAGCTCCCTGGAATGGAGCTGAGCCCAGGGAACCGCCGGAATACAGGCAGTCATTAGGCCAAGGACCCTCACGACCTGTCTGCGAGAGCAGTCCCTGGGTTCCAATAGAGAGGAAACTGCTGATATTACCTTTAACCTTTTTTCCTCTGGGAGGAAAAGCTTCTGAGCCCCTGCGTCCACAGAGTATCCTAGGAAAGTTTTTATCTGAGATGGCACTAGGGATGATTTTTCCCTGTTTACTATCCACCCCAAGTTCTCCAAGGTGCAGATCACCGTCTTTACGTCTGCTGTCACTTGCTCTAAAGACTGTCCATAGATCAGGAGGTCGTCTAAATAGGGTATCAGAGATACCCCCTGTAAATGCAGGTAAGCTACAACCTCTGCCAATATCTTTGTGAACACTCTTGGGCTTGCAGCTAAGCCAAAGGGAAGTGCTCGGTATTGCCAGCGTTGTATACCCTTGCTTGTTAGGACTGCGAACCTCAGCAGGGATTGGTGTTCCGGGGCAATAGGCACGTGGAGATACGCGTCCCTCAGATCCACTGTGGCCATAAAGACATCCTTCAATAGATGTTTTCTCACAGTATAAATGCTTTCCATCCGAAAGCTCTTGTGTATCAGAAACCTGTTCAGCTTCCTAAGATTTAATATCAGGCAAAATTTTCCTGACAGTTTCTGGACCACAAACACGTGGGAGTAAAATTCCTGGTAGAGCTCTTCGGGTGGAAAGGGAACGATAACCTCCTAGTCCGCCAATCCCTGCAAATTGTCCATCAACCCTGCTGCTCTCAATAGTTCTTTGGGGAGATGGGTCAGAGTAAAATTTTGAGGGGGAGGAGAGGAAAGTTCCAGACGATATCCCTCTGTCAGGATATGCAGGATATAGGGGCTTTCGGAGATCCTTCTCCATTGAGGGACAAATCGAGAAAGTCTCCCCCCTACCCTGACGCTGGCGTCACTTTGGCTGCTTGCTGGCATCCTTGGGTCCGGAGAAGAGCAGGCCACCCTTCTGTCCGCTCTTTCCCTTCCCCCATCTTCTATTGGTGTCCTTCTTGGCCCTGAACTGGCCCTGATTAGGAAGGGCATGAAAAAACTTTTTGCCTTTTTCTCTCTTGGCCTTAACCGGGAACTTTTTCCCCTTCTCTGCAGAGCGCGATAGGACCTGATCCAGACCAGGGCCAAAAAGCTAGGAACCTTCAAAAGGTAACCCGCAGAGCCGTGATCTGGACATAGGGTCCCCCTGCCATGATTTAACCCAGATCGCCCTTCTTGCGGAGTTCAGGAGGGCCGCTGACTTGGCTGAGGTCCTGACAACCTCCACTGTCGCATCAGCCAAATATGCTACTGCTTTGTTAATTATTTCTAGAGAGTCCATAACCTCTTCGGAATTGTCCCCTCTAGAAACATGGCCAGAGAGCCTACCTAGCCAGGCATTCACATTACTGGCTACGCAGGCAGATGCTAGTGCAGGAGCCATGGCTGCCGCATTGGAATCCCATGCTCTGCGCAGAAGCGTTTCAGCCTTCCTATCCATTTGGTCCTTAATGCTACCCGAGTCCTCAAAGGACAAATCGGATTTCTTAGAGACCTGAGAAAGGGCTGCATCTAATTTGGGGGTCTTGAAAAACTTCTCTTCTTCCTCCCCAAAAGGGAACCTTCTCTTCCAGGTTTTTAGCTTAAGGACCTTCCTTTCCGGGTCCTTCCACTCCCTCAAAATTACCTCCTTAAGGGTTTGGTGTACTGGGAATACTCTGGACTGAGGACTTCCTAGGCCCTTATACAACTTATCCCGGGCTGTTGTCTGTACTGGAGGTTCTGGGATATCTTTAGAGGCATAAATTGCCTTAAGCAACTGTCCCATGTCCTCCACGGGAAAGAGATGCCTAAGTCTAGGACTGTCACTGTCCTGGCTTTCAGGGTCTGAACCTTCCCCCCTCCTTTAATGAGTCCTCTTCTGACTCCTCTGGGTCCTCAAGCTCATCTACTCCTGAAGTAATGGAAGAGGGAGGCCCCTGTGGGGTTCTCTGACCTCTGTCAGATGTGTCCCCCTGAGACGAAGTACCTTCTCTAGAGGACAGAACCTCTCTGCCACTAGTGCTATGCTCTTCCTTAGATGCAATAACTGTCTTAAGGGATTGTAACGTAGTCAGCATCTCTGCCTGTACTGTAAGGAAGTCCCTCAACACCTGTGAGACAATTTATGTATGCACCTGTAACAAAAAGGCTTTGCGTGATCAAGTGGGAGCTTTTCATTGCAATTTCCACACCTTTTTGTTCTAGGGGAGGGGTAATTTTGCTTTTAACTTTGTGGGCCACTTGAGCAGATCCACTGGGTTCTAAGGAGACAAAAAGACAAGACAGCACTAGTTTTTTAGCAAGCTGTACTTTCTCCTGCCCCCCCTCAAGGGGTGTGGGTAAGACCTCCCTTAATCCACCCCTTGTGAAAAATAGAGGAAAGACTCACCACTCGTGGTCCCCTCCTGGGATGCAGCCACTGCTGTGTCCTCCTCTCCTTCCATTCCTGGTCTCAGCTGGTTCCTACTTCCTAGGCGCTCTGCTGTGAGACTCCAGGTGGTGAGAGGGGCCTGTGGGACCTCCGCCTGGCTCCACCGGATTTTTATGGCCAGGACGCCGATCGGCGCCATTTTGCTGGAGTCCCGCCGCCAGAAGTAGTCCCATTTTGGCCTCTAGTGTCCGAATTGGCGTGGACCGGAAACCGGAAGTGATGTCACCGGAACCGGGAGCGGCACCATCTTGCTCCACCCGACGAATGCTCACTCCTACCTAGGAGTGTTTCCAGCATTCCCTATGGAGCTGCACTGTCAGGAAAATTACAGCCTTCCTCCTCCAGCGGTCTGGACTCCTGCAGACCCTCCGGTTCCTTCATCCCCCAAGTACCCTAGACTGGGTGGAAGGTAGGTGGGGAGGCATGTACCCACAAGAGATCCAGGAAACGCCCCTGTGCCCGGGAGGCTCTTTACCGGGGAATACCACCGGTCATTGGGAACCCCCCCTGAGAAGGGACTGATCCCTGGCTGGACCCGCAACCCTCCCCGGCCTTGGCGTCCAGCTCTCAGGGGGGAGACCATCCGCTACCGACTTCAGGTCTGACAAAAATAACAAACGTTTCGCTGCCGGGAAACACAATCAAGAACTGAGGTGCAGGGGAAGGGAGGGGCCTTTTAACCTCATGTGTTGATTGTGTGGACCAGTCATCTCTCAGGTGTGCCATCCTGGAACATCACTAGAGAAATTGCTGTTCATAGACGCTCTTTATCCAATCTGATAGAGCATGAGCTATTTTGCAACGAAGAATGGGGAAAAATTTCACTTTCTAGATGTACAAATCTGGTAGAGACATCCCCAAAAAGACTTGCAGGTGTAATTGCAGCGAAAGGTGGTTCTACAAAGTATTGACCGGGGGAGCTGAATACAAATACGCGCCACACTTTTCACATATTTATTTGTTAAAAAAAATTGAAAACCATTTATCATTTTCCTTGCACTTTACAATTATGTGCCCCTTTGTGTTGTTCTATACCAGGCATGTCCAAAGTCAAGCCTGCGGGCCAATGGCAGCCCGTGTTCTGGTTTAATATGGCCCCACTGGTAATTTGGATATATGCTGTATGTATATCTTTTGTGGCCCCCAACGAATCCCTAAGGGCCACAAAAGATATATACCATTTTTATCGTTCTGGCTGCCTCGGAGGGGACGGGATACACATAGAATCCCAATAAAATCCATTTACGTTTTTGGTTGTAACATGACAAAATGTAAAAAATGTCAAGGGGTATGAATACTTTTTCAAGGCACTGTATCTGTGAAAGTTGTTGTCTTTTTAAATCAAAAAAGACTATTTGATTACATTTCACTTTTAGTATTTATCTAGACCAATGAGGTGCAGTAACTCAGACAAACGGAAATCCCAGTTTTTATTAGTACACCTGAATAAAAAAGGCATTTGCTACCAAGTTAATGTGGGCTATAGTTGACTTTTGCAGTATTAAAGGGCATCTCCAGGGGATTGATTAGAATTACCTTTTAGTTAGTGGGGTTTATTTACTAAAGCTAGAGAGGGCAAAATTTGTCACAATTCTGCAGAGAAACCAATCAGCTTCTAACCTCAGCTTGTTTAACCACTTCAATACAGGGCATTTTCACCCCCTTCCTGCCCAGACCAATTTTTAGTTTTCAACGCTGTCGCACTTTGAATGACAATTGCGCGGCCATGCAACAATGTACCCAAATTCCTTCTTTTGTTTTTTTTTCCCCCACAAATAGAGCTTTCGTTTGGTGGTATTTGATCACCTCTGCAGTTTTTATTTTTTGCATTACAAAAGAAGAGCGACAATTTTGAAAAAAAACACAATATTTTTTACTTTTTGATTTAATAAATATCACAATTTAAAAAAATAAATAAAAATGTTTCCTCAGTTTAGGCCGATATGTATTCTTCTACATATTTTTGGTAAAATAAAATCGCAATAAGCGTATATTGATTGGTTTGCGCAAAAGTTATAGCATCTACAAAATAGGGGATAGATTTATGAATTTTTTCTTTTTTCTTTTTTTACTAGTAATGGCAGCGATCTGTGATTTTTATTGTGACCGTGACATTGCGGCAGACATATCGGACACTTTTGACACATTTTTGGGACCATTCACATTTATGCAGCGATTAGTGCTATAAAACTGCATTGATTACTGTGTAAATATGACTGGCAGGGAAGGGGTTAACACTAGGGGGCGGTCAAGGGGTTAAATATGTTCCCTAGGGAGTGATTCTAACTGTAGGGGGAGGGGACTCACAAGGGGAGGAGACCGATCTGTGTTCCTCTGTACTGGGAACACACATCGTTCTCCTCTCCTCCGACAGTAGGTGGATCTGTGTGTTTACAGATTACACACACAGATCCACGGTCCTGCTGTGATAGCGGGCAATTCGGACATCGCCTAGACGGCCGGGAAACCCAGGATGTCATACGACATCCACCCGGAGGGAGAGAGGGTTCCTGCCGACGTCATTTTACAATGACTCGGTAAGGAACTGGTTAATGAAGCTTTAGCAATAAAACCTGGAAGCTGATTGGTTTCTCTGCAGAATTGTGACTAATTTTGCCCTCTCTAGCGTTAGTAAATAAACCCCAATGTGTATTCTGTGTTCTAGGATTATTCTTTAACTCAGCTGGAGTGATTATGTAAAATCTCTTTACATTAAGCTGCAAAATGTATATTATAAATAGGACTGCAGTAGGAGTGCCTGCTCAAAGGTGGGGGGTTGTGCTTACGTTTTCAACAAGAGCATTGCTGTTATTTGTAGTCCACACAGCAGACTGGACAGTATCTCCTTATGCCAGCGATAGTGAACCTTGGCACCCCAGATGTTTTGGAACTACATTTCCCATGATGCTCATGCACTCTGCAATGTAGATGAGCATCATGGGAAATGTAGTTCCAAAACATCTGGGGTGCCAAGGTTCGCCATCACTGCCTTATGCTAAGCAGCCATGTAGCACAGCAAAGTGTAAACTCATTACGTTACGAATTATTAATATGGCAGGTATAATAGTCTCTACACCTATGTTGCAACAGTGTATTTGAAAATACACCACTGACACTGATTATACCTTTTAAATAATACAGTTGACCTTGTTTTAAAAAAAAAATATGTCAGTTTCCCACTTTATTTAATATTTTGCATCACTATATATGCTTCAAAATGCCTAGTTTACATTTAAATCAGTCGAGAAAAGCCTGACAAAAACCCTAGTAGTTATTAAGAAGAAGAAGCTATTAAGGAAGAACCGATTAGATCTTTGGCTTGGATTCCCTTTACTATGGTCTGGTCCAAGCTTTTTAGCCCCATGTGCAATGGTTGGTGCTTGACACAGAAGAGGCCTGGTGTAGCCCAAGGTATACAAAAAAACCTGTTCCTAAGATGATTTGGTCCAAGTAACATGGGAATGGTTGTTCCTAAAATGAATGGCCCATGGGATATCAGCAAGGATGGTCCTAAAAAAATAAAATAATAATGTTTCACAACAGTCCTTGTTCCAGGAAAACATTTGCCAAGCTCAATGCATCGCTGATGGTTATAAAACTAGTGGCATTGCTCAGACGTTCTGGTACAAAGACCACGTTCTTATTTAGGGGACTCGTCTCATTTCAAAGGCATCCTTGCCAACATGTGAAGATATATGAAGATCCTTGCACGGTTTCGATTTGTGCTAAAAAGGCTCTAGGGCAGGTAGGGGCAGATTTAGGCTCAGTCTTAGAACTCCTACTAGCAAACAGAATATTGGATCCCGGATGGATTCTCCTACAGGAAGTTGGGCACAATCCCTTGTATAACTGCTAGGGGAAGGGGGATTGTTTTCAATGCTCTGTGATTGGTTCCCTCCTACAATAGGATCAAGGGCCTCCACTATATGAATAATCTGCCTTGTTGTGCATCACTAGCTTGTTGTCCACAAAGTAGAAACTGTCTGATTGAGTCTCGTAGGGATGGATGATCATTTCACGAACTGCAGGGTAAGAAAAAAGAAGAAAGAATTAAAGGCATATAAAACTAAAAAAAACAAAACAAATTACTCTGTTGAATGCTTTAAAATGTAGTAAAAAAGCGTGTATTCTAGTCGGAGGAGAAAGCCAGCACTGGTTTTACAGTGTTGGATGGTTTCATTTTCACCAAGTGCCTTTTGCAGTTAATTTGCCATAGAAGAAAACCCCAATACAATTTCAGAAATGTGTTCTCTGATCTCTAAAAATTCAGCAACGCTAGCTTCCATAATTGTATCCTGATGATAGGTTCCCTTTAACAATAAGACTGCTTTAAAGGGAACCTTGCATGCTATTTAGCTACCATCTATATCAGGGGTCTCCAAACATTCTAAACAAAGGGCCGGTTTATTGTCCTTCAGACTCTTGGAGGGCTGGACTTTGGAAAGCGGGAGTGAAAATTTTCCTGGCATCAGTGGGAGTAAACATCTGGTATTAGGGGAAGCAATAGTGCCCCATTGCTGGTATCATAGGGAGGAATAGTGCCCCATTAGTGGTGTCAGTGGGAGAAATGGTGCTCCATTGTCGGTGTCAGATGGCAGAATAGTGTCTCGTATCATTGGAAGGGATAGTGCTCCAAGGGCCGGATAAAGGCAAGCAAAGGGCTGCATCCGGCCCTCGGGCCGCAGTTTGGAGACCACTGATCTATATCATTGCTTCACTGTTTGGGGAGTCATTGACTCAAAACAAGCATGCATTCATCGGGTGACCTAACACCTCAAGTAGTAATAAACGTTCAGGAAAAAACAAAAAAAAACACCTCTCCCTGCAAGGTAAAGGCATAATGTGCATACTAGCACATTATGAAAGACTTATCTTGATATGAAGCTCTCCAGCGGCGTGGTGTCACCACTGACAGAGTTTCCATCTTCACCTGGTCTTCCTTCCTGGTTCATGGGCTGCAGACACTTGAATGACCAAACTGCGATGATGTTGTGTAATGGAGCTCTGAAGGAACAGCACAGGTATGCTGTTCCTTTAGAGCGCATGCGCCAGTGACGTCACCGTTTGCTGCTTGCTAGAATATCTCCTAAACGGTGCATGTTTAGAAGATATTCATTTAACCTACAGGTAAGCTTTATTATAAGCTTACCAGTAGTTAAAAATAAAAAAGGAGAGTTTACTACCACTGTGTCAGAAGCCAATTTTTATTTGATTTTGTACAGTATCTCACAAAAGTGAGTACACCCCTCACATTTTTGTAAATATTTTATATCTTTTCATGTGACAACACTGAAGAAATTACACTTTGCCACAATCTAAAGTAGTGAGTGTACAGCTTGTATAACAGTGTAAATTTGCTGTCCCCTCAAAATAACTCACACAGCCATTAATGTCTAAACCGCTGGCAACAAAAGTGAGTACACCTTTAAGTGAAAAATGTCCAAATTGGGCTTAGTTAGCCATCTTGCCTCACCGGTGTCATGTGACTCGTTGGTGTTACAAGGTCTCAGGTGTGAATGGGGAGCAGGTGTGTTAAATTTGGTGTTATCACTCTCACTCTCTCATACTGGTCACTCAAAGTTCAACATGCCACCTCATGGCAAAGAACTATGAGGATCTGAAAAAAAATATTGTTGCTCTAGATAAAGATGGCCTGGGCTATAAGAAGATTGCCAAGACCCTCTAACGAGTCACATGACACCGGGGAGGGAAAATAGTTAATTGGGCCCAATTTGGACATTTTCACTTTGGGGTGTACTCACTTTTGTTGCCAGCGGTTTAGACATTAATGGCTGTGTGTTGAGTTATTTTGAGGGGACAGCAAATTTACACTGTTATACAAGCTGTACACTCACTACTTTACATTGTAGCAAAGTGTAATTTCTTCAGTGTTGTCACATGAAAAGATATAATAAAATATTTACAAAAATGTGAGGGGTGTACTCACTTGTGTGAGATTATGTATATAGCATTTAAGTAGAAGAGAAACCATCTAATTGGGTGTCTAAGAGAATTTCTACTTAATATCTACCCAATGGAACACTGATGTTAACCTTTCCCTACGCTTTTCAAAATTCAAAGTTTTGGCTTTAAATACAAATATTACACAGCCGTCACAAATCTTCCCCATAATTTGTCTAATATGTTTTTCTCCTATTTTCCTCAAATACCTCAAACCAGGAAAACACTGCATTCTTGCCACTAGATGGCAGTGACCACTTGAGGAAATAAACATAAAAGGAAATTACGGTAAAGATTTGTGACAGCTCTGCATATGATTGACATTATTTTTTTATAAACAGATCCATAGTTTGGCAGGTGTGCATTCATTCACTATTTTTACCTTGCAATTTCAGAATATTTATATTAAAAAAAACGTTATGAGACATTGAGCTCTGCAACCATACCTTACATCCATAGCCATCCTCGCTACTTAGTACCTGGATGATACTCCAAATCTACCCCCATTGCTTCTGAGGGTCTCCTACCTGCAATCCGGTGTACATTTTTGACTTTGGGCCGGCCGTCCGGAACTTGCCAGGCCAGTTTCATGCAGCTCGGGCCCAACGCCATCTTGGGGCCCACAAAGCCTCCAACACCTCCCAGGGGGTCTACGGATACCTACAGGACACCCTGCGTCTCCATCCAGGCTTGGATGGGGGTGTCTGTATAGTAAGGAGCCCCCTCGGTCTTCTTCCCGGCCCGTGGTCGGCTCCGGAGCCTGACAGCCATCTTGCGGCCTACAATAACATCTGCATCCTCCGGCCTGGAGTGCCGCGGTCGGCGGGGTTTACGGCAAGAGGCTCGGCCACACCTGTGCCTGCACTGGATGGAGCTAGCTGCCTGAGAGATCCCGGAACGTTCGGCCTCACACACCCGCGGCGGCCAGCCTTAGGAAAGTCCGCGGCTCCGGCCTACCTCTGGAAGTCGGCGGCCATCTTGCTGCTCCCACTACACCCAACGCAGCATCCAGCAAGAAGGACCATCCCACACAGGGTAAGCGGGGCAGGGGTGAAATACAGGACATTAGACCTAGGCTAATCCCCCCCCGGCTGGCAGACGGGAGTACCTGGTGGGAGCCCTGATCCCATAGGCTTAAGGGGCGGCCATCTTGCTACACCCGACCATAGTGCTGCTGGGTCCCCCCCCTGCCCACTTGAACCTGCTTCACCCTATACATCAAATCCTGGCTATTCTGGCCTACGGGGCAGCTGAGCCTATACCTCATCCATCTCGCCCTCCCCGCACTCCTCCAGTCACACACTGACAAGAAGTGTAGCGGCCATCTTGCTCCACCCGGACTCAGTGCTAACTCTTACCACTGACCTCCATTCACTCCCTCCTCGGCCACCGGTACTGCCTAAACTGCCGTGTCGCTGTGCTGCAGCACATGCACAGGCACTCCAAAAGGACAGTAACATCACAGTAAGCACTGATCCCCATTTGCAACACGGGTCGCATCCTCTGCTCATCCGTTCCACCTTTGATGATGCGTGGCTGAGGATGGAGGGCTGAAGACATGCACCGCTGAGCTCTGTGCTCTCCCGACGACCGCAGGCTACGTTCCCAACCAATCACGCCCAACCGGCTGATGGCGGCTTCCAGCTCTACCTCTGCTGACTCCGCTGAACTGCAACAAGGTACTATTCAACGGTACCTGCTACGCACAACATCGCAGGACTCCCGTACAGGGAAGGATAAACCTTCGTCAACCCGAGCCTCAGGCAGATCACAACCTCCTCCCCCGACTGCAGCAGCTTTCTCTGCCGGTGGGACCGGCCCGGGTACACACCCGACTCCTCTGATGGATCCCACTGCCCTTGGCGAGGGCACTGTCTCAGCGGAGACGCTTTCCCCAGGCGCCACATCCACTGCCATACTGTCTGCCTTCCGAGCTGACTTTGATTCCTGGGCTTCCAAAATGGAAACTTCTCTCCATGTTGAACTAAATGCCCTCAAACAACGGGTCTCCGCGTCTGAGGTCACGGTTTCTGCTATGGTCACCACCCAAGAAGACCACTCAGCCCGCATAACGGCGCTTGAAAATGCATCTACGGCTCATCTCTCCCGTCTAAGGCAACACCAGCTCCGGATAGAAGATAGTGAGAACCGGAGTCGCAGGAACAACATCCGGCTGCAGGGGGTCCCGGAGGCGACCTCAGGTACTGATCTCAAACC
Source organism: Rana muscosa (assembly GCA_029206835.1). NCBI lineage: Eukaryota > Metazoa > Chordata > Amphibia > Anura > Ranidae > Rana > Rana muscosa. The sequence continues at coordinate 168,192,087 of CM055117.1, read as the reverse complement.
CACTGTCATTGCTATCCTTAACCAGGTCCTGGGCAGGGAAGTTACATCTCCCATTGAATTGGACAGAGTACATAGAGTGGGAGGCATAGGAGGGGATCGCAGGGACCGCCCTCGTGACGTCCTCTGCCGGGTGCACTACTATACCCTAAAGGAGGAGATTTTGCGCAAGGCCTGGCGCCTGGGGCCACTAGACTTTCACGGATCATCTATACACCTCTATCCGGACCTTTCCCGCAACACGCTGTACATGCGGCGAATGGTCCGCCCTCTGCTGGACTTGCTTCGCCAAGTAGGCGCCACGTACACTTGGGGTCACCCATTCAGCATCAAAGTGACCCGGGAAGATAACCACAAATTTGTCCTCTCAGACCCGGAACAGCTTCCTGCCTTCTTCCTGTTCCTGGGCCGGGACCCTGTTGTCGTCCCGAACTGGTTGGACCCCCCAGATGACCGTCAGCGGCTACCGGGCCCTCCTCTGCAACGTCGAGGACGCCCTCAGTCTAGATCGGTACCTTCTGGTCCTAGAGAGCGGCGAGCCACGTCACCAGAGGACTGATCCGGACTCTGTCGTCTGAGACCTGAAATGGTTCTTTCTGCTATGTCCTTTTACCTACTAGGTGGATACAGCTCTTTTATGAGACTCCGGCCAGGTCCACCTTCTGTTTTCCCTGTTTTGTTATGTCTTCACAGTGTACTTGCACTCTCAGCCCACTGAATCTTGCTAACGTTGTTATTTAAATGCTGCTGACGGTTTAGTTGTCTCACATGGCTCGAAAAGCACTTCGCTGCCCTCGGCTGGTGCGGTTGTACTTGATGGGGTTCTGGAAAAGCGGCCAGTGATGTTGATATGTTCTCTCACGGCTCTGGCTCTGCGGGTTGGCTTGGGGTTTCCCGGACATAGCCCTTTGGCTTGTCCGGGGACCTCCGGGTCTTCCCTTGGGCTCTGGGCATTTATGTCCCTGGGGCTTGAAACTGGCTGACCTTGGCACTGACACCTTCTGTGCGTTTACACAGATATCTGAGCTGAGCCGTGATGACAATCATAGTTAATGCTGCTATAAATGTAGCAATTGATGTTTCCTACCCCCGCATGATTACGCGGGAATACCTGTGCCTTTATCTTGCCACCAGTTTGTATACACCTTGTTCTTCACTGATGTTCTTTTTTCTTTTTTATGTCATTTTTGATTGTTTATTGTACTCAAGCGTACCAATGGTATTTAATCTGACATTGCTCTTTAGTGACTAGACAGGTGAGCTTTAAATACCACGGTCATTGGGTGTGTTACTTTACAGTTATGTTATTTATGCCTGCTAGGTTGTCGGGAACACAACTCAGCTGTTCTAATCCCGTTCTCTCCCCCTAAATAGGATTGGCACAGTTCGTGCCTACTACGTGATATTTCACGAAGTGTTACGTTTTTGCGCACACTTTAGTATTTTTGAGCCACCTTCCCCAGGTGCTCTCTCTGTTCAATCTCTTCCCCACATCGCTCTACCTCCTCTCTTCCTCCCCTGCTGTGTTTTCCCCCTTTTCTGTTTCTTTCCTTATTTCTCTCTCACCTCCCCTCACCCTCCCCCCCTGTCGCTCCGTCATGGCTCACACGGTGATCTCTCGCCCTAGGCTACAATTCTGTTCCTACAATGTCAATGGGCTTAATATTGCCACCAAAAGAGGACAAATCCTGTATCAAATGCACAAACGCCAGGTCAATGTGCTTCTTCTCCAGGAGACACATTTTCACTCTGCCTCCACCCCTTCCTGCTCCAGCAGATATTTCAACAGGTGGTTCCACAGCACTAGCCCAACCCAGAAAGCCAGGGGAGTGTCTGTGGCTTTTCATAAGACGCTCCCTATAGAGGTACTTGATCATCTCTCGGACCCACAGGGGAGGTATGTTTTTGTGAAATTCATGTTATGGGGTACCAAATTTACGGTAGCCAACATTTACCTCCCTAATATTAACCAAGTATCGGCCGCGTTACAATACTTGAGGGTTCTGTCGGGATTCATGGAGGGTAAGCTCGTACTGGGGGGAGATTTTAACACCCCTCTTGAACCACTTTTAGATTCCTCCACCTCGCGATCGTGTATCTCCTTCCCCAAACTGAGGGCTCTAAAACGGGCATTTTACGATTTGCGTCTAGTGGATGTTTGGAGGGTGCTGCACCCCACGGCCCGCAACTATACCCACTTCTCCCATGTCCATCAAACCTATAGTCGCATAGACTACCTAATGAGTGACCATAGCTGTCTAGACTGGTCCCCGGACTGCACCATAGACCCAATGGTCTGGTCTGACCACTCTCCTATACATATGACGTTCTCGCTCCCCTCCACTCCGAATAGGGAGTGGTCATGGCGCTTGAACGATTCGTTGCTTACGAATCCAGAATGTGTGAAAAGGGTTTCGGATACAATATCTAACTTTTTTGCGGACCACGCTTCAGATACGACATCGTTGCCCTTTCAGTGGGAGGCACTGAAGGCGGTTCTACGAGGTGCCTTTATCCAAATGGGTACGCGTCTTAAAAAGGAGCGCTCAGCCGCCATTGAGGCAGCAAACCAAAAGCTTAGGAACTTAGAAACTGAACACAAACGATCCCCGACAGTGACAACACTGGCGGACGTTTCTAAGGCGCGATCACAACTCAGAGAGCTTTATGAAGCCTCTGCACGCACATATGCAGATAAGCTCGCTTTCCATCAATATAAGTTTCGAGATAAATGTGGTAGGCCATTGGCTCGCGCCCTGCACCCAAAAGCGACTTCCACCTTTGTGCCCCATATTCGGGGGGCGCAGGGAGAATTGGTCTCCTCACCCACTAAGATGGCAGAGGAATTCAGGGACTTCTACCAGTCCCTGTACAATATATCTAAGACTCAAGGGACTGGTTCCCCTTCTTCCAGGGTGGAAGACCAGGTGTCATATATCTCAGAAACCGCGCTCCCCACATTAGATGATGACATCATCGCTGATCTGGAAGTCTCAATCACAGAAGAGGAGGTTGCCAAAGCCATAGCGGGTACGCCGAGTGGAAAGAGCCCGGGCCCAGACGGCTTCACTCCTAAGTTTTACAAACTTTTTGCCGCCCTCCTCACACCTTTTCTAACTAAGATGTTCAACTCTTTGTCGGAGGGCTCCTTGTTCCCCTCACAAACACTTGAGGCCCACATATCCCTCATCCCAAAGCCAGGCAAAGACCCTACTCTATGTGCAAGCTACAGGCCGATCTCTTTGATTGGGGTCGATCTGAAAGTCTTTGCTAAAATTCTAGCCAATAGAATACAACCGTTGTTGCCTGGGATAATACACTTAGACCAGGTCGGCTTTGTGAGTGGCCGTGAGGCTAGAGATAACACCCTGAAGACCCTTCTTCTAACCAACTATGCCCGGTCCCACGATATCCCACTATGCCTCTTAACAGTCGATGCCGAGAAGGCATTCGACCGAGTCGACTGGCAATTCCTTCGATTATCCCTGCAACAAATAGGTGTGGGAACTAATATGATGGCGAGAATAATGTCCCTTTACTCCTCTCCGTATGCTAGGATTAGACTGAATGGCTCGCTTTCTCCAGCCTTTTCTGTATCCAACGGGACACGACAGGGATGCCCACTATCCCCCCTCCTGTATGTTCTCACTATGGAACATTTGGCTACTGCTCTACGTAACAATCCCTCTATCCAAGGCATAACAGTCGGGCCCACACATACGAAACTCGCTCTTTTTGCAGATGATCTGCTCTTGTTCGTGACACATCCACACACATCTTTGCCCTCGGTATTGCAGGAGTTTCAGAAATTTGGAGAAGTTAGCAACTTCAAGGTTAACTACAATAAATCGGAAATCCTTAACATATCTCTGCCCACATCGGCCCTACGACGACTAGCGTCTACTTTCTCCTTCAAAACTGGTTCCCCCTCCATAAGGTATCTCGGAATTCAAATACCGGCGGATGCTTCCCAACTTTTTTCCCTGAATTTTGCCCTCCTACTCCTTAGGACCCAAGCAGATTTAACCAACTATGCGTCCAAACAGCTCTCTTGGCTGGGTAGAGTGAATGCCCTGAAAATGGACGTTCTCCCTAGGTTCCTATATTTGTTTCAGACCATCCCTATTCACATACCCAACTCGTACTTCAAGAAAATACGCCAGCTGTTTTCCAAATTTATTTGGAATGCGGCCCGTCCAAGGATACGGTATGAAACACTGTCTCTTCCAAAGGCTCGGGGGGGGCTGGAGCCCCAATTGCCTCCCTATACCATAAAGCAGCGGTGCTTACCCGCATACTAGACTGGTTTCACCACTCTTCCACCAAACTTTGGGTCCAATTAGAAGGCCACATGAACCCAATTGAACTCTCCACTCTCCCGTGGACCTTGCCCACGGTCCGGGGGGGTTCAGGCCCTCTCAATGACCTTACCCGTCAAACGATTCGGATCTGGGACCGCATGTTGTCCAGAAGGGGCTTATCAAACCACATGGGGCCTATGACTCCCTTCTTTGGGACACCGGCCTTTCCACCAGCTATGTCTGTAACAAGATTCGGACCATGGCGAAAGGAGGATCATAGACGACTTGCCCAGGTCCTTCGTGCAGACCCCACTTTACGGTCAGATACCCCTGCCTGTCCGACCCCCCGTCACCCCATGCAGTGGCTTCAGAGGCAACAGACTATCTCCTACATCCGGACTTTCCCGTCTATTACAGACATTCTTGCTGAACCGACGAGATTCGAGGAACTGCTCATGCAGGTGGAGCCTCCAACACATGTTGTATCTCAACTGTACTCCATTCTGCTCGATATCCACTCCCCTGACCTTCCACCGTACACGGTGGCCTGGGAGACAGATCTGCATCACCCTATCTCCCCTATTGACTGGCAAAAATGTTTCATCCTCACACACAAATTATCCCTAGCCACTAAGACCCAGGAGAAGGGGTTTAAACTAATAACGAGATGGTACAGATGTCCATCATCTATTCATCACTTCAATCCGGAAGTGTCGGATGCCTGCTGGCGGTGTCTCGACTCCCGGGGAACCACGCTCCACATCTGGTGGGAGTGCCCTCCGGTGCGGAGGTTCTGGCAGCGAATTTTCACACTTTACTGCAAACTGATGGCGACCTCTATCCAGCCTTCACCTGAGGTGGCCCTCCTGTCTATAATCCCGGGGTCATTTAAATCCATCAGAAATGATGTATTGCGACACTTCTTGGCGGCGGCCAGAATAGTGATTCCCCGTCATTGGAGATCGACAACCATGCCTTCCCTGGGAGATTGGGCTGCTGAGGTGGACCACATTAGAGACCTGGAACGCTTGCTGGCGGAGGAAAGTGGTAAAAGTGAACAGTTCTCTCTCACATGGACTTCGTGGTCCGTGTTCCGATACTCCTCTGAGTTTGTGTCCTGGGCGGGACGTGACCTGGACGGGTCCGCCGTGGGACCGTGATGGAGTGATTGGGATTCTGATTCCTGTCCCCTACCTAATTGTCCCCTTCTATCTGCCCCTGACCCTGATTCTTTTTTTCTTTTCTCTATATCTAATTACACCTCTAGGAATACAGTGAGACAACGTACCAGGGCTTCGATCTACTTAATGCCAATAACCCAATGAGTGACCCTACGTCATATTCTCCAAACAGATTTGTGTATAATCTCATCTGATAAGTTGCATACGGGGGAACTAGGATCCCCTTCGCAGAAATGCAGATAAAGGTTTCCTTACCTCATTTATTTTTGTACAGGGACTGATATTACAAAAATCCCACGGAGGTCCTCCTACACAGGTGCTCAACCCTTATATGTGTAACTTAGCCCTGCTTTGTTTTGCCATACATGATGCCTGTCGATGGTGTATCCTATCACTGTTTGTAATGTTTAAGACGAAGTATGTCTTTTTCTGTCTTTCTCTTGCATATAATATAATAAAATAAGATTGAATTAAAAAAAACGTTATAATAAAGAGAGACTCCTTAAAAGCAGAACTAATGACTTTGATAAAGATCCCGTTACATTTAGGGTTTATTTTCACAGAAATTGTTCCCAACGTCTCTCTTACAATAGTATATTGTGCATTAAAGTCCCATTGTGGTAATGACTATAAATAATCAAGAAAACATATTCATCAATGTTTATCATGGAGAAGGAAAAGACACTTACTAAGATCCTCTGAAAGCTGTGGGAATTCATAAATATGTTCACATGTGTTTTTACTGCTGGGGATACAGAAGCCAAACTCAAAGTCGAAGCTCTTCAAGAGCTGCTCACGGAAGTAATGTCTCTCAATCATTCGAAAGTTATTAATGGGCTTGTCACCGACTGTAAATTCAACCCTGGAAAATTGTAAAAGCACTTTTTATTAATCAAACAAACTCTTAATTAGGAGAGAAACATAAGAAAAAAAATGTGCGATAATCACCACTATAAATTACTACAGAAGAAAGGATGATTCCCATATAGAAAACAGAGAATTATTGCAAATAACAGGACCATACTCCAGCAATACGATCAAGTAAAAAAAAGGACTTGGTATGTAATACCTATATCCATTGATTACAGTAGTTCATTGGCATTCAAACAGTCAGCAATGGTACCATTTATAAAATAGCCCATGACTCATAATACTTAAAATTAATTATATACAGCAATTAGTGTAATGTACACAGAGAGTCGACACACCCCTATCTACAGATTAATCGCCTATGCAAGTAGAGGCTTGATCTAGTCAACTCTCACAATCTTATGATATTTAGCTGGGCATCCTAAATTAATGTAAATTACTTTCTTATATGGCAGCGTGAGATTAATGGTAGCCACCCAGTCTTGGACTGTTGGTGTTAATGCCCTGAGCCAAACTCAAGCAATCAACATTCTAGCCATGAAAAGTGTTTTTTGCAAGAAAATATGGAGAGGTTTGCCACTATCCAGGTTGGGGAGGAGACACAGAAGACATTGCTTAGGGCAAAGGTTTAATGGGGAACCCATTCGATCATGTGACCCGTAGCCTTGGATGCCAGTGCATGCCCATATCAGGTGGTAAAAAGTGCCGCTGGTCTCACCACATCTGAAGCACAAGATGATGCAGCCGGTACCTAGCTAGATGAATGGAAGTTAGATAAGTTCTATGCAAAATATATAGGTTGGTAAGGCGATCAAAAAGTTTTGTAGACCAGTTTGCAGAATTCCAATGCATCATCCCAGTCTTCATCCTCCAGCTTCCCCACGTCCACCACCTAGCCAGTCTTCAATTATGCCTCGTTTCCACTGAGCGGATTGGTTCGGTTTGGTTCGGTACGGTACACTATTTTGAGTGTTTCCATTATGAAAGCGTGCCATAAAACCAAACCATACCGCACCATTCTGGGTCCTGCTTCAGATGTGGGGCCATAGAAAATGGAACGGTTCAGTTAGGGCAGAGCTACAATACATTCCACTGATTTGCGGACACGCTAGGCATTTTTTCTAAACCCTGTATGGCTCCTGACGGTCCGACTTGCAGTGGAAACGCTCACCTGAATAGGCCGGACCATTTTAACTGTTCCAAACTCTATCGACCCGAATCCTTCCGCTCAGTGGAAACGAGGCATAAGTAAGCTAAATTAATAGCCGGCGGTAAGAGGAGGCTATTATAATAACTGGACGTTGTTTTTTAGTATTTGTAGCCAGGAGTACGTCCAACAGGTATAAGGGAATAGAGATTGGAGCTAGAGTCCCCAAATTGGGTGTATATTTCCGACAACAAACGTGGGATAGCATGCTTTAAAATTTTCCAACAACAAATGTGTGACGTTGGATTATTCTGGCCAATGAAAAGAATTAGCACCCAAGAGCTTGACGCCTGCAAAGCTCCTATAAGCTTGTAAAAGCTTTAGACACTTTTACAAGTGTTGGGCATGTCCTGTGTGCACAAGGCCTTAGGGAGGTAGAGCCAAAATAGCTTTGGACATAATTCTCAGTTAGGCTACTTTCACACTGAGGCGCTTTGCAGGCGCTATAGCGCTAAAAATAATGCCTGCAAAGCGCCCTGAAAGAGCCGCTCCTTTCACTCCAGTGTGAAAGTCAGAGGGCTTTCACACTGGAGCGGTGCACTGGCAGGAGGCTCAAAAAAGTCCTGCAAGCCGAATCTGTGAGGCGCTGTAGGAGCGGTGTATACACCACTCCTAAAGTGCCCCTGCCCATTGAAATCAATTGGCAACCTCACATGTGTCGTTTGAACACCGTTTTCATATGTGGGTGGGACTTACGTATGCGTTCGCTTCTGCGTGCGAGCACGCGGGGACAGGGGCACTTTAAAAAAAAAAATTATAATTATTGTTAATTTTACTTACATTTTTTTATTTTGAAACTTTAAAAAAAATGTGATCACTTTTATTCCTATTACAAGGCATGTAAACATCCCTTGTAATAGGAATATGACATGACAGGACCTCTTTACAGTGAGAGATGGTGTCAATAAGACCCCACATCTCACCTCTAGTATGGGAAGCCTAAAATAAAAACTAAAAAAAAGCTTCCCAGCTGAGGCGGCGCCGTTTTTTTGTATGCAGAGGCCGGGCGTGACGTCATAACATCGCGCCTGGCCTCCGACGATCATAGAGACTCCGGTGACCATCTGGTCCACCAGAAATCACTATGATCAGCATCCAAGGCCGGCGGATCTATTCTCCGACCACAGCGGTGAGTCGGGAGAAGCACCGGAGGGCGGTGGGAGGGGGGATGTCCCCTTTCGCCGCCCGTAAGAACGATCAAGCGGCGGGAACAGCCGCTATGATCGATCTTATGGTGTAGGGAATCGCCGTCTGAAAACTGCAATATCTGAATGATGCCTGTAGCTGCAGGCATCATTCAGCTATACCACCACAAAGCCAAGGACGTCATATGACGGCCTCTGGGCGCCAAGTGGTTAAGCATATTTTGGTTGGGGAGGATGACCTGTACTTGCACCCAAAGGTGGAAAGAAGGGGTTGCATGGAGACCTTGAAGGGGGTTTTGCTGATGTACAGTATCATTAATGGCGTCATTTGAACCTTTAGTGAAAATAGAAATGTTTTTCTAAAAAAAAAAAAAAAAAGTAGTAGTATAAAGTCAGCCATCCGTTCACTGACGTTTCTTCTTGTCGGCATGCTCCATATCCGTATAGGTACACGGTCTCCCCATTTCTGTGCTGTTGTACAGGGGATTACAGAAGGCTAATATTCAGGAAGTTTTACTAGCTCCACTAAAAAAAAAAAATTTCAATGAATATATAATGGTATGAATTGCTGTTTTTATATCTGCCTGGTGTAAAAAGACCAGAGTTTACATTTACTTACGTTGCCCCAACCTGGCGCAGTCTGAGGAAAGCAGGTGTGAACTGGTACCTGACAAATCTACCTGCGTTGGGATCCACGTCCTTCTTGTCACCATGTTCTCGCTCTAAAAAAACAAACAAAAAAAAAACGTAATTTATGTATTGGCAATATCTGAACACACAGTAACTATGAGAAGGTGAGAGACAGCTGCAGCAAAAGGTGGCGGGACAAAGGAACAACTTTCAAGCTGGAACCACACTTGTGCACTTTGGCAAAATGTGTTTTGCACTGATATGACTGCAAACGCATCATACGCACATTACAATGTACTTTGCATTACAAGTCACTCACATTAACACATGAGAATATGCAATTCAAGTATATTAACACACAGGCACTGACCGCGAAAATCTGGCATGGTATAAAACTTTGTTTCAGACAAAAGCGCAGGACTTCCCTTTCTAAAGCATTTCACCCAAAATCCTCCTGTACTGAATTTTATTATAACTGTAGGGTCTGCCCTCATGATGTAAAGGGCTGTACAAACTGTTAGCGCTATATACATCCTGTATGATTAATCAGGCTTTGAAGTGTAAGTTCACCTTATCGCAACAATGTACACCCTTCCCACCCTGATTCTGAATGGTCAAAGTGGTCACGTGCCAGTACATGACCTATCAGAATCACTCTTATTGATCATTCCTGGAAGAAGACTGGAAGTTTCAAGTCTCTGGTCCCCTGCACCGGCTGCTTGGACAGGAACTGGGAAAAGGTGGTCAGATGGTGAGAGGTGTACAGAGATGGTTCACTTTTTCATTTTTTGTGAATTTTTTCCCACTGACCCCAAATTAATAGGTTTTAGCAGGGGTTATTGGAGACCTAAAATTTTAGGGGTTCCCCTGGGATAAAAAGGTTGGGAAAGTCTCTTATATTATACTGATATTATACAGTGCCTTGAAAAGGTATTTACACCCGTTGAAGTTTTCGAAATGTTTTTATGTTACAACCAAAAATTTTAATGTATTTTATTGGGATTTTATGTGATAGACCAACACAATGTGACACATAGATGTGAAGTGGAAGGAAAATGATTAAGTTTTTTTTACAAATAAATATGTGAAAAGTGTGGCATACATTTGTATTCAGCCCCCTTTACTATGATACCCCTAATTAAAATCTAGTGTAACCAATTGGGGGGGGGTGCCGATGCTCGTGACCAGCGGTCGCGATGACCGCCGGCCGCGAGCGATCGTGGGCATGAGAGGCAGAACAGGGACGTGTGTGTGTAAACACACACATCCCTGTTCAGTGAGGAAAGACAGATCGTGAGTTCCTAATAGCTAGGAACCACGATCTGTTATTTCCTCTAGGTCAGTCCCATCTCCCTACAGTTAGAAACACACCTAGGGAACACAATTAACCCCTTGATCGCCCCTAGTTTTAACCCCTTCCCTGCCAATGAGATTTTTACAGTAATCAGTGCATTTTTTATAGCACTGATCGCTGTAAAAATTACAATGGTCCCAAAAATGTGTCAAAAGTGTCCGATGTGTCCGCCATAATGTTGCAGTCCTGGTAAAAATCGCAGATCGCCGCCATTACTAGTAAAAAAAATAAAAAATCTATAAATCTATCCCCTATTTTGTAGACGCTATAACTTTTGTGCAAACCAATCAATATACACTTATTGCGATTTTTATTACAAATAATATGTAGAATACATAGCGGCCTAAACTGAGAAAAAAAATGCTTTTTTTTTTAAAATTGGGGATATTTATTATAGCAAAAAGTACAAAATATTGTTTGGGTACAGCATCGCACGACCGCGCAATTGTCAGTTAAAGAGACGCAGTGCCGTATCGCAAAAAATGGCCCGGTCATTGGGCAGCCAATTCTTCTAGGGCTAAAGTGGTTAAACATTTCTGGCCAAAATATACTGACCATGACCTTTGACCCTTGCTTCACCCAAACACTAAGGCTACTTTCATACTGAGGCGCTTTACAGGCGCTAAAGCGCTAAAAATAGCGCCTGCAAAGCGCCTCTTTTGTCACTCCAGTGTGAAAGCTTGAGTGCTTTCACACTGGAGCGATGCGCTTGCGGGAAATTAAAAAAAGTCCTGCAAGCAGCATCTTTGGGGCGCTTTAGGAGCGGTGTATACAAAGCAGACCTTGTATGAAAACATAATTTAACATTATAACCAACTTTGTTATGTATGTATGGTTGAGTGTAAAGAGCTTTAATTTGACTGCACTGAAAAAAAAAATGAATGACAATTATCTTCACCTAGTTGCATTAAGGGCTCTTTCTATTTGGGCTGTTGATATGCAAATGTGCCCAAATACATGTACATTGGAAGGTCTATATAGAATTAAATGTAGTATTAACAATTTTGCTAGGAACAATGTGGGGTAAGACGATGCTCAAAACCAACCCCATAATTCAGATGTGGATATGGCCGTGTATAGCCTCAGCCAGCACTGCTCCGGGCCACGTACCCTGACCTGTTCTGCCCTGCCTACCGGGGCTTGATCACAGAGGCAAGAAGCACTTGCTGAGACCATACCCAGCCATATCCATGTCTGAAGCACAGGGGTCAGTTTGGAGCGGCGTCTTACCCCACATATGTCCACGCCTCTAAATTAGTGCCCAACACCTGCTCCCATTTTCTGTATACCGGTAGGGACACCAGTTACCCTCCAGCTTTGAGCTTCGCTCCAAAGCGTTTGAAATGTAAAATTTACAGGTAAAACCTCTGTTTTCACCATTACCATATTGCAAGATTCTCTTTTGGCATACTAAAGCCCCGTACACACGGTCGGACTTTTGGCCAACAAACTTCATTTTGAGCAAGTTGGAACAACAATCCGACCGTGTGTACGCTCCATCGGAAAAACTTTTTTCGTTTGGTTTTGGATTTCATCGGACAAAAGTTGGGTCTGCAAACGGACAAACTTTTGCCCAACAAAAGTCCGATGGAGCAAAGTCCGACCGTGTGTACAGGAAACCATCGGACTTTTGTCCAATGGACTAAACAAGTAATGTTAAAATCAACCAACAAGAGCAGAGGTTGACCAAAGGGTGGCGGTAAAGAGCAGAAAAGAGCAGAAAACCCCGTGATGTTGCCAAAAGTTTTGGGAAAGTTTGCAGAAAAGTCAGAGCGTGTGTATGCTATGGGTGTTCCCGACCAACTCCGTTCGGACAAAAAAACACGGAAAAGTCAGATGGAAGTCCGACCGTGTGTACGAGGCTTAAGAAAGACAAAACAACATATCTTAAAGTCACTGTGCCTTGCTAATCAATACAATCATGTTATATAGCTATTCAATTTCAAATTCTCTCAAAACTAACTATTTCATCAATGTGTCGTCTTGAAAGAGGAAAGTACTGTTACAACATTTCCTTTAAAGGTATTACAAAATAGATCCTGTGCATAATACTCTTTGGCCACTAGGTGGAACTGTTCTATTGCTTATAATTTTACTTATTGCCAATATACCAATGTCCTAATAAATCAAGCAAAGAATATACAACACAAGGTTCCCATAAAAAAAAGTCATCATTCAGTAGACTGGTATCAATAAACCAAAACATTTTTGGTTTCCCTGGGTTATCACAAATGATGGATGTTTAATTTTTTATTTCCATTGATCATTTCAAGTACTAAGGCTGTCTATTTTAAGGCTCCGTGCAGACTGGACGTTAAAATAATGTTATAAAAACGCCAGTAGCTTTGCAGTGAATCTTTCAACGTTTTTTCACATTTTAGCAATAGCATTTATTAGCGTTTTTTTGCGTTGGGGTTTTTTAATTTTTTTTTACTTTCAAAATATTTTATTTTCAGAAGAAGATAAAAAATACAGAACATTACATCATGTTAGATAAAAATAAATAAAAATAAAGAAAAAAGATTATGTTTTGGAATAAACAAAATCATTAGTCAATAAATGGATAAATTAATAAAAACATCCTAGAAAAAAGGATAGATTCATGTAAGCTATCAGAGAAACACGAACTTAAAATGATAAGCAATTAAATGAAGGGTGTGATCCCTAAAACTAAAGCAATCAAAAGTTTGTCAGGGGGAGATCTCTTCATCCTTATAATATAATGGAAGGGAGAAGGGAAAACCTCTCCTTGGTAACCTGGAGCCCCTTATCGGGAACCAACTGCTCCAGGCATAGCGACCTCCTTCTGACTCTTATGCCGCGTACACACGACCGTTTTTAAAGTCATTGTAAAAAAACAAATTTTTCTCGACGTGATTCTTCTCAAACCTGCCTTGCCTACACACTATCTTGAAAAAAAATGCTTGAGCAAAGCGCGGTGACGTACAACACGTACGACGGCACTATAAAAGGGGAAGTTCCATTCGGATGGCGCCACCCTTTGGGCTGCTTTTGCTGATCCTTGTGTTAGTAAAGTTTGGTGAGAGACGATTCGCGCTTTTCAGCATCGTGCTCTTCAGTCCGTTACAGCGTGACGAATGTGCTATCTCCATTATGAACGCTAGTTTTACCAGAACGAGCGCTCCCGTCTCATAACTTGCTTCTGAGCATGCGCATTTTTTTCACGTCGTTAAAGCCTACACGGCCGTTTTTCATGACGAGAAAAACGACGACTTGAAAAACGACAAGAAAAAATAGAGCATGTTCCAAATTCGTTGCGAAAAATGCTCTGGAGCCTACACACGATCGTTTTTAACCACTTGCCGCCCGCCCTATTGCAAAAGGACCGCAGCAAAGTGGTTTCAATATCCTGACTGGACGACATATGATGTCTTCAGGATATTGAGCCGCTGCGCGCCCCCGACGGAGACTCTTTACCACGTGATCAGCTGTGTCCAATCACGGCTGATCACGATGTAAACAGGAAAAGCCGGTGATTGGCTTTTTCTCACTCGCATCTGTCAGACGCGAGTAGAGGAGAGCCGATCGGCTGCTCCTCTGACAGGGGGGGTTTTGTGCTGATCAATTATCAGTGGAGGCCCCCCGAGGATGCCCACACAGGACCACCAGGGATGCCCACCATAAGTTATGCCACCCTAGACCACCAAGGATGCCACTTAGAAATGCCTAATTGATGCCAATCAGTGCCCACAATGGATGCCAATCAGTGCCCACAATGGGCACCACTGATTGGCAGGCATTATTGTTTGGCACTGATTGGCATCCATTAGTACAACACATTACAGTACAGTGCCACCTATCAGTGCCCATCCATGCCACCTATCAGTGCCCATCTATGTCGCCTATCCATGCCGCCTATCTGTGCCCATCCGTGCCGCCTATCGGTGCCCATCCGTGCCGCCTATCGGTGCCCATCTGTGCCGCCTATCGGTGCCCATCCGTGCCGCCCCATCGGTGCCCATCAGTGCAGCCCCATCGGTGCCCATCAGTGCAGCCCCATCGGTGCCCATCAGTGAAGGACAAAACTTATTTACAAAGTTTTGTAACTGAAACAAAACAAAAAAGTATTTTTTTCAAACTTTTCGGTCATTTTTAATTTTTTTTGTAGAAAATAAAAATCGCAGAGGTGATCAAAGAACACCAAAAGAAAGCTCTATTTGTGGGAACAAAATGATAAAAATTTTGTTTGGGTACAGTGTAGCATGACCGCGCAATTGTCATTCAAAGTGCAACAGCACAGAAAGCTGAAAATTGGTCTGGGCAGGAAGGTGTATAAGTGCCCAGTATGGAAGTGGTTAATGACCAATTTAAATTTTTTTATTTTTCTCGTCATGAAAAAACGGTCGTGTGTACGCAGCATTAGGCCCCGAGAAGATTATCAGGGCTAACAGATCGGGATGGACTAAACAAGGGCGAACGAAACATTTGATAGTATCCCGTTAAATCTAAATAAAAGAGACACATAACTTGTAATGGGAAACTAGAATTCCCAAAAAAAGAGTTTCCATAAATCTTTTTTAGAAGGAAGAAAAGAGGAAAATAAAGACAGCGGGTAAAAAAAGAGGACGGAGGGAAAGGGATGGGTACGTGTTTTTTTTTAATGGATCAAAAACATTAAAGACTGCTGGTGAGCCACGTTTGAGCTTTTATCAACGTTTATCAGCGATTGGCGTTTTTTGTGGTCAGGAAAACGACTCCTAAATGTGATTTTAGGGAGTTCAGAAATCAGCCCATAAACTCCACTGCTGATAAACGTCCAAAAACTTCCATGTGTGCATGGACACATAGGATAACAGAGTGGAGTTTATGGGCTTTTAAAAAAAACACCCAAACTCCAAAAAATGGTCGTTTATGAGCTCCGGTGTGCATGGAGCCTTATGCTGATCAATTTCAAGTTCTGACTTTGGCTGTTCCACGGTCTTTCCTTGTCAGTGATTCCAGGTATTCGGTTCAATCGTTTTTATTGGTTTTAGTGAAAATAACAAAATAAGCACCAGAGTCGCCCATGCAGGGGCTACATAAGGATCATTTAAAAGAATAAAACACAGAAAAGTGCCAATGAAAAGCAAGCAAGGCAATACATCAGGTGAGCGGGGGGGCCCCCCTATGGGGAACCCCCATGTCTAATTCCATATAATTCTAAAGACGGGTACCCCTGTCATGGGGTAACCCCGTACAAAGCGATTCCAGGTGTTCAAGCAAGAGACAGCCAAGCAGCTAGCATTTTCGGAAGTAGGGGAGCAATGGCATCCCCGATATTTCTTCCAAAAGATGGCTTATTATACCAGACACTTTTTATAGTAATTGCACTGAGCCACTAATAGGCCTCATGCACACTGGACGGCATAAAAAAGCCAGTAGCGTTAGCTGAAGAAAGCATTAGCTGTAGAATTAGTTTTTCAGCATTTTTGCAGTAGCGTCTTTTAGCTGTAGCGGGTTTTAGCTTTAACAAAATTATACTCCTACAAAAGCTTATGGCTTAAAAATGCAGATAAACGCCAAATTTATACGTTTATTCACTAATAACAGCCTATGTGTGCATGGACACATAGGATAACATGCTGGGGGGTTTCATGCAATAGATAGTGTGGGCACGCACCCACTGCACGGAGGAGCCGATGCGCATGCCTGGCGGACCTGATGTCTGCCGGCCACCCGTGATTGCGGTACAGAGAAGCAGAACGGGGATCTGCCTATGTAAACAAGGGAGACCCCCATTCTGATAGGGGGCAACATGGAGATTTGCTGTTCCTAGTGATTAAGAACAGTGATCTCTGTGTTGTTCCTGTCAGCACTTCCCCCACACAGTTAGAAATACACTGAGGGAACACCGTTAACCCTTTGATCGCCCCTGTAGTTAACCCCTTCCCTGACAGTGTAATTTATACAGTAATCAGTGCATTTTTTTTAGCACTGATCACTGTATTGGTGTCACTAGTCCCCAACAAGTGTCACTTAGGGTCAGATATGTCCGCCGCAATCCCGAAAAAAATAAATCACAGATCGCCGCCATTACCAGTAAAAACAATAAAAAATACCAAAAAATATGTAGAATATATATCGGCCTAAATTGATGAATAAATTTGATTTATATATTTTTGGGATATGTATTATAGAAGTAAAAAATATAAAAATATTGTTTTTTTTTTTTTTTTCAAAATGGTTGGTCTTTTTTTGTTTATAGCGCAAAAAATAAAAACCACAGAGTTGATCAAATACCACCAAAAGAAAGCTCTATCTGTGGAAAAATAACGACATCAGTTTTATTTGGGTACAGTGTCGCACAACCATGCAATTGTCAGTTAAAATAACGCAGTGCTGTATCGCAAAAAAATGGCCTGGTCATTAAGGGGGTAAATCCATCCTGGGGCTGAAGTGGTTACAAAAATTAGAAAGTCATACAAAGTGTACTGTAGGAAAAACACCACAACAATTCCAGTAACTGAAAATGTACAGCTTATTATAGGACACCTATTTTGATATTGTAACCACTTTAAGAATACAATTTCCAGGCAGTGCTGGTCACTAGGATTATGTTCTAGTCACCTAACTGTTCAAATGTCCATTACTATTGTGGCTTACAAGTTTAAAGGAGATGGGGCCTAAAAATAGGAATGATCTGTCATAAAAAGTGACATGATTAATAATCATTGATTATACATGTCAGGGTGAGGTTTAAGTAGGTCAAATGTATGTATGTAGATGATCGCGTGTATCCAGGTCATGGTATAGCCAGTAGTATTTAGTCACTTTAAATGTACTTTAAAGCGTAGTTCCAGGCTTTTTATGTTCATTAAAAAAAAAAAAAGTGTAGCTGCTGACTTTTAATAAACAGACACTTACCTGCTCCACGGTCCAGCGATGCGGCCGCCCGAAGCGTCGCTCCTCCCCCCCCTCTCCGCCGGCGTCTCTATTCACACTGTAGGCACCCGGCTGTGACAGCTTTCGGCTTCACGGCCGGGCACGCACAACACATGCGCGAGTCGCGCTGCGCTCTAGGAGTGGACAGGCGATCTCCTGGGACCTGTCACGTGTCCCAGGAGATCGCCTAGAGGGAGGGGCCGCCTAAGGCGAGAGGAGTCGCCGCCTAGGCGGCCCGTAGGTGGAAGTAACAAGTGGGACAGGAAGTCCCACTCCTACCGAAGCCCCCACTCCCCCCCCAAAAAAATTACATTTATAAGGGGGTGAGGAGTGCTTAAAGCAAAAGTTCCACTTTTGGGTGGAACTCCGCTTTAATGTTGAAGACATTTCACTGCTCATCCAAGTAGCTATTAAGTACACTAATGCCGCGTACACACGATTGGAATTTCCGACAACAAATGTTCGATGTGAGCTTTTGGTCGGAAATTCCGACCGTGTGGAAGCTCCATCGGACATTTGCTGTCGGAATTTTCGACAACAAGTGTTTGAAAACAGGTTCTTAATTATTGTCAGGAATTCCGATTGTGTGTATCCAATTCTGAAGCACAAAAATCTTACGCATGCTCGGAATCAATTTGAAGCATGCTCGGAATCATTGTACTTAATTTTTCTCGGCTCGTCGTACTGTTGTACGTCTCCGCGTTCTTGACGTTCGGAATTTCCGAGCAACATTTGTGCGACCGTGTGTATGCAAGACAAGTTTGAGACAACATCCGTCATAAAAATAAAATAAAACACGGTTCTGTTGTCTGAAATTCTGATCGTGTGTACGCGGCATAAGGGCCCATTCACACCTGAAACTGTACATAACTGCGCGTTTTTGACTGAGTGTTTACATGCATTTGAAGCACGCTTGACATGTGTTTGAGCGCTGCATTTTTAATACAGTTGCAGTGCATTTTTCTATACATTTTTGGGCTTGGCTTTGTTGTATTTCCTTTGAGGTCACGTCCTTTTTCGTAGTGTATGGACAAAAGTAAGAATGTCTGCTCTTTTGGTCCAAATTCTGGCGCTGGCCATTGCCATTTTGAGACGACGTCCTCGGAGGCGTTGTTACTGGGTTCATCCACTACTGATGGAAAGACACCAAAGGTAGTAGTTTGGATATTCCCAAGAGTCTTAAATAGGATGGAATCTCCATACATTTTGAACAGGCTTAATTTCTGGGCCTAATTTCTGCAGGTACCCCTACCCCAATGTTAAAAAAAAAAAAATTCCCATCATTAGTACAGGCCAAAGAGGGGTCCATGTGGTCACTGTACTCTGTTCTGGAACACTTCATGACTGATATGGCTATCCTGATAACCACATGCAGTAAGCAACTTACCAGTGATCTCCTTTCTGTCCATTTCTTCATAATCAAGAAAATTCTTGCTCTCCCAGATCCTCCCTTTTCTTCTGTTGTCCTTATAATGCTGATGTCTAGGGTCATACAGCACAGGGTAATCCTGGATCATGGTAATAAAGTCCTTTGCATCTATTGGTGACCTGTATGCCATTTTGGCTGTGCTCTGTTCTCCACACAGACCACATGCACAGAGCCAAGAAGTTAATGGGAGGGACAGGACATCGGAAGGAGGTTACAGGTTATAATAATTAGTACAATTATTTTATTTTTTATTTTTTAAGGGGTGCAGCACATTTGTTCCCTGCATTTGCGGTGCAGAAAAATGCAGCATGCTTCTTTTTTTTATTAACTGGGCTGAACTGCACTGCAAGGGAGTGAACTATGCCCATAGGATTACCTTAATTTTAGGCTGTCTATGCAGTTGGGAGTGCAGTTCAAAATGCATCCAACTGTGTTCGGTGTGAAAGGGCCCCAAATGTAGGACTTGGCCATGCAGCTCGCCATCTTGAAGCCTTTTCGGGAAGAGCAGGAGATCCCAATAACCCCAGATGGGGTGTGTCAGCGGGGGTGGGGGGACTGAAGAAAACAAGTGTAAGCTTGTGGGGAGCCCTTCACTCTTGGGATGTACTAGGTATTTCCACAAAGCTGAAGTGAAGTAATCCTGTCTTGACTTAACCAAATCCTCCTTTATTTAGGTCTCACATGCCCGCAATACCAAGCATTGCATCTCACAGTGGGAGGGTTTCAGCAACAGAGGCAGTGCTATCAATCTAGAAAGCAGTGGGAAGGACTAGGTGTGGCAGGAAAATAAATTAAAAAGCTATAGGCTTGTGAATCAGCAATAATAATGCCAAAAGCCACACCCCTTCATCATTTTTTCATCCCATTGACTTGCAACACTGCTCTGAATTTCAAAGCGGAGTAGTATAATTGCCACACGATAACAGGAAACTGCATCAGGCCTCGTTCACATGGGTGATGATGCTTGTATATCGTTAACAAGCGGTTTTTAACTTCCAGGTGCTGCACACAGGCAGCCCATTCAAGTCTTTTAGGATGCAGCTGCTTGACCTATTGTGACGGGCATGCACGTGCAGATAAGTTGTCCCAAACACACACGGTCTGTATTTAGCCCACACTCGCACACCTATCACATTAATATGAATGACTGTGTCCTTGAAGGCTCTGCCTCGTAATAGAGCTCAATAGGCTGCCTGCACACAGCAACTTGAAGTTCCCCTGCTGAAATGAAGCAATCCCTAAATAGGCAGACTCCATACTGAATTCTGCACTCAAAAAAATTGACACCGGAACTCCTACAGGTATTGTTCAACAACAAAATCCTGAGGATTAGATTTCTTGGCCGGACACACTGAGTGCTTGTAATACTCCCTCCCCAGCCACTGCAGAGTTGCACCAACCAAAGAAAAGGACACCATAATGTGGGCTTCCAATCTCTTATCCGCTGTGACAGCAGGAAGGTAAAGTCACCTGGTTGCATCCAGGGGGGTAGATATATTTCGCCCAGATTCAGGCTTTACGCCGACTTATACAACTAGGTGGAGAGTTGTATAAGCCCAGCTGAGGCTAGTGGGCTCATGGATGACTCATACCTCTAGGGAGAGTGTGGGGCGTCGTGCAGACAGGGAGTTGATGAGACCAGCTGAAGCTTGTCAGCTCATTTAGGCCTCTATAAGAACTCCCAGCTTCATTAGGTGTTAGCTCATGCCTGGACCCAGACCTGTGTGGACTGTCTAGGGAGAGTGAACCCCTGTGCGGTGAGACAAAGCCTGTGTGGCTATTTGCTTGGACATTTAAAACCAGGGACTTAGGGACTAGGACAGCACTAGGCTGATCCCAGTTGTTAGTTAGGAAACCTGTATGTTTAGTCAGAGGTCAAGTTGACCAGGATTTATTTTGTTTATGTTTCTTTTGGCTTTGCTGTGTTTTGTCACTGTAAATAGAAAATAAACCGCACCTTTTTTGATTTTGAAAACCACAACCTCCGTTTGCTGGGCCTGTTTTTGTGTGGGGAGCCCATCCCGGGGGTCACACACACCCGCTGCCGAGCTAACCCCCTCACAGTTGGTGGAGAACCAGTGGCAGTTTTTTTTTTAAGCCAGCATGGAGGAGATACTGAAGCAGCTGGCTCTAGCAAATGCCAATCAACAGCAGACAAATGCAGGTTTGCAAAAGAGCCTTGCAGCTCATCAACAGAGCCTTGCAGCTCAACAACAGAACTTCGCAGCCCAGCAGCAAGCTCATCAACAGAGCCTTGCAGCCCAGCAGCAAGCTCACCAACAGAGTCTGGAAGCTCAGCAACAAGCCCAGCAGCAATCTGAGGCCCGCTTCATAGACCTGTTACAGAAGCAAGAGCAGAGACTACAACAAATGGAAGCAGTAATGCAGCAACGTCCGCAGACCAGTGAAGAAAGCCGTCCCACTAATACCGCGTCCTTTGGGGTGAGTCGTTTATTGACAAAAATGACTGGAGAGGATGATCCAGAGGTATTTTTGACCACATTTGAAAGGACTGCTGAAAGAGAAAAGTGGCCTGAGGAGCAGTGGGCTGGACTGGTGGCTCCTCTGTTAACTGGTGAATCGCAGAAGGCTTACTATGACCTAGAGCCTGACCAAGCAAAAGACTATGTGATGCTAAAAGCTGAAATATTGGCAAGGCTGGGTGTCACCCAGGCTGTCCGGGCTCAGCGTGTGCATAACTGGACTTTCCAGCTTGGAAAACCCCCCAGGTCTCAAATGTATGATCTCATTCACCTGAGCAGAAAGTGGCTACAGCCAGAGACTTTGTCCGCACCAAAGATTGTGGAACGTGTTGTAATGGATCGGTTTTTGAGAGCTCTTCCTACTGCCATCCAAAAGTGGGTAAGCCATGGAGACCCAGAGACGGCCGATGGTCTTGTGGATCGTGTGGAGAAATACTTGGCTACAGAGAACCTGACGGCCTCTTCCAGAGACACTCGGACTTTCCACCCTAAGACCAGACCATCCCCAGGGGCGGATAAGAGGATTCCAAGGGGTGAGGGTGGAGAGAGTGAGAGGGTGGGAGCTCTACCCCAAGTTTGGCGAGAACAGCCTGGGAAATCAGCGGCTCAAGAGGCGGCAAGAAGGATCGTTTGCTACCGCTGCCGGCAAGCGGGACATATTGCAGCCAATTGCCCGGTTGTGGAGGAACCCATGCAGTGTGACTTTCTGACGGGCAGACGTCAGTCGCTGTGTGCGACAGTCGCATGCACTGCCATTCGAGGAACTGAGAAACATTTATGCAAAATGTGTGTTAATGGTAGAAATGTTGTGGTATTGCTGGATTCAGGTAGCCTTGTGACCCTGATAAAGGCTGAGTTAGTTAAAACAGAGGTCTCTGGGAATAGCAAGGTAGCTGTTATTTGTGTGCATGGGGACACCCGAGAGTATCCAGTGACTACAGTGTGTTTCGAGACCCCCAAAGGTACCCTCTCTCATCCAGTGGGCTTAGTATCTCAGTTACCGCATGACGCCATTGTGGGAAGGGATTTTCCGAAGTTCTGGGAACTGTGGGATGATCCTGAGCCCCCCACTGGTGCCCCTATGTACCAGGAATGTGATAGCCAGAACTCCCCTGAGAGTGGTGAGGACTCTCCGGAATTTCCCTTATCAGTATTGGCAGGGGAGACTCAAGAAACTGGAGAGGAGCCCACCTCCTCAGACGAAAACCTACCGTCTGTGGAGTTTTCTGATCTTGAGGTTCACAGGGAAAACTTTGCCACAGAACAGTTGAAAGACCCCGCCCTAATAAAGGCACGGGAAAACGTAGTGAAAATAGATGGCGAGTTAGTGAACCCAGATAATACCTGCACTTACCCATACTTCAGCGTAGAGAAGGACCTACTGTATCGGGTGGCAAAAAGGGCAGAAGAAACCGTTGAGCAGCTTGTGGTGCCCAAACCTTACAGGAAGTTGGTGTTGGAGTTGGCCCATGGGCACATTCTTGGAGGTCATCTGGGGACAGAGAAAACCCGAGAGAGGGTATTACAGAGATTCTATTGGCCGGGGGTGATGAAGGACATAGAAAATTATTGTTCCTCCTGCCCTGTGTGTCAGAGGTCGGCCCCGATGCCACATTTCCGTAGCCCGCTGGTCCCTCTACCCATCATTGAGGTCCCGTTTGAGAGGATCGCCATGGATTTGGTAGGTCCTATAATCAAGTCCGCTAGGGGGCACCAGTACATATTAGTTATAATGGACTATGCCACCCGTTATCCAGAAGCGAGCCCTCTCCGAAATACCTCGGCCAAAACCATAGCCAAAGAGCTATCTCTTGTGTTTAGCCGGGTGGGTATTTGTAAAGAACTGCTTACGGACCAAGGTACACCCTTTATGTCCCGGGTTATGAAGGAGCTGTGTAAATTGTTCAAAGTGACGCAATTACGTACATCTGTGTATCACCCCCAAACCGATGGGCTGGTTGAAAGATTCAACAAAACCCTAAAACAAATGTTGAAGAAAGTGGTGGATAGAGATGGAAAGGATTGGGACTGTCTACTTCCTTATCTGATGTTTGCTATTAGGGAGGTGCCCCAATCCTCTACGGGATTCTCCCCCTTTGAGTTACTGTATGGGAGACACCCAAGAGGGCTGTTGGATATTGCCAAGGAAACTTGGGAAAGTGAGAGTTCTCCCCACAGGAGTGTGATTGAGCATGTCGCCCTGATGCAAGACCGAATTGCACAGGTAATGCCCATCGTGAAGGAACATTTGGCCCAAGCGCAGTTAGCACAGCAGAGAGTGTACAACCGTGGAGCCAAGACCCGTACCTTTTCCCCGGGGGATAGGATACTGGTACTTGTCCCTACGGTTGAAAGTAAATTCCTTGCCAAATGGCAAGGCCCCTACGAGATAATGGAAAAAGTGAGCGAAGTGAATTACAAGGTCAGACAACCAGGAAGGCGAAAGCCCGAACAGATCTATCACGTTAATCTGTTGAAAGCCTGGAGGGATAGAGAGTCCCTAGTCGCAGACACTTGGTCACCAGCTCAAACTGGTTGCGTGATTCCTGAGGTTGGAATAGCAGCCACCTTGTCACAACCCCAACAACAGGAGGTTAAGGAGTTTGTGCTTCGCAACAAGGAGGTATTCTCTGAGCTGCCGGGACAAACATCTGGGGTAGAGCATGACATCATTACCCCGCCCGGTGAAAGGGTGAAGTTAAAACCCTATCGGATCCCAGAGGCCCGACGGGAGGCAATACGGGAGGAAGTACAGAAAATGCTGAACTTAGGGGTGATAGAGGAGTCCCAAAGTGATTGGTCTAGTCCCATTGTGTTGGTGCCTAAACCGGATGGGAGCTGGCGATTTTGTAACGATTTTCGTCAGTTGAACAAAGTTACAAAATTTGACACCTACCCCATGCCACGTATAGATGAGTTGATCGACCGGCTGGGAACAGCCCGATACATGACGACTCTTGACCTCACAAAAGGGTATTGGCAAATCCCCCTGGCCAAATTGGCCAAAGAGAAAACCGCATTTGTAACCCCAGACGGGGCGTTCCAATATAAAAGAATGCCGTTCGGGTTACAGAATGCGCCGGCCACATTCCAGCGGAAAATGGACCAGATGCTGAGGCCCCATCGGAAGTATGCTGCGGCTTACCTGGATGACGGAATTGTCCATAGCACAGATTGGGCCTCACATCTGCCAAAAGTGCAAGCAGTCCTGGACTCTGTTCGGGAAGCGGGGTTTACGGCTAACCCCAAGAAGTGTACCATTGGGCAGGAGGAGGCCAAATATCTTGGGTACACCATTGGGAGGGGAGTAATAAAACCCCAACTCAACAAAGTCGAGGCCATCCAGAGTTGGCCACGTCCCAACAGCAAGAAGCAGGTACGAGCCTTTCTGGGAATCGCTGGGTATTATCGGCGATTCATTCCCCACTTTGCTTCTAAGGCTGTGCCCCTAACCAACCTAACGAAGGGGAAAGGGTCGGTCATGATTAAATGGACCCCCGAGGCTGAGGCAGCATTCCAATTCTTGAAACAAGCCTTATGTAGCCAGCCAGTGTTGTACTCACCCGACTTCTCTAAAGACTTTGTCGTACAAAGTGATGCGTCAGATGTGGGGTTAGGAGCAGTATTGTCCCAGGTCTGGAACGGGGAAGAGCACCCAGTCATTTACCTCAGCAGGAAGTTGAAGTCCCATGAGGTAAATTACGCCACCGTTGAAAAGGAGTGTTTAGCGGTGAAGTGGGCTCTAGATTCCCTTCGGTACTACCTGCTAGGTAGGCACTTTGACATGGTTACGGATCACGCTCCACGGATTCAAGTCTTTTAGGATGCAGCTGCTTGACCTATTGTGACGGGCATGCACGTGCAGATAAGTTGTCCCAAACACACACGGTCTGTATTTAGCCCACACT
Organism: Rana muscosa; assembly: GCA_029206835.1. Classification (NCBI taxonomy): domain Eukaryota; kingdom Metazoa; phylum Chordata; class Amphibia; order Anura; family Ranidae; genus Rana; species Rana muscosa. The sequence continues at coordinate 168,166,700 of CM055117.1, read as the reverse complement.
CGCACACCTATCACATTAATATGAATGACTGTGTCCTTGAAGGCTCTGCCTCGTAATAGAGCTCAATAGGCTGCCTGCACACAGCAACTTGAAGTTCCCCTGCTGAAATGAAGCAATCCCTAAATAGGCAGACTCCATACTGAATTCTGCACTCAAAAAAATTGACACCGGAACTCCTACAGGTATTGTTCAACAACAAAATCCTGAGGATTAGATTTCTTGGCCGGACACACTGAGTGCTTGTAATACTCCCTCCCCAGCCACTGCAGAGTTGCACCAACCAAAGAAAAGGACACCATAATGTGGGCTTCCAATCTCTTATCCGCTGTGACAGCAGGAAGGTAAAGTCACCTGGTTGCATCCAGGGGGGTAGATATATTTCGCCCAGATTCAGGCTTTACGCCGACTTATACAACTAGGTGGAGAGTTGTATAAGCCCAGCTGAGGCTAGTGGGCTCATGGATGACTCATACCTCTAGGGAGAGTGTGGGGCGTCGTGCAGACAGGGAGTTGATGAGACCAGCTGAAGCTTGTCAGCTCATTTAGGCCTCTATAAGAACTCCCAGCTTCATTAGGTGTTAGCTCATGCCTGGACCCAGACCTGTGTGGACTGTCTAGGGAGAGTGAACCCCTGTGCGGTGAGACAAAGCCTGTGTGGCTATTTGCTTGGACATTTAAAACCAGGGACTTAGGGACTAGGACAGCACTAGGCTGATCCCAGTTGTTAGTTAGGAAACCTGTATGTTTAGTCAGAGGTCAAGTTGACCAGGATTTATTTTGTTTATGTTTCTTTTGGCTTTGCTGTGTTTTGTCACTGTAAATAGAAAATAAACCGCACCTTTTTTGATTTTGAAAACCACAACCTCCGTTTGCTGGGCCTGTTTTTGTGTGGGGAGCCCATCCCGGGGGTCACACACACCCGCTGCCGAGCTAACCCCCTCACACCGCATTGTTCTTAAAGGCCAGAACCTCATCCACTGGGACCATCAGGGTCTTGCTCAGGTAGGAAATAATTGGATCTATAGTTGGAAAAATCCACCTCAATAGGGCACTGCTGAGTTAAAGGGTTTGTTAACCCATCTATATAAAACTATGCCAGCCCCTCTATTAGAGGCTGGCATAGCACACTGTAATTAGTTTTAAAAAACAAGTGTTCTAAATACCTAATTTGAGCTGTCTTTTAGGCCGGTCACATCACTCGCGGCCGCTTTACAGCTCAGATGGATTGCTTCTGCGGGAGGGGCCGTGATCTCCCGCTAATGTCAGCCGAGGAGATCACGTGGCCGCTAGTCTCCTCCGCAGAAGCCATATGTCGGAGCTGTAAAGCGGCCGCGAGTCACATGACCGGCCTGAAGACAGCTCAAATTTGGTATCTAGAACACTCATTTTTTAAAAACCAATGACAGTGTGCTATGCTAGCCTCTAATAGAGAGGCAGTAATAATTTCAAGTTTTTATTTTACAAGAATAGCGGCGGGGGGGGGGCAGGGCCAGGCCGGAGACAGACACAGAGGGGGTGACTGGCAGGAAGGAGGGGGTAAGGGGGAGAGAGGAGAGCAGAGGGGACAGATACGTATGATGCAGGGACGCAATCAGAACTTGGTGATCAGGGCAGAGCAGCCCTGATTTTCGTTGTCTGTTTAGAGAGGGCATACAGGAAGTGGCAAGTTCAGTTTTTTTTTGTTTTTTTTTTTTTACAGTTTAGAGGGGGGAACAAGCGCTGTGCTGTGTAATCTGCTTTAAGGGACCAGAATCTGCATATTTTTTGGGGATGAGCTCAATTAGCAGACATTACTTCCTGCAAGTTAGGAAGCAGAGGAAAAGATTTGAGCATGTTTGGTGACTGCCAGGACCCAAGACTTTCAGAGAAGTAATCTTTGAAACGGCAGCTTTAATTTAATCCTGACCACATCTGCCAAAAACTCAACTGTGGTCCTATGTGCCCGATACAGGTCAGAACTCTGAGCCTCTTCCTAAGAGGACTCTTCAAAAAAGAGGACTCCTGCACCTTACCACTTCCTCTCCTTCCACATCCTTGTCCAAAGAATAATCTTCAATGTTCTTGCAACAAGGAAAGCGCCCACATTTATATCCCAGGCATTACAACCCAGTGAGAACCTCAGAGCTATTCACACAAGCCTGAGGAGACTGCAGAAAATGTCTCCCTAGACACAAAGGAGTTTGAGGAACATACACCTGAAACAGTGGAAAGAAACAGAAATTCTGAACTGATCTGACCCTGATGGCAGGCATTACATGGAGAACTATGTGGGGGTCTGCTCTACCCTTAGAAGGGATTTGAGAATTCATCCCTTTGTCTTTCTCACCACCTCTCTGTCTGCATTCTACCAGGGCGTTCTTGGGAATATAAATCTTCACCTCAAAAGGGTAATTATATGACCACAGCTAAGTAGTGGCCTAGCAATGCCTACTACGCGCCACCACAATACTTGCAGGGAGATGCCCTAGGTGAGGAGGCAAACCGCTTGGCCTGTGCTGCTGTGCAAGGAGGGGTGGCACTCCACATATGTAAAAATTGTAGGTTGTCCGCACTCTGATATGACGGAGCATATTAATTTTATTGGATAACACCCATAAAGATCCATACACAGAACAAGCACAGAGATGCAGGCTGCAGGGCTATCAGAGAGCCCAATCTTCAACCCTCAGTGGGCGCACTGCAAAAGGGCTTTCAGGGACATGTCTCCTCCTTAGGGATCACAACCCTGAACTTGTAGGGCATCATGCCAGCATCAATTCCAGCTACCAAGTACCCAGGCCAACACTGCCAGTACTGACCGGCAATCTTACAGGCTGTCCTCGATCTTCGCAATGGAATCCAGGTACCATCCCCCTGGGTGCAAGGCCATAGGCAGCTGATCTGGATAAAGCCCTTCCCTTTTCTCCAGCAAGGGTGTATGGAAAAGGCAGTAAAATCCATAAGCACACTCATACAGTATAAAGAAGTCTTTAGAGAGACTGCCGAGAAACATCTAGTACTTAAGGACACTAGCACAAAACCGAGTGTTGTGCTGGACAGGGAAACCTTCCCATTATTGGCCAGTGTCCATTCACTTTTAGGTGGCTGCATAATCCAAGTAGGTCATGATGTACCTAATTGTACATCCTATGATGTACAATTGGGACATTTATATTAGAAATAATGAAATAACCCTGGACATGACCATAGTCAAGTCTTACTCCGAAAAATAAAGTGAACGCAGACCAAAAAACAAGTACAGAAGGGAAATTTCTAAATCATGAAATAATATTAAGATTTTACTTGTTCCTTTTCTGCTGGAACACAGAACTAGATCATAATGACAACCGATAAAATTAGAACGAAGACTTGCTAAACAGGAATTATTGCATTTCCTCTATTTGCATTTGCTGTATTAACTGATGCCGCTGTTATAAGTTATATGTTTCTTATTTTCAAGTGTTCTGCAAGCAGCTTTTTCCTTTTCAGTCTGATCATGTTTTTTATTTTTCCTTCATCTTTACATGCAGACTAAGCTGTCCAGCAAAAGTGACAGCAAATTTAACACTACCATGGGTGCTTACAGAGTTTCAAACAGAACTGCATGTTTTCATTTAGCAACTACTGGGCTGTGTAGAGTTGGGAAAAAGATTGATGTGGATCCCGATCCTCCAGAACTTGGAGAGGACACAGATGTCTTACTTTGTATACATCTCGTACATATAAATATAAATATATACAGACAATACCACTTTTAAGTACACAATGGGGTTTATTTACTAAAGCTGGAAAGCGCAAAATCAGGCTCACTTCTGCATAAAAACCAATGAGCTTCCAGGTTTTATTACCAAAGCTTTATTGAACAAGCTGGGGTTAGAAGCTCATTGGTTTCTATGCAGAAGTGAGCTTGATTTTGCGCTTTCCAGCTTTTAGTAAATAAACCCCATTGTGTACTTAAAAGTGGGGTATGTGTATGTCTGTGTATGTATATATATATATATATATATATATATATATATATATACATATACATACATATATATATATATATATACTGTGAAGGGGTTAACTCGGTAGCGGGTGTGTGTGACCCCCTGGTTGGGCTCCCCACACAAAACAGGGCCAGCAGACGGAGGTTGTGGTTTTCAAAATCAAAAGGTGCGGTTTATTTCTCTATGTACAGTGACAAAAACACAGCAAAGCCAAAAAGAAACATAAACAAAATAAATCCTGGTCAGTTTGACCTCTGACTAAACATGCAGGTTTCCTAAACTAACAACTGGGATCAGCCTGGTGCTGTCCTAGTCCCTAAGTCCCTGGTTTAGTAAAAGTCCAAACAAATAGCCACACAGGCTTTGCCTCACCGCACAGGGGTTCACTCTCCCTAGACAGTCCACACAGGTCTGGTTCCAGGCATGAGCTAACACCTAATGAATCTGGGAGTTCTTATAGAGGCCTAAATGAGCTGACAAGCTTCAGCTGGTCTCATCAACTCCCTGCCTCACGACGCCCAGCACTCTCCCTAGAGGTATGAGTCATTCATGAGCCCACTAGCCTCAGCTGGGCTTCATCAACTCCCTAGTTGTATAAGTCGGCATAAAGCCTGAATCTGGGAGAAATATATCTACCCCCCTGGATGCAACCAGGTGACTTTACCTTCCTGCTGTCACATACCCCCCCCTCTTGTTTTAACCTTGGGGTTGGAACACCAGCAATCAGGCATTCATGTACTCGAGACAAAGCATCCACATTCCCCATTTGAACGCCAGGGCGATGCTTTACTGTGAAGTTGAATTCCTGTAGGGCCAGGAACCACCTATTCACTCTTCTATTTGTCTCCTTGTTTTGAGCCATCCACTTTAACGGAGCGTGATCCGTAACCATGTCAAAGTGCCTACCTAGCAGATAGTACCGAAGGGAATCTAGAGCCCACTTCACCGCTAAACACTCCTTTTCAACCGTGGCGTAATTTACCTCATGGGACTTCAACTTCCTGCTGAGGTAAATGACTGGGTGCTCTTCCCCGTTCCAGACCTGGGACAATACTGCTCCTAACCCCACATCTGACGCATCACTTTGTACGACAAAGTCTTTAGAGAAGTCGGGTGAGTACAACACTGGCTGGCTACATAAGGCTTGTTTCAAGAATTGGAATGCTGCCTCCGCCTCGGGGGTCCATTTAATCATGACCGACCCTTTCCCTTTCGTCAGGTTGGTTAGGGGCACAGCCTTAGAAGCAAAGTGGGGAATGAAGCGCCGATAATAACCCGCGATTCCCAGAAAGGCTCGTACCTGCTTCTTGCTGTTGGGACGTGGCCAACTCTGGATGGCCTCGACTTTGTTGAGTTGGGGTTTTATTACTCCCCTGCCAATGGTGTACCCAAGATATTTGGCCTCCTCCTGCCCAATGGTACACTTCTTGGGGTTAGCCGTAAACCCCGCTTCCCGGATAGAGTCTAGGACTGCTTGCACTTTTGGCAGATGTGAGGCCCAATCTGTGCTATGGACAATTACGTCATCCAGGTAAGCCGCAGCATACTTCCGATGGGGCCTCAGTATCTGGTCCATTTTCCGCTGGAATGTGGCCGGCGCATTCTGTAACCCGAACGGCATTCTCTTATATTGGAACGCCCCGTCTGGGGTTACAAATGCGGTTTTCTCTTTGGCCGACTTGGCCAGGGGAATTTGCCAATACCCTTTTGTGAGGTCAAGAGTCGTCATGTATCGGGCTGTTCCCAGCCGGTCGATCAACTCATCTATACGTGGCATGGGGTAGGTGTCAAATTTTGTAACTTTGTTCAACTGACGAAAATCGTTACAAAATCGCCAGCTCCCATCCGGTTTAGGCACCAACACAATGGGACTAGACCAATCACTTTGGGACTCCTCTATCACCCCTAAGTTCAGCATTTTCTGTACTTCCTCCCGTATTGCCTCCCGTCGGGCCTCTGGGATCCGATAGGGTTTTAACTTCACCCTTTCACCGGGCGGGGTAATAATATCATGCTCTACCCCAGATGTTTGTCCCGGCAGCTCAGAGAACACCTCCTTGTTGCGAAGCACAAACTCCTTAACCTCCTGTTGTTGGGGTTGTGACAAGGTGGCTGCTATTCCAACCTCCGGAATCACGCAACCAGTTTGAGCTGGTGACCAAGTTTCTGCGACTAGGGACTCTCTATCCCTCCAGGCTTTCAACAGATTAACGTGATATATCTGTTCGGGCTTTCGCCTTCCTGGTTGTCTGACCTTGTAATTCACTTCGCTCACTTTTTCCATTATCTCGTAGGGGCCTTGCCATTTGGCAAGGAATTTACTTTCAACCGTAGGGACAAGTACCAATATCCTATCCCCCGGGGAAAAGGTACGGGTCTTTGCTCCACGGTTGTACACTCTCTGCTGTGCCAACTGCGCTTGGGCCAAATGTTCCTTCACGATGGGCATTACCTGTGCAATTCGATCTTGCATCAGGGCGACATGCTCAATCACACTCCTGTGGGGAGAACTCTCACTTTCCCAAGTTTCCTTGGCAATATCCAACAGCCCTCTTGGGTGTCTCCCATACAGTAACTCAAAGGGGGAGAATCCCGTAGAGGATTGGGGCACCTCCCTAATAGCAAACATCAAATAAGGAAGTAGACAGTCCCAATCCTTTCCATCTCTATCCACCACTTTCTTCAACATTTGTTTTAGGGTTTTGTTGAATCTTTCAACCAGCCCATCGGTTTGGGGGTGATACACAGATGTACGCAATTGCGTCACTTTGAGCAATTTACACAGCTCTTTCATAACCCGGGACATAAAGGGTGTACCTTGGTCTGTAAGCAGTTCTTTACAAATACCCACCCGGCTAAAAACAAGAGATAGCTCTTTGGCTATGGTTTTGGCCGAGGTATTTCTGAGAGGGATCGCTTCTGGATAACGGGTGGCATAGTCCATTATAACCAATATGTACTGGTGCCCCCTAGCGGACTTGATTATAGGACATACCAAATCCATTGCGATTCTCTCAAACGGGACCTCAATGATGGGTAGAGGGACCAGCGGGCTACGGAAATGTGGCATCGGGGCCGACCTCTGACACACAGGGCAGGAGGAACAATAATTTTCTATGTCCTTCATCACCCCAGGCCAATAGAATCTCTGTAATACCCTCTCTCGGGTTTTCTCTGTCCCCAGATGACCTCCAAGAATGTGCCCATGGGCCAACTCCAACACCAACTTCCTGTAAGGTTTGGGCACCACAAGCTGCTCAACGGTTTCTTCTGCCCTTTTTGCCACCCGATACAGTAGGTCCTTCTCTACGCTGAAGTATGGGTAAGTGCAGGTATTATCTGGGTTCACTAACTCGCCATCTATTTCCACTACGTTTTCCCGTGCCTTTATTAGGGCGGGGTCTTTTAACTGTTCTGTGGCAAAATTTTCCCTGTGAACCTCCAGATCAGAAAACTCCACAGACGGTAGGTTTTCGTCTGAGGAGGTGGGCTCCTCTCCAGTTTCTTGAGTCTCCCCTGCCAATACTGACAAGGGAAATTCTGGAGAGTCCTCACCACTCTCAGAGGAGTTCTGGCTATCACATTCCTGGTACATAGGGGCACCAGTGGGGGGCTCAGGATCATCCCACAGTTCCCAGAACTTCGGAAAATCCCTTCCCACAATGGCATCATGCGGTAATTGAGATACTAACCCCACTGGATGAGAGAGGGTACCTTTGGGGGTCTCGAAACACACTGTAGTCACTGGATACTCTCGGGTGTCCCCATGCACACAAATAACAGCTACCTTGCTATTCCCAGAGACCTCTGTTTTAACGAATTCAGCCTTTATCAGGGTCACAAGGCTACCTGAATCCAGTAATACCACAACATTTCTACCATTAATACACATTTTGCATAAATGTTTCTCAGTTCCCCGAATGGCAGTGCATGCGACTGTCGCACACAGCGACTGACGTCTGTCCATCAGAAAGTCACATTGCATGGGTTCCTCCACAACCGGGCAATTTGCTGCAATATGTCCCGCTTGCCGGCAGCGGTAGCAAACAATCCATTTGGCTGCCTCTTGAGCCCCTGACTTCCCAGGCTGTTCTCGCCAAACTTTGGGTAGAGCTCCCACCCTCTCACTCTCTCCACCCTCACCCCTTGGAATCCTCTTATCCGCCCCTGGGGATGGTCTGGTCTTAGGGTGGAAAGTCCGAGAGTCTCTGGAAGAGGCCGTCAGGTTCTCTGTAGCCAAGTATTTCTCTACACGATCCACAAGACCACCGGCCGTCTCTGGGTCTCCATGGCTTACCCACTTTTGGATGGCAGTAGGAAGAGCTCTCAAAAACCGATCCATTACAACACGTTCCACAATCTCTGGTGCGGACAAAGTCTCTGGCTGTAGCCACTTCCTGCTCAGGTGAATGAGATCATACATTTGAGACCTGGGGGGTTTTCCAAGCTGGAAAGTCCAGTTATGCACACGCTGAGCCCGGACAGCCAGGGTGACACCCAGCCTTGCCAATATTTCAGCTTTTAGCATCACATAGTCTTTTGCTTGGTCAGGCTCTAGGTCATAGTAAGCCTTCTGCGATTCACCAGTTAACAGAGGAGCCACCAGTCCAGCCCACTGCTCCTCAGGCCACTTTTCTCTTTCAGCAGTCCTTTCAAATGTGGTCAAAAATACCTCTGGATCATCCTCTCCAGTAATTTTTGTCAATAAACGACTCACCCCAAAGGACGCGGTATTAGTGGGACGGCTTTCCTCACTGGTCTGCGGACGTTGCTGCATTACTGCTTCCATTTGTTGTAGTCTCTGCTCTTGCTTCTGTAACAGGTCTATGAAGCGGGCCTCAGATTGCTGCTGGGCTTGTTGATGAGCTTGCTGCTGGGCTGCAAGGCTCCTTTGCAAACCTGCATTTGTCTGCTGTTGATTGGCATTTGCTAGAGCCAGCTGTTTCAGTATCTCCTCCATGCTGGCTTAAAAAAAACTGCCACTGGTTCTCCACCAACTGTGAGGGGGTTAACTCGGTAGCGGGTGTGTGTGACCCCCTGGTTGGGCTCCCCACACAAAACAGGGCCAGCAGACGGAGGTTGTGGTTTTCAAAATCAAAAGGTGCGGTTTATTTCTCTATGTACAGTGACAAAAACACAGCAAAGCCAAAAAGAAACATAAACAAAATAAATCCTGGTCAGTTTGACCTCTGACTAAACATGCAGGTTTCCTAAACTAACAACTGGGATCAGCCTGGTGCTGTCCTAGTCCCTAAGTCCCTGGTTTAGTAAAAGTCCAAACAAATAGCCACACAGGCTTTGCCTCACCGCACAGGGGTTCACTCTCCCTAGACAGTCCACACAGGTCTGGTTCCAGGCATGAGCTAACACCTAATGAATCTGGGAGTTCTTATAGAGGCCTAAATGAGCTGACAAGCTTCAGCTGGTCTCATCAACTCCCTGCCTCACGACGCCCAGCACTCTCCCTAGAGGTATGAGTCATTCATGAGCCCACTAGCCTCAGCTGGGCTTCATCAACTCCCTAGTTGTATAAGTCGGCATAAAGCCTGAATCTGGGAGAAACATATCTACCCCCCTGGATGCAACCAGGTGACTTTACCTTCCTGCTGTCACAATACATACATACATATACATATACACACACACACACATACCGTATTTTTCGTTCTATAAGACGCACCTGACCATAAGACGCACCTAGAATTTAGAGGAGGAAAACAAGAAAAAAAAATATTCTGAACCAAATGGTCTACTAAAATATTTACCAGTGCCCATGAAATGCAGCCTGACCTGTGCCAAAGAAATGCAGCCTGACCATTGCCAATAATGCAGCCTGACCATTGCCATTATTGCAGCCCGACCTGTGCCAACAATGCGGCCTGACCTGTGGCACTACAAGTCCCAGCAGAGCAGGTTGCCATATTTCAGCCCCCCCCCACAGAGGCACTACAAGTCCCAGCAGAGCAGGTTGCCATATTTCAGCCCCCCCCCCCCCACAGAGGCACTACAAGTCCCAGCAGAGCAGGTTGCCATATTTCAGCCCCCCTTAGAGGCACTACAAGTCCCAGCAGAGCAGGTTGCCAAATTTCAGCCCCCCCACAGAGGCACTACAAGTCCCAGCAGAGCAGGTTGCCATATTTCAGCCCCCCCACAGAGGCACTACAAGTCCCAGCAGAGCAGGGTGCCATATTTCAGCCCCCCCACAGAGGCACTACAAGTCCCAGCAGAGCAGGTTGCCATATTTCAGCCCCCCACAGAGGCACTACAAGTCCCAGCAGAGCAGGTTGCCATATTTCAGCCCCCCCCCCCACAGAGGCACTACAAGTCCCAGCAGAGCAGGTTGCCATATTTCAGCCCCCTCCACAGAGGCACTACAAGTCCCAGCAGAGCAGGTTGCCATATTTCAGCCCCCCCCCACAGAGGCACTACAAGTCCCAGCAGAGCAGGTTGCCATATTTCAGCCCCCCCACAGAGGCACTACAAGTCCCAGCAGAGCAGGCTGTCATCTCTCCTCCAAACACAGCATTAGGAGACTGCAGAGCCTTCCATCCACTCCTCCCCACTCTCCCCTTACAATAGTTTTCTACCTGAGTCTGGGCGGCACGTCGCGCTGCATTGTGGGGCAGTGGACATGATTTCCCCTTCTCTCAAGACATGTCCCGGCTCCCAGACCCCGGTGTTCTGTATACCGTAATTCTCCTACCCGCAGCACACAAGGCTGCAGATCACTGGCCAGGCAGTCACCTCCGTGGCTGCAGCGGCGGCTGAAGCAATAAGCTGGGCATCTGTGCGGGAGGAGGCCGTGGGAACCAGGACTCCGGAGTACAGGTGGGGGGGGGGGGGGGTATCATGCGGTGGCGGCTTTTTTTTTTGCAGGCAGTGGCAGGGGGGCGTTGACAGCGGCGGCGGGGGGCGGAGCCTGATGTACATTCGGACCATAGGACGCAGAGACATTTTTCCTCATATTTTTTGGGGAAAAAAGTGCGTCTTATGGTCCGAAAAATACGGTACATACATACACACACACACAGGCCTATGGCCAAGCTTTGCATTACCTCATTGAATATGCCTGATGATTCCAACTTCCTTTGCATAAATAAATAACCTTTTAAAACCCTCAGTGCTCTAGGCTTAAAGACTGTATAACTCTACAATGTCTTCCTTGCAAATACCCGCTGTACAAATTATCACAAAGAAAAAAATTTTTTTATATGAATACACTTTCTAATCCTATCTACATAAAATAGAATAAAATGTTACCAGTTAAATGTTATTTTCATAACATTGAACTTGTTAGTGCCTGGAACACTCTGTATAGAGTCTCTGTACAGAGCCAATCCAAGCAGCTCTGTATGTTCAAATTACTGTGACTGACCATAAAAAGACCAATTACAGGTACCACATGCTGTAAAATGTAAAAGAAAAAAGAGGGCGCACCGACGCAGTGCATTACCAATGGCTAGGTTTATTAAAAGTACGTTTAAAAGATCATGAATACTCACAAAGCAAGTATAATAAGTAATAATGGACTATTACTTTTTGGCTTTGATGAAGAGGGTTCTCCCTCGCAACGTGTCAGCCGTAGCTGTAATACCTGTCGCTTGGACTCTCTGGCTAATCGGTTCCAGCAGGAGGGCATCTGAAGGCATCTATCCCCTTTGATGGAATGGTGTATGTGCCTATTATTATACTTGCTTTGTGAGTATTCATGATCTTTTAAACTTACTTTTAATAAACCTAGCCATTGGTAATGCACTAGGTCGGTGCGCCCTCTTTTTTCTTTTACATTTTAGTCCCAAGAGAACCAATTATTCTGAGGAGGGCAGCAAGATTCCTGGTCATTCCCTTTCCAACGAAACACTCTGGTTGTGTCACTAAGAGACCAAGCTTCCGAGCGCAGGAGACTGTTTGTGTTTCTGTGAATTTTTCCACCACATGATGTAAACCAATGTTTCTCAACTCCAGTCCTCAAGTACCCAAAACAAGCCATGATTTCAGGCTTTGAATTATTTTGCACAGGTGATTTCATCAGTTTCACTGCCTTAGTAATTACCACAAACCGTTTCATCTGAGGGAAATCCTGAAAACATGACCTGTTGGGGGTACTTGAGGACTGGAGTTGAGAAACATTGATGTAAACAGTGTATGTTTGCATCTATGAGCCCCCCTTCCCTTCATCTCAGGCCCTTTTCACACAGGGTGATTACTTGCGCGCCCCACGTGTTTTGCTGGCAAGAAGGTGCAGTTGAACCATGCATCCTTGTGCTGGCAGTCCCATAGATGTCTTTTGGGACATGCAGCTGAACAGACACAGCCACTATGTCCTAATATGACCTCTATGTGGGTGTGTGACCTAAACTTACCCTGAGTGCATTCAGTGTCGTGCACCCACACCCACAGAGGTGCCACATTGGGACACAACAGCTGTGTTCATTCAGCAGCTTATCCCAATAGACATCTATGGGACAGCAGGCACAGAGATGCATGGAAACCTGTGCATCCCCTTGCCAGCTAAACACAGCCCTGTACAGGGCACACTGTAAATCGCCTGAAATGACTGGGCCCTATAATAGAGTAAGGGGCGCAAACAGGAACTAATGAATTGAGTCATTTATTATTTCTGAAATATAATCAAGGCAGCAACTTCTGCAAGTAAAGTTTTTATTCCTTTCACCCTCCTCTTCTATACATCCAATCTTCATAGTGTCTCTCTATGTGGCCTGTATGTGGCCTGTATGTTAACCCTTCCCTTCCCTTATCTTGCATATTAACCCCTCCATCTGCTTCCCTCCTTCGTCTATATCTAGTGCACCATTACCAGCATGTTTCTTGTGGCATAAAATTTAATACCACTTTGAGGGGTCTACTTTTCAAAAAAAGAGGTCATTATGGGGGTGTTTGCACTGTCATGGCATTTTTATTTTTATTGAAAGGAAGTTTTTTTTTTTTTTAAAGAAAATACTATCTGTCTCTGAAAAAAAATGCATAAAATAAATTGGGTACAGTGTTGTATGATTGAGCAATTATCAAAGTATCACGGCACTAGAAACTGGAAAACAGCCAGATAATGAAGGGGTAAAACAGAATAGTACTCAAGTAGTTAATAAAGTAACCTCACCGGATGCTGGTGGCTTTGTGATTTCAAATAGAACTGTTCCTGACTCCATGTCTCGGATTTTAAATCTTGTGAAGTCTATCTTGTAAATATTTTCTTCTGGAGTGCATAAATAATCTGTGAAAAGAGCAAATGGATGGTTAGATTTCAGGAATAAATCCTTACTCCAAGAAGGTTGAAAAAAGGTCTACATATGTGACTAATATATATGTCCAATAAAATACTTTGACAAGGAAAAAAGGTCTACAAACTAAAATGTTAACAATGTTCATCACCTTAGGTTGGTCATGCACTGCACAGGTTCTGCTGTTCTGAATATTGCTTGGGTCAATTTACCCAAAATTGAAAATTCAATTAAAGCCAGAGATAATCTAGTAGGCCAAGCTGCCCCCGACATCTAATATCTATAGGGGACATCTAATATCTATAGGGGAATCATGCAGCAAGAGGTTTCCTCCATAGTTGTGAACCTGTACCTATGCTTTTTTGGCTATTCCAAATGCTCTTGCTGCATTCTTCAGAATACGGTATAAATTAGAAAAACAAAAAAGAATGTTGGATGGTTTTGAAAGGTGTGCAGCAAACTGCTGCAGCATTTACTAAAACTTAATTATCAGTGTTTTAAGCCCAACTTCTTTACCTCTTAAAATACTCCAGTGATAATTCATTATACATGTAAAAAGGAGAAGTGCTCATTACTACACAGTGTTGACCTTATTTAGCATTCCCATTTCATAATGTGTATACCAAAAATAGGATTTTTGTACTCACCGTAAAATCCGTTTCTCTGACGTCCATGGACTGACACAGCTGGATACTGTAAACGTGTGGGTATATGTCCCTGCTCGCAGGAGAAGATCTAGGCAGAATGTTAGATGTTAGCAACATACATTCTAGAACAAACCAGAGCTGAACAGCCCCGCCCAGGGGGGGGTCCCTCCGGACATTACCCTCCCACCTGCAGCCAGCAGCCTCAGTTCGTAACAAAGCAGTACAAACCTTAAAAGGAAGGGTGGGTGCTGTGTTAGTCCATGGACGTCAGAGAAACGGATATTACGGTGAGTACAAAAATCCTATTTTCTGTTATTGCCCATGGACTGACACAGCTGGATACTGTAAACGTGTGGGACGTCCCAAAGCAGTATCAGAAGGGTGGGAGCAGTAGTAAAGGAACAACCAAAACTTCACTCCAAACAAGCAGAGCTCCTCAACGGAGGAGTTGCAACATTAAACAGCGGCCTGCGACACTTTGCGGCCAAAGGAAGCATCCGAAGATGCAGCCACATCAACCTTGTAGAACTTAGAAAAGGTATGAACGGACGACCAGGTCGCCGCCTTGCACACTTGTGAAACCGACGCTTGATGTCGGAAAACCCAGGAAGCACCAATTGCCCTAGTGGAATGCGCCGTAACCGGAAAGGGAGGCGCCCACCCCTTAATGGCATAGGCCTGAATAACTGTCTGTTTGATCCACCTAGAAATGGTGGCAGACGAAACCGCTTGGCCCTGTTTTGGACCCGAGACGGACACAAACAGTGAGTCAGACTTCCGAATGGAAGCAGTAGCAGACAGGTACACCCGTAAGGCTCGTACCACATACAAATTGTGAAGCGCAACCTCTCTAGGATGCGATAGATGAGGGCACAAGGACGGAAGGACAATGTCCTCATTAAGGTGAAAAGCCGAAACCACCTTTGGAAGGAAAGATGGTCGTGGGCGCAACACCGCTTTATCCTTATGGAGGACCAGGTAAGGCGACTTGCATGACAGAGTCGCCAACTCAGACCCGTCTAACAGAAGTGATGGCCACCAAGAAAGCCACCTTCTGAGACAAGGTTAAAAGAGGAATATCTCTGATATTTTCAAAAGGAGGTTCCTGAAGAACCGAGAGCACCAAGTTCAGATCCCAAGGAGGGAGCGGGGGCTTGGCAGGGGGAACCACATGGCAAACCCCCTGCACAAAAGTGCTAACTAAAGAATGACCTGCTAGGGGTCGTTGAAAGAAAACGGCCAAGGCCGAAATCTGACCCTTAATATTGCTCAAAGCCAGCCTTTGGGCTACACCACGCTGCAAGAACCGCAGGATTCTGGGGACAGAGTACGTCCGTGGACGCCAGTCTAGCTCTTCGCACATAGCGATGTAAGCTCTCCAGGTACGGCGATAGATCTTTCTAGAAGAAGACTTCCGTGCCCCAAGCATGGTTGAAATCACCGAATCCAACAGGCCGCAGTCCTTCAACACCTGGCTCTCAATAGCCATGCCGTTAAAACCAGAGACTGTAAAGCAGGATGAATGATATGACCTTGAGACAGAAGGTCCTCCCTCATGGGCAGTCGCCAAGGGACGTCTGCGATGAGACGTACCAGATCAGCGTACCAATGACGCAGAGGCTAATCCGGGGCAATGAGGATCACCGGAATGCCCTCGGCCGCTACCCTGCGCAGCAGACGAGGAATCAACTGCAGAGGAGAGTAAGCGTATATCAAGCGATACTGACCCCACGGAGCCACCAACGCGTCCAAGGCATCCGCCCAGGGGTCCCTGGACCTGGCCATAAACCTTGACACCTGGCGATTGAGTCGAGATGCCACCAGGTCCACATCCAGTGTGCCCCACCGCAGACAAAGGAGTTGAAACACCTCCGGATGCAAGGACCACTCCCCCTGGTCCAAGGACTGGCGACTCAGATAGTCCGCCTGCCAATTTTCTACGCCCGGAATGTAGACGGCAGACAGCGCCGGCACGCTTCTTTCTACCCACCTTAGGATGTGGGCAACCTCAGATGCCACAGTCGAGCTCCGAGTGCCCCCCTGATGGTTGACAGTCCAGATAGCCCACAATAACAATTCCTCGCTGTTTCAACAAAGCTAGAACCGGGGTAAGCACTTTGGTGAAAACCCCTGGTGCCGATGCTAGGCCGAAGGGAAGAGCCACGAACTGATAGTGGACTTCGCCTATGGCAAAGCGCAGAAACCTCTGGTGACCTGCGCAGATTGGGACGTGCAAGTAAGCGTCCTTTATATCCTAGGACGCCAGGAAATCCCCTTGGTGGAGGGTCGCAATGACCGTGCGAATGGATTCCATCCGGAATTTTTGTACCTTCACGTAGGCATTCAAAGCCTTGAGGTCCAGGATTGGCCGCACCCCATCCTTCGGGACAACAAACAGGTTCGAGTAAAACCCCTGAAACCTCCCCTGTGACGGAACCGCCACAATCACTCTGCACCCGAGCAAATCCTGTACGGACCCCAAGAGGACCGCCCGGCGGGCAGGAAGGAGAGGGAGGTTTGAGGGGAAGAACCTGTTTGCGAGCACTCTATCCTGTATTCGGAGGTGACCACCTCGCACACCCACCGGTCAGAGATCCGGGAGGTCCACCGAACCGTGAACCTGCGAAGACGTCCCCCCACCCCAGAGTCGGGCAGGGGCAAGACTTCATGCGGTGGCGGGCTTGGAAGCTTGCTTGGTAGGTTTACGCACCCAGGGACGCTTGTGTCCCCGCCGCACTTTTTTCAGTCTGGGCGGGCTTACCCGTGGATTCTGACTGACGAAAAAACGTCTTCTTCTCTGGAAAGGAAGGGCCCAACCTGTGGAGGGGCTCCTTTCCCTTAACAGACTGAGGGAGGAAGGTGCTCTTACCCCCTGTGACATCCTTAATAATGTCATCCAGGGTGGCCCCAAACAGTCTACCGCCCTTAAAGAGCAAGTCAGCCAGGAGCTTTTTGGAAGCTAGGTTGGCTGACCAGCATTTTAGCCAGATAAGGCGACGCAGCACCACAGCAGAGATAGAGGCCCCAGATATTAAAGGGGCCGCATCCAAAGTGGCATCGCACACATAGACCAGACCCTGCACAAGTTGATGAGCCAGGGCAATGGTCTCAGGAGGGAGATTATGCTCCTGTACCGTCTGGTGCAAAATCTTTGCTCATCCCATGAGTGTCTGAGACACAAGTGTCGCCGCCACAATAGGGCGTAAGGCAGACCCCAAAAAGGCAAACATAGTTCTTCTCACCACCTCAGACCTCCTGTCAGTGGGATCCTTAAATGCAGGAGTCCCTTCCATTGGGAGCGTGGTAGCCTTATTCAATTGGGCAACCGGGGGGGGGGGGTCGACCACTGGGGGGTGAGCCCACTTCTTAACCAGGTCCTCCTCAAAGGGGTACCTTATGGCTAGGCACCGCGGGACCGTCAAAGTGTTCTGCGGCTTATCCCAGATTTGGTCAATGAATATATTTAAAAAAGGCACATATGGAAAGACCTTTTTTGAAGAGTTTTAAAAGAACCAAAGGAGACAGTTTCCACCTGGGGTTCCTCAGTCTCACCATTCCTCTTGAGAGTGTCCCTCACAGCTAAGGTCCTGTGCGGCATTAGCTAGGTCCATATCTGAGACAGAGCACACCCCTACAGGAGAATGTGTGGGGAGGGGGCGCTTTACAGCTCCCTTGCACTAACACACCGCTTCCATTCCGACAAGGAATGATTCCAGGCTTGCCGACAACTGGTCCATAGGGACTGCAGGTGCAGGAGCACTGCCAGTTGCCTCAGGCAAGTGTGGAGAAGCAGGTGTACCAGACTCCATATCACCACCCTCTGAGACCTTATACACACTACTACAGTGAATATACAGTCCACCCACTGGCTACGCTGAGGCCGAGGAGGGGATATCCGGAGGACTCACCAACCCTCAAGGACCGCTCAGTTCTGCTGAAGGAACCGCGCTGTGAAGCCTGAGGAGAGTGAAGAATCTGTGAGGTGATTGTGAGGAGATTCGCGCCGCAGCGCCGCCGCAAGAGGCCGAAACCAAAAGAAAAGCACCGCGGCTACAGGAAAATGGCCGCCAGCCACAGATATAACTGCGCCATTGAACCATGGCAAGATGGCCGCCGAGCGCAATATTCAAAAAGCAAACAGCGCTAATGGCGCACGCAATAAGTCCCCACCTCACACACCGGAAAAACTGCCCCTATCCCCAGAGTCCACTACAGACATGAGCGCCCCCAGCCAGGCCAGAGTGACCCCCAAAGCACAGCACCAGTACAGGGTGCAGAGAGCAGCATAACAGAGGGGAGACAGGGAGAAACCCC
This sequence comes from Rana muscosa, assembly GCA_029206835.1. Taxonomy (NCBI): domain Eukaryota; kingdom Metazoa; phylum Chordata; class Amphibia; order Anura; family Ranidae; genus Rana; species Rana muscosa. Next base: position 168,148,529 of record CM055117.1, on the reverse strand, counting down.
CCCATATAAAGAAACACAGCCAGCATGTACTCACCTGCAGTAGGAGAGACTACTTACCCGTCCCAGAGGGACCCACTGGCTTGTTTCAGACAGACCTATCACAGAGCAGTACTGCATAGCTGTCGGCCCGGTCCACGCGAAAGATACAGTCAGTCAGGTACTGTTCAATTTTGAGAGGACCGCGGGAGCATAAAAGCAACCCGGCCACCCCTGGAGTCATGGGGCATGTCGTGAACTGAGTCTCACGCACACAAGGCGAGGATCAGCACGCTCAATGGTAGGACAGGGAAGACTACGAGGATACCAGTGTACCCAACCTGTTGCCCAGCCGACAGTTGATTGAAGGTCTCAAAAATAAAATACAATTCCCAAAGGAATAAAATTTAAAAGTAAAATCTTCCAGGAGACTGGCTCCTGAGAGAGCCACGTCTTCTCTTTCTGCTAGGCAGAAAAAAACTGGGGCTGAGGCTGCTGGCTGCAGGTGGGAGGGTAATGTCCGGAGGGACCGCCCCCCCGGGCGGGGCTGTTCAGCTCTGGTTTGTTCTAGAATGTATGTTGCTAACATCTAACATTCTGCCTAGATCTTCTCCTGCGAGCAGGGACATATACCCACACGTTTACAGTATCCAGCTAGGTCAGTCCATGGACGATAAGAGAAATCAGCTTTAGAGTAAAGGGCCGTACACAGTGGCTGAATATCGGGCGGCATTGGCCAGTTCCATATAAACATTCGGGCCGTGTGTGCAGCAGGCGGTTCGACAGAAGCCGGCTTCTGTTGAAGGGGAATGACTGGAAAAGTTCTGGGGATCAGCATCCAATCAGCACTCTCAGCCAATGGCTGAAAGCAGTGACTGGTGTGTTCTGGCGAGGGGTTGTCCCCCCTATCAGAATTCAATAGCTCAGCGTTGCATAGTTAGTACAGCGGCTCCTCCCAAGCTGTCAGTTTTTTTCCTTCAGGCCACTGGTTTGAAATAAAAACACTAGGATGCGAAGGGATGATTTCGTGTCCTAGCTCAGCTTCACCCGGTAAATATTGTTACTCGGTCTGCTAATAACTCCCGCCACTTAATGTAATGTTTTTTTGGAAGTTCTCGCCTGAAAATGAAGCCAAAAAAACAACAAAGCAGCACCTTAGTCAGAATGGCACTAGCTTCATCCCCTCCCCCTGTTACCTCACACTCAGTGATTTCCTCTCAGCGCTCTAAGGTGTCTGTGGCAACACAGGGGGAATATGACTCAGATTCAGATATACAAACTTCACAAATGACATCTTTTATAGACCCTGGTCATTCTTCTGTTTTGAGGCAATTTGAAAAGAAATGCTTCACAAAGCCCTTAAACATCCCTCAGATCATATAACTGTCTGACTAGGGAAATCAGCACTGCAAATCTTGAACTGCGAGTTGATGAACTTGAAAATAACACCCAAACTTTTGCAGTTGAATTTGAAAACCTCAAAGAGAAAAATGTAATCCTTCAATCTCGTTTAGAAGATAGGGCCCGGCGTTCCAATATCTGTATACGTGGAATACCCGATTCTGTCACGGATTTGCAAGCCACTATGCTATCCCTATTTCAAGAACTACAGCCTTTCATACCAGTCAAAAGAATCTAGATGGGTAGTGTTCATTGAGCCCTCACACCACGCAACGCTGATGGACCACCGCGTGATATCGCCAAATTTCACTATTTCCATACCAAGGAACAACTTCTAGCTGCAGCTAGAGCAAAAGATCCACTAATTTTCCAGGGACATACCTATACACTTTTTGCTGATCTATCAGCTCACCATCTCTAAGCATCAGGTTTTGAAGCCACTTCAAGTTTTACAGCGACACCAAATCACCTATCAATGGGGCTTTCCATTTTCAATTTGCTTCACTTACCAAGGATATGTCTGCCGTTCTGCTGAAGAACTCAAATCCTCTTTACAAAACATTCAGCTTCTAGAATGCCCTCTCAACCAATGCAACGCACAAAATCGAATGGTTACCCACTCCCTGCAAAAATCAGCTGGTGCTGAAGGAAATAAACTCACCAGGGGCAATCAAAACGTGGTACGGTAGTTTTTCGTACGCCAACTCCTTAGGACTCTATGGACTGACTTTTTTCTTTCTGTTTGACTCAATGTCAGGTATTCTTATATCTTTAACTTCCAACTAACAAGACGTTTGGAAAAACTTTTTTTTTTTTGTCTTGCCAGTTTAGAATTTACTTGATGCAAACTTGCTATAGTTTAAAGCCCTGTACACACGATTGGTTTTACCGATGAAAACAGTCCGATGGACTTTTTTCATCAGACAAACCGATCGTGTATGGGCCCCATCGGTCTTTTTTCCATCGGTGTTTAAAAATAGAACATGTTTTAAATTTATCCGATGGTTAATAAATAAAAAACCCACGCATGCTCAGAATCAAGTCGACGCATGTTCAGAAGCATTGAACTTAATTTTTCTTGGCTCATCGGAGTGTTTTACGTCACCGCGTTTGGAACTGTCAGTTTTTTGACTGATGGTGTGTAGGCAAGGCTGATGAAAGTCAGCTTCATCGGTTTTCCGATGGAAAAATCCATTGGTTAAAAAACCATAGGAAATCCGATCGTGTGTACAGGGCTTAACTCCTTACTTTTCGGCTGGTCATTTATTTTATTTTATTTTTACTGACAGTAGTGAGTTGTTTGCTATATTCTTTTACATAGCCTCAAACTATTATTCGTTTTTTGAATGTTATCTGTGATGTTTTTTGTTTCTTGTATACACCTTACCCCATCCCTCCAGTATCCCGAGATCCCAGGATTCGTCTTGATGCATTAATGATTCCATTCTAACTAACCCGTCCCATTGTCTAGATCAGGGATGCCCAACCTTTTGAAGAGCAAGAGCCACTTAATCGTCTTGGTAACCGGTCGCGGGCCACAATGAGCAGAGCGGGTGGATGGCAGCCCACTCTACTCTATAGAACCCACTCTACTCTTTTTTTAGCGGATCGGATTGGAGGTAAGCGTTTGTGAATGGACACAAGACTGCCACTCCTTAGGAGGTGAATGGAGGGTACGATTGGGTCAGACTGACTGTGTGAAAGGGGCCTACGGCTGCTTTCACACCCGCACTGCAAGTGCAGCACAGTTCCCCTGTGGCTTTCCTGCAGGTTACCTGCACTTTGCCATAGACTTCTATTATATCCTGTAGGTGTGGTGCACTTTCAAAAAGCTCACCAAACTAGCAGGTAATAGAAGTCTATGGCTCGATGCAGGTAACTCGCAGGTGCACTGCTCTACACCTGCAGATCAGTTTAAAAGCAGCCCAGTAACCACTGCAGAACAGATATGCCCATATATACACTATGATTTTAGTAATAAACTTACCTTTAATAACAGTATTCTATTCCATCCCAGAGCAGGAGGTCGCGGGCCACATCAGAGGGCTCCGCGGGCCACATGTGGCCCCCGGGCCATTGGTTGGGCACCCCTGGACTAGATATTAATGAGATAGTCATTGAGAGCATGTTTAATAACACTTCTGCAGATATTTACCCTCTCACTCTTTGGGAAGCCCATAAACCTGTAATTCGAGGTACGCTTATCCGGCAAGCATAATTTCTCAAAAGCGAGCGTAAGCTCCTTCACCAAAAATTAGAAAATGACTTCAATCTGTGTCACAATGCATTCCAAAACTCTCCCTCCCCTTCTACTAAAGCTAAGCTTGAAAGAGCCTGCTTAGAATTCGACCTGTTTCTCACTGACTCTGCAGATAAATTAATACATAAATCACAACACCTTTATTACCTTAAAGCAAACAAACCAGATACCCTATTAGCTCGAACCTTACGCTCACTGCAAAAACCAAAAGACATCTGTGTGACTCAAAAGAAACCGTGATTCATACACAAGTAACCCTGTCAAAATTTTAACACACATTCCGCTCAAATCTTGCTAAATTATATTCGCCCAACCATAATTTTGACCATGCCGCTGCTGATTCACTTTTTTCACAAATTATCCTTACAACACTCTCACAAACCCACCGTGAATGACTCGAGTGTCTCATCTCTGAAACAAAAGTCCTCGTAGCTATTAAGGCTTTAAAACTTAATAAACGTCCCGGCCCAGATGGATTTTCTGCTTCATACTGCAAGAATTTTTTTCTTTCAGAATCCTTAATGGCCATAATTTCCATGCTTCCCAAATCTAAAACTGATACAACCTCTTACAATCTAAAATTACCATCCTATTTCGCTTCTTAATATTGACATTAAACTTTTAGCTAAAATACTTGCGACCCGCTTGAATCAAGTATTAGGCAAACTTGTTCATGGCGATCAAGTTTGGTTTATCCCCTCACGCCAAGCAAGTGATAATATTCGTAGAGCTTCTTTACTCACCCCTGTCGCTAAATCCAGACCTTTACCTAGGGCTGGGCGATTTTCCCCCAAAAAAAAATCTGCGATTTTTTTATAAAAAACTCGATTTACGATTCGATTCGATTTTTTTTTTTTTATTATATTAATTAAAGTGCATCAACAAACAAAATTGCAAAGGCAAACCCTTTCTCTAACTGCAAAGTCAGTGTGCAACAAACACACAATATATTCCAGCGCTCATGGAACATACATTATTAACTATTGAAAACTCTTGAAACTCTGTGTGTGATTCCTTCTGTCCCAGCCTTGCTGCGATCCTGGCTCTGCATCCTTTTGGGTTGGAGGGCCCTCCACACGCTGGTCTGCCTTTTGTCCATCATTCAAGGCAGGGCTCGACAAACCCCGGGCGCCAGGTCGCCATTGCGACTAGAATTAGCGACCTGGCGCCTGGGGCAGCACAGCTGGGGAATCCTGTCTCTCCGTGCCCCCCCCCCCCCCCCCCTCCGCGCCGCGGGATCGCGTCGGGCCGCGCCGGCCGGTAATTGAGGCCGCGGCTTTGCGGCCTTCTGCAGGCCTATGCTTCCTTCTGTGGTCTAGCGCCATCTTGTGGTGGCCGTTGGTATGACAACCAGCAATGCTAATGGACTTTCCCTGTCTGTTTCCCCTGCCATCTCCTTCCCTCTAATTAGAACCCCCAAACATTATATATATTTTTTATTCTAACACCCTAGAGAATAAAATGGCGGTCGGTGCAATACTTTCTGTCACACCGTATTTGCGCAGCGGTCTTACAAGCGCACTTTTTGGGGAAAAAATACACTTTTTTTTAATAAAAAAATAAGACAACAGTAAAGTTAGCCCAGTTTTTTTTTATATTGTGAAAGATAATGTTACGCTGAGTAAATTGATACCCAACATGTCACGCTTCAAAATTGCGTCTGCTCGTGGAATGGCGACTAACTTTTACCCTTTAAAATCTCCATAGGCGACGTTTAAAAAATTCTACAGGTTGCATGTTTTAAGTTAGAGGAGGTCCAGGGCTAGAATTATTGCTCTCGCTCTACCGATCACGGCGATACCTCACGTGTGGTTTGAACACCGCTTTCATATGCGGGCGCTACTCACCTACTCAAGCTCGGCGGGACGGGGCGCGTTCCTGGCTCCTAACTTTTTTAGCTGGCTCCTAGATTCCAAGCAAATTTGTCAAGCCCTGATTCAAGGTACTGTGCTCACACGGAGATCATGCCACAGGCTTTGTTTTGACTTTAACCCCTCCTTGCTCCACGGATGTCACTGCAAGTTTAACAAGTTTGTCACCACTGGCAACTGGAGAGTTAAGATTCATTTGCCCTCTGCACATTTGGGATTGGATCCCTCTCTTTATTGTGATAAATGGACTAAGCTTTTTTATCAATTCTTCAAGAGTTTTCAATAGTTAATAATGTATGTTCCATGAGCGCTGGATTATATTGTGTGCATGTTGTGTATTTTGTACTTCTGGGTACGGATTTTTTCTTGCTGCGCTGGATCCTGTTTTTTCCCCCTTTTGGATACTTTGTACTTCCCAAAATATTTGGGATTTTTTTCTTATTATTATTATCATCCATTATATTTTTTTCTTTATCCACCAATTTAGCGCTTGTGACCTTTTTGTTGTTTTTTGCAGTGTGCAACAAAGATTGATAAACATCAAAATTATTAATACTGTATTTGGATTTAGCTAATAAAACAACAAAAAATCCTGAGGTTACTCTTAGTTGAATTGAACTGTGTCCATGCCTCACTGTACCCTTGTCTCACTGTGCCCGTGTCTCACTGTGCCCATGCTTCAATCACTGTGCCCGTACCTGATGCAGATTTTCATGGTATACGGATTTTACTGCTACACCGGTGGCCATTCCAGTATTCAAAAGCCGCGCCTCCTCCTCGTCTGTGATAGGCGGAACACTCAATTTCCCAGCATTCAGTGTTCCGCCTATCATGGTCATCCTCATAACACAGACGAGGATGAGAGGATGTCCGTGATAGGCTGAATACTGCCTGCTGTGAAATTGAGTGTTCCGCCTATCACAGACGACGAGAACTCGGGAGGTGCGGCTTTTGAACACTGCAATGGCCGCCGTCTGTCTGCATGACACGCTGATCAGGTGGGCAGACGGCGGCTGCAGCGAGTAGATGTAATTGGGGTAACGCTGCCCAGTGCCATTATGGATACGCCCCCTGCAGTCCTGCTACGGAAACTTTGAAGGAAAAAAAAAAATATATATATATATATATTTATTTTATTTTTTTTTAAATCTAAAAAAATCGATTTTCTTCAAAACTGAATAGATTTGAGCTCAAAACTCGATTCAAGATTAAAATCGATTTTTTTCCCAGCCCTACCTTTACCTGCATGTTTTTTATCGCTAGATATAAGAAAAGCATTCAACACTGTCTCATAGTGGTGCAACGGATCGGTGGTGATCCGTGATCCAAACAGGTCACCCTGTTCGGATCGGATCACCACGTGATCTGCGGAGCGCTCCGGAGCCTCGGCCGTAGGAAAGGCAGCGGCTTCGGCCTAGCTCCGGAGCGGCGGCCATCTTGGTACACTCAGCGGTGGCCGCTGTAGTGACGTTTCGCCGCCATCTTGCTCCACCCCACACTCCTGCACAGTGATGATAGAGAAGGGGCCAAGCGGACATCTTGTTACACCCAACTGAGTTTTAGATTTCAGTTCATTTCAACACAAAACGGAGCTTATCAGCTTAAATACATTATTTGGAAATCCATCGGACTGTTTACATGTGACGGAACACCTCTGATTTTCACATTTAACATTTAGTTAAATGTGAAAATCAGAGGTGTTCTGTCACATTAGCAACCATGTAAGGTCAGCAGGTTCGCTGCTGCTTTTAAAATTTAACATGTAAAGAGTCCGTAGGATTTACAAATACTGTATTCAAGCTTATAAGCTCCATTTTGTGTTGAAAATAACTGAAATCTAGAACTCCGGTGGGTGTAACAAGATTTTGTCTTGCTGATCCGAAAAATGATCCGATCCGTGACTCTGATCCGAGGATCGATCCGAGCCGTGAGTTTTTTGATCCGTTGGACCCCTACTGTCTCATGACCATACTTACAATATATTCTTAAAAAATGGAGATTTGGACCGCATTTTTTTAAGTGGACTTCTTCCTTATACGACAAGTCGAATGCATTTATAAAATATGCTGTTTTTAAATCAGACCCTTTTCCTATTGAAGGAGGCATCCGTCAAGGATGTCCTCTCTCCCCCCTCCTATTTGCACTCCTCATTGAACCCTTGGCCCATTTAATTAGATTTGATCCAAACATAAAAAGATATTGAATTAGCTGGATGTCATCATAAAGTATGTCTTTGCAGATGACATCTTACTCTTCAGGTCATCTCCCCATATCACAGCACCTAATCTCCTCTGTCCTAAACTGTTTTGCACACATTTCAGGCTTTCAGGTAACTATAAAAAAATCGACTGCACGCAACATTTCCTTCCCTCCTTCAGATCTTCAGCTTGCTAAAGATTCACTTCCCTTCTCTTGGACACCTCATAGACTTCCATACCTAGGAATACAACTCACTCCTTAGTACCGATACTTTTTTTCAAGTACTCGCCGATACCGATTACCGATACTTTTTTTCAATGTCATGTGACAGTTTGAAAGATGGGGACTGATAGGTGGCACTTATGGGCACGGATCGATGGCACTTATGGGCACTGATAGGTGGCACTTGTGGGCAGTGATAGGTGGCACTGATAGGTGGCACTTGGGGGCACTGATAGGTGGCATTTATGGGCAGTGATAGGTGGCACTTGTGGGCACTGATAGGTGGCACTTGTGGGCACTGATAGGTGGCACTTGTGGGCACTGATTGCACTGATAGGTGGCACTTGTGGGCACTGATAGATGGCACTGATTGCACTGATAGTGCAATCAGTGCCCACAAGTGCCACCTATCAGTGCAATCAGTGCCATCTATGGGTGCCCACAAGTGCCACCTATCAGTGCAATCAGTGCCCATAAGTGCCACCTATCAGTGCAATCAGTGGCATCTACCAGTGCCACTGGTAGATGGCACTGATTCCACTGATAGGTAGCACTTGTGGGTACTGATAGGTGGCTGGCACTGAAATGCTGCGGGGGGTGGGGGGAAAATGACACAGGCTTTAAGAAAAAAAAAAAAAATGCTGCAACGCCCATCTTGGTACACCCTGCACTCGGCTGCAGTAAGCAACAGCAGACATCTTGTTACACCCAGCCCATATAGCTCGGGCTGGGTGTAACAAGATGTCTGCTGCTGCTTACTGCAGCCGAGTGCAGGGTGTACCAAGATGGGCGTGGGGACGTTCAGCCGCTGACGGCGACCGAATGTGACAGCACCGGTCACCGATCCTGATGCGGCTGCGCCCTGAACCCCTGCCAGCTTACCAGGTTCAACTGCAGGTGAGGGACTCGCTCTCCGCCCGCGGACTCTGTCCACCGACTGTGCCCGCCCTCTTCAGCCAGACTCCGCCCGCACTTTCCTCTCCCGCCCTCCCCAGCCACTGACTCCTCCCGCCCTCTCCGGCCAGACTCCGCCCGCACTCCCCCGCCCTCTCTCCTGCCCTCCCCAGCCACTGACTCCTCCCGCCCTCTCCGGCCACAAAAAAAAAAAAAAAAAGTATCGGGTGAAGCATCGGGAGCATTTGCACGAGTACAAGTACTCGTGCAAATGCTTGGTATCGGTCCCGATACCGATACTAGTATCGGTATCGGGACAACCCTAGAATACAGCTAATTTTATCTATTTTTATCTATTATCTATTTATTTGGTATCTGCCTCCTCAATACATTCTTTTCCTACTTTGTGTGATAAATGTGAACTTCCTCAATCGGAACTGTTCCGATATTTGCAAATCAAAAATGTTTCCAACCTTATCTCAATTCCAACTCCCAACTGTCATGTTTTGAACGCATTAGTATTTCTGACCCTCATGCTAGAGAGCTTGTTTCATTTCTCTATAAGCAAATTTTAGCTAGTACTAACACTGGTCCCCCCTCGTATGTCTCCAAATGGGAACTAGACCTTAATCGCTCATTTAATGCTACTGAATTGTCTAGCATATGGTCCTCCACCAAGTCTGCTTCTTCTGTTGTTGCTGTGGAAACTAACTTTAAGGTGCTAACCCGTTGGTATTTGGTCCCCACTAGAATATCAAAATATGCTTCTGATTACCCTGGAGCTTGTTTTCGCGGCTGTTCAGAGTCTGGCGCTCAACTTCACATTTGGTGGGATTGCCCAAAAATTCTGGAAGGCAGTTTTTGACATGGCCTCCAAAATCTTTGATACAACTATACAGCCCAACCCTGCTACAGCCCTATTAAACATGAAACCTGATGGGATCACACAGAATACATTTTGTCTTACTTTCCTTTACAGCTCGGAACAGCTGCAAAACAAACCATTGCTAAGGCATGGGAAACACAATATTTAATTCTAGCTGAAACCATACACAGAACTAATAAAGCTCTTATGCATGCTAAAATGGAAGCAATCAAAAGAGATCGAAACAGTCAATTTGAGAAATTCTTGCTTCCTCGGGTTAAGCATTGTTTACCTCCAGACGTTGATAACACACTATTATTGCTTTGGTAATTTTCCTTTATTTGCCTTGACTATACTTTTTATACTGGTAAACCTCCCCCCCCTTTTTTTCTACCCTCTTCTCTCTACTCCTATTTTCTGTTTTCTACCTTTCTTTTCATATTGTATGATACTTATAAACAGATTATCTCTTCTGTTTTTAAAGCGGAGGTTCACACAAAAAGTGAACCTCCGCTTTTTGGAACCCCCCCCCCCCCCATCCAATGTCACATTTGGCACCTTTCAGGGGGGAGGGGGGTGCAGATACCTGTATAAAACAGGTATTTGCACCACTTCCGGGTTCTGACTCCCGCGGGAGTCCCGCCCCTTTGCGTCACCCCCGCTGTCTTCTGGGAAACACACTGTTCCCAGGAGAGAGCGGGGACCAGTGACGGCGCGCCGCGATACTCACGCACGCGATGTAGGGAACCGGGCAGTGATGCCGCAAGGCTTCACTTCCTGATTCTCTCACCGAGGATGGCGGTGGAAGCATCCGAGGACCGAGTGATTGCTCAGCCTCGTCTGCTGACATCGCGGGCGCGCTGGACAGGTAAGTGTCCATTTTTTAAAAGTCAGCAGCTGCAGTATTTGTAGCTGCTGGCTTTTAAAAAAAAAAAATCGGGTGAACTTCCGCTTTAATATATACCTATTAGATTGATCTCCTTATTACTGCTCTTGCAAAATGAACCAAATAGAATAGAATATAATTTTATAATGCTTTCGATGTAATACTTTATTGGTTTATTTGTTGCTCTACTTGTTAAATTTTTACATTGTTATATACCGTATATACTCAAGTATAAGCCGACCCGAATATAAGCCGAGGCACCTAATTTTACCACAAAAAACTGGGAAAGCGTATTGACTCGAGTATAAGCCTAGGGTGTCCATCTGCATGCCTCACTGTGCCTCACTTTGCCTCACTGTGCCCATGCCTAAACTGTGTCCATGCCTCACTGTGTCCATGACTAGACTGACGTTTAACATAGGAGTCTATGGAAGGGGTGCCCGGCTTTGAAAAATCGGTGCTCCCCGGCCGTAGGTCCCCTAGACAAAAAACGTTGTACACTTGTAGAGGAGACATGGGGCTACATGTGTGCCAAGTTCGGATCCAGGGGACCTAAGACCGGCCGGTACTGGGTCCCCAAAGTTACCAGAGAAATTACCGTTTAACATGGGAGTCAATGGAAGGGGTGCCCGGCTTTAAAAAAAAAAAAAAACGGTGCTCCCTGGCCGTAGGTCCTCCGGACAACAAACTTTGCACTATTGTAGAGGAAGATCTACATGTGTGCCAAGTTTGGGGTCCAGGGGACCTACGGACTGCCGGTACCGGGTCCTCAAAGTCCGGGAGATCAGGCGCAAAAAGGTGACTCGAGTATAAGCCGAGGGGGGCCTTTTCAGCACAAAAAACTGTGCTGAAAAACTCGGCTTATACTCGAGTATATACGGTACTCAACCTGTTCATAAATCAAAGTGTTTAGCTCTATTGCTATTTGAATATTGTACCACCATCCTTATATGTACTCAATTTGTCAATCTTTGTTATATTTAAGAAATAATAAACACATTTGACGAGAAAAAAATAAAAAACTAGTAGGGTGTACAAAGCTAAAATTAAGCAAGTGATAAATTAATGCATAAGCAGAGGTTATACATGTTCAAGCATTTTAATGTATAGACAGCTATATGCAAATTGTGAATTTTAGGTTAAAGCTGAACTCCAGGCAAACAGCAAAAAACACAACAAAAAACACATCTGAAATGCATATACAGGAGGCGTTTTATCTACCAAATGGAAAGCAAGTTATGCTATTAAAAAGCTGCACTACTGACTCAGTAAGTAAAATTGCCGACCACTGCAAAGAAACTTCTGCTTTAACACATAGAGCAGCAATCGCTCTCTGTAACATCCTGCCTGGGGGAAAGGAGTTTGTACTTGTGGTTTAATTAGAAACATAACAGTAAGAAAATTAAGATTTACCCTTTGTTGCAGAGTAAATACAGTATATCCAGCAAACATAAGAAAACTTCAGTTGGGCTTTATTGTGTTCTACATCTCAAGAACTGCATTCATAGCTGTTAACAGAACAATGAGTTATCCAAGTAACCTACAAATGGCCACCCAACAAAGCTTCCTCGGGTTGCAGGCAGCCCCATGTATTCTTATGGCTGGATGCTTACTTATACAGTGTAGCACAGAATCTGTGCAGCAGAGGTACTAACCAGCTGCCAATTTTTATCACCAAGTATTTACCCTAAACGCTGCGCAAACTGTTGGCGCTATATAAATCCTGTGTAATATTAATACCTGCCATACGCCTTACTAACTTTCAGTAATTTGGTGATGTGGGAACCTCTTTTGCTTCTCTTTAGACGAGATATTCTCAAACACACCTACTGTAATCTTCTTGCTGCCTTTCTCATACAGAAAGCCTGACCAAAATATTGACGTATCTGTACGAAAACGTTTCTCAAAGCCATCTACTTTGAAAGCTTGGGCCCAATTAGCCGTCACCTCCAATATACTGGTACCATGTTTCTGCTGTGCTTGCTTGCCACCATCACCAAACACCACTATCCACTAAGACTCTTGAAATACAGCCACCTTATAAAAAAAGTGTTCAATAAATTCTTACACTTGTGCTGTGTGTATGACAAGTATCCTTTCTAGATGAAGAATGACATCTCACAATCTCAAAAGAAGCAAAAAGCCGGCACAGAACTATGGTAGGGTTCTGAAAGCAGCGGGGATTATGAGTACTTTTCGATTATGCAGCGGGAAGGTCAAGGCTATAAACAATGGTCCAGAGTACTAGGGTCCAACATTTTTATAGCTTAAGCCGTGTACACACGATCGGTTTTACCGATGAAAACAGTCCGATGGACTTTATTCATCTGACAAACTGATCGTGTATGGGCTCCATCGGTCTTTTATCCCCATCGGTGATTAAATATAGAACATGTTTTAAATTTATCCGATGGAAAAAAAAAACGATAGCAAATTCCGATCGTCTGTGTGGAACTCCATCGAAGAAAAAACCCATGCATGCTCAGAATCAAGTCGACGCATGCTCAGAAGCATTGAACTTCATTTTTCTCGGCTCGTCGAAGTGTTTTACGTCACGGCGTTTGGGACGGTCGGATTTTCGACTGATGGTGTGTAGGCAAGACTGATGGAAGTCAGCTTTATCGGAAATCCGATGGAAAAATCCAATCAGATTTTATTCCATCGGAAATCCGATCGTGTGTACAGGGCTTAAGTGCAAGTCTAATGCCCCGTACACACGGTTGGAATTTCCGACAAGAAAAGTCCAATGTGAGCTTTTGGTCGGAAAATCCGACCGTATGTAGGCTCCATCGGACATTTCCTGTTGGAATTTCCGCCAACAAAAAATTGAAAGCTGGTTCTCAAATTTTCCGACGGAAAAAATTCCAATCGGAAATTCTGATCGTCTGTAGCAATTCCGAAGCGCAAAATTCCGACGCATGCTCGGAAACAATTAGACGCATGCTTGGAAGCATTGAACTTCATTTTTTCGGTTCGTCGTAGTGTTGTACGTCACCGCGCTCTTGACGGTCGAAAGTTCAGAGAACTTGTGTGACCGTGTGTATGCAAGCCAAGCTTGAGCGAAATTCGTCGGAAAAACTATCCAATTTTTGGGAAAGAAATAATAATCCTTATGATCTAAAAAGGAAAAGTAAAACCAAGCTATTAGCCATTGAAATCACTTGAAGTCATACTGGTAGCCACTAGGCCTGGCAATGATGATGCATTTGATAGTCTGGCAAAGAGGACATAGGAACAGATTTGGGCAAACCATTGGGGATTGGTCGTCCTAAAAAAAGATTCCAATACACTGTTTTAAGTGGACATAAACACACTTTACAATGTACTTACCAAAAGCTAAACTCTTGTGAAACAATTTTAGCTTCTCACGAGGTAATAAGACTAGACCAGGTATAGAATAATACAAGGATTCCATATTGAAAAAAAAAAAGAAATGTAGTTCTTGTATATTGAGGAGCTACAAGTTAAACATCCCACAGCTTTACTTCTATAGATAAAGCTTAGGCACTAGACCACCAGAACATGTTTTACCCTTTCAGATTATCACATCATACAGATTCTCAAGTCACAATGTATGAAAGGAAAGATTTCTACACTAGACACCTCTAAATCCATGCCAAAATTAATCCAAACACCGACGGGATTAAAAGTTAAAGGCAAATTAAAAAGGCGCAGTTAGAGGCGAAAGACGTGGAGAGGCCTTCAAGTCACATCTGCATGTTTCACCAGCTGTTAACAATAAATGAATACAATACCTGGGGCTAGTTTGTTTAATTAAACCAATAAATTTTACCAACAGTCAATTTGTATAAATTATAATGAGAAAAGATTTATGGTATTAAAATGCCTGCACTAGCTTCAGAAATGATGTACAGTGCCTTGAAAAAGTATTCACACCCCTTGAAATTTTCCACATTTTTGTCATGTTACAACCAAAAATGTAAATGTATTTTATTGGGAATTTGTATGATAGACCAACACAAAGTGATGCATAATTGTGAAGTAGAAGGAAAATGATAAATGGTTTTAATTTTTTTTTACAAATAAATTTGGTGTGCATTTCTATTCAGCCCCCTTTACTCTGATACCCCTAACTAGAATCTAGTGGAACCAATTGCCTTCAGAAGTCACCTAATTAGTAAATAGAATCCACCTGTGTGTAATTTAATCTCAGTATAAATACAGCTGTTCTGTGAAGACCTCAGAGGTTTGTTAGAGAACCTTAGTGAACAAACAGCATCACAAAGGCCAAGGAACAAACCAGATAGGTCAGTGATAAAGTTGTGGAGAAGTAAAGCAGGGTTAGGTTATAAAAAATTTCCCAAGCTTTGAACATCTCACAGAGACTGTTTAATCCCTCATCCGAAAATGGAAAGAGTATGGCACAACTGCAAACCTAGCAAGACATGGCCGTCCACCTAAACTGACAGGCCGGGCAAGGAGAGCATTAATCAGAGAAGCAGCCAGGAGGCCCATGGTAACTCTGGAGGAGCTGCAGAGATCCACAGCTCAGGTGGAAGAATCTGTCCACAGGACAACTATTAGTCGTGCCCTCCACAAATCTGGCCTTTATGGTAGAGTGGCAAGAAGAAAGCCATTGTTGAAAGAAAGCCATAAGAAGTCCCGTTTGCAGTTTGCGAGAAGTCATGTGGGGGACACAGCAAACATGTGGAAGGTGGTGCTCTGGTCAGATAAGACCAAGATTTTACTTTTTGGCCTAAAAGCATAACGCTATGTGTGGCAGAAAACTAACACTGCACATCACCCGGAACACGCCATCCCCACTGTGAAACATGGTGGTGGCAGCATCATGTTGTGGGGAAGCTTTTCTTCAGCAGGGACAGGGAAGCTGGTCAGAGTTGATTGGAAGATGGATGGAGCCAAATACAGGGCAATCTTAGAAGAAGACATGTGATGCCGCGTACACACGATCGCGATTCACGGCGGTGAAAACACCGCCGTGAATCACGACATGAAAAAAAATGAAAAACGAGGGAACGGCATGTTCCCCCACACACGACCGTTTTTTCCCGTCATTTTTTTCTTTGTCGAGAAAAACGACCGTGTGTGGGCTCCGTGGCAGTGATTCCCTATGGGAAAACTGCCGCGGAAAAAAAATGATGGAAAAAACGATGAGAAAAATTAGAACATGTTCTAATTTTTCTCATCGTGATTAATGCCGTTTTTCCCGTCGGGAAAAACGGCAAAAAGCCCACAGACGATCGTTTTTCTCGTCCAAAGGAAAAAATGTCATTTTTCCCGACGGGAAAAATGATCGTGTGTACGCGGCATTAGAGTCTGCAAAAGACTTGAGACTGGAGCTGAAGTTCACCTTCCAGCAGGACAACGACCCTAAACATACAGCCAGAGCTACCATGGAAAGGTTTAGATCAAAGCATATTCATGTATTAGAATGGCCCAGTCATAGTCCAGACCTAAATCCGACTGAGAATCTGCGACAAAACTTGAAAATTGCTGTTCAGACGCTCTCCATCCAATCTGACAGAGCTTGAGCTATTTTGCAAAGAATGGGCAAAAAAATGTCACTCTCTAGATGTGCAAAGCTGATAGAGACATCCCCAAAAAGACATGCAGTGAAAGGCAGTTCTACAATGTATTGACTCGAGGGGCTGAATACAAATGCACGCCACACTTTTCACATTTGTAAAAAAATATATAATTTAAAAAAACATGTACAATTTTCCTTCCATTTCACAATTATGTGCCACTTTGTGTTGGTCTATAGTATACCATAAAGTCCCCAAACACTACATTTATGTTTTTGGTTGTAACATGACAAAAGTTGGAAAATTTCAAGGGGTATGAATACTTTTTCAAGGCACTGTAAATCTAGGTGTAGCGGCCTCACCCCTCTCTCCCCTTCTCATGCTTGGCTTGTCTTTCTTCGTCTAGGGGTTTCAGTGCTAGGGAGAGGGATGAGATACACTACGGCCCATGTCCTCCATAGCTGAGAGGTGAAGGCCAGAAGATTGGGTTTTGTGTAGGTGTCCTAGAGTCAAGTCCCGTGGTAAGGGCGTCCGCCCCCTTTATCCCCTCTCCCTTTGCGCCACAGCGGGTATCCCGCCCCACTGAACCAGCTCCAGGGGAGGACAAAAAGGTACAGTCTTGCGGTGTGAGTTCAGCCCCGGCCCAGGGCAACAGCGCCACCCGTGGACCGCAAGGAACCTCACACCACCAGAGTCCTCCAAGAACCAGAAAAAAAAGGTCTCGGATCCCCTAGCAATTAGTGCGTCTGGGTTACACTACCACCCAGATGCCTCCCCTAAATACCCGCTACATAGGTATAGGTATGACCTTGCACAATGTAGTAATCAGTGAATAAGCAGTCAATCACTAGGCCCAAGTACTGTCATATGCGCATGGACCAAGCCATACGTAACCTAACTTTCAGAAATCTTCAACTCAATTTTTTTCTGTGTCAGAACAGTTAAAATATAATTGAAGGCGAAACCTTTTCTTTAGTTTTGTACAGAGTGGAGAAAAATTAGGACCCCTGTCAGTTTTTATTGCTGTCTGTGCCCCGTTAGGGAGATTCACCCTCTCTATTTGTCCTGTTTACCATTATCATTGAAAGTGAAACTAAAAGAAAACCCCAAAATTTTAGATTGTTCCCAGAAAGGTAATAGAGGGGGAAATCTTCCAATGGGGACACTAGTTCTTGTGGTCCCCAAGGAATTCCCTTAATTTGCAGGGATTTCCTCTCACTTCCTGTTTGGCTATGGGACAGGAAGTGAAGGAAAATCTTCACAATGGGACACAGATGAAGAAAAAAAATCTGACAGGGGTTATCCCTCCCTTATTCTATTCAAAATGAAAAATACGTTTTGCCTCTAGTTCTACTTTAACCACTTCAGCCCCGAGCCTCTTTTTTACACTTGTTTAAAAAAAAAATGTTTTGCTATAAAATTACTTAGAACCCCCAAACATTATATATATATATATATTTTTTTCTAATACCCTAGAGAATAAAATGGCGGTCATTGCAATACTTTGTCACACCGTATTTGCGCAGCGGTCTTACAAGCGCACTTTTTTTGGGGGAAAAAATACACTTTTTGAAATGAAAAAAGTAAAGTTAGCCCAATTTTTTTTATATTGTGAAAGATAATATTACGCCGAGTAAATTGATACCCAACATGTCACGCTTCAAAATTGCGCCCGCTCGTGGAATGGTGACAAACTTTTACCCTTAAAAATCTCCATAGGTGATGTTTAAAAATGTCTACAGGTTACCAGTTTTGAGTTACAGAGAAGGTCTAGGACTAGAACTATTGCTCTTGCTCTCGTGATCGCGGCAATACCTTGTGTGGTTTGAACACCATTTTCATATGCGAGCGCAATTTACGTATGCGTTCGAGCTCGTCGGGACGGGGTGCTTTAAATTTTTTTATTTTTTTATTATTTATTTTAAAAAAAAATATTTTGACACTTTAAAAAATAAAAATAAAAATTGGGTCAATTTTATTCCTATTACAAGGAATGTAAACATCCCTTGTAATAAAAAAAAGCATGACAGATACTCTTAAATATGAGATCTGGGGTCAAAAACACCTCAGATCTCATATTTACACTAAAATGCAAAAAAAAAGAAAAAAAAGAAAGAAAAATCACTTTAAAATAAAAAGAAAAATTCTCCTTTAAGAGCTATGGGCGGGGGTGACGTTTGACGTCACTTTTGCCCTCCCATGGAGCCAAAAAGGGGCCATCTTCCACTCAGTCAGCAGCCAGGCATCCACGGGACAGGATGCGATCGTCTCCGCCGCTACCGGCGGGTACTGTAAGCGGTGAAGAAGACCGGAGCGCGGCGGGAGGGGGGGTGGGCACCTCTCTCGCTGCCGATAAAAGTGATCTTGCGGTGAATCCGTCGCTGGGACCACTTTTATCCTAAAGAGAAACGCACGGTGTTCCCGAAAATACCGGGGTTATGGCAGCTAGCTGCTGCCATAACCCTGGTATTTAGCGTCAAGGTACTGACGTACGGGTACATCATTTTGCGTAAGATGATTAATGTTTTTTTTTTTTTTTTTACACAGAGCTCTCAGCTACAGGAGCAGTCTATCAGCAGGTACTGCAAACAGATGAGGATCTATTTTGAAAAGTACAGCCAAAACCCCTGCTCTTTGTGTGGAAGCAGCGGTCCCTCTGCTACAATCCAAACCAAAACTTGCTGAGTCAGACCTATATCTGTGCAATCACAAAAAATATGCTCTCTGCTCATTGAACAGAAAAATCATACATGCATGTTTGGCAGAACAGCACACCGCAAGACAACACTTTATTCTGAAAACAAATTCTTCTCTGTAGATCTATACAACATGATGCTCAATTTGCAACAAAGTATGAAAGTGGCTAAACAAAGCTATGCATGGAGACCAAACAAAACAAAAAAAAGTGTAGCGCTAAAACTAAATATGAACTGCACTGAAAGTGCAGTAATCAACAATGCATATTCAAATTATACAAACATCTTTCGGCAAGCCTTTTCTACTATCGTATGGTGACGGTCACTCTGAAAGCACTTATTTTGTGTTAAGTTCACTTTAGGAGCACCACCATTTTGATTTTGACTTTGATTTTCACCAATTCAACTTCACCAGCATTTCTACACCAAAGGATTTAGTTTCATTGTGACTTCTATTATTCAATACTCACATCACTGAGGATTTTTTGGATTAATTTTCATTTTGTCACTGTGTTCTTTAAGATGTTTGTATAATTTGAATATGCATTGTTGATTACTGCACTTTCAGTGCAGTTCATATTTAGTTTTAGCGCTACACTTTTTTTTGTTTTGTTTGTTTTTCACCTGTAGCGCTACCCCCAGTTAAGAGAGCCGCTGATATTGATTTGGGCCCTGCAGTGCACCGCTGTCAACCCCCGGCAATCGGCTCTAACCTCCCGTGGCACAGCTGGTGATAGAGAGATAGGACCGCGTGATCGCAACTGTTGGTGACGCAGTCCTATAACAAACATACACAGAATATACTTTAAAACTCCTATTAAAGTAAGCGGAACTGACACCAAATGTACTTTACCCAGATATTTTACTGAGGCTAATGGGCAAGTAATAAACAACAGTATAACAAGTTGCAGATCCCTGCAATAAACAGTAATAAAGATAAACAGAGTAATCAGAATAATAAAGTATTGCTATGCAACTCTAGCGCTGCCCTTTTACAGCTACTTCCCCTTTATGGGTAGACTAACACCCAGCAATGTCTACCTATGCAGTCAGGCCTGACTGATCTAAATGGAAGTTCAGTGAAACAATATTCGCTAGCAATCTCTCGGTGGTGCACTTGAAGAACAACTTTGTAATCCCAACGAATAGTAAAGATAAAGGATCTGTCTTTAAACAGCTCTCACCACCTGGACAAGTCCAAGTACCTTTCCTCCATCGATTCGTCTAGGAACAGGAATCCACCGACATCCAAGTCTTCAATCCTTCTGGTGTACTGCAGCAAGGAGGATTAGATGTCTCTAAGGCTCTGCTAGGCTGGCAGAGGGCTCTTTGGAAAGGAGCACACGGCCCAGGCTTCAGGCCTTGTGCACACAGCAGTTCAGCACAGACATCCTCTTGCTAGGAGAGGGGTGTCCAAAGAGAGCGACCAAAACTCCGCCTCCCCTTTATAAAGTCTGCCCCAGCAGTCTCTGTTCTGGAGCAATGCACCCTGGGTGCTGCAAGATGTACTGGGAGATGTAGTCTCTTTCTCTCCTCTGCTTTCACTTCCAGTAATGTCTCTTTACTTCCTCCCGACTCACCTCTCACCTGGAACTTCTTATCTCTCTGCATTAAAGGGGAACACCCCGCTACACACTCCCCCCACTTGAACTCTTTGGTCCCCAAAGATAAACTTCAACAAATACTGTTTACCATTTTGGACAATGTCGAGCATGATGTTGGCATAGGGAATTCCCACCAAAACTTTGGGATGGAACTCTCTTGCCCACAGGTCACACTACCATGAGTGGCCTGCCTAACTGTGCCAGAGAGTGAGCTGGGGTTGCCCTCCACCAAATGGACGGTGGAAGGATCAGGTTGTTCAACACTTCTCCTAGCCGTTACAACAGAGTCCTCTGAGCTCGTCCCCATTTGGGGGTAAGTTAGTTTCTTGGGAGGCCTGATGACTCTGCGAGCCCTCTGCTCTCTTGGTGCTTCTGACTCTGGCACCACAGGCTCTTCTTCAGGAGTAAGTTCAGGTAACATTGCTGGTTCTGGAACCTCTGATTCAGAAGTCGACTGACGTATGGAATCTCTAGAGTCCTCCTCTGCGCAAGTGTCAGGAACATCTTCCCAGTAATCAGCTGAGGGACTGAAGGGTATGAATTCAGTAGCCTCCGGATTCAGCGTTGCATCTGGGGTATCCCCTCCATTTGGGAGATCTATGGCGGACGTTCCCAGAGTCGAGGGAGGCCACAGCCAGTCCAGTTCTCCACCTTCTTCTGTACTCAATTGGGAGGCCTCCCCATCTTTGGCTCGAGAGGTCTGGGACCGAGTGTTCGGCCTAGGAATATCCAGGATAGAGGCCGGTTCAGGGGAGTCTCTCACGGGAGGTATTCTGACTGCCTCAGCAAGTGGGAGCAGGTGGTTCCGATGCCACGTCTTCAGTGGACCCACCTTTCCTTCTGGCTTTAGTTTGTAGACAGGCAAACCGGGCAACTTCCTACAGACAACATAGGGCTCAGATCTCCACCTGTCGGCAAGCTTGTGTTTTCCAGGGACCCCCAGATTGCGTAGCAGTACTCGGTCCCCGGGCTGCAGATCTTGCACTCGAACCTTCAGATCAAAATTTCTCTTGTTGCGGGCCCCCCTTTGATCCGAAGCCGCCTGGGCTTGTTCATAGGCCACCTGCAAGCTACGTCTAAGTCTGTCCACGTATCCCTTGTGGGATGTAGCTGAGGTATTGTCTATAGAAGTGCCAAAGGCCAGGTCCACAGGTAGCCTTGCTTCTCTCCCAAACATAAGTCGATAAGGGGAGTAGCCAGTGGCGTCACTTGTGGTAGTTATAGGCATGTACTAGGGCTGATATGTGCTGACTCCAGTGTTGCTTCTTCTCTGTTTCTAAGGTTCCCAACATGTTGAGCAGGGTCCGGTTAAATCTCTCCGGCTGAGCATCTCCTTGTGGGTGGTAAGGCGTGGTTCTGGTCTTCTTTATTCCTAATGAATCCAAAAGTCTTCGGATCAACCGACTCTCAAAGTCCCTTCCTTGATCTGAGTGGAGTCTCTGTGGTAGTCCGTAATGGACAAAATACTTCTCCATAAGTATCTTGGCCACGGTGGATGCCTTCTGGTCTTTGGTTGGGAAAGCTTGAGCATAGCGGGTGAAATGGTCGGTTATTACCAGAACATTCCCCAATCCACTCAGGTCGGGTTCGAGGCAGAGAAAGTCAATGCATACCAGATCCATTGGGCCTTGACTCTGTAAGTGGCCCATTGGGGCAGCTTGATGGGGTAGGGTCTTTCTCTGAATGCATCGTGCACAGGAATGGCAATACTCCTCTACTTCTGCCCTCATGCAGGGCCAATAGAACCGATTTCTGACAAGCTGGAAGGTCCTTTCTGCCCCTAGGTGACCATGATGGTCATGCAGGGCAATTAGTACAGTCTCTCGGTGCTTCTCTGGAAGAAATAACTGCCACTTATCTTCTGAGTCATCAGAGGGGCCCCTTCGGTAGACCACTCCCTGATGTACCTGTAGCCTGTCCAATTCCTTCCTCAACAGGCGAGCCTCCTTTGAGGGGTGATGTAGGAATTTGTTGGGATCCTGATTCTCCAGGGCTTCGAGGACCAATCTCCCCATGGGGTCTTCCAATTGGTCACACCTCAACTCCTTCTTGGACAGTCTCGGTAGGTTGTCTTCCTCCAGTTGAGTTACCCCACAATAGTGTTTGGGGACTCCTACCATGGTAACCCCTATTTCTTCTGCTCTGGAGCCTCCTCTGGCTTGGAATTCAGCCCCTTGACAAAGGGCCCGCACCCCGTCCGGTGCCACTTGGGTCCAATCTTCCCAGTCATTTGTCGTGGCATGAGACCTCCGGGACAGGGCATCTGCATCCCTATTTCTGGCTCCTGGTCTGTACTTCAGACTGAAGTTGAATCCAGACAATGCGGCCAACCACCTGTGTCCGGTGGCATCTAGTTTCGCGGTGGTGAAGAGGTAGGTCAGGGGGTTGTTGTCTGTCTTCACAGTAAACTCTGCCCCATACAAGTAGTCTTTTAGCTTGTCTACTACCGCCCATTTGAGGGCCAGGAATTCCAGCTTATGAGTGGGGTAATTCTTTTCTGAGGGGGTCAGGCTCCTGCTCACATAGGCCACTGGTCGCAGTTGTCCTTCATGTTCTTGGTAGAGTACACCACCTAGACCCTCATGGCTGGCATCCACATGTAATTCATAAGGTCTGGTAGGGTCGGCGTAGGCCAGGACTGGGGCAGTGGTTAAGCTCCTCTTCAGAGCATGAAAGGCCTCTTCACACCTTGGGTTCCACTGATCTTGAACTGACTCACCAGGCCTCCTGGGCCCTGAGTCATCCTCTTCCCCTTCTGCCTTTAGCAATTCATTCAACGGGCGGGCAATCCGAGCAAACCCCTCCACAAACCTCCTATAATAGGAGCAGAACCCCAGGAAGGATCTGAGCTCTGTTACTGTGGTGGGTCGTGGCCAGGAAGTGACTGCTTCCAACTTCTCAGGATCTGTGGCCACCCCTTCTTCAGACACTATGTGCCCCAGATAGTTCACAGAAGACTGGTAGAACCGACACTTCTCGGGGGAAAGCTTAAGTTCCTCTTCGCTGAGTCTTCTCAATACTTTCTCCAACCTGGCTTCATGTTCTTCCAAGGTTCTTCCAAAGACAATGACATCGTCCAAGTACACAAGAACTTCTATAAGATTCATGTCTCCAACAGTCTTCTCCATAAGGCGTTGAAAGGTAGCAGGAGCTCCAGACAGACCCTGAGGCATCCTATTGAATTCGAAGAATCCCACCGGGGTTATGAAGGCTGTCTTCTCCCTGTCTTCTGGGTGCATAGGGATTTGATAGTACCCACTCTTGAGGTCCATCACACTGAACCATTTGGCTCCAGACAAACTTTGTAGGGCATCTTCTATCCTTGGCGTGGTGTATTGGTCAGGGATGGTTCTCCTGTTGAGAGTCCTGTAATCGATACAAAGCCTCAACGACCCATTCTTCTTTCTGACCACCACGATTGGGGAGGCATAGGGACTTCTAGACTCCCGGATCACACCAGTCTTCTTTAGTTCTACAAGTTGTTCCCTCAGATCCTCCAGATCTGCCAGGGGGACCCGCCTGACCCTCTCTCGGAAGGGCTTATCTTCTTGGAGGCGGATCCGATGGGTGGCACTTCTTGCACACCCCACATCGAATTCATCTTCGGAAAAGATCTTCTCCCACCTGGTCAGCTGGGCCTTGGCTCTTTCTTTCCAAGCCCTGGGTAGGTTCAGGTTTTCCACGGACAGTTTCTCCCAAACATCTCCTCCGTCACCCGTCCCCTTGACTTCGGACCAAGTGACCGGGGCAGCAGGGCTCACCTGACCAAGCAACACTCTGGCAGGGATCTCCATGGGTCCTCCCGTAGTGTTCCTAACACTCACCGGAACTCTGCCATGGGCCTTCTTCAGGGCCTTGAACGGAATCACTTCTGGTATCACTTCCAGGCCTGAGGACTCTTCCCTTGGGTCTGATTCCAGCATGACAAAGGGGCCAGGTTGTTCCCACGAAAGCTTCACAGTGGCCCTAAGACAGGTTACTTCTCCGGGCTGTAGCACTACTCCTTCTCTGCCAAGTCTCCACACCTTCCCTATCCCCTCTCCCGGGGTCTTCTGCTCTAAGACCAGTCGTTGGTAGGCCGTCTTTAGCATGGGATGGATTTTGGTGGCTGAATGGTTTCTCTCTTTCACTAGAGGGGTCAGGAGTCTCCTGACTAGATCCGTGTTTGTCCCAATGATCAGGGAAATCTTGCTGGCTCCAGGCGGCCGGGGACACACAACTGCCAGGGTGTCAAACACTTCAGCCTTCCCAGCCACGGATGGGTCGAAAGTCATCTTTATGGGCAGGTACCCATCATAAGGGAAACTCTGGGTTCCAAGTCCCCATATCTCCAGCTCTTCTATCTTCTGGATAGGCAGATGACTCAAGTGCCTATCATAGAAGTCCCGGTATAGTAAAGTCACCTGTGCTCCGGTGTCCAAAAGAGCTTTAGTATAGACTCCTTCCACTTGAATGCGCACAGTAGGAGACGGGCCCACCAGTTTCTTTGGGTATGGCCGGACTGGGGTCACCTCTTTTTTTTGGCTTTCGACCCTTGCCCTGCTCCTTTTGGACTTTAATTTTTCCTGAGCCTGGCATGCATTGACTTTCTCCCTCTCAATGGGGGCACAAACCCGCTGAGGGATGTTATTGTTCCTTTTAGGTGGATGTTCCTTCTTTGGGGTGCTGTACTTCCACTGAGGGGTCTTGCCCCCTCCCTCTGGGGTACATCTTGGTGGGGGTGTACTATACCTACTCCTAGGAGTTTTGTCTCCTCCATTCTTGGCCTTTTTTTTTAGTTTGGAGCGCACTGAAGATGATGGGCACCCGGTTGACTCCTTCACCGGGGCCCTTTGGAGTTTCCCGCCGGCTTGCAATTATCTGTTCTCTTCTTCTTTGGGCTGGAGCATACGTTAGCAAAGTGGCCACTCCCTCCGCAGTTATAGCAAATCACCTCTTCTCGGTCCTGTAGGGAGGCCGGTGCTGAGGTGTTCGGGAACAACTCCTTTCTTGGGCTTGGTTTCTCTCGTCTTCTCTGATCTTTCTCCATCAAAGAGGTCAGCATCTCCAACACTTGGGCCATTTGCGATTTCAGAGTGTCAACCTCCGCATCTCTTTCTGGGCTCTTGACAGAATGGACCAACACTGGTACAGGTGTGACATTCGCCTTGGCCACCTGCTGATCTTCCTGCAGCGCCTCTTCGTCCCTAATAATTTTTATTAGATCAGAGTAGGTTAGTGACATTCCTCCTCCTGAGGTTTTCAGGTGCAGCCAGACCGGGTCTGAGCGCCGCGCTCCCCTCATGATCTGCTTCATGCGTGCTTCATCTGCATCTTTGGGCAGCATTCCCTTCTTCAGTACAATCTTGCATAACTGCCTGTTCAGCCTTCTAACATATTCTGACAGTTTCTCATTCGGCTGCTGGAGAGTGTGTTCAATTTGATAAATCATCTCTGACACCTTCTCCAGCTGACCAAACTCTTCCTGCAGCATGGCCAGGCAATCTTGAGCTGTACAGTTTTCATTTCCAAACCGGAAGCTCTTCACCGCTTCTGCCGCGGCACCTTTCAGACTTTCTAAGACTCGCTGTCTCTTCTGTGCCTCAGGCACCTCCCATGCTTCTACTGCCTGCAATGCCTGTTCCATCCAAGTGTCAAAATCTTCCTCCCCCGCAGGGACGGGGAGCTTCCCTGAGAAGGTGCTAAGCTTCCGGTAACCGGCCTCCACATGCACCGTACTGCTTTTCTGGCACTTAATTACAAGGTCTCCTAGAGCATTCAACAATTCAGGCCCTATAGCGGCCAGCGGTGATCCCGGGCTTAATAGTTCCTTAAGATTTTCTGCTTTAGGGGATAGTGGTGGAGATAATTGTGGGAGTGATGGCTTTGGTGTCTGAAACCATTCTTCCTTCACTGGCAGCGTATGTATCAAGTGATAGATCTGATTATCTATGGCTTGTATACTCTGACTTTTAAAATGTTCTGGGATTTCGTTTTTCCATTCTACCAGTGCGTATGTAAACGAGATCACTGGATCTGGCCTAAAATCCATCACCCATGCTTTGTGGCTCGGAGACAGTAACAATATGAGCTGTTTTATCTCCTCTTCCTTCCATCTTTCCCCCGGGAGTACAATGACTACCGCCGCGGTTGGATCGGCGCCAATCGCTGCGCACCACTGTGACATTGCCAGCGGGTCCATGCTGGTACTTCTGACCGGCTTGATTGCAGCGTGCAACGTACAAGGATCCCGGACTCGAGCCCCCACGTGTAGCGCTACCCCCAGTTAAGAGAGCCGCTGATATTGATTTGGGCCCTGCAGTGCACCGCTGTCAACCCCCGGCAATCGGCTCTAACCTCCCGTGGCACAGCTGGTGATAGAGAGATAGGACCGCGTGATCGCAACTGTTGGTGACGCAGTCCTATAACAAACATACACAGAATATACTTTAAAACTCCTATTAAAGTAAGCGGAACTGACACCAAATGTACTTTACCCAGATATTTTACTGAGGCTAATGGGCAAGTAATAAACAACAGTATAACAAGTTGCAGATCCCTGCAATAAACAGTAATAAAGATAAACAGAGTAATCAGAATAATAAAGTATTGCTATGCAACTCTAGCGCTGCCCTTTTACAGCTACTTCCCCTTTATGGGTAGACTAACACCCAGCAATGTCTACCTATGCAGTCAGGCCTGACTGCTCTAAATGGAAGTTCAGTGAAACAATATTCGCTAGCAATCTCTCGGTGGTGCACTTGAAGAACAACTTTGTAATCCCAACGAATAGTAAAGATAAAGGATCTGTCTTTAAACAGCTCTCACCACCTGGACAAGTCCAAGTACCTTTCCTCCATCGATTCGTCTAGGAACAGGAATCCACCGACATCCAAGTCTTCAATCCTTCTGGTGTACTGCAGCAAGGAGGATTAGATGTCTCTAAGGCTCTGCTAGGCTGGCAGAGGGCTCTTTGGAAAGGAGCACACGGCCCAGGCTTCAGGCCTTGTGCACACAGCAGTTCAGCACAGACATCCTCTTGCTAGGAGAGGGGTGTCCAAAGAGAGCGACCAAAACTCTGCCTCCCCTTTATAAAGTCTGCCCCAGCAGTCTCTGTTCTGGAGCAATGCACCCTGGGTGCTGCAAGATGTACTGGGAGATGTAGTCTCTTTCTCTCCTCTGCTTTCACTTCCAGTAATGTCTCTTTACTTCCTCCCGACTCACCTCTCACCTGGAACTTCTTATCTCTCTGCATTAAAGGGGAACACCCCGCTACACACCATTTCTCAATTGGTTGTGCGAGCGGCTTCCCCATAAGGCAGCGCGGAATTTTGTGTATCCATTTCCAATATGCATGGAGACCAGAATGACTGGCAAGGGACTATAGTTCTATTTTCAAGCTCAGTCTTAAAGGGAAGAATTATATACAGTATAAAGATCTATAAATACTGATAAAAAGTAAACAGGTTTTTTTTATATAATTTTGCACAGTAACCATGTTTCTTGATAGCAGTTCACAGATTTCCTTGTTGCTCAGAGATGTTCTTTAAACCGACAATAGCAGCAGTTTGCATTAAGAAGTGTCACAAATATTACAGCTGGCTGCACAGTGCAGTATTTGTAAATGCTGATTGACTAAAACCATACAACTCTTAAGCCGCTTTGCAACCTCATTAAGTCGGCATTCCTGAAATAGAAACAGATTAAGAGTTGCCACGGTTCCATAATGGTCTGTCAGCTCG
The DNA here is from genome assembly GCA_029206835.1 of Rana muscosa. NCBI lineage: Eukaryota > Metazoa > Chordata > Amphibia > Anura > Ranidae > Rana > Rana muscosa. The sequence goes on along the minus strand of CM055117.1, from coordinate 168,120,427 downwards.
TCTTCCATAAACACAGGTAGCTTGGCTCCATCCTACCTACCTCACCGCTAGAGCAGGATATGGATTTCACTGGCAGGTACGGTTACAGCCATCAGTCATTCCACATGGAAATAAGACAGGAAGGCAGAGACACACAAGATTAATCCCTGTGTGTGTCATTATCAGCATGGTGAAAGAAAGGATAGCGAGGGCACATTGTGCAGCAGTGTTACATCAGTTTGTAATGTCACACAATGCTGGAAAATCGTAATCAAGCTATACACCAAGTTATAACAAGGTTTCATTCTACAATATGTACTAAGATTTCAAAATGGACACTGACAGGTACACCCAGTGTATATTTTATATATATATATATATATATATATATATATATATATATATATATATTTATTAGGGATGCACTGAATGGGTTTTTTGGTCCTGAAACCGATACCGAAAATAAATCTTCCTTGATCCCGAAACCCGAAACCGATACCGAAACAGCACCAAAACCGAAATGGACGGTTTGTTTTTAAAAAATATTTTTATACAGGAGATGGTCAGAGACTGGGGACATGGTACAGGAGATGGTCAGAGACTGGGGACAGGGTACAGGAGGTGGTCAGAGACTGGGGACAGGGTACAGGAGGTGGTCAGAGACTGGGGACAGGGTACAGGAGGTGGTCAGAGACTGGGGACAGGGTACAGGAGGTGGTCAGAGACTGGGGACAGGGTGCAGGAGGTGGTCAGAGACTGGGGACAGGGTGCAGGAGGTGGTCAGAGACTGGGGACACGGTACAGGAGATGGTCAGAGACTGGGGACATGGTACAGGAGATGGTCAGAGACTGGGGACACAGTACAGGAGATGGTCAGAGACTGCAGACGGTGTACAGGAGATGGTCAGAGACTGCAGACGGTGTACAGGAGATCAGCCTGCCTGTGTCCCCAGTTCAGCCCCAGCCTACCTGTGTCCCCAGTTCAGCCGCAGCCTACCTGTGTCCCCAGTTCAGCCGCAGCCTACCTGTGTCCCCAGTTCAGCCGCAGCCTACCTGTGTCCCCAGTTCAGCCGCAGCCTACCTGTGTCCCCAGTTTAGCAGCCTGTGCAGGGGAAGAGAGAGGAGAGCCGCCGCCGCCTGGGGATTAGAGTGCCAGGAACATAACAGCTTTCATTTCAATAGCTGTGTGTTCCTCGCGGTGCCATCACATGCAGCCCCTCCTCCTAGGATTGGACGGGTGATCTGTCTATCAAAGTGCCCGGACAAAGAGGAGGGGCTGTATGTGATGGCACCGCGGGGAACACACAGCTATTGAAATGAAAGGTGTTATGTTCCCGGTGCTCTAATACCCAGGCAGCAGCGGCTCTCCTCTCGCACAACGAAACCCCCGTAATGGTCGGCACCAGGGGCAGGGGGCGGAGCCCCGCCCCATTTTGGGTTCCATTATCGGCCTATTTTCTCTTTTGGCAAATTGCCGAAAGGGCCATTTTCGGCTGATATGTTTCAGTGGCCGAAATTTCGGTGCATCCCTAATATATACATATACATATATACATATACACATACACAAATACATACACACACACAGTGGGGGTTATTTACTAAAGGCAAATCCACTTTGCACTACAAGTGCACTTGGAAGTGCAGTCGCTGTAGATCTGAGGGGGACATGCAAGGGAAATAAAAAACAGCATTTTAGCTTACACATGATTGGATGATAACATCAGCAGAGCTTCCCCTAATTTCAGAGCTTCCCCTCAGATCTACAGCGACTGCACTTGCAGTGCACATGTAGTGCAGAGTGGATTTCCCTTTAGTAAATAAACCCCAGTATCTCACAAAATTGAGTACACCCCTCACATTTTTGTAAATATTTTATTCTATCTTTTCATGTGACAACACTGAAGAAATTACACTTTGCCACAATTTAAAGTAGTGAGTGTACAGCTTGTATAACAGGGTAAATTTGCTGTCCCCTCAAAATAACTCAACACACAGCCATTAATGTCTAAACCGCTGGCAACAAAAGTGAGTACACCTCAAAAGTGAAAATGTCCAAATTGGGCCCAGTTAGCCATCTTGCCTCCCTGGTGTCATGTGACTCATTGGTGTTACAAGGTCTCAGGTGTGAATGGGGAGCAGGTGTGTTCAATTTGGTGTTATCGCTCTCACTCTGTCTTACTGGTCACTAGAAGTTCAACATGGCACCTCATGGCAAAGAACTCTCTGAAGATCTGAAAAAAAGAATTGTTTCTCTACATAAAGATGGCCTAAGCTATAAGAAGATTGCCAAGACCCTAATACTGAGCTGCAGCACGGTGGCCAAGACCATACAGCGGTTTAACAGGACAGGTGTCCGCCCCCCATCAGAACACAATAGCTCAGCAGAGAAGATCACTGTACTAACATCGCATATTTAGTGTAGCGGCTCTTCCCAAGCTTTACAGTTGTTTTTTTTCAACGAAAAAAAAAAAGAATAGTGTGCACCGGGCTTTAGATGCCATACACTGTAAGATTTCTCTGAAGAAGCCCAGCATCTTCCAGCAACTTCCCCATCTATACTAAATAGCGTGGATAAAGAAATTTTCAGAATACTCAAACAGTGACTGCATCCGATTTGATGCAGCCTCTGTTTAATTTAAAAATGGAAGTAGCCAGATGAAAAATTGTTGGCCAAAGGATGTTGGGTAAAAGAGAGCCGTAAGAGCCACCCACGGCTTGATTTTCGGCCAGTTCATCAGGAACTGGATACAATTTGCCTAGTGAATGGCTGGCTTTAAACAATTATCATTAGAACAAGTGTCCCAATCGCAAGATTTCCCTCTATCCCTGGTGTGGTGACAACTAAAAATTTTGCATTTTTCCATCATTTTCAATCCCAGTGGCAATAGTAAACAGGACAAAAAGAGTGAATCTCTCCAGTCCCCCCCCCCCCCCAGCTGGGAAGTCCCCCCACTCTGGCAACAATAAAAAGCTAAAAGAGGTTATAACCCTTCCCTACTTTATCCAAAATATCTAAAAATGTTTTGCTTTTAGATAAAATTTCAATACTTACCTAGACTAAGGAAACACATAGGCTGTTATAGCTGCATTGTGTTTGCTTTAATGCTGATCCAAGTACTTCAATATTATCTAGAACGCTGATCCAGAACAAGTATGCAGAACAGGAGCTACAACTTCAACAGCTATATGCTTTATCCAGACATAAACATATTGAAGAAGGCAACACCGCTCCAGGTGATCCCAATGACATAGATCCGGATATGCTGGGTGCAAGCCACGGCTCGCCCCCCAAAGTAATAGGAAAAGAAGAAATGGCTGTACAACGGCAATATTGATCCACCGTAGATGTATTTGAACAAACTGGTACTCATGACTGCCAACCAAGACAAGAACGGAGAGGCGACGCGTTTCACACTGCAAAGAAGTTGAAGAAGCACTATTGCAGTGTGAAACGTGTCACCTCTCAGTTCTCGTCTTGTTTTTGGTTGGCAGCCATGAGAACCAGTTTGTTCAAATAAATCTACGTTGGATCGATATTGCCAGTGTGTAGCCATTTCATCTTTTCCCACAAACATATTGAAGCCAGATACAGCCAGGCAACTAGAATTTTCAGAAGGCAGTCAGCAATGGCAACCTTCGTAATTCAAAGTACAAGTTTCCTTTAAGGCATTTTGTAGCTGGCCAGTTCTTCAGTCACTTATTAAATACAAATCACTTCTTTCATCTGCATAGTCTATAAATAATGCACTCCATTTGTGTTTTACGAGAGTATGTTTCTATAGCTCTTGACTTGCTGAGTAAGAATGCCCATCATACACCATAAAGATTTACTAATAGGGGAAGCAGTTATCCTAATGGGTGTAGGTCATGTCATCCTAAGCCACAACATGTTTTACATTCTATATTGTCCCTAAAGCCCTGTACACACGATCAGATATCCTATGGATTCTAATCCGATGGTTTGTCCATCGGAAATCCGATGAAGCTGACTTCCATCAGTCTTGCCTACACACCATCAGTCAAAAAACCGACCGTTCCAAACGTGGTGACGTAAAGCACTCTGTTGAGCCGAGAAAAATGAAGTTCAATGCTTCTGAGCATGCGTTGACTTGATTCTGAGCATGCGTGGGTTTTTTATCCGATGGACTTGCCCATAGACGATCGGAATTTGCTATCGGTTTTGGATGCATTAAGGTGAAAAAACATGAAGCTTTACAACCCCTTTAATTATCTGACAAACCCTATTCAACTGGCAGCCTAACTTTCCAGTCTTCACTGACTTTGCAAGATGGTGAGCCATTCTAAATTGACTGAAACCCTCTGACAGCAGGCTGTCCAGATGAAGGCCAAAGGGGTGACCCTTTCAACTATAGTAAGAGAAGTTTATCATTCCAAATCTGTGATTTCTAGTATATTGCATCTTTACAACGTCACAAACTCATTCAAGTCCCCCAAGAAGGCTGGTCCTCTACAAAAGAAATGCAAGAAAGGACAGGATAATGTGGAGAATCTCAATGGGCAATCAGTTCAACACTGCAGCTGCGATTGCTCGCCAGTTCAGCACTGATCAGAGTAAGGATCTCTCTCGTCATAGTGCCATTTAAGGGAATTTGGACTGAAAGCCCACTCTGCAGTGACCAAACCTCTCATTAGCAGAAAGAATCAAAAGGATAGACTAACCTTTGCTGAGGAGCATGTTGTGTGGACAGAGGAGAACTGGTCCAAAGTTCACTTTAGTATCTGCTCTGTGAGCAAACTCACATTACCCTGTGACCCGATTCCACTGTTGCTCAGCATAGTTGATACGCTGGAGGGTCCTCAATCAAAAAAGTTATTTGTTTTCTACGCGGCCTTCTATGCCAGAAAGGCCATCCTGATACGGTGGAAGGAGCCCTCCCCCCAGTCCATACAACAATGGAAAGCCTTAATTAACGCGGCCCTCCCCCAACGGGCCTTGGACTAGGAGATTGGTCTTCAGACTTGTCTGCGTGACACTCTGCGAATGCTGTACCTGTTTGTCTGTTGAGGTCGTGTAGGTGCCTTTTGTAGAGCTGTTTTATGCTGTCCCTGCCACCGCACCCTATGTTAGACAACTCCCCCCCCCCCCCCCCCATCTGCATTATCCTGTTTGATATTCCGGTTAAGGCCTCCCATCCCGACGCAGTGCGAGACCCCTTCCTCATTTTTCCTTCCCATCACCTGATGGGTTGGTTCCCTGCCCCTACCCTTTCCTCAGATGGGGGACCAAGGTGCGCTTGACTGGTATTGCTATATAATACTACTGTTGGTTACTGTATATTTTGTTCTAAAAAAGTTCACTTTAGTGATGAAAGCAAGTTTAATTTATATGGGTCCGATGGGAAATGTTATGTTTGTCGTCAAACTGGGGAAAGACTGACCAAAGTGTGTAAAGAAGTCCGTGAAAGGTGGAGAGGGAAGAGTCATGGTTTGGGGGATGTTTTCCGCAGCAGGAGTTGGGCCTCTTATACAGCTACATGGCAGAGTGAATGCAAATGTTTATCAGAACCTTCTTCAACAACATGCGGTTCCTTCCCTGCATTCATCACCCAATAAGCCAACAAATTTCATGCATGACCATGCCTTCTGTCACACAGCAAAATGGGTCAAGCAGTTCGTTGACGTTAAAAACATTGAAATAATGAATAGGCCAGCCAAGAGTCCTGATCTAAACTTAATAGAAAACCTCTGGAAAATCCTTGGCGACAATGTTATGGCCAAGAAACCCACTACAGTCATTGAACTGGGGAAGAAACTGGAAGAGGAGTGCGGAGTGTATGGAGGTGGGTAGTATGTACAGGAGAGGAGTGTGGAGTGTATGGAGGTGGGTAGTATGTGCAGGAGAGGAGTGCGGAGTGTATGGAGGTGGGTAGTATGTGCAGGAGAGGAGTGCGGAGTGTATGGAGGTGGGTAGTATGTAAAGGAGAGGAGTGCGGAGTGTATGGAGGTGGGTAGTATGTGCAGGAGAGGAGTGCGGCGTGTATGGAGGTGGGTTGTATGTACAGGAGAGGAGTGCGGAGTGTATGGAGGTGGTTAGTGTGTGCAGGAGAGGAGTGCGGAGTGTATGGAGGTGGGTAGTGTGTGCAGGAGAGGAGTGCGGAGTGTATGGAGGTGGGTAGTATGTAAAGGAGAAGAGTGCAGAGTGTATGGAGGTGGGTAGTATGTGCAGGAGAGGAGTGCGGAGTGTATGGAGGTGGGTAGTATGTACAGGAGAGGAGTGCGGTGTGTATGGAGGTGGGTAGTATGTACAGGAGAGGAGTGCGGAGTGTATGGAGGTGGGTAGTATGTACAGCAGAGGAGTGCGGAGTGTATGGAGGTAGGTAGTATGTACAGGAGAAGGGTGCGGCGTGTATGGAGGTGGGTAGTATGTACAGGAGAGGAGTGCGGAGTGTATGGAGGTGGGTAGTATCACAATTATTTATAAAAATATAAATATTTTTTAAAAACTGTCATTTTCGGTATCGGTTTCGGCACCAAATTTTCCATCTGGTGCACCCCTAGTTTTAGGGAGACATGAATTGGAAGCAAGACCACTCCAAGGGTCCTCCAGACGCACACCTCCTAAAAATAGAGCCCCCTGAAAGCCAGGGCCTATAGTCAGTAGGCAAGAGGTTACCCTGCAGTTCACTCCAAAAGCCCCTGTGCTGTTATTAATAAGGACCATGGAGACCAAATGAGATGAGAGACTAGTGATGTCCTGTGGCCGCAGATGTGCTGAAATCATTCTAAGCAAGGGCCTGTACACTTAATACAAATTGTTGATTGTTGTACCCTTCAGAAATTTTTGTTGTAATCTTTCTCCATGCTACAGTCAATGCTGTTCACACGATTGACCCGCTTGGATCCGCCTGTCCATTTGTCAGGTGGATTCGAGCGGGCCACCTATTGACTTCTATGGGCAGGCGGATGTCAGTGGAGATGTGTCCGCTGACACCCGCCTGCCATCCGATAAGATCTGCTCAAAACACGTTCGCCATCCGTCTAGCGGATCGGATAAAAAACGGACAGGTTGTCAGTTTTCATCCGATCTCCCCATAGAGAACAGCGGGGCTTTGACAGGTCCGTCCCGGTACAGTGAGCAAAGACAGACCTGTCATCCGCCTGCTCAGCGGAGATCAACGGTACGATCCCCGGCTGAGCCAACGGAGTTCGTCCAGCGGATTTGCCCCGTATGAAAGGGGCTTAAATTTGATCAATGTGTTTTCTACATAATAAAGGTTTTTTGTTGAAGTGCCTTGGTTATTTAGAAAAACACTGTTCTATTAGCATGGTATAGCCACAACAAAAATCCTATCAAATGTTAAGCAATGAAGATTATAGTATTTCTGAAAAAAAAAATCAAGTGTTCATAAATTGTTCTTGAATTTTGATCTCCAGTGTATATGTGAAGTGCTGCGTAAATTGACAGTGCTATATAAGTACCTGTAATACTACTATTACCAGGGCTTTTTTTCTCAACCACGACCCCCCAAAACCCCTCCACCCACATAAACCCTCCAAATCACATCAAATAGTTGGTGTGGTCAGTCAAATTTCACGAACAGTAGGAGGGTCTTAAAGGGGCGTTAAATACCAGGATTGCATTACATACAGAGTGCAGAGTTTAGGAGGGTTACACACAGAGTGCAGAGCTGTCACTTGTAAACACAGAAACCAGACTTCTGTATTTACAAGTGATTGCGGTGAGCAGCCCCCCCCCAAGGGTCTGAGCCAAGTTCCCCCTGAAAAAAAGCCCTGACTATTACTACTACTACTACTACTACTACTAATAATAATAATAATAATAATAATAATCAGGGAGTTCTAGGTATGTTTTAGCTACTCGAATGTGAGGAACATATTTAAATGCAACATATACCTCAAAGTCTGAACGCCCTTAGTTGCCCGGATCACTGGGTCGGGGATTTCCAACAGTTGTAATAGTCTAGGGTTTCAAAGGAAAGGGGTTTACAGAGATGTTACTTGCCCGGAGGCAGATAATATAGATTTGGTGCCAAGTTGAAAAGGATACCCTTCATAGAAGATGTAACATTATAGGGGGTGTGTATACACATACGTACACACACACACACACACACACACACACACACACACACACACACACACTGTATACACCAGTACTGTACACTTTCCCTTTAATGTATGGTTGTCTATCATCATATCCAGGAGGGGGAACTGCAGACATTTCACACATACCTTGCGACTCAAAGAAAGGAAGATTATAGGTAAGAATTCACTATCTGCATTTCCATGATGAGGAACTGCAGTGGCTGTAGAACGATACTTTCCAAGTACGACCTCAGCAAATCTCAGAAGGCAGAGCTAAATAAAAAAAATGTTACGCATCATATCCCCTGACAATGTACTATTTTTATGGAATCGTCAGTGGTACAGACATAAAGCTACTGAGAGGTAAACTTCAGTCTGTTTAAAGCACTGTTCCACTGAGAGTGGCATATTCCATACTCATCAGATGTGTTTACGTAAAAGCAAACAGTTTTTTTTCTTTTGCGTCACAAGCAAAAATTCCATATTGAACACACAAAATTTGGTACCAATTATCTTATTTAAATAGCTATATAAAAAAGGAAAACTGCACCTACTTCCAAAATCTATCACTGCTGCTAATTAGTGTTGGGCGAACGGTTTTAGCCAGAGCATGAGTTTGGGCCAAATATTGGTTGTTCGGGCCGTTAGTCCAACACCCGAATTTACAGGGTGTTCGTCCCGCTGAAAATTTGATCCTGTCCCTTTAAAGAATGAATAACAGCACAGTGCTTGTGCTGTGCAATTTGGCCCCTTCTATCGCCTGAAATACCTGGCTGATCCTGCCAGGTTCTGCTCTCCCCTCTGTAAACTGACCATGGTTCATCATGGCTGCGGAGCCCTGACACTGGTCAGTTTATGTGCCTCAGTCATTCGCTCTCTCCTCGGTCCTCTTCTGTCCTCTCCTCCGTCCTCTCCCCCCTCCCCTCCCTGGCTGTCAGCTCTGTGTCCACTGGGCCCGCCCCTTTCCTCCCCTCCTGCTTAAATAACTGTCTTCCTTAATGCAATGTCTCCAGTGTATCTGTTTTAGTGCAACCCACTATGATCTGTGTAGTAGCACCGAGACTGTACATTTTTTACATGGCAAATGTAAAAATAAGCTTTAAAGCAGGACAAATAGCAATGAGGATACCTGATTAACCGCTTAAAGACCGCCGCCTGTACATATACGTCGGCAGAGCGGCACGGACAGGCATAACCACGTACCTGTACGTCCCCTTTAAGATGCCACCGTGTGGTCACCTGCACGCCACCGGCGGCGCGCTCGCGACCCTGCTGCCTTCTCTGTGATCCCGACCGTGGGTCCCGCGGACTCGATCGCCGCGGGGACACCCGCGATCGTCTCACTGAGAGATACAGTGGGGAGATGCTTATGTAAACAAGCATCTCCCCCCTCTGCCTAGTGACAATGACACTGATCTCCGCTCCGTGTAGTCGAAGCGGAGATCAGTGTCATGTCACACACAGCCCACCCCCCCTACAGTAAGAATCACTCACTAGAAAACACTTAACCCCTACAGCGCCACCTACTGGTTAACCCCTTCACTGCCAGTGTCATTTTCACAGTAATCAGTGCATTTTTATAGCACCGATCGCTGTAAAAATGACAATGGTCCCAAAGATGTGTCAAAAGTGTCCGCCATAATGTCGCAGTCATAATAAAAATCGCTGATCGCCGCCATAACTAGTAAAAAGAAATTTTTAATAAAAATGTCATAAAACAGTCCCCTATTTTGTAGAAGCTATAACTTTTTGCGCAAACCAATCAAACGCTTATTGCGATTTTTTTTTACCAAAAATATGTAGAATACGTATCGGCCTAAACTGTGGAAAAAATATGTTTTTTTATATATTTTTTGGGGATATTTATTATAGCAAAAAGTTAAAAATATTGCATTTTCTTCAAAATTGTCACTATTTTTGTTTATAGCGCAAAAAATAAAAACCGCAGAGGTAATCAAATAACCCCAAAAGAAAGCTCTATTTGTGGGAAACAAAAGGACGCAAATTTCGTTTGGGTACAACATTGCAAGACTGCGCAATTACCAGTTAAAGCAGCGCAAAATCTTAAAAAGACCTCTGGTCCTTAGGCTGACAAATGGTCCGGGGCTAAAGCGGTTAAATGAGCTTAGCCCTAGTAATGCAATATATTGTCTTACCAGTTTCTGTGGATGACTGCACTGTGCCCTTTAGGTCATGAAATAACACATAGGTCATTATTTAATGACAGAGAACAGTAAACCGCACTAATTACCAATTGAGCTTTATTATCTGGCTTTTGTGAACTTATGAAGGGTGAACTCTATTTCTGGGTAATTGCACATCATTGCATTTTCAAGTGACGTACTAAAGCAGACCTTTTACAATCTCTGCAAAACTTGCCATAAGCCATAACAACACACACGTATGTATGAAATGAACATGCATGTTTACTAGTGCCATGTCTGTCAAGCTGTCAGTAATGATAGTACTGGTATAATAATGGTAAATAGACTGACCACTCGGCAGTGAAAGAAGGATGCAGGAAACGTAACATTAGAAAAATGTGTTCTCCAATGCTGCCTGCATCTCTAGTGAGAAGCTAGATTTAATGCATGCAAGGTTGTGGGGTGCACCAGAGCTGGACACCACTAGGAGTTGATCGATAAACTTCATAGATTTTCAAAACGAGCCCTTAACATACCATATTTCTTCAATTTTTGAAGCATAGTGTCATCCCATAGTTTTTGCTTTGTATAAAAGGACTCAAGGTCTGCTTTGAAAGAACATTTTAAAGGCTTGTTCACGGTATAGGCCAGGGATATGCAATTAGCGGACCTCCAGCTGTTGCAGAACTACAAGTACCATGAGGCATAGCAAGACTGACAGCCACAAGCATGACTCCCAGAGGCAAAGGCATGATGGGACTTGTAGTTTTGCAACAGCTGGAGGTCCACTAATTGCATATCCCTGGTATAGTCCATGTTGTTTTCATATAAGGCAGCTCATTATTTTTTTTACCTCTATCAGGTCTTTGCTGACATCTGTGTTGCTAGCCAGAAGATTTCCTCCCACTTTGTGTGCTTACAAAAAGTCAGGGATAATCTTTCCATTTATTGGAGTCACCACCAGCAATGAATCTGGACAGAGGTTCTAACCACTCACCAGCCAACTTTTTTTTTTTTAATGGCTGGAGTTCCTTTAACATAAACCAGCATGCGAAAAAAAGAGCCCTGGACTGCCGCACTCTGTATTAACAATTTATTCTTCAAAAAAATGGTTATATAAAATCCAAAATCAATCCATAAATCCAAAACAAACAAAACAGACAGTGGTCATGCAGGGGTAAGTGGCTAACGCGTTTCACGTCAAATATTGACGCTTACTCATTTTATACAACCATTTTTTTGAAGAATAAATTGTTAATACAGAGTGCGGCAGTCCAGGGCTCTTTTTTTCCCATGCATTAGTGCAGAGCCAGCACCTGTTTGAATATCAGGGCGGGAGCAAGATTTGGAGTTCTTACAGCTTTGAGCGGTACGTTTCTTTTTCAACACATCAACACTAACACATCCTTATATAAAGATTCTCTTTTGTCTTACTTGGTTCTGTGTTTAACCTTGAGAAAGTTGACCATTGTGTCTCAAACATTCATTTGGTTTGTGACTAGGAACTCCAGTAATTTCCTTATACTGGAAACTGATGTGCTGGCAATTACTTTGTATCCAGCTCAGCAAGATGCCATCATTTGCCAAGCATCCAGTCTTATGGTGCTGTAAGGAATTTGTGTGTTGGGTGGGGATTTGGACATTGACGGTGACTCTTAGTGATGCTGCGTCAGTCCAGCTGTTCTCTGAATTCTGCCCTCGACTGTGAAGCATGTATGGATGAGAACACTGGCAAGCAAAGATTTAACATAGATGGCAAATTGTTAACTTCTAACCCAGTGTCTGCCCTTGGTAATGCTACCACAGAAGACCTATTCAGAGGCTATATGTGAAAGAGAAGAGTATATCTGGCTGCACATTATCAAGAGTATTTTCATGCCAAAAAGATTCCACATGGTTTTAAAATTTGTAACCTACAACTGTGGGACAAAAGAGGAGAACTTCTATGGGAAGCGGAGTAAAGCTTCCATCCAGAATTACTTACCGGTAACTTAGTTCTTGTTGTCATTGAAGAGGTTAAAGTTCAACCCAGACAACTCAAAAAGGAGGAGATTATCACTCTGAAATAAAAATTGAAATTGGGATACTATCCAAACAATTGAACTAGATTCACGAGTATATACGAATGGGATTAAATGGAACAAAAAGTAAAAAAAATTCACACAGGTGTGCCAGGACTACAGTGAGGGCAGGGTAACCCTCAGTTAACAGGCCTCAATTCCTAACACAAACACTTCCAGGAGTCAAGGGGTGGTAAACGTACAAACTAGACATTTCAACTCACCACTTCAAACAGTGACCTTCTCACTGATAACATGTCCACTAATAGTGACGCACTGACGCCACACCAACAACCACTAATGTCCATCAATCTTCTGCCAAGGCCCCTGCCAATGTAGATTCAGGAGGGGTGACTGAAAACACAATAAGGCAAAAATCTAAGATCAACTAAAAGACCTCCCAAGAACAAGCAGCCTGACCATAAATCTTTCTGGCCTGTTACTTACCAAGGGAGGGATCATTCTCTTAAACTGGGGACTCTCTTTTTGTCCTACTAACAAATTGAATAACATCTTCCAACTTGATATGGAACTTTTTCAGTTTAAAATTCAAGTGAAACTTAGGCAACATTTTTCTGCCCAGCGACATTTTGCTGGGGCAACTTTGGATCAGTTTAAAGCGGTTGTATACCCTAATTTTGAACAAAAAGAATATCTCCTAAACCTGTACGGTTTAGGAGATATTCCCCTCGCAATGAGCCGCTGAATGCAGCGGAGCATGCGCAGCGGGGATTCTCGGCTAAAGCCCGGCAGCCGCCGGACCTTGCCGACGCGCGGGAGTGACGACATCGCCGCTCCAGCCACTCACAGCGCTGGAGCGGCGATACCCGGAAGACACGCCGAGGCAAGATGACATCTCCCTCGGCGTGGACCAGGTAAGTTCCCGACGCCTCGTTCTAAGGTAAGTATTTCATAATGAGCTAGTATGCGGCGCATACTAGCTCATTATGCCTTTTACCTTTCAGGTATGAAAAAAAAAAAAAGCAGCAGCGGGTATACAACCGCTTTAAGTATATGTGAGTCCTCACCTTGTAAAACAACTCATTCAGTTTAAAATAGAAATGAAAGCCAAGCCATTAAATTGTATGTATAATATATACCGTATTTATCGGCGTATAACACGCACTTTTTTCCCCTGAAAATCAGGGGAAAATCATGGGTGCGTGTTATACGCCGATACCCACATCCCTGGGCTGTCTCCGCTGACTGTGAGTGGAGCGGAGCGAGATACACATAGCCGAATGTACTCGGCTATACTCGGCTTTTCTCGGCTCCGCTCACAGTCACGCCCAGTCCCGCCATTGGACCTGTGTTATGTCCATCATAGGGCCGGACTCGGCGTGACTGTGAGTGGAGCCGAGAAAAGCCGAGTATAGCCGAGTACACTCGGCTATGTGTATCTCGACGGCGGCTCCGCCCAGTCCCTGCATCCCTGCGTTCTCGGCGGCGTCCGCCCCGCACAGTCTCGGCGCCAATTTTAAAATCCGGCACGGCGACACTGGGGCAAGGCTGCACGGCGACACTGGGGCAAGGCTGCACGGCGACACTGAAGCAAGGCTGCATGGCTACACTGGGGCAAGGCTGCACGGCTACACTGGGGCAAGGCTGAAATGGACTCTGGGGCAAGGCTGCAATGGACACTGACAAGGCTGCACTGTGACAAGGCTGCAATGGACACTGACAAGGCTGCACTGTGACAAGGCTGCAATGGACACTGACAAGGCTGCACTGTGACAAGGCTGCAATGGACACTGACAAGGCTGCACTGTGACAAGGCTGCAATGGACACTGACAAGGCTGCACTGTGACAAGGCTGCAATGGACACTGACAAGGCTGCATTTAAATGTAAGTTATTTTTCCTTAAACTTCCCTCCTAAAAGTTTTTTTCCCTAAAATTTCCTCCTAAACTTGGGGTGCGTGTTATACGCCGGCGGGTGTTATACGCCGATAAATACGGTATATATATATATATATATATATCACACACACATACATACATACATACCGTATATACTCGAGTATAAGCCGACCCGAATATAAGCCGAGGCACCTAATTTTACCACAAAAACTGGGAAAACTTATTGACTCGAGTATAAGCCTAGGGTGTGCCTCACTTTGCCTCACTGTGTCCATGCCTCACTGTGTCCATGCCTCACTGTGTCCATGACTAGTCTGACGTTTAACATGGGAGTCTATGGAAGGGGTGCCCAGCTTTGAAAAATCGGTGCTCCCCGGCCGTAGGTCCCCCGGACAAGAAACTTTGCAAACCTGTAGAGGAAGAGTGGGGCTACATGTGTGCCAAGGTTGGGGTCCAGAGGACCTACGACCGGCCGGTACCGGGTCCCCGAAGTCACCAGAGAAATTACCATTTAACATGGGAGTCTATGGAAGGGGTGCCCGGTTTTGAAAAATCGGTGCTCCCCGGCCGTAGGTCCCCCGGACAAGAAACTTTGCACACTTATAGAGGAAGAGTGGGGCTACCTGTGTGCCAAGTTTGGGGTCCAGGGGACCTACAGCCGGCCGGTACCTACTCCCCAAATTCCTGGAGATCAGGCGCAAAAAGGTGACTCGAGTATAAGCCGAGGGGGGCATTTTCAGCACAAAAAATGATGCTTAAAAACTCGGCTTATACTCAAGTATATACGGCACATACATACACACACACACACATACAGTATCTCACAAAAGTGAGTACACCCCTCACATTTTTGTAAATATTTTATTATATCTTTTCATGCGACAACACTGAAGAAATTACACTTTGCTACAATGTAAAGTAGTGAGTACAGCTTGTATAACAGTGTAAATTTTCTGTCCCATCAAAATAACTCACAGCCATTACTGTCTAAACCGCTGGCAACAAAAGTGAGTACACCCCTAAGTGTCAGCCAATTAGCCATTTTCCCTCCCCGGTGTCACGCAACTCAATAGTGTTACAAAGGTCTCAGGTGTGAATGGGGAGCAGGTGTGTTCAATTTGGTGTTATCCCTCCCACTCTCTCATACTGGTCATTGGAAGTTCAACATGGCACCTTATGGAAAAGAACTCTGAGGATCTGAAAAAAAAAATTGTTGCTCCACATAAAGATGGCCTAGGCTATAAGAAGGTTGCCAAGACCCTGAAACTTAGCTGCAGCACAGTGGCCAAGACCATACAGCGGTTTAACAGGACAGGTTCCAATCAGAACAGCCCTCGCCATGGTTGACCAAAGAAGTTGAGTGCACGTTCTCAGCATAATATCCAGATGTTGTCTTTGGAAAATAGACGTATGAGTACTGCCAGCATTGCTGCAGAGGTTGAAGGGGTGGGGGGTCAGCCTGTCAGTGCTCAGACCATATGCCGCACACTGCATCAAATTAGTCTGCATGGCTGTCGTTCCAGAAGGAAGCCTCTTCTAAAGATGATGCACAAGGAAGCCCGCAAACAGTTTGTTGAAGACAAGCAGACCAAGGACATGGATTACTGGAACCATGTCCTGTGGTCTAATGAGACCAAGATGAACTTATTTAGGTCATATGTTGCCAAGTGTTTGTGGCAGCAACCAGGTGAGGGGTACAAAGATAAGTGTGTCTTGCCTACAGTCAAGCATGGTGGTGGGGGTGTCATGGTCCAGGGCTGCATGAGTGCTGCCGGCGCTGGGGAGCTATAGTTCATTGAGGGAACCATGAATGCCAACATGTACTGTGACATACTGAAGCAGAACATGATCCCCTCCCTTCAGATACTGGGCCGCAGGGCAGTATTACAACATGATAATGACCCCAAAACACACCTCCAAGAAGACCACTGCCTTGCTAAAGCAGCTGAGGGTAAAGGTGATGGACTGGCCAAGCATGTCTCCAGATCTAAACCCTATTGAGCATCTGTGGGGCATCCTAAAATGGAAGGTGAAGGAGCGCAAGGTCTCTAACATCCACCAGCTCTGTGATGTCGTCATAAAGGAGTGCAGTCCTCCAGTGCCAACCTGTGAAGCTGTGGTGAACTCCATGCCCAAGCTTTGAACATCTCACGGGGCACTGTTCAATCCATCATCCGAAAGTGGAAAGAGTATGGCAAAACTGCAAACCTACCAAGACATGGCTGTCCACTTAACAGGCCAGACAAGGAGAGCATTAGTCAGAGAAGCAGCCACGAGGCCCATAATAACTCTGGAGGAGCTGCAGAGATCCACAGCTCAGGTGGAAGAATCGGTCCACAGGACAACTATTAGTCGTGCATTCCACAAATCTGGCCTTTATGGAAGAGTGGCAAGAAGAAAGCCATTGTTGAAAGAAAGCCATAAGATCTCCCGTTTGCAGTTTAGGAGAAGCCATGTGGGGGACACAGCAAACATGTGGAAGAAGGTGCTCTGGTCAGATGAGACCAAAATTGAACTTTTTGACCTAAAAGCAAAACGCCATGTGAGATGGAAAACTTACACTGCACATCACCCTGAACACACCATCCCCAATGTAAAACATGGTGGTGGCAGCATCATGTTGTGGGGATGCTTTTCTTCAGCAGGGACAAGGAAGCTGGTCAGAGTTGATGGAAAGATGGATAGTAGACATGTGCATTCGTTTTCGTCTGAATGCATTTTCATTCCGAATTTCTGGTATTTTTGCGTTCGTTTTAACAAACGATAACGAACGTGCAGAATCTGAAATCTGAAAGATCCGACATAAAAAATGCTTTATTTTCATTTCGTTTCGAAACAGTTCGATATAGATAGAAGATTCGACATGACGGTGAAAATAGTGATCTGTGTCTATCAAACCTACGGTTTAATGTGCTTAACCTAACTCTATTAGTCCAAGGTTATTCCACATAGAGAGAAAAGATTCAACATAGAGACATGAAGATTTGACGAAGCAGCTAAAAACATACGATCGCCACAAGGGGACATTTATGGTCAAATGTTCGCCCATAGGCTATAGAAGAATTCTAATGTTGGTTGACTAGTAATAATAAATAAATATAATTATTACTAGTCATACAATTAGAATTCTACTATAGCTTGTGGGCGGAGCATTCGTACAGTCTAGCTGCTTCTTCGAATCTTCTTAGAACAATCGACAGACGCCATAAGCCTTCAATGACAGATTCAACCTTAATTCGTATTTTCAGACTAATGCATATTTTTTTTTTCAAATACTTTATTTCTACCACCAAGGGTGAGTCCAGGTTTTCGTGACAATCATATATAAACAATAACATAACAGATATAATCCGTAATCAACAATCAATCGTCATATGATAGTAATCCCATCCTTCATAGCCCCCTCCCTGCACCCCTGAGGAGGTTACCATGCCGATATTGCGACTAATGCATTTTTTAACTAAACAAAATAAATAAAAATTTCGGAAGTAACTAAATTTTATTTTTTTCGGATGAAAACAAAATTCTGAAACGAAATATTTCAGTGTGCACATGTCTAATGGACAGAGCCAAATACAGGGCAATCTTAGAAGAAAACCTGTTTGAGTCTGCAAAAGACTTGAGACTGGGCAGATGTTCACCTTCCAGCAGGACAACGACCCTAAACATACAGCCAGAGCTACGATGGAATGGAATTAGATCAAAGCATATTCATGTGTTAGAACGGTCCAGACCTAAATCCACTTGAGAATCTGTGGCAAGACTTGGGAATTGCTGTTCACAGACACTCTCCAACTAATCTGACAGAGCTTGAACTATTTTGCAAGGAAGAATGGGCAAAAATGTCACTCTAGATTTGCAAAGCTGGTAGAGACATCCCCAAAAAGACTTGCAGCTGTAATTGCAGGGAAAGGTGGTTCTACATGCAGGCCACATTTTTCAGATATTTATTTGTAAAAAAAATTGAAAACCATATAATTTTTCTTCCACTTCGCAATTATGTGCCACTTTGTGTTGGTCTATCACAGGGATATGCAATTAGTGGACCTCCAGCTGTTGCAAAACTACAAGTCCCATCATGCCTCTGCCACTGGGTGTCATGCTTGTGGCTGTCAGAGTCTTGCTATGCCTCATGGGACTTGTAGTTCTGCAACAGCTGGAGGTCTGCTAATTGCATATCCCTGGTCTATCACATAAAATCCCGATAAAAGAAATTTTCGTTTTTTGGTTGTAACATAACATGTGGAAAATTTTAAGGTACTGTATATATAATTATAAATACCCTTTTTGTTTTCTTCTTTTATAAGTGATCACATAAACTCTGTTCTCAGCTGCAAAAGGGTCTTAGAGAGCTGTGGGTGGAGAACAGAACAGCAGTACACTGATCTTCCTAGTTAAAGTGGTTGTAAAGCCACTATCATGAACATACAATCCCCTGTGTTAAATAAGGACATGTGCCGCACTGCATGTGTTTTATAAAAAATATGCAGATTTCTACCTTATTTTAGAGCATCTCCCAGCGCTCAAGTGACTGCTCACCTCTGCTTGGCTGACAGCTACAGCGGGAGGGGCGAGAACTCCCCTGATGTCACCCGGGAGGAGGGGAGAAGAGAGGCGAGCAGTCATGGGAGCGCCAGGTAGCGCTCTGAAAGAAGGTAGAAATCAGCATATTTTTTATATGACAGAGGTACGGAAACTGACCACAGTGTCAGGGCTCAGCAGCCATGATAAACTGTGGTCAGTTTACAGGGGGGAGGGCAGAACCAGGCAGGATCAGACAGTTATGTTATTTTATTTGACACAGGGGCCAAATGACACAGCACAAGCACTCTGCTGTTATTCATGCTTTAAGGGGACAGGATCAATTTTTTTTTTTTTTTTAAGGGTAACAAACACTTTAATGGCTGTGCGGGGGGATGGGTGCCAACACAAGTCTGATCATCGGAGGACAGGCAGACTGTTCTCCTAGCACAGGCAGAAAACTGACCACACTTGGATAGATGTGCTCTAATGCCTAGCGTGGTCGGTGCTTTGAAAATGGAAAGTAGGGGGACTGGTAGGATCACCAGGTATTTCACACAATAGAAGAAATACAAAGAGAACAGAATACTTTTTAACACAAGTACATGGTACAACGGGCACATATCAGGAATTTGAAATGTGGAGTTACATATTATAAAAAAAAAATTAACAAGAGAAGGAGTTACATATTCTTTAAAACAGAACCAAACTCTGTATCCCTTACAGACAAGGAAGCTGTATCTTAGCCTCTGTTTGAAAACATGTGCAGCACCATGGCAACTGCTGATCAGTTATGCCACCTGACATTTAATGACAGGACAGTTTACTTAAAAGCTGTTACAGTTTGGCCCCTTTTAGAAGGGGCAGAGTCCGTCAAGCGGATCTGCCTGCTCAGTGGGGGATCTCTCCGCTGATCCCTGCGGAGCAGGCATATGACAGGTCCGCTCCACTGTGCAGAGCAGACATGGACACTGACACAGCCCGCTGTTCTCTATGGGACAGTCGGATGGAAATGGACTGCCTGTCCGTTTCAATCCAACTGTCATCTGAGCCGCCAGATGGATGGGGACCAGATTGGATGCCGGCCGATGCAGCAGATGCTTGTCCGCTGACATCCACCACTCCGTAGAGAACAATGGGTGGTCCTATCAGGTCTACCTGAAAAACAGACAGGCGGACACAATCGGTCCGTTGGTGTGAAAGGAGCTGTATTCACAGCATGACTTGAATGGAACTATTTTGAGAAGCAGTTAAACTGTTTCACTTTAGAGCACCTTTGTACCCGCATTCAACTTTAGTACTATTGAGACCTTCATTAAAATCACAAGGAGCAATACTGTAAATTTTGCTCATTGACTCCAATCTCAAAGAGGAGAAAATAAATGCTATTACGACAAAACAGCTAGATAAAAGTATCATCCTCTGAAGGGGGTGAGATTGTTGCATTTGATTATTATGATTACAGATAGGGGATTTTCTGCCACCATGATAATTCTTAAACATATCTGAGTGTCTTCTGACAAGAGAGTTAAACAATACACAGATATGGGTGCTGGCAACGGATGGATTTCCAGGGATACAACTAAGTAAAATAGTGAAGTGTTGTACAGTATTTATCCTGGTATTCATGGCTAGTCGAAAATTGAAAAGGGTTGATCTGTTAAAATATTGTCACGTTGTTTCCAGCTCTTTTGTGTTTCTCATTAGGAGGTTAATGGTTATGATTACTGTATATGTGTTTCTCTTTTGTTCAACCTGGGTGTACTAAGTTTCACCTTGAACGCATTTGTGTCTCTGAGGTTACATCAGTTTGTGATTATTATGGAATTCCAGTCTTTAATTTCAAAATCTTTATTTTGGAACCTGGAATGCTGAGCATTTTTCTTGTATTCCTTTTTAAACCTTTATGTGGCATTTTTGAATATTGACCCTGTATTGTGCAAATTAAGCTGCCCAAACAGATCAAATATCATTAAATTCCTGCTAAATTAATTCTATGAGTGGTCCTGTTGGCAACACCAGTGGGGCTGAATAAGAGAAATCTTAACTTGTATGGCCAACTTAAAAGAGAAGTACTGTATGTCCAAAGCTTTTTTGGCCATACATTCCTTGTGGGTCACAGGAGCGCACTTTTGTTCTCTTGTGGCAGACCCACTCCAAGCTTGTCAATCTTGTCGGTATCCACCCAGATGTCTCATTGACAGTTGGCTTCATCTCTCAGTGTGTGGCTGAGAGTCACAGACAGCTGTGCCTGCCCCTGCCCGGATCTCCAGTGAGTGCTGCAGGAGCGGAGAGCAGTGACTGACAGTCAATGCATTCTTCTCTGAGTAGACCAAGAACTGGGCAATCAGCGGTCATATGATCGCTCAGTTCTTTGGCTTGAACCAACGTGAGACAGCTGCAGCATCACACCGATGCTGCAGCATAGAGACGAGTATGTGTGTTTGTTTTTTTTTTTTACAAACTTATATTACTCCTTCAACAATGAAAAGCAGTGGTGTACTCCAAGAAAAGGATTTTACAGGTAAGCCGTTATTAAAAATCCTATTTTCTTTTTCGTACACCACGGGACACAGAGCCTTTAATCATTACATAGTGGGACGTCCCAGAGCAATGCGCAATATGAAGGAAGGGAGACACAGATCAAGCAGGCCGCCATCGGGCGTGAGGCCCTATACTGCTGCCTGCAGCTCACTACGCCCGAAGGTGGAATCTTCATGCCCTCTTACATCTATTTGATAGAATTTGGTAAATGTATGGACTGAAGACCAAGTTGCAGCTTTACAGATCTGAGCCATAGAAGCCTGATGATGCACTGCCCATGAAGCACTTATTGCCCTGGTCGCGTGCGCTCTAACAGGAAAAGGAGGATCCTTGTTCTTTAACCCATAAGGAGGATCCTTGTTCTTTAACCCATAAGCTTGGATTATCACTTGTCGAATCCACCTAGAAATTGTTGATTTCGATGCCGCTTGGCCCTTCTTGGGACCATCTGGCAGAATAAACAAAACATCTGTTTTACGTATCTGAGCAATTGCTTGCAGATAAACTTTCATTGCTCTCACTACATCCAGAGAGTGCAATAATTTTTCCCCTGCCGACTGTGGCTCAGGGAAAAAAGGAAGGTAAAACAATATCTTGATTTAAATGAAACGACACCACCTTAGGAAGGAAGGATGGGGACGGAATACATTTTTGTCCTTGTGACAAATTAAATAAGGCTCTTTACAAGAAAGAGCTGCCAATTCAGAAACTCGCCTAGCAGAGGAGATAGCAACCAAAAAGGCCAATTTCCTACTTAAAAGAATTAACGGAATATGGCAAATAGGTTCAAAGGGCTGCTTCTGCAAGACCGACAATACTAGATTCAAATCCCATGGGCACAGGGGAGGTTTGACTGTCGGATTTACCCGCAGTACTCCCTGAATGAATGCCCGGACCAGGGCATGAGATGCCAATGGTCTCTGAAAGAAAACTGACAGAGCCAAGATTTGACACTTAATGGTACTCAGGGCTAATTTCATATCTATACCCAATTGACAAAAGGCCAGAATCCTACCAATGACATATTTTTGCGGATTCCACCCTCTAGATTCACACCAGGAAATATATGCCTTCCAGATTCTATAATAGGTGAGCCTAGAGGCTGGCTTTCTAGCATTAATGAGAGTGGAGAGAACTAGACCAGAGAGCTGTTTCTTCAATATGTAGGTTTCAACAGCCAAACCGTCAAATGTAGCTTTCATAAGGAAGGATGGAACCGCCATGCTTACGATTTCGGTGTACCAGGCCCTTCTGGGCCAATTCAGGGCCACCAGGAGCACTGGTCGCCCCTCTTTTCTGATTTTGCAAAGCAGTCTCTCTGTAAGAGCAGAACCGGAGGGAATGCATAGATCAGTGAAAACTGAGCCCAAGGAATCATTAGTGCATCCGTCCCGAAGGCTAGAGGATCTCTTATCCTTGACACAAAGGTGTCCAACTTCCTGTTGATCCTGGAGGCTAGTACGTCTACATCCGAGGTCCCCCATTTCTGGCAAATGGCCCGAAAGATGTCGGGGTGGAGAGACCACTCTCCTGATCACAGCTGCTGGCGGCTTAGGTAATCCGCTTGCCAATTCTCTACCCCTGGAATGTAGACTGCAGAGAGACAAGGAATATGACTTTCAACCCATACCAGAATCTGGTTCACTTCTCTTTGAGCATCATGACTCCGGGTGCCTCCTTGATGATTGATATAAGCTACTGCAGTAGCATTGTCGGATTGAATACGAACAGGGTAACCCTGTAACCTGCGTGTCCAGGTTCTGAGGGCTAGGTACACTGCCTGAATCTCCAATATGTTGATGGACAGGCTCCTTTCGAACTTGGACCAAGTTCCTTGGGCCGAGGCCTCTTCCAGAACTGCCCCCCCAGCCAGAAAGGCTGGCATCCGTAGCTATTACCCTCTGGGTGACACCGGGAGGAAAGATTTTCCGGCTCGCAAATTCTTGGTGTTTAACCACCAACTGAAGCTTTGGTGCACCACTGAAGATAGGCGCATTGGTAAATCCAAAGCATGGATTCTCCTGTTCCAGGCAGCCAGGATACTGTTTTGAAGCAGTCTGGAATAAAATGGGAATAGGGAACGGCCTCGAAGGAGGCCACCATCTTCCCTAATAACTTCATGCAAAGACGAATGGATGGTCCCTTCTTTGCTTTGACCATGCGGACTAGATCCTTTAATGATTTGATCTTTGGCTCTGCTTTGGGCTGTGTCTATGACCATGCCCAAATATTCCACCTTTCTTTGAGGCTGCAGGGAGGATTTCTGTAGGTTTAGGATCCACCCTAAATGCTCCAGGTATTTTACCGTAGTGAGTACACTGTGATTTCAATCGTGCCACTGACTCTTCTACCAGGAGTAGATCGTCCAGGTAAGCCGTCACCGATATGCCCCGCACCCCTAGATTTGCCAACAGCGGGGCCAGAACCTTTGTAAACACCCGAGGTGCAGTAGCCAAGCCGAAAGGCAGAGCCACAAACTGGTTGTGGCGGTGTTCTACTGCGAACCTTAGGAATTTCTGGTGAGCGGGATAAATAGGCACGTGTAAGTATGCGTCTTTGATGTCTGATGCCAAGAATTCTCCACCTTGTAGGGTGGAGACAACTGATCGAATAGTCTCCATTCGGAAATGGCGAATGTTCAGAAACTAGTTCAGAGCTTTTAGATCCAGAATAGGTCTAACGTCTCCATTTGGTTTTGGAACCACAAAGAGGTTTGAATAAAACCCGGGAACATTGCTCTTAGGGGGACTTCCACGATTATCCCTTGAGACAGTAAATGATCCAAGGCTTGGAAGAAGGGCTTCTCTTTAATGGATCTTTGGAGATGTTCGAGTTTAAGTACCGAGAAGGTGGGATCTCTCGAAATTCCAGTTTGTACCCTAGGGATACAGTGGAAATGACCCACTTGTCCTGGATCTCTGTCTGCCAAGCTACCAAAAACTGCTGAAGCCACCCCCCCACTCGGCCGAGCGGGGGCGCCCCTTCACAAGGGGGCTTTGGGGCTTTTTTGTTAGCTTTTTGAACCCAAGGCTTCTTGTGACCCTGAGCTTGACTCTGGGTCCTAGGTTTTGTGGCTGGCTCAGAATGCAGTCGCCACTGCCTGGAGGCTGAGGTTCCGGGAACCGGGGAGAGAGAACACTTAAAACAAGGGTGTTTATTCTTTTTCTCATCTGGTAACAGTAGTTTTACCACTAGAAATCTTCTGGATGTATTTATCCAGGTCATCCCCAAAAAGTCATTCTCCATGGAAGGGGAAACTGGCCAGAAGCTTTTTGCATGGAGCTTCAGCAGACCAAGGTTTCAACCACAGAATTCTACGCATATGCACCAGTTGGAGCGTGAGGCGGGACGCCTGCTGAATAGAATTTCAAATAGCATCCACTGTAAAACATAAAGCCTTAGGCAGGTTTTCCCAAAGCTTGACCTAATCCGAAGGAAGGTCCTTAAGGCCTTGCTTCACCTGTTCCTTTAGAACCTGACACATACCATCTGCCGCCACAGCAGGTTGGGTTACAGCGCCGGCCATTAGAAATAAAGACTTTAGTAAGGATTCCAGTTTTTTTTCAGAAGGATCCTTAAATACCTGAGCATTGTCTACAGGACAAGTTAGGCTTTTATTTATACAAGAAATGGCCGCATCTACCGCAGGCAGTTTCCATTTCTTAGTAAACTTCTCCTCCATAGGATAAAGAACATCAAATTTCCTGGGAGGAGAAAAACGGCTGTCTGGATGTTGCCAGTCTGCGTAAAAAATATTCTCCAATAAAGGATGAACCGGAAAGGAACATGCAGCCTGTGGGGATTTTAATGAACCCAGTGAGGAGACAGGTGATTCAGTTGACCCAGAAGAGGGCAGTTTGAGCATAGAACGTACTGCTTCAGCATAACATTGCACCTGCAATTTGAGAACCTGGGAAGCAGAGAAAGGTTCTTCTGAAACCCCCGATCCATCCGACTGCTCCTCATCCTTATCCTCTGGGAGATGCTACCTCACCATCCTCATCATCAGATTTTTCTGAAGGAGGATCTAAGACAATAGAAGGAGACCTACTCCGCTTTTTGTCTCTCAGTGAGGATGCTGCGATTAAAGTAGCGATTCTCCCTTCTAAGTTGTTTAGAGCTGCTGCCAAAGTGTCCTCAGTGACATATGCAGGAGCTGGCACAACAGGGGAGGCAGCTATGCCTGAAAGAGGTAATGGCTCATCCTGTAAAGGTGCTTCAGGTCTCGCAGGAGAGCTTGGCCCCAAGCAGGATTTGCTAAAGCCCCCCGATTCAGGCGGCGATACTTTTTTATAGTTGTCCCAGACCTTCAACTAAAAGACATATTTCTGAGCCAAAGCAGAGGTACAAATAATGCATACACTACTGTTCTAGTTCAGCAATCTACAGTACATAAAGTATGCAACTAATCACACAGATTGATGCTGAGTAGGTGCCTAGGAGTGCCTGAATACAACCACATAGAGAAGCTTACGTGCCCCTGGTTGCTGCGTCCATTCCAGACAGAGTTCTCAGGTGTCTGAAGCTTTTTTCAAGCCTCCCGCAATGCGCCTGCACAGTAGAGCGGCGTGCACGCCCGCGTGACCACGCCCCTCTCATTCCGGCCGTGCGCCGTAAAAGCGCGCCCCCCGCACGCGCGCGTAGGGAAATGACCACATACACCCACACAGGGGAGAGAGGAGAATCCCCTCAACAAGCCAGCCAAACTTCCAAAAGAAGGCTTTACTGCAGAGCTTGAAGCGGAGGAAGCGCGCTGCCTGAGGAGCACCTGACACTGACCTAGTCTGGGCATGGTGAGTGAATATCAACTCTTTATTCCCTCCAGTGGCGGATACAGGTAAGACACTACTCAAAATGAAAAGTCTTTAAGATGTTTTATCTTGGATCTTTTCCACTTACCTTATCCCCACCGCAGGACTGCTGAAGACCAGACAGTACCAATCTTCACCTATCACGGCAAGTATGTTGTGCCAACCTTCAGGGATATGGGTTCCTACTTAAAGGAGACCTCTTCCCTGGATCTTGTAAAAGACTCTGCCAGAAAACGTTTGCGCTTTTATGTAGCGAAAGTACTGGATCCCAGAGCCCAGTCCTCCAAGGAGAGACATTACAGGCAAAACCTCGGTCTCCTGCGAGGTTCGGGTACCATCCATTATAGGCGTATAAAATAAGCGTTTTTTGATGGATCCGTTTGCGCAGCTCTTTGACCCCTGGAGGGATTTTTAGCAGAGCTTCTTCTTAGCACATCCTTAGTCGCGACCATCACCTTAGACACTGGCGAAAAAACTGAGGTACTTCCCTTATGGGAGGGGTTATATAGAGGGGAACTTGTCTTCATTAGGTGTGCCAGTGTCCAATCACCTCTGGTGAGCTATACAACCCACTATGTAATGATTAAAGGCTCTGTGTCCCGTGGTGTACGAAAAAGAAATAGGGGTTTAGTTGCACACATTTGCAAATACATGCGTAAGCTGCAAGCCCCGCCAAGACACCCTGTATCCTTCAGACCCTAACTCTAAATTTGGAGAGTCTCCACAGTGGGAGGCCTCGTACACACAACCCATTTTCTCGGCAAGAACCAGCAAGAAACTTGCTGGCAGAGAGGTCTTGCCGAGTAAATCGGTCGTGTGTACGCGGCTATCGGGTTTCTCGTCGAGAAAACCGACAAGTAACCTCGACGAGAAAATAGAGAACCTGCTCTCTATTTTCTCGTCGAGATTCTCCTCGGCATGTTTCTCGACGAGAAAAGTGAGTGTGTGTACACTTACCTGTCCTCCCGGAAGCCCGCGCATGTTCGAAATGAATTTGACGCATGCGCGGTAGCTTCCTAGGCATACGTAGGGTATACCAAGATGGCGGCGACGGCATCGAATGTGACGAGCGCATGCTCGTCGTAGTCGATGACGTCACCGCGTACGCTCCATTCAAAGAACCGCGGGTTCTTTGAAACGAGCGTGTGTACACTCGGCCGGGACAAGTTTCTTGTCCAAGAATCTCGTCGAAAAAAACGACATGTTTTTTTCAACGAGAATCTCGGCCGTGTGTACGAGGCCGGAGCACATGTATTCTGATGGATAGATGAAGGGCAGATGACTGGAGGGAGCCCAATGTATTTGCAAATGTGTGCAACTAAACCCCTGTTTTTAACGCATATTGTTGGTAAGTTGAGCTTGGAAATTCTTTGGTTTTATTGGACATACTTCATTAGCATACAGTGGCTTAAAATTTAAAACGTCAACATTTTGTGTGACTGTTATAAAGAAATTAAAGGGGTTGTAAAGGTTCGTTTTTATTTTCAAAATAGGTTCCTTTAAGCTTGTGCATTGTTGATTCACTTACCTTTTCCATCGATTTCCCTTCTAAATGTTTTTTTCTTTGTCTGAATTTCTCACTTCCTATTCCTCCTCGGTAAGAGAGTCTCCCCGCAGGGATGTAGTCCCAAGAGAGGGGGCGAGCACGCTGACTAACCCCCAGCCAGAACGGCTCGGATGTTGGGGGCAAGCTTCCTGAGGAGGAACAGGAAGTGAGAAATTCAGACAAAGAAAAAAAACATTTAGAAGGGAAATCGAAGGAAAAGGTAAGTGAACCAACAATGCACTAGCTTAAAAGGAACCTATTTAGAAAATAAAAAAACAAACCTTTACAACCCCTTTAAGCATTAAAAGTACACTTTACATTGGATATATAAGATCAGTGCTCTAACGTGTTTGCGGTGTAGCAGAGAAGGACACAGCAGAGCGCTAAGTCTGAGCTGACCTGAGCTAGCACTTCATGTTTCCTGGATACAGTGGGTTCACCAGGCACACAATAGGTTATAGAGTTTTTTCTAAAAATACTTTGGTATCTGTACATAGTATTGATGGTTTTAAAACTATGCAAACCTTTATAGGTTTTCCTTTAACCACTTTGCACCCGGGCCAATTCTGACACTTCGCTCCTACATGTAAAAAGCCTAATTTTTTTGCTAGAAAATTACATATAACCCCCAAACAATATAAATGTTTTTTTAGCAAAGACCCTAGAGAATACAATGGCGGTCATTGCAACTTTTTATCTCGCACGGTATTTGCGCAATAATTTTTCAAACGCATTTTTTTGGGAAAAAAAACGGTTTCATGAATTAAAAAATATTAAAACATTAAAGTTAGCCCAATTTTTTTGCATAATGTGAAAGATGAAGTTACGCCGAGTAAATAGATACCTAACATGTCACCCTTCAAAATTGTACACGCTCGTGGAATGGCGCCAAACTTCGGTACTTAAAAATCCTCATGGGCGACGCTTTAATTTTTTTTATTGGTTACATGTTTTGAGTTACAGAGGAGGTCTAGGGCTAGAATTACTGCTCTCGCTCTAACGTTCGCTACGATACCTCACATGTGTGTTCTGAACACCGTTTTAATATGTGGGCGGGACTTACGTATGCGTTCGCTTCTGCGTACGAGCTACCGGGGGCAGGGGCGCTTTACAATTTTTTTTAGTTTTATTTATTGTTCATTTTACACTTAACTTTTTACTTTGACAGTTAGAAAAAAAAAAATGATCACTTTTATTCCTATTACAAGGAATGTAAACATCCCTTGTAATAGGAATAAGCATGACAGGTCCTCTTTACAGTGAGATATGGGGTCAATAAGACCCCATATCTCACCTCTAGGCTGGGAAGCCTGAAATTAGAAAAAAAAAAAAAACGATCACCGCTTCCTAGCCGAAGCGGCGCCGTTTTTTTGAATGCAGAGGCCGGGCGTGACGTCATAACATCGCGCCCGGCCTCCGAACGATCATAGAGACTCCGGCGACCATCTGGTCCGCCGGAAATCTCTATTGTAAGAAGCCGGGGCTGGCGGATCCTGTCACCGACTCGCCGATCGCTCAGGTGAGTCGGTAGAAGCACCGGAGGGCGGCGGGAGGGGGGGACGTCCCCTCTCGCCGCCTGTAAGAACGATCAAGCGGCGGAACAGCCGCTATGATCGTTCTTACGGTACAGAGAATCGCCGGCTCTAAAAAACGATATCTGAATGATGCCTGTAGCTGCAGGCATCATTCAGATATCCCGGCTCAAAGTCAAGGACGTCCATGGACGTCCTTGGGCGCGAAGTGGTTAAAGTGAGGACTGATGCCGCGTACACACGACCGTTTTTAATGTCATTGAAAAAAAAACGTAGTTTTTCTCGACGTTATTCTTCTCAAGCCTGCCTTGCCTACACACTATCGTGGGAAAAAATGCTTGAGTAAAGCGCGGTGACGTACAACACGTACGACGGCACTATAAAAGGGGAAGTTCCATTCGGATGGCACCACCCTTCATGTTAGTAAAGTTTGTTGAGAGACGATTCGCGCTTTTCAGCCTTGTGCTTTTCAGTCCGTTACAGCGTGACGAATGTGCTATCTCCATTACGAACGCTAGTTTTACCAGAACGAGTGCTCCGTCTCATACTTGATTCTGAGCATGCGCATTTTTTTTTTTACGTTGTTAAAGCATACACACGGCCGTTTTTCATGACGAGAAAAATGACGAGGTGAAAAACTACGAGAAAAATTAGAGCATGTTCCAATTTTTTCATGGCCATTTTTCACGTCGTGAAAAATTCTCTGAAGCCCACACACGATCATTTTTAATGACCATTTTAAAAAATTGCATTTTTCTCGTCATTAAAAACGGTCGTGTGTACACGGCATTAGGGTTTACAACAGTTAATGTTTCATTCACCGAATCTCCAAGTGTGGGCATATTCCTGTACATGACGGAAGGGGTAAGATAAGGAGATTTCTGTTCAGCTGCCAAGCTTTCAAGAAGTGTCATAATCCGATTTAAAGTCACAAAGGAGCGAGGGAGGATGGGGCATGATAAGATCACTTCTTGCTAAAGCTTATGTCAGTGTATTAAGCCCATGCTGGGTGCGGGTGCCTTAGTGTCTCCAGAAATGTATGGCTGTCAGCTACCCTTATCGCCAGTTTACTGCCATTGCTGGCTCAAAGTGTAGTTTTCAGTCTTTAGCAACCAACATAAGAGAGGGTAATCCTAGCACAGGGCCTAAGCTGTCATTTTGTCACAGTCAGCTAAAAAAGAGAAATGGCAACAACATGGGAACAGCTTGAGCTAGGTTCGATTTTTGTGCAGTCATTAGAGGCCTTAAACACCCTAGAATAACGTTATCATGTTTACTTGTGACCAGGTTAATTATTAAATGTTTTCCTACAGAATTTCTCCTCTGCTTGCACCATAGCAACAGCTCAGTCCCCTACCCGGGCAGCATTTATTGCCATAGCAACAGTGTTAGTGCATCACAGAATGGAAAAGATAGGCTGCTCCTCCTCAGTACACAGCCCAGGCATGTAGTCTTCCCCCTCAGGAAGACATCTCTGGGGAAAAACACATTCAGCGTATAAAGATGGGAAACATGTGATGTACAAAAATCCATATGTATTAATCATCTCGTACATGGATTTTTTTTTGTTTGTTTTTTTAAAGACTATTGCCAAGACATTCGCCTGTTTGATCAGAATAGCAATTGGCCCTAATTTTGCATAATACAGAAAAAACACATCAGGAATGTTGTACCCTCAAGCTTGTGTATTCTGATATTCAAAGGTTTGTTCCAGCCTTCTAATGTAGCTTTAAGTATGTGTTTACTGATCATACTGCCTAGGGTGCAACGATTTCATAAAGGCACACCTGACTGTCACAAAATTTCATACCAGAGTGCTCTAATGGAGGTAGAATTACATGTACTTTATACAAAAGCAGCCAACTGAGTTACAGCTCTGCTTCTCAAAGTATAAAATGCATACCACCAATCATGACCTTAGGTTATCTGTGGTAGGGATCTAAAAGGAATATATAGACTTTTGTAGCGCCCTCACTCCATCTTCTTTATCTAGGGGTATTTCGTATGTGAGAGTAAGATGCGCTACGGCCCATGTCCTCCCCATGGCAGTGAGTGAGGTGAAGGCCAGTACCAATTATTTTCCTCGGGCCTGTGCGTTTCAGTTAATGACCAAGTCTAGCTGTGCTGACACTTCCCTTTGCTCCCATTAACTTGAGTACCACACACCGATTAGGGTCCAACTCTTGTTTTATTGTCACACTCACAATCAAACAGTTCTTTACCAGCCAACTGGTTGAGACCCAATAACAGTTCAATACGGTGGGGTGAGCAGGTCGAGGCACTATCCTGGTTGTACGCTAAACCACTGTGGTTTCACCAGCAGTTACTATAGCCTTGGCTAGAGAGAACTTAGAACTTGCGAGTCTCTACCAGCGACTCCATAGAATGTAGATAGGAGTACCTTCGCTGCGTTGTGGCCCCTGTCAGGGGGAGACGTCCCTCCAAGGGAGTTACCGGAGGCCCATCCGTCACCGGGTTGATGCTGCTCCGGACTCTCCGTACAGGTGACCTCCCCAGCCTCCTCACCTCAGACTTGGGCCCCATCCACCTCAGGGACCCTCGGACTCCTCCGCCCTCGCGGGACCCAGTCGAAGTCACTGGGCCCCAGGCCTCCGGTTTAGTACCTCACCCCAGGCTGAAGGTGCCTGGGATGGACGCCAACTCCGCTCCAGCCAGGCCTAGGGCGCCTGGACTGGAACTCCGAACCGCAATGCAGGAAAAAGACCTCGTGGCGAGGGCGTCTCTCCCCTTTATCGCCTCCCACGACGTCACAACAGGTTCCCCGCCCCTGCCGCACCATCGCCGGAAAGGGACAAAAAGGCCAGCACTGCGGCAGTGAATCTACCTTAGGCCTGTAGGAACCCCGCCACCCACAGGCCAAGGAGAACAGTACACCACCAAGTCCTCCACGAATTAACAATGGCCTAAATCCTTTCATGATTTATACACACCTGGGTCATACTACCACCCAGGTGTACCCCCTAAATTTAAACCCCCGCTACACTTTTAAAACATTTTTTAGCTCAACACATAGGAAAGCTTGGCTTGATATAAATTAACTGATCAGTATATGTTAGGTTTTAACATTTGACTTCTATGTATAATTTGTAATTTTACCTGTGGGCAGCCATAGCTGCACATAATATATGGAGGCTCAGCTTTCTTGCTTTCATTTCCTATGTGGCCGATAGCCTCATCTCAACATTGGTTAAAGAGGAACTTCACCCACCAACGGGAATGCAATCAGCAAGGTATGTTCTAGCATCTATGGTGAGAATGCCCTCACACCAGGCCATTTTGGAAAGTGGTGAGGGATCTGATTACAAAGGTCTTAACCCTTCCAAACAATTCACTTGTGGTCTTACTTCATACCACCCTATATCAGTTGGTGCCTACCAAAGATCCTCCCTTATCTCTTAAAGTGATACTAAAGTCTTGTTTTTTTTTTTTAAGTTAATAAAAAAAAAAAAATACTTACCTGCTCTGTGTAGTGGTTTTGCGCAGAGCATGCAAAATCCTCCTCTTCTCGGGTCCATCAGTGATCCTGGCTTCTCCCTCCTGTTAAGTGCCCCCACAGCAAACAGCTTGCTGTGGGAGCACCCGAGCAAAGCCACAGCACCCCGTGTCCATTCAGACACGGAGCCGCGGCCTGGCCCCACCCCTTTTCTCCCCTCATTGGCCAACTGACTTTGATTGACAGCAGCGGGAGACAATAACGCTACGCTGTTGTCTCAGCCAACGAGGAGGTGAGTCCCGGGCAGCCAAGACACTCCTACAACATTGCTGGATCTAGAGGGACCTCAGGTAAGTAGTAGGGGGGCTGCTGCACACAGAAGGCTTTTTATCTTGATGCATAGAATGCATTAAGATAACAAAACCTTCTGCCTTTACAACCACTTTAAAAGCTGTAAAGAATCAGATATGGTTATTGTGAAACCAAAGTGTTGCCCCAACATTGAGAGTCTGGCTTATTAGGGTTCAGACTACCGTATATACTTGAGTATAACCGACCCGAATATAAGCCGAGGCACCTAATTTTACCACATAAAAATGGGAAAACGTATTGACTTGAGTATAAGCCTAGGATGTCCATCTGCATGCCTCACTGTGCCTCACTGTGCCTCACTGTGTCCATGTGCATGCCTCACTGTGTCCATGCCTCACTGTGCCCATGCCTCACTGTGCCCATGCCTCACTAGACTAGACTGACTAGACTAGACGTTTAACATGGGAGTCTATGGAAGGGGTGCCCGGGTTTGAAAAATCGGTGCTCCCCAGCCATAGGTCCCCCAGACAAAAAAACTTTGCACACTTATAGAGGAGAAATGGGGCTACATGTGTGCCAAATGTCGGGTCCAGGGGCCGGTACCGGATCCCCAAAGTCACCAGAGAAATGACCGTTTAACATGGGAGTCTATGGAAGGGGTGCCCAGATTTGAAAAATCAATGCTCCCTGGCCGTAGGTCTCCCGGACAACAAACTTTGCACACTTGTAGAGGAAGAGTGTGGCTACATGGGGACCTATGGCCAGCTGGTACCGGGTCCCCAAATTCCGGGAGATCAGGCGCAAAAAGGTGACTTGAGTATAAGCCGAGGGGGCATTTTCAGCACAAAGAAATGTGCTGAAAAACTCGGCTTATACTCGAGTATATACGGTACTATGGAAGCTGAGAAATAAGTAAATAATATGCAAGGCTGGTAAAAGAAATGGTATAAGTCTTGGGCCTCTTGGACTGAATTTACTTTCCCCACAAAATAGAAGACAATCATGTCTACTTCATGACTGTTATGGTAAGGGGCCCAGGTGGTTTCTTACTGTTTCACTTCCTTATTCTTTATTTGTCGGAATACAATAGTGCACCAGGGGAGATCCCTGCATCCACCTCGCCTGTGTGGATGCGAGGATCTGGTTTTAATTTTTTTGCGATTGTTCAACCTCCTGGTTTAGCAAATAAAAACTCTGCATGTATAACCTGCTTTACTGGTGTGAATTAACAATATGTTATCGCTTTGTAACCTGGGGGACAGGTAGTAGGTACAAAAGCTCCCTGGGATGAGCAGGCACAGATACCAAGTCCATTGGATCAGTGAAAACACAGTGTGGTTTATTGGTGCTATATACAAAGTCAATGACAGGTGCTGTACAGTGCTGAAAACAAACAGAAGAAAAAATAGCTAAAAACAAAAGCCTAGCCGTGTCTCGGCTCTAACTACACAGTATTTACAGGCCCTCACTACCAGGCTGGACAAGCCTAGCGCTTGTCAGCTTCCAGAACCAACAGAGTAACAAGTTTTACCAACCTTCTTGCTCTCACAGACCAATGCTGTCTGCGTTTCCCAGGCTGAGCAAAGGCTGTCTGCTCAGGTGAGCTTTTAATTAACCTGGGGGAGAGAACCAACACCTGAAGTGGATCCTGGCTCAGAGATCCCTGAATGTATATGAGAGGAGCCTGGGAGATGTATAAACCCCGAATAGGACTTTCCCAGGCTCTCTCTGGGATGCTCTGTCACACATCCTCCCCCCTTGTTTCAACCCCAGGGTTGGAACACCTGTAGCCCAACAGGAGTGAACACGGGAGAGGGCATCTACATTCCCCATCTCAACACCTGGCCTGTGTTTTACCGTAAAGGCGTAATCTTGTAGGGCCAAAAACCACCGGTTCACCCGCCTATTAGTCTCCTTCTTTTGGGCCATCCATTTCAGGGGAGCATGGTCAGTTATCAACTCAAACTGGCGCCCCAACAAGTAGTACCTGAGCGCGTCCACGGCCCACTTTGTGGCCAGACATTCCTTTTCAATGACTACATACTTTTTTTCATGGTCATTGAGCTTTCTGCTTAAGTACACCACCAGGTGTTCTTCCCCATTGTGTACCTGTGATAGTACTGCCCCGATACCAACATCAGACGCATCCGTCTGGACCAAAAAGTTTTTGGAGAAATCGGGGGAGTATAGGATTGGCTGTACACAAAGAGCCTTCTTCAGGACTTGAAAAGACTCTTCTGCTACTGCAGACCATTTCACCATTACGGAGTCTTTCCCTTTCGTAAGGTCTGTCAGTGGGGCAGCTATAGTTGCGAAATTTGGGATAAATCTTCTATAGTACCCTGCAATGCCAAGAAAGGCCCTGACCTACTTCTTGTTGGCAGGACGTGGCCACTCCTGGATGGCTTCTATTTTAATCACCTGGGGCTTTATGACACCCCGGCCAATAGTGTAGCCCAAATACTTGGCTTCCTCTAGCCCAACGGCACATTTTCTTGGATTTGCCGTAAACCCTTCTTTGAAGAGGGAATCCAGGACAGCCTGGACACGGGGCAAGTGAGACTCCCAGTCAGTGCTATGCACCACTATGTCGTCCAGATAGGCTGCAGCATACTGTCGGTGAGGTCTTAGGGTCCTGTCCATAGCCCTCTGAAATGTTGCCGGGGCATTTTGCAACCCAAAAGGCATTTTCTTATACTGAAACGACCCCTCCGGGGTCACAAACACAGTCTTTTCTTTGGCACTACCAGTCAGGGGTATTTGCCAATATCCTTTGGTCAAGTCCAAAGTGGTCAGATAACGGGCCTTGCCAAGTCGGTCTATAAGCTCGTCTACTCTGGGCATTGGGTATGTGTCAAACTTTGTTACCGCATTAAGCTTTCTGAAGTCGTTACAAAACCGCCAAGTGCCATCCGGTTTTGGGACCAATACAATGGGGCTAGACCAGTCACTATTGGATTCCTCAATAACATCTAGCTCCAACATCCTTTTAACTTCCTCACTGATGTCCTTTATTCTAGCTTCGGGAATTCGGTATGGTTTGAGCTTGACACGGACCCCAGGTTCAGTAACAATATCATGCTGAACTGCTGAAGTCGTGCCCGGCAACTCTGAAAATTTCTCTTTATTCCTTATCAGGAACTCTCTAGCTTCCTGTTTCTGGGAACATGACAGGGTGTCTGGAATCGTGACCTCAGGGATCAGAGGGGATTCAGTACCCTTAAGGGTTACCGGGAGAGACGTGGCAGTTAATGCCAGTCTATCCTTCCAGGGCTTTAACAGGTTTATGTGGTAAATCTGTTCCGGCTTCCGTTTACCTGGTTGATACACCTTGTAATTGACCTCCCCAACTCTTTCAATTACTTCAAAGGGTCCCTGCCACTTAGCCAGGAATTTGCTCTCAACAGTGGGAACTAACACGAGGACCCTGTCACCAGGTGAGAAAACACGAAGTTGGGCCCCCCTGTTGTATATCCTCTGTTGGGCTGCTTGGGCCTGCAGTAAATGTTCTTTTACTACCGGCATGATTGCTGCAATCCTATCCTGCATTTGAGCGATATGCTCAATAACACTTTTGTGAGGTGTCTGCTCCCCCTCCCAAGTTTCCTTGGCTATGTCTAAGAGTCCGCGAGGGTGTCTCCCATAAAGCAGCTCAAATGGAGAGTACCCCGTAGAGGACTGGGGAACTTCCCTGATGGCGAACATCAAGTACGGTATCAGGAAGTCCAAGTTTTTCCCATCCTTGTCAACAACCTTTTTTAACATACTCTTTAATGTCTTATTGAAGCGTTCCACCAAGCCATCCGTTTGAGGATGGTACACTGAGGTACGCAACTGCATCACCTTAAATAACTTGCACAGCTCCCTAGTTATTCATGACATGAATGGGGTACCCTGGTCTGTAAGGACTTCTTTCGGGACGCCAACCCGACTGAACACCATAAACATCTCTTTGGCAATGTTTTTAGCAGACGCAGTGCGTAAGGGAACGGCCTCCGGGTAACGGGTAGCGTAATCCATGATCACGAGGATATGTTGATGACCGCGGGCAGATTTGGGGAGTGGACCCACAAGGTCCATGGCAATCCTCTCAAAGGGCACTTCAATAATGGGCAAGGGCACTAACGGACTTCGGAAGTGGGGTTGGGGGGCTGACATCTGACACATAGGACAGGATTGACAATAATTCTCGATATTTTTCCATATCCCAGACCAGTAAAACCTGCGCAACACCCTTTCAGTGGTTTTCTCAACCCCTAAATGGCCTCCTAGCAAGTGCCCATGGGCAAGTTCCAACACCACCCGTCTGTATAGCTTAGGGACTACCAACTGTTCAACCACTTCATCATTAGTTTTACATACACGATACAGTAAATCCTCATTGCTGCAGAAATATGGAAAACAGGGCCTGTCCCCTGGTTCGACAGGTACCTCATTAATCACCATTACATTTTCCCAGGCCCTGGCAAGGGTAGGGTCTTTTCTCTGCTGCGTACCAAAATTTTCCTTGCGCACATTAAAATCGGTAAACTCTAACGTAGGCTCAGATTCAGCAGACGGCTGTCCAGCTCTACTGGTTGTCGGGACTTCTTCAGGCTCCCCCAGCTCTCCTGCCATAACTGAGAAAGGATCACCCGGAGAGCCCTGAGAGGAGTCCCCTGAACTCACAAGGTCAGTAATGGCCATGAGTTCTGGCTCTGCGACTGAGTTAGGTACTGCGACTGGGTCGGGACAATCCCACAGTTCCCAAAACTTAGGGAAGTCCCTACCAATGATAGCCTCGTGCACCAAGTGGGGCACCAGTCCAACCGAATGGGTCACCGTACCTAAGCCAGTTTTAAACTGAACAGTGGCTATTGGATACTCGCGGGTATCCCCATGTACACAGATCACAGCAACTTTTTTTGCATGAAAATTCACAGTTTCAACCATCTCAGCTGTAACCAAAGTAACTAGACTTCCTGAGTCCAGCAAGGCCGTAATAGGCTTATTATTAACAGTCACTTGACACATGTGTTTTCCCACATTTGGCACTGCAGCGCATGAAACAGCAGCAAACATAGACTGCCTTCTAAAAGATAGATCACACTGCATTGGTTCATCTGTTAATGGACAGTTTGCTGCAACATGTCCCTGTTCTTGGCAACGAAAACACCTGATGTTTCCCCAATTTGGTTTGCTGACAGGCAGTGGCTTCCCTTGCTTGGGCCGCCAAACTTCAGTCCTGGCACCAAAAATCTCCCCCCCTATTTCCTTGCCATGCTTACCACCCACTTCCCCTGGAACAGTCTTACCGGTTGCCTGGGGAGACCGTGGCTTTGGGTGGAAAGTCCGTGCGGCTGTAGGGGTGGTGACCAGGTTCTCTGCAGCAAAGTACCTCTCAACGAGCTCCACCAGGTTGTCTGCCGACTTGGGGTCTCCTTGACTCACCCACTTCTGCAGGGGAATTGGTAGTGACCTCAGGAATTGGTCCATGACCACACGCTCCACTATTTGTGGCGCAGACAGGGACTCCGGCTGTAGCCATTTCCGCACCAGGTGGATCAGATCAAACATCTGCGATCTTGGGGGCCTCTTTTCTTGAAAGAACCAGCTGTGGACCCGCTGAGCTCGAACAGCCAAGGTAACACCAAGTCGTGCCAGGATTTCCCACTTGACCTTCTCATAATCTCCCGCTTCTGCTGACTCCAGATCATAGTAGGCCTTCTGCGATTCTCCAGAAAGTAAGGGGGCGATCAGTCCTGCCCACTGGGTTTGGGGCCAACCTTCCCTCTCAGCGGTCCGTTCAAATGTTAGTAGGAAGGCCTCTGGATCATCATCTGCCGTCATCTTTGAAAGAAAGCGACCCACATGGATGGCTGAGGGCTTGTCTCCAATATCCTTCATTATCGCAGGTGACCCCTGTGCTAGCGTTTCCATAACCTCAGTAAGGGTTTTCCTATCCGCTTTTGCAGCAGTGGCAAGCTGTTCAAACAGCCTCTGCGATTGCTCCTGTACAGCACCAATCTGTTGGAACAGCACCTTGGTTTGCTCCTGTGCGATAGCGTTGGCTTGCTGTAATGCAGCGTTTGCTTGCCGCAATTCAGCGTTAGTTTGCTGTTGTGTAGCATTTGCTTGCTGCTGTGCAGCGTTTGCCAACACCATTTGTTTGAGGATATCCTCCATGTTGTCACTTTAGGTACTGGCCTTTTAAGTAGTAACTTACTACAGCTGGTCGCAGCCTCCACCATATGTAACCTGGGGGACAGGTAGTAGGTACAAAAGCTCCCTGGGATGAGCAGGCACAGATACCAAGTCCATTGGATCAGTGAAAACACAGTGTGGTTTATTGGTGATATATACAAAGTCAATGACAAGTGCTGTACAGTGTGCTGAAAACAAACAGAAGAAAAAATAGCTAAACAAAAGCCTAGCCGTGTCTCGGCTCTAACTACACAGTATTTACAGGCCCTCACTACCAGGCTGGACAAGCCTAGCGCTTGTCAGCTTCCAGAACCAACAGAGTAACAAGTTTTACCAACCTTCTTGCTCTCACAGACCAATGCTGTCTGTGTTTCCCAGGCTGAGCAAAGGCTGTCTGCTCAGGTGAGCTTTTAATTAACCTAGGGGAGAGAACCAACACCTGAAGTGGATCCTGGCTCAGAGATCCCTGAATGTATATGAGAGGAGCCTGGGAGATGTATAAACCCCGAATAGGACTTTCCCAGGCTCTCTCTGGGATGCTCTGTCACAGCTTTGACATGCAAATCTTAAAATCTTTATCTAAATTGGAGCTGTACTCATTTTCTATTGTAATTCCTATAAGGCAGAACCAATCTAGTAGCTTCCTGTCTGCTATCCATCTTTCTTTCCCCAATGTCCTCACACATATCCAGTTTCGTGCCATCGTCTTTTTTACATCACAAGAAGGGGTATTAGAATGCCACCAAATTTAAGATCAGAGCGAAGGTCTGCTTTAAAAAGTAGACTAACTAAACCACTGAGAACTCCCTCTAGTGGCTAATCTACAATTGTTTATGCTGTGTAGCAGGGATATCCAATTAGCGGACCTCCAGCTGTTGCAGAAGTACAAGTCCCATCAGGCATAGCAAGACTCTGAAAGCCACAAGCATGACACCCTGAGGCAGAGGCATGATGGGACTCGTAGTTTTGCAACATCTGGAGGTCCGCTAATTGCATATCCCTGCATAACAAGTCATATAAATAACTGAAAATATGTGCTCACTGAAAGTACATGATAGACACTTTACCTAAAAGGAGGTACATTTATGTCAACACCACCACCCAAAGCTTTTGGGTATGGAGGAACATGTGGCCCCCACTCATTATCTAATACAGCACTTGGGCTTAAAAGGCCAATTGCAAGGCCTAAACACTGTCAAGGGAGGAAGGGGAGGAAGCCATTAACCCTATGTAAGCTCCAACACATATTTTACACTGGGTTAGAAATCCTAACTGCAATGGACATTCAGAATGCCCAGGAAAGAAGCACAGCACAAGTATCAGCTTTCTTTAACCATGCCACTGTGACCTAAATTGAAAGTGATAGAGTCTCTTTAAGAATAAACTCTGGGTACGCAATTTTACTACTGGTCATAGTCACTGGAACAAACATTTGTGGGACATCAATCTGATTTTAGTGTTAACTGCCAGGTGCTAGATGAAGGCAATAGCCCACTATGGGGTAAATGTACGAATGTGATGGAATAAATTTACTATATGAAGCTCTCCTGTAGGTCCTTGGGAAGAAGTGGGTAAGTGGTCCTTGGAAAGACAGACTCACTGTACTAGCAAGTCAAGTATCACTCTCACATATCAAACTTTGCAACCCAAATATCTCCCCCTTGTGGAAACACCAGGACAGTGATGCCAAAAGTATACACTGGAATTTTGGCCACCCTTTAGAATACAGGCTCTTTATGTGATTAAAACCAGCTCAGCTAGTAAAAAAAAATATTCACTGGTTCTTAATAGACCCTACATCGAATTCTGAAAGACAGATCAAGAAAGTCTACACAAAAGAGAAATCGTTTAGGGCATTCTTGAAACAATGCCACCTAAGTAGGCAAAGTACAATGCACAAGAGCCAGTTTATAATGGAGAGGTATATTAGTTTGGACAAGGGTCAGATTGCTAGTGAAAATAGATTTAAATGGAAAGTCACTACTTATAAATTCACATCCTTTGTTGACCTTATCATATAATAAGCTACCCGTTTATTCTATGCAGTTTCTGCTCCATGCATAAAAAGGTTCTATCTTGAAAATTCTGAAACCTCTACTCAAATAAGCCGCTGATGTAAAGGATATTCTCAAGTACCTGACAAAGAATGTAAGGAATGTTCACTCTCCAGAGAGAGTCAGAAAACCCAAATTAAATATTAAATACCACAACTGGATGCTAAAAGGATGCTGCTAAGGCCAAACCCCAGTGTTGTTGAGGGAAATCATACTCACCTCTAGATCAAATATAGTATGAATTTTAGCAACATTTATTGCGGTCCCTTACCTGGCTTTTGTGTTAAAGTGATAATGAGCTAGGCCACTCGTGTACACTTGCTACAAATGAATGCTAAGCAGGGGAAGCTGGCCTATTATAATGACACAGTCAGCCCTTTTAACACTGTCTCAAAAAGAATTCTTCTAAAGCTGCCCATACATGGATCGAAATGTGTCCAGTTAAGTAGAGACTTATGGACTTCTGAATCCATGTATAGGTCCTGTGGTTGTACAAAAGTCGACCTACCAATCAAATTCTGTACGGCCGCCGTGCTAGAAAATTTCTGCTCGATTAGTGCTATAGCCTGTAGTGCTGATCTGTGTATTCTGATGGCGGAGAAGTCTCTGACACTGCGGGAGGATTCCCCCATCCACCTCAAATGTGTGGATGGGGGAATTAGGTCATCTTTTTTTTCGTTCAACCTACCGGTTGAACAAAAAAACAAAACTGACCCATCTATGACCAGCTTAATACTTGCCTGTCCCGCTGCTCACGCCACCGTTCTTTTCACATGATTTTCACAAGGTACCACTGGGTAGAGATCCTTTAGCATCTGAAAAACCTCCTGGAGTGTCAGAGGACTGGCCTACCTTGGCATACTGTGATCCCTCTTACCAATTCTTACATCACAACAGGACACAATGGTGACGCAGGGGCTGGCAAAAGGATCCACAGAGCACAGCAGACCACACAAAGAATAGGAGTAATTCAACAGTTCCAGAAGTGTACAGGAAACTTAAGACTCTTCAGCAAGTGCTATCCAGTGAATACAGAGGATAACGGTGGCTTGGGACAGGTGCTGTTGCACAACAATGTGCAAAGGTCTTATAGTTTATTTTAGAAAGCAGTTGGTATACCGTAGGGAAGACTTAGCCTCGTTTAGAAGAAGTGGTCTTACTGCAGAGTTCTGACATGCTTCACTGAGCCAAACCTTTACCTTGGCAATCAGCGACGTTCATTCTCCCTGCTGTATGGAGATCTCTAGCCCAGTAGGTAACATCTCAGACCTCTGAAGACAGAACACAGTTTGTAAACATAGCAAGGGTCCTTCTCTAAAGCATGCTGACTGAGGACAGGCCTTCCTCTTTAGGCCATGGCTTCTTTTCAAAGAAAGCCAACTGTATTGCCTCGTACACACGACCGGCTTTCCCGGCAGGAAAACTGCCATGACAGTTTTTCGCCAGGAAAAACTGCTGTGTGTATGCTCAATTGCAGTTTTCCCGGCAGGAAAAAAGAGAACATGTTCTCTATTTTCCTGCCAGGATTCCTGACGGTTTTTGTTCATGGCAGTTTTCAATGTGAAACACTGCGAGGCAGTGCCGATGGAGCATACACACGTCCGGGATTCCCGACTAAAGCTCTCAATGGCAGTTTTCCTTGCGGTGTAAAAAGGAACTCTAACATAAGGGTGTGACAGGAGGGTCACGTTGGACACAGGGTGAGCCAGGAAACCATGGACATTAAGAATATGGCTTGGATTGCTTGAAATGGAAATAGTAATATTAGTCCACAATATTGTTTTATTCTGAACTTAACAGGTTAATTGAGAGATACTGAGGTGTTCAGCCTCAATCACCTGTTTGCCTAGTGTAATGCTAATGAATTCCAGCTTCTAGAAGACCTGTTCATTGTTTGTGGTGATGTGGATTGGGGAAATTAAGTCTGTCCTTGTGTGTATTGTAAAGTACCAGACAGTCTGGTGAATATAAAGGTCATGCATAGTTATTTAAACATAAAGGGGATTAGAACCTGTTGTCTCCTAGCGGACGTCAAAATAATGTGTATTGAGTCTTGTTATGTTGTGGGTGGAGCTGGACCATTGTTCATTCAGGTTAATGCAGTATTGGATGTGTATAAGAGTTTCAATGTTTTTGGCAATAAAAGCAGTCTATTTTTGGAAAGATACAGAGCGTGTTGTCTCGTTCTTTGGAAGGATTAATTCCTATGGGAAGTGGTCTTCTGGCTGTGGAGGATCGACAGTGAAGTTGTGTCCAGGAGAGGGAAGGGATCTAAACGGCGTTACCCCCTTTCATATTTGGGGTGCCGTTACATTGGTTGGCAGCAGTGGGATTTTCCCTCCAGTTCCTGGGACACTCCAAGCCACCACAGTGAATGACCAGCTATGCAGCCTGCAGGAAAGCCACGCTGAAGGACCTACTTGAGAGCCGTGAAGGGACCAGTGGGACAAAGAACAAGGCCACCTTGATCAGGGAGCTAGCCGAGCCGGACCAGAGAGACGGTGATCCAGGACCCCGGTCAGTTGAAGACTTGTTTCAGCAACGAGTACGACAGCGGTTGGCATTATATGGTGCTAACCCATCAGAGACCGCCATACAGGAAGCCATTAGAGGCATCCAGCTGCAGGATGCGCGACAAAAGAGAGAACTAGAGCGGCAACAGGAGTGGAGAATGGCGGTAATATGACAATCGGAGATCGCCCAAAGACAGCTGCTAGAATCTGCTCAGCAGCAGGGTGGTGCTACCTTTGCCTGGGACTATCAGGAAATACCAGTGGACAACTCTGAAATCCTGGCTGAAGAATCGGCAGTGGAAAATCTGAAGATTGCCATCCCTAAAGCCGAAGTGGATGATATGGAGATCCAGGGAGCTAGCCTGGCTGAAGAATCGGCAGTGGAAAATCTAAAGATTGCCAGCCCTAAAGCCGAAGTGGATGATATTGAGTTCCAGGGAGCTAGGGCAGTTGGCTCATCTCCCCAGCCACAGATTACAGAAGGTATGGACTTAAGGGACTGTTCAGAGGATGTTAGGGATTATGCATCACCTGCCCAAGTACTGG
Source organism: Rana muscosa (assembly GCA_029206835.1). Lineage (NCBI taxonomy): Eukaryota > Metazoa > Chordata > Amphibia > Anura > Ranidae > Rana > Rana muscosa. Next base: position 168,076,299 of record CM055117.1, on the reverse strand, counting down.
CAGCAGGACAGAGTACTGCAGACCCCTGCTCTACACCCGTAGCAGATTTGGAGGCCCGAGGTGAGAAGGTGATGGTTCCTCTTTCCCAGGGGATTTCAGAGATGCAGGGGGGAGAAGCAGCTCTTTTCCCTCCCCAACAGTTAGCCAGAGCAGATGGTGTGGAGTCCCCAGCAGAAGTGCTGGCAACAGGGCAGAGTGATACCAACCTCTGCCCAGCACCGGAAACAGCTGTGGAATTTCAGGGAGCCGAGGCAGTTGGCCCATCTCTCCAGCAACAAGCTGAGGTGGTAAAGCTTTCACCCCCAGCTGAATCACTGGCAGCAGGGCAGAATGCTACTGGCCGCTGCACACAACTGCAACTTGAGCGGATATCGGTGGATAAGACTGCGGTCTCCACTCACAGCAACCCAGCACAAGAGCTGGCAACAGAGCAGAGTGCCACGGGCCTCTGCTCTCAACTAACAGAAGGAGTTCCTGTGGTACCGGATGGGACTTCGGTCCTCACTGACCCAACCCCAGAAAATGGTGTGACACTGAGACAGGAGGATGTCAGCCTTGCTTTGCAAGCACTGGGGTATTTTCACCTACCACAAGTGGAGGGAACTTCAGTCTCCACTTGTATACCCCAGGGATGCTGGGCAGTTGGCCCAGATCCCCAACAGCATGACGGACTGAGCCCAGTCACCCTGTCTTCTCCCCAGCGGTGGGTATGTTCTCTGAGAGAGGCAGAGGTTGGCTGGGTAAGTGATGCTCTGTTTGGAGCAATTTATTTGGGGTACTGTGTGAATACCGGCATTAGAAGAATGGACCTATGGACTAACTTCGGAGTCAACCCGTCTGGGGTCACCTCCTGTGTTAGTCTCCTGCCGAAAGGGGAGATGTGTGACAGGAGGGTCACGTTGGACACAGGGTGAGCCAGGAAACCATGGACATTAAGAATATGGCTTGGATTGCTTGAAATGGAAATAGTAATATTAGTCCACAATATTGTTTTATTCTGAACTTAACAGGTTAATTGAGAGATACTGAGGTGTTCAGCCTCAATCACCTGTTTGCCTAGTGTAATGCTAATGAATTCCAGCTTCTAGAAGACCTGTTCATTGTTTGTGGTGATGTGGATTGGGGAAATTAAGCCTGTCCTTGTGTGTATTGTAAAGTACCAGGCAGTCTGGTGAATATAAAGGTCATGCATAGTTATTTAAACATAAAGGGGATTAGAACCTGTTGTCTCCTAGCAGACGTCAAAATAATGTGTATTGAGTCTTGTTATGTTGTGGGTGGAGCTGGACCATTGTTCATTCAGGTTAATGCAGTATTGGATGTGTATAAGAGTTTCAATGTTTTTGGCAATAAAAGCAGTCTATTTTTGGAAAGATACAAAGCGTGTTGTCTCGTTCTTTGGAAGGATTAATTCCTATGGGAAGTGGTCTTCTGGCTGTGGAGGATCGACAGTGAAGTTGTGTCCAGGAGAGGGAAGGGATCTAAACGGCGTTACCCCCTTTCGTATTTGGGGTGCCGTTACAAAGGGAGTCCCAGAGTCCCTCTTACATTAGAGCACTCACTGGGAGGCAGGAGAGAGAAGGAAGGGAGGAGGGAGACATCACTCCCAGTGGATGAATGGTGAAGCATCAGCGATCGCAAGCTTTCCTCTTCTGGCTGCTGGGCTTTAAACCTGCCATCCACACTACCCCTTCTATGAGGCACAGCACTGCTGCGGAGTGTGGGTGGGGCAGACCCAGGAGGAGAGGGCAGAAGGAGGAGAAGCTGATCATCTTGACTCCAGGACACGGTCACAAGTGTGACCCTAGTAGTTCCGCCAGAATGGGCTGACAAAAGCCCAAGTGCCAGGATGCAATTTCTAGTCGCCATGGCGATCTGGCTCCTGGGATTTGTCGAGCCCTGCTATACAGGTCTATGGAAATGTGAAACCCACTTGAAGCAGGTCAAAAGTAGGTCAAATGCAGGTCGAATGCATATGTCAAGGAATTGTGATTGATCTCAAACCTGTGTGGAAATCAACACAGACCCAAAGTCCATCGACACAGGCCTTTCAACTAAAAGCTTAGTTGGACATCAAAATGACTTATTTTCTATATAGCATTTTCTTTTTTGGGCCAATTCAAACTAAAGCTTTCTGTGTTAAGGAATGTGGCTATTCTTTATGAATTGGCTACCAACGTATCGAAAAAAACAAAAACATACATGACCATTTTCCAAACAGCACATGCCCTGTGTTGCACTATACAATAAGTTGGGGTACTATTCACATCACAATGGCATCACAATACACTGCAAGAGCAGGTAATTTTCCATGCATTGTGGCAAAGTTAGTTGCACTACACACAAGTGTAACCAGCATTAAGCCCTGGTTCACACTGGTGCGATTTGACATGCGATTTGACATGTCAAATCGGCGAAATTTGCTGCAAATTGCGGGCAATGGCACCGTCCTAATCGGTGCGACGACGCATCTGCGGCGCTGCACCGATTACAAAAAGTAGTTTCTGTACTACTTTTTGCGATTTCAGCCACGATTTACATTGACATCTGTTTCAGATGTCTTTGAAATCGTGGCTGAAATCGGGACTGCCAGCGGGAGTGAAATTGTGCGAGTTCAGCTGAACTCGTAGGCTTCACTCCCGCAGCCCCAGTTTGAACGTGGGCTAAACCAAAGATCAAACTCAGAGCAGTACAGTGCAGTACGTGGTCAAGACTTCCTGTAATTTGGCTTTGTGTACTGTACAGACACGTATACAAAAAAAAAAAATAGGGAAAAAAATAGGGAACCATTTAAAAGAACAGGGGGAGGAAAGTCTTCGGAAACTCAATCTAAAACCCTAATAAGGTGGTCATGATTGCAGAAAAAAATAAAAAATTCTAACAGAACATTATTAAAGTCTGTAGACAAGTGAAAGTAAAAGAAAATCCCAAATTTTCGGTTGTCCCCAGAAAAGTAATACAGGGAAAATCTTCCAATGGGGAAACTAGTTCTGGAGACCTGGGGGTCCCCAAGGAATTTCCTTAATTTGCAGGGATTTTCTCTCACTTCCTGTTTGGCAATGGCACAAGAAGTGAAGGGAAATCTCCACAATGGAACACAGATGGCAAAAAAATAAAAAATCTGACAGGGGTTATATCCCTCCATTGCTCTATCCAAAATGTAAAAAAAGTTTTGCCTTTAGTTCTACTTTAAACAAAAACTAGAATTTTTACTTCAAACTTTGGAAAACTGGCATTGCAGCACTAAATCCTTGTTTCTCCACTGCCACCTCCCCCAAAACATATTGTGATTGATTATATGACCTGCAGATTTCTAGTGGAAATGGAAATTAGGATTAGAACATGCAAAAAGTACTACATTATATTACTAGCTTTTATACTGGCATATTTAGTAAAGCCATAATCTTATCTAATCAGTCATTTACAGTAATCTAAATATCTACTTACAAAGATATCTAGCCATCCAGTCATCCCACACTGAAGAGGTTGCTGAACGGGGAATCCCCGGAAAAGGCCCTGGCTGGGGTTTACATCTGCAAGCCCTAATTGCTTGCTGTTTGGTAAGCACGCATTCTTTATGGTGATTTCACGTTTGGTGGTGGCGGAGATCTTTTTGGATATCACGGAGTCTTCATAAGATTTCCATGACCTTTGAACTCTACACCTATTTTCCTTTATGGTCATTTGCACCTGTTTGGTTATGAATATTCTGGACATTGTGACCTAATTTTTTGCCATCCTTCATTGGAGGCAAGATCTCATATTCACTACTTCATTTTCATTTATTCTTAATATTACTCAATGTTTGCCTTTATATTATCCTATACTCACATATGGTATGCTTAGTTAATATTGTCACTTATATTGGTTCATATGAATATTGTCGCATACCGATTCATACAGTGGGTCAGCACGGCTACATCTGTTTTTCTTTCTGTATGTGGTGTGTATTTTCACTGTTTATCTGCTGCTTTTGTATTTATTTAGCTTCTTGGGGTGTTAGCGCGGTACTCTCCAATTTTTATCCACTCACTAAACATACACTAGGCTTTTGCAAGGTCCATGCAAATACAACTGTGCAGCACAAAGTTACTTTTAAAGAGAACCAGTCACCAATACAGACAACTGTAATAATCTAAAACTCCAAGCTGTGAAGCCCTGTACACACGATCGGATATCCTATGGATTCTAATCCGATGTTTTTTTCCATCGGAAATCCGATGAAACTGTCTTCCATCAGTCTTGCCCACACACCATCAGTCAAAAAACGGACCGTTTCAAACGCGGTGACGTAAAACACTCCGATGAGCCGAGAAAAGTTAAGTTCAAATGCTTCGGACTGTTTTCATCGGTAAAACTGATCGTGTGTACGCGGCTTTAGGCTAGGTTCACACTGCTGCGAATTTTATTGCGAATTTGAGCCGTTGCAATTTTCTCAAATTCGCAAGTCATTAAAATAACATTGTTTTCCATTAGTGCCGTTCACATCAGTACGGTGCGAATCTAAGCTGCGGGAAAAAAGGGTCCTGTGCGAGTTTGATCCGTGTGCGATGCGAATTCAGCTCTATAGACCGGTATTCCCTGTAATAGCAGGCCTCAGCCGCGATTTTGAATTCGCAGCAGTGTGAACCTAGCCTAACTGCTAATGCGCTCCTCCCGATTTCCTGATTGCCCGGGAGGAGAGGCAGGAAGACAATGGTGAATATTAATTCCCTATTGTCACACAAGTGGGTTGTCTCGTGGCACAGAGCCCACCCTTTTTTTAAGCCAATTAGTGCCTCAGGCTCTAATCATGCGCTTAAAAAAAAAAAAAAAAACCCCCACTGTAATCCATGCATCAAGCGCCCTGCATGTATATTAGGGGGCCGGATGCATGGATAGGGGGGCGGTGCCCCTGTGCCCCCTATGGAGCGACCGCTACTGATGGGGATCATACTGCCTAGTAATGGCCTGAAAATTCTTCACAGGGAGAGAATGCTACTAAATAAAAGCACACACACCTATTCCTAAAGAGTAAGGTTGTTCTGTTATAGTTACGTATTATTGGAGAATCAGACGCTAACAAATGCCTATTCCTGGCTGGTTCTGGAAAAATTTGCCTTTAAATGTATCCGCTAGCTAGACCGAGCTAGGGACAGTAGATTGGCTGAGAGTGCTGATCACGTTGGTCTTCCAGCATGTCCGTTCGACAGAAGCCGGTCGTGAGACCAATTTCTGTCGGATAGGGAGCTGTATACGCGAGCCGAAAGTCAGAAGGTTCCTGCTGAACCAACGATTTTAGGCCAGTGTGTACCCAACCTAAGTGTTTTTCCCAACCGCAGCATTTAACATGAATTAAACTACAAAACATCAGAGCACAAAAACAGCCCCGGAGGAAGCTGCTTCGTTTAGCCAGATTTGTGATTCAGAATTAGGCTCATTAAAATAAAATCTGAATATATTCAATGCTTGTAGGCACAATATTTATGTTGTTAATCCTTGTGTATTTCAAAAGGGAAAAAAATATATACTTTTCTGATTCTCTGAAAATCCGATACAAATCTGGAATGGACTATACAGTCAGGTATTGTGATAAAAAAAAAAGAAAAAAAATTGCGGAGTTAAAAAAAAAAAAAAAAAAAAAAAAGGAATTTTTACCCAAAACAAACGAGTTCTCAAATCACCCTCTGCACTGCAAAAATCTAATTAAGCCCAGGTTCACAATGAGCTGCGGGAATAAAGCCCTGCGGGTTCAGCTGAACAATTTCACTCCCGCATGTCAGTCCCGATTTCGGCAGCGATTTCACAGACATCAATGGAAAAAAAAAAAAAATCGCAAAAAGTTGTACAGAAACTACTTTTTTAAATCGGTGCGGCGCTGCAAATGTGGTGTCGCATCGATTAGGATGTGCCATTGCCGGCAATTGCAGCAGATTTAGCATGCGATTTGACATGTCAAAACGCACCAATGTGAACCAGGGCTAAAGGAGAAGTACAGCCAAACCTTGTTTGGCTGTACCTCCTGTGGATCAAAGGAGTGCAGTTCGTGTTAGAGCAGAGAGTGGATGACTGACAGTCACAGCTCTCTGCTCACGAAGCACTGAGAATTGAGCGATCAGCGATGTTTGATCGCTCAGTTCTCAGTCTTAGAGCCGGCAGGGAACAGATCCACCTAGGCAAGTTTGATTTCTAAAAAAAAAAAATTTCTGGGATCGGCAAAAAATCCCCCATTAGTACATCCCCCTACACAAAACACTAAACAGTTATAACATTTGTGAAATCCCTTACCATTGAAGAGAAAAGTCCAATTACATTTTCAGGAAGTCCGCTCTGCAATTCAAAAAATGCAGCATCTATTCTGCCAAGCAGGAGATGTTAGAAGAGGGATTACATCATATCCTTTCCTCTCTCTACAGTATAATCAAACTACACTTCCCATCATGCTTTGGGATTTGCAGTGAATATGGGATGGTACACTAGGCCTGTACATATTAAAGAGGAACTGCAGTCTGCCCACATAATTTAATAAAAACATCTGTTCTATTCTGAAGCTTCCCTACAACCACTTTGCATATTACTGTGATTCTGTACTTGCCATATATGATGCAGAAATCTCCCTCCACCAAGTCTGGCTGCAGCCATTTTAACTGTGGGCAGCTTAAGCTGCTGCCTGTTCCCTTCCTGGATTTACACAGACACACAACTCCAGCTCTGCATCCCAGCAGCTTTCTTTCATTGGCCCTCTTATGACTCATCCCTCCTCCCTTCCTGGCAAACTCTCAGGAGAGAGAGAGAGAGCTGTGCATGATGTCAGAAGCCTAGGCTAATCACCAGACAAGAAACAGGAAGTGGGCTGTATAAGGTATTTATTGGCAGAAAAAAAAAATGTTTTACAATCCAAAGTTAAAACAACATGGGCAGAAGATTTAATAGATGCAAAGTTGAAAAAATCACTGAATGTCTGCTTTAGGCCCCTTTCACATGGGGCGGATCCGCTCAGCTGGCTCCGCTAGCTTAGCGGGGGATCGCTCCGTTAATCCCCGCTGAGCAGGCGGATGACAGGTCCGTCTCTGCTCACTGTGCAGTGACTTCTATGGGAAGATCGGATGAAAACGGACAGCCTGTCCATTTTCATCCAACCCCATCTGCTATTCTGCAGCATATTTGGCAAGTACAGAATCACAGTAATATGCAAAGTGGTTGGAGGGAAGCTTCAGGATGGCAAAGATGTTTTTATTACATCGGATGGCAGGCAGGCATCAGTGGACACATTTCCGCTGACATCCGCCTGCCCATACAAGTAAATGGGTGGCCCGCTCAGGTCCGCCTGAAAAACGGACAGGCAGATCTTTACGGGCCGATCCTGTGAAAGGGGCCTTAAATGTGAACAAGCCCACTTCAACATAAATCACACCCCCTCATTCTGCAGCCAGCCAAACTACCCAGTGACACACAGCACTGGGCTGACTTTTCATTGGGGTGCAACCTATATGCTAAAGACGGTTTGCACTTGAATTGAAGGGGGTCTGCTGTGCTGGGGGAGAGGTTTATGGGAAGGCTGGAGGAGTATTTAAACTAGGTTTGAGGGGGGAGGGTGAACTAGAATTACATCGGGCACACAGGTCAGTTAGTGGTCAGACATTAATGGAGAGTGGAATGGGGATAGATGGGGGGAGGGTTATGGCAGGTGACAAGAAAGTTCCCATGTTGCAAACAGCCATTGGAAACTATAGTGCCATTTGTACTACAAAAAATTATATGAAAAACACCAGAGAAAAATGTAATACATTAAAGTGTTTGTTCACCAATGCCAGAAGTCTGCCAAGCAAAATAGGTGAGTTGGAAGCTCTGGTGCATGAGGAGAGCTATGACGTAATCGGTATTGCTGAAACGTGGCTTCAATCCTCACATGACTGGATTATTAATATTCCTGGCTATGCACACTTTCGGAGAGACAGGGCAAAAAGGAAAGGTGGCGGGGTCTGTCTCTATGTGAGAAGTGATCTCAAAGCGAGTGTGAAAGAGGACCTGGTTGATGGAGAGTGTGATGAGGCTGAAGCATTATGGGTGGGACTGCATATAGATGTGCGTAGTTCAAAGCTAATTATTGGAGTTTGTTATAGACCACCCAATGTTAATGAGGAGGTGGAGACTCGGCTCCTTGCACAGATGGAAAGGGCTGCAAGGGCTGGGACGGTGATAATAATGGGGGATTTTAACTACCCAGAAATTGACTGGAGTAATGGCACTGCTGGGACAGTTAAAGGGCAAAAATTTATAAGCCTATTGCAGGACAATTTTATGGTCCAGTTTATTGAGGCCCCAACTAGGAATGATGCTCTGTTGGACCTGGTAATCTCAAACCATGCAGAGCATATTACTAATGTTCAGATAAAGGAACACCTGGGTAGCAGTGACCATAACATGATTTCATTTGATGTTAGCTGTAAGCAAGAAATACATGCAGGAAAGATAAAAACACTTAATTTCAATAAAGCAAATTTTCCAAGGATGAGGGCTGCTCTCCAGGACTTAGACTGGGAGGGAATATTGGCATCAATGGGCACAGAACAGAAATGGGAATTCTTCAAAAAGACTGTTTGTGAACTCACTGCAAAGTATATTCCCATGGGCAATAAGTTTAAAAGGCTAAAAATAAAACCTATGTGGCTCACAGTTAAAATTAAAAAAGCTATAAACAATAAGAAAAGCGCTTTTAAAAAATATAAAAATGAAGGAACACTAGTGTCGTTTAAATGTTACAAAGAATATAACAGGATATGTAAAAAGGAAATCAAGGATGCAAAAATTCAAAACGAACGACAGATTGCAAAAGATAGTAGGACAAACCCCAAAAAATTCTTCAAATATATTAATAGTAAAAAGGTCAAGTCTGAGCATGTAGACCCTTTACAAAATAATCTAGAGTGGGTGACTGGGGACAAAGAGAAGGCTAATTTATTAAATACTTTCTTCAGTTCTGTGTATACAAAGGAGCATGGGGGAGCTCATGTCCAAAATGGGGGTGGTAGTGACACAGCCCCAAATCCACAATGGCTCAAAAGTGATATGGTCCAGAAATATTTAGATGGAATAAAGGTGGATAAAGCACCTGGACCAGATGGCATACACCCACGGATCCTAAAAGAATTGAGCTCTGTAATTTCAAAGCCATTGTATCTAATTTTTAGGGACTCATTAATGACAGGAATAGTACCCCTGGATTGGCATAGGGCCAATGTGGTGCCTATATTTAAAAAGGGAACAAAGTCTTTACCAAGTAACTATAGACCTGTTAGTTTAACTTCTATAGTTGGGAAGATACTGGAGAGATTAATAAAAGACCACATAGATGAGTTCTTGCTGGAAAAAAACTATTTAAGCAACAGACAGCATGGATTCATGAAAGACAGAAGTTGTCAAACAAACCTGATTTCTTTTTATGAAGAGGTAAGTAAGACCTTGGACAGAGGGGTGGCTGTGGACGTGGTATACTTGGATTTTGCAAAAGCGTTCGATACAGTTCCCCACACACGGCTCATGTGTAAGGTAAAGTCTACAGGATTGGAAATATCAGTTTGTAAATGGATAGAAAACTGGCTAAAAGACAGAATTCAGAGAGTCGTGGTTAATGATTCTTACTCTGAATGGTCCAAGGTAATCAGTGGTGTACCCCAAGGTTTAGTGCTGGGACCCTTACTTTTTAATATGTTTATAAATGATATTGGGTCTGAGATCAAAAGTAACATTTCTGTCTTTGCAGATGACACCAAGCTATGCAGTGGAATAACATCCTTACAGGATGTCGCCAATTTACAAGCCGACCTCAATGCTCTGTCTAATTGGGCGACTATGTGGCAGATGAGGTTTAATGTTGATAAATGTAAAGTTATGCACTTGGGGGCTAAGAATATGAATGCATCATACATACTAGAGGGGGGTATAACTGGGGGGATCTGTAGTGGAGAAGGATCTGGGGGTTTTGGTAGATCATAAGCTCAATAATGGCATGCAATGCCAAGCTGTGGTTTCCAAAGCGAGCAAAGTCCTTTCTTGTATTAAGAGAGGTATGGTCTCCAGAGAGAGAGACATCATTTTTCCCCTGTTCAAATCATTAGTAAGACCTCATCTGGAATATGCAGTTCAGTTTTGGGCACCAGTTCTCAAAAAGCATATCGGGGAACTGGAGAAAGTGCAGAGAAGGGCAGCCAAACTGATAAGAGGCATGGAGGAGCTCAGCTATGAAGAAAGATTAGAGGAACTGAATTCATTCTCTCTTGAGAAGAGGAGAATAAGGGGGGATATGATTAACATGTACAAATATATAAGGGGTCCATATAGTGAACTTGGTGATGAGTTATTCACTTTACGGTCAACACAGAGAACAAGGGGGCACTCTTTACGTCTAGAAGAAAAAAGATTTCATCTCCAAATGCGGAAAGGTTTCTTCACAGTAAGAGCTGTGAAAATGTGGAACAGACTCCCTGCAGAGGTGGTTCTGGCCAGCTCAGTAGATTGCTTTAAGAAAGGCCTGGATACTTTCTTAAATGTACATAATATAACTGAGTACTAACAGTTCTAGGTAAAGTTGATCCGGGGAATATCCGATTGCCTTTCGGGGGATCAGGAAGGAATTTTTTCCCCTGCTGTAGCAAATTGGATCATGCTCTGCTGGGGTTTTTTGCCTTCCTCTGGATCAACTGTGGGTATAGAATTGGGTATATGGGATTGTACGATATATTTTTTTTTTTTTTTTTTTTTTATGGTTGAACTGGATGGACTTTGTCTTTTTTCAACCTGACTAACTATGTAACAGCAGGATAGGTAGGTTACAGCCTTATAAATGCAAAGCATGTTTGTGCTCTCCCCCTCCAGACACAACAGGAGATAAGTATATTGCCTCATCAGTGCCCACATGTACCGCCTCATCAGTGCCCACATGTACCGCCTCATCAGTGTCCACATGTACCGCCTCATCAGTGCCCACATGTACCGCCTCATCAGTGCCCACATGTACCGCCTCATCAGTGTCCACATGTACCGCCTCATCAGTGTCCACATGTACCGCCTCATCAGTGCCCACATGTACCGCCTCATCAGTGCCCACATGCACCGCCTCATCAGTGTCCACATGTACCGCCTCATCAGTGTCCACATGTACAGTAGAGATCGTTAGGAGACACAGGCCAGCCGGATGACAGAGCGGAGATCTCCAGCTGTGACAGATCTTGTATATGAAACACCAATCGCCATACAGTCCCACCTCCTGGACCGGCTTTGTAATAGCACACTGTATGACGATCAGTGTTTCATATACAAGATCTGTCACTGGAGATCTCCGCTCTGTTATCCGGCCGGTGTCTCCTAACGATCCCTGCTGCACTGAGAGATGACAGACGGGCGGCGCTGGCAGGAAGCAGAGACCCCTCCGACAACAACAGCAAGCAGGGACAGAAGTACAAGTCCCTGCTTGCTGTAGAGAACTACAAATGAGAAGTGCCAAGACCGGTGACTGGGAGTACAGGAGAAATAGCAGCCACCGGTCTTACAAACAGGATATCACAGGGCAGTAACGGCTTTTCAGACATGGTAAAAAAAAATCCCGGAGTTCTGCTTTAAGCATCTGCTGGTTACACTGGACAATAAAGACCATTTATATTCTTATATTTACTGACTAAATTGACTTAATAGATAACATTAACGAGAACCTTACCCACCTAAAAATTCGAAGTAAAAGCACAGTAAATTCTAATATTTTGAAAGCTAACTTGCAGGGTTTTTTCCTTTTCATGAACATTTTTTTTTTAATGCAATGCAAGAAGGTGCTCTGGTCAGATGAGACCAAAATTTAACCTTTTGGACCTAAAAGCAGAACCCTGTGTGTGGCGGAAAACTAACACTGCACATCACCCTGAACAAACCATCCACACCATGAACCATGGTGGTGGCAGCATCATGTTGTGGGGATGCTTTTCTTCAGCAGGGACAGGGAAGCTGGTCAGAGTTAATGGGAAGATGGATGGAGCCAAATACAGGGCAATCTTAGCAGAAAACCTGTTAAGAGTCTGCAAAAGACTTGAGATTGGGGCGGAGGTTCACCTTCCAGCAGGACAACAACCCTAAACATACAGCCAGAGCTACAATGGAATGGTTTAGATCAGGGGTCTCCAAACTATGGCCCGAGGGCCAGATGTGGCCCTTTGCTAGCTTTTATCCGGCCCTTGGGGCACAATTCCTCCCACTGATATGAGGCACTATATTGATCTATTGCTCCCACTAACACCAACAATGGGGCACTATATCTTCCACCGATACCAATGGGATACTATTCCTCCTACTAATAGGGGGAATACTCCTCCTATTGCCCACCAACCCTGAGGTCATATTTATTCTCACTGATGCTGGGCCCGTGACATATTCTGCCCCTGCTGGTCACCACCCGGCCCTCCTAAAGTCTGAAGGACAATAAAGTGGCCCTTTGTTTGAAAAGTTTGGAGATCCCTGGTTCAGATCAAAGAATATTCATGTGTTAGAATGGGCCAGTCAAAGTCCAGACCTAAATCTAATTAAGAATCTGTGGCAAGACTTGAAAACAGCTGTTCACAGACGCTTTCCATCCAATCTGACAGCTTGAGCTATTTTGCAAAAAAAACTGGGCAAAAATGTCACTCTTTATGTGCAAAGCTGGTAGAAACATACCCAAAACTTGCAAGGCTTGCAGCTGTAATTGCAGCAAAAGATGGTTCTACAAAGTACTCAAGGGGGCTGAATACAAATGCATTCCACACTTTTCCCATATTTATTTGTAAAAAAAAAAAATTGAAAACCATTTATCATGTTCCTTCCACTTCACAATTATGAGAGACAGGAGAAAGGAAGCCGCTCAGGTGTGGAAGTCCCTGGAATTACCTCCTCCCAGCAACCAAGGGTGCAAGCAAATGCAAATGCAATTGAAGAAAGAAAAGTCTTCTGGACGCAGCACTCCGGTTAAAAAGCCTTTATTCCAAAAAAAGGTTCAGGAAACCAAAACACACTGCACAACACAGCAAACTGATCACATCTGGCTAACGCGTTTCACACTATTAAAGTGCTTACTTCACAATTATGTGTCACTTTGTGTTGGTCTATCACATAAAATACATTTACGTTTTTGGTTGTAACATGACAAAATGTGGAAAAAGTTCATGGGGTATGAATACTTTTTCAAGGCACTGTAGATGCTAAAGGTTTGAATCACCCACTAGCTTCCTATGTCTATAATGGGCTCAGGTTGTAACACCTCAGTTCCCAGGTCAGTTCTATTGCAGCTATTGAGGTGATCTTATTCTATCTAGCTGCATTCATTGAATTTACATTATGTAAAAAGATCAAGATCAGTCTGACTCCACTCCTCCTGGTACCATATGTCTGGTAAGGAGGTCTTGCTACTGAGGCCCCCAAGACATTGAACAAGCTAGTAGGTTATTCAGTGCATCCATAATTTAAATATCAGCTTTGGGTGGGCTTATCCTTTAAGAACAAAATTAGCACTATTTTGGTATTTTAATGTGTTAAAGCCAGCCTCACCGTCATTAAAATCCAATGCCATGGTCTGCTAATGCCAAAGATTAATTAAGATAAAATGAGCTACAATTTGTTCAAAGTAATCTCCAATTTAATCCAGTTGTATAACTCTCAAGGGTGTGGGTAGGCAGAGGCTTGAGGTGTGTGCATAAAATCCGGCTAATCATGACCACCGTCATTTCAAATGCGTGCATAACATGTTCTGGTCAGCCTGTGCAACCTAAAGTGGATGTCCTGGCAACTGCATAATAAAAGAATAAAGGCTAACATTTTACATTACTATTTTATATTTGGTTTTAAATATATCTGAGGTTGGAAGCGCAGTTGCAACAAAAATAAGCATTTATTACAGTAGTTACAAAACTCATTAATTGAATAATTCCCAGCTGCTTACTCCAATAGCCTTTTTTAAAGCTGAAGTTTAATCGGCTTATATTTTTGTCTTCCCTGGTTCCTCCTTCCCCGCACCTCATCAAAATGCTATTTAAATGTTGAAATAAAACCTTTTTATTTCATTACCTTGTTTTAGAACCAGTGACGTCATCACTGGGACTCTGTGCTTCTCTTCTCAATGCAGGGAGATTATGGCTAGTGGGAGGGGTCTGCAGGGTGTTCATAGCCTCCTGAAAACTTCACGGCACCTTGCCTCTGTCCTCCTCTCAAGAGCCTCAGACCTGATCCAAGCAGTAGGCTGGCTCTTGGGAGGAGTTAAAGCAGAGGTCCACACAAAAATGGAACCTCCGCTTTTCGGAACCCCCCCCCCCCCCGGTGTCACATTTGGTACCTTTCAGGGGGGAGGGGGTTGCAGATACCTGTATAATCAGCCCAGCTTGAGAGCATGCCCACATGAGTGCCCCATAGCACAGAACTTGCTATGGGGGCAATCAGAGAAGGGAAGGATCCTTGCACAGAGCAGGCAAGTATAACATGTTTATTATTTTTATATAAAAATTAATACTTTAATATCACTTTAAAATAAGGAAACCACTAAGCAACAGTTGTAGCTACCTGCGCTCAGTGGGGAACTTCAGCCAGGATCAAAGGGATACTTTGGCTTGCTAAAAACAAAAATCATAATAGATTTTCAGCAAATAAAACTATTTATGTAAACACTGCACATCTCAAGAATATGTGAAAAACATTTATATATTATTTTTGACGTGACAGTCCCGGGGAATGATGGGACTGTGACGTCATATGGGGGCGGGGTCACTGGGTGGCATCACCCGGTGACCATGCCTATATAAGTGAATGCGCTCCGCGCACACGGCATTACAGCCGGAGAGAGCGACGAGTCAACATCTCCAGGAGAGAAGAGGGAAGAAGGCGACGAAGAAGACCGGGCCCCCGCTAGCAAAAGAGCTGGAAGAAGATAGCGGAGGCCCGGCAGAAGGAAGAAAGAACCAGAGAGCGAGAGCAGAACCGGAGACCACCGAAGTCGGAAGAAGACCCCCGAAGTCGGAAGAAGACCCCCGGAGCTGTGTAATAAATTACTTTAAAAACCTGTGTAATGTTTTTATTTACATTTTTTTTCCACCAGGTGAATGGGTAGGGATTCGATGTACCCCATACTCATTCACATAGGGTGGGGGGCTGGGATCTGGGGGCCCCCTTATTAAAGGGGGCTCCTGGATTCCGATAAGCCCCCCGCCCACATACCCCGACAACCAACGGCCAGGGTTGTCGGGAAGAGGCCCTGTCCTCATCAACATGGGGGCAGGGTGCTTTGGGGTGGGGGGGCCTGCAGGGTGCCCCCCTGCCCCAAAGCACCCACCCATGTTGAGGGCATGCGGCCTGATACGGTTCAGGGGGGGGCGATCGCTCGTCCCCACCCCCTTTCCTGACCGGATGGGCTGCGTGCTCGGATAAGGGTCTGCTATGGACTTTGGGGGGAACCCTACGCCGTTTTTTTTCGGCATAGGGGTTCCCGTTAAAGTCCATACCAGACCTAAGGGCTTGGTATGCTCCTGGAGGGGAACCCATGCAGGTTTTTTATTTAAAATTTGGCGTGGAGTTCCCCTTAAGATCCCTGTTCAGAACGCAACACATGTGCGAATCAGATGCGTGCCCATAGAACATAATGGGCCTGAATTCGCACCTGAGCCGCACCGCAATGCCTAGAGAACGCACGCGTATTTTTGGCAATGCGCAGTGCGAATGCATCGCACATATGTGAACCAGCCTCATTGAAATCAATGTATTTTATAATGTTATGCGAATTGGATGCGGTGCAAGTCGCAACCAATTTGCATAGGTGTGAACGGGGCCTAAAGGATACAATCCATTGCCATCCGCCCTGACGGTTGCAGATGGGAACTTTTTAAAGCTGTATAGGCTCATGTCTGGTCTTCACATATGTGAGTGTCTTTCTATTTTTATTTTTATGCATTTTTAAATAAAATAATGGGGAGTACTATGTAGATTCTCATTGTCTTTTACCATGTAAGTCTCCATTCTTTTACCATGTAAGGCTTCATGTATACGAGACGTTTTTACAACCTCTCCTGAACAATTTAATTTGACAGATAGTAACCCACGTTTAAAACGTCCGTTTTGCCACGTTTACATGCCGCATTTAGCGGCGTTTTCTTTAGAACCATTTCTAAAAAAAAATATGTTTTTTTTTTTAAATAGCCAAAAACGAAAATCGCCTGTAAATGAAATGCGGCTAAATGCGTTTAGAAGCGGTTGGCGCTTGAAATGCCTTTAAACTCAGCGTCTGAACAAATTTTTTTGCTTTCCAAAAAAAGCCTCTAAAAACTCAACTGCCTAGAAAGGACTATAAACGACCCTGTGTACTGATAAGATAACAGAGTTCAGGAGCAGCTGAAGAAAATGGCCAACTGCTCCTAAATGTCCGTTTACCAGCAGCAGTGTACATGAGGCCTAAGGCTCCACGCTGGAAAAAAAATCACTGGATAATAAACGCTGGTAATAGTTTTTTGTAGTAGAGTTTTAACCACTTCACCAAGGACGTCATATGACGTCCTTGACTTTGAGGTGGGATATCTGAATGATGCCTGCAGCTACAGGCATCATTCAGATATCATTCTGTCGGGCCGTCAATTCTGCGCACCATAAGAATGATCATAGCGGCGGTTCCACAGCTTGATCGTTCTTATAGGCGGCGGGAGGGGACATCCCCCCCTCCCGCCGCCATCCGGTGCTTCTCCGGCCTCTCCTGTGCCATTGGGGGCCCGGAGAACGAATCGGCCGGATGACGAGCATAGAGATTTCCGGTGACCAGATGGTCACCAGTCATCTCTATGACCGTCGGAGTCCCGGGCGCGACGTTGTGACGTCACGCCCGGTACCCGGAAGTAAACAAAGCCGCAATTGCGGCTGTCAGCATGAGATCGGTGAATTTTTTTCACCGATCTCATGCTTTTCAGCCTGGAGGAGAGATGAGGGGTCTTATTGACCCCGCATCTCTCCATAAAGAGGACCTGTCACACACCATTCCTATTACAAGGGAAAATAGTAAAATAAAATAAAAAATGAAAAATTTAAAAACGCCCCTGTCCCAAGTAGCTTGCGCTCAGAAGCGAACACGCATGCAAGTCCCGCCCACATATGTAAACGCCATTCAAACCCCACATGTGAGGTATCGCCGTGTGCGGTAGAGTGCGAGCAACAATTCCAGCACTAGACCTCCTCTGTAACTCGAAAATAGTAACCTGTAAAAAAATTTAAAGCGTCGCCTATGGAGATTTTTAAGTACCGAAGTTTGGCGCCATTCCATGAGTGTGCGCAATTTCAAAGCGTGACATGTTAGGTATCTATTTACTCGGCGTAACAGCATCTTTCACATTATACATAAAAATTGGGCTAACTTTACTGTTTTGTTATTTTTTTAATTCGTGAAACCGTTTCATTCCCTAGGGTGTCTGCTAAAAAAAAATATATAATGTTTGGGGGTTCTGATTAATTTTCTAGCAAAAAAATGATGATTTTTACATGAGAGAAGTGCCAGAATAGGCCCGGTGGAGAAGTGGTTAAGAGCGTTTAGGAGCATTAGCATTTTATTGGCGTTTTTGCAGTAAAAAGCGAAAAAAAGCTCAAAAAACACTATTAGTAGCGTTTAGGAACGTTTCTGCAGGAAAAACCCTCCAGGAAACTACAAAAAAAAATGTTTTCTGCTCCTAACCGATGAAGCTTGAAAAATGCTAATAGCCTAAAGTATTGTGCATGGACACAGGATAACACTACTTAGCTTCTAGGAGCAGGAAAAAAATGCTAATACCAGCTTCTAGGAGCTTAAAAAATAAAACGCTAGTGTGCATAGAGCCAAACTGAATCATTCATCCAACCACCCACCTGAGCTGCTAAGGCTCTCCAAGAGTCAGAGTCCTTGTTGATTAAGAAGAAAAGGGGTCCATTAAAGCGGTTGTATACCCCCAATTTTGACTTACCTACAGGTAAGCCTATAATAAGGCTTACCTGTAGGTAAAAAGAATATCTCCTAAACCTGTACGGTTTAGAAGATATTCCCCTCGCAATGAGCCGCTGACTGCAGCGGCGCATGCACAGCGGGGATTCTCGGCTAAAGCCCTGCAGCCACCGGACCTTGCCGACGCGCGGGAGTGACGACATTGCCGCTCCTGCCACTTACAGCGCTGGAGCAGCAATACCCGGAAGACATGCCGAGGCAAGATGACATCTCCCTCGGCGTGGACCAGGTAAGTTCCCGACGCCTCATTCTAAGGTAAGTATTTCATAATGAGCTAGTATTCGGTGCATACTAGCTCATTATGCCTTTTGCCTTTCAGGTATGGGGAAAAAAAAGCAGCAGGGGGTATACAACCGCTTTAAGTGTTGGAGCGCACATTGACCTTTGTCGTGGGGGTCAATACAGAGAGGTGAGAGGTTGCCCATAAGGGATTCACCACGGTGGAGGAGTTTTGTACTTGCATGTTCTTGCAGCACTTACCTGGGAGTGATATACTGTATATCACAAGTTGTGTGGGACTACTACAGTCACAATTACCGTATATACTCGATTATAAGCCGAGTTTTTCAGCACTCTTTTTGTGCTGAAAATGCCCCCCTCGGCTTATACTCGAGTCACCTTTTTGCGCCTGATTTCCCGGATTTTGGGGACCCGGTACCGGCCGTCCTCTGGACCCCAAACTTGGCACACATGTAGCCCCACTCTTTCCCTACAAGTGTGCAAAGTTTGTTGTCCGGAGGACCTACGGCCGGGTAGCACCGATTTTTCAAACCCGGGCACCCCTTCCATAGACTCCTATGTTAAACGGTAATTTTTCCGGTGAATTTGGGGACCCGGTACCGGCCGGTCGTAGGTCCCTTGGACCCGAACCTTGGCACACATGTATCCCAATTTCTCCTCTACAAGTGTGCAAACTTTGTTGTCTGGGGAGCCTACGGCCGGGGAGCACCGATTTTTCAAAGCCGGGTACCCCTTCCATAGACTCCCATGTTAAACGACAGTCTAGTCATGGACACAGTAAGGCATGGGCACATGGACAAAGTGAGGCATGCAGATGGACACCCTAGGCTTATACTCGAGTCAATACGTTTTCCCATTTTTTTGTGGTAAAACTAGGTGCCTCAGCTTATATTCGGTTCGGCTTATACTCGAGTATATACGGTATATGGGCTTTTTTTGTTCTATTGCTTATGATTGGTCGTTTTTTTTTCTTTTTTTTCTGATTTGAGGATTGCTGAAAAGACATACATCATATCACAGACATTGGTTAATACTCACAGATAAACTATTGGTGATAGCACATCATTTATTCTTTTATACAAAGGAAGTTCTGCTGACCATCACTTCAGCCAAAGAATTATGTGCATATGTACACACAAAAGACTCAAGCCTCGTACACATGAACGAGTTTCTCGTCAAAAAACGACAAGAAACTTGCTGGCAGAGCTTTCTTGCCAAGTAAACCGGCCGTGTGTACGCAGCTATCAGGTTTCTCGTCAAGAAAACCGACAAGAATCTTGACGAGAAAAATAGAGAACCTGTTCTCTATTTTCTCGTCGAGATTCTCGTCAGCATGTTTCTCGACGAGAAAAGTGTGTGTGTGTACACTTACCTGTCGCCGTGGAAACCCGCGCATGCTCAAAATTACTTTGACGCATGCGCTGTATTTTCCTAGGCATGGGTAGGGTGTAGCAAGATGGCGGCGACGGCATCGAATGTGACGAGCGCACGCTCGTCGTAGTCGATTACGTCACCGCGTTCGCTCCATTCAAAGAACCGTGGGTTCTTTGAATCGAGCGTGTGTACACTCGGCCAGGACAAGTTTCTTGTCCAAGAATCTCGTCAAGAAAAACGACAAGTTTTTTCTGACGAGATTCTCGGCCGTGTACGAGGCTTTAGACGAGAAAGTTGTTCAAGAGAATTCTTTAGTGCATCCACTGAGAAATTCCTCCAGCACCTAGCAGATTTAGCATCCCTCCCATTAGAATCCTTTTCTACCATCATCCACAGACCCCTAACCTTATGGGCCTGACACCCACGGTTGCAGCTTCCTGTTGCAGGGCCACCCCTACCTGGTCAAAGGAAGACTTAAATAAGGCTTCCAGGTGCTTATTTGCAGCATTTTTAAAGTAGGGTGACCAGAGATTCCCAGTTTCAGGGGACAGTACCCGGATTGAGGACACTGTCCCCGGACCAAATCTGTCCCCGGTTTTGTCCCCGGATTGGATTTGAACAGGGGCTGGGGCAATTTCAAAGATAGTCAGTGCAGAATAAAAAATAAAAAAATCTGAATTACACGCCCCCGGTCTGCCGCTCCTACTAGCTTAGGGGGGTGTATTTTTTTCCATTATCTGTGCCCCTTTCTGATGATCATGTGCTGGTCGGAGCGGAGGGAATATTTCTTCAGTTTCGGGTGCATACCCATTCAGCTCCGCTAGCATGTTCTTCTGCCTTGGCTCAAGTCCCGGCCAGTCGCCTGTCTGCTTATATCCTTGCCTTCCCCGGTGGAGTGAGCTTCCTCCTCTCCCCACCCAGTATTAGCCGGGACCCGGAGAGTAAGACTTGACAGGCTGTGAGGCGGCGACTGGCAGAGAGTCGCTGATTGCCGCCATTAATAGTATAAAAAAAAATATATATGTCCCCGGATTTCATTTTAAAAATCTTGTCACCTTATTTTAAAGACTCCACCAGGAAGCCGCCAGGTCTACAGCCGGCATACTCCAATTTTTAATGACAATATGTGGGCTCTAGCTGTAAAAACAGTCGACATTCGGCTGAGAAGGGCAAGGGCACCAGCCAAAATAACCTGCCTAAAAAAAGTGTTATGCCTGTAGCCGAGGAGAAGTATAAAAGGATCAATGAATTAATGTAATCCAGCAATCCTGGAAGTACTGTGCACCAATCCCTCAGCACCACAGGAACCTGTGCACGCCTCTCCTGGTCCAAGATGGTGGCCGTGAGTTAGCTCCACCCCCTGATGAAAGCGCAGTGTGCATGCACCCTAGCCATCCATTAACTGAGCAGACATCAGAGAGCACCAATAGTGCCAAGACTCCAGACCACCCCTCCTGAGATGTAGCATTCCCCACAGGAAACACATGGCAAACAAAAAAATAATAAAATAAAGTCCACAGTGGAGCAGGCTTAGGGCAGTCACCAAGGGGACAAGTGAAAATACCACGACCCGTCCTCTTTCCCTCATTACAGATACTCACCGATCTAAACTACAGGACCCCCAAGGGGTTCAAACATTAACCATCACAGTGAGCACATGACTTCTTGGCTCAGAATGACCACCCCAGGCCTACAGGTACATAGCACTCTGCCAGACCAACAGGCAATGAAAGGATTGCACAGAGTTCTGTTACACAGGGTCCAGAGCCAAAGGCAACATTAGGGCCATTCCCACAAGTCCGCCACAGGCTCCGGTTACTATTCCTCTTGACTTCGGGCATTAGATCTGGATATACTCCATCTCCTGTCCCTATAGAGAATCTTGAGAAAAATCAGATGTAAACTTAAAGCGGAGTTTGCACAAACATGACCATTACCTTACCTTAAGGGTGGCAGTAGAACCCTCTCAGAAATCCTGCCTGTACCTCAAGCCACATCAGAGAGGCAGTAGAAGCTTAAAGAGGGCAGCTAAAATAGATTATTAAAGACAATGTTGAGGAGAGAAAAAAAATCCCAATTTTTTTCAACTATATTGATAGAAAAAAGGTGGAGGTCAGAACATGTTGGCCCCCTTACAAGATGATCAGGGGAAGTTGGTCACAAGTGACAGGAAGAAAGGAACTGTATTAAATACATTCTTACATCCTAGTAGATCAGACTCAGCGATAGCATGCAATGCCAAGCTAAAGCAATCAAGGCCAGCCAACTATTAGTGTGCAATAAAACGGGTATCTACTCAAGGGATAAAACAAATTCTACCACCTTACAAAACCTCGGCTCGACCACATTTGAAGTATGCCACCCAGTTCTGGTCAACAATCTGTATAAAGGATGTCCTTGAACTGGAGAGAGTCCACAGAAGGGCAACAAAGACAATAAGAGCCGGTTCACACAGGAGCGACTTGGGATCTTGAAGTCGCCCCAAGTCGCGCGGTTGAGAAAGTCAATGTAAGTGAATGGAGCCGTCTTAATGTACACTACTGAAGTCGCTCCGACTTCAGAAAAGGTTCCTGTACTACTTCAATCCGACTTCTAGGCGACTTGTACCCATTGATTTCAATGGAAGTCGCCTCCAAGTCGGATCCCCTGTCTTAACTGAAGCAACAATACAAGAAGAGAAAATTGTTTTCCAGGCAAATCCCTCCCTCCCCCCTTCCTCCCACAGAGCTGATTATTGTTTGATTGGCCACTGGAAAGCCTCCTGTCCTGGAGGCGACTTGAAGTCGTCTTGTAAGTTGCCCCAAGTTGCGCTGTGGTGCGCGCTCAGGTCGTGTTCAGGTCGCCTCGCAAAGTCGCGGCCAGAGTCGTGTCGCCCTTGTGTGAACCAGCTCTAAGGAGGCTGCAGGACCTCAGTTATGAGGAACTACCATAAACATTAAATTTATTCTCCCTAGAGGAGAGACGCTTCAGAGGGGATATAACAATATAAAAATCCTTGAATGGTAGCATAGGGAGGAAACTTTTTAAACGTAGGTTTCTAAAAAAGACATGTGGCCACACAATGAAGTTGGATGAGAAGCGATTTAATCTTAAACTGCATAAGGGGTTCTTTACTGTTAGGACAGTAAAGCTGTGGAATTCCCTTCCACAGCTGGTGGTGTCAGCAGGGAATGTAGAGAAGTTAAATAAAATAAAAAAAACTTTAGAAAGTGCCTTGAAAAAGTATTCATACCCCTTGAAATTTGCCACATTTTGTCATGTTACAACCAAAAACTTAAATGTATTTTATTGGGATTATATGTGATAGACCAACACAAAGTGGCACATACTTGTGAAGTGGAAGGAAAATGTTAAATGGTTTTTAATTTTTTTTTTTTACAAATAAATGTGAAAAGTGTGGCGTGCATTTGAATCCAGCCCCCTTTACTCTGATACCCCTAACTAAAATCTAGTGGAACCAATTGCCTTCAGAAGTCACCCAATTAGTAAATAGAGTCCACCTGTGTGTAATTTAATCTCAGTATAAATACAGCAGTTCTGTGAAGCCCTCAGAGGTTTGTTAGAGAACCTTAGTGAACAAACAGCATCATGAAGGCCAAGGAACACACCAGACAGGTCAGGGATAAAGGTGTGGAGACGTTTAAAGCAGGGTTAGGTTATAAAAAAAATATCCCAAGCTTTGAACATCTCACAGAGCACTGTTCAATTAACCTAAAAATGGAAAGAGTATGGCACAACTGCAAACCTACCAAGACATGGGCGTCCACCTAAACTGACAGTCCAGGCAAGGAGAGCATTCATCAGAGAAGCAGCCAAGAGACCCATGTTAACTCTGGAGGAGCTGCAGAGATCCACAGCTCAGGTGGGAGAATCTGTCCACAGGATAACTATTAGTCGTGCACTCCACAAATCTGGCCTTTATGGAAGAGTGTCAAAAAGAAAGCCATTGTTGAAAGAAAGCCGTAAGAAGTCCTGTTTGCAGTTTGCGAGAAGCCATGTGGGGGACAAAGCAAACATGTGGAAGAAGGTGCTCTGGTCAGATGAGACCAAAATTTTACTTTATGGCCTGAAAGCAAATTGCTATCTGTGGCAGAAAACTAACACTGCACATCAGCCTGAACACACCATCCCCACCATTAAACATGGTGGTAGCAGCATCATAGTGCAGGGATGCTTTTCTTCAGCAGAAACAGGGAAGCTGGTCAAGAGTTGATGGGAAGATGGATGGAGACAAATACAGGGCAAGCTTAGAAGAAAACCTGTGAGAGTCTGCAAAAGACTTGAGAGTGGGGTGGAGGTTCACCTTCCAGCAGGACAACGACCCTTAAGATACAGTAGAGCTGCACGATTAATCAATTAAGCGCCGCTGGATGATGCCTGGGCGTGGGCGGTACCACCACGTTTTTTCGGCCAGGAAACGAAACACCACAGTGAGTGCGCATTGCACACTGAGTCTGTGTGTGCACCAGCATTGATCCGATGATTCCAACACACACGTGAGTACCGGCAACCACTGCCACTGTCCCTTATAAAATATTATGAATATTACCACAGTCTGAGTCAGCTACCCATATTATGAATATTACCACAGTCAGCTACCCCAAACTCTGGGGTAGCCGACTGTGGTAATATTCATAATATATTATAAGGGACAGTGGTTGCCAGTATTTTAAGTCCACTCCTCACATGCCCCCCTTTAATAGCCTGTCTGACTGTCACCTGCAAGGTCTGGGGTCCAGACCTTGCAGGTGACCATCAGACAGGCTATTAAAGGGGGGCATGTGAGGAGTGGACTTAAAATACTGGCAACCACTGTCCCTTATAATATATTATGAATATTGCCACAGCACAATCTGAGTCAGCTACCCAGACCTTGCAGACAGGCTAATAAAGGAGGACTTAAAATACCAACCACTGTCCCTTACGAGACTGCGCACAGATATTTTATATCTCTCATGTTCAGAGGTTGTAAATCTGTAAATCTGCAAAAGAATCGTGATTCTCATTTTTCCCAGAATCGTGCAGCTCTAAGATACAGCCAGAGCTACAATGGAATGGTTTAGATCAAAGCATATTCATGTGTTAGAATGGCCCAGTCAAAGTCCAGACCTAAATCCAACTGAGAATCTGTGGCAAGACCTGAAAATTGCTGTTCACGGACTCTCCATCCAATCTGACAGAGCTTAAAGTGGTTGTAAACCCCTATAAAAAAAAATTCTTTTTAAACCACCTGTAATAGAAAGGCATAATGAGCTAATATGACTAGCATAATAGCTCATTATGCATCACTTACCTTAGATCGGGGCCCCTGAAGCCATCCTCGTCTCCCTCTTCAGCCGCAGCCATCGCTGCGGCGATAGCCGGAATGTTACTTCCGGGTATCGCCGCTCCAGCCAATCACAGCGCCGCTCCGTGCACGGGAGCCGTCAAATTCAGCTAAGCCCAAGCATTGCTGGGACTTAGCCGAATTTGTGAATGGGATTAACTTCATGAATGCGCCGTAGACACGGAGCAATGTAATTTTTAGCAAATATCTCCTAAACCGTGTAGGTTTAGGAGATATTTCTTGCACCTACAGGTAAGCCTTAATCTAGGCTTACCTGTAGGTGCAAGTTGCAAAAGTGGGTTTACAACCACTTTAAGCTATTTTGCAAAGAACAATGGGCAAACATGTCACTTTCCAGATGTGCAAAGCTGGTAGAGACTTATCCAAAACAGACTTGCAGCTGTAATTGCAGTAAAAGGTGATTCTACAAAGTATTGACTCAGGGAGGCTGAATACCAATGCACGCCACACTTTTCACATATTTATTTATAGAAAAAAAATTGAAAACCATTTATCATTTTCCTTCCACTTCACAATTATCTGCCACTTTGTGTTGGTCTATCACATAATGAATAAATAGAATACATTTATGGTTGTAACATGTCAAAATGTGGAAAATTTTAAGGGGCATGAATACTTTTTCAAGGCACTGTAGTAATAAAGAAATCTCTCTCAACCCCACTAATTTCTCATCATAATTTGAGAATATTGTAATGTTACACATTGTATTTTGGATTTAATATTACATATTATTGTGACTTGTTTACTTTTTTTTCTTCCTTTCGCTTTTGATTGTCAATCAATCATTAATATGACTTTGTATTTGATTTTTTCTTGTTTTAACTCAATAAACATGTTATTGTGAAAAAAAAAAAGAAAATTGAAAAACGTTGTGTTTCTTAGCGAACACAGAGTACAGAGGGACCAGTGTCCTTATTCAACCTTACCAATTATGTAACCATGTTGTGATAGATATGGATATGAACAAGCCCTTTATCCTGTCATGTACGATAAAGAAGAACATTTTTGAAACTTGTTGATACTCATTCACTGCTGCAGGCTTGAGCTGTCCATACACTGATCAAAATTTCAGTGATCATCGTTTGATCGACTTTGGTCAAACGGACAAGTTGGAAATTGTTTCTTGATCATTGTATTCTGACAGTGGCAGATCCCCCATTCAGAATACAATATCCCGGCAGGAGGTTTCCTTCATCCACCTCGTTTGTGTGAATGGAGGAATCTGTTGGCTGAATGAACAAAAACTAAACAAACAGTCTATGGTCAGTTTTGTTCCGGTCTGATCCTCTGCTGATTCTCAAACATTTTCAGCTCTTCGCCGCTACCTATGGCACATTCTACATAAGGCAAAGGCGCCAACTGGCTTGCCTCTTCCTGCTCCAGGAGTCACAAAATCCTACCAGTATTTGTCTTGCTCAAATTCACAGACACAAGAAAATATCAACTCCATAAAGATATTCTCCTGGTAATTTGCCATTCCATTCAATCAGTTCTCAAGAAGCTTCCAATCAACTATGGATTTGAACTGTACCCCACATGCAGCTGAAAGAATGGACCCAATCCTATGAATAATTGTACGATTAAAGTCTATCATGTTCAATTTTCTGGCCATGAGTAAAATACATAAAATCCTATTTCTTAGGGCTTTCTCTTCCTGTTCTCCGATGTATGGATTTCATTTCTATCTTCTAAGCACTCCACGGGCAATTAACATGCCTCAGTTCCTTAAGCTTTGAAAAGCAAGCAATGATTTTACTTCTAATTAGTTCAATATGCTCAGAATGGGTGTTCGTGTTATTGGCCATACACAGACCAAGACGGTTACATGATATATTCTGCAAGCATCTCACCGTCTAGTAGCAGAAAACAGACCAGCATTCGTATTATAGATTTGCCTGAATGGAAAAAATTTTTGAATTTTTTTTTATTCTCCGATAGGCAAAAACATATATCTAAGTGTATACTAGAGATATCAATCAATAAACATTAATGAATAAAGGTGTATTTGCTTTTAGCGCGAAAACATTTCTTTATTAATCAATAAACATTGACAAATGGATGTGCGGGTCAATAAAACAAAGGATAATCCAATGAGGATGACCGTTCAAAAACAAAATCAGGGCAAAAAGCAGTGATGAGAATGTGCACTGAAAGTGAATCCAGGCAGGACAAAGGAAAAAAAATTTGATTTAGGTGTCACTAAACCCACATCATAAAAAACTATCAAGAAATGGTGCATTACACACTGTTCATACTCACACAGGCATTATGAGATTTGTTTTCGGTATTCTGCAAAAAACCTGGTTGATCCTGCTGCTCTATATCTCCACCTTCTGTTCATGTCCCCAACTCTGCACATGCTCAGTTTTCAGTGAGTTTCTATGCTGAGCATTTCCTCCCTACCACATCTGAGCAGCCCATGTGGACTATAGAGTCACACATGTAGGCGTATACACAGTGGCAAATGACAGTCCACTCCCTCCCTCCTCCATACCCACTAACCAGTTAAACACAATATAGGCAGGATATTACATGTAGATTATTAGAGGCTTCACCTCCCTCTTATTCTAAGACACAGGCTGGAGGGGCATGACACAGCCTGTGACTGGCAGAAATTCAAGATAATATTGCCAAGTTAAAACAGTTAGCTCTTATTTATTTTTACTCTGTATTCCAAAGGCTTTTTTTTTTAACATGTGACCAGCAGCAGGAGACTAGAAGCTTATCCTGCTTGTTTCATTGCAGACAGGTTGGGAAAGATCTGGGTCATGTGACAGCTGTATATTGATTAGGAAAAGGGTACAGATAAGGTCACTCAGAGTCTGACAGATGAGGCAACAGGCACAGTGGAGAGTCACTCTGCATAGGATACAGTGTGCTGCTTCATTTCCAACAGCATGGCCCCAGACAGGAGATGCGGTCAGTCATTTCAGGCAGGGCAAAACAGGGGGGCCTGTAAGCCTGTGAATAGGACTGCAAAAATGCTCTGATGTCTTGCAGAGAGTTTTATACTTTAGCTGGCTATGTATGTATTCAAGCAGGAGGTATGGATTTCTTCTACTGAACTTGTATTGAACTTTTACTGAGTACATCACGAGGGCAGTATCCTTGGTGCACGTTTGAAGCTGGGCAGGAGGCGTGGCTACAAAGCTGAGCACGGAAGATACAGGCACGCTGTGTGTAGGTACAGCGTCCTATAACTCCAAGCCCAGATGAGTAAACTGATTACGCCAGCATTGATCTGCTTCCCTGCTTGGTGTGGTCAAGAAAAATGATCTGGTAGGATTGGCAAGTATTTATAGGAAAAGAAGAAATTTAAAACATTTTACAAAATGACAAGCAACATTTACCAGCATCTGTATGAATTCACATACGCATATACACTCACTACCCAATGGCATAGGCTCATATTTCCCCACACCCTGTGCCAGTAAGACCAGGAAGAAACACCTGGGGTTCCAGGTATTGGTGAGAAGGTGACACTCTGCCTTCCATGCAAAAGGGGCTAGTTGTCTTCTACTTTAATTGGCCCAGTCATGGGGAAGAAGTCTATAGTCCTACGCAAGCTCCTACAAGTCATTTTTTTAAAAGGTCTTCCTTTTTCTGGTCCTTGAGGCCAACAGTAGGAACATGGGAAATAGAAAACATGAGTACATGTTCCTGTGTATTGGGGAGAGGCAGAAGAACTATTGACCTTTTCACTTTGCCCTGCATGGACAAAGGAAAGGTTTACATTAACAACAATTACATTTTATTCCTAAATTTAGAATATTTATATTGGAGAAAGAAAAAGTAAACACTGCTTGGTGTCATTTTAAAGTGAACGTGGCAACCATTTAAAAACTTTAGGTGCAAGAGCAGACACTATCCTCAAGAAAACCCTCCTCTGTATTTCTTTTCTAGTCTCAGACTTAAAGTGGCACCAAATTCTTGGTTATTTTTTAGTTAAAAATAACAAACATGTTATACTTACCTGCTCTGTGCAGCCCAGATCCTCCCCTTATTGGGATCCTCCCTCCCGTTGAGTGCCCCCACAGCAAGCAGCTTTCTATGGGGACACCCGAGCCGAGCCACAGCTCCCTGTGTCCATTCAGACATGGCCCTGTTCACTCTCTCCTCATTGGCTGACTGACTTTGATTGACAGCAGTGGGAGCAATGCCACCAATGAGGAAGGGAGTAACGGGCAGCCGAGACACTCCTGCAACGTCGCTGGATCTAGATGGACCTCAGGTAAGTATTAGGGGGGCTGAAGGGTGCTGCTGCACATAGGTTTTTTATCTTAATGCATAGAATGCATTTAGACCAAAAAAAATGACTTTACAACCCAAAAAAAAAACTGATTATAATATATTAATTTTTGTTTTGGGTTTTGTGACGGATCTCAGATACCCCAGGTGGGCACATCCGCCAGACCTTTGTCTCCTGTCCTCCAAACGCACCCACAGCCTGCAGATTCGCCATAACCAGCCCTTAACCCCTCAATCACGAGACAATCCACACAGGTGTTGAGGGTTAAATGCATTTCGACCATTAATTGTTTCAGTCTTCTTCAGAGGGTTTTACGTTCTAGGGGAATATATCAGAACATCAAAAATAAGACATTTAACAGTATACAGAACATCGGTAAAACATTCCGAATTGTGCAAAATTATATTCATGTTCACAAGGTGTATTTACCATTAAGTGGATGAAAGAATGAGGGTGTGTTGCAAAAACCAGATGGCTGTGGGTGCCTTCACCCTGGTAGATCCACTATGGCCGCATGTCCCCCCCCCGGGGGGCGGGCAGGCGCATAGTCTATCTAGCTTGCAGGGGGCCACATATGTGGGCCCAGAGGGGAGGGCAGGGGGCAGGGCACCTATAAAAGGACATGCAGAATTGTCAGTAAGCGATCATCAAGAATTATAGGAGTGTCTAGAAGTGCATTGGAACACTGGCTGATAATGAATCAATTAGTAAATACATATGGAATTAAAACTATCTTATTCATTAGGTTCTATAATGGGTTTCTGATGATGATAATGGGTGTTAAAAGTAAACTTGTGAAAATTATAAAAGAGAGTAAGGATATAAATCTACAATGGATCAAAATTAGGGTGAATGGTGTAATGGGGTATTAGTGGGGGAATAAGGGCATGGGAAATGCAACAAAGTGCTAAGAAAATGGTGTGCTCAACCATGGAGATGTGAAGGGTGTGTGGATTAATGAGGTGAATAGCATAGGGTGATAGATTAAACCAAATGTAGGGTAGACTAAAGTGAGTAAAAGAATTTTGAAGGATAAAATGCAGTAATTATGTGATAGGGTGTGGTGCCAGACAATTAAATGCGTGGCACTCTAATAAAAGTGTAAGGTGTTGCAGACCTGAATCTTTTGCAAAAAGCAATTGTATGGGTAAAGTAGTATTGAACTAAATTAGGTTGTATTAAATGAAATCCCAAAGAAAGGGCATAGACAATATAAGCCAGTTTGATGTGTTCCAAGCATGGTACTTACTATGCACTCCATCTGTCTTGTAGTAGTATATGGCAGCTCTCCAGAGATCATCAGAGGAGTCCTGGAGGCTGCCGGTTTTCATAGTGTGTGCAATAATGTCCATGGTTCACAGGTGTGAAGCCCCTTCCCATCCACCCTCACATGGGTCAACGCCGCCAATTGGGCGGCGTTTACGTGGTCCCATCGGCGTTCCGGATGGAAGTGCTCCGACATCCGTCGTCGCCTCCGACGCAAAAGCGTGATGTCTGGGCATCACGCGCATGCGTGGGAATCCTGCGCATACGCCTGATGTCACGACAGTCCGGCGGCGATCAAGGGACGCCGCCAGCACGGTGAGGGCACCCCGCGGTGGCCCCGAGGAGCCCAACCATGGGGAACCAAGAGGGGGAGAAGCGCAAACATAGTCAGCGTCCCCCCCGCCGTGCTGGGAAGCAAAATGGAAAAGAGGCATCCACCCGGCACTGCAGGGCTGGACACAGCAGCCATTGAAAAAACAAGGCAAAAGCACACCCAAGGCATGGGATGTAAAATATAGGATTAATAGAGATAATTAGATTGGATTTAATCATATTTATAAAAGATTTAATGGTATTAAGGGAGCTAAAGGCATGATGGGTCAACCAATTGGATGAAAATGGAGAGGAAAAACATAGTCTTGTTTAACCCCTGGAGTATTAAACTCCTGTACTCAAATAGTGATTCCACCCATGCACTTCTAGACACTCCTATAATTCTTGATGATCGCTTACTGACAATTCTGCATGTCCTTTTATAGGTGCCCTGCCCCCTGTCCTCCCCTCCCCTCTGGGCCCACATATGTGGCCCCCTGCAAGCTAGATGGACTATGCGCCCGTCCGCCCCCGGGGGGGGGACATGCAGCCACAGTGGATCTACCAGGGTGAAGGCACCCACAGCCATCTGGTTTTTGCAACACACTCTCATTCTTTCATCCACTTAATGGTAAATACACCATGTGAACATGAATATAATTTTGCACAATTCGGAATGTTTTACCGATGTTCTGTATATTGTTAAATGTCTTCTTATTTTTGATGTTCTGATATATTCCCCTAGAACGTAAAACCCCCTGAAGAAGACTGAAACAATTAATGGTCGAAATGCATTGGGGTATTCTGTGGATATCAATTTTGTATATTTTAATTGGCAAACCATGTTTTTATCTGGGATGTCCTTTGCCCTAAGTGATGCTGTATGATGTCATATGTGCTCTTATACAATAAATAAAATTTACATACTCTGGTTATCTCCACTTCATTCATTTTTCTGTTTTGATCAATAAAATATATTTTTTATGCTATTACTCTTTATATAACTTCTTGCTGCCTTTGAAAAACCCCTGGGGAACTTTCCTTGTTTTTGTATGTTACTGGGTTGCGCAGCCCCCTTCGAGGACTCTCCCATTGTGTGTTTTTCTTTTCTAGACCATTGTCTATGTGCCATGAACCAACACAATTAAACACAGCAACAAGAGGGGGGGCAGATGGGGGAGAAGGGATGTAGCATTACATTACAATATCTCAATGCCAGCTTTCCCCAGGTCTCTGTCTCTTCTGGGCCATAATCTGTGGGTAAGCGGCCAGCCCACAGTCCCTTCCAAAACACACAGTGACAGTGGGTTCTGTCACATTTCTCCCCTTTTAAAAACAGACTAACCAGGTTCCTGACCCCCAACTGGTCTGGACCTGCGTTAGTCACAAACTTCCACCCCAGGCAACCAGGAAAAGGAAAAGTACGTCTCTGGCGCTGGGGAGCAAAATTGCACATACGGTCTCCCGTGAATAAAAACAGCCGCTGCAGAGTGGGAACAGCTGTCCGCACTCCCGTGATCCGGGACTGGGTTGCAGGTATTGGGGGTAGCTGAATAATCCTCTGCCCCGATGCCAGCACTTCAACTGGTAGGGAACGTAGGCTGGTAGTGCTATGCATTTGGGGAGGAAAACGTACTTGCTTTTCTCCTGGTGTAGTTACCAGCCGCTGAGGAGGTATCTTGCAGGGACAATCTCCCGGACTCTCCATCTCTTTTTCTGATGCTGGGCAGAAGCCAACAACGCTCTGCCCCGTAGCCAGCGCTTCTGCTAGGGGGACACATACAACGGTAGAGTTCAGCCGCTGGAGAGGGGGGAGGGTTTTCTCCCCTCCTGGTTCTGTGACCAGCTGCTGAGGCGACTTCTGACAGGGGCTGTCTCCCAAACCCTCCAAAAACCTACTGAGGGCTGGGCTGGGGCCAGTGGCACTCTGCCATGCAGCCAGTGCTTCTGCTGGGGGGATAAGCACTGGGGTAGTGTCCAAGTGCTGGGCAACCAGCTCACTGAGTTCATCCCTCGGACTCCCTGGATCTAACTCTGAGGGTGGGCAGAGGCCAGCGGCACTCTGCTCCGTAGCCAGCGCTTCTGCTGGGGGGATGAACATTGGGATAGTGTCCAATTGCTGGGGCGGGAGAATTGCTTCCTCCACTCCCGGTGGGAATATCTGCTGTTGGGGAAACGGCTCACGAAGATCATCTCTCAGACTCTCCGGATCCAACTCTTTTTCTGATGCTGGGCAGAGGCCAGCGGAACTCTGCCCTGTAGCCAGCGCTTCTGCTGGGGCACCGGATGCTATACTCTGGCCTTGCTGCTGATCGCCATTTACCGGCCTTCCAGCGCCCATCGCAACTCCCCCTTCTGAGACCTTTATGCTATTAGCTTGTCTCTCTGCTTGGGGAACCTCCGGTGCGTTCCAGCATTCTAGCACTTGCAGTGCCCTCTGTATCATCGCCGCTTCTTCCATTGCGGTTAGGACAGGAAAACTTAGGAGCACCCCTGGCCCCATTTGCTCCGCATCTTCGTGACTGTCTGCTATTTCTCCCGGACAGTCCCAAGCAACGGGAGCCATGCCAGGCAGCTGATCACCGTCAAACAGCTGCCTGTAGGCAATCTCGAGCTCCCATTCCTGCTCAACCAGGAACTCCAATTCCTCCAGGTCACACGCCTCTTCGGGGAGGTCCAGCACCTCATCTCGGTAGTCCAGGATGTTTTCCAGCCGCCACTCCTCATCGCTCCCAAAGTCTGGGTCTCCGTACATTTTTTGATGGGCTGCCATCTGCTGTACCTGGCCACAGTTGAGCCGCGAACCACCAGAGGCTCTGTAGCTGGCGTCCAGCCTCATCTCCTCCTTGACCAATCTTCCGAGCTCCGTCTTCCACTCATCTCGCGTTCGTTCCCTCAGGAACACCTCTCGCGCATGGTACTGCGTCCAGTACATCTCTGTGGAGGAGGGAAGGATCTTCCCCTGATGGTGCCGCTCGTGGCTTAGCGTTTCATGCCAGAGTTGCCAGCGGATCACATCCCCCCAGCCGAGCATGGTGCGCTCTGTCGCTGGTCCCCAATGTTGCTTCCGCATGCCTTGCAGCCTCCTCCCGAACTCCGCTCTCATGCTGGCTGGTCCCCGTATTGCTCCTCGGCGGCTGCCCAGATCTTAAATCCTGGTGGTGGTTTGGATGGCCCGGACTGCAGGAGACATCCCACCGCTGCCAACACTGTGACGGATCTCGGATAACCCAGGTGGGCACATCCGCCAGACCTGTGTCTCCTGTCCTCCAAACGCACCCGCAGCCTGCAGATTCGCCATAACCAGCCCTTAACCCCTCAATCACGAGACAACCCACACAGGTGTTGAGGGTTAAACATGCAGAGCATCAACAGTTTATTAAATCCAAAACATACACTTTTACACACAGTTAGGGACACTCCCCTTAGCCTTGTCATAGAGGGGGAGTAGGGGACAAGGAAGAACCAATGGGAACTGAACATTGAAACAGAGACTACAGTTAAACATAAAGGGATTATGGTAAGCAGGCAGCCCTTCAATACCCATCCCCTGCGGAGAGATGTCTGCAGTCCAGACCATTGTCTATGTGCCATGACTCAACACAATTAAACACAGCAACAAGAGGGGGGGCGGATGGGGGAGAAGGGATGTAGCATTACATTACATCATCTCAATGCCAGCTTTCCCCAAGTCTCTGTCTCTTCTGGGCCATAATCTGTGGGCAAGCGGCCAGCCCACAGTCCCTTCCAAAACACACAGTGACAGTGGGTTCTGTCACAGGTTTATTATCGCTTTAAGGGAAAAAAAGCCAGTTTACCAGAGTATCTCACAATAAGAACATATAAATTCTATTCAACGAGTTTTCAATGAGTGTTCTTATACGTTTTGTGCTAATCCTGTAATTTGCAATCTGGTTGTCAAAAGAACTGGCACAGGCACAATTCGTTTTATGCACAGGCGGATCCTCCAACCGATATATCATCAAAGGCCTAAGGCAATAACACCTGGTTCCCAGAGTCTCTCTGAAGCCTCATTTACAAGAGGCACAGTCAAGTAAAGACTACATGGCCCTGTTTATATGAAGAGGCCTCAGTGTGCACCCAACTCATGGTTCAAGAAAACCTGTGCTTACAGAAATATGAGGCCTACTGTTGCTGACCTTGTGTTATTTGCCTGGTTGTTACACTGATATAATGGCTTCTTCCAGTGATCTGCATGCTCTCCACTCTCTTCTTGAGGGGGTCATTGACATTAACAAGTGCTCATAAACTTCCAGTACCCTTTCTTCCTCTGTTTTGTGTTAGACCCACTTGACTTAAAGTGGTTCTAAAGGCTGAAGTTTTTTTTTAACCTTCTTGTATTCTCTGCATTAAGGTAAAAAACCTGAGTACAGCTCCCCCCCCCCCCCCATGCTTATCTGAGCCCAATCTCTATCCAGTGATGTGCACAAGACAAGAGCAGCGGCTCTTTCCTACGCATAGGCTCAGAGCTCATATCAATCACAGCCAGTGATGGGGAAGCAGTGGGGGTGGGACCGAGCCAGTTTGGGGGAAAACCTGCATAATTGCCTACATAGGAAATGGCTTGTTATTTTTGGCAGTCAGCGACAGGAGCGACGGCTGGGTGCCGGAGAAGAGGAAGATCAGGGCTGCTCTATGCAAAACCATTGCACAGAGCAGGCAAGTATGACATGTTTGTCATTTGTAAAAAAAACAAAACATAGGTTTACAATCATTTAATACACCCCTTGGGCAGAGGTGTATAGAGAGCACTCATTGGGCTTTGAAAATATGCACTGAGCACTTCCTATAGCCCCCACACAGACTACTGAACACACGTCACAAAGCAGATTGCAGAACATAAAAAGGTACACTACAACTTAAAAAAAGGAGAATGGCATACATACATGTAACATGTTATCTGCCCGGGAATGTCTAACTTTATCGTGTAAAGAAAAATGCTTTGTTGCGCTAAATCAAAAAAGGGAAAATAAAATACAGCAGCTAACACAATATTGTTGGATACAATGCATAATAATGGAAATTAAGGTGTAGCGCTAAAAGTAAAGATAAAAAAGTTCATGTGTATCACTCCAATATATGGCAATTGGAATGTGAATCCAGTCCAAAAAAGTCCAGTCTAGTCCAGTCCAAAAAAGGGTCAGTGTGTTTGGGTGCTGGTGGCGGCTCTCTCATTACCTTTGCACTTCATTTCCTCTTCCTTCCTGGACTTTTTTTGGACTGGATTCACATTCCAATTGCCATATATTGGAGTGATACACATTAACTTTTTTATCTTTACTTTTAGCGCTACACCTTAATTTCCATAACGTTATCGTGTAACAGCCTAACCTGCAAAATTCTCAAGTTATTGGAAAAACCTAAAAAACAATTCTGCAGGTCAGTTACTCCAATCTCCACTCACCTGCTTCTAATTAAATTCAATATTTCTAACTATGCACAACCCCAAGAAATGATCCAAGTCCCAGATCTTCCTTTGAGCCCTCTTTCACATTGAAGCAATTTGTCATACGATTTGAAAGGTCAAATCACATGACAAGTCGCAGCCTATTTCCGGCAATGGCGCCTTTCCAATCGGTGCAACGCTGACTTTGCGGTGCCACACAGATTTGCCAAAGTAGTTTTGCCGATTTTGGGTGCGACTTCAATAGACATCTGTGCATGAAGCCGCACAGATGTCTTTCAAGTTGCACCCGAAGTCGTTGCTTTGAAATCATGCGTTTTCAGATGAAGTTGCAAAGCCGTGTTCAGTGTGAACGAGGGCTTAATTGGTAGGTGCAGAACCCATCACTCAAGCGTAATTCCAAGGCAGAAATGGTATTGTGATATGTAAAACAAAGTTACCTGTATATTTATACAACGTTTTGCTTTTGGTATAAAAATCTGTTTTGTAAAAGGAGACAAGTCAGCGCTAGCATGAAATTATGGCTGCTAGCAACTCAGGTCTATATACACCACCTGTAAAAAATATATCAATGGAATGTGCAGTGCCAAAAATTAACCTATATAAATTAAATATTTTCATAAATGAAAATAGATAAAATTGTGTCTATACGTTAAAGTGATTCATTCGTGATATCTCAAAAGAGTCGTCCAATGTGCAATAAAAAACCTAAAGTGTCCAGAATTTCATACAAATGTCCTAATAATACTGTATGTGTTTCCACCACCAATATTTGGAGTGCCAGCCTGTGTCTTCCACATCCAAGGTAAGTGCCACCACACCTTCACCACTATACACTCACCAGAATTAATGGCTGCCAGCAACAGCGGCATATAGCACCCATAACAGGATTACAGGACTCGCTCCCTTTTCCTAATGACCACCAGGGGGTACTCCGCATGCAACCAGGCTCCACCACTCTCTATTCAAGACAGCAGGTAATCATCAAGCACCACTGAAAATATTGAAAGAAGGCTGGCACTCCGGACTGGAAATGCTGACATGACGTCAGCAGATAAAAGCTTATTCATGCCATTGAAGGGATCCTGTCACCATACAGTGAAGGGATCATGATGTTTATCTTCCCTTTTCTCCCCTTGTCCATGCACAGAATGTCTTGTTTGCAAAATAGAGGGCATTCTGTGAATGGACAAGAGCTGCACCTCTAATACAGTGAAGTGATCCGGTTGCCTACTCCCCCCCCCCATCTTCTCCCTTAGTTTATTCACAGCACAGAACACCTTGTATTCTGCAAACAGAATACAAGGAGTTTAGTAAATGGATAAGGGAAGACGAAAGTCAGTATACACAACAATTTTGCTGTAAAATGCAAAAAAAAAACAAAAAAAACTGCTTTACTGGTGACAAAGAATTTTGGATTGCAGCAATAAAAATGGCCCATTCCCAATTTGTATCTAGACCCCCAAAAAAATAAAAAAATTGATAGTATTGCAGCTTTTTATTTTTTTTTCACATTTAATTTTCCTTTATGTTAACCTGCTAACCCTGCCATTTACAAGCATACTGTCCTAGGATGACAATAGAAGTGAGCAGCGTTGTCACCTTAGGACAGGGAGTGTGTTAGGACTACCCAACACCTCCCTCTCTTCTCCATAACAGGGAGAGGTGTTCTGTGGTTCATGCGAGTGGCAGACAAAAATGCCAACTGATAATAGTCCAGGGGAGGAAAGCACCAGCTCAGAAGATCTCTGGATAAACAGCTGTTTTTTGGGGCTTTTTTTGCACTTGTCAAATGCTTTTAATGGTATATTTAAACAGAACAAAAGGGAACAAAAAATAGAAATGTATTTTTAAGTTTACATACACTTTAAAAGAAACCTGTACTGAGGGAAGTAAGTAGGCTACAGGATGTGGGACATCTTTCATTACAGGTAGGTTGTGTGACTGCAGCTGTAAAAAAAAAAAAAAAAAAAAAAAAAAAGGAAATTGTTGAAAGAGGCACTTTAACTAACCAACCCCTATCACCCAGAAAAAAATCCCTAATACTTGTCCCTGTCCTAAAATTAAAAAATGCCTACTAGACCATGAAGTCCAGTGTTGTCTTGGTAGAAGCAAATCTGCTTTGCTTGTGTAGCGGGTACTTGAATTTAGGGAGGCACCTGGGTGGTAGTGTAACCCAGATGCACAAATTGCTAGGGGATCCGAGACCCTTTTCTGGTTCTTGGAGGACTCTGGTGGTGTGGGGTTCCGAGAACGAGAAAGGTAGAGAGGGGTGAGGCCGCTACACACTTGCTTCTCTTCTAGAGCACCGCCATCTTTAATACAGTTCCCGCACATGTGCAGACATGTTGGGAGTCTCTGCCAGGAACAATCTTTTTGGCAGAGACCCCATGTTATGCGTTCGCATTCACAACACCTTGCAAACGGCTCCTTGGATGGTTACATCACACATCCCAGGAGGAAGTTTGTTGAGGTGTTGGCGCAGGCGTGGCAAATTTGGCGCAGGCGTGAGTAAGACCTGCAGTGTGAATGAATAGTGACTTTTTACAATTTCAGATACAAATAGCTTTAGAGTTATTTTTAGACATTTGGAAAGCCAGTAACCTAATTAAATGGACCCACATATGGATGAGGATTTGGGCTTAAACAAGTTGCGTAGGAAAAAAAAAAAAAACACTATAACCAAAGTGCCCAGATGAAATTGGTTTCAGATCCTTCCCTTTATAGAGACACTAGGCATTAAAGTTTACTCATTACTCCTCTCCTTTAGAACCCTTATGCCTCGTACACACGACCGTTTTTCCCGGCAGGAAAACTGCCACGAGAGCTTTTGGCCAGGAATCCCGGCCGTGTGTATGCTCCATCGCAGTTTTCCCGACAGGAAAACAGCCGGGAATCCCGGCGGGAAAAATGAGAATATGTTCTCTTTTTTCCCGGCATTTTTTACGCCGGCAGTTTTCCTATGGCAAAAACTCCGGTGGAGCATACACACGGCCGGGTTTCCCAACCAAAGCTCTCATGGCAGTTTTCCTGCCGGGAAACCCGGCCATGTGTAGGGGGAAAAAATCTACCGAGCAGGTTTTCCCCTCTGGACTTTTTACTGCCGGGAAAACCGATAGTGTGTACTAGGCATTAATGGTGAAAAGAACTGGAGAGATGGAGAAGCAATTCTTACACACTGATAATATTTTAATAACTAGTTGATTCCCAATAATTGGCTAAAGGCTTTTAATAGAGATTTTAGTAACTTTTTAAGATCCATAGTGAATAAGGCCTTATTCACAAAGCCGTGACACAGGCGTAAAAAAAAAAAAATTCTAGCCATTAGGGCCAGGAACCAAAGTTCCTGCATAATGATCAGTAAATAGATCTGTTTTTTTATTGCATATACAGGTGCATCTCAAAAAAATATACTATTATTTTGAGATGTATTCTAATAGTATATTATAATAGTACCTCAGAAAATTTGAATATTACAGAACTCCAATAAAAAGGATTTTTAATACAGAAATGTTGGATTACTGAAAAGCATGTCCATGTACAGCAGGGATATGCAATTAGCGGACCTTCAGCTGTTGCAGAACTAAAAAAAAAACATGAGGCATAGCAAGACTGACAGCCACAAGCATGACACCCAGAGGCAGAGGCATGATGGAACTTGTAGTTTTGCAACAGCTGGAGGTCCGCTAATTGCATATCCCTGATTTACAGTATAGTATGCACTCAATACTTGGTCAGAGCTCCTTTTGCATGAATTACTGCATCAATGTGGAGTGGTGTGGAGGTGATCAGCCTGTGGCACTGCTGAGGTGTTATGGAAGCCCAGGTTTCTTTGATAGTGGCTTTCAGCTCACCTGCATTGCTGGGTCTGGTGTCTCACCTTCCTCTTGACAATACCCCACAGATTCTCTATGGGATTTAGGTCAGATGAGTTTGCTGGCCAATCAAGCACAGTGATACCATGATCATTAAACCAGTTATTGGTACTTTTGGCAGTGTGGGCAGGTGCCAAGTCCTGCTGGAAAATTAAATCGGCATCTCCAAAAAGCTGGTCAGCAGGGGGAAGCATGAAGTACTCTAGAATTTCCTGGTAGAGAGCTGCGCTGACTTTGGACTTGATAAAACATAATGGTCCAACACCAGCAGATGACATGGCTCTCCAAATCACCACTGATTGTGGAAACTTCACACTGGACCTCATGCAACTTGGATTCTGTGCCTCTCCATTCCTCCTCTAGACTCTGGGACCTTGAATTCCAAATGTAATGCAAAATTTACTTTCATCTAAAAAGAGGATTTTGGACCACTGAGCAACAGTCCAGTCTTTTTTTCTCTAGCCCAGGTAAGACGCTTCTGACATTGTCTCTGGTTCAGGAGTGGCTTGACACAAGGAATGTGACAGTTGTAGCCCATGTCCTAGATACGTGTGTGTGGCGGCTCTTGAAGCACCGACACCAGCCATAGTCCACTCCTTGTGAATCTCCCCCAAATTCTTAAATAACCTTTGTTTCACAATTCTCTTGTAGTTATCCCTGTTGCTTGTGCACCATTTTCT
Organism: Rana muscosa; assembly: GCA_029206835.1. Lineage (NCBI taxonomy): Eukaryota > Metazoa > Chordata > Amphibia > Anura > Ranidae > Rana > Rana muscosa. The sequence goes on along the minus strand of CM055117.1, from coordinate 168,035,539 downwards.
ACCACACTTTTTCCTTCAACTCAATTAATATGCTTGGATACAGCACCCTGTGAACAGCCAGCTTCTTTAGCAATGACCTTTTGTGACTCGCTCTCCTCGTGGAGGGTGTCAATGGCTTTCTTCTGGACAACTGAAGTCAGTAGTCTTCCCCATGATTGTGTAACCTACTAAACCAGGCTGAGAGACCATTTAAAGGCTCAGGAAATCTTTACACGTGTGACACCATGAGTCTACAATATTGTACCTTTTCCCAATATTCAAATTTTCTAAGATACTAAATTTGGGTTTTTCGCTAGCTGCAAGCCATAATCATCAAAATTAAAAGAAAAAAAATGCTTGAAATATATCACTCTGTGTGTAATGAATCTACAGTATATGTGAGTTTCACTTTTTTAATTGAATTATTGAAATAAATTAACTTTTTGATGATATTCAAATTTTTTGAGATGCACCTGTACATGTATACGCTTATGGATCTGAAGGCAGTGCATTTTTATGCACCTGTGTAAATGCCTCCATTGAAAACAATTCAAATCTGTAAATTAAAAAAAAAGAGTTGTAAATGTGTTTTTTTAACCACTTGCTTACTGGGCACTTAAACCCCCTTCCTGCCCAGGCCAATTTTCAGCTTTCAGCGCTGTCACGCTTTGAATGACAATTGCGCGGTCGTGCGACGTGGCTCCCAAACAAAATTGACGTCCTTTTTTCCCCACAAATAGAGCTTTCTTTTGGTGGTATTTGATCATCTCTACTTTTTTTTTTTTTGCGCTATAAACAAAAAAAGAGCGACGATTTTGAAAAAAAAAACACAATATTTTTTACTTTTTGCTATAATAAATATCCCATTTAAAAAAAAAAAAAAAAAAATTTCCTCAGTTTAGGCCGATACGTATTCTTCTACATATTTTTGGTAAAAAAAAAAAAAAATCGCAATAAGCGTTTATTGATTGGTTTGCGCAAAAGTTATAGCGTCTACAAAATAGGGGATAGTTTTATAGCATTTTTATTAATAATTTTTTTTTTACTAGTAATGGCGGCGATCAGCGATTTTTATTGTGACTACGACATTATGGCAGACACATTGGACACTTTTGACACCATTGTCATTTTTACAGCGATCAGTGCTATAAAAATGCACTGGTTACTGTAAAAATGACACTGGCAGGGAAGGGGTTAACACTGGGGGCGAGGAAGGGGTTAAATGTGTGCCCTGGGAGTGATTACTACTGTGTGGGGGAGGGGACTGACTGGGGGAGGTGACCGATCTGTGTCCCTATGTACAAGGGACACAGCATCGGTCTCCTCTCCCTGACAGGACGTGGATCTCTGTGTTTACACACAGAGATCCACATCCTTGTCTGTGTACCGGCCGATCGCGGGTGCCTGGCGGACATCGCGGCCGCCTGGCACGCGCATCGGCATCTCAGTGACGCGCCGGGCACGCGCACGCCCCCCAGTGGCCGGAATAGCCGAGGCAGTCTATTGACGGCCTCCCGGATTTGTAGAGCGACCTTGAGGCCGTCATTTGTATATGGCCCGGATCTCAAGAAGTTAAAGCCATGTAAATGGTGCCTCCGAAAAATAAAAAAGTTTTATTCCACCATGAATCAACAAAACATACTCCTTGCCCCTATTAAAGATAGGTGGGTACAGAGGTGAAGTTCTTGAAGGTTTCAGGCTGCAGAAGTGCATATTACAGGGATATGCAATTAGCGGACCTCCAGCTGTTGCAGAACTACAAGTACCATGAGGCATAGCAAGACTGACAGCAGCAAGCATGACACCCAGAGGCAGAGGCATGATGGGACTTGTAGTTTTGCAACAGCTGGAGGTCCGCTAATTGCATATCCATGGCATATTAGATCCCTTCTCACAGTAATGTAAGGAGGTGAAAGTGTTAACTGGCTGTATCACTGAGTTCAACAGCTCCTCAATTTAAAACAATGTCCTGCTGTTCCTGTTACACTGGAGTTCTTCTTTCGTCTTAAGGAAAACTGCAGCAGAAGTTGGTTATTGACACAGCTTGTTGACTTAGTGCTATAGTTTACATTCTAGCTGTGAGCTCTCTACATCAACAGATCATAGATGCCAACAGCACCAAATCTAAAGATCCCAGGAACGGACAGCTTCTTTTTTATGGACAGCTTGGTCAAAATCAAAGTGTAATGCAAAAATAACATTGTAGCAAAAAGTTTAATTTAGTGTGCGCACAACAGCATATTTATGGTGCCATCTTCATGACATCAATTTGCAACAGCATATTTATGGTGCCATCTTCATGACATCAATTTGCAACAGCATATTTATGGTGCACTTATTCTGAAAGGACAGGTGAGCTTTAAAATAAATGCCCATTGAATAACCCCTCTGCCTTTCCATTTCAAACTAAAGAGGTGCAAATCTGTCTGGGTTCAGTTAGCGAACAGTTTTGCAAATCTTACTCAAAGTCTGCAAACCCCACTGAAGTCTATGGGGAGCAAATCATGCGATTCAATTCTGGCCTGTAGAGCCGCTGTGTTAATAAACCCAGAATGGGAAAATCAGTCTGTATATGCAGTAAAGCATGCTTGTTATACTCACTGTGGAACCTAAATCCTAGTACACATGACCCGAATGTCGGCCGGTTCAATAAAAAAAAACTACCAACATTCGAGCCGGGTGTATGGCGGTCAGCTTCTGTCGGACATGCATGCTGGAAAACCAGCAGCAAAAACAATGGTGTGTGTACCAATTGGTAAGAAAAGAAATGCGCCACTATAAATCCTTCAAACCACCACTGCGCACAAAAAAATATATATATTATGGGCCTAAAGCTGCTACTTAAAAAATAAAGTATGTAGTGTGATTTTAAATGAATAAAATAGTAGCGCTCTGTTCATAAATAAATATAAACACTAAATATCACGACGTGAAAATAAACTCAAATAGGTGAATATATGCAAAATATTGTGACAATATAAAGATGCTCAAAAAGGTGTGTTTACTAGGCTTAGGCCCCTTTCACACTGGGGCGGGAAGGTGCGCTGTGGGTATAGCGGCGCTATTTTTAGCGCCGCTATAACTTAGTTTTTACCGCGGTATGCGGCCACTAGCGGGGTGAATTTAACCCCTGCTAGCGGCCGAAAAAGGGTTAATACCGCCCGCAATGCGCCTCTGCAGAGGCACATTGTGGGCGGTATTACCGCGGTTTCCCATTGCTTTCAATGGGCAGCAGCGGTAAAGGAGCGGTGAACACACCGCTTCTTCACCGCTGTAAATATGCGGCTAGCAGGACTTTTGGATCGGTCCTGCTAGCGCACCGCTTCAGTGTGAAAGCCTTTGGGCTTTCACACTGAAGACTGCAGGGCACGATTTTTTCAGGCGGTATAGCAGCGCTATTATTAGCACTAAACCGCCTGAAAAACGTGTCAGCGTGAAAGGGGCCTTGAGGATTTAATCCTCCGCACTGTGTAAAAAGGCAGTTTTTTTTGTCTTCTCCTCCCCTTCTTTTACTGCCCCCATCCCTCACCTGATAGAACAGATCATTGAGGGCACTCTGCATATGCTCAGTTCTACTCACTGTGGAACCTAAAGCCTAGTACACACGGGCCGATAGTCAATGTTAAAAAAAAACTGGCTGACATTCGGCCTGTGTGTACGGCTGCTAGTCCGACAGAAGTTGCCTGTTCAGCCAGCTTCTGTCGGATGCGAATGCTGGAAAACCCGCTGGGTTGAAAGAATAAAAACGAATGGTGTGTACTAGGCTTAAAGTGGTTGCTAACCCACTTCTATAAAAAGCTCCCAGCCTGTCTGTAATATAACAATAAGTGCAACTGTGCCTGTTATATAAAAAATATGCTTACCTGAACCTATACCTATAACACAGCGGCTCCCGGGCAATCAGATGACTCCTCGACTGGACTGGTCGGCACGATCCCGCGAACCGTCGTAGCTGTGCGTCTGTCTTTTTGACCCCAGATCTCATATATAAGAGGTCCTGTCATGTTTTTTTTTTCTATTACACGGAATGTTTACATTCCTTGTAATAGGAATAAAAGTGACTTTTTTTTTTTTTAAAGAACAGTGTAAAAATAAAAAATAAATGGTAAATAAGAAAAAAAACGCGCCCGGTCCCGCCGAGCTCGGGTGCAGAAGCGAACGCATACGGAGTAGCGCCCGCATATGAAAACGGTGTTCAATCCACACAAGGTATCGCCGCGATTGCTAGAGCTAGAGCAATAATTCTAGCCCTAGACCTCCTCTAACTCAAAACATGCAACCTGTAGAATTTTTTAAACGTCACCTATGGAGATTAAGGGTAAAAGTTTGGTAAAAGCACAATTTTGAAGCGTGACATGTTGGGTATCAATTTACTCGGCGTAACATTATCTTTCACAATATAAAAAACAAAATTGGACTAACCTTACTAATGTCTTATTTTTGTATTAAAAAAAGTGTATTTTTTCCCCCAAAAAAGTGCACTTGTATGACCGCTGCGAAAATACGGTGTGACAGAAAGTATTGCAAGGACCGCCATTTTATTCTCTAGGCCTAGGGTATTAGATTTTTTTTTTATAATGTTTGGGGGTTCTAAGTAATTTTCTAGCAAAAAATGTTTTTAACTTGGTTTTAACAAAAAGAGGCTCGGTCCTTAAGTGGTTAATACTGATTTTAAGGACATGTGTCAATAGCATTAGTTTGATAGGATTCTGAGATCATTCAGAATTTACTGATGGGTACACGTGACCTCCTTCTGACCTGCATTTGACCTGTTTCAAGAGAGTTTTGCATTTCCATACACTTGTATGGGGATGCAAAACCCTTCCAGCTTGAACAAAAGCCCATCAACAAAGGCCCATTCAGAGCCAAGAAACAAAACACACAGATCTCAGTGGCCAGCAAGGAACCAGACGATGCTTACAGTCTTCAGCTTGACTTCTACTTTATCATCCCACGCATGCACCAGCCATAAAATATAATGACATCTCCAGGGACAGCCCATTATATTCTATAGCCAGTGCATGTGCAGGGGAGCAGAGTAAGAGAAGGATATAAAGCTTGCTCAACCTGGCTACATCACTGAGATCTTGTGTGGCTGCACCCAAGGTATGAAAGTGATCATGAGTTTGATGAGGAGGGCAAGCAGGGTTTATTTTAAAGCCTAACCATCCTTTAATGCTTTTAAGTGGGACTCCATGAAAACTTTTATTGAATTATGTAGCCTAGTAACACCTAGGTCACAGTGTTAAGCAAGACTTCATATTCTGTGGAGAGCTGTGGTTGGTTACATCATCATTCGTGCAGCACAGCGGCCAAGTGATTCTGCCTACCAGCACTAGGGTTGCGGGTTCGAATCCCAACCACGACACTAGGGAATATACAATATATATTAGGGATGTACCGAAATTTCGACCGCCGAAACATATCGGCCGAAAATGGCCTTTTCGACAAAATGGCGAAAGAAAAAAATGTCCGATAATGAAGCCGAAAATGGGGTGGGGCTCCGCCCCCCGCGCCGCCCATTACGGGGGTGTCCTATAGCGCAGAAGAGAGGAGAGCCGCCGCATTGATTACAGCGCTGGGAACATCACAGCTTTCATTTCAATAGCTGTGTGTTCCCTGTGGCGCGCCGTCACATACAGCCCCTCCCCTTTGTCCGGGGAACTTTGATAGACAGAACACCCATCCCAGGACGGGTGATCTGTCTATCAAAGTGCCCGAACAAGGGGGAGGGGCTTTAACGGCACGCCACAGGGAACACACAGCTATTGAAATTAAAGCTGTGATGTTCCCAGCGCTGTAATCAACGCGGCGGCTCTCCTCTCTCTCTCCCCTGTACAGGTAGGCTGCACTGGGGACACTGTGTATAGAAAAAAAAGGTATGTGTCATGACGCAAATAAAACCTTATCCCGCTGATTAATTTTATGGGTCTGCTGCAGTACAGTGTACACCACCAATGCTGGGGGGTATTCAAATGGTGAAAAAAAAAAAAAAGGAAATGGTAATTTATGGTGAACAAAACTTTAGAGCAAGCAACAATCTCCGTGTGCACATTTTTTTGCACTGGGGACACTGGCTAACTGGCTGCACTGGGGACACTGGCTAACTGGCTGCACTGGGGACACATGCTTGCTGCATCTGACGGGCACTGGTGAGGCTGCATTGATCTCTTGTATCATGTCAGTCTCTGACCATCTCTTGTACCATGTCCCCAGTCTCTGACCATCTCCTGTACCATGGCCCCAGTCTCTGACCATCTCCTGTAATGTGTCTGCAGTCTCTGACCATCTCCTGTATCATGTCCCCAGTCTCTGACCATCTCTTGTACCATATCCCCAGTCTCTGACCATCTCCTGTACCATGTCCCCAGTCTCTGGCCATCTCCTGTAATGTGTCTGCAGTCTCTGACAATCTCCTGTATCATGTCCCCAGTCTCTGACCATCTCCTGTACCATGTCCCCAGTCTCTGACTATCTCCTGTACCATGTCCCCAGTCTCTGACCATCTCCTGTATAAAATTTTTTTTTTTAAAACAGTCACTTTCGGTTTCCGTGCTGTTTCGGTATCGGTTTTCGGGATAAAAGAAGATTTCTTTTCGGCATCGGTTTCGGCACCAAAAAAAAAAAAAACATTCGGTGCATCCCTAATATATGTGTAAAGTGCTGTGTAAATTGACGGCGCTATAAAAAGTACCTGTAATAAATAAATAAATAAATAAATAAACTTGCTTCCTTGTGGATTTTGCTTAGGAGGGAAAACCAAAAATTTGAGTTTACAGCAATGCCATAGATGTCACTGGGGCAAACAGTGAACAGAAATACTCATGAGGGTACAGTCAACAATAGAAACATGGAATCTGAGACTGAAGCACCACACCAAAATGGAATCGTCCAGATATAGATTTATTCTAAAGAGAGATACTTTATCACAATGCCAATGCGATTTGGAGATCATAGAACATCCCCTTCTTTAGGGCTTAAAATGAAAAGTTATATATATTCTAGACCAGCGTTTCTCAACCTTTTTTTTCAGTCAAGGCACCCTTTAAAATTCTGAACAATCCCATTCTAAAATGTAAAAAAACCAAACTACGTTTTACGTAATGCAGAAGCATCCACAAATGTAGGACACAAATGTTAGAAATGATTTATTCTTCCAAAGCAAACACCTTTGCACACTGGTACTGACAAGTATTCCAATGTTTCTCTTCTCACTCAGTTTCTTAGTTTCTTTCCCTCACTCAATGCCAGTACCGGGACAAGATCATTCAGTGCCCAGGGCAAAGATGCCAAATTGCGCTCCCACTTATGTGCGAACTTATGAAGTGGTGAGGAAGAAAGCACAGCCCACACTTCCTCCCGGCTCTCGCCTCCTCTCCTTGCGGCTTCCAGTACTGGTCTGACAGAAGTAGTGATGCTGCTGTCACTACTCCTGTCAGTCTTATAGTAGAAGGAACTTGCAGTGCCCCATCCCTACAATTCATGCTGCGCCCAGGGCAGCCGTCCCTTCTGCCCACCCCTTGTCCTGGCCCTGCCCAATGCTGACAGATGGGTGCAGAGGAGGGGCAAACAAAGATGCTGTTTGAACATCCGACGTCCTCCTTATCAACTGATGACATCATTGGTTGTTAGGATGCCGGTTGCTAGAAGGTTGCAATGGTGCACAATAAAAACCTGTGGCTTACGCACTTTAGTGTTCTGACCACTGGAAGTTGGAGAGGGTAGTTGGCGATTTCCTCACCCCCCCTCCTCAATACATTCTTATCTTCTTCCTCCCTTCCCCTTTTCCCAACATGCACCCCTGAACCCTGCCTCCTACCGCCCCTGCCGTCGCAACCGGACAGCCTGTGACAAAAGAACCCACCGGAGAGTAAAACCTAATTTTTGCCTGCCACTGAGGGACACGGACAGAGGAGACTGGAAGAATTGGAGCCACTTGCTAAACACAGTTTATTAGCATTAGATCCGTGGCCTCTCATCCCTGCATTTCCACTTTTAGCCCAATAAATTCTGATGAGATTCCACGAGAAATATGTTCCTCTATAGGCCAGGATTACTAAGGCTCACTCTTCCATCTTCCCCATTCTTTTTTGTTTTTATATTCTGTAGCTCTTCCCTCCCTCTCCTAGGGTAAATTACATCTAAGCATCATTACCCCAATGGAGAATAGGTTTTATTTCTGTTCTGTTGTTACCTACCTAATTGACTATATATGGCATTTGTACCTATGTACTATTCAAATATTTTCAATAAAACGTTTATGTAAAAAAAAAATTACTTTAGGTAACTACAGTTGAACCTCGGATTACGAGCATAATCCATTCCAGGAGAATGCTCGTAATCCAAAGTACTTGCATATTAAAGCGAGTTTTTCCATTGAAGTCAATGGAAAACGAAAATAATTTGTTCTGCATTGACTTCAATGCATTGCAATACCGCATGCGGCCAGAGGTGGGGGGGCGCCGGAGAGCCTCGAAAATGGCTGGAAAGGCCCGAGGACACGTCGGCTGACCTCGGAAATGGAGTATTTCCGCGTATTTCCGAGCATTGCTGAACGGCTGCAATTGTCGCTGTTCGGCTCTGCTCGGCTCCGACGCCCCCATACCTCAGGCCAAATGCGGTACTGCAGGCCCTATTAGGTTGAACTCTGCTCGTCTTGCAAGACAAAACTCGCAAACCGAGTCAGAATTAAAAAAAAAAGTTGCTTGTAAATCAAAACGCTCGTTAACCGCGTTACTCTTAAACCGAGGTTCCACTGTATAAGACAAACTTAATCCACCCACTGTCTTCTACAGAATTTTGGGGCAAGATACCCCTGAAGAAACCTAAAGGCACCCAGGTTGAAAAGGGCTGTTCTAGACTAATGCAAAGTGTGTTTTTTTACCATGTTATAACGTGTCTGTCAGCAGCTGTCCAGTCAAGTGCTAAAAGAATCTACTTTTTAACAGTTTGGTAAAAAAAAAGTCCAGTATATATTACTGTTTATTGTAAGTCCTGGTAAAAGGGTGTTCTGACCCCTGAAACATGTTGGCTTTGAGTGTAAAGTTTTTATCTGACCTTGGAATAAATCTATATTTGGATGAATATAGTTTGGTATGGCCTTTCCAGTTTCAGATTTCCTCAGTTACAAACCAATGAGACAATAGATGTCCTTTGGTGTGAAGAAGCTGCCAGCCGTAAGAATGTAGACATCCTATTCAGATACTTATAACACCAGGATAATCATTAGTCTCCTATCTATCCAAATTTCTTACCTGAGGATAAAAAAAATCAAAAAAAGCACAACACCATACATGACCTAGAATCTAAACCTTCCATGGAATTGGAGTCCCACTTAAAAATGTAAAGCCTTTATAAACTATAGGTTCCAATGAGGGTTTAGAAGGCAAGCTTCACATACAATACATAGCAAGAGCACTCTAGAAGAATAGTTTGATAGCAAGGGGACCCTGTCACGTAATTAATCAAGGCTGCTCTAAAAGGGTCCCCTAAAGTTTGCTGGGAAACCAACACTTTCAGAAGTGTGAATCTGCATGTTCCCCACAGCGCTCACTGGTTCCTTCTGCTGACCACCATGTCACTGCCAAGAGAAAGTAATGACATGGCAGTGAGCAGGAGGAACCAGCAAGATCTGTAGGCAACCATGTAGGGTCAGGGTTCTCCAAACTATGGCCCTCCAGTTGTTCAGGAACTACAATTCCCATCATGCCTCGCCTTGTCTGTGAATGTCAGAGTTTTACAATGCCTCATGGGACGTGTAGTTCCGCAACAGCTGGCGGGCCATAGTTTGGAGGTTCCTGATGTAGGTTATAGGAAACAATAACTTAACTTTTACAGCAGATACTTGCCCCACTTTCTCAATTCTTACCTAGGTGCAAATGAGGTTACACTAGGAGCAATCCACTCCCTCTCCCTGGCCACAGCCCCCTGGGATAACGTTACACATCCCAAGAGGCTACTGGACCAGTCAAACCCAGCCAGCCAATCTCGTGCCAGTTATGAATCAGGAAGCGACAGCTGGCTTCCAAATCCAAGATGGCGGCACAGGGGTCTAACAATCGGTGAAGACTTCAGGTGATAGTAGGACCTTAGGAACCTAATGGACTGGTAAGTATGACTTTCTTAAAAGTCAGCAGCTATGGTACTTGTAACGGCTGACTTATTTTTGTAAAAGACAAATTAAGTTCCTATTTAGAGATGGGAAGCTACATGGAAAACCTTTTAATGCCTTTTCAAGGTGTTGCAATACATTTAAAACGCATACTTAGGAGTCACTTTAGATGAGTGGACGCACTTCAAGGTAATTCTGGTCATTATATGCCATTGTAAATGGGAACATAACACAAAAAAAAAAGTTTTAAATATTGTCAGGAAGCAAAAATAGAAGACGTTTGAATTAAGAAATACTGGCACCTTGCTGTAATAGGATTACACAATGTGCAATGATTTGTACAGAGCCCTAAATGCACAATAATGGTTACAATATTACATGCGAGTTAAATAAAAATATTAACCCGGTTTAGTAATCCTTATTAGAATCCTTGCGTAGTGATTAGAACTCGCTCCTTCAACTAGCACACGTATCCTACATTAACCACGAGGAGGTATGTTGTATAAAAGGAAAATCCTTTAACTCCTCTTGCATCTGTGAGGTAGCACGGGAACCCTCAACCAGATTACAATGGGTAATCCCTTAATCTCCAAGGCACTAGACAGACACTTTGTCCCATGTAGGGGTGGAACACCACCTGTAGACCGCACCAGTACATTATCCTGACTGAACCAGTAGTATACACTCTCCAGTCACCAATGCAGTTCCATTATCTGTGCCCACACTAATGCGGTCTTACATCAGCTACAATGCAAAATGAGTTCAATTACCTGAGTTCAGGCAAAGCACAAGCATACAGAAAGCCTACATAATAAAAATTAAAATACTTAACCATTTAAGCCACAAATGGCTAAAGAGGAAATAAAGAAAAGGGGAAATGTAAACCACAAACAGTTACCACAGAATATAAGACAAAGCACATAATAAACAACAAAACGCTGACTTTGGTCTCACGATAACATTCCCTCAGGGGCGACACTGAATAATCCGCTACCCTTTTATCACCATTCAACATTAAAAGCATCATTGCAAGGAAGCTGGAAGATCTGTGATAAACAGAATGGGCCTGCATTACCTGGGGATACCTATCACTAAGGCCCCTTTCACACTGGGGCGGGAAGGTGCGCTGTGGGTATAGCGGCGCTATTTTTAGCGCCGCTATACCTTCGTTTTTACCGCGGTATTCGGCCGCTAGCGGGGTGAATTTAACCCCCGCTAGCGGCCGAAAAAGGGTCAATACCGCCCACAATGCGCCTCTGCAGAGGCGCATTGCGGGCGGTATTACCGCGGTTTCCCATTGCTTTCAATGGGCAGCAGCGGTGAACACACCGCTCCTTCACAGCTGTTAAGATGCGGCTAGCAGGACTTTTGGAGCGGTCCTGCTAGCGCACTGCTTCAGTGTGAAAGCCTTTGGGCTTTCACACTGAAGACTGCAGGGCACGATTTTTTCAGGCGGTATAGCAGCGCTATTATTAGCGCTAAACCGCCTGACAAACGTGTCAGTGTGAAAGGGGCCTTACTAAGGCAAGCTGCCAGTACACTGTAGCAAGAAAAGAATTGTAAATTATAGTGAAAGGAGGACTATCAGTTTATCATTAGAAACATAGTTCTATCCCCCAAGGGACAAAGTACATGTAGCACTTTGACACTTTGACCCATGTTCCTCCTTTATTTGCAAGCCTAGCCCCCCCCCATGCAGCTGTCCAACAACGCAGCTAGCAAGGAGACAGCTGCTTGATAACCAGCGCCTGTCTTAGCTCCAAGCCCTTCCCCAGGACAAGCAAAATCCAGAGGAACAGGGAGCTGACATGACCCCCATCCCCCTCTGCATTCTTCTTGCCACCTCTTTATCTCAGGCAAATGCTTGGAGCTGAAGATAAGGGCCAGCTATCAATACAGCCACCTCCTTGCTAGATACATTCTAGGATAGCCACAAATGGGGAGCATGCCGTCATAGCTCATAGCCATGACAAAGCACATAGGAACATGGGACGAAGTACTACCTAAACTTTGTCCCTTGAGGAGGACAAAACACTGAAAGTAAATGCAGTGAAAGTTCTTTAATAAAGGCTGCTCTGTGCAAAACCATTGCAAAGAACAGGAAAGTATAAGATGTTTGTTGTTTAAAAAAAATTCAAAAAACAAGCCTTTACTATCACTTTACAGCAGATCTTCACTGCATCTAAGAACCACAAACTAAAAACACAATTTAATTCATTTTTAATATTCAAAGCAAATTCCCCAATCCATCCATGCTTTATTTTGTTGAGAAATAGCTTTAAAAAAAAAAAACAACCCCCTAGCATTTCTGGCCGTGGCCATCTTTAATAAGGGCAAATGATTCATGTAGCATTTACTTCCTGGAATCCATCTGCCCTTAGCTCAAGCATGCACACAGGACTGTGTGCTTAGCTGAAAAAAACCCTCACCCTCCTCTCCTGAAGACTCCTGGGATGTATGATATCATTAGCCTAGGCAAGAAACCAAGAAGTAAAAGAAATGTAAAACAAAAGGTTGAAAACAAGTATGATAAACTTTCCTATCTATTTAGTAATGCTAGCACCATAAGGATTAAAAATACTCCATGTGCATTGGGAGAGTGAGGTTCCACTTAGTCTGTGAACAATGATCAATCTGTACCAGCTTTTCACAATCTTTTTACCAGGGAAACCCATGAAATATTTCAGGTTTCTGGGAACCTCTGCTAAAAAAATGTATACCTACATTCTGTGAGTAGCATGATCACTAAACTGTATAGACTGTTAACATGCGTCCTCTCGGAGTGTGGACCTTGGCACAGAGTGGCCGCATATTTGCATACCATATTGCAAATGCAGTTACCAGCAGCGAACCGCTTTCCAATCATGTGACAGCCAATCACGGTGGACACACACCCCACTCTGTCTACTGGCATGTGAAAATCCTTGAAGGGCCGGGAGGCGCCGGCGCCACAGGGTTAAAACAGAAGAATAAATAGGCATATTTGATATTCTGAATAGATAATTTTTTACATCCTACTGCTTTGTACAAGATTTGTCACTAAGGATCTTGAAATAAATAATAACAGAAAGGAAATGCAGATGGGGTTCCCCAACATTAGTGGTCAGTGTAGAAGCGCCCCCTTGAACTGGTGGTCAGTGGAGGTAGGAGATCAATACTCCATAGCGAACTCCTCCAGGAACCTCAGGAAGAACCCTAGAGTTCCATGGACCTGTGCTTGAGAAAGACCAGTCTACACTGAAAAGACACTAGATCACTTGTGTTTATTCATTTTTATTTCTAAAAAACATGAATTTACCCTGGGGGCCCAGCTGTCTGTAGGCCATTGCTCAGTGGCCATATTTAATGATTACCATTCCTGATAATTTGGGGACTTTCCCAAAAAGACTGTTGGCCCCTCATGGGCTCATGACCCACTACTCTTCCATAAAATAAAAGTTCATTTGGAAATTCCACTTTGGACATCATGCAATCCATGCATTAAATATACCACTAAACCTGCAAATCAAAGGCACCTACATCACAGAAAAGCATATATTTTGAAATCAGGAATGAGGAGACTTTTAAAAGGTGCCAGAACACATAACTCATAAAAAATTCTTTATTATGCTTTACTTATACAAAAACCCTTAAAACCAAAAGGAGAATATCCGAACACAAATTCTTAAGCTGTTGACAAATCCCCTTCACTCGACATGTTTCGCCAATCGGCTTCTTCAGGATCCACAAAGCATTATCTATTGTCACCACTACAATTAAGAGCAGAGTATTATAGCAAGTTTTTACAGATGGTTATACAGACAAACTCTAAGTTTCCATTGCATATTAACAATTCAAAAAAGTATCAGTATCATCAGCATTACACCACTTTGTAAAAAAGGTTGGTGGCTCACCATGGATATCCAAGAAATTAGTGAGCAGTATTTACAGAAAACCACTTGAGTTCATGCACCAAGGAAACTGGCCCCACAGGTATTAGAAAGATCTCTGGCTCTATTTTTTCCCCCCTATGGCCTACTAATACCTGTGGGGTCCGTTTCGTTGGTGCATGAACTCAAGTGATTTCCTGTCAATGCTGTTCACGAATTTCTTGGATATCCATGGTGAGCCACCAACCTTTTTTACAAAGTGATGGAATGCTGATACTGATACTTGTTTGAATTGTTAATATGCAATGGAGACTTATATTTTGTCTGTTTAACCATCTGTAAAATTTTGTTGTAATACTTTGTTTGCTCTTAAATCAGTAGTAAACCGCTGGTTTTTTTTTTCTTCTGACCTGCAAGGTAAAGCCATAATGTGCTAGTATGCATTGCATACTAGCACATTATATGAAACTTACCTGAAAATGATGCCTTCCAGCGATGCGATGTCACTGCTGGAGGCCGCTTCCATCTTTACCCGTCTTCCCTCCGGATCTACAGACTCTGGGGGGCTTGACTGGCCGGAGCCATGATGACGTAACTCCCGTGCATGCGTGGGGGAGTGACCATTTACGACACAGGACTCTAAAGCAATGGCCCAGGTGGCTGTTGCTTCAGAGTGATGGTGCCGATGATCAGCTGCATATACAATAAATATCTCCTAAATGGTGCATATTTAGGAGATATTTACAGTACCTATAAGTAAGCCTTATTATAGGCTTATCTTACATAGTTACATATTTAGTCAGGTTGAAAAAAGACACAAGTCCATCCAGTTCAACCAAAAAAATAATACAATCCCATATACACAATCCTTCACCCACGGTTGATCCAGAGGAAGGCGAAAAACCCCAGCAAAGCATGATCCAATTTGCTACAGCAGGGGAAAAAATCCTTCTTGTTCCCCCGAGAGGCAATCGGATATTCCCCGGATCAACTTTACCTATAAAAGGTTAGTACTCAGTTATATTATGTACATTTAGGAAAAAGTCCAGGCCTTTTTTAAAGCAATTTACTGAGCTGGCCAGAACCACCTCTGGAGGGAGTCTATTCCACATCCCTTACTGTGAGGAAACCTTTCAGTATTTGGAAATAAAATCTTTTTTCCTCTAGACGTAAAGAGTGCCCCCTTGTCCTTTCTGATGACCTTCAAGTGAATAACTCAACACCAGTTCACTATATGGACCACTTATAAATTTGTACATGCTGAGCATATCCCCTCTTAATCTCCTCTTCGCAAGAGGGACCAGATTCAGTTCCTCTAATCTTTCCTCATAGCTGAGCTCCTCCATGCCTCTTATCAGTTTGGTTGCCCTTCTCTGCACTTTCTCCAGTTCCCCAATATCCTTTTTGAGAACTGGTGACCAAAATTGAACTGCATATTCCAGAAGAGGTCTTACTAATAATTTGTAGAGGGGCAAAATGATATATCTCTCTCTCTGGAGACCATACCTCTCTTAATACAAGAAAGGACTTTGCTCGCTTTGGAAACCGCAGCTTGGAATTGCATGCCATTATTGAGCTTATGATCTACCAAAATCCCCAGATCCTTCTCCACCGTTGATTCTCCCAGTTGAACTCCCCCTAGTATGTATGATGCATTCATATTCTTAGCCCCCAAGTGCATAACTTTACATTTATCAACATTAAACCTCATCTGCCACATAGTCTCCCAATTAGACAGAGCATTGAGGTTGGTTTGTAATTTGGAGACATCCTGTAAGGACGTTATTCCACTGCATAGCTTGGTGTCATCTGCAAAGACAGAAATGTTACTTTTAATCCCAAACCCAATATCATTTATAAAGATATTAAACGTAAGGGTCCCAGCAATGAACCTTGGGGTTAGGGCTGGGCGATTTTCCCCCAAAAAGAAATCTGCGATTTTTTTATAAAAAACTCGATTTACGATTCGATTTTTTTATTTTTTATATTGTATTAATTAAAGTGCATCAACAAACAAAATTGCAAAGGCAAACCCTTTCTCTAACTGCAAAGTCAGTGTGCAACAAACACACAATATATTCCAGCGCTCATGGAACATACATTATTAACTCTTGAAACTCTGTGTGTGATTCCTTCTGTCCCAGCCTTGCTGCGATCCTGGCTCTGCATCCTTTTGGGTTGGAGGGCCCTCCACATGCTGGTCTGCCTGTTGTCCATCATTCAAGGTACTGTGCTCACACGGAGATCATGCCACAGGCTTTGTTTTGACTTTAACCCCTCCTTGCTCCACGGATGTCACTGCAAGTTTAACAAGTTTGTCACCACTGGCAACTGGAGAGTTAAGATTCATTTGCCCTCTGCACAATGGGGATTGGATCCCTCTCTTTATTGTGATAAATGGACTAAGCTTTTTTATCAATTCTTCAAGAGTTTTCAATAGTTAATAATGTATGTTCCATGAGCGCTGGATTATATTGTGTGCATGTTGTGTATTTTGTACTTCTGGGTACGGATTTTTTCTTGCTGCGCTGGATCCTGTTTTTTCCCCCTTTTTGGATACTTTGTACTTCCCAAAATATTTGGTATTTTTTTCTTATTATTATTATTATCATCATCCATTATATTTTTTTCTTTATCCACCAATTTAGCGCTTGTGACCTTTAGTTGTTTTTTGCAGTGTGCAACAAAGATTGTTAAACATCCAAATTATTAATACTGTATTTGGATTTAGCTAATAAAACAACAAAAAATCCTGAGGTTACTCTTAGTTGAATTGAACTGTGTCCATGCCCCACTGTACCCGTGTCTCACTGTGCCCATGCTTCAATCACTGTGCCCGTACCTGATGCAGATTTTCATGGTATACGGATTTTACTGCTACACCGGTGGCCATTCCAGTATTCAAAAGCCGCGCCTCCTCCTCGTCTGTGATAGGCGGAACACTCAATTTCCCAGCATTCAGTGTTCTGCCTATCATGGTCATCCTCATAACACAGACGAGGATGAGAGGATGTCCGTGATAGGCTGAATACTGCCTGCTGTGAAATTGAGTGTTCCGCCTATCACAGACGACGAGGACTCGGGAGGCGCGGCTTTTGAACACTGCAATGGCCGCCGTCTGTCTGCATGACACGCTGATCAGGTAGGCAGACGGCGGCTGCAGCGAGTAGATGTAATTGGGGTAACGCTGCCCAGTGCCATTCCGGATACGCCCCCTGCTGTCCTGCTATGGAAACTTTGAAGGGAATTTTTTTTTTTTTTTTTTTTTTTAAATAAAAAAAAAAAAAATCGATTTTCTTCAAAACTGAATCGATTTGAGCTCAAAACTCGATTCAAGATTAAAATCGATTTTTTTCCCAGCCCTACTTGGGGTACACCACTGATAACCTTGGACCATTCAGAGTAAGAATCATTAACCACGACTCTCTGAATTCTGTCTTTTAGCCAGTTTTCTATCCATTTACAAACAGATATTTCCAATCCTGTAGACTTTACCTTACACATGAGCCGTGTGTGGGGAACTGTATCGAACGCTTTCACAAAATCCAAGTATACCACGTCCACCGCCACCCCTCTGTCCAAGGTCTTACTTACCTCTTCATAAAAAGAAATCAGGTTTGTCTGACAACTTCTGTCTTTCATGAATCCATGCTGTCTGTTGCTTAAATAGATTTTTTCCAGCAAGAACTCGTCTATGTAGTCTTTTATTAATCTCTCCAGTATCTTCCCAACTATAGAAGTTAAACTAACAGGTCTATAGTTACTTGGTAAAGACTTTGTTCCCTTTTTAAATATAGGCACCACATTGGCCCTGCGCCAATCCAGTGGTACCATTCCAGTCATTAACGAGTTCCTAAATATAAGAAACAATGGCCTTGAAATGTCAGAGCTCAATTCTTTTAGGATCCGTGGGTGGATGCCATCTGGTCCAGGTGCTTTATCCACCTTTATTCCATCTAAATATTTCTGGACCATATCACTTTTGAGCCATTGTGGATCATTTGGGGCTGTGTCACTACCACCACCATTATGGACATGAGCTCCCCCATGCTCCTTTGTATACACAGAGCTGAAGAAAGTATTTATTAAATGTGCCTTCTTTCTTTCAACAGTCCCCCACTCTAGATTATTTTGTAAAGGACCTACTTGCTCAGACTTGACCTTTTTACTATAAATATATTTGAAGAATTTTTGGGGGTTTGTCCTACTATCTTTTTGCAATCTGTCGTTCGTTTTGAATTTTTGCGATAATTATAGGCTTATCTACAGGTATATCTCAAAGATTGGAGTTTACAACCACTTTAACTGTAGTGATGACAATAGATAATGCTTTGTGGCTCCTGAAGAAGCCAATTGGTGAAACATGTCAAGCAAAGAGCATTTGTCAACAACATAAGAATTTGTATTTGGATATTCTCCTTTGGTTTTAAGGATCCAACAGTATTTGCATACAGTTTCCTAATATTTAAAGCACAATAAAGAATTTTTTTTTTAGGACTTATGTTCTCACTCCTTTAAAGTCCCCTTATTCTTGATTTCAACAACATGCAATCCAATCATACGTATTTACGTAACCTACTTACACAACCGACTTAAGCCAGTCTTCAGTCAGGACACCTATTGGAAATGCCCTGCAAAAAAGTGTTTACCAGGATATCGTGCTATTCAAACGACTTATATAGAAATAAACACATACCTAGGTTTTGCATATCATATTCAATCTTAAAGGATCAGTCCACCCAGAACTGAGATCTCAGCTTTGGTGTCCAGTGGCTGGCTCTTAACGAGTGAAGCGTTTTGCATCCAACTTGACCCACCTATTACAAAACTTTACAGATTGTGCAGCAGAGATGGGGACTCCAGTGTGGAAGTATCACCACTAGAGTGCCCGGCGAGGTGATCCAGGCCCCCAGTATCCCTCTAGTTGTAGATGGACTGATCAGGTACCTAATGAATCCTGTGGGTGATGGATCCAGTCCAGGTTTTCAGTCTCCACTCTCAACAGGTAAACACACAGAGATGTGGAAGTGGAGCCCTGAACGTGACATATGAGCACTAAGAACTCTATGGAGGAGATGAGAGGAGACCCCTATGTAGGAGACGAGAGGAGAACCCTATGGAGGAGACGAGAGGAGAACCCTATGGAGGAGACGAGAGGAGAGGAGAACCCTATGGAGAAGAGAGGAGAACCCTATGGAGGAGAGAGGAGAGGAGAATCCTATGGAGGAGAGGAGAACCCTATGGAGGAGATGAGAGGAGAACCCTATGGAGGAGACGAGAGGAGAACCCTATGGAGGAGACAAGAGGAGAGGAGAACCCTATGGAGGAGACAAGAGGAGAACCCTATGGAGGAGAGAGGAGAACCCTATGGAGGAGAGAGGAGAGGAGAACCCTATGGAGGAGAGGAGAACCCTATGGAGGAGACGAGAGGAGAGGAGAACCCTATGGAGAAGAGAGGAGAACCCTATGGAGGAGAGAGGAGAGGAGAACCCTATGGAGGAGAGGAGAACCCTATGGAGGAGAGGAGAGAAGAACCCTATGGAGAAGAGGAGAACCCTATGGAGAAGAGAGAAGAACCCTAGGGCGGAGAGAGGAGAAACCTACAGAGAGGAGGAGGAGAAACCTACAGAGAGGAGGAGGAGAAACCTACAGAGAGTAGGAGAAGAAACCTACAGAGAGTAGGAGAAGAAACCTACAGAGAGGAGGAGAAGAAACCTACAGAGAGGAGAAGAAACCTACAGAGAGGAGGAGAACCCTATGGAGAAAAGGAGAACCCTGTGTAGAGGAGAACCCTATGTAGAGGAGGAGAATCCTATGTAGAGGAGGAGAACCCTGTGGAGAAGAGGAGAACCCTATGGAGAGAAGAAGAGAACCCTATGGAGAGAAGAAGAGAACCCTACGGAGAAGAGGACAACCCTACGGAGAGGAGGAGAACCCTACGAAGAGGAGGAGAACCCTACGGAGAGGAGGAGAACCCTACGGAGAGGAGGAGAACCCTACGGAGAGGAGGAGAACCCTGTGGAGAGAAGAGGAGAGCCCTATGGAAAGAAGAGGAGAGCCCTATGGAGAGAAGAGGAGAGCCAAGAGGAGAACCCTATGGAGAGAAGAGGAGAGCCCTATGGAGAGAAGAGGAGAGCACTGACCGCTGGTGATCTTCTGCAGAAGGAGAACATCCTCCGGAGTGATGTGCGCCTTCCTGAGCAGCTGCTCCTCCGTGCTCCCCGCAGCCGCCGCCACCACCTGCCCTCCGCTCTGCTTCACCTTCATGGCGCCCTCCTGCGTCCTGTTACCGGGGAGAGTGTCAGTGCCCAGGGAGGAAGAGCTCATTCTCCGGGAGAGAGAGCGCCTGGGAGGAAGTCAAGCCGGAGACGGAGCGAGCCGGAGATTGACAAGAGCGCAGGACTGACGAGGAGGACAAGGAGGTGGGACCGGCTGACCTGCCCGCCCGCTTCACTCTTTAATCCGGAGAACGGGCATCAAACGCGAGGCCGGGGAGCCCACCTGTGCCGGGAGCTGGCTATGGCTGTGTATGGCTGCCTGCGCCGCCCCCTCCTCCTCCTCCTCGGAAATGGGCAGCACACATAATAACATAGTAACTGCGAGGGGAGGTGTGTGATCTACACTGAGAGACGACATTTGTCTTATTTATAAATGCCGTAATAACAGGCCGGCCTCTGATTGGCTGACAACACAGAACAATGGTGCTTCTGTGACAGTTAATGATGCAAAGCTGCTGCTGGATGTTACAGAGAGAGATAAGGGCCTGAGCATAGAGAGCCCATAGAACATGGCAGTGTGCGCTCTCTACCATCCATGGTATGTGGCAGTGTGCGCTCTCCACCATCCATGGAACGTGGCAGTGTACGCTCTCTACCATCCATAGAACGTGGCAGTGTGCGCTCTCTACCATCCATAGAACGTGGCAGTGTGCGCTCTCTACCATCCATAGAACGTGGCAGTGTGCGCTCTCCACCACCATCCATGGAACGTGGCAGTCTGCGTTCTCCACCATCCATGGAACGTGGCAGTGTGCGCTCTCCACCATCCATGGAACGTGGCAGTGTGCGCTCTCCACCATCCATGGTATGTGGCAGTGTGCGCTCTCCACCATCCATGGTATGTGGCAGTGTGCGCTCTCTACCATCCATGGAACGTGGCAGTGTGCGCTCTCTACCATCCATAGAACGTGGCAGTGTACGCTCTCCACCATCCATGGAACGTGGCAGTGTGCGCTCTCTACCATCCATGGAACGTGGCAGTGTGCGCTCTCCACCATCCACGGAACGTGGCAGTGTGCGCTCTCCACCATCCACGGAACGTGGCTGTGTACGCTCTCCACCATCCACGGAACGTGGCAGTGTGCGCTCTCCACCATCCCTGGAACGTGGCAGTGTGCGCTCTCTACCATCCATGGAACGTGGCAGTGTGCGCTCTCCACCATCCATGGAACGTGGCAGTGTGCGCTCTCCACCATCCCTGGAACATGGCAGTGTGCGCTCTCTACCATCCATGGTATGTGGCAGTGTGCGCTCTCTACCATGCATGGTATGTGGCAGTGTGCGCTCTGCACCATCCATGGAACGTGGGAGTGTGCGCTCTCTACCATCCATGGAACGTGGCAGTGTGCGCTCTCTACCATCCATGGTATGTGGCAGTGTGCGCTCTCCACCATCCACGGAACGTGGCAGTGTACGCTCTCCACCACCATCCATGGTATGTGGCAGTGTGCGCTCTCCACCATCCATGGAACGTGGCAGTGTACGCTCTCCACCACCATCCATGGAACGTGGCAGTGTGTGTTCTCCACCATCCATGGAACGTGGCAGTGTGCGCTCTCCACCATCCACGGAACGTGGCAGTGTACGCTCTCCACCATCCACGGAACGTGGCAGTGTACGCTCTCCACCATCCACGGAACGTGACAGTGTACGCTCTCCACCATCCACGGAACGTGGCAGTGTACGCTCTCCACCATCCACGGAACGTGGCAGTGTACGCTCTCCACCATCCACGGAACGTGGCAGTGTGCGCTCTCTACCATCCACGGAACGTGGCAGTGTGCGCTCTCTACCATCCATGGAACGTGGCAGTGTGCGTTCTCCACCATCCATGGAACGTGGCAGTGTGCGCTCTCCACCATCCACGGAACGTGGCAGTGTACGCTCTCCACCATCCACGGAACGTGGCAGTGTACGCTCTCCACCATCCACGGAACGTGGCAGTGTACGCTCTCCACCATCCATGGAACGTGGCAGTGTGCGCTCTCCACCATCCACGAAATGTGGCAGTGTGCGCTCTCTACCATCCATGGAACGTGGCAGTGTGCGCTCTCTACCATCCATGGAACGTGGCAATGTGCGCTCTCCACCATCCATGGAACGTGGCAGTGTGCGCTCTCCACCATCCACGGAACGTGGCAGTGTACGCTCTCCACCATCCATGGAACGTGGCAGTGTGCGCTCTCCACCATCCATGGAACGTGGCAGTGTGCGCCCTCCACCATCCACGGAACGTGGCAGTGTACGCTCTCCACCATCCACGGAACGTGGCAGTGTACGCTCTCCACCATCCACGGAACGTGGCAGTGTACGCTCTCCACCATCCACGGAACGTGGCAGTGTGCGCTCTCTACCATCCATGGAACGTGGCAGTGTACGCTCTCTACCATCCATGGACGTTGCAGTGTGCGCTCTCTACCATCCATGGAACGTGGCAGTGTGCGCTCTCCACCATCCATAGAATGTGGCAGTGTACGCTCTCTACCATACATGGAACGTGGCAGTGTGCGCTCTCCACCATCCATAGAACATGGCAGTGTGCGCTCTCCACCATTCATGAAACGTGGCAGTGTACGCTCTCCACCATCCATGGAACGTGGCAGTGTACGCTCTCCACCATCCATGGAACATGGCAGTGTGCGCTCTCCACCATCCATGGAACGTGGCAGTGTGCGCTCTCCACCATCCATAGAACATGGCAGTGTGCGCTCTCCACCATCCATGGAACGTGGCAGTGTACGCTCTCCACCATCCATGGAACGTGGCAGTGTACGCTCTCCACCATCCATGGAACGTGGCAGTGTGCGCTCTCCACTATCCATAGAACTTGGCAGTGTGCGCTCTCCACCATCCATGGAACGTGGCAGTGTGCGCTCTCCACCATCCATGGAACGTGGCAGTGTGCGCTCTCCACCATCCATGGAACGTGGCAGTGTGCGCTCTCCACCATCCATGGAACGTGGCAGTGTGCGCTCTCCACCATCCATGGAACGTGGCAGTGTGCGCTCTCTACCATCCATGGAACGTGGCAGTGTGCACTCTCTACCATCCATGGAACGTGGCAGTGTGCGCTCTCCACCATCCATGGAACGTGGCAGTGTGCGCTCTCTACCATCCATGGAACGTGGCAGTGTGCGCTCTCTACCATCCATGGAACGTGGCAGTGTGCGCTCTGCACCATCCATGGAACGTGGCAGTGTGCGCTCTCCACCATCCATGGAACGTGGCAGTGTGCGCTCTCTACCATCCATGGAACGTGGCAGTGTGCGCTCTCCACCATCCATGGAATGTGGCAGTGTGCGCTCTCTACCATCCATGGAACGTGGCAGTGTGCGCTCTCTACCATCCATGGAACGTGGCAGTGTACGCTCTCTACCATCCATGGAACGTGGCAGTGTGCGCTCTCCACCATCCACGGAACGTGGCAGTGTGCGCTCTCCACCATCCACGGAACGTGGCAGTGTGCGCTCTCCACCATCCACGGAACGTGGCAGTGTGCGCTCTCCATCATCCATGGAACGTGGCAGTGTGCGTTCTCCAGCATCCATGGAACGTGGCAGTGTGCGCTCTCCACCATCCATGGAACGTGGCAGTGTGCGCTCTCCACCATCCATGGAACGTGGCAGTGTGCACTCCATCATCCATAGAACGTGGCAGTGTAGTCTCCACCATCCATAGAACATGGCAGTGTGCGCTCTCCACCATCCATAGAATGTGTGCACTCTCCATCATCCATAGAACGTGGCAGTGTGCGCTCTCCACCATTCATAGAACGTGGCAATGTGCTCTCTCCACCATCCATAGAACATGGCAGTGTGCGCTCCACCATCAATGGAACGTGGCAGTGTGCGCGCTCCGCCATCCATGGAACATGGCAGTGTGTGCTCTTCTCTATCCATGGAACATGGCAGTGTGTGCTCTACTCTATCCATGGAACATGGCAGTGTGCGCTCTCCACCATCAATGAAACGTGGCAGTGTGCACTCTCCATCATCCATAGAACATGGCAGTGTGCACTCTCCTCCATCCATAGAACGTGGCTGTGTGCGCTCTCCACCATCCATAGTATGTGGCAGTGTAGTCTCCACCATCCATGGAACATGGCAGTGTGCGCTCTACGCCATCCATGAAACGTGGCAGTGTGCGCTCTCTCCACCTCCATGGAACATGGCAGTGTGCGCTCTCCACCATCTATGGAACATGGCAGTGTGCGCTCTACGCCATCCATGAAACGTGGCAGTGTGCGCTCTCTCCACCTCCATGGAACATGGCAGTGTGCGCTCTCCACCATCCAAAGAACGTGGCAGTGTGAGCTCTCCACCATCCATGGAACGTGGCAGTGTGCGCTCTCCACCATCCATGGAACATGGCAGTGTGCGCTCTCCACCATCTATGGAACATGGCAGTGTACGCTCTCCACCATCCATGGAAAATGGCAGTGTGCTCTTTCCACCATCTATGGAACATGGCAGTGTGCGCTCTCAACTATCCATTGAACATGGCAGTGTGCGCTCTCCGCCATCCATAGAACATGGCAGTGCGCGCTCTCCACCACCCATAGAACATGCCAGTGTGCGCACTCTACTATTCATGGAAATTACAATCCTGCTTATTAAAGATACTCCACCTATAGTCTTGATTGCATACCAGGTGGTGGCGCTGGTAAAGTTAAGCGAAGGTGACAAGGCTAACTTAGTTCGGGGAGGGAGGAAGAAGTCACAGAGAGGATTCAGCCATTCTTGTGCTTAGTGGCTTTTCGTGAGGAGTCCGGCCCCCGGGAGCGCTTGGCAGGGGGGGCCATCTTCCAGATCACAGGTGATGGAGGGGGGGTGGCCACAAGATCCCATTCTGGGAGTTGGGGGACAGGAATGCCAAGTGTGTCACAAGTGTGTCACAAAAGGCGTTCAGGTCTTCCGGGTAACGCAATGTAGCAGATTTTCCTTGATGTCTGGCTGAAGGGGAACCCCCATCTGTAGAGAATGTCCTTGTCCTGTAAAGTGTGGAGAAGGGGTTGCAATATTCTGCGTTTTTTAAACGTAATCCAGGATAGGTCAGGATATATCTGCACTGGGTTGTTGTCGAAGACCAGTTTGCGGATGGAGCGAGCTTTGCGCATTATGTCTTCCCTCAACGGGTAGGAGTGAACCCTGCAGATGACGTTCTGTGGCTTGGAGGGGGGACCCTTTGGTCGGAGGGCTCGATGGGCTCTGTCCATCTCAATGTGTTTGTCAGCGGCTTCACCCAGTAGGTCGTTAAACAGGGCCTGGAGGGTGGACTGTTAAGCCTCGTACACACGAACGAGTTTCTCAGCAAAAACCAGCAAGAAACTTGCTGGCAGAGATTTCTTGCAGAGAAATTCGTTCGTGTGTATGGTTTCTCGTCAAGAAAAGCGACAAGAATCTCGACGAGAAAATAGAGAACCTGCTCTCTATTTTCTCGTCGAGATTCTCGTCAGCCTGTTTCTCGACGAGAAAAGTGAGTGTGTGTACACTTACCTGTCCTCCGGGAAGCCCGCACATGTTCGAAATGAATTTGACGCATGCGCGGTAGCTTCCTAGGCATACGTAGGGTATACCAAGATGGCGGCGACGGCATCGAATGTGACGAGCGCATGCTCGTCGTAGTCGATGACGTCACCGCGTACGCTCCATTCAAAGAACCGCGGGTTCTTTGAATCGAGCGTCTGTACACTCGGCCGGGACAAGTTTCTTGTCCAAGAATCTCGTCGAAAAAAACGACATGTTTTTTTCGACGAGAATCTCGGCCGTGTGTACGAGGCCTAAGTCTTCCTCCTCCTCTGATTCAGGCAGGCCTCGGACGCGGATGTTGTTCCTGCGTCCCCTGTTGTCCAGATCCTCGACGTGGTGTTGCATGTCTCTTAAAAGGAGTCAGTGGTCTGCACCCTGGAGTTGGGTGCGGTGGACTTCCAATTTGGTCTCCTGGATCTCCTCAGCCATCTCCACCCTGTCTGCCATGTGTTTGAGGCCTGTCTGTAAGGTCTGGATTTCAATGCGGCAGGTAGCTTTCACATCTTCGACGAGCTGTCTAAAGTCTTCCTTAGTGGGGAAGGCTTGTAGATAGGATTTCAGTAGAGGGGGGCCCGGGTGTAGGTGGTCCATGGCTGCTTGACGGGGCTGTAGGTGGGGGGGGAGATGACCGTGAATGGCGATCCACTTTGCAGGTGTCTCGGGCCCAGGGGGCGGACTGTGGCGGAGGATCCCAGGGCTCAGACCATGGTGGGGTGTGGTAGGGTGATGGAGCCGGACCCGATGGGTCCCCCGTCTGGAGTGTTGCATGGGTGCTCGCAATCTGAGCATAGGAGAGGGGGGTCCCGGTGTTTCTCCTGGGGGAGACAGAGTCTCTGGAGCGAGACTGCATCTGAGACTTGGGGGAGGAGGGGAAGACATGCTGAAGTGGTGAGGCCTACTACCTCCTTCAGGCATTGGGAGGGCCTGGGGGTGTGCCGGAAAGTCCTCTGGGTCCCCAGATGGATCAGGGGAGTCAGGGCTTCTCCCCTGGATGCCGGGGTCAGACGCCATCCGCAGCTGGCGTGGAAAGGTGGCCGTGCACTGCGCATACGGCATGGAGGGCTGATCGTGTGCCACGGCCTGCTCCCCACGTGGTGAGGCCGGGGGGGAGAGCGCTTGATGGGAGGGACTCACCGGCTGTAGAGGCTCATCGGGTCCTGGGGCCGTTAAGTGGGGAGCCGGTGAGTCCCAATGCGGCTGCCGGGTCTGGGATGGAGGCTTCAAGTAGGACCGAGAGCGAGAGAAGACGGCGTCCGGCGCCATCTTGTCTTCTCTGCCCGGCATCATGTCGGGCAGCAGGAAATAGTCCCAGAAGCTCGTAGAGGACCCCGGCGGAGGTAGTGATGATCCCCGGGCTGCGGAGGAGTGGGTGGTCCGGCTTATGGATGGGCGAAAGGAAACCCTGAATTTTGACGTGGAGCTGCGGGCTGAGAGGGAGCTAGGTGGCCAGGTGTCCATACAGGTCATGCCCCTGATCCCCAGGTTTTTATTGAGGATTCAGTAGGGGGGCATTTCAACAATTGTGATACTTGCCTTTAGCCAAGGCGGCCTTGGTTTCCTCTCCTCTATGAGATGGTAGGGTATCCACCAATTTTGCTGCCATGTAAAAGGGACCTTCTTTGCCAGGAGGGGCTGTAACACCCCAAAGTCAAACATCTGAGTTTGATGGCTAGGAGGTTGAACAGCTCCTCATCCTCAAACTGTACCTACCACTAGGGTTGTCCCGATACCGATACTAGTATCGGTATCGGGACCGATACCAAGCATTTGCGCGAGTACTTGTACTCGCGCAAATGCTCCCGATGCTTCACCCGATACTTTTTTTTTTGTTTTTGTGGCCGGAGAGGGAGGGAGGAGTCAGTGGCTGGGGAGGGCAGGAGAGAGGGCGGGGGAGTGCGGGCGGAGTCTGGCCGGAGAGGGCGGGAGGAGTCAGTGGCTGGGGAGGGCGGGAGAGGAAGGTGCGGGCGGAGTCTGGCTGAAGAGGGCGGGCACAGTCGGTGGACGGAGTCCGCGGGCGGAGAGCGAGTCCCTCACCTGCAGTTGAACCTGGTAAGCTGGCAGGGGTTCAGGGCGCAGCCACATCAGGATCGGTGACCGGTGCTGTCACATTCGGTCGCCGTCAGCGGCTGAACGTCCCCACGCCCATCTTGGTACACCCTGCACTCGGCTGCAGTAAGCAGCAGCAGACATCTTGTTACACCCAGCCCGAGCTATATGGGCTGGGTGTAACAAGATGTCTGCTGTTGCTTACTGCAGCCGAGTGCAGGGTGTACCAAGATGGGCGTTGCAGCAGTTTTTTTTTTCTTAAATCCTGTGTCATTTCCCCCCCACCCCCCGCAGCATTTCAGTGCCAGCCACCTATCAGTACCCACAAGTGCTACCTATCAGTGGAATCAGTGCCATCTACCAGTGCCACCTATCAGGTGGCACTGGTAGATGCCACTGATAGGTGGCACTTATGGGCACTGATAGGTGGCACTTGTGGGCACTGATAGATGGCACTGATAGTGCAATCAATGCCATCTATCAGTGCAATCAGTGCCATCTATCAGTGCCCACAAGTGCCACCTATCAGTGCCACCTATCAGTGCCCATAAGTGCCATCTATCAGTGCCATAAGTGCCACCTATCAGTGCCCATAAGTGCCACCTATCAGTGCCCACAAGTGCCATCTATCAGTGCCCATAAATGCCACCTATCAGTGCCCCCAAGTGCCACCTATCAGTGCCCACAAGTGCCACCTATCAGTGCCCACAAGTGCCACCTATCACTGCCCACAAGTGCCATCTATCAGTGCCCATAAATGCCACCTATCAGTGCCCCCAAGTGCCACCTATCAGTGCCACCTATCACTGCCCACAAGTGCCACCTATCAGTGCCCATAAGTGCCATCGATCCGAGCCCATAAGTGCCACCTATCAGTCCCCATCTTTCAAACTGTCACATGACATTGAAAAAAAAGTATCGGTAATCGGTATCGGCGAGTACTTGAAAAAAAGTATCGGTACTTGTACTCGGTCTTAAAAAAGTGGTATCGGGACAACCCTACCTACCACAGAATTAATTTCAGAATTATTCCAAGCTGAAAGGATGGAATTAGTGAGGATCAATGTCGTAGATTTCTTCCTGTCAGCCCAGGATCTAGGATTAAGTTACAACACCATCAAGGTTCAGGTTTTGGCGGGCACCCACTGAGCCGTTCACTCTTTGGTAGTGAAGATTCTCCAACCAGCCATGAGAATTAGACCTCCTATCATACCTGTTTTTCCAAAATGGGATCTTCCTCTAGTATTGAACAGCCTCATTGCAGAATTATATTATCTGGTCACTTCTTGTTCCCTTTGGCATATGTCTCTGCTGATGGCATTTCTCAGGGCCATTACCTCAGCTTGCAGGAATTCCGCACTCCAGAAGCCTTTAAGTCAGTTGCTCTAATATAAAGTGGTGCTAAGACCATATTCAGAGTTTCTACCTAGAGGTCTTGGGAATTCTATTTTAATACAGAGATTATTCGGCGGTCTTTTGATTCCTCTACTTTACCCTTGGCAAATGTGTGTTTGGAAAGGCTGGACTTGGCACACATTTTCTTAACCTATCTGAGTAGGTCTGAATCCATTAGGAGGACAGGCTCTTTGTTCTAGCTAAGGTCCAAGAAAGGGTTTGGCAACCCCCATCAGAGTCTTCCTGGTTAGAGTAGTAGAAAAATCTGTTTGGCCCATATCTCAGTGGGTCTTCCCTCAGCAGAGGAAATCAGGGAGCATTCCACCAGAAGACAACTCTTGAGCAGCATTAAAAAAGTTGTCAGCAGAGGTGATATGCAAGATGGCCAGCTGGAAAACCCCAAACACCTTCATTCGACAAGTTAGATGTGGCCTTGGGTTCATCATGTTGGGGCCGCTGTTCTGTCTTCTGCTGTTTCTCAAAAAAAAAAAAACAACATTGTTTTGCAGTATGTTCCTTGAATATGTTTTTTTTTTTCTTCCCATAATTTTTTCTTTGACTTTGTTATTCAGGGCCCATATTTATGCTGACATGAGGTGAGCCAGGAATACAGAAATAGTTTTCTTATACTTACCATAATTTTCCTTTCCTGGCTCTGCCTCATATCAGCATATTTTCCCTTCCTGGTGTACATCATGAGTCTATTCAGAACACTTGGCGGAGGAGGTGGTTATTGGCTACTGAGTTGTCCTGTAGGTTTAGAGGGTGGAGCTGACCCATATGTATGCTAACATGAGGGAAAGCCAGGAAAGGGAAATGGAGAGGGAAATTATGGTAGTTATAAGAAACCTATTTTCCGCATTCCTGGTTCAGCATATTTATGGAACCTGACTAGCCTTGCGCTAGATATACACATTTAGATTTGTCTCTTCTAGCCCTACGAGCTAAAAAAGAGAGATAAAACAATTACCCAATCTGCGCTAAACAACGTGGAAGAAGGAATCTGCATTGCAAGCTATTCTATTCAATGGCTGCATTGGCAAAGCTAGACATGTTTTCACCCAACGCAAAGACTCAATTCAGTGCCCCACCCAAGAGAGGAGTTCTCCATCTGGGGGCACAATATAGATGTTGTTTGAAAGTTCATAAAGGATAACTAAATGTTTGTTTTTTGTTTTTTTTAAGAAAAAAAAAACGAACATGTTATACTTACCTCCTCTGTGCAGTTGGTTTTGCACAGACTGGCCCCGATCCTCCTCTTCTGGGGTCCCTTAGCGACACTCCTGGCTCCTCCTCTTCTCGAGTCCCCCGTTGGATAGCCGCTCTCCCTCTGGGCACTCATGCGGACGCGCTCTCGAGTCCTGCTGCTGCGTCTATTGACACAGACAGCAGGACTCGGCCCTGCTCCCCAGCTCCCGCATCATTGGATTTAATTGACAGCAGCGGGAGCCAATGGCTGAGCTGCTATCAATCTATCCAATCAGTACTCAAGACACGTCTGGAGCTGGTGTGCTTGTCCTAGTCACTGGAAAGACCGAGTTCAGGTAAATAAAAGGGGCGCTCTGGGGGGGGGTGCTGCATCACAGGAGGTTTTCACCTTAATGCATAGAATGCATTAAGGTTAAAAACCACGAGGGTTAACAAGCCCTTTAAAAATGATATTATCTTTCACCATTCAATTTTTGCATGAATGGATTTTCCTGAACGAAAAGCACATACACGGTTGGCAAATACCAACACTGTCCTAACACTAAAGCCTCGTACACATGGCCGGTTTTCTCGTCAAGAAACGACAAGAAAACTGCTGGGAGAGCTTTCTTGCCGAGAAAACCGGCCGTGTGTACAAGGCTTTCAGGTTTCTCGTCAAGAAAACTGCCCAGAATCTTGACGAGAAAAATAGAGAACCTGCTCTCTATTTTCTCATCGGGATTCTTGTCGGCCTGTTTCCCGACGAGAAACCAGAGTGTGTGTATACTTACCTGTCGCTGTGGAAACCCGCGCATGCTCGAAATGACTTGGACGCATGCGTGGTAGCTTCCAAGGCATAGGTAGGGTGAAGAAAGATGGCGTCGACGGCATCGAATGTGACAAGCGCATGCTCGTCATAGTCGATGACGTCACCGCGTTCGTGCCATTCAAAAGAACGGTGGTTCTTTTGAATCGAACGTGTTTACACTCGGCCGGGACAAGATTCTTGTCAAGAATCTCGTCAGGAAATACTACAGGTTTTTTCCTGACGAGATTCTCGGCCGTGTGTACGAGGCTTCAGGCTGAGAATGCAGTGGCTCACAGCAGGAGTGCGGTGTGTCTCCATTCACTGTTTTAGGTTCAGGTCCGATTTCAGCCCGTTTTTTGGCTGAATTCGGACTTGAAATGGACCAAAAGATGAACAGGGCTCCTGTGCAATTTGCGCCGGAGATGTGTGAACCGGCTCCATAGAGAGCCGGTCACAATCTCCTGCTATGCTAGTGTGAACCCAGCCTCATATATTTTTTAGACTAAATGAAAAAAAAATCTAACAGATTCCCCCATCCATGCTAACAGCAGGTGGACGATTCTCCCACTGAGACTATTGTATTTTGACAGCCAGTGCCGGCAGCTGTCAGAATACAGTACAGGCGGTCCCCGACTTACAAACATCCGACTTACAAACGACTCCTACTTACAAACGGAAGGAGACAACAGGAAGTGAGAGGAAATCTACCCCTAGGAAGGGAAATTCTATCCTGTATAGCCTCGTACACACGGCCGATTTTCTCGTCGTTAAAAACACGTTTTTTTCGACGAGATTCTTGTTAACCTTGACGATTTTCTCGTCAAGCTTTCCATGCGTACACACTGACATTTCCCAATTTCCTCGTTGTTCTCCGCTGTCACGTCCAGCACGTACGACGGCACTATAAAGGGGAAGATCGATTTCCCTGGTGCCACCCCTTGGGCTGCTTTTGCTGATCTCGTGTTACCGTGTGTGAAGTAAAAGTTTGGGAAGAGACGATTCGCGCTTTTCAGTCTTCGTGCTTTTCAGTTCGTTTTCTGCGGTTCAGTTTGTGCTTGTGGGTTCGTATCTTGTCTTTCAGGGCGTCTAGGCAGGTCGTATCTGTTTTACAGTGCGTTCTTGCCCGTTCGTTTCTGATTTTCAGTTTGTTATTCATAGGCCTTGCTGTTCTAAAGTGCGTTCTGTTCTGTACGTTCTGATAAGACGACCGTCTCCTAGCCATGTCGCCTGTACGTTCTCGTCGTCGAGTTCATGCTGTGCGGGCGCTTGGTGTTGGTCTGCTTGTTTTGGACCAAGACCAGTCCATGAACGGGGTGAGGAGGAGTTCATGGACCAAGAATTGGTTGCTCCAGCGGGACCAATTCTGCCATATGCCTCTGCTGCGGGAGATCGTCGAGAATAATCCTGAGGACTACAGGAATTTTCTGCGGATGTCTGACCCCGTTTTTCAGCATCTGTTGGCTTTGGTGTCCCCCTATATTACCAGGAAGGACACCGTTATGCGGGAAGCCATCAGTGCTGAGCAGAGGCTCATCGCCACGTTACGCTACCTGGCGACAGGGAGAAGTCTTCAGGACTTGAAGTTCACGACAGGCATCTCCCCCCAGGCTTTGGGCCTCATAATCCCAGACACCTGTTCTGCCATTATACAAGTCCTGCAGGAGGACTATATTAGGGTAAGTTTTCTCCATTAACATCACATTTTATGTATTCCATGTATGCTAATGTATTGTATTTCTTTCATCCTTCCCTAATTACCATGATTGTAATCTGCTGAGAATGTCCCCTTTGTCCTCATGCATGCTGAAAGCTTTAGATTGCCCCTTTTTTCTCCTCCATGCATATTTCCCTTCACTAACCTTTCCAACAGGGGCGTCTGTTGCTCCAAATGTTTGGGGGTCCAACCCCAATTTTAGGAACTAAACGTCCTCCTTTTTAGCGACTGTGCCTATTAAACGCCACCAGTTGCCCCCTCCAATGCAGCCATTTTGTCCCCTCCAATGCAGCCATTTTGTCCCCTCCAAAGCAGCCATTTTGTCCCCTCCAAAGCAGCCATTTTGTCCCCTCCAAAGCAGCCATTTTGTCCCCTCCAATGCAGCCATTTTCCCCCCAGCCCTGCACTTACCTTCTTCTGGTCCGCGCCATCCTTCTTCTGTCCTTGATGTCTTTTCCTGCCCTCGATGTTGCATCAGCCAATCATGTTACCGTAAAACAGACTTGGTGAACATGATTGGCAGAGCAGCCTGTCAGTGTTTACCCAAGGAATGTCCCCCCCCCCCTGCGTCCCCTATTTTACTTTTATCAAGCCAATTACATCCCTCAGGCTGTATTTTGCAAGCCTATTTGCCCCCTGTTTCTGATATGCAATTTTCACCCCCTAAATGCCGCAGTTATTCATATGGCCGTCGCTCAACAGGGGGCCATCCACCTGAATAGTGGGCGGCATTGACAATACATAGGTTCATGAACCTATGTATTGTTCTGAGTGACGGGCACAGGTGAGAGGGGGCAGTGCTCCAGCGCCCACTCTGGACGCCCCGCCACTGCAATGCTATCCTGTGGCCAAACACATCTACCCCCCCCCCCCCAAATTTTGTTAGAATGGACCATCAGAGGGGGTGATGAATATGAAACATGAGCCTTCCATTATACTTCTTAAAAACACCTTAAACTGAGATTTTGATTGATGTTGGCCTCTAATGTATTTTCTTATAATCTGCTTGCAATGTTCTATTTACAATTTCAATTTTTTTTTCATCTTGTTTGACTCCCCAGCTTCCTTCCACGCCACAGGAATGGCAGACTGTGGCATCGGAGTTTGCCACGCGGTGGGACTTCCCCAACTGCGGTGGTGCCATAGACGGGAAGCACGTCCGCATCGTGCCGCCACCCCGTTCTGGGTCCTACTACTTCAATTACAAGGGGTTTCATAGCATTGTGCTGATGGCGGTGGTGTCAGCACGGTATGAATTCCTCTATGTTGATGTAGGGAAGAATGGCCGGATGTCCGATGGGGGATCCTTCATCCAGACGGAGTTTGCCCTCCGTCTCCAGAGTGACGACCTTGCATTGCCACCGGATGCAGGGAATGTTGAAGGACTCCCCTTTGTTTTTTTGGCTGATGAAGCCTTCGGACTCGGACCGCACCTCATGAGGCCATTTCCACAGAGGACCCTGACCCCAGAGAAAAGGGGTGTTCAATTACCGGCTGGCCAGGGGCCGAAGAGTCGTTGAAAATGCCTTTGGCATAATGGCCAGCCGGTTCCGCCTTTTTATGACTCCCATCCACTTGGCGGAGTACAAGATAAACTATGTCGTTTTATGCTGCTGTGTGCTCCATAATCTTCTGAGCCGAAAATCAACTACTTATATGGCCTCAGTATTGCCTGAGGCAGGACTTTCATATGCCAATCCCCTGCCGGGCCTCGAATCTGCCCGTCCTGGCTTGCCTCCCCAAAATGCCCGTGAGGTTCAGGAGAAATATATGGACTTTTTCACGGGTTGAGGGGCAATTCCTATTCCAGGCCATGCCTAAAGAATTGTGCATAAACAACTCATTAAAATTCTTTTTAAATCTTGTAACTTTGTTTGTTTCCTGTCTCCTAGTTTGTCTTAGTGCATTTGTAGTGGCAATTGTTTTTTCCTTTAGTAAATAACAACCATTTCACTATGAAACCCAAAAAAATACACAAATATGGTTAGAGCGTATTTGAAAAAGAAGCTACACGTTGTTTGTGTTCAAACATTTTACTCTGTGCACATTCACACACATGGTAAATTTTTTGGGTTTTGGTTTTTTGGCTGGCCACAAACCGGCAATTGTTTTCTTATGAAAATACAAAACCATCAGTTGCATTCCAAAAAGTACAACATTGGATACCTCTGAGCAATATAAGACATTCACTTACACAAACTATGTCTCTATGTGCCCGTCCTAATATGGGGTATTGGCACCCCTTGCCCAGCCAAAAATTGAATATGCACACATTTTGTAGTAATTTCCAATAGGAATTTAGACTCCTGATCCCTATTGTCAACATGTGCCATCTGCCATCAGGGGTTATCAATGGACGTATTTTGTGGGTGCAACCCCTTCTTCAGTTCACCTACTTTAGATACGAGGAAGGGGTTGCACCCCCAAAAGGCGTACATGGATATCCCCTGATGGCAGATGGCACATGTTGACACACTGTGTGCATATTAAATTTTTGGCTGGTTTGATTGTCAAAAATAGATTAAAAGGGTGAATAACAAACTGAAAACAAAAATGGGGGTTTTGAGGCCTTATTCAATTCTCCCCAAAACATCTAGAATGTCTTTAAAGGTTTGATCCATCACATGAATTCTTTGTTTAATTCTGTCCAGTTCTGTGCTACATTCCATCACTTGCTGTATTATTCGTAGGGCACTGTCAGCAGAGAAACATGTACTATCTTTCACCACAACATTTACATCCCCTAAAATATAAAAAAAATAGGATTTTTATAACAGCTTACCTGTAAAATCCTTTTCTTGGAGTACATCACGGGACACAGAGCGACATAGTCATTACTATGTGGGTTATATAGATACCTTCAGGTGCTGGCACTGGCAACTTCCAAAACTGGAAGTACCCTCCCCTATATAAGCCCCTCCCATCCGGGATTACCTCAGTTTTGTAGCAAAGAAATAAGTGTCCCCAAAAGAGGGGTGGGAGCTCTGTGTCCCGTGATGTACTCCAAGAAAAGGATTTTACAGGTAAGCTGTTATAAAAATCCTATTTTCTTTCTCGTACATCACGGGACACAGAGCGACATAGTCATTACTATGTGGGACGTCCCAAAGCAATGCCAAAGAGGGGGGGGGATACGCCATACATAAGCTGGGCGCTATCAGACATGAGGATCTTTTGCGGCCTGCAACACACTGCGCCCAAAGGCGACATCCTCCTGACTTCTAATGTCCACCTGGTAGAACCTAGTAAACGTGTGTACTGAAGACCATGTTGCGGCCTTACAGATTTGAGCCAGGGAGGCCTGGTGATGCACTGCCCATGAAGTTCCAACTGCTCTCGTGGAGTGCGCCCTAACTTTGAACGGAGGCGGTCTCCTTCTCAAGCCATAGGCTTGCATTATGACCTGTCGAATCCACTTGGCTAAAGTAGATTTTGACGCTGCCTGACCCTTTCTGGGGCCTTCCGGCAGAATAAACAAAGTATCCATTCTACGAATCTGAGCAGTGGCTTTTAGATAAGCTTTAACTGCTCTTACTGCATCCAAAGAATGTAATAACTTTTCCTCTACCGAGCTAGGTTTGGGGAAAAAGGAAGGAAGAACCACATCTTGGTTCAAATGAAACCTCGATACCACCTTAGGAAGAAAGGCTGGATGAGGACGTAACACTACTCTGTCCTTATGGATAACCAGATATGGCTCCTTACAGGACATAGCGGCCAATTCCGACACTCTTTTAGCCGAACATATGGCTACTAAAAAAATCTATTTCCTGGTGAGAAGAACCAAGGAAATGTGCTGTAATGGTTCAAATGGTTGTTTCTGTAGAACCGATAGAACCAGGTTTAGGTCCCATGGACATATGGGAATTTTAACCGGAGGGCTAATACGCATCACTCCTTGTGTAAAAGTTTTGACTAGTGAATGCGAAGCCAGGGGCCTTTGAAAAAATATTGACAAGGCCGAAATCTGACCCTTGATAGTACTCAAGGCAAACTTCCTATCTACAGCCCACTGTAGGAAGTCCAGAATCCTACCTATTACGTACTTACGTGGATGCCATT
This sequence comes from Rana muscosa, assembly GCA_029206835.1. Classification (NCBI taxonomy): domain Eukaryota; kingdom Metazoa; phylum Chordata; class Amphibia; order Anura; family Ranidae; genus Rana; species Rana muscosa. The sequence continues at coordinate 167,998,561 of CM055117.1, read as the reverse complement.
TCTTGGCCTCACACCACGCGATGTACGCCTTCCAGATTCTATAGTAAATCTGCCTGGATACCGGCTTCCTGGCATTGATCATGGTAGATACCACAGGATTAGAGAGACCTCTCTTTTTTAGAATGTGGGCTTCAATAGCCAGGCCGTCAAACCTAGGGCTAGTAAGGAAGGGTGGTATATCGGTCCTTGTGAAAGCAGGTCCGGACGATGTGGGAGGGTCCAAGGACTCCCCACAGACATTTTTACAATCTCTGCGTACCATGCTCTTCGGGGCCACGCTGGAGCCACCAGAATCACTGGTTTCTTTTCTACCCCGATTCTGCGGAGTAATCGAGGCAACAATTGTGGCGGTGGAAATGCATATATCAGCTTGAACTGATCCCAAGGGAAGACTAGAGCATCCGAGCCGCAAGCTAGGGGATCCCTTGTCCGAGAGATAAATCTGTCCACCTTTGCGTTGAATCTGGATGCTAGCAGATCTACATCCGGTGCTCCCCACCGCTGACATATTGCCCGGAAAACCTCGGGGTGAAGGGACCATTCCCCTGGGCATAATTGTTGGCGACTTAGAAAGTCCGCCTTCCAATTCTCCACTCCTGGAATGAAGACCACGGATATGGCTGGGACATATCTTTCTGCCCATTTCAGGATGTGATTTACTTCCCTCTGGGCTGCACGACTCCTGGTGCCCCCCTGATGATATATGCCACTGCCGTGGCATTGTCTGATTGAATTCTGACAGGGGACCCTTGGAGTTTGGATGTCCATGCTACTAGGGCATACCGGGCTGCTCGTATTTCTAAGAGATTGATGGGCAGGGCCTTCTCTGCATCCGACCATCTGCCCTGGAGAGACCATTGCTCCAGTACTGCCCCCCAGCCTATAAGGCTGGCATCTGTAGTGACCACCTTCCAAGAAATCGGACTGAAGGATTTCCCTTTTTTCAGATTCTGGAGGACCCACCACCAACGGAGGCTTTTGCGAACGGAAGGGGACAAGGACATTGGTAAGTCTAGGGCCTGAACTTTTTTGTTCCAGGTTGACAGTATGGCCCTTTGCAAATTCCTTGAATGGAATTGACCGTAGGGCACCGCTTCGAATGATGCCACCATTTTTGCCAGCAGCCTCATGCACAGGCGTATGGACGGCTGTCTTTTTGTACCCACCAGGTGGATCAAATCTCTCAAAGAAGACACTTTTTCTTGAGGCAAGAAAATCTTCCTCTGGTCTGAATCCAGCCTTAGCCCCAAGTATTCCAGACTTTTGACTGGTTTTAGGGCTGACTTGTCTCGGTTGATGATCCAACCGTGAGATTCCAGATACTTGATTGTCTCGTGAACAACCATTTCTAGTTTTTCCACTGAGTGGTCCATCAGCAACAAGTCGTCTAGATATGCCATTATCGTCACACCTCGTGTTCTTAGATTGGCCAATAGTGGGGCCAGAATTGTCATTGGGACAGAAAGTGAGGTGAAATCTTCTCAACAGGGGCACAGACAGCAAAACAAATGTTACAGGGGTGATAACCCTTCCCTATGCCATCCAAAAAGCTTAAAAATAGATTTTTTGGCTGGAGCTACACTTAAAAAATGTACCTGTTCCAAATTACAAACAGATTCTACTTAAGAACAAGAAAAAAGGAAAAATTGTGCGCTGGTCTTAGAATATACTAAACACAAAAAGCTGCTGCAAAAAAATGTGACTAAAATTCTTATTGAATAAAACCAACAATACATAAAAAGGGGCCCCTGTTGAAGTACTATCGTACGAAACGCGTAGGGCCTTTTTCAACCACTCCACTCATTGCCCCATTTTTTACTTGTCTTTTATGTGATCACTTTTTATGTATTGTTGGTTTTATTCAATAAACCCTCAATTGATCTACACTATTGGAGCCCTTCCCTCCTTTTTTTGTATTTTTCCCATGCCATGGTGAATCGATTGTTTGGAGGTCTGGCTTCCGTGTGTCTTCCATGACCCAGACAGGCACCGCTGTATGTGCCAGATTTCCGGTATCTAAGCCAGGACCACTTTCATGGTGTGTCCATTGAGAACTCCTTTTGGATCTAGGACAACTTGAACAAACTTCATCTGCAGGTGTATTTTGGGTCCATGACTTCCATCCAAGATCGCTGACGGTGAGAGTCTTCAGAAAAGCCGCAGAGTTTTGCCTTTTGGAATTCCCATGCTCTAACGATCCACTGTCGCTGACATGTGGGTCCATCTGCTCTGGTGAGAGTATTTCACCTATTTCTTCCCTATGAAGAGTTATGTGATGGTCTACATGGTTCCAAACCCAGTTCCACCATACATTCATATCATTTTGTTATGGACACTGTTTGTCACTAATCACGTTTATGTGGACTTTAATATTATCAGTATTTTGTTTGCACATCGTTTATGACCTAGGTTCTACCTGAGGTCCTTCTGCACACTTAGCGCTTCATTTTTATCACCAGTATACTTAAGAACAAGCCTACAGTCCCTGTCTTGTTTGTAAACCGGGGACCGCCTGTAAGCACTACCAAACAGTGATTGCAGCCGACTGACAGCAGTCACTATTTGGCCAAGAATTATCCAACCATCTCCTTCAATTTTCGGATAAAAGATGTCAGTCAGGTGGGTGCCATCAGGGCCGCACCCACTGCTCGAATGTCTGCCAGTTCATCGAAACCAGCCAAAATTTGAACAGTGTTTGGCCAGCTTTATGGAACCTTGAGCAAGGTAAGGTAAAGCTGTCGTCCAAGGTAAAAGTAGTCACATGAGAAAAGAGCTGTGTGATTACCTTGCTCCAATTTTCTTCTAGCAGCCCTTTAATGCAGTTGTACAGATGAATATCAAGTCTTTTGAAAAGTAAACTCATTAAAAAGGAAAACAAGCCCTAACACATAGCAGTATTTGGGATTAGCTGATTATTAATAATTCATTTGTGGCTTATACTGTACACGTTGCTAATTAAACACAACCAGGTTAGCGAAGCAATAACAAGTGTAGCTGGGAGGTGACAGTCCTTCTAGATGAGGCTATTCACATATATTGGCCGCTTACAGTGCAGCACTATACAGTAGCTGCCAGTGACTGACAACAATGTGACAATTCCTATTTTTGCAAGAAGAGCAAAGAGCAGGTGTTTCTCAGAGTGCCAGTGGCTTATGGATTTTCATTTTGTCCTGCTTAGTGAAATAACAACCAACTGTTGTGCTCTATAGTAACAATTTTGCAATATGTATCCCTTTTTCTCTACCAGACTTGCCCTATTGCACATTAAGAGCCCATTCACACAGGGGCAACAAGACTTCCAGCGCGATTTTATGAGGCAACTCAGACACGACCTGAGTATGAATCACAGCGCGACCTGGAGCTATTTACAAGGCAACTCCAAGTTGCCTGCAGGACAGGAGACATTCCAGTGGCCAATCAAACAAGAATCAGCTCTGTGGGAGGGAGGGGGGAGGGAGAGGTTTGCAGGAGAAATGTATGTTATCTTCCTGGAGAGTCGCTCCTATTAAGACAGGGAGAGGCGACTCCCATTGAAATGAATGGTTACAGGTCGCCTAGGAGTCGGATTGAAGTAGTACAGGGACCTTTTTTGAAGTCGGAGCGACTGCAGTAGTGTGCATAAGGACGGCTCCATTAACTTACATTGATTTCTTCAGCCAGCGCGACCTGAGGCGACTAGGGGCGACCTGGGGCGATTTGGAGTCGGATCCAAAGACGCCCCTGTGTGAATGGGCTCTAAGGCTCCATGTACACAGAAGCTGATAAACTGCAGTTTATTGGCATTTTTTTAAAAAGCCCATTAACTGCACTCTATATTAGCCTATGTGTTCAGGTACACATAAAGGTTTTTTAGCGTTAATGAGCAGTGAAGTTAATGGTCTTTTTTCTGAACGCAAGAAATTCGCGTTCAAAGTGCCGTTTTTCGGCAGAAAAAAACGCAAAACGCTGAAAAACGCTCATAAACGCTCAAAAACGCTGGCCGCGAGCATTTAGCGTTTTTTGATCCATTGAAAAAAAAAAAAAAAAAAAAAAGCTAAAAAACGCTACACTGAAAAACGCTAATAAAAGCTAGTAAAAAAACGCAGATAAAAGCTAGCTTTTTCTGCTGCTTTAAAAAATACAGTTTTTGAGCTTCTGTGTACATGGAGCCTTATGCGGCGTACACACGATCGTTTTTCATGCCATTTTTTAAACCAACGTTTTTCTCGTCGTTTTTTTTCATGTTTCCTCTCAAGCCTGTCTTGCGTACACACGATCATTAAAAAAAACGTTCAAGCAAAGCGCAGTGACATACAACACGTACGACGGCACTATAAAGGGGAAGTTCCGTTCTAATGACGCCACCCTTTGGGACGCTTTTGCTAATTTCGTGTTACCGCGTTAGTAAAAGTTTAGTGAGAGACGATTCGCGCTTTTCAGTCTTCGTGCTTTGAAGATCGTTTTGTGGAGTTCAGTTTGTGCCTGAGGGTTCGTATCTGTCTTGCAGTGCTTGTAGTCAGTTCGTATCTGTTTATTCAGTGCGTTCTTGTCTGCTCGTTCCTGTTTTTCAGCTTGTTCTTCATAGGCCTTGCTGTTCTTCCGTTCGTTCTTCTAGTTCGTTCTGAGCTGCCTACCGTTATCTAGCCATGTTGCGGCTACGTACTCGTTGTAGAGTTCGTGCTGTAGTTGGTGCCGGGGTTCATGCTGTATCCCGACTCCAGGCCATGAACAGGGTGAGGAGGAGTTAATGGACCAAGAATTGGTTGCTCCAGCGGCACCAGTTCTGTCATATGCCTTTGTTGCGGGAGATCAGGGAGAATAATCCTGATGACTACAGGAATTTTCTCCGGATGTCTGACCCCATATTTCAGCATCTGTTGGCTTTGGTGTCCCCCTACATTACCAGGCAGGACACCGTTATGCGTGAAGCCATCAGCGCTGAGCAAAGGCTCATTGCCACGTTGCGATACCTGGCGACTGGGAGAAGCCTGCAGGACCTAAAGTTCTCCACAGGCATATCCCCCCAGGCTCTGGGTATCATTATACCAGAGACGTGTTCTGCCATCCTTCAAGTTTTGCAGGAGGACTATATTAAGGTAAGTGTTCTTATTTCAAACCTCACATTGTATGTATTTCTTTGTTAATATTTTTTTTTTGGTTTATTAGCAGTCCCTAATTCCCATGATTCTTAGCTGCAGGGAATGTCCCCTTTCTCCACATGGTTATTTATTTTTGGGAATGTTTTTATTAGGCCTACATTTAAATTTGCCTTACCTAACCTCTCCAGCATGCTATCCTGGGGCCATACCCACCTTGCCTAGTCATTTCCATGTATTTTATTCTATGCTCCATCGTACTTTACCCTAAACGCCCCCTAAAGATTGCCTAGAAATGTTACATTTATTTAAACTTCATACAGAGTGCTACAGCCTTCATTTGTGATCTCCCCAACTCATCTTCAACCCCCCCCCCCCAGTTTTTATTTTGGGTTTGTTTTTGGTTTGTTGTTGCTTACTAATAATGTTTTAATTTTTCCGTTTCTCCTAATGTTGGCCATGAATGCTTTTCTTAAATCTGCTTTCAATGTTTCTGTCTCAAAGTATTAATTTATTTTAAATTTAATTCCACAGTTCCCTTCTACGCCACATGAATGGCAGAATGTGGCATCTGAGTTTGCCCAACGATGGAACTTTCCGAACTGTGGAGGGGCCATCGACGGCAAGCATGTTCGGGTCGTCCCACCACCCCATTCGGGATCCTTTTATTATAATTATAAGGGGTTCCGCAGCATCGTCATGATGGCAGTGGTGTCGGCCACCTACGAATTCCTGTATGTGGACGTTGGCAAGAATGTCAGGATGTCAGATTGAGGAGTCTTTTCATAGACTGAGTTTGGGGAACGGCTCCTATTGGATCAGCTGGCCTTGCCACCAGCAGAGCAGAATGTGGAGGGACTCCCATTTGTTTTTGTGGCGGATGAGGCGTTTGGCCTGGGTCCCCATTTGATGAGGCCATTCCCGCAACGCACCCTCACCCCTGAGAGGAGGGTGTTCAACTATCGGCTGGCCAGAGCAAGAAGGGTGGTGGAAAATGGCTTTGGCATCATGGCCAGCCGATTCCGCCTGTTCCTCACCTCCATCCACCTTGCCCCTTATAAATGGAACCATGTAGTAATGACTTGTTGCGTGCTCCATAATTTTCTGAGGGTGCATTCCTCCAATTATATGACTTTGAGTGGGCCTGAGGCCTCATTATTGGAAGCAGATAATTTAGTAGCCCTGGAAGCTGGCCGTCCAGGCTTGGCCCCCCAAACCGGATGTGATGTCCGACAAAAATATGTCGACTATTTTGTGGGTAGGGGGGCCATTGATATGCCTGAGGATGTTTAACAATATTTGTTAAAATAAAACTTTTTATTGAGAAAATATTGGTATTGTGTTTTAATTTAATATTCTTTTAGGTTTCTCGTAGGTTTACCTAGTGCACTTGTAGTGCCATGTGTATTTTGCATTCTTAATTAGCCTTCATTGTCAGTGTAAACACAAAACATTGATTAGTTCACTTTGCACAACATTTACATAATGAAGCCACAAATTCTTTGTCTGAAAATACCTTTTTTTATTTTGTTTTAGTAAACTTCCTTTTAAATGTAGATGTCTTAAAAAATATTTTTGGGGTAAAACGCATGAACAGCCATGCATACAAAAACAATATTAAAATTTTTCGTGTAAATGTAAACATGTACTATTCATTAAAGCTTAATAGCAAAAAATACCTGCAAAAACACAGCAAGTTCAATGTTCTTTTGTGTTAAAACATTATACACGCCCAAGCACAGCCATGATATTTTGTAGCCTTTCCTCAACCCGCTTGGTATTTTCCCTGATCTCTATCAAGTCTCCCTTTATTTTTTTAAGGTCACGACAGCAGACCATGAGGTATTGTATCAGGATCTGGGCACTGTGATGTGTAAACTTTTCGGGGTCTTCGGCCAGAACTGCACCTAAATCAAAAAAGTAGTATAGACCTGTTGTGGTGCCACTTTCCACTTCCTCAACTTCACATTCCTCTCCATCATGTGGTTCTGGGGGTATTGTTGAAGGTGTTGGATTTCTAGGCTCATCTGACGTAGCTTTTTGAAGCCCTATGGAGATTGCAATAAAAGGTATAGCTTCATTAGTAACTAATAATTATTTTCCAACAAAAACCCTGAAAAGTAAATTTTTAAAGAATATTTGGAATTGTGGTCCATTTTTAAATGTACCCCCAGTGACAACCTGAACACATGATTGGATACATAGCCAAAACCAGAGCATATACTTTTTTAAATAAAGTTTGACACATTGTAACACCCCAAAGTATATACACAGGATCACCTGTGTGTGACACCCTAAAAATTTTGGGGTTTTGGCCCAAACTTGTACTACTGCGTTCAGATGTTTAATCAGCTACTGAGCATTCTCTCCCTTAACATTACAATGCATAGCCTTTTAATTTTTTTTAAAATGTCATTTGGATTATAAAAATAAAGCAACTTGTTTACAAAATTAGCTCCCCAAAAAAAAGTTAGAAATTTGGGTGTTCACACTGGATGATCCAAAAACATTGTTTTATGAACTGTACGGAGAAAGAGGTTTACTACGTCCGTTTACTGTGCGGACGAACATGAAAGTTGGTATCTTTCACTGTACTATATCAAAGTCAAATATACACGACTTTATACAAGTAATAATCTTTAGCAGGGAAAATGAAGAAAAAGTACTTACTTTTTCCTAAAACTTTCTTGATTCTTTTGTATTGGTCGGGCTCCCGCAACTTCAGATCAGACCATCGTTTTCTGAGCTGTTCCTTCGTTCTGCACACCCCGAATTTTTGGTGAAGAGTTTTGACCACTTTGCCCATAATTTTTGTCTTGACAAGATTAGGCCTTTTATACGGCCCATGCTTGGCATCATAATCCTCCCTCCTCAAAATGGCGACCATCTCCACCATTTCCTCAAATGACATGTTAGATGCCTTATATCTCCGGGATCGGGATTTGGGCTCCTCAGGAATTTCCTCCTCTGTAGAGGTAATCTCAGCCACCTGTGTCTCCGCCATGTTGTTAAGCACTACGACGAGCGAGAAGGGGCGGGGAAAGTACAATATCAAACGTCAGGGGCGGGGAATGCGTGCAGAGTTTCACGCATGCGCAGTGTATATCAAGTGAAGATCCATGTGTTTTCGAAAATACGTTCTTTTGCCGGGAGAGGGAGTTCGCAACGAACGTGTTGACCAAGGTACATAACATTTTAAGGATTTGGGTTTCATCAGAGGAGGAGATTTGGGGCTTTTATATCTGTCCAAAATGCTGATTTGATGAATGTTGCCTGAAACATACGTATTTTCTTGGTTCTTGATTTTACAGAGAGAATGAATACTTTCAAAAATCCGGAGTTTATGGGGGAGTTCATAGATAAATGGAAGGAACTCCCTATCCTGTGGCAGACCAAAAGTGGTGTCAATAAAAATAAAGCGGACAGGACAGCAGCACTGGAGAGCCTGCTTGCATTTGTCCAAACCCAGATGCCCACAACAACTCTCCAAGATGTGAAAAACAAAATTGCTACCATCAGGGGGACATACAGGACCCAGAGGAATATGGTCCTGAAGTCCCAGAGGTCAGGTGCTGCAGCAGATAAGGTTTATAAACCCAGTCTGTGGTACTACAGCAAGTTATCTTTTCTGGATGACCAGCTGGAAGTGCGGGAATCTCTGTCCACCCTTCCCCCCAGAGGTCAATCCAGCCTTCCTTGTAGCCAAACCTCCAGCCTTCCTTGCAGCCAGCCCTCCAGCCTTCCTGGCAACCCTGCTCTGACTTCCTCTGAGGATCAAGATGAGGTCCTTGAGGAGGCAGATTTGGATATATGGAGCCAGGTAAAGTATTGATATCTACATTTATATGTTACAAAAGTGATGATTTTAAATTGATGTTATTATTGTTAGGTATTTAAGGCTCGAAAAAAATAGGATTTACAGAGCAACAGATAGTAGTGGTCAAATTTGATGGGGACAAGGCAACAATATCATGAGGCGGAATCTATGGAAATGTAATCCCTTTTGACATTCAATTTAAAAATGTGTGTGATTGATGGAGGCAAAAAATAAAGAATGTCCTTTTCTTTTTTTACAGCTAGAGCAGAGCCAGGAAGAGGGTGATGTTGGGGACCAGGAGGAGGCAGGGCCCAGTGGCACACAGGAGGAGGCTGGGCCCAGCACAAGAGCCCAGATGCCTCCCCTGAAAATTATCCAACGAGGGCCAAGGAGAGCTAGGCAGGTGGAGGAGGAAACAAGAGCCTTCCTAAAAGAGGCTACTGCGGCCCTCAGAGAGGCACCCTCGGCTGAGGAGGGCTATGCCGCAGTCCTGGCCCATAAGTTAAGCCAAATGGACTTAAGGCAACGCCTATATAGTGAGAACTTGATGCTGAAGGTCATTAACAGGGGGTTGCTCGGGGAACTGACCAAGTTCACAGACCTCACTGAGGTTGTCCCTCCTCCTCCACCTCCTCCTACTACTCCTCCTGCCACCTCCTCTCCTCCTGATCCCCAGCCTCCGAGGAAGCAAGCAACAAAGGCTGGAGAGAAGGCTACAAGGAAGAGGAAAAAATAATGCCTGCTGAAGTACCACAGACTGGGGACATATCTGACTTATCTGCTGCTGTTCCTGACCTCTGGGAGTTCAAGCCAAGATTGGGCTCCTTTTTGTTTTAGGAATTCCAGAGTTTGGTTTTCACATCTTGGATGGTTGTTGTGGGGTCCAAAGGATGCACAAATGCAAGCAGGCTCTCCAGTGCTGCCTTCCCCTTTAATTTGTAATGTACCTAAATAAAGGATTCTTTTTTTTGCTTAAAATACTTGACTATGTGATTTCTATTTTAAAAGAGAGTTTGATAGGGAGTAGGCAGGGACATTTAAAATAATATTATTGTTATTAACAAGGGACACAAACCTCCTTGAGGCAAAATGCTAAAAATTTAGAAGGTTGGTGTGGTAACTTTACACACAAAGAATTTTTTCTAAATCAACCAAAAAAATAAATAAAAAAAAGCCTACAGGGGCGCATGCGCGGGGACTCGGAGACGGACGCACACTGACCGAGCTCCCGGCACCCTGACCCATCGGAGCGAATAGCAGCGCAGGTGGCGAGGTCCGAGAGCCAGGACCGATCCACAGGTACCCAGGGAGGTGATGAATCGGAGGGCGCAGGGACTGCCACGAAAGGGTCAGTTTAAACAGAACACAGCCCAGAGGAGAGCGGGGCCTTCTCCCATAGCAGAGCCGCGATCCAAGATGGCGCCCGGCAAACCCGATACACGAGGCAGCGCAGCAGCTAGGATGGATGGCACATCACAGAGAGGGGACAAACAACTCAATCAGGAGCCATCCAGAGACCCTTTTTCATCCCAATCCTCAGGAGAGGGGGAGGCTGTCCAGCGGGGTGAGTCACCTTTGCATTCCTTATCCCCTGCCATATACACCGACGGTCATGACTCAGTGAACTCCCCTGCTTCCTTCATAGACAGGAACATGGCTGAATTTACTGAGGCCCTCTTTAGCCAGTCTAGCCAGGACTTACCACCTCCCCAGCTGGCACATTACTCCCCAGACGCAATACTGCTGGGTCGGTTTTCCACCATGCTGCAACAGGAACTCTCTAAGGCCTGCACACTGATTACCACGGACCTTAAAAAAGATATCCACAGCCTGGGCGAACGCTTTGAACATATTGAAACCAAAGTTGATAGTACTATTAAAAAAGTCAATCAGAACTCTGCCATGGTCACAGACCTCCAAGACAGATTGGAGGAAGCATTCACAAAAATCGAGGATTTGGAGAATCGCTCACGCAGGTACAATCTGTGCAATCTGGGATGTCGGGAGGAGTTGGTGCTTCAGGGGTACAGTAGTTCTCTGTAAATTATCCAAAAGCGCATCTATGCTACAGCCCATACTGGAGATACTTCGCTAGAATTGTTTGTTGGGTAATATAATATAGGCCCCTGAGCGATTTGATCCTAGCAAATTGAATCCTAGAGACTGTATTATGACAGTACAATGCCATGATGTATATTTTATACCTTATGTATGACAAAACTTTAATAAGAAATATTGAAACATAAAAAAAAGCCTACATATATCAAAGAAGCACAAAAAAAATAATAAAGCTAACGTAATTACAAAAATAAAAATTGTGAGCTGTACATTTAGTTATGAATTTATGAGGGAGATGTGGCTTAACAAGAATATTTTACAATCATTAGATAAATTAGGAATTACTTAAGAAACAAGTTTGGCATAACTCTGAATATCATTAGCAAAAGAAGGTAATTATTTAAGCATTATCAAAAGAAGAACGGAGTGCGGAGCATTAAAACGATGCTATTAATTCCACTGTCACGAATGTTCCATATCTATTTCCAACGCTAGCTTTACCAGAACGAGCGCTCCCGTCTCATACTTGATTCTGAGCATGCGCGTTTTTTTCACGTCGTTAAAGCATACACACTATCGTTTTTCTCGTCGTTAACAAAAACAACATGAAAAACGACGTGAAAAAATAGAGCATGTTCGAAATTTTTAATGGCCGTTTTTCACGCCATTAAAAATGCTCTGGAGCATACACACGATCGGTTTTAATGCCCATTTTTAACAGCATGAAAAACGATCGTGTGTATGGGGCATTAGGCTTTAATGTTGTATCATCAAAGCTGTTCTTATGGTCAGTTCAGCTACTGAACTGAGCATAGAAATCGCAATGTTTTACATGCATTGTTGTTCATCCATAACAAAGGTTTGCTTTGCTGGAAATGCACCAAAGTTGCAGCAAGCCACGTATTTTTCCAACACACTACAAAATGTAAAGGTGTAAAAGTAGCCAAAGATTGACTTTAAAAATGTAATCAGGTTTGGATTATGACTAAGGACATTCAAGTATTTACATACAGTATTGCATTGTTCCATCAGCAGTGTATTGCTTTTCAGAGGGTGTTTGACAAGCGGGAGGAAAAGTTTTGTTGCCTTCTCACAATCTGTTTTATCCCGTAAAAGCCTGCAAACATGTGCATTGCACAGTACCGCTTGTTAAATGTGACGGGGAGATGATTTTTACCACGCCATGATGCAAAGCTTCACACCCACGGCATCTGTAAACTCCTGGGTAAAGGGGAGAAATTAGGGGGTGAAAAATATGCGGCTTATCTATGTTTTTACCGGTCCCTAGCTGCAAGACCTTAAAGTGATTGTAAAGTCCCAAGGTTTTTCACCTTAAAGTGATTGTAAAGGGTTTTTTTTTTTTATCAAACTTGTCATACTTACCTCCTCTGTGCAAGGGTTTTGCACAGAGCGGCCCAATTCTCTTTTTCTGGGGTCATCTGGTGGCGCTCCTGATTCCTCCTCCTCCTCCTCATCAAATGCCCCCATGGAGTGCCGCATTCCATGGGGGAGCACGTGTAGGCGCGTTGACACAGACAGCAGGACTCGGCCCTGCCCCTGGCTCCCATGTCACTGGATTTGATTGACAGCAGCGGGAGCCAATGGCTCCCGCTGCTATCAATCTATCCAATGAGGACCCGAGACAGCGGCTGGAGCTGCTGGGCTCATGCATGTTGCTGGAACGATCGTGTTCAGGTAAGAAAAAGGGGGGCTCTGGGGGAGCAGCTGCACCACAGAAGGTTTTTCACCTTAGTGGATAGAATGCATTAAGGTGAAAAACCTTGAGATTTTACAACTCCTTTAATGCATTCTATGCATTCGGCTGAAAAACCTTCTTTGCTGCAGTAGCCCCCTTTTCTTACCTGAGCCCATCCGATCCAGCGATGTGCACAAGTGCAGCGGCTCTAGCCGCTTTCTCTGTCCTCATTGGACAGATTGATAGCAGCAGGAGTCATTGGCTCCCACTGCTGTCAATTAAATGCAGTGACATGGGAGAGGGGGCGGGGCCAAGTCACGATGTCTGCGTCATTGGACGAAGCAGTGGGACTCAGGAGTGAGCCCGCACAGGTGCCCCAATGGAAAGTGTCTTTCCGTAGGGCGTTGGGGCACCCGATGAAGGGGAGGAGCACCAGTGGGGCACCTCAGAAGTAGAGGATCAGGGCTTCTCTGTGCAAAACTCTTGCACAGAGCAGATAAGTATAATATGTTTTGTTATTTTTTTTTTTTTTTTTTAAAGCGAACATTTACAATCACATTAATCAATACAGAAAACTCAACCATTGTTAAAATGAATAAGCAAACCCGTGCTTAGCAAGAAATATAATATAGTGTTGTCCCTATTGTGTCACCGAGTTTCATGTATCCAATACTATTAGAAACAAGAGGCACCTTGAAAAATCTTTTAAAAACACGGTTCTGGTTACTGTTTGGGAATAGCCCTGGTAAAACGACATTTGCAGCGGCCAACAAACAGATATAATGTCTGAGGACAATACTGTTTGACTGTTGTCAAAACTGGAAATGAAACCTGCACCCCCAAACATTATATATTTTCTGATCGCAGATACCCTGGAGAAAGAAATGGTAACCCGATATATCAAATACATATTTAATGTTTACACTTGCAGTTGGGGGCTGGTAAAAAAAAAAACCCTGATTAAACCGTGTATTTTGCACCCCCCTAATGCTTTCAGAAATATATATTGTTTTGGGTTTTAACTAATCTTGCATTTATTCATGTGTGCAAAAAAAAGCGCAGCAAAAGGGGTTAACAGACCTTACAGGTCATCAGTTTAGAGTTAAATATCAATGATTTCCCTAGAATTGTTATTTTTATTCTGCCATGCATTGCAATCATTGTTTTTATACACAGCATGTGTTCTTATGTGCGTTAACATGGGGGTTCTTTCATTTAAATTTTTCATAGATTTAGGCTTGGATACGGGCTTCCCTGCATCCAATTCGCATGACAGGAGACTGTGACTGGCTCTCAATGGAGCCGGTGTAATAAAAAAAAAACGGAGTTACTTACCGGTAACATCCTTTTCCACGAATCTTTCAGGACAACCACCTTAGAGAGATCCCGGCTCCACCCCTCTCAGGAAACACCGCCTTCATTCACAGATTTAAGCCTCATCCTCCCACCGGGCCCTCAGTTCTTCGAGAGTACCTCCGGTCAACTGGGGAGACACAAGAACACGTCATTCACATATAAACATCTTACCTGACGGCCTCATACGATGAGCTCATAAAATATCCAATAGTTGGGTGGGTACCGGTGCTGTCCTGAAAGATTCGTGGAAAAGGATGTTACCGGTAAGTAACTCAGTTTTTCCCTCTTCATCTTTCAGGACAGCCACCTTAGAGAGGATAAGCGAGTACCTTACCTTAGGGTGGGACTACTGCTTGCAGTACTTTACGGCCAAAGGCCTGGTCTTTGGCTGTCAGCAAATCCAATCTGTAGTGTTTCACAAATGTGGTAAAGATGGACCACATTGCTGCTCTACAGATCTGCTCCGGAGAAGCACCAGCCCACTCTGCTTGAGAGGTTGACATTGCCCTGGTAGAGTGTGCCCTAACACCCTCCGGGGCTTCTAACCCCCCTAATATGTAAGACTTACTAATAGCTGTCCTTAGCCACCTGGCTATCGTGCGTCTAGAGGCCTTAGAGCCCTGTCTAGACCCCGAAAATAAAACAAAGAATCAGACTTTCTAAACCGGTTTTGTAGCTTCTAAATACTGAAGGACGCACCTCCTGACGTCTAAGTTATGAAATTTTTGTTCCTGTTCCCTCACAGGGTTTGAACAAAAGGTAGGCAAAACAATTTCTTGACCTCTATGAAAACTAGAAGATACTTTAGGCAAAAAGGCCGGATCTGTCTTAAAAACTACACGATCCGTAAAAACTTGAAAAAAGGGAGCCCTAATTGAGAGGGCTTCGAGTTCGCTCACTCGCCTTGCCGTAGTGATTGCCACTAGAAACACCGTCTTGAGGGTGATAAGCTCAATTGTGCACAAATCTAGTGGCTCAAAGGGTTCTTCTGTAAGAGCCTGTAGAACCAAGGAAAGGTCCCATACAGGAAAAGAAGGACTTCTGACTGGCCTCTGTCTAGCTAGTGCTTTAAAGAACCTTGCTATCCAAGGGTCCATGGCTAGTTGTTTCTCTAAGAACACGCTTAAGGCGGACACTTGCCCCTTAAGGGTGCTAAGGGCCAAGCCCTTATCAGCCCCGGACTGCAGGAACTCCAATACTGCTACTGAACTTTGGGTGTCAAAGGAGCTTTCCAAGCACCAACTATTGAAACGCTTCCAAACTTTCAAATAGATAACCTGCGTCACTTTTTTCCTGCAGTTTAGGAGGGTTGCCACTAGGCGATCTGAGAATCCCTTACCCCTCAGCAATTCCTCCTCAGAAGCCAGGCTGCAAGGTTCCACCTCTCTATGTGCGGACAACAGACTGGGCCCTGAGTGAGAAGGTTCTTCTGGGCTGGTAGAAACCAAGGTGGTTCTACCGCCAGACTCTTCAGGATGGAGAACCACGGCCTCCTTGGCCAATGTGGCGCAATTAGAATTAGGGTTGTATTCTCCTCCCGGAATTTCCTCAGCACTGCAGGAATCAGGACAGGAGGGGGGAAAGCATAGCACTTGGAGAATGCCCAGGTCTGAGCCAGGGCATCCACCCCTAGTGCCCCATCTTGTCTGTTCAGAGAAAAGAAGAGGTCTGCTTTGGCATTCTGCCCTGAGGCGAAGAGGTCCACACATGGCACCCCCCACTTTTGAGTGACCATGTTGAAGGCCTCCTGGCTCAAGACCCAGTTGGCTTCACTTAGGGTTTTCCTGCTGAGAAAATACGCCAACTGATTCTGTTCCCCCTTCAGATGTAATGCTGAGAGGGACAGAACATTGGACTCGGCCCACCTGAGGATGTCTTCTGTAAGACTCCACAGGGACCCACTCCTGGTACCTCCCTGCCTGTTGATGTAGGCCACCGTTGAGGAATTGTCTGATCGGATTCTCACGTGTTGGCCCTGAAGTTCCCCCTGAAAAGACCTGAGGGCCAGTGAGACCGCCCTCAGCTCCCTCCAGTTGGAGGACCTCCTTGCGTCCTCCTTTTTCCAGGTCCCTTGTACTAACTGGGAATCCAGGTGTGCTCCCCAACCTGTGCCACTCGCATCGGTTGTAACTGTCCTGGATATTGGAAGGACCCAATCTAGACCCTGTGTCAGATTTGCCCCCTTTCGCCACCACCAGAGAGACCGCTTGATCTGACCTGGTACTGTGATCATGGAGTCTATAGACTGCTGGCTGTGGTCCCAGACCTTTAGGATAAACAGTTGTAGGGGGCGAAAGTGTAATCCCGCCCACTGAACTGCTGGGAGTGTTGATGTCAGTAACCCTAAGGCTGACATAGCCCTTCTTACCGAGACTAGGCCACTGCCTTGTAGAACTGACATTGCACTGTTTACCTTCATAACCTTCTCCTGTGGAAGGAAGACTCTCTGACTTACTGAGTCTAACCAGTATCCCAGAAAGGTGACTTTCTGGGACAGAACCAGGTTGGATTTTTCCAGGTTCAGGAGCCAGCCCAGATTTTCGAGAATGTCTCTTGCTACCTGAAGGTCCCGAGGCAGCTGTTCCGGAGAAGGGGCAAACAGAAGCAGGTCGTCCAAATATGCGATCACTGAGACTCCCTTGAGTCGTATGAACGCTAAGACTTCCGCCATCACTTTGGTGAAAATACGGGGGGAAGATGATAGGCCAAAGGGGAGAGCCTTGAATTGGAGATGGACTACCCTTTTTCCCATATTTACTGCCAGTCTGAGGAACTTCTGATGATCCTCTGCGATGGGAATGTGCAGGTACGCATCCTTCAGATCTATGGATGCCATATAACAGTTTGGAGGAAGCAGGGCTTTCACCGAATAAATTGAATCCATCCTGAATCTTTTGTAGATGACTGAAAGATTCAGGGGTTTCAAGTTCAGAATAAGTCTGAACTTTCCTGTCGGCTTGCGGACCACAAAAATGTGGGAGTAGAAGCCTCTGCCCGACTCTTGCGTTGGGACCTGGACTACCACCTCCTGTTCCTCTAACTCCTGAAGGGAGGTCAGAAGGGCAGATGATTTTTCTGCACATCTTGGGAGGTCTGTGATTAACAGTCTGAGTGGGGGAGGATTGGAAAATTCCAGTTTGTATCCTCTCCTGATGATCCCCAACACAAATTGGTTGGATGTGATCATCTCCCACTGTGGGAGGAAGACCCTCAACCTTCCTCCCACCTTGAACCCGTCACTGGGTCTTTTTGGGCTGTTCAGGAGGGCGAACGCCCTTTTCCTTTTGGTCCCCATACCCTCTTCTGTTTGGTTTTTGGGGCTTCCTTTTTCCCCTGAGGAGGAAACTTCCTTTTGGTCTGTTCCCCAAACCTCTTTTTAAGGGGAAAGGCCTTTTTCTTATCAGCCGTTCGATCCAAAACGGCCTCCAAGCCTGGTCCAAATAGCAGGTCCCCTGTGAGGGGAATCCCACAGAGTTTTACTTTGGACGCGCTATCTCCCTGCCAAGTCTTAAGCCACAAGGCCCTCCTTGCAGAATTGGTCAGGGCAGTAGACCTTGCTGACATGCGTATTGACTCCGCAGACGCGTCTGCAAGGTATGCAACTCCTTTGAGTAGCATGGGGAAAGAGGCAAGAATTGTCTCCTTCGCCGTACCTGCTTCAATGTGAGCTTTGATCTGTGTAAGCCAATATTCCATGTTGCGGGCCACCACTGTGGCCGCCATGGCAGGTTTGAGATTTCCTTGGGATGAATCCCATGACTTTTTTAGAAGGGAGTCCATCCTTCTATCCATAGGGGCAGAAAGGACTCCCATGTCCTCAAAGGCCAGGTCCGTGTGCCTTGAGACCTGGGAAAAGGCAGCGTCTGATCTAGGAGATTTATTCCAGACTAGACACTCGTCTTCAGCAAAGGGAAATCTTCTCTTCAAAGTCTTTGAGAAGAAAGGTTTCCTTTCTGGATCCTGCCATTCTCTTTTAATGGCATCGACCAGGACCTCGTGGACCGGGAACACTCTCTTTTTCTGTTCCCCTAAGCCCCTGTACATCTGGTCGTGTAAGGATAGTGTCCTCCTTTCTTCCTGAATACCTAAGGTGGTATGGATAGCTCCTAAGAGCTCCTCCACCTCTTCAAGAGAAAGATTATACCGTGAGGAGCTTGTGGACTCCCCGTCCAACTCCTCTAGTACTGATTCACTTTCAGAATCTGAAGCTGCATTGTCTGCTTCATCTTCAATTTCCTCTCTGGAATCTTGCGGTTGCTCACCACTGCTAGGGAGCATTACCGCAAGGGTGGGGGCAACACTCTGCTGCGCTGGTGGAGGATTACTCTGGGGCTGAGGCAACTGGAAAGAGGAAAAAAGTGCCTGGAAGGTGCTGGAAAGCTCCTTTACTGATGCTGCCAGGTCCGCCCCCTGCTCTGCTGCCTGCTCCCTAACTAGTCCATCAATGCACTCCCTACAGAGTGCCTTGGCCCAGGAATCCCCCATGGTGGTTCTACATGAAGGACACTTCTTCCTAGACCCATGGGGTGATTTACTCGTGGCTTTCTGTAAGAGAGAGAGAGAGCAGTGTAAAACTAAAATCCACCAGCCTAAACAGAGGACCACCAGGGGTGCACCCCCCAGGACCAACCACCACCAGGGTCCCAGACACACCCCTTTACCCCCCCCCGACCACCAGGGAGGGCTAAACACCCGTGGAGCTAACGGGGACCGGTAAGGGAACACCACCCCAGGGTTCCACTTACCTTAGAGTGGCTGGTGCTGTTGTCTCCCGGAGCTGTTCGTGGAGCCTCTGCTTCCGACATCTCCGCCGAGGAACGTGGTCACAACAAGCCTCCAATAGCTGTCTCTACAGCGCAGGAATAAAGGGCTGCACCAGCCAGCGCTAGGTCCGCTCTCATATGCCGCGTCCGGAACCGGAAGACGCGGATATTGCGGAAGTGCACACCCCCTCCGGAACTGACGTCACCCGCCATCCAGAACAGCCCATAAGCTCCATGCTGACTGCCGCAAGGCAGGGGGGACTTGTTGCCACTCCCACAGCGCCACCCTAGGCAAGATGAGGAGCGGACCTCCCCAGGCTTCTTCCTTCACTAAGGGAAGCCTGGGGCGCGCGGATTTGAAACCGGCGTTGCTGGCGCTCCAGCCGACCGGGTCCTAAGAAGGTAGGAGAGAGAGTGGGACAGCTAGCCAGAGAACTGTCTCCCTCCCTCCCAGGTAATTTCAGCCTCGCCAGCCTCCCCAGGCTTCTCAGCTCAGCTAGGTTCCCTAGCGGTGTCTCCCCACCGGAGGAAACACCATAACTGAGGGCCCGGTGGGAGGATGAGGCTTAAATCTGTGAATGAAGGCAGTGTTTCCTGAGAGGGGAAGAGCCGGAATCTCTCTAAGGTGGCTGTCCTGAAAGATGAAGAGGGAAAAAAGCATCACTTCCGGTGCGACTACGTCACGAAACCGCTGTTCGTGAGGCTTTACCGCGCATGCGCGACTTCACCGCTGTTTTATCGCACATGCAATTTTCGGATCCAGAAAAATTATAGACCCGAGCGGGTGGGCAGAGCAGCAATTTGTTTAAACTCGTCATCGGCAGCACCGCGTCCAGCCCCGCCCCTAGGCTGTTCTTTCGACTAACCTGTACCGAAGGAAAGTGGGAGACAGAGCGGTGCATGGAGAGTTAGGCGGGCCGCACACAGTGGTATGCACTGGGCCTGTCCCCCTCTCCAAGCACCGCTCTATCTCCCACTTTCCTTCGGTACGGGTTAGTAGAAAAAACAGCCTAGGGGCGTGTTAGGGGTGGGGGCGGTGCTGCTGACGAGATTAAACAAATCGCCGCTCCACCCACCCGCTCGGGTCTATCATTTTTCTGGACCCGGAAATTGCGTCCGCGCATGCGTGATAAAGCACATGTGAAGTCGCATGAACAGCTGTTTCGTTACGTAGCCGCACCGGAAGTAACGCGGTCAAGACTTTTCATGAGTCCAGGATTTTTTTAGAACACCGGTTCATACATCTCAGTTGCGGCCGCGGAGCGGATTGCACAGGAGTCCTGTGCGTCTTTGGCTCCGTTTTAGGTCCGAATTCAGGCAAAAATTTGGGCCTGATTTGTCCCTGAAACGGAGAACAGGGGCGCACCGGACCCCTGCTGTGAGCTGCATCTGCAGACCGTGTGAACCCAGCCTCTGTGTAACTTAAATTTTTTCACATAACTTTATTGGTATCACATAGGGGGCTGACAAGTGGATGACCGGGCGATGCCTAGCAGCATGTGTACGTGATCAGTCAAATCCCTTCCAGTAGTAAGAAAACACCAGTAAAAGAGACTCACAGCTGTTATAGCAACGAAAGCCTCGTACACACAACCGACTTTCTCGGCAAAAAACGACAAGAAAACTGCTGGGAGAGCTTTCTTGCTGAGAAAAAGGTTCGTGTGTATGGTTTCTCGTTGAGAAAACTGCCGGGAATCTCAACAAGAAAAATAGAGAACCTGCTCTCTATTTTCGTCAGGATTCTCATTTTTCTCGTGGAGATTCTCGTCGGCCTGTTTCCCGACGAGAAAACCGGACGTGTGTATGCTTTTCCGAGTCTTAAAAAAATTGCGCATGCTCAGAATCAAGTATAAGACAGGAGCGCTCCTTCTGGTAAAACTAGCGTTCGTAATGGAGATGGCACATTTGTCACGCTAAAACGAACTGAAAGCACAAAGACTAAAAAGCGCGAATCGTCTCGCCCCAAACTTTTACTAACACGTGGTAACACGATCAGCAAAAGCAGCCCAAGGAGTGGCGCCATTGGAATCGAACTCCCCTTTATACTGCCGTCGTACGTGACCGCGCATTACAACGACAAGATTTGGAATTGACAGTGTGTATGCAAGGAAAGCTTGACAAGAATCTCGTCGAGAAAAACTACGGGTTTTTTTACGACAAGATTCTCAGTCGTGTGTACGAGGCTTTAGAGTCAGTTTTCAGGGCTGTGCTACCAAGGATGTAGTACTTATGTGCCAGGAGGAAAAGGTTCGATGATGAGCCAGCGTTACCAGAGAAGCCAGCCAGGGTCCCTGATCACTAGCCACCCCAGTACACTGTACTAGTGATCAGGGACACAGGCTAGCTGCTCTGGTAAAACAAAACATTATTGATCTTTGAGGAAACATTCTGACAGCTGATAGGTGTACCTCCCCTGTAACAACCCCCACTCCACACTGTTTTAAAAACCATAATCCCTCCAATCCGTTGCTACGTAAATAAAACTGCCCTGTGAAAGTAACAAGAATATATCAATTATGCAGTGCTAGATTGCACCCACTTCTCCATACCCTAAATTTATCAAAAAGCCATGTATAAATAAAAAAAATAGTGCTCCAAAATCAATCCAACCAGTGTAATACATCTGTTAATCATGTATCTTTCACCACAGTAAGTATTTCACATACTGATTTTTTTTCTTCCTTGTAAAGAACCTTTCACCCAAGACATGTGAACGCCTCCACCATCAACTGAAACCACACTCATCCCCAACAAAATTTTCAGTGATGAAACGCGTCAGCCTTGAGCTTCATAACAAAGGAGGTGATATCCTTGTCAGTCTAGAGCAGCAGATCAGTCCTTAACATTGACCAGGACCGCGATACGGGTTGGCTGCAGTTCATTGACAGGAGAGAGATAGTACCTCTAGTCAGGCTGATGTATATAATGCCAATATGCACCAATACCAGGTAAGTATATTTTTTATTATATTGATTATAAGTTGTGGTTTTTTTTTCACACCATGTGCAATCATTTTGCTTTCTTGTTATATGGTAGCTATGTGAGAACAGAGGGGGCCTTTACAATGAGCATATATCATCTGATCGTGTCCTGGTGGAACATTTAAGATCAGTGAAGAGGTGTGTCCAACCTTGAAAATCAGTTTTAAAAAAAGGTTCTTTTGCCTGTCTTTAATGAGAAAGGCAAAGGAGAGCGCAAGTGTGGTTTCAGTTGATAGTGGAGGTGTTCACATGTGTTGGCTAAAAAAAAAAAAAAAAGGTCTTCATAAAAGAAGAAAAAAATTAAAACTATGTGAAATGGTCAAACATTCCCATAGACACGCTCCTAAACCATGTGAACAGTCTTCCCAGAAGAGTTGAAGCTGTTATAGCTGAAAAGGGTGGGCCAACTCAAATGGAACCCTATGGACTAACCCTGGGATGCCATTAAAAGAGAATCGTGGGTTCCCCCCCTTTTATACTTACCTAGGTGGATACAGCATGGGACCGATGCTGTATCTGTCCCCCCGCATCTCTACACTGAGAACCGAGCCATCGAACATAGCCAATGGCTCGGTTCTCACAGATATCCGAGAGGAGAGCTGCTGACTGTCAATCAGCAGCTCTCCTCTCTACTCCTCCATGCTCAGCTGAGTGCTGTGGAGGGGCAGGGATCGGCCAGTTCAGTCTCTCAGCGGCTCGCTGAGACAGGCATCAGTCCAGGCACCTGGCGGATCCAGACTTTGTCGGGATGACACAGTGCCTGGACCGATTCCAGTGATGTCAGCAGAGAGCGGACTCAGGGCCGGCGCTCCCACTAGGCGAATTAGGCAGCCGCCTAGGGCGCACTGCCACCTAGGGGCGCAGCCACAGCCGCTGGGTCCCCTGCAGAGTATCGGTTCCCCTCCTAGCGGGTGGTGGCTGATGCGGAGTGTAGCGGCTCCATATGGCTGGCTGCAGAGTGGCTGGGCGGGGAGAAGGAGCAGGCAGATCTTCCCCGGACTAAGCCAGGGGTGACCATGCTGATGTCCAGCAGCAGCCGTGGGTGTCAGCTCTCTGCCCGCCCTGCCTCCCTCCCTGGATGATGTGCAGCCATTGGAGGAGCAGGGCGGGCGGCATTGTGCATAGAAACATCCAGAAAGGAGGATCCACCCAGGTCCGGACTGCCCATAGGACACATGCTGGCTGGGCCGAGGTCGCCGAGCCACTTGTCTTGCAGGAGCGAGGAGCCCAAAGCAAAGCTGCTCCTTCAGCTTACCCAGCCTCTCTGCGGCCGCCCGCCGGAGCCCGGGGGTGGAACCAAATGATAGGCTGAAGGGGAAGGAGCTGAAGGAGGTCTCCTGTGTGTGACTGGTGACACTAACTGCTGCCTGACATGTGGAGGGATGGATAGAAGTCTCCCAAGGTAAGAACTTGTCAGGTGGTGGGGGGAAGCGCTGGGGATGAGGGCTTCCAGTCAGACCTTATCTTGGCTGCGCCCCCTCCCCTTTTCACCAGGCTCCACCCCCCTCTCCTGTCCACTTTGCTATATTCTCCCTCCACCTGGCTGCACCCCCCCCTCCTGTCCACCTGGCTGCACCCCCCCCTCTCCTGTCCACCTGGCTGCACCCCCCTCTCCACCTGGCTGCGCCCCCCTCTCCACCTGGCTGCGCCCCCCCCTCTCCTGTCCACCTGGCTGCGCCCCCCCTCTCCTGTCCACCTGGCTGCGCCCCCCTCTCCTGTCCACCTGGCTGCGCCCCCCTCTCCTGTCCACCTGGCTGCGCCCCCCTCTCCTGTCCACCTGGCTGCGCCCCCCCTCTCCACCTGGCTGCGCCCCCCTCTCCTGTCCACCTGGCTGCACCCCCCCCTCTCCTGTCCACCTGGCTGCACCCCCTCTCCTGTCCACCTGGCTGCACCCCCCTCTCCTGGCCACCTGGCTGCGCCCCCCTCTCCTGTCCACCTGGCTGCGCCCCCCCTCTCCACCTGGCTGCGCCCCCCTCTCCTGTCCACCTGGCTGCACCCCCCCCTCTCCTGTCCACCTGGCTGCACCCCCTCTCCTGTCCACCTGGCTGCACCCCCCTCTCCTGGCTGCACCCTCCTGTCCACCTGGCTATATCCTACTTCCACCTGGCTGCACCCCCTCTCCTGTCCACCTGGCTGCACCCCCCTCTCCTGTCCACCTGTCTCCATCCCTCCACCTGGCTGCACCCCCCCCTCCTGTCCACCTGGCTCTATCCCTCCTGACTGCACCCCATCTCCTGTCCACCTGGCTCCATCCTTCCCCCCCCACCTGGCTGCACCCCCTCTGTCCACCTGGACCAGTTCTGGTGCTAAAATTATTGAATTCATTTTTATTTTTTTTGGGGGGGGGGGGGCGCAAGTAGCTGGTCTCGCCTAGGGCGCAAAATGGTCTAGCACCAGCCCTGAGCGGACTTCAGACCGCTCTCTACCGAAAACAGTTCACAGGAGCGCAAAATTAATTGCACTCCTGTGACCCTTAGGAGAAGACCAGCCAAACAAGCTCAGGCTGGACTTCTGCTTTAAAGTTCATGTGTGTGGAAAGGCAGGTGTCCCAATACCTTTGACAATATAGTGTATATAGGTGGGTATAGAAAAGAATCACCCTCCTTCAAAATAATCACATTTTGTTGCTTTGCAGCCTGAAATGAAGACAGACACATCTTTTTGTTTTATCCAACTGTATTTACTCAGTGCAATTTATAATATCCAATAGAAATTCAGAACACCAACTTGTCAGAAGAAAAGAAAAAAAAAAGATCAAAAACAGAATCACCGAGTTGGAAAAAGGATCACCCCCTCCTAAAAATGATTTGTAAACTCAATCAGGTGTAGCTAATCACCTTCTCAAGGGCACACAGCCATTTGACTTTCAACTGTGATCATTTTGATTAGCTCAGCATAAAAAAAAAGGAAGAGCTTTCCTGGAGCATTTCAGTCCCTGGTAGTGCAACTATGGGTGGCAAGTCACTGTCAAAAGATCTCTGGGATAAAGTTGTGGACAGGTACAAGTCAATGCCTAGAAGCATAGTGAAGTCCATTGTTAAGAAGTGGAAGGTATTTTGTACAACACAGACCCGCCCTGAATCAGGACATTGCTCCAAACTAGATGAGAGAGTCAGGTGGAAACTGGTCAGAGAGGCTACCAAGAGGCCTACAGCAACTCTGAAGCAGTTGCAGGAATTTATGACAAAGAGTGGTCATTGTGTGCATGTGACAACAATATCACAAATTCTCTGCAAATGTGGCTTGTTGCAAGAAAAAAGCCACTCCTCAAGAAAGGCCACATGTAGTCTTGCCAAAACGCAACGCACCTTGAAGATTCTGAGGCCACGTGGAAAAAGGTGTAATAAAAGGAAAAATGGATGGGCAAAATACCATCAAGTTCTAATGTATTTATCCAATCCTCAACTGGCATTTGCCACTCACGGTATTTTGCCACATTTAATGAATTGAGCAACTTTAACGTTTATTCCAGTTAGTCTATTGCTTCTTTACTGCGCAGGCTGTCAACATCTTTCCAGCAATTTTCCTTTCCCATGGGCCCCAAGGCAATTAAATACTGTGCATAATCAAAAAGTGTGACAAACAGTGGAGCCAGAACACATGCTACTGCACATGCGCAAACCAGCCACAGCCACCTTCCTTTTGGGAATATAACATGGTTTGATATGCCTGTTTAACTTCCATCCATTGTAAGTGTTTTTTTGTTTTTTTTTATTAAATTTTGCTTCTCTTTTTAATGGATTCACACTATGGAGAGTGCCTTCTTCTTTTATGGTATTATTTGTATATAAAGTCTCAACACACAGTGAACTTTGGCATATGTTGTGGTATACCTGCCATGACGAGATCCCCAGTAATAGATCAGAGGTTTTGTGGAGCTCTTAATAAAACGCAGTTTGACCTCTCCTGAGCGAGGGTCATTGGAATTTGGTAAGCTCCCACTCTTCACGCACTGTGGTGGTTTGCATATTTTGCAATTTGTTTTGGTGGTGGTTAGAGGGAAAGCCCTACTCACTTTATCTTATAGGAAACTGCTATACTGTGTGTTCTCCTGTACCCCTTTACTATATTTCTGCATGGGAGAGGGACTTTAATGTTTCTCAGAGGAAGCTCTAGAAACATTTAGACTTCTGCACAAAGCCAGTACAACATATGCAGCTCAACATTTTTTTTTTTTAAAACCTTGACATGCTGGTATTGATGTCCAAATATTATAAGCTGTATACCTTTATACAAGTATCTATTATTACATAGTATATTTGATTCATCCTCTAAATTCTAATATTTGGATACATACAACTTTGTAACATGGCACAAACGCATGTGTCCCCTGAAATTGCCCTTCTCTCCATGCTACCACAAGTCTACTCCGATTCTTCCATTAGGCTGTCAGAAATGTGATTCCCAGCCTACTATTGTGGTGACAATGAAATAGTAAATTGCTGAATTACCCCACCTGCAACACATTTAAAAAAAAAAAAATACTGACAGTCCAATATCACAATTGATACCTCCAACATCATGACCTGGGAGCGCCTGAGTCACATTTTTGGGTACCCAATGCCTGAAAGATATTGTATTATAAAACAGGCTAGGTTCACACCGATGCGGCTTACACTGCATCCAATTCGCAGAACATTTTAAAATCCATTACTTTCAATCAGTCTGGTTCACATATGTGCGTTGCATTCGCACTCCGCATTGCCCAAAAAACGCGTGCGTTTTCTAGGCAGTGCAGTGCCAATTGCAAGCACATATTCTTCTATGTTGTGAACAGGCATTCTCTCCCCCTCCTCACTACAGCTCCCTCTCCCTGCTCAGCTGATCCACAGCTACAACAGAGAGGAAGCGCCGAACAGCTGCTTTGTCTCTTCGCACAGAGAGCGGAGCTGGAATTCGCACCGGACTGGTGTAAATCCAGCCTGAATGAGGTCTGAAATTTTTGGGGTGCATCACCTCAGCCCAGACTCCTGTTACCCTCCCCTCACTTTCATTCTGTCCTTGACCCCTAACCCTCTTACCGTTCTCCCCTAATTTTGCCTTCTCTGGACTGTGCTTTTTTATTCTTTCCATTACCGCACACCTAGAGACAAAGGTCATCTGCAATACTCAAAGTCTGAGCAAGTGTTAATTCTCCTTTTCTACATACTTGTGTCTACTTCAACAAACCATCCATCTTGCACTTCTATATCATTGTACCACGCAACTCTCATGATGCACTTTAAATGATAAGACCTGTAGTAATATGTGACCGACTAGACCTGTTCACTACTTTTCTGTAACCCGGCTACTAGCCAGAAGTGTGTTGGTTTATGGATCTCCTTTATCTACTATCCACAAAGTTTTATTGCTATGATTTTTTTTTTTTTTTAAAGTGATTTTTTTTTTAAAGATTTACTTTAGATCTGAACGATCTGAACATTCTGAGCATTCTGAGCATTCTGAGCATGACCAACATCATTGCTTAGGAAAAACTGGCAGAAAAGAGAAAAGCCTGCTAAAGCTGACATCATTGGACTTTAATTTACAAAAGAGCACCACAACCACCAAGTGTATTCTCCAACATCGGAATAGTGGCAATCAGTCATAATCATAGTGACATAAGCAGCTCACTGACCAACTTTACAGGTTGCTTGTAATAGATTTAAAGAAGCCGAGAAGATTATTATATTTTTTTTTTAACAAACAGAAGCCAGCATTCTTTTTGGCAACTTATATTTACAATTAGACCCGGGAACTGGGCCCAACATATACATCCATTTTCCCTGAGAACCTAGTTGTGAATTCTATTGAATTGAGCAATAAAAAAAGAAGTAAAAATAAAGTATTGTCATCTCAACGCTACATGGTGATAGTGCAAATGATTAAACACACAAAAAAAAAAAGAAGAAGAAGTATTGCAGCCAGCACCGACATGCGTTCCCACACCAATGGTAATATTATTCCTTAAAAAAGTGCAGCTCAGTCACAATATAATCAAAAGACACACTAGACATGTATTAATGTGTAAATCCATCTTCAATGCAATATGACCCAATGGTTTTGCCGGGGTCTCAAACTGGAGGCCCTCCAGCTGTTGCAAAACTACAAGTCCCATGAGACATTGCAAAGCGGAGTTACAAGTATGACTCCCACAGGCAGAGGCATGATGGGACCTGTAGTTTCTCAAACAGCTGGAGGGCCGCCAGTTTGAGACACCTGGTTCAGAGTGAAATTATATGAACTTGTGCAAACCAAATTAACTAAAAATACAATGTAAAGAGCTTATATAAATGTGAATATAACCCATCCAAAAATTGAATCCACAGTTTAGTTGATCTACTCCAAAAAGGTGCTCAGTGTCCAAAAACAATCTTCAGTGTTAATAGATCATCATGTACACTCAGTGGAATTCATCACCAATTGGTGGTGGATTCCATTGGGTGTACAAGATAATTTATCTAACCATTATCACTGAAGATTGTTTTTGAAGATAAATTATCGTGTACACCCAATGGAATCCACCACCAATTGGTGATGAATTCCACTGAGTGTACATGATAATCTATTAACACTGAAGATTGGTTTTGGACACTGAGCACCTTTGGAGTAGATCAACTAAACTGTGCATTGGACTTCTGTACATACATATAATTTTATACACATTTATATACGTACTTTACATTGTGGTATTTTTAGTTAGTATGATTTAGGTTACGTTTATGCATGTCATTTGTTTGCACAAGAGTTCAAATAGGTCATATTGCATTGAAGTTGGATTTTCACATTAAAACATGTCAGCAATGCATTTCTTTTTATTACCGTATATACTCGAGTATAAGCCGAGTTTTTCAGCACATTTTTTTGTGCTGAAAATGCCCCCCTCGGCTTATACTCAAGTCTGTTTCCGACTACAAATTTGTGCGCCTGATCCTGGACATCCGTAGGTCCCCTGGACCCCAAACTTGGCACACATGTAGCCCAACCCCTCTTCTACAAGTGTGCAAAGTTTGGTGTCCGCGGGACCTTGGGACGGGGAGCACCGATTTTTCAAAGCCGGGCACCCCTTTCCATAGACTCCAATGTTAAACGGTAATTTCTCCGGTGATTTTGGGGACCCGGAACTGGCCGGCCGTAGGTCCCATGAACCCCAAACTTGCCACACATGTAGCCCAACCCCTTCTCTACAAGTGTGCCAGGTTTGGTGTCTGGGGGACCTACAGCCGGGGAGCACCGATTTTTTAAAGCCCGGCACCCCCTTCATAGACTCCAATGTTAAACGTCAGTCTAGTCACAGTGAGGCATGGGCACAGTGAGGCAGAGTGAGGCACCCTAGGCTTATACTCGAGTCAATACGTTTTCCCAGTTTTTGTGGTAAAATTAGGTGCCTCGGCTTATATTCGTGTCGGCTTATACTCGAGTATATACGGTATACTGGTGTCTGCGCTGCACTTTTTCAAGGATTAAAAAAAAGAAAAAAAAAAAGAAAGGAGTAGAGTATGTGTAAACACACATAATATAAAAACATTCTGGATAATTGAAGAATATGTGGGGAATGATCATGCTTGCCGATAAAGACCTTTAAACCTTTTATAAACAAGACATAAAATCCTTAATACATGCAGCTGCGATTTAGAAAAAAAATAAAAAATAATGGAGCTTGCAGGCTGCATCTTCCCATAAGCCTCTATTGTCCAGTAGATTTTTTAGATCAGTACATTCAGAAAATAAATAAAAAACGCAGTCAACAGTGCTCTCCTCTCCAGAGAAATCCAGTGAAGGCTTCCTTCAGTCCGTTTTGGTGGCTTCCTTTTTGCTTGACCTGTATTCCTTAACTATCTTCAGCAGAGACAGCAAGATGGGGACAGCCATGGGCAAGAACAGAGGAATATAAATAGCAAATTTCTGATCATCTGGGAAGTACAAGAGGTGGAGCAGGGAAGGGTCAAAGAAAGCCTTCTCTGAAGAAGTAATGGCTTCTTTGCTTGCTTTAAAAGCATTCTCAAGCCTGCCAGCTTCCAGTTCAGACAGTGCAATTTGAACAGAGGACACCGCATGGTATACCTGTGGAGGAGAAAGTCAGAAAACCAGCATTTAGGCCTTCACTGTATTTAATAGGAGGATAACTTGCAGAGCTTCCACGAGTAGACAAAAAACCCCTTAAAAAGGAGGGAGTTCCAGCATGAGGAAAAAAAAAAAATCAAAGTCATCAGCTACAAATACTGTAGCTGCTGACTTATAAAATAAGGACACTTGCCTGTCCAGGGAGCCCACGATGTCGGCATCCCAAGCCGATCCGTCCACCAGCTCCGGGTGCAGGCGTCGGCATCTTCACTGCGCTTTCTGATTCCCGCTGTCCTCCGGGACCTGTGTCTCCCAGAAGGCAGCGGGGGGGGGGGGGGGGCTGGTGGGAGTGAGGATGGGCCAGAATATACGTAGATTGCCACAATCTTACCAGGAAGTGGGAGTGAGTACCTGGCTGTGACAGGTATCCGCTCCCCCTTTGCCGAAAGGTGCCAAACTTGACAGCGGAGGGGGGCGATCGAGAATACAAGCGGAGCTTCCCCTTTTGGGTGGAGCTGCGCTTTATGGGCTTATCTAAAAGCAAGCTCATTTTATACATAAGCCTGGCAATAAACAGTGCAGAATTTCTTTCCTGAAACCACGGGTTGCAGGAAAAAAAAAAATTTACACGGCTTTCCCCACCAACACAGACAGTGCTGATCGGGGAATCCCTCCTGCCAAGCTATTGTCTGCTCCCAGTTGGTTGGGGGGAGCCATCCCTGTCGGGAGAAGACAGTGATAATTGCTAGTGGTTATAGCAGCCACTAGCAATAATCACAAGAAAATCCGGAAGGCTGGTTGTACCCAAGTTGATCAACTTGGTACATTCAGCCTGCCCATTAATGGTTTGCATCTTGGCTGGTTACTGCTGAACCGGCCAAGATTCAAACAGTATATGGCCAGCCTAAGCCTCTTTAGGCATCAGTTACATTTGCCTACTGCATTTTGCTGATGTTAATTGCACTGAATGCTGTTGCTGCTGTGTTTCTATTTAGGCACCAAGAGTTGACACCAAGAGCAAACAAACTGGATGTGTCTATGAATTAGCATTGAGTTGGCACGCTATGCCCAGGACTGCATACATACACACTGGTTGTAAAGGTTCACCAAACCCTACGAGAACCGCAACACCGCCAGCAGCAGCACACCTCAATAGTGAACACTTTCCTTACTTACACAGCTCAATGGTACACCAGAAAGCAGTACAGCAATGTAGATTTTATCTGCTTTACCAAGGTACACAATACTTCACCATACAATATATGTCACTTACACTTAAAGCGATCGTAAACCGTTGTTATTTTTTTCTAACCTGCAAGGCAAAGTTATGTGCTAGTATGCATTGCATACTAGCACATTATATGAAACTTACCTTAGAACAAAGCCCTCCAGCGGCGTGCCGTCACTGCTGAAGGCGCTTCTATCTTCACCCAGTCTTCCTTCCGGGTTCACGTCCTCCAGCTGCGAGTAGCCGGAGCCGCAATGACATCACAGTTCAAGCGCGCGGGAGCCACCGTTTATGGCACAGGCATGCCGTTCCTTCAGAGCACATGCAGCAATGATGTTACCCGGCTGCATGTACAGTAAAAATCTCCTAAACAGTGCAGGTTTAGGAGATATTTACAGTACTTATTAGGTAAAAATCATGCATGGGAGTTTATTCACACTTTAAGTGGGGTTTAAACAATGGGAATAGAAAGAAAAAGAAAATAAAAGAAAAGAAAATCATTTTACAGGACTCACCTCAGAGGCCACATTGTCATTGATGACAATATTCCCAATCTGATCCAGAAGCTGGGCTAAGGAGGTCAATGTGGTAGTGACCGTAGCAATGTTTTCCACAGCCCTTGTCCAGAGAAGCTTATCCAATTCCCAGTCAGTCAGCCCTTCATTGCCTGGATTTTCCAGCTGATAGCTGGCAGGCACAAATACTTTTGATATACCTAAAAGAAGCCTAGAAATTAAAAACAAAAAAAGGTCATACACAGATAAAGAAGAAAAAGTCTTGCAAAGCGGTCATCACCACCCTAGGACCAGTAATTGATAAAAAGGACACTGGGTCAAAATAGGATTCACTGAATAACTGCCATTGCTAAATTCCTTCTATAAATGCTACCTGCTTGGCTGGCCAACATCAGTACTTTCCAAATCCTTGACTCAAAAAATGCATCTAGTGAAATCAGAAGAAAGAACACCTTGGCCAAATTACTGCCCCCACCCCCAGCATAAGACAGAGAACCCTCTGTGGCACAACTCAGCCTCCACACTGCAGCCCAGATTTTATAAATGAAACTTAAAAGTGGTTGGAAACCCACTTAAACAAACAAAAACAAAAAAACACCACCTGCAAGACAAAAGGCATAATGAGCTAGTATGCAAACTGCACATGCATACTAGCTCATTATGTAATGCTCACCTCAGATCGAAGCCCCCGCAGCCATCCTCGTACATCGCTCAGGCGGCAGACATCTCTCCCAGGGGTTACTTCCGGGTATCGCGGCTCAAGGGCTGCGATTGGCCGGAGCCGCAATGCCACCAGTCACGGCCTCCTTTAGGAGCGGCACGATCACCGTTCCTAAAGTGCGCCTGCGCCATTGTCTACAGCGCATGCGCCGTAGACATCGGCGCCCGTCATTATTGTAAATATCTCCTAAACCATGGAGGTTTAGGAGATTTTTCGAGCACCTACAGGTAAGCCTTAATCTAGGCTTACCTGTAGGTAAAAGTGGTTGTAAAGGGTTTACAACCACTTTAAAATCCAGCTGCAATGTGAAATAACCACTGTGCTGTCCAGCAGCATTATGTTACATTGTCCGTTTGCCTGCATAATGATTTAAATTTTATCCCTACCTCACATCGTAGTTAGAATATGTTCTG
Source organism: Rana muscosa (assembly GCA_029206835.1). Classification (NCBI taxonomy): domain Eukaryota; kingdom Metazoa; phylum Chordata; class Amphibia; order Anura; family Ranidae; genus Rana; species Rana muscosa. The sequence continues at coordinate 167,965,895 of CM055117.1, read as the reverse complement.
TATAGCTAGTCCCATCCTCTTTTTAGTGCGTCTTTAGTTTCTATTCTGAGCACATGTAATTGCTTGAGCTAGACATACTATAATTTTTTGACCTGATCCAATTTTCATCTGTGAAGATCTGCACAACTTCTGTATAAAATCTATTCTATGATCTGCCAGATGTCATTTGGATCGAATCACTGTCTGCCAAGCTACTGAGGCTGTAAGTAAGGCTATTTTCACACTGGGGCGGTGGGGGGTGTTGGCGGTAAAGCGCCACTATTTTTAGCGACGCTTTACCGATGTTTGTGCGGCGTTTTTTGGCCGATATCGGGGCACTTTTAATCCCCGCTAGCGGCTGAAAAAGGGTTAAAACCGCCGGCAAAGCACCGCTGCAGCGGCGGTTTGGAGACGCTGCCCGTTGATTTCAATGGGCAGGGGCGCTTTAGGAGTGGTGTGTACATCACTCCTACAGCGCCTCAGAGATGCGGCTAGCAGGACTTTTTTTTACCGTTCTGCCAGCGCACCGCTCCAGTGTGAAAGCCCTTGGGCTTTCACATTGGAGTGAAAAGAGAGCCACTTTCAAGGCACTTTGCAGGTGCTGTTTTTAGCGTTATAGCGCCTGCAAAGCACCTCAGTGTGAAAGTAGCCTTACAGCTATCTTGCCACAACTGGATCAGTTATAAAGATCACACTTGCAGTGCTTAGATTGGAGAAGCAGGACAAGTATCTACACTCAGTTTTAAAAAAAAAAGGACCAACACTTTGAAGTACAACAATGGCAGCCCATGTATTTTATCAGCAAAAGTCTCCTTGAAACCAAATGGACCTGATGAAAGCGCAATATAGGGTACATTAAATGTTAGAAGTATCTTTATGTGAACTACATAACTGATAAACTGAAATGTATGCAAAGACTTTGAGAATACCTACCGTAACTGAGTCAGAAAAACCTCCATTACGGATACCATGTCAATATCAACATGCACTGGAAATTCTAACTCATCCACATTCCCATAGTTCACATTATATACCTGCAGAGACATAAATGATCATACAGCAATGATGTAAGACTGTTAAACAAGTTTTTGTGATTGCAGTTCCAAGAAGATTCAGGCTTTTGGTCTTGCTTCGAGTATAAGCAGTTAAAGTGTTTTTAACGTTACATTGCATTATGCTGCCGGCCCCTCTCTTGTATCCAGCTATAACACGCAGTGTATGCGTTTGTGGAAAACTAAGCGTCTAAATACCTTTTTTTCAGTTATCTTCAGGCCCGTCACGTGACTCCCGATCGCTCTCCTACTCCGACCCAAGGCTACAATGGGAGGGGCCGAGATCGCTCGCTGATGTCAGCCGGGAGGTCACATGACTGCCGTGCTGGTCACTCGACCCCTCCCACTGTAGCCCTTAGAAGGGGCAGAAAGCGTCCGGGAGACACGTGACTGGCCTGGAGATATTTGTAAAAAATGTATTTAGATGTTTAGTTTTCCACAAAGACATACACTGCGTGTTATAGCTGGATAAAAGAGAGGGGCTGGCAGTAATTTATTTTTAAAGTTTAAAATTACTGCTAATAGCAGCAGGAGGAGAGGGGCGGAACGTGGAACACACACACACACACACACACACACACACACACACAGGGAGGGGGTAAAGGACAGAGGAGAGCTGCGGATGACAGAGGAGCATAAATTGACCACAATGTCAGGGCTCAGCAGCCATTATAAACTGTGATCAGTCTACAGGGGGAGGGCATAGCCAGGCAGGATCAGTCAGGTATTTCAGGTGCTAGAGGGCCAAATTACACAGCACAAGCACTGTGCCGTTATTCATGAGTTAAAGCAGGGGTCTCAAATTTGCGGCCCTCCAGGTGTTGTGACACTACAAGTTCCATGAGGCATTGCAAGGCTGACAGTTGCAAGCATGACTCCCACATGCAGAATGATGAGACTTGTAGTTTCGCAATAACTGGAGGGTCCCCAGTTTGGAGACACCTGCTTTAAAAGAACAGGATTCTTTTATTTTTTATTTTTATTTTTTTAGGGTAACAAAACACTTTAATAACGATCAAAACAGACCTTGCAGCACAAAGTCCACATATATCCCAGGACCCCCTCTCCCTTTAAAAAAAAAAAAAAATATCTGGTACTAGCAAGTGTGAAAGTTACCTGTTATATAAAGTTAAGATTTATACTTACCCCCCTTCCACATTGCTGGGCATGTCACTGCCCTACTGGGAAAATTCATTGAGCATGCAGGGCAGGCCAAATCTCACAAAATATACTCCAGTGCTTTGCAAGAATGTCTTCTTGCGAAATTTAGGCTGCTCTGCATTTCCCAGGATCTCATTGGAAGGAGCATGACATTATCCTTGCCTAGACGCTGCAAGTGGAAAACAGGGGTAAGAAATCCAAGAAACATTTAAATAACGGCCTATGGCAGGGATATGCAATTAGCGGACCTCCAGCTGTTGCAAAACTACAAGTCCCATCATACCTCTGCCTCTGGGTGTCATGCTTGTGGCTGTCAGTCTTGCTATGCCTCATGGGACTTGTAGTTCTGCAACAGCTGGAGGTCCACTAATTGCATATCCCTGGACTATGGAATGGATAAATATTTGTCATTATCATTCTGGGATGTCCACAAAATTGTATTAAAAGGATAAGCAAAATTTTCTTTTGGTACCGTTATTTTCCAATGCATTATCTTTATTTTAAATGAAAATTGAAGTTAAAAAATGGCAACAACATATATAAAAAATAAAAAAAGTTTAATATTTTGTTCTGTTGGTTGCGCTGCTCATTACAAGAGTAACATTGCATAGCTCGTACAAATGCATGGTGGAGTTTTCTAAATTATTAAAGCAAGGACTTGGGTGTATTTTTTTTTTTTTTATGAAATATATATGTTGACTTAGACCCCAAGTTATAGGTTTGTACCTTCAGGTGATTGGACACTGGCAAAGGTTTGAGAACATGCCCCCTGGGTGCCTCTCCTATATACCTACCCCACTCGAGTCCTCATTTTTGTTAAAAGCAAAGCAGAGCAGAGTAACCAAGCAACAGATGGGAGGGTGACCTGTGTCCTGTACACTACTCCAAGATATAGAATTTACAAGCAAGTCGAAAACCAACTTAAACATACAGTACAGGACACAGGCTGAGTACTGTATTCATAGATCCCAATATATTCTCAAGCAATGAATGAGAAGGGTGGGCAAAGCAACAGAACTGAGCCAAGATGTCCAACAAGGGTCAATGAATCCATCTTCAGCGCTTCGCTTTAAAAATCTTGCAACTGAAAGCTGCATCTGTAGAATATTGGATGTCGCACCATGTAAAACTTTGAAAAAAAAAGGTATGAACGGAGAACCAAGTGGAGGCTGTACAAAACTAGGCCACAGAGGCTTGGTGTCAGAATGTTCAAAGAAAAAAAAAAAAAAAAAAAAAAAAAAAAAAAAAGGAAGCTTGCTCCAGGTCAACAAGATGTTCTGATGGAGAGGTCTCAGATAAAAATTGGGTGAATAGCACAGCCTTAAAGGTCATCATGAGGCCTAGAAAGCTCACTGTTGGGTGTCTCTGACTTCAACTCCCCAGTGTGAGCCCAGAACGCATTTTCTTCTCTGGAACGAAAAATTTTCATTGGATGTGTCCAGGGCCAAACTCAAGTATTCCAGACAAAGAGAAAGCTGAAGCGCACATTTTAGGAAATTGATCATCCATTTGAAAGCCTGGAGCATCTGAATTGTCCTGTAGCTGCAAAGTAGAGGAGTCCTTTAGGTAAAGGTTGTGAAGATAGCATCCAGGTCACATGTTCTTTTTAGAAGTTCTAAGTTCTTAGAATGGCAAGAGGAAGTGCTAGGACCTTTGTGAATATTCTAGAAACATAGGATAGGCCAGAAGGCAGCGCAACAAACTGAAAAGAATAGTCTTCCACTGCAAAGTGCAGATGAGGTGGATAAATGGGAATATGCAGATAGCCATCTTGGATGTCAATGGATGGCAATTATTCCCCTGGTCCCCAGGTCTCAGAGAGGCAATAACTGACCTTGCGGATTCTATGTAAAATGTTGGTATTTGTTGGAGGTCCAGAACAGGACGAATGCCCATGTTGGGCTTTGGTACCATGAACAGGTCTTGTGGGGGTGCGGTTACATATAATACCTGGGACATGAGAGGATTAATTCTGCAAATCTGACTGCCCTTCGGGCAGATTTTGGTTGATTTGAGAGAAGAAAACAGTGAGGGGGTAAAACTTTGAACATATTGTGTTCTCCTTTGCAACCACTGAATGAACCCAAGGTCTGTGACATCTGAAACCCAGAAAAAGGCAAATTGTAAGACTCCCAGCCCCCCCCTTAGGTGTGAGGGCGCCCCTCATTGAGAAGGCTTTAGGGAAGACTTGGTGGGCTCTGTACACCTAATGCAAAGGCTAAACTTAGATTTTGAAGAAAGTCTGGGTGGAGTGATTAGATGCTCTGTGTTTTGAGGAGGTAGAGGCTCCAAAGAAGGGGGTGAATCTTCCACTGTGGAAGTTTCTCTTCTGTGATATCTGTAATGAATTTGTCAAGTGCCTCACCAAAAAGACATCCTACTTCAAAAAAGGAGGAGATGATCAACTTACAAGCAGTTTTAGCTGTATAGGCTGAGCCATAAGATTCTGTGCATGTAAATGGAGATTAGAGCCATTCTGGAAATTTGTTTCACTACTTGTACTACGACATCAACACAAAAGAGCGGCGCATGAAGTAACTGCAGAATTGCTTCGTTAAGGCATGATTCTGGAACACAGGATCGTGTTGGTTATTCATTGCCCTGCTTCGGTTACCTGTAGTTTAAACAGACAGAAATTGCAGCGATAACTGGTTGCAGAGCTGGGCACAAGTGTAAAGAGAGACCCTTTAAGAGAATCTCATACTTCCCACCTCCAGAAACATGGAATAACAGAACATATTCAATAAGTACAGAAGAATGTTTAAGACTGAAGATAAAAGGCTCAAAAGTAGTGAAAATCTTTTGTAGATTAACCCAATCATTATGGATTGCCCATAAACAGGGCATGTTTTTTTAGATTTAGCAGGTGTCTTTGCACCCAAATGGGCATGTAGAGATGGAAGAGAATGAAGTATGACAACGCTGAGGCTTTTGCACACAGCAGACATGAGCATATCCACTTCATCAAGCATTCCGCATGAAGCTCCAGCTTCAGGTGTGTAGGAGTCTCGGGTTGAGAAATCTTTTGCAGCCTCCCAACACTGCCTCCAGGTCCTCTTCATTCCCTTTTATGTACACCTCTTCTAGGCCAGGCATATCAGGATCCAAAACAGATAGACATGGTGTTGGAGAAGGGACCTAGCATTTTAAAGCCCTGGAGGGAGAAGGCTGTATTAAAGCCATTGGTTGTCTGAGAAATTGTGGCAAAGTTGCAGAAAAATCTGCCTTGGTCAGGCAGGCCGCTTTTTGTGTACCTAAAATTGAACTAGCTGGATGCAGAGACTGGTGTTTAAAATGGTTTCTGTTCTGGTGCAAGGGAAGCATCATAACGCTGAGGTTGAAGCCTCGTTCACACTATGGTGCAGAGACGTCCGTTTTTCTGCACATGTTCTGCAAGGGCATAAAAACAATGGTTCACTATGTGCCCTGTTCAACACAACGTGCCGATTTTTTTCTGCGCAGGAATTTGGAAGGTGTATACAGTTTTCCGCACAGGAAAAAAAAAACTGACATGACCTCAACATTGGTGTGAATAGGGCACATAACCGACGCTCATGATAACTGACGTAAAAACGGATGTGATGTCTCTGAAAGTGAAATTTGTGTTGTTACCCCATCAGTTTTCATGCAGGTATGGTGTGAATGAGCCCTGGGTGTTGTGTGGACCTTCAGCAGGGAATGTTTGGTCTCCCTTTCACCAGGTATTCCATAGCTATGGGTGAGGGCAATCCCCTATAGGGTACAGATTACAGGTAAGTCAGGTCTGGAAGAATTATGCAGCAACCAAAGTCCTTGTGGAGGAAGGAAGTGCCCGAGTACCTTACAACATAGGGTCCAGGCTTGGTTCCCAATCTTTTACTAAAAGTTGCACTGATTCTATTGTAAAGATAGTTAAAGATTTAACTGACAAATTTGAAGATAAAATAAGAAACTAGTTAAGCCAAGAGTGATTTCTTTGTTTGGGAGTAGATGTCCATCACCTTGCGACACTACCAAACAACTGAGGACACACGGAGTGGGGTAAGGTGCAGTTAGGTGAAAATGGGTCCCCAGAGGGCATGTCTTTATAAGCTTTACCAGTGTCCAATCACCTAAAAATATGAGCTTATAACTCAGGGTCTATGAACACTCAGCTTGTGTCCAGTAGTGTATGATTAAGATGTGAACTAATCAACAGGGTAAAAACAGCTCAGGATAAAAAAATAAAAAAAATAAAGGGGGGGGGGGGTTTAAATTAGAGAATTTTGTGAATAGAGTATAGTCTTTATTAAAGTGTTTTGTTTTTTCACCTTTTTTGCAGCAACTTGTATGATTAAATCACAGAACATGCCTATAATCTGCAAAAAGGCAGCAGTGAAACTTCGTAACTACTCCGTTACACTAGTTAACCCATAGAGTTACTATGCAATTAAAAGCCACTGTCACTGGTTTGCCAGGCTAGGACAAGACAACAGGCCCCAATGGACACATGTAACATGCACAACTTATTCAAGATCCTAAAGAACTAGATGAAGTACTCCAGGATTTATATAACATAGCAGTTCCTTAATTGGGTGAAGAAAAAAAAAAGAAGAAAAACGAAAAAAGGAAGCACAAACTGCTACATTATTGAAAATGTTCCTACATACAGCACTCATCCTATGAATGGGACACTTAAAGTGACACTGAGAGCCGGTTCACACTGGAGCGGCACGACTTTGGGGGCGACTCGGCAAGGCGATCTCAAGACGACTTGAGATGCGACTTGCAAAATGACTTCTGTATTGATGTCAATACAAGTCGCCCCCAAAGTCGTACAAGAACCTTTTTCTAAGTCGGAGCGACTTGCGGCAGTTCTATTGAATAGAGCGGAGCTCGACTTGTCAGGCGGCTGAGTCGCCTGACGAGTCGCCCCTGTGTGAACCGGCTCTAAAAAACCTGTAGTACGAGCAGCACCCTGGGTTATAAACATAGGTTCTGCAGGTTTGTTCTTAAAGCGGGATTCCACCCGCGATTTATTTATATTTTTTAATAAGGACACTTACCTGTCCTACTCACCCGCGATGATGGCCCCCCGATGCCGATCCCTCGTTAACTGCAGGTCCCATGCCGCCATCCTCACTAAGGGAAACAGGCAGTGAAGCCTTACGGCTTCACTGCCCGTTTCCTACTGCGCATGCGCAAGTCTCACGCCGATTTGTGAATGGGCGGCTGCTCTCTGGGGATTACCACACAGTTCCCAGAAGGCAGCGTGCCCCATTCACTAGAAGAGGATGCGGAAGGAGACCCACAGCGGATAAGGAAGAGGCAGATTAGGTACTTCCGCATAGCAACCGCTATTTCGGGTGAGTAAATTTTTTTTTCAATTTTCTTGCTGCATTTTGGTGTAATTTTTTTTTCCCAGGGTGGAACTCCACTTTCAGTTGAATCTGCATGCAAGTTTTTTTTCTTTTAGTGCAACTCCAGACAAAATAGTTAAAGTTTTTTTGGATAGCATAGGGAAGGATTAACACCCTTGTAACATTTGTTTTGTTGTCTGTTCTCCTGGATCAGAAGATTTCACCTCACTTTCTGTCCCTGTGACAATTGGATTATGAAAAATTTGAATGGTTGTGGAAACCATGATTGGTGAATTTCCCCATCCTAGGGGTAGATTTCCTCTCATTCCGGTCTTCCTCCATTCGTAAGTATGGGTCAGATGTTTGTAACTCGGAGATTGTCTGTAGACAGACTACCCTGCTTGCTTATTTTTTTCAGAATTCAGAAATGTAATACTTTGGTAACAGAAACAAATGTTGGTACTGGACAATTATTATGTCCCATCCTCTGGTGTCAGAGAATTGTACTATACCAATACATAAGGTTGTATGAAACAAATACAATTAGAATATTGTCTTTTGGTGCATGAGTAACTGAAACAGTTGGACTCTGGGGTTAATCCTGATTAGCTAACAGAAAGCTCTCTGTGGAAAGAACGTTGCAGCTCTGCTGAGTGAGTTAACATATGTTGCTGCATGCACTTAGTATAATACATCCTCTTGAACCAATCATTTTAGTCTTGGACTTTAGTAGCAGAAAGCCGAATTAAAAATGGCATCGATGTACCTCGTGCATTTCCCAAGCCTCTTTTTAAAACTGCAGCCGTGACCACTTATCGCCCTGGCCCCATTTGCACTTAAATTACTATGACTGGGCAATAACTTAACAGTACTGTTTACACATAAATGTGCTGAAGACATTGGTGTAGCATCTGCTGTGACAGGGCATTTTCTGCCTTCACAGGAAACTATTTTTTTCCAAATGAGTCTGGGACTAGAGTAAGGATTAGGATTAGAGCTAGGAGTAGCAATTTTGGAGAAAATCTCCAAAAAAGGTACACAAAAAATAAACAGCTGAACGAACACACACACACACAATTTTTTAATGCCCTGCAGATTGAAATGAAAAGTCTATAATTTTTATCCTAGGTGTATTTTAAAGTGGAGGTGCAGCCACAAAAAAATAAAAAATAAAGAGTCAGCAGCTACCAACAGCGTAGCTGCTGACTTTTAATAAGGACACTTACCTGTCCTACTCGCCCGCGATGTCGGTCCCGCCACAGCGATCAATCGCTGCTGTCAGGTCCCGGCTCCTCCATCCTGAGTAAGGGAAACAGGCAGTGAAGCCGTAAGGCTTCACTGCCCGTTTCCTACTGCGCATGCGCCACTCGCACGGAGCTTTGTGAATGGGCGGCTTGCCTCCTGGGATACACACAGTTCCCAGAAGGCAGCGCGCCCCATTCACAATAAGAGGAAGCAGAAGGAGACCCACCGAGGACGAAAAGAGGAACATTAGAGGCAGATTAGGGGACTTCCGCATAGCAACAGACATTTAGGGCGAGTATAAAAATATATATATATATATATATATATATATATATATATATATATATATACACACATACATATATATATATATATATATATATATATATATATATATATATATATATATATATATATATATATAAAAATTTTTTTTTTTTTTAAGGATTTTTAATGTAAATATTTTTTCAGGGTGGACCTCCGCTTTAATTTGGAAAAAAATAGTTTCCTATGAAGGCAGAAAATGCCCTGTCCCAGCAGATGCTACACCAATGTCTCCAGCACATTTATGTGTAAACAGTACTGTCATAACATCGCGCCCGGCCTCCGAATGATCATAGAGACTCCAGCGACCATCTGGTCTGCCAGAAATCTCTAGGGTAAATATCTGGGGCCGGCAGATCCATTCTCCGACTCACTGATCGCAGCAGTGAGTCGGTAGAAGCACCAGAGGGTGGCAGGGGGGACATCCCGTCTTGCCGCCCATAAGAACATTTAAGCGGCAGAAGTGCAGAGAATCGCCGGCTGAAAAAAATGATATCTGAATGATGCCTGTAGCTGCAGGCATCATTCAGATATACCCGCACAAAGTCAAGGACGTCATATGATGTACCTTAGGCGGGAAGTGGTTAAATGATAGAGACAGAATATCAACCAAGAATCCAGAAGAAAAAAAAAAAAAAAAACACATAACTTTGTTGGCAAGCACAGAGGCAAGACGTTTCTTGTAGTTGGTGACCAGGTTTGCACACATCTCAGGAGGGATTTTGATTTAAGGTTTCTTAAGGTTTCCTGGCAACTCGAAGTTTCAGCTCCCTCCATAATTTTTTTATAGTATTAAAGTCTGGAGACTGACTAGGCCACTCCATGATCTTAATGTACTTCTTCTTGAGCCACAACTTTGTTGTCTTGGCGGTATGTTTTGGGTCATTGTCATGCTGGAAGATCTATCCATGACCCATCTTCAGTGTTCTGGCAGAGATCATAGAGTGACCTAGCCAGTCTCCAGACTGTAATCCTATAGAAAATTTATGGAGGGAGCTAAAACTTTGGAGTTGCCAAGTGACAGCCAAGAAACCATTACGATTTAGAGAAGATCTGTAAAGAGTGGACCAAAATCCCTCCTGAGATGTGCGCAAACCTGGTAACACACTACAAGAATCATCTTACCTCTGTGCTTACCAACAAGGGTTTCTCCACCAAGTATCAAGTAATGTTTTGCTTGGGGAACAAATACTTAAAGCGGAGTTCCACCCAAAAATGGAATTTCTGCTTTTTGGAACCCTCCCCCCCTCCGGTGACACATTTGGCACCTTTCAGGAGGGAGGGAGGGGGGGGGCGTGCAGATACCCGTCTAAGACAGGTATTTGAACCCACTTCCGAGCATAGACTCCCGTGGGAGTCTACGCCACTTCCCCCCCCTGTCTCCTGGGAAACACACTGCTCCCAGGAGAGAGCGGGGACCAGTGATGGCGCGCCACGCTACTCGTGCATGCGCAGTAGGGAACCGGGCAGTGAAGCCGCAAGGCTTCACTTCCGATTCCCTCACCGAGCACTGCGGCGGCAGCATCCAAGGACCGAGCGATTGCTCGGCCTCGTCTGCCGACATTGCGGGCGCGCTGGACAGGTAAGTGTCCATTTTTTTTTTTTTTAAAAAGTCAGCAGCTGCAGTATTTGTAGCTGCTGGCTTTTAAAAAAAAAAAAAAAAAAAATTTTGGTGGACCTCCGCTTTAATTTTATTCACTGAACTGCAACTCAATTTATAACATTTGCAGCATGTGTTTTTTCTGGATTGGTTTATATTCTGTCTCTATCATTTAAAATACACCTATGATAAACTATATAGACCAGGGGTCTCCAAACTTTCTAAGCAAAGGACCAGTTTACTGTCCTTCAGGCTGTAGGGGGGCCGAACTGTGGCCAGTGGGAGTAGAAAATGCCCCGGCATCAGTGCCCCATCATTGGTTTTAATGGGAGTCATTGGTGATATCAATGAGAAGAATTGTGCACCATTGATGGTGTCAGTAGGGGAAATGTCCCAAGGGCCAGATAAAGGCAAGCAAAGGGCCACATCCGGCCCCCGAGTCGCAGTTTGGAGACCACTGATATAGACCCTTCATTTCTTTGTAAGTGGGCAAACTTACAAAAACCTGCAGGGAATCAAATTGTTTTCCCCACTGTAAGAAAGCGTTTTTTTCCTGCCAAATAACTAGCGTTTCTTTTTATCCAGTTCCGAGATTTTCACAGCTCTGCCACGCCACACACTCTGGTCTGGCAGTGGAGGAGACCTGAATCATTTCCCAGCTGCAGTTCAATTATTCTTTTAGGACTCCTCACCACCTTGTGACTGGACAGAGAAAAAAGAAGCAGCACGCTGATGAGGTAATTTCTCCGTCACTCTGCCCTCTCTCTCCTGCCAGCATGCTCCTTGCACTGAGGTACAGCTGACTGGCTTCTTGCTTCTACTTCCCCCAGTCTGAGCTCTGCTGTACAAGGACTGCAAGAGGTTGATACCAAGAAAAAAATTAAATAATCAGGTGCTTACACCACTTGCATGAATATATTTAGATGTGCCTTAAATGATTACAGAGATGCATTTGTGTTTTTTTACTTCCATGGAGTTCAGATTTAACTAGAAGGTGCCTGCCACTTCATTGGAGACAGGACTTCAGCTTCCTGTTTATTTTCCAAAAGCTTTTGCATGCATAATTCATGCACTGCTGAAGGATTTGCACCAATCAAGCACTCCTGACATGTGACAGTTCCTTAGCACTCCTGCATCTGCAGCCCGAGATCAACCAAGACATATCCTGCCCACACCCAACTGGCAATTGCTATTCTCACCAGATTTGGAGCATCCTTCACCTGTAAAGTAAACTTGTACCTACCATGATACCACCCCAGCGAGGGCTGTGAAATGCATTACTGGGTACCCCCCTGCCATCTTTGTCCTGAATGTAGAGGGGAGAGTGAAAATACTCTGGGACGTAGAGTAAAAAGTTCAGTACAGGGTACAGAGAGGCAGCACTGGAACCTGGAAAACAGACAGGCAGTGGTAGACAAATGAAGAAACAAGATCCAACTAGAATGCATTTACACAAATATACAAAAAGATATATTGTATACTCTCAGCATTTACAACTACTAATTTCAAGTCCTAAAGCAGGGGTGTCAAACCTTTTGTCCTTTCTGGGCCATATTGGAAGAAGAGGAATGGTCTTGGGCCACACATAAAATACACCAATAATGAAAGCGGTCAATAAAATATACTGTATTTATTGGCATATAACTCTCACTTTTTTACCCTGAAAATAGAGGGTAAACTGTGTCAGCGTGTTATACGCAGGGGGCTGTGAAAAGTTTTTTTTCCTGAAACTTCCCTCTTAAAGTTAGGGTGCGTGTTATACGCCGATAAATACGGTATATATTTGAAAAAATAATAATAATGAAAGCGGATGAGTAGAAAAAGACAGATCACAAGCACCGGTATAAAATAATGTACCTATATGATTAATAATAAAAAAAAATAAAAAAGGATTATAAAAGTAAGAGGGCAACATAAAACTAGTGCAATAGTTGATCAAAAAGAGTGTCTAATAACACAGCTGGTTCTATGGATGTAGTAGCAATTCTCAATGAATTCTCAAGGTGCTCATCAGATATTTTGATTCTAATTTTGCCCTTTGTGTGCATCATCCTTGAAAAATAGTTGCTTACAAATATAGGTGCTGCAAAAAAACCATGACATAAATAAGGCACGATTGTGAAGAGTGGGATATTTTTCTATGGGAGGATAAAAACGTATAAAAAAAAGGTCCAGCTAAGAGACAATTTTTCTTCGGCTGCATGTGCTTGTGTTCGCCAAGTATTGCATTTATACAAAAAAAAAAAAAAAAAAAAAAAAAAGAGAAGGGGGGAGAATCAAAATGTGTAAGTTTATGATTTTGGGTTGGGCTGCTTTCACAGGAGTCTTGGCCACAGGTTGGGACACCGCTGTCCTAAAAAGGTAATTTACTCTAGGTTTTCTGCACTTAATTGACACAAAGTAAAATTCCAGTTAAAAATGAAAAAACTCCATAATCCTATAATGGATGTAGTCAAAAGTGAAGAGCCTCAGAAACTAATATCAATATTCTATAACATGCTACATACTCCCTCATCAATGAAAATTGCCTAGAATATAAAACCATGTTGGGAAAGAGACCTAGGGAACCTAGAGGACGAAGATTGGAATGAAGCACTTGACGCATGCAAAGCTGTCTTCCCCAAACTGACAGGTTGACTCAAATTTACATTCTACATACCTCACACCTGTAAGAATGGCCAAATTTAATCAGGGACAACCCTCCACATGTCTACTATGTAATCAAGAGACAGGCACTTTCTACCACCTCCTGTGGCCCTGTCCATACATGCAGGGATTCTGGAAACAGGTGATAGATTTCCTCCATGACGACATGGAGTCCCCGCTGATTCTAGACCCCAAACTGTGCTTGCTGGGTATATTTCCAGATGCCGACACCGACAAATATACCAAAATCTTCATGCATGAGACTATTTTCTGGCCGAAAAGCAATCGCTAAACTTTGGATGAGACAGACTCCCCCTAGACTATCCGACTGGAAGACTGACGTAAACACCACATTACCCTATAATTTTTTTTTTTTTTATCTACATTAATAGAGGGTGCCCTGCAAAATACAACAAAAGTTTGAGACCGCTGGCTCAATGCATCGGACACGTGTATAGCACCGCAGAACGTGTTTCCCTTATACATGTACCGTCCAGCTGGACCCGAGGCATATATGCCATTTTCTTCAAGTATACATAATCGGAGAAGTATGTTGATGCCCCAGAAAACAAATGCGTTACTACACAGTAAGAGTCTCTGTAAATGCTGAGGAACTTTTTATGTACTGCCTATATATGTCATTTGTGAACTGATTGTACTGGACAAAGAAAATGTTTGTGCATTGGAAATTTTGTACGCTTTTGGCAAAAAAAAAAAAAAAAGAACGCTAAGGCCCCCGGGGACGATGGACACTTGACACATTTTTGGGACCATTCACATTTATACAGCGATGAGTGCTATAAAAATGCACTGATTATTGTATAAAATGTCACTGGCAGGGAAGGAGTTAACCCCTTGATTGCCCCCTAGTGTTAACTGTGTTCCGTCACTGTGTTCTAACTGTAGGGGGGATGGGACTTACTAGGGGAAGAGAGAGATTGTGTGTTCATACAAACTATGAACACTGATCGTCTTCTCCCCTGAGAGAACCGAGATCTGTGCGTTTACACACACAGATCCCGGTTCTCGCTCTGTCACGAGCGATCGCGGGTGCCTGGCGGTCATCAGGCCCGTCAGGGCACTTGCATCGGCTCCGGGGGCAAGCCGCAGGCCCGCGCACCCCTAGTGGCCAAAAGACCAAGCAACGCAAGGCAACGTCGCTTAGCCCAGCCGTGCCATTCTGCAGCAGTAAAACTGCGGCGGATGGTTGGCAAGTGGTTAAGCAGTGCAGGGAAGTAATATTACCCCATCTTCTCAGGGTGTTCAATGCAGCCAGGGAATGCCAGACCCTTTCTGAAGCCATGACTAAAGCCAACATTGTTCCACTACTCAAACCAGGAAAGGATCCATTGGACCCGAGCTCCTACAGACCCATATTCCTCTTACAGGTGGATATTAAGATTCTTGCCAAAGTCCTGCTACGAGACTAAACAAGGCCATATCGTCAATTATCCATCCTTACCAATCAGGCTTTATACCTGAGATGTCCACTGCGATTAATTTGCGTAAACTATACATCAATATACAGTCCCAGGCAGATAACAAGGGAAATAGGGCCCTGCTGTCATTGGACGCCCACAAGGCCTTCGAATAACGTAGAATGGTAATACGTATGGGCCACCATGCATACGTTTAAGTTTGGCCCCACCTTTCTATCCTGGGTGAAATTACTATACCAGCTCCCCACAGGCAGCCATTAGAAAAGGCAGGCCATGCTTCCATGCCTTTTCCCCTACACAGAGGTACACGTCAGGGCTGCACTCTATCCCCTCTTCGGTTTGCCATTGCCATAGAGCCTATAGCTGCCATGATTTGTTCTATCCTCTCAACTTGTGGTTTTAAATATGGCAAGACTCATGAAAAACTCATGCTCTATGCTGATGACATCATGTTACTCTTGGGGGGCACGGTGGACTCCCTGTGAGAAGCCATGTTGGTCATTACCAAATGTGGAGTATTTTCAGGCTTGGTAATCAACTGGAGGAAATCCTCAATCTTATTGTTAGACTCTCCGGCTTGTAATTTATTTAGCATGTTGATGAGGGTGGGGGACCAGGGAAAGTAAAATAACCCCTTGATGCCGAGGTAATGCAAATATGTGGCCTTCAGCTTCAAGGGGTTGTACCGGGGTGATGCCTCACCCCGGGTACCGTATTTTTCGGCGTATAAAGCCCCATACACACGGTCGGACTTTTGCCCAACAAACTTCGTTTTAAGCAAGTTGGACCAACAATCCGACCGTGTGTACGCTCCATCGGACAAACTTTTTTTCATCGGACAAAAGTTGGGTCTGAAAAACGGACAAACTTTTGCCCAACAAAAGTCCGATGGAGCAAAGTCTGACCGTGTGTACAGAAAACCATCGGACTTTTGTCCGATGGACAAAACAACTAATGTTAAAATCAACCAACAATACCAGAAGTTGACCAAAGGGTGGCGGTAAAGAGCAGAAAAGAGCAGAAAAACTTTGTGATGTTGCAAAAAGTTTTGGGAAAGTTTGCAGAAAAGTCCTGTGGTGTGTATGCTATGGGTGTGCCCGGCCAACTCCGTTCAGACAAAAATCCACGGAAAAGGCCGATGGAAGTCCGACCGTGTGTACGAGGCTTAAGACAACCTTTTATAAGAAAAAAAAAAAAAACGCGCAAAAAAGCGGGGGTCATCATATACGCTAGGTATAAAGCTGGATGTTAAGCCCTCCGGATGTTCGCTGAGTGTGCGGTAATACTGTATACATACAGTATACACCGCTGAGCCAATCCCGGCGAGCTATGTATTCTATTAATGAATACAGAGCCTGCTCGGATTGGAGCAACAACCTCTGCCAATCCGAGCAGGCTACATACAGTAGCCCGCTCGGATTGGCTGTGAGAGTCAGAGGCGTGGGCTGATGTTACAGCCTCTGTCAATCTGAGCAGGCATTGTATTCAACAATAGAATGCATAGCTCGCTGTGATTGGCTCAGGGCGTTATACTGTGAGACAGTATGTTACCCGGTACCAAAGTTTCTGAACATATGGTATTACCGCACAAGGGGGTCGTCTTATACAGCAAGTATAGCACAAAACCAAAAGGTTTAAATTGAAAATTAGGAGGGGGGGGGGGGGGGTCGTCTTATACAGTAACTTTTTTTTTTTTTTTTTTGGAGCCGATCGGCTTTCTTCTAATAACAACCTACAAGCAGCAGAAGGGGACATCGTCATCGTCATTTCCTAGGACAGGCATGTTTTCTTTATGAAAAAATGTATCCAAGAGGTTTGATACTATTTTGAAGCCGTGGCTTGACCATATGGATTACAGGACTGAGTTAGGAGGTACATTTGCCAGAATATAGACATATGGAAAAAGAAATAGTTTATTTATAGGTTAAAAGGATTGTGTATTGACTTGATAATGGAAGGAGTGGGAAAAGGGGTGGGTTAAAATTGCTCCTTATTTATATTTATTTTTTGGTCTATGTTTTTTTTATTTCAATGTTATGTTTGTGTATATGTTGATGTAGTATAAAAAAAAAAAAAAAAAAAAAAGTAGTGAACAAGAATTAGTATTTGATAATCTATACCCCTTATGAGAGTACTTACCAAGTCTGGCCTCTACAGGGTTGATGACATGGGGCAGGTTGTGTGCATTCAGAATGTAGCTTGAGGTTTCCCTGTCAAATCGAGGATTGACTCCAAGGATAGCATAATACAGAATCTAAAAGCAAAAAGCACACAAATACTCAATTTCAAAACTATAAAGGAAATAAAACATATCACAATGCCATATATTCTAGGTCTGTCACATTCAGTTGCCAGCCTTGGTTGGGGGGGGTTTGAAACTGCCCAAATGCTGGAAGCATTGCCATGCCTTCCATACCTGGAGTCACTAACCAAGATCTAGTACGCAGAAAAGATCTTTTGGTCCTACTCTGATTTTTTGATACTCACACTTATTCATGGCCTCTTTTTCCAGGCTTTCCCCCCCCCCTTTTTATTCCCACCAGGTAAGCCTGCAGATAACACTTCCCATTCCTTTAGGTCTATATTTTTTCCTCCAGCCCATCTATGGGGCTACCTTGGCTGTCATACATCTTGGACTTCAAATATGTCTCCCCTTGTTCAAAACCATTACATAGTGGATTGATGGGACTAGTAGTTTAAAGCGGAATTCCACCCAAAAATGGAACTTCCACTTTAAGTGAAGGTGACCCCTGACATGCCGCATTTGGAATGTCATTTTTCTTTTTAGAGGAATCCAGCTCCCACTTCCTTCCGGAGCTCCGAGGCGCCGGAAGGAAGTTCACCTCTCCCCCCTCCAATCTCAGGGACACGTCACAGAAGATTGCTCAGCCAATCACAGCGCATATCGCTTCTCGCGCATGCGCAGTGCGTGCCCACAGTCAGAATGCTAGCACCGCGGAGAGGAGGAGCGCTTTTTCTCACCTGCCTCTTGGGCCGGGCATTTTGGCTGGGACCGGAGAATTTTTTTTTTATTATTATTCCTGGCCGAAGGGCCTGGCAATTGTATTGCACAATGGCCACCTTTTAACTCTCCCCTACTTCCCTCTTCCCCCACTTTCTTTCATTTATTCCCCTTTGTTTGTCACGTTTTTGTATTTTTTTGTTTGTACACAGTTTTTGCACTGTGTGACTGGTAGGGTGTAGGTCCTCGGGCCTGCCCTGAAAGTCTTGGGAGGGGGGGGGGGGGGACATGGCCTTCTGGCTTAGTTCGCTCTCTCTCATGGGGTCTAGGACTTGGGTGGGTCTGTTTCGGCAGACCATCCAGAGAAAAGGGTCCCGTCTGGTCTCAGCCAGATGGACCAAGTGTAAAGTACCCTTGTCCCCATCTGGAGCCCAATGCCCCGGGGGATTCAGGGCAAGGCCCTCTGATTTTAGAGGGCTTGTGTACACCCGTTGCAATTTTTTTGTGTCGCCTCTATGTTGTGCACATTTTTTTGGCACCGGGTGAAGTTTTTGAGTGTGTTTCACACACACACCATCGGCTTTCAAAAATAAAAAACAAATTAGGCTAGTTGAGGCACATGATGTGGCTGCAATTTGCAGTATCATGGCTGATCAATTCCCCTATGTCCACGTATTAAACGATAAGTTCACTTAACCACTTAAGCCCCGGACCATTTTGTAGCTAAAGGACCAGAGGCGTTTTCAGAATTTGGCACTGCGCTGCTTCAACTGGAAATTGTGCGGACATGCAATGTTGTACCGAAACGAAATTTGCGTCCTTTTCGTCCCACAAATAGAGCTTTCTTTTAATGGTATATGATTGCCTCTGCGATTTTTTTTTTTTTGCGATATAAAATGGAAAAAGACTGAAAATTTTGAAAAAAAAAGATTTTCTACTTTTTGTTGTAAGAAAAATCAAATAAACTCAATTTTAGTCATACATTTAGGCAAAAATGTATTCAGCCACATGTCTTTAGTAAAAAAAATGTCAATAAGCGTATATTTATTGGTTTGCGCAAAAGTTATAGCGTTTACAAACTAGGGTACATTTTCTGGAATTCTGGTGCTAAAATGGCAGGGAAGTAAACCCCCCCCCCCCAAATGACCCCATTTTGGAAAGTAGACATCCCAAGGAAATTGCTGAGAGGCATGTTGAGCCCATTGAATTTTTTTTTTTTTTTGAGACAAAAAAAAAATATTTACTAAAAGTTGTCACTAAATGATATATTGCTCACACATGCCATGGTTATATGTGGAATTACAGCCCAAAATACATTTTGCTGCTTCTCCTGAGTACGGGGATACCACATGTGTGGGACTTTTTGGGAGCCTAGCCGCGTACGGGTCCCCGAAAACCAAGCACCGCCTTCAGGATTTCTAAGGGCGCAAATTTTTGATTTCACTCCTCACTACCTATCACAGTTTCGAAGGCCATAAAATGCCAAAATAGCACAAAAACCCCCCAAAATGACCCCATTTTGGAAAGTAGACACCCCAAGCTATTTGCTGAGAGGCATGGTGAGTATTTTACAGCTCTCATTTGTTTTTGAAAATGAACAAAGAAAATAATTTTTTTTTTTTTTCCTTCAATTTTCAAAACTTTGTGACAAAAAGCGAGATCTGCAAAATGCTCACCATACCTCTCAGCAAATAGCTTGGGGTGTCTACTAGAGGTCGACCGATATGGGTTTTTGTCTGGCCGATGCCGATATTTAGAAATCGCTGAGGCCGATGGCCGATATATGATGCCGATTTTTTTGGGCCGATATGTTAGGCCGATTTTTTTGGATTTTATGAGATGAAGGGGAAAAAAAAAAAACTAACAGTTGGACCCCTTTCACACTGGGGCGTTTTTCAGGCACTTTTGGGCTAAAAATAGCACCTGTAAAAATGGCTGCAAAACAGCTCCCCTGCAGTCTCAGTGTGAAAGCCTGAGTGCTTTCACACTGAGGCGGTGCGCTGGCAGGACGTTAAAAAAAAAGTCCTGCAAGCAGCATCTTTGGAGCGGTGTATACCGCTCCTCCACCACTACTGCCTATTGAAATTAATGGGCACTGCTGCTGAAGCGCCTGCAAAGCGCTTCTGCAGTGGTGCTACACGGGCGCATTTAACCTCGTCATCGGCCGCTAGCTGGGTTATAAGCACCCCGCTAGCAGCCGAATATCGCCGCTAAAATGATGGTAAAGCGCAGCTAAAACTAGCTGCATTTTACCGCCAACGCCTGCCCGCTCCAGTGTGAAAGCAGCTGAGTTCCGCCAAAAAAAATAAAATATTAAAAGTCAGCAGCTACAAATACTGCAGCTGCTGACTTTTAATATATGGACACTTACTTGTCCTGGGCGCCCGCGATGTCGGCACCCGAAGCCGATCTCTCTCTCGGCTCTCGGGTGCTGCCGCCGCCATCTTCGGTAAGGGAATCAGGAAGCAGGCACAAAAACAGGTAATCAAAACTTTGACGAAAAAAAAAAGTTTAGTTTTATTTAACATTCATTAAAAGTGTATTTTTTTCCCAAAGAATTGCGTTTGAAAGACCGCTGCGCAAATACCGTGTGACATAAAATATTGCAACAACCGCCATTTTATTCCCTAGGGTCTCTGCTAAAAAAATATATGTAATGTTTGGGGGTTCCAAGTGATTTTCTAGCAGAAAATACAGGATTTTTACTTGTAAGCTACAAGTGTCAGAAAAGATTTAGCCTTTAAATGGTTAAACTGAGATGAAAAAGTGCCAAAAATCGGCCGACCGATATATCAGTCGACCTCTAGTGTCTACTTTCCAAAATGGGGTCATTTGGGGGGGTTTTGTGCCATCTGGGCATTCCATGGCCTCCGAAACTGTGATAGGCAGTGAGGAGTGAAATCCAAAATTTACACCCTTAGAAAGCCTGAAGGCGGTGCTTGGTTTTTGGGGTCCCGTACGCGGCTAGGCTCCCAAAAAGTCTCACACATGTGGTATCCCCGTACTCAGGAGAAGCAACAGAATGTATTTTGGGCTGTAATTCCACATATGCCCATGGCATGTTTAAGCAATATATCATTTAGTGACAACTTTGTGCAAAAAAAATGGATTTTTATAACAGCTTACCTGTAAAATCCTTTTCTTGGAGTACATCACGGGACACAGAGCGACTTAGTCATTACTAATGGGTTATATAGATTACCTTCAGGTGCTGGCACTGGCCACTTCCAAACCGGAAGTACCCTCCCCTATATAAGCCCCTCCCATCCGGGAGCACCTCAGTTTTGTAGCAAAGCAATAAGTGTCCCAAAAAGAGGGGTGGGAGCTCTGTGTCCCGTGATGTACTCCAAGAAAAGGATTTTACAGGTAAGCCGTTATAAAAATCCCTTTTTCTTTTTCGTACATCACGGGACACAGAGCGACTTAGTCATTACTAATGGGACGTCCCAAAGCAATGCCAAATGAGGGGAGGGATACATAAGCTGGGCGCCATCGGGCATGAGGCTCTTTTGCGGCCTGCAACACACTGCGCCCAAAGGCGACATCCTCCTGACTTCTAACGTCTACCTGGTAGAACCTAGTAAACGTGTGTACTGAAGACCATGTTGTGGCCTGACAGACTTGAGCCAGGGAGGCTTGGTGATGCACTGCCCATGAAGTTCCAACTGCTCTTGTGGAGTGCGCTCTAACTTTGAACGGAGGCGGTCTCCTTTTCAAGCCATAGGCTTGTATTATGACCTGTCGAATCCACTTGGCTAAAGTAGATTTTTGACGCTGCCTGACCCTTTCTGGGGCCTTCCGGCAGAACAAACAAAGTATCCGTTCTACGAATCTGAGCAGTGGCTTTAAGATAAGCTTTAACTGCTCTTACTACATCCAAAGAATGCAATAACTTTTCCTCTACCGAACTAGGTTTGGGGAAAAAGGAAGGAAGAACCACATCTTGGTTCAAATAGAACCTCGATACCACCTTAGGAAGAAGGCTGGATGAGGACGTAATACTACTCTGTCCTTATGGATAACCAGATATGGCTCCTTACAGGACAAGGCGGCTAATTCCGATACTCTTTTAGCCGAACAAATGGCTACTAAGAAAATCTATTTCCTGGTGAAAAGAACCAAGGAAACGTGCCGCAATGGTTCAAATGGTTGTTTCTGTAGAACCGACAGAACCAGGTTTAAGTCCCATGGACATATGGGAATACTAACCGGAGGGCTAATACGCAACACTCCTTGTATGAAAGCTTTGACTAATGAATGCAAAGCCAAGGGCCTTTGAAAAAAATATTGACAAGGCCGTCTGACCCTTGATAGTACTCAAGGCAAGCTTCCTATGTACAGCCCACTGTAGGAAGTCCAGAATCCTACCTATTACGTACTTACGTGGATGCCATTTCCTGGCCTCACACCACGTGATGTACGCCTTCTAGATCCTATAATAGATCTGCCTGGATACCGGCTTCCTGGCATTGATCATGGTAGATACCACAGGATTAGAGAGCCCTCTCTTTTTTAGAATGTGGGCTTCAATAGCCAGGCCGTCAAACCTAGGGCTGGTAAGGAAGGGTGGTATATCGGTCCTTGCGAAAGCAGGTCCGAACGATGTGGGAGGGTCCAAGGACTTCCCACTGACATTTTTACAATCTCCGCGTACCATGCCCTTCGGGGCCACGCTGGAGCCACCAGAATCACTGGTTTCTTTTCTACCCTGATTCTGCAGATTAATCGCGGTGGGAATGCATTTATCAGCTTGAACTGATCCCAAGGGAACACTAGGGGATCCTTTGTGCGAGACACAAATCTGTCCACCTTTGCGTTGAATCTGGATGCTAGCAGATCTACATCCGGTGTTCCCCACCGCTGGCATATTGCCTGGAAAACCTCGGGGTGAAGAGACCATTCCCCGGGCATAATTGCTGGCGACTTAAAAAGTCCGCTCTCCAATTTTCCACTCCTGGGATGAAAACCGCGGATATGGCTGTGACATACCTTTCTGCCCATTCCAGGATGCAATTCACTTCCCTCTGGGCTGCACGACTCCTGGTGCCACCCTGGTGATTGATATATGCCACTGCTGTGGCATTGTCTGATTGAATTCTGACAGGTGACCCTTGGAGTTTGGATGTCCATGCTACTAGGGCATACCGGGCTGCTCGCATCTCTAAGAGATTGGTGGGCAGGGCCTTCTCTGCTTCTGACCACTTGCCCTGGAGAGACCATTGCTCCAGTACTGCCCCCCCAGCCTATGAGGCTGGCATCTGTAGTGACCACCTTCCAAGAAACAGGACTGAAGGGGTTTCCCTTTTTCCAGATTCTGGTACCAACCACCAATGGAGGCTCTTGCGAACGGAAGGGGACAGGGACATTGGTAAGTCTAAAGCCTGAACTTTTTTGTTCCAGGCTGACAGTATGGCCCTCTGCAAGTTCCTTGAATGGAATTGACCGTAGGGTACTGCTTCGAATGAAGCCACCATTTTTCCCAGCAGCCTTATACACAGGCGTATGGATGGTTTTTCTTTTTTGTACCCACTAAGTGGGTCAAATCTTTCAAAGACGACACCTTCTCTGGAGGTAAGAAAATCTTTCTCTGATTTGAATCCAGTCTTAGCCCCCAAGTATTCCAGGCTTTTGACTGGTTTTAGGGCTGACTTGTCTCGGTTGATAATGCAACCGTGAGATTCCAGATACTTGATTGTCTTGTGAACGACCACTTCTAGTTTTTTTCACTGAGTGGTCTATCAGCAACAAGTCGTCTAGATATGCCATTATCGTTACACCTTGTGTTCCTAGTTTGGCCAATCGTAGGGCCAGAATTTTTGTGAACACTCGTGGTGCCGTGGCCAGACCGAAAGGTAAGGCTCTGAACTGAAAATGGCGCCCTTCTACTGCAAGGCGTAGAAATTTCTGGTGGGCCGGACAGATGGGAATATGCAAATAAGCATCCCTTATGTCGATCGAGGCTAACCATTCCTGCCCTTGTAGGGCGGTGGCCACTGATCGGATCGACTCCATCCGAAAAGTCCTGATATTTAGGAACTTGTTTAGCCCTTTTATATTTAATATGGGCCTCATGTCCCCATTTGGTTTGGGGACTGTGACAAGGTTTGAGTAAAACCCGAACCCGTTTTCTTCCAAGGGAACCTTCATGATTACCCTTGGGGCAATAGTTGCTCTAGTGCCAGAAGGAGGGATCCACTCTTCTGGGGATCTCTTGGCACGTTTGACCTTATAAAATGGGCAGGAGGAATGTCTTTGAACTCCAGCCTGTATCCCAGACTTACTGCGGAGATCACCCATCTCTGATGGTGTCCCGCCAGGTCTCTGTGAACAACTGAAGTCTTCCCCTCACCCGATTAAGTGTGGGCAACCCTTCAAGACTTAGGGGGAGGTTTTGTACCTCTCTTGACCCAGGGTTTCTTGTTACACTGTGATTGTCCCTGATTTCTGCCCCCTGGATTTGACCGCGGAGGCCGTCGGAACTGTTTCACAGCCGATGTGCCAGGGACTGGAGAAGTAGGCCTCCTAAAAGAAGGACTTCTACCCTTGTTCTTAACCGGCAAGAGTGTACTTTTACCGGCAGAAGTTTTCTGGATATATTTGTCCAGATCATCTCCAGATAAGCGTTCTCCATGAAATGGGAAGCTAATCAGCAATTTCCCCGTCCCGCCCCTTTTTTTCCCATAGGAGGCACGCGCCCGCGCGCGCCCGTGCGCCATTGGCGCCCTTTTCGAAAATCAAACAGGGACTAGGAGCCAGGGCCCTTTTTGCCGGAGGGCCTGTGCGGTGGATGAGCGCAGCAACAGGGCAGAGGAAGTGGATTCCCACAGAGAAACTTACCAACTGCCTGGATCTTTTGACTTGAGAAAACCAAAGATCCACATGACAAGAAAAATGGACCACAGCGGCCTCTAGTGGTTTAACACAGGTACCGCGGTCCTTTTTTTTTTCTTGACTACTATTAAAATTTTACATTTTCAGTAGTTACAGGCATACACAGATATTAGCGGGAATACCGTTAGGTAACAGACAGAAAGACAAATTAGGCTTGGGGGTCCCCCAATAGAACCAAGTTCCTGGGGGCCCCCACTTACCTGATCCCCGCCGCAGGACTTTGTTTGGTCCACAGAAGCCCAAACTTCACCTATCACGGCAGGCATTGTAATTAAACCTTCAGGGACCGGGTTCCCAAGGATTCCACTCCCCTGGACCTGTATAGCACCCTGCACAGACAACATCTTGGTCGTGGGTATGACCAGAGCTCTGGATCCCAGGGTCCAGCTCTCCTAAGAGAGGCATTACAGGCAAAACCTTGCTCTTCTGCTG
Source organism: Rana muscosa (assembly GCA_029206835.1). Lineage (NCBI taxonomy): Eukaryota > Metazoa > Chordata > Amphibia > Anura > Ranidae > Rana > Rana muscosa. The sequence goes on along the minus strand of CM055117.1, from coordinate 167,940,846 downwards.
CAAGGCCCGGGTACCGACCGTTTAGCTATGAAGCTTTTTTGGTGGGATCCGGAACAGCTTACTAAGGCCCAAAAGAACCTGTACGCAAGCCCAGTGAAAACACATGTTACTCTTTGGCCAACACCTTAGACACTGGCAAAAAACTGAGGTGCTCCCGGATGGGAGGGGCTTATATAGGGGAGGGTACTTCCGGTTTGGAAGTGGCCAGTGCCAGGACCTGAAGGTAATCTATATAACCCATTAGTAATGACTAAGTCGCTCTGTGTCCCGTGATGTACGAAAAAGAAAAATTGTCTTTTTTCCGAAACTTGTGTCAACATATAAAATATTCAATGGACTCTACATGCCTCTCAGTATATAGCTTGGGGTGTCTACTTTCCAAAATGGGGTCATTTGGGGGGGGGGGTTTTGAACTGTTCTGGCATTTTATACACAACATTTAGGAAGCTTACATCCACTCTAACCACTTGAAGACAAAGCCCTTTCTGACACTTTGTTTACATGAAAAAACATTTTTTTTTTGCAAGAAAATTATGTTGAACCCCCAAACATTATATATTTTTTTAAAGCAAAGGCCCTACAGATTAAAATGGTGGGTGTTGCATTTTTTTTTTCCCACACAGTATTTGCGCAGCGATTTTTCAAACACATTTTTTGGGGAAAAAAAATACACTTTTTTTAATTTTAATGCACTAAAAACACACTATATTGCCCAAATGTTTGATGAAATAAAAAAGATGATCTTAGGCCGAGTACATAGATACCAAACCCGACATGCTTTAAAATTTCGCACAAACGCGCATTGGCGACAAACTACGTACATTTTTAAAAGCCTTTACAGGTTACCACGTTAGATTTACAGAGGAGGTCTACTGCCAAAATGACTGCCCTCGATCTGACCTTCGCGGTGATACCTCACATGCATGGTGCAATTGCTGTTTACATATGACGCCAGACCGACGCTTGCGTTCGCCATTGCGCAAGAGCAGGGCAGGACAGGGGTGCTTTTATTTTTTTATTTTTTTTTTATTATTAATTTTGCTTTTTTATTTTATTTTTAAACTGTTCCTTCCATATTTTTTTTTTTTTTTTATCATTTTTATTGTTATCTCAGGGAATGTAAATATCCCCTATGATAGCAATAGGTAGTGACAGGTACTCTTTTTTTTAAAAAAACTGGGGTCTATTGGACCCTAGATCTTTCCTCTGCCCTCAAAGCATCTGACCACACCAAAATCGGTGTGATAAAATGCTTTCCCAATGGCACTTTTTATATCCGGGGGGGGGGGGGGGACATTCCCTCCTACTGCTTGTAAAAGCAGTCCAGAGGCTAATTAGCCACTAGGATTGCTTTTACATGAAAGCCGGCCGCTGGCTGAAAAGAATGATACCAAAATGATACCTAAACCCGCAGGCATCAATCTGGTATAACCATTCAAAGTCCAGCAACATACTAGTATGTTGCTGGTCCTTGTTGGACATGTATTGTAATCTTTTATTTCATGTAGCCTTTTGGCTGAACGAAAAAAGAGATTGATCGGTGGGTATGCCCACCATTAGAAAACCGACCTTCATCCACCCACTTCTAATGATGGGCATACATGCACCATTTATATATGCTGAAGCATGGGGGCATCCTCCCGCAAAAGTTATGCCGCGTACACATGGTCAGACTTTTCCACGGTCAAGCCTCCGTCGGAATTTCGACCGTATGTACGCAGCATTAGGAGCAAAATCCCCCCCCCGCTGCCCCAATGCTTCGGCATATATGCTTTTTTTTTTTTTTTTTTTACTGTGGTGGTGAAATCGCCTCCTACAGCACTGAAGTCGCAGGGATCAGGCCTGTCTCTGCGAACGCTGCAGTTATGTGTGTTGTGTTTTGTAAGTGACAGCGATCGATCGATACTGCACTTGGGTGGCCTGGGCTGGACGGAGGGGCAAAACGCAGGTGCTAGCAGGTATCTGGGCTGATCCCGCTAACACTGAGTTTTTGGGAACCCTAAATTGCTGGGGACGCTAGTATAGATCTGATCAGATCAGATCAGATATCTGTTCAGATACTATACCACTAAGGCAGGGCTTGACAAATTTGCTTGGAATCTAGGAGCCAGGAACGCGCCCCGTCCCGCCGAGCTCGCGCGCAGAAGCCAACGCATACGTGAGTAGCGCCTGCATATGAAAGCGGTGTTCAAACCACACAACACAAGCGGTGTTCAAATCGCCGTGATCGGTAGAGCGAGAGCAATAATTCTAGCCCTAGACCTCCTCTGTAACTCAAAAGATGCAACCTGTAGAATTTTTTAAACGTCGCCTATGGAGATTTTAAAGGGTAAAAGTTAGTCGCCATTCCACGAGCGGACTCAATTTTGAAGCGTGACATGTTGGGTATCAATTTACTCAGCGTAACATTATCTTTCACAATATAAAAAAAAATTGGGCTAACTTTACTGTTTTTTTTTTTTTTAAATAAAAAAAATAAAGACAAGTGTATTTTTTCCCAAAAAAGTGCGCTTGTAAGACCGCTGCGCAAATACGATGTGACAGAAAGTATTGCAACGACCGCCATTTTATTCTCTAGGGTGTTAGAATAAAAAATATATATAATGTTTGGGGGGTTCTAATTAAAGGGAAGGAGATGGCAGGGAAAACAGACAGGGAAACTCCATTAGCATTGCTGGTTGTCATACCAACTGCCACCACAAGATGGCGCTAGTTCACAGAAGGAAGCATAGGCCTGCAGAAGGCCGCGGCCTCAATTACCGGCCGGCGCGGCCCGATCCCGCGGAGGGGGGGGCACGGAGACACAGGATACCCCAGCTGTGCTGCCCCAGGTCGCTAATTCTAGTCGCAATGGCGACTTGGCGCCCAGGGTTTGTCGAGCCCTGCACTACGGGAGGTGTATTCTTCACGCGTGGGTGTTAGCGTTACTGGCACTAACCTGACGCTGCCTGGGGCGACGCAGACCCTCTCTGATGCTAAAACCTAATTGATATCACCGCCGGGCGATCAGGGGGTTAAACCTTTATTGGGTTAATATACGGCGGGTGCCCTGACACTATAAAAAGCAAACTAACCAACCAGCGTCACCCGTAACACTTATATGGTGATCACTGTTGAAAGGGTTAACTAGGGGCAATCAGGGGGTTAAACCTTTATTAGGTAATATATGGGGGTACCCGACGCTATAAAAACCTGCGGCGAACCTAAAAAAAATAAATAACTGGCTACCCATCGGCATCACCGACACGAAGACAGCGATCAGAAAAACGATCACTTAGTGACGGCGGTGCTAGGGGGTGAAAGGGTTACCTGGGGGGCGATCAAGGGGTTAAACCTTTATTTAAGGGGGGGGTTAGGGGGCTACACTGGACCTAAAACTAACCGCCCTGACACTTTTACAGTCACAAATGTCACTGATTGCAGTGATCAGTAAATAAATGGTCACTGCAATCAGTGACACTGACTGGGGGGTGATCTGGGGTGTCTGGGGGGGGCGATCATGTGCCTGTGTGTGCTGGTGTTAGTGTAGTGTTTGTGCACTAACCTCTGTGTCTTCTCTCATGCGGCGCTCGGTATATGTGAGCGCCGCATGAGGGATGACATCACTTCCTCCTGCCTGTGTAAACATTACACGGGCAGAGGAAGCATTTGATTCGCCGGGAGCGATCGCGAGGGGGTGGCCAGAATCGAATGGCGGCCCCCTCTTAACGGATCGCTCCCGAAGCGATCCCGGCCGCTCACCGTACCGGACCACCCACCCATACGAAGGCAGGCACGTACAGGTACGTGATTGTGCCTGTCCGTGCCATTCTGCCGACGTATATTTACAGTGGGCGGTCGTTAAGTGGTTAAAAATAAAGCCAATTTTTTTTGCAGAAAAGAAACTGAATTTACCATTTGTTTTTGTACAAGCCTGAAAAGCATTGCACTCACGTCAGTCAGTGTAAGCTGTCTGCCAGTACATCGTATGGGTAGGCAGTTTCACACTGACAGGAAGAAATATGGGACTACCAGAGCGCTCAACAGCCGGTGCGACATTAACAGGTTACACCCTGAATATGGCTGTAACATGTTACAAAAGGTGAACTTATCCTTTAAATCAGCTTGCTCGTCACCATTTGCAAAAGGGACAAACAGTCTCTGGAGTACCATGGGTTTCACAGTTTTATGAAAACCTACAAATTATAAAAATGTAGCTACCTCAATTTCCACCACAACATGAATTTAGAACAAACAATAGTTATAACGTTAAGATTGTGGATTATTAGGTATCAGGCAATGACTATAGATACAGGTAAAACTAGTTGACACTAACCTGAGAGTCTACAGAGAAGTTGGCTACAGGCTGCAACTTGTCCAGGAACGGCTGGATATAATGGTCTGAAGCAGAGCTTATATTCCAGTTCAAGTCATGAGATTTTGGATCTGGGTTGAGAAGGGTGAATGTGATTTCATAACCTGTAAAATAGAAGAAGATGTTAGGGCAGTCAAATTGATACGTGATCGATGAAGGCAGCAATAGCAAAGACATAAGTACAGATATACAAGGGCCAATTCCAACTTATGAAGTCCATTACATTCCATTAACAATCCTTATATTGTGGGGCAATGCGCGTTGCAAAAGAAGTAATCTCTGAACGAGACATATTGGGATATAAAGACCAATTTTAAGTAACCAAAATTACAGGAACGTAGACTTTACACTCTCCAGTTTTAGTAAATTTCCCCACCTCTGTGTCTTTACCTGGGCTAGACTTCAATGCTCTTCTGCTGCTCTCAAAATCATCTTTATTGAACCGGCCACCGGAGATCCTATCAGACAGTGAGGAAGTGACAGCCTCCTCTGTGATGGACATGGTGTGAATAATGTGCTCTACATTACGATACAAAGTATGGCGGATTTCTTCTGTGGAAAATGATGGGTCCAGTGTAAGTTTAACAAACGATCTTCTATGCTTGCCAATGTAGACTGTGACCCCCTGGAAGAAAAGCATACTTCAGCAATGAGCATTACAAAATGCCAAATAAACCTATAATGGAGTTCAATGGGCTGAATCGCCTTTTGATTTTTTGCACCTCAACTAGACTCCATTTGATACAATATTTTGTGCATCTCTGCCCACTCCCTTATTGCCACACATAATAAATATATATATATATACACACACACACACACACACACACACACACATACATACATACACACACACAGTGCCAAGAAGGAATTCAACCTGCCAACAACCAATTAAGTGAAGGATTTGTTGTAGCTGAAAACGAATCCAAAGTGTAAAATGAGGATTAGAGGTCCTACAAATTAAGACCCGGTTCACACCGATGCAACAATCGCTCTGACTTTGGAGTTGGACCCCAGTCTGTGCAATGGAACAGTTCTAATTGATGCGAAAAAGGTTCCTGCACTACTTTTGGTATGACTTGCATAGACTTCTGTTAAAGAAGTTGCATGCAAGCCGTGCCGAAGTCACACTGGGGGCCGACTTTGGACTCACGGGCAGTGTGCACACACACACACACACACACACACACACAGCAAGAAAAAAGGATGAGAAATACTTGCCTTACTGCTGCATTCCTGCAGCTTTCTGGTACAGACTTTCACCGAGCCTCCCAGAGGGGTCTTAGGAAAGCTCAGGATCCCAATTCCTATGAAAATACCCCATTTCACTGTGCAGGAACATATTCCATGGGATTTGGGATCCCAGGATGCAGAAAGAAGACCAACCAATATCACCCTCACCTATACGCCAGAAGCTTAGGAGTAAGGCAAGTATTTTCTCACAACTTTTGCTCAGAGTGCTTTGTTTTTATTCCTGCAATTTAGACTTTTGTAAGCAAAGGGTGGAGGGCAGTCACATAAGTGGAACTTGCAGTGAATATTTCCAACCGGCATCAAGAAAACCACATAAGAGTAACAAATTTTGACCTATTCCGAATACAAGCTGGTGTCCATTTTCCCTGACTCAGCACTGTTACAACGCATATCCTATGAATGAACATTCGGGACCATTGTCTTTCTGAACACTACAATAGGAAAAACGAATCTGTATTTATTTACTTTAACAGACCAAAGTTCTGTTCATTTAACTTTATTTTTTTTAAACTGTCAATTGCTGAAAATAAAACTAGCTAAGACTATTTATTTTTAAAATAAAATAAAAAACAAACAAAAACAAATCTATTGTAGTGGGGAGAGATATAACAATCCTAACGTTGGAGCTGCTCCTCCAGAAACTGTCCTGAGATATGAACAAAGAGGCACTTCTAGGTGTACACCATTTCTAGAAATCTCACCAATTGTGTAAAATGACAGCACAGCCCTATCTTTCAGCACAGAAGGGAAAACCCTGAATGCATTACATGAGTACAGCTTTATTCCTGGTTCAGATTTCATAATGTGCAGTGAATAGGAAGGGGTCACACATATGGACTAAAATTAAAAACCTGCACATGTATCTGCCAGTACCTGCACTATAAAAGTAATTTTTCCACATAATTGATTACAGTTTTCTAGACTGACAATGGGATGCTATATGGTCTGTTAGTACCTGTGGGAAAAGGTGAGTGGTTTCTGATACAATAACCAGCGACAGGGATCCCTGGGTTCCTTTACTGAACTGCTGAAGAGCTTCATCTGCTTCTGAAAGGCGAAAAGAAACAAACATACGTATTTAGGATGTAGCTGTATGATTTCTCAAAGTGTATAATTGGAAAAAGTAATCTGCAGTTTGTAAGAGTGATGCCCTCTTGTGGCCAAAGCATGTATTCTTCAAATGCAAATCCACCTTATAGAACATAAAATCGAATTAGTACACCAACTTCCAGGCTGAGTTTTTGCTTTAACTCTTTCACTGTCATGAAAGAGTTAAAGCAGAAGGAGTTACAGATTCCCCTGCTACTAAAATAGTCAAAGCTTTAAAGCAAGCACGCAACTGCTGAAATGTGATTTTTATCCTGGAAATATACTTGATCACTTCTACACACCCAAACAGTGGATTGTTCTTTGATGCAAAAGTTACTTCCATCAGCTCATACCCATGCTGTATAATGTTTGTAAAAAAAAAAAAAAAAAAAAAAAAAAAAAAAAAGGAAGAAGGAGTTCCGTGTACATACTAATTTTTCTATGAGCTTCGGTGTAGAAAGGTGATCTCCAGAGACTCCTTTGGAAGGGATCTGACGGACCTGGAGTCAGTGTGCCTGGAGGGTAAACTAGTGCGGAAGGCTACCTCAATTTCATACGCTTGGCTACGAGATCGACCCATGCAAGGAGAAGACAGATTCAGAGAGAGCTGGTCCCGGGCCCTGAAGAGGCCTATTTCGGCCAATCAGTGGCAGAGAGCGTGTGTATTTACACATAAATGTTCCCTTAGCTCAAGAACACAGGAGACATCCTACAAACTCCTGACACATTGGTACACCACGCCGGCTAAGATACATAGCTGGTTCCCGCAGACTCCAGACACGTGCTGGCGATGTGGGACGGAACGGGGTGATCTACTCCATATTTGGTGGCATTGCCCTGAGATCGCCCCCTTCTGGAAGGCTGTGTGTGAGAAAATCCGGACAATCACTGAGACTTTAATTAATCTGGATGTGGCGTGCTGTCTGCTTCACATCACAGAGGTATCATACAAAAGATACAACAATTCTCTGACCAAACACTTATTAAATGCGGCAAAAGCTCTAATTCCTCTATATTGGAAATCCACCAGAACCCCCTCACTCAGGGAGTGGTTCCAGAGAGTTTCTGAGACTTGTGATATGGAGGAGACGGTAGCCCAGTCCACAGACAACCATGATAAATTTTTTTAATACCTGGTCCCCCTGGATTCAATACAAATTTTCGCGAGCTTATGAGGACTCAACAGCAGTGGACCTGGCCACCTAGCTCCTCAGGACAGGTTCTGGGAACCCGGGCCTACATATGAGTTCATTGACCCCATGAAGGGCAGGATAGGGGAGGGTGCCTGACAATGCCCCTCCCAAATAGGTACACCCTGTAACAACTGATCCAGAACTATATAAGTTTCATTAACTGGCCTTTTACCTATAAGTGATTACATGTTTTACTTTGTAGAGACTTCCTAACAAGATCTCACCACGTATAAGATTATGCCCATAATATTCATCTACCCCTTTTCGGGATTCTTCCCTTCACCTCTCTCTCACTGTTCCTTCCTACACTTCTCAGAGCAATGTTGCTCCCAACGCCCGCAGTACTTCCTTTTTATTACAACTTCTGATTTCACTGTTGGATAACCACTTACAGCCGTCTTTAGCCGAGGAATACAGGTTGTCCTAGATCTCACTTCTAGGCTAATTGTTTGATTATTCTATAAACAATACTGTGTTGACTGCAGAGGGGGAGCTGCGTCTCCCCTTGTAGATTTCATTTGTATCTCTTTTCAATAAACTTGATGTTAAAAAAAAAAAAAAAAAAAAAAAAAAAAGAAGAAGAAGAAAGGTGATCTCCAAGCCCCAGCTCCCCTGTGAGAGCTTCAACAACAAGGCTCATTTCCCAAAGCCGCTTGTGATGTCACCTGATGACTTCCAATACCCCATCGTTGTTGGCATTCCCTCGGATCTGCTGCAGCAGCTACTCACTGACTGGGGACCCAGAGCTTGGAGCAAGGAGGGGAGAGGAAGCAACATTTCAACCAAACTTACATAAGCCTGAATTTCCACTTTAACCCATTCATGAAGAGTTTATAGAATGCTACCATTCTGCTCAGCGCTCCTCCCCATGCTATGACCACTAATCTTAGCTCACATAAAAATGAAAAGCTAAAATGTTTAATGTACTTACTGCATGTTTTATGTCAGTATTTAACCGCTTCACATCCCGCATATAGTAAAATGACGGCCGCAAGGTGGCTCTGCCATCCTGGGCGGCCGTCATATGATGTCCTCGGGCCTCCCGGCCACTAGGGGGCATGCGCCCATCACGTCACTCGGGTGCCGATGCGCGTGCCTGGCGGCCACGATATCCGCTAGTCACCCACGATCGCCAGTTACAGAGCCAGGGACGTGGATCTGTGTGTGAAAAAACACACAGATCCACGTCCTGTCAGGGAGAGGAGACCAATGGCGTCTTCCTTGTACATAGGGACACCGATCGGTCACCTCCCCCAGTCAGCCCCCTCCCCCACAGTTAGAATCACTCCCTAGGGAACACATTTCACCCCTTGATCGCCCCCTAGTGTTAACCCCTTCCCTGTGTTGCCTTATGGGATAGGTATAATCTCCATTAAATAGCTGTAAAATATTGTAAATATGAATATATTTCATTTAGCTTGCTGTAGATATATTTTCATTTAGCACCTATGAAAGCCCTTTTGTTAACAGCTAGACATTGCGGAGCCCCAAGCTTAGAAAGACAATTCCATTGTGTTAAACCCACTCTTGTCAATGAGTCCCATGCTGGGATTTACAAAGAGAGCCTCACCTATAGTCCTGGGAAAATTCAATCAAATCTCCTGCCCAGATAGAGTCACCAGTATTTGCATGAAAGGGGGCTGACTTATGGAGTAAGCCCTCCAATCATGACCCAAGCTAGGCCAACCTATTGTTTATCAGGATAGAGAGATATACTCAGAGGGGAGGAGAAGGGAGCTCTCTCTTTTTTAGGAGGACAGCCTGCAGGATGGTTCTGAAAGGGTAACTATGGTAAAGGTCTGTTTGACCTGTAACTACACATGCTTGTACTTTAATGTTTCAGAGGAATATGCTCTATATTCCTCCATGTAAATACTTTGTATATTTTAACCTACTATTTCCTGCTTGTTTAAGACTATATAGATAGTTTGTGTATTAGATTAGATTTTAAACAAATACACAATAAATGTTCATTATGTTAAAGCTTTCACTTCTGGTCAAAAGAACTCATATTTAACCCATATCATATCTTTGAGATATTAAATCTTAAATATAGATTTTAACCCGCAGCACCTGCCAGTGACATTTATACAGTAATCAGTGCATAGTTATAGCACCGTTCGCTGTATAAATGTGAATGATCCCAAAATAGTGTCAAAAGTGTCCGATCTGTCTGCCGCAATATCCCAGTCCTGACAAAAATTGCATTATTAGTTAAAAAAAAAAAAAAAAAAAAAAAAAAGTCATAAATCTATCCCCTATTTTGTAGATGCTATAACTTTTCCGCAAACCAATCACTATACGCTTATTGTGATTTTTTTTACCAAAAATATGAAGAAGAATACATATCGGCCTCAGAGAAAAAAAAAATGTGTTTTAGTTTTTTTAAATTGGGATATTATAGCAAAAAGTAAAAAACGGTGTGTCTTTTTCAAAATTGACAGTCTTTTCTTGTTTATAGCGCAAAAAAAATTAAAACCGCAGAGATGATCAAATACCACCAAAAGAAAGCTCTATTTTTCGGGAACAAAATTAACATTTCATTGGGGTACAGTGTTGTATGACCGCGCAATTGTCATTCAAAGCGTGACAGCGCTGAAAGCTAAAAATTGGCCTGGGCAGCAAGGGGTTGAAAATGCCCTGTATTGAAGTGGTTAATAACTTATACCATTTTAATTTAACAAGTCAATATGCCACATGATTAAAAAAAATATTCAGAACAAAAAAAAAAAAAAAAAAAAAAAGTCTTCTACTATAAGAAATTTCCCAATACCAGGTATTAAAATATTGGAGATTCGCTGGACTACGGAAGCTATTCTGCCTTTGGTTTATGCTCATCTTGAACAGTGAAGTAAAACCAACAAACACTGTACAGTACCTTGTAAACTCGGCATAGAGAGTACTTCATCTTCCTCAATACTTGTTCTTCTGTACTTGAACTCATAGTGGGTTCTAAAACTGGTATGAGCTGAAGTGGAAACAGATTTTAAATTCAAATACAAAAAAAAATTATATATAAAAAATATACAATAAGCTGTTCTATGGCCTAAATATACAATTATGAAATGGTAATATTAAAGCTGAACTCGAGCACATTTTTATTCATTTTTAAATATATTCAATAGTCACAGAGGCCGTTCAGCCGGCTTCTGTCAGACGTGCATGCTGGAAAACCAGAGAACGCTGATCAGTGTTCTGGGCGGGGAGGCCGTCCCCCTGTCAGAACACAAAAGAGCTCAGCAGGAGACCCGAGCTAAAAGTTTTAAAACTGTAGTGTGTACCAGGCTTTAGTAGATATTGCGAATGCCTTATCAGCTATGACTGCAAGAATAAATGACAGATTGACTCAAAAATGACAGAAATTGGTCACAATGGAACTTAAAAGTGGAACTGTAGTACAAGGAGTGGCGGCATGATTGGCCATAATGTGCAAGTATGTAGCACAGTGTACACGACACTGCAAATGCACCACGGGTAGGCTTACCGGTAACTTGTTTTCTAGTAGTCTTTCAGGGCAGCACATGAGAGAATGTAGCTGCTGCTCCTCCTCTCGCAGGAAACACACACCCACAACAGACTTTAAATTTGAGGCTTCTCCCTACAGTCCTCAGTTGTCAAAGAGGACCTCCGGCCCATAAGAAAAAAACGTAAGCACAACAACATAAACAATATCAGATCGGGCAATTAATGTGGTCCTGAAAGACTACTAGAAAACAAGTTGCCGGTAAGCCCAGCTTGAATTTTTTCAAAACGTCTTTCAGGACAGCACATGAGAGAATAAACGAGAACTCACCCCCTCAGGGTGGGACCACAGCTTGCAGAACCTTCCTGCCGAAGGCCTGCCCCCGGCTGATAATAAATCCAGTCTAATGGCGTACGAAAGTGGACATGCTTGACCACGTCGCCACTCTACAAATTTGTTCTGGGGTGGCACCGGCCTTCCCTGCCCATGTGGCTGCAAGAGCTCTTGTGGAATGAGCATGAATACCCAATGGTGGAACGAGATTTTGCAGATGCATCAGCTATATATCCAACTGCTCTTGAAATTATAGGGAAAGAATCTAGAATCTCTCCTTTCGGAGTCCTTGCACTGATATGCGCTTTAAGCTGGTTTAACCAATGTTCTAGATTTCTTGGCACCCATGTCCGGCAGCTCCTCCCCCACCTAGAAATGACATCACGAACATGCTCAGACACCGAAAACATGGCTGCCGCCATGCAGAAGACATGAGGGACTGCAGCTTGCCAGCAATACTGGTTCTCCCAGAGCACTGAAGGGGGAGAGAGGAGCCAGAAACAGGTCCCCTCACCTGTGACACTGCCTGGAGGACCCTGCTGCAGAAGGAAAAAGGTGGTAAGAGGAGACCTATCTCAGGCACCACCTGACAACATAGTCCCCACAGTCCCTGTGAGTTCCTACCTGACCAGAAAAAACAAGATAACTGAGGACTGTGGGGGAGAGGCCTCCAATTTAAAGTCTGTTGTGGGTCTGTGTTTCCTGCGAGAGGAGGGAGGAGCGACTCTCTCATGTGCTGTCCTAAAAGACATTTTAAGAAGAATTGCTAAGAGAAAAGGGAAAGGAGTATTTTTTCAGAAGAGGAATACAAAGTCCTCCAGCATCCAAGGTGTAGATACGAATGTGTGTAGCACCCCCTAACCCCCAGACATGCGGAGACAGTAGAATTATACCAAACAAACTACCAACTAGCATTTTTTTTACACTTTATTTCTGCTTTAAAAATTTCCTTCTGCACCTAAAACTGGTCATACACTATACATTCTGATTGTATAATTACCATGTACATGTAATATGAGATCAAACGTAAAGTGATATTAAAGTCTCGTTTTTTTATTCCTTTAAAAATAACAAAGCATGTTATACTTACCTTCTCTGTGCAGTGCATTTGCACAGCGCAGCCTTGATCCTCCTCTTCTCGGGTCCCTCCCTCCTGCCCCCACAACAAGTAGCTTGCTATGGGGGCACCCAGCCGAGCTGCAGCTCTGTGTGTCCATTCACTCAAGGAACCGCAGTTCACCCGCGCCCCCCCTCACTCCTGATTGGCTAACTGACTTTGACAGCAACGCAAGCCAATGGTGCCACTGCTGTGTCTCAGCCAATTGGGGGGAGAGTTCCATACAGCCGAGGCACTCGTGCACATCGCTGGATAGAGAGGGGGCTCAGGTAAGTATTAGAGGGGCTGCTGCACACAGGTTTTTTTTTTTTTAATCTTAATGCAATGAATGCATTAAGATAAAAAAAAACCTTCTGCATTTACAACCACTTTAACCAATGCATTCAATGCAGGCCTTTGCTCTACCCAATTAATGGTAGCGCTAAAGACGGTATAGTGTATGGTAACCTTTAGAATTTAACAAGAGATCAGACCAATACATTTTTTGTTAAGATCTTGTAATTACATTTTTTTTTTTATTACTTAACAAGTATGAATATGTTGTTAGAAAAACACACCTCAGCATTCCCACTAGTGTTTTTATTTTGCATAGGGCAGCCCATTCAAGTGACACACAACAAATGCCCCAAAGAAGCTCTAGAACCTTTATCGGAGTGGAGCGCGGCGTGTTTTGGCTCGATTGCTGCACACCAAAACGGGTGTCTGCTACCCGCACTTGGTGCGCTATTAACAATTAATCAAGCGCGACTGACGTTTGCAGCGCATTTCCAAAACACGCGTCTGTGCGCTGTCGCACATTCCAGAGACGTCAGGTTGAATGGAGCTTGTAGTTTATACTTTTTATGGTTTTCAACTATGCTTTCTGCTGACAATTTTTACATTGTAGCTAACGTTTAAATAAAAAAAATGTTCCATGTGCAGAACTTAGAATAAGGTATCACAAAATGCATTTAAAATATTTAGGCTTATTCATTAAAACAAAAGCTACAGTATATGCAAGTGCTAAGTGTAAACTCAATTACTCAAAATTCACATTACTACAGTCGCACAGAAAAATACGGCATCCAATTGAATGTAACCAAAAAAGATTTTTAGGGCCCTTTCACATGGGCAGATCCCGTGATGACCCGTTTCTTAAATATCCACTTGCTCAGCGGGGATCGCTCCGTTGATCCCCGCTGAGCCGGCAGATGACAGGGCGGTCCCTGCACATGTATGTCCCTTTTTCATCCAAAAACGGATGGATGAAAAAAACGGACATACGGTCCGCATGTGTGAAAGTGCCCTTATGCAACACAACCCCTTATAGAAGACAAAGGCAAAGCACTCACCATTTATTACAATCTCCTTTTCGTCGGTATCTGAAGCTGGAATTCTCCTTTGTTGCTCAGCAGTCAGTGTTCCTTTAGAAAACACCACCTCAACAGGCACAGTGAGCTGGAGCTGACATATAAAATTTAATAATGCTCATCAATTTTCATTTATTCTATACATGTTTAAACAATCAAAAGACAAAAACTAGTGCCTGCACAAAATGAGAGAGCATTATAATGCAACAAAGAAAGACAAAGTAAAAAAAAAAAAAAAAAAAAAAAAAGGGGAAGGGGATTTTTGTACTTACCGTAAAATCCATTTCTCTGAGTTAATCGACGGACACAGCGCCTCCTTAATCATGACGATTGGGTTATATCGCCTCTGCAGGAGTAGTACTAGGCAGAACAAAAAACACCTGGCTACGCCCATGGGCTGTCCTCAGTCAGTATATAACCCCCTCCCTGCTCTAGGTATTCAGTTTAGTAGCAAGCAGTAATAGAAGTATCAAAAACTCCATAGAGGGGTGGGTGCTGTGTCCGTCGATGAACTCAGAGAAATGGATTTTACGGCGGGTACAAAAATCCCATTTTCTCTTTCGTTCATCGACGGACACAGCGCCTCCTTAATCATGACCATTGGGACGTTCAAAAGCAGTGCCAAAGAAAAATGAGGGGTGGGCAAAATAACCCAAAGGCTAACCACAAGAGCCCTAACCAGGTCACAGGAGCCCCTATCTGAATTAAAAAAATAACCCCCCTCTTAAACAGCGGCCTGAAAAACCTTGCGGCCAAAAAAAGCATCCGCAGATGCCAAAATATCTACTTTATAGAATTTAGTAATGGTATGCACCGACGACCAAGTGGCCGCCTTGCAAACCTGCGATATTGACGCTTGATGACGGAAGGCCCAAGAAGTACTAAGCGCCCGAGTAGAATGCGCCGTGACAGGGAAAGAAGGAACCTGACCCTTAATAGAATAGGCCTGAGTCACAGTCTGTCTGATTCATCTGGAGATGGTAGCCGAGGAAGAGGCCAGCCCTTTCCTTGGTCCCTGTGTAACCAAAAAAAGTGAGTCTGACCTCCGGAAGGACTCAGTGGCTGCCAGATGCACCCGAATCGCACAAACCACATCCAAGGTATGCAAAGCAAATTCCTTGGGATGAGCCGGCTTGGGACACAAGTATGGCAACACAATGTCCTCATTCAAGTGGAAGTCAGAGACAACCTTGGGCAGAAATGACGGACAGGGACGAAGAACCACTTTATCCCTATGGAGTACTAGATATGGACTACGACAGGATAATGCCACCAACTCCGAAACCCCGGCAAAAGGCGGCAATAGAGACCATACAGGCAGAGCCACATGCCGGACTCCTTGAATGAAGGTACAGACTAAAAAGAGTGAGTGGCTAGGGGTCGCTGAAAGAAGACTGCTAAGGAGATCTTCCAGGAGAAAATGCATGGAAGAAAGAAACAAAAAAAGGTAAAATTTGCTAGGACTAAAAAAATCCCAGCAAGGAGCTAGGTCCTTACTCCTGACTAGCAAGAAATAAACTGAATACCTAGAGCAGGGAGGAGGGTTATATACTGACGGAGGACAGCCCATGGGCATAGCCAGGTGTTTTTTGTTCTGCATAGTCCTACTCCTGCAGAGGTGATATAACCCAATGGTCATGATTAAGGAGGTGCTGTGTCCGTCGATGAACGAAAGAGAAACATATCTTGTAGCCAGCAGACAATGCTGAGGAGTCGCTGGGCATAGGTTTCCATAAAAAAGGCCCAAAAGTTAGGCTCATATAAGACTTGTCACCCCATCACTAGCAGCAACAGAAATGCTAAACAGATCACTCACCTGCTTCTGCAGTGTCACCCTCTCTCTGATTGAAGCGCTCCAAATGTTGCTCGCCAGTGAAAGACCAGCAGTGGAGTGACACCACTCTGGTCTAGCCAGTGAGGGAGTAAAGATGTAGAAGCAGGGAAGTGGTTTATCTGCTCTCCTAGTGATGCCATCTTTAGCATTCCTGTGACTGGCACAAACTTGCCATTGTGACATGGGCCTTAAAGTGGTTGTAAAGTCAGAAGGTTTTTTATCTTAATGCATTCTATGCATTAGGATAAAAAACCTTCTGTGTGCAGCAGCCCCCCTCAGCCCCAATACTTACCTGAGCCCCATCTATCCAGCGATGTTGCACGAGTGCCTCGGCCGTCCAGGACTCTCCCTCCTGATTGACTGAGACACAGCAGCGGTGGCATTGGCTCCTGCTGCTGTCAATCAAAGCCAGTTAACCAATCAGGAGAGGGGCCAAACCGCAGCTCTATGTCTGAATAGACACACAAAGCTGCGGTTGGCTCGGGTGCACCCCGTAGCATACTGCTTGCTCTGGGGGCACTCAACAGGAGGGAGGGGCCAGGAGCTCCGAAGAGGGACCCGAGAATAGGAGCATCGGGGCTGCTCTGTGCAAAACCACTGCACAGAGCAGGCAAGTATAACTTTGCACTTTAGTATCAGTCACGTCCAAATTAAGAAACCTTCTGACCAACTGAACACATACAGGAGGTAATGTTCTCACCACAGGACATTAAAACGTATGTCCAAAATCAAAGTCAGAGGTCAGCTGATATCTGACAGCTGCTACCCATCCACTGTTTATCCTCACACTTTGTACACTCAGGAGGAGGAAGACAGTGCAGAGATTTACTAAAACTGGAGCACTCAGAATCTGGTGCGGCTGTGCACGGTAGCCAATCAGCTTCTTACTTCAGCTTTTTTAATTAAGCTTTGACAAAAATAAATAAATCTGGAAGCGGATTGGTTTCTATGCAGAGTTGCACCAGAGTTTGCAGACTCCAGTTTTAGTACTTTTTACTTCGTATTTTGGCTCATTGGTTGCGCGTTCTTACATGCAATTGCTTTCTGCGATTGGGGTGTCATTAAAATGGAAGTTCACCCAAAACTGAATTAACTCTAAACCTACTTGCAGCCACATTCCAAAACGAATTTATCTAGCTCTATAAAAGGAGAAGTCACAATACGTACCTTTTCTGAAGTCAATCCAGTCCGGTCTCCAAATGGCAGATACTGTGTGTAGGAGAGAACTGACAACAGCTGGGAAATGCTCGTGAAGTGTTGCCACCTATAAACTTACTATGGGGCTTCCGCTGTCGGCTGCCTCTCCTGCACACGCCTACACACTGAAGACGCCGCTGATAGCTCAGCGTGGGACCAGACCGGAGCATCTGCAGAACAGGCAAGTACAGTGATTATTTTCCTTTACAGGGCTAGATAGATTAGGTTTAGAATGTCCCTGCAAGTAAAAAAAAAAAAACACAACACACACACACACTGTTATACTTACCTCCTCTATGCAGTTGGTTTTGCACAGACCAGCCCCGATCCTCCTCTTCCAGGTCCCTCTTTGCTGCTCCTGGCCCCTACCTCCTATCGAGTGCCCCCATAGCCAGCAGGTTCCTATGGGGGCACTGGAGCCGAGTCACAGCTCCGTGTGTCCATTCAGACACAGAGCCCCAACCAGGCCCTGTCCCCTCTTTCCCCTGATTGGCTGACTGACTTTGATTGACAGCGGCGGGAGCCAATGGTGCCACTGCTGTGTCTCAGCCAATTAGGAGGATTGTCCCGGACGGCTTAGACATTCATGGACAACATCACTGGACAGAGATGGGGCACAGGTAAGTAACTAGGGGGTGCTGGGGAGGCTGCTACACACAGAAGGTTTTTTATCTTAATGCATTAAAATAAAAAACCTTCTGCCTTTATAACTCCTTTAAGTGTTGGATGAACTTTCACAAATAATGGCACAGCAAGCACGACATACGTTTCTGCACACTTTCCCAGAACATGAAAATGTGAACTGAGCCTTACTGCACTGTACTCTAGGCTCATGCCAGGTCTTTTGCTCTTATTTACAGCCGTTTTGTAACTTGTAAGACTTCAATGAAATTAAAAATAAATCACAGACTGGAGAACAGTACGATTGGTCCTTTTTACTTTACTGTGCCATAGTATTTGCTACCACTTATTGTGTATAGAAGGAGAACCGTCTTTCCTGGACAGAGCAGCCGTTTCTGCATTCTGTTGCAATAAAACCTAAAAAAAATTGAGTGCACCACATAAAAATGCATTATCATTTTCTAATGCAATGGTGTGAACAGGGCCTTACGGCGGCCATACTCTCAACCTTTTTTGAGTCTAGGCACCCTTTAAAAATTAAGAGGCACCCCATTCTAAAGTTTAAAAACGAAACTCATATTTTTACATATTGCTGCACGCACCTAGGACACCCAACATTAAAGGGGATTTATTCTTACAAAGCAAATACACTTTTCCACACTGGTACTGACTAGTATTTAGGGTATCTCTTCTGTTTCACTCCCTCACTTAGCTAGCCTGACTGAAAGAGAGGAGCAGAGGAGGGGCAATCTAGGGTGTCCCCAGCAGGCACATGAAGTCCCCCTTATCAACCTATGATGTCATTGCTTCTTAGACGCTGGCATCTGGCCCACACAGTGCCCAAGGGTCTAGTGCTGCACAATAAAAAAAAAAAAAACTGGCTTTGTTTAACAAAAAGACAGACCTAATCCACCCACTTGTTGACAATTTTTGGGAAATTTTTAGGCTTTTTGCCAAGGCACCCTTAAAGAACCCAGAAGGCATCCTGGTTGGAAAAGGCTGCACTAAATCTGATTGAACAATCGCCTTTAAGGCCAGTTCACACCACGTACAGTCCAGTGCTGGGTTTTTTTCTGCATCAAAAACGCATGCAAAGTAGGTCATAAAAATATAAAATATGGTTTTCATTTGCATAGCTCACAGCAGTGCGGTCAGTTCCAGAGAAAAAATAAAAAAAAATAGAAAAAATGTTCCTGCACTGGACTGTACTGTGGTAAAACTAAAGCTGCACGATTCAGGATAAAATGAGAATCACAATTTTTTTTGCTTAGACTAAATATCGCAATTCTTGCGGCGTATCATCTTTCACATTATACAAAATAAAATGGGCCAATTTTACTGTTTATTTTTGATCTCTAATAGATACAGTACTTTGTATCTCTCGTTGACAAAAATTTGCCAGCTTTGCACGGTCTACATAGAAACGCGGACATGGCCGATTAGGATCGTGAGGGGGGTTGAATCGAGATTGCGATTTTTTAACAATTGTGCAGCTCTAGGTAAAACGCATCAGCATACACGAACGCATCAAAAACGCACCACATCCCAGTACAGACGGTAAAAAAAAAAAAAAAAAAAAAAAAAGTGCATCCGGTGTTAGTTTTTTTGTGGTGTGAATTAGCCCGAAGTCTTACAAGAACTATATATACTAGGAGGACATACCCAATCTATCAAATCCAGCAGGCCCTTACAGTACATGGTTGATGGTAGATCTAAAAGAGATTGTAATGTGTATGGAGAGCCTTAGGCCAGCAGGAAAGAAATTTGCTTGATTCCCCCCATCAACACAGACTATGTTGATGCAGAAATCTCTCCTGCTAGGCCGTCGGTGTGGGAAGCAGTACCCGCCGGGGGAGGACAGTGATTATTCCTGTAGCAGCCGCTAGCGATAATCGCAGGTAAAAACCCGGCATGCTGGTTGTACCCAAGTTGACTGATCAATTTGGGTACATTCAGCTTGCCCATACACGGTTCGAATCTCGGCCGGTTCAGCGAGATTCGAAATATGTCTGGCCTGCCCAAGGCGTCGTTCACACGGGGCGATTACACCCATGCCAGGCCATGTTTGATCAGCACAGGAGTTGTGTGCATCTTCACACCGGTAGTCCCATCTTCGTCTATTGGGATGCGGCGACTACACACACAGCTGCTGTTTCCAATATAACATGGGTGTGGGTGTACGGCTCTGAGCACACCCCGGATTTGTTGGGTCACACGCACTCCTGTCACATTGGGAGCAGCAGCTGTGTAGTCGCTGCGTCCCAATAGACGCCAATAGGACTGCCTGCATGAGGATGCACGGCCTCCATGGGACATGCATGTACTCACCCCTATTACTAGTACTAGGCCCCCCCCCAACCTTTACTAGCCCCCCAACCTTTACTAGTCCTGTGCCTTTCTCTCCTCCAATAACATGCTGACAGATGTGTGACTGTCCATCAGAAACAATGAGAGGCTGATGGCGAGCCTCCTTCCCCGGATCATACCTGCAGGTATCCCAGCTGACTGATGTCGGAGTAGGGCAGGGTGGCTCGGTAGGTCTCGGTCGTCTTCCACCAGAGGGGCAGCCCCACCACAGCGGCCACCAGAGCGATGGAGAGAACGGCTCGCTTCCCGCGGGAGGCCTCTGTGACAAGAAGTACACATCAGTCTCCATTCATTATCAGGAGAGATCGCCATCACACACCAGGATACTCACCCACCGCCGAGAACGTCATGGGAGCCACCATCTTTGTTTCCCCTTGTCAACCCGGTGTCGCCGGAAGGGCAGCCAATCACAGCACGGCTTTGTTGGACGCCTAACGATTTTGTCGTCGGGTTTAGCTCTCTGGGTGCACAGAATCGGCCATTTTTCTGAAGACCAGGTAATAGGAGCTTATGTATGAATCCCTGGCAAAATGGCTTCCCAGATGGAGACAAGACAGAACATGACATTTACCGAATAAAAAATGTCACATATAGATACATATAAATGTACTGAACATTTCCCCTGCAGAAGAGTACTATAATGATCGGCTGTGTGTCTAAAGCTGGCTATACGCTAATTCATACCTCCCAACTTTTTGAGATGAATGACGAATGAGTGACACCTACTAGCAGAAGTATGAAGATATTGGACACGCCCCCTTAAAGAAGACTTGACCCCCCCAAAAAAAAGAATAGTTAAACCCACAAGGGCTTTTTTTTACCACAACTATTCCTTAAAGCGATGGTCCCACGAAAAAAAAAAAAAGATTAAAAGCCAGCAGCTACAAATACTGCAGCTGCTGACTTTTAATAAATGGACACTTACCTATCCAGGGCACCCGCGATGTCGGCAGCCGAAGCCGATCAATCGTTAGTCTCTCGGCTGCCCCCGACCCCACCACCATCCTCGGTGAGGGAATCAGGAAGTGAAGCCTTGCGGCTTTACTACCCGGTTACCTACGGCACATGTGTGAGTCGCGCGTCGCGTTGCCACCTCATCCCTTTAAACCCGAACACATATGAAATACACAGGTTCTGAGGCTAATTTAATGCAGATAAGGCACCAAGTGAGTTTAATTACCACCTTAATCAGCCACACACCCTGTGTAATTCATATGTGTTCGGGTTTAAAGGGATGAGGTGGCAACTCTAGTCGCACGGCGCGTCTTCACTGGTCCCCACTGTCTCCTGGGACCTGTGTGTTTCCCAGAAGACGGGGGGGGGGTGACTCCCGCGGCAGTCTATTCCCAGAAGTGGGTGAAAATACAGGTATCTGCACCCCCTCCCCCCTGAAAGATGCCAAATGTGATATCGGAGGGGGGGAGGGTTTTTGTGTGGACCTCCGCTTTAAGAGCCCTTTCACACTGGGGCGGGGTGGCGTCGACGGTAAAGCGCCGCTATTTTTAGCGGCGCTTTACCGTAGTTTTTGCAGAGGTATTCGGCCGCTAGCGCTTTTAACCCCCGCTAGCGGCCGAAAAAGGGTTAAAACCACCCGCAAAGGCGGTTCAGCCACGCTGCCCATTCATTTCAATGGGCAGGAGAGGTGGAGGAGCGGTTTACACACCGCTCCAAAGATGCTGCTTGCAGGTGTTTTTTTAACGTCCTGCTAGCGCATCGCCCCAGTGTGAAAGCACTCAGGCTTTCCCACTGAGACTGCGGGGGAGCTGTTTTACAGGCGCTATTTTTAGCCCAAACGCGCCTGAAAAAACGCCCCAGTGTGAAAGGGGTCTTATACTGGCTTTTCAAATTGACAAATGCAGCAATTTAGAAATTGGATAAAAGGTTTAGCACTGGGAAACATTTTTTGAAAGATAAATAGTGCATTTTATATACAACTATATAGATCAGACCAAAATGAGGGACAAATGAGGAGGAAAGAGGGACAGAGGGATATTGCTCCAAATCAGGGACAGTTGGAAGCTATGTACTATACAATCTGATCATACGGTCTCTGCATAATCTTGTTTAGACTACATAGTATAATGACAAGCCTAAACAATTCATTTATTATATCAGGTAGGCCATTGCATAGTTGATGGTAGCTCTAAAGCAGAGTGTACAATCTGATTGCATGGTGTATGGTCATCTTAAAACAGAGTTTCACCTTAAAGTGATTGTAAAGTCTCAGGCTGGGTTCACACTAAAGCACGGAGCGGCTCACAGCAGGGGTCCGGTGCGTCCCCATTTACCATTTCAGCCCAAATTTTTGGCTGAATTTGGACCTAAGGCAGACCAAAAGATGCACAGGGGCCCTGTGCAATTCGCACCGGAGCCGCTCCCGAGATGTGTGAATCGGCTCCATAGAGAGCCAGTCACAATCTCATGAAATGCGAATTGGATGCGGAGAAAACCACACCCAATTCACAATAGTGTGAGCCCAGCCTCAGGGTTTTTCACCCTAATGCATTCTATGCATTAAAGCGGCAGTAAACTCTGACAATGTGACAACAGTTCAGCAATATATCAATTAATCTAGTTGTTTGCAATCAAATCGCCGCAAATAGTATTCTCCAAAAACGTTTTTCTTGCAGTAATAAAGAATTTGTGAACGCTCCAGCTTGTTCATCGCTGCCGCCATTACAACTCCTGTCTTCTGCATCTGTACAGTAATTTATTTCCACCCTGAGTGTGTACCCCTGGCCATAATCCCACGCATGCGCATTATTCGCCGACGGCAAGCCTCGTTTTCTTTCCACTCCCCGTCTCACAACTCCTTTGACGTAGCTAGTCACAAGTGGTCCAGGCTCAGCTTCTCAATGGGGAGTAGGGATGAGCTTCGTGTTCGAGTCGAACATACGTTCGACTCGAACATCGGCTGTTCGATCGTTCGACGAAGATCGAACGATTTGGGCCGTTCGCGCCAAATTCGAGTGACGCGAACGGCCCACAATGCACTACGCCATCGCAGTGTCATCCAGGCGCTGTGATTGGCCAAGCATGCACTGTGACCCCGCATGCTTGGCCAATCACAGCGCCGGCAGCGAGGAGAGCAATGATTGGCCACAGGCAGGATGCCTGTGGCCAATTATTGCTGAGGGTGTTTAGTACACGCCCCACACTATAAAAGGCCGCCAGCACGGCGGCCTAGTGTAGTGTGTTCCGGAGCAGGGATAGAGCAGCATAGGCAGGGACAGTGACTGTTATTTCTTTCTTGCTTAACCTGGATTCCTTTAGTTTAGGGAAAGAGAAGGATAGGTAGGGAGAGTGTCAGTGTGTTTTGTGCTTGTGCTATAGTGTGCTTAAAAAAAACATTTATTCTAGGGACAGAAAACTGTAGGTAGGGACAGTGTCAGTTTCTTTCACTCTGCAAGTCCTTGTTTCCAGGGACCTGGAAGGACAGTGAGTGAATTGTCCTTGTGCTATATTGTGCTTAAAAAAACATTTATTCTAGGGACAGAAAACTGTAGGTAGGGAGAGTGTCAGTTTCTTTCACTCTGCAAGTCCTTGTTTCCAGGGACCTGTAAGGACAGTGAGTGAATTGTCCTTGTGCTATATTTTGCTTAAAAAAAACATTTATTCTAGGGACAGAAAACTGTAGGTAGGGAGAGTGTCAGTTTATTTCACTCTGCAAGTCCTTGTTTCCAGGGACCTGGAAGGACAGTGAGTGAATTCTCCTTGTGCTATATTGTGCTTAAAAAAAACATTTATTCTAGGGACAGAAAACTGTAGGTAGGGACAGTGTCAGTTTCTTTCACTCTGCAAGTCCTTGTTTCCAGGGACCTGTAAGGACAGTGAGTGAATTGTCCTTGTGCTATATTGTGATTAAAAAAAACATTTTTTCTAGGGACAGAAAACTGTAGGTAGGGAGAGTGTTTTTTTTCTTTCACTCTGCAAGTCCTTGTTTCCAGGGACCTGTAAGGACAGTGAGTGAATTGTCCTTGTGCTATATTGTGCTTAAAAAAAACATTTATTCTAGGGACAGAAAACTGTAGGTAGGGAGAGTGTCAGTTTATTTCACTCTGCAAGTCCTTGTTTCCAGGGACCTGGAAGGACAGTGAGTGAATTGTCCTTGTGTTATATTGTGATTAAAAAAAACATTTTTTCTAGGGACAGAAAACTGTAGGTAGGGAGAGTGTTTTTTTTCTTTCACTCTGCAAGTCCTTGTTTCCAGGGACCTGGAAGGACAGTGAGTGAATTCTCCTTGTGCTATATTGTGCTTAAAAAAAACATTTATTCTAGGGACAGAAAACTGTAGGTAGGGAGAGTGTCAGTTTATTTCACTCTGCAAGTCCTTGTTTCCAGGGACCTGTAAGGACAGTGAGTGAATTGTCCTTGTGCTATATTGTGATTAAAAAAAACATTTTTTCTAGGGACAGAAAACTGTAGGTAGGGAGAGTGTTTTTTTTCTTTCACTCTGCAAGTCCTTGTTTCCAGGGACCTGTAAGGACAGTGAGTGAATTGTCCTTGTGCTATATTGTGATTAAAAAAAACATTTTTTCTAGGGACAGAAAACTGTAGGTAGGGAGAGTGTTTTTTTTCTTTCACTCTGCAAGTCCTTGTTTCCAGGGACCTGTAAGGACAGTGAGTGAATTGTCCTTGTGCTATATTGTGCTTAAAAAAAACATTTATTCTAGGGACAGAAAACTGTAGGTAGGGAGAGTGTCAGTTTATTTCACTCTGCAAGTCCTTGTTTCCAGGGACCTGGAAGGACAGTGAGTGAATTGTCCTTGTGCTATATTGTGATTAAAAAAAACATTTTTTCTAGGGACAGAAAACTGTAGGTAGGGAGAGTGTTTTTTTTCTTTCACTCTGCAAGTCCTTGTTTCCAGGGACCTGTAAGGACAGTGAGTGAATTGTCCTTGTGCTATATTGTGCTTAAAAAAAACATTTATTCTAGGGACAGAAAACTGTAGGTAGGGAGAGTGTCAGTTTATTTCACTCTGCAAGTCCTTGTTTCCAGGGACCTGGAAGGACAGTGAGTGAATTGTCCTTGTGTTATATTGTGATTAAAAAAAACATTTTTTCTAGGGACAGAAAACTGTAGGTAGGGAGAGTGTTTTTTTTCTTTCACTCTGCAAGTCCTTGTTTCCAGGGACCTGGAAGGACAGTGAGTGAATTCTCCTTGTGCTATATTGTGCTTAAAAAAAACATTTATTCTAGGGACAGAAAACTGTAGGTAGGGAGAGTGTCAGTTTATTTCACTCTGCAAGTCCTTGTTTCCAGGGACCTGTAAGGACAGTGAGTGAATTGTCCTTGTGCTATATTGTGATTAAAAAAAACATTTTTTCTAGGGACAGAAAACTGTAGGTAGGGAGAGTGTTTTTTTTCTTTCACTCTGCAAGTCCTTGTTTCCAGGGACCTGTAAGGACAGTGAGTGAATTGTCCTTGTGCTATATTGTGATTAAAAAAAACATTTTTTCTAGGGACAGAAAACTGTAGGTAGGGAGAGTGTTTTTTTTCTTTCACTCTGCAAGTCCTTGTTTCCAGGGACCTGTAAGGACAGTGAGTGAATTGTCCTTGTGCTATATTGTGCTTAAAAAAAACATTTATTCTAGGGACAGAAAACTGTAGGTAGGGAGAGTGTCAGTTTATTTCACTCTGCAAGTCCTTGTTTCCAGGGACCTGGAAGGACAGTGAGTGAATTGTCCTTGTGCTATATTGTGATTAAAAAAAACATTTATTCTAGGGACAGAAAACTGTAGGTAGGGAGAGTGTTTTTTTTCTTTCACTCTGCAAGTCCTTGTTTCCAGGGACCTGGAAGGACAGTGAGTGAATTCTCCTTGTGCTATATTGTGCTTAAAAAAAACATTTATTCTAGGGACAGAAAACTGTAGGTAGGGAGAGTGTCAGTTTATTTCACTCTGCAAGTCCTTGTTTCCAGGGACCTGGAAGGACAGTGAGTGAATTGTCCTTGTGTTATATTGTGATTAAAAAAAAACATTTTTTCTAGGGACAGAAAACTGTAGGTAGGGAGAGTGTTTTTTTTCTTTCACTCTGCAAGTCCTTGT
The DNA here is from genome assembly GCA_029206835.1 of Rana muscosa. Taxonomy (NCBI): domain Eukaryota; kingdom Metazoa; phylum Chordata; class Amphibia; order Anura; family Ranidae; genus Rana; species Rana muscosa. Next base: position 167,914,628 of record CM055117.1, on the reverse strand, counting down.
TTCCAGGGACCTGGAAGGACAGTGAGTGAATTCTCCTTGTGCTATATTGTGCTTAAAAAAAACATTTATTCTAGGGACAGAAAACTGTAGGTAGGGAGAGTGTCAGTTTATTTCACTCTGCAAGTCCTTGTTTCCAGGGACCTGTAAGGACAGTGAGTGAATTGTCCTTGTGCTATATTGTGATTAAAAAAAACATTTTTTCTAGGGACAGAAAACTGTAGGTAGGGAGAGTGTTTTTTTTCTTTCACTCTGCAAGTCCTTGTTTCCAGGGACCTGTAAGGACAGTGAGTGAATTGTCCTTGTGCTATATTGTGATTAAAAAAAACATTTTTTCTAGCGACAGAAAACTGTAGGTAGGGAGAGTGTTTTTTTTCTTTCACTCTGCAAGTCCTTGTTTCCAGGGACCTGTAAGGACAGTGAGTGAATTGTCCTTGTGCTATATTGTGCTTAAAAAAAACATTTATTCTAGGGACAGAAAACTGTAGGTAGGGAGAGTGTCAGTTTATTTCACTCTGCAAGTCCTCGTTTCCAGGGACCTGGAAGGACAGTGAGTGAATTGTCCTTGTGCTATATTGTGATTAAAAAAAACATTTTTTCTAGGGACAGAAAACTGTAGGTAGGGAGAGTGTTTTTTTTCTTTCACTCTGCAAGTCCTTGTTTCCAGGGACCTGTAAGGACAGTGAGTGAATTGTCCTTGTGCTATATTGTGCTTAAAAAAAAACATTTATTCTAGGGACAGAAAACTGTAGGTAGGGAGAGTGTCAGTTTATTTCACTCTGCAAGTCCTTGTTTCCAGGGACCTGGAAGGACAGTGAGTGAATTGTCCTTGTGCTATATTGTGATTAAAAAAAACATTTTTTCTAGGGACAGAAAACTGTAGGTAGGGAGAGTGTTTTTTTTCTTTCACTCTGCAAGTCCTTGTTTCCAGGGACCTGGAAGGACAGTGAGTGAATTCTCCTTGTGCTATATTGTGATTAAAAAAAACATTTTTTCTAGGGACAGAAAACTGTAGGTAGGGAGAGTGTTTTTTTTCTTTCACTCTGCAAGTCCTTGTTTCCAGGGACCTGTAAGGACAGTGAGTGAATTGTCCTTGTGCTATATTGTGATTAAAAAAAACATTTTTTCTAGGGACAGAAAACTGTAGGTAGGGAGAGTGTCAGTTTCTTTCACTGTGAAAGTCCTTGTTTCAAGGGACAGAGAAGGACACCTGAAGGTAGCCCTTATTGCTTTTTTCCCATCTCCCTGCAGGCCATCTATTAGAATGTCTGGAAGGCAAACAAGGAGAGGCAGACAGTCAGGAGGCAATAAAAGAGGGCAAGCAGGCTCTGTGTCTGGGGGCAACAGTGCTGGTCGTGGACGCGGTGCATTGTCATCAGCACATGGCCATGGGACACGCTTGTCCTTCTTTTCGGCAGCTGGACATGTTGAGCCACATCATGCCGAAGACTTGGTAGAGTGGATGACCAAGCCCTCCTCCTCCTCCTCATCCTCTCTCACCCAGGCTCAGGGTACTGGAAAAGCAGCTGCCAAAGCGTCGTCTTCCCTGGTATCAATGTCAGACAAATCATCAGTCACTCCTTCCCTAGACCCACCATGTCCTCCTCCTGAGGAGTCCCCCGAACTGTTTCAGCACAGTGTTGGGTACATGCTCCAGGAGGATGCCCAGCGTTTCGAAGGGTCTGATGATGAAACCCAGCTAGAGGAAGGCAGTAGCGTGAGAGCAGACAGAGGGGATGCTCAAGAAGGACACCAATCTGGCAGTCATGTTCCAGCAGCTGCAGCATACTGCCAGATTGGCTCCAGTGAAGAGGAGGGAGGGGATGATGAGGTCACTGACTCCACGTGGGTGCCTAATAGGAGAGAGGAGGAGGAGGAGGATGAGGAGGAGGCACATCTCCAACGAGGCAGGATGCCCTTTGGTGGCCAGCGTAAGGGCAGTACACCGACGGAATCACACCGCAGAGCTCCGCCTGTGCAGGGCGCTGCCTCTGCCCGTCATTCAAAAAGTTCTTTGGTGTGGGCCTTTTTTGAGGCTAGTGCATCAGATCGCACAGCTGCTGTTTGCAACATATGTCTCAAGCGTATATCGCGTGGCCAAAACATCAGCCGCTTGGGTACCACATGCCTGACCAGACATATGTTGACCTGCCATGCAGCTCGTTGGCAAGCCTACCTCAAAGACCCACACCAAAGAACAAAGCGGACCTCTCCTTGCACCGCATCAGCTGGGATCTCCAACCCCACTATAACTTCAGTCCTCTCTGAAACATGCACTGAGAGGAATGAAGGTGTAGAATTAGGTGTGTCACAGCCAAGTACTTGCGGCCACTCTGCTAGCAGTACACCGACGTCCGATTCTAGCAGGCAAATTTCCCTGCCCCAGCTGCTGGACCGTCGAAAGAAGTTCACTCCCAGCCATCCACATGCCCAGCGGTTGAATGCTAGCTTGGCTAAATTGCTAGCGCTTCAACTGCTGCCTTTTCAGTTGGTAGACTCGGCCCCCTTCCGTGAGTTTGTGCAATGTGCAGTTCCTCAGTGGCAGGTTCCCAAACGCCACTTTTTCTCACGGAAGGCTATTCCGGCTCTCTACCGGCATGTGGAAGGCAATGTCTTGGCCTCGCTGGACAGGGCGGTCAGCGGTAAGGTGCATATTACCGCTGACTCATGGTCCAGCAGGCATGGACAGGGACGTTACCTTTCTTTCACGGCCCATTGGGTCACTCTTTTGGCAGCTGGGAAGGATTCAGGACAAGGTGCAGTAGTGTTGGAGGTTGTCCCACCGCCACGCCTCCAAAATGCTACTACTGGTTGTGACACACCTCTCTCCTCCACCCCCTCCTCTTCTTCTTCCTCCATGGCCTCTTCCTGTGGTTTGTCCTATGAACCAGCGGTGCTCCGTAGCCGTTCACGGGGCTACGCAAGTACGCAGGCAAAAAGATGCCATGCCGTGCTTGCGCTGGTGTGTTTGGGGGACAGAAGCCACACTGGGGCAGAGGTCCTGTCTGCTCTGCAGGGCCAGGCCGAGAGGTGGTTGACGCCACGCCAGCTTAAGCCAGGAATGGTGGTTTGCGACAATGGCACCAACCTCCTCTCCGCCCTCGGACAGGGACAACTGACCCATGTGCCCTGTGTGGCTCACGTCCTTAACCTGGTGGTGCAGCGCTTCTTGGGCAGGTACCCGGGCTTACAGGATGTCCTGAGGCAGGCCAGGAAAGTCTGTGTGCATTTCCGCAGATCTTATAATGCCAGTGCTCGCCTGGCTGAGCTGCAAAAGGAGTTGAACCTGCCCAAGAACCGCCTTATATGTGACATGCCCACCAGGTGGAACTCAACGTTGGCCATGCTGCAGCGGCTGCACACGCAGCAGAGGGCCATCAATGAGTACCTGTGCGACTACGGCACCAGGACAGGGTCAGGGGAGCTTGGTTTTTTTTCTCCACGCCAGTGGGGCATGATCAGGGATGCATGCACTGTCCTGGCACCATTTGAGGAGGCCACGAGGATGGTGAGCAGTGACAGTGCATGCATCAGTGACACTGTACCTCTTGTCCACCTGTTGGAGCACACGCTGCGTGGAATAATGGACAGGGCACTTGAGGCAGAACAGAGGCAGGAAGAGGAGGACTTCCTTGCCTCTCAAGGCCCCCTTTACCCAGACAGTGTTCCTTCTGTCCCACCCATCGCACAGGAAGAGGAGGAGGAGGAGGAGGAGGAGGAGGAGGAGGAGGATTGTGTCAGCATGGAGGTGGAGGCTGGCACTCAGCATCATCAGCAGCAGTCTTTTAGGGATGATTTACAGTCCCAAGAAACCAGTGGACTTGTACGTGGCTGGGAGGAGGTGGCTGCGGATCATGTCGTCCTTAGTGACCCAGAGGACTCCGGAGCGAATGCCTCAGCAAACCTACGCTGCATGGCCTCCCTGATCCTGCAAAGTCTGCGGAAGGATCCTCGTATTCTTCGGATCAAGGAGAGGGACCATTACTGGCTGGCCACTCTCCTTGATCCACGGTACAAGGGTAAGGTTGCGGACCTTATGTTACCGTCGCAGAGGGAGCAGAGGATGAGACAACTCCGGGAGGCCTTGCAGAAAGGTCTGTGCAACGCGTTCCCAGAGACTGGGAGGTTGCAAACTCCTGGTCCTGGACAACGAGTTGCTGAGGCTTCGGCCAGTCAAAGAAGGAGCGGTGGGGAAGGTGGCCGTCTGACCGATGCGTTCAGACAATTCTTTAGTCCGCAGCCCCAAAGTATGATCGGTTCCAGCAACCATCGCCAGCGTCTGATAAACATGGTGCAGGAATATCTAGGGGCAAGGTCAGACTTGGACACCTTCCCCACCGAAAATCCTCTGGCTTACTGGGTCTTGAGGATGGATCACTGGCCAGAGCTTGCACAGTATGCAATTGAGCTACTGGCCTGTCCTGCATCCAGCGTTCTTTCGGAACGCACATTCAGTGCTGCTGGAGGATTTGTCACGGATCACAGGGTGCGCCTGTCCACCGACTCGGTTGATCGACTGACTTTCATCAAGATGAACCAGTCTTGGATCACCACCAGCTACCACACACCTGATGCTGATATAACAGACTAATTGATTTTAACATGTCACATCCCTTCAAGACTGATGCTGATGCTGAGTGCCTGTGCTGTTATGTTGACTGGCTATCCTCCTCCTCCGAGTCCTCAATGATACGATTGATGATGATAGCTTGTAAGATCATTTTTGTTTATGGGTGCCGCCACCAGTGCCTAACGCCCAATTTTTCAGCCCCTGTTTAACAGGGGCGTGTAATTACAATTTTTGAAGCAATACTTTGCAACAGGGCTCATTGCTGTGCTCCAAGTACAGTATCTGTGAGGAGTTGCAGTGTTGTGCCACCAGTGCCTAAGGCCCAATTTTTCAGCCCCTGTTTAACAGGGGCGTGTCATTACAATTTTTGAAGCAATACTTTGCAACAGGGCTCATTGCTGTGCTCCAAGTACAGTATCTGTGAGGGGTTGCAGTGTTGTGCCACCAGTGCCTAAGGCCCAATTTTTCAGCCCCTGTTCAACAGGGGCATGTAATTACAATTCTTGATCTAATAATTCACAGCAGGGCCCATTGCTGCACCCACCAAGAGTAACTGTCAGGGCTTACAGTGTTGTGGCACCAGCACCACCATCAAAGGCCCAATTTTTACTACCACTGTTCAACAATTATATGTAATTAAAATTCCTGATATAATAGTTGACAGCAGGGCGTTCCAGCACCAACCAAGAGTAACTGTGAGTGCTTACAGTGTTGTGCCAACACCAACAACTAAGGGGCCTATTTCTGCAGAGTATATACGGCAGGTCCCTACTTTCAAACATCCAACTTACAAACGACTCCTACTTGCAAACGCAAGAAGACAACAGGAAGTGAGAGGAAATCTACCACTAGGAAGGAAAATTCTCTCCTGTAAGAATAAATATGGGAGAAAGGTGTCTCCTCTGTACTGATGCTTTATCAGCAATCCTTGTTTCAAGAAAAACACCACATTTCAAAAACAGTTGTCATTGGGACGGAAAGTGAGGTGAAATGTTCTGAACAGGGGCACAGACAGCAAAACAAATGTTACAGGGGTGATAACCCTTACCTATGTTTTCCAAAAAGTTTAAAAATAGATTTTTGGTCTGGAGCTACACTTCAACAATGTACCTGTTCAAAATTACAAACAGACTCTACATAAGAACAAACCTACAGTCCCTGTCTTGTATGCACCGCCTGTATAGGGCTGTTCAGAGTATATAGGGCCTTTTTTATTTTATGTGCGGGGTTCCCCTTAATATCCATACAAGACCCAAAGGGGCTGGTAATGGGCTGGGGTAGGGGGGGGGGTCATGGGGTAGCTATGCCATTTTTCTTAAAGAATTTCATCCATATTACCGGGACCAGACATTACATTAAAGCCGCAAGCAGTTTTAAATGGCTTTTTTTTCCTTTAGAAGTGTCATTTTGTGCAGGGACAGTTCTAAACACGGGAAACACGTGGCACTTCACAGGCATACTTTAGACACCCCCCAGGTACGATATTTAAAGGAATATTTGACTTTTTTTTTTCACTTTATGCATCATTAAAATGACTGCTCCCGAAAAACGACCGTTTTTAAAACTTCTTTTTGCATTGATACATGTCCCCTGGTGCAGAACCCGGGTTCCCAAACCCTTTTTAGGACAATAACATGCATAATAGTTGTTATAATTAGCACTTTAGAATTCGAACGTTCGCATCCATTGTATTTAATAGGGTTCTAATGTTCGTTCGAACTTTCGGTCCGTTCGCGGGTTCTGGTGCGAACCGAACCCGGGGGTGTTCGGCTCATCACTAATGGGGAGGGAGTGTTTCAGGATCTCGGGGCTGACACCGACAATAGGAAATGTCGCAGCCCCAGCATAGACACAGCATTTTTCCGGCAGCATATGCTTCCCGGAAAAATAGGGCTAATGGCGCATTTGTGCCGATGATGCCTTTTTAAAGAAAATTAAGGTTCACTCCGAAAGCAAGCGGGTAAAAAGTGATTAAAAAATAGCAAACAATACTATGGTCTGCACTTATTCATTTAAAGCGGTTGTAAAGCCGCTGACTTTTTTTTTTACACCTGTAAAGGAAAAGGCATAATAAGCTTGTATGCACAGCATACAAGCTTATTATGAAATACTTACCTTAGAACGAGGCATCGGTAACTCACCTGGTCCACGCCGAGGGAGATGACATGTTGCCTCGGCGTGTCTTCCGGGTATCGCTGCTCCAGCGCTGTGAGTGGCTGGAGCCGCGATGTCTCACTCCCGCGCATGCGCACGGGAGACTTCATTCCGGCAAGGCTCGGCGTCTGCCGAGCCTTCAGCCCGAGAATCCCCTGTGCGCATGCGCCGCTGCTGTCAGCGGCGCATTGCAAGGAGAATATCTCCTAAACCGTAAAGGTTTAGGAGATATTTCTTTTACCTACAGGTAAGCCTTAGTATAGGCTTACCTGTAGGTAAAAGTAAAAATAATGACTTTACAACCGCTTTAAAGTAAACTGCTCAGGGGAGGGGGAAGGAGTCACAAGTGGGCCAATGAGAGCTGGAGGTGTGCCTCTGTGTAAATCCAGGAAGTGAACAGGCAGCAGCTTCAGCTGCCCACAGTTAAATTGATTGCAGCCAGACTCAGTGGAGGGAGATTTCTGCAGCATATTTGGCAAATACAGAATCACAGTTTATATAAAATAATATGAAAAGTGGTTGGAGGGAAGCTTCAGAATGGCAAAGATGTTTTTATTACAAATTATGTGAGCAGACTGCAGTTCCTCTTTAAAGCGGAGCTCCACCCTAAAGTGGAACTTCCGCTCATCGGATTCCTCCCCCCCTCCGGTGCCACAATTGGCACCTTTCAGGGGGGTGCGGGGTGCAGATACCTGTCTAAGACAGGTATTTGCACCCACTTCCGGAAATACACACTGCGAGTAGACTGCGGGCAGTGCTTCACTTCCCGGATCCCCCCCCGTTGTGTTCTGGGAAACACACGGCTCCCAGGACACATCGGGGAACAGTGAAATACGCGCAGCGCTGCTTGCGCAATGTGCCGTAGGAAACCGGGAAGTGAAGCCGCAACGCTTCACTTCCTGATTCCCTCACCCATGATGGCGGTGGGGGCAGCCGAGAGACGAGCGATCGCTCATCTTCTGCTGCCGACGTCGCTGGACTCCAGGACAGGCAAGTGTCCTAATATTAAAAGTCAGCAGCTGCAGTATTTGTAGCTGCTGGCTTCTAATATTTTCTTTTTACGGCGGAGCTCCGCTTTAACAACCAGCTATTCTTAATACAGCTTTTGAATCAGTCTTTCATTATTTGACTGATCCGTATTCACCCGATTCGAATTCCGAAACAAATCACATAATGAATCGATCTGAAACTAAACAAGTGTAGCAGCCTCACCCCTCTCCCTTGCTTTATCGGTTATATGGCTGTTGTCTAGGGGTACCTGGGAGAGAGAGATGATACACACCACGGCCCGTGTCCTCCCGTAACTAGGAGGTGAAGGCCAGAGATTGGGCTTTTGTGTAGGTGTCCTAGAGCCAAGTCCAGTCCTTCGTCCCTGGCTCCTTTGCTTAGTAACCCAAGTTCCACACAGTGAATAGGTACAACTCAGTTTTATTCTTCTTGCCAAGCAATAAAACAATCTTTCTCCTTTGGAAAATGGGGACAGATCGAGGCACAATCCTTTCCCTTCTTGCTGCTGCCCACTGTGCTGTCACCAGTGGTGAATAGTCGCTGCCACTGACTAGGTAATATAGAACGTGAATTTACCTTCGCTCACTTTGCCCCTGTCAGGGGAAGAAATCCGTCCAAGGGAGAAGTGGAGGCCTCTCCGTCACCAGCGATGCTGCGCCGGACTCTTCGGAGAAGTTACTGCACACCAGTCCTCACAAACTCAGACACGAGCACCCAAGGAGTTAGGGCCCCCTCGGATTCCTCCACCCTCGCGGAACTCAGTCGAAGGTACTGAGCCCCAGGCATCCGCCATAGTACCTCACCCCAGGCTAAAGGTGCCTGAGATGGACTCCATCTCCGCTCCAGCTAGGCCAAGGGCGCCTAGGCCTGGAACACCGGAACGCCAGCACCCAAGCTAAAGGTGCCTGGGTGCGGCCGCGTCCTCCGACTCTCTTTCCAAGGTCAGGGCGTCCGCCCCTTTTATGACCTCTCCCTTTGCGTCACAGCGGGTTCCCCGCCCGCTGTACCAGCTCCAGGGAGGACAAAAAAAAGGCACAGTTCGCAGTGTGAGTTCAACTTCGGCCCAGGGCAACAGCGCCACCCAGGGACCCCAAGGAACTTCACACCACCAGAGTCCTCACATATTCAAATACCCGCTACACAAGTTTTTCAGTTCTGCACATGTCTAGTTGTTGGTACTCCTTCTGCAGCGATCCGTCTCCCATAGCAATAGGAGCAGATTTGCACCGCAGAGGTCCTCAGCCTTTATATAGGTATGGAATTGCAAGAGTTATACCATTCCCGGGAGTGAAGTAGTGGTGATACACTGGACAGGTGGACAGGGCAAGGGCTCTGCATGTCCCTCCTAAATACACAAGTGACCATGGTGATTTACATTAACATCAAGAGAGTTTATTAGAGTTCATTCATCTGTTACAGTAGAGTTATCCCATGTGTAAAGCAGTGACCCTGTACAAAGTGCCTAGCGTAGCCCAGAAGAACCCACCCCGGGGTATGCCTCTCTCTCATGTGACCAGTAGTGTATTTAGGTTTTGTGCTGCCCTAGGCCTCACTAAACTCGTGCACCCCCCCCCCCAATTTAAATATGACCCACCCATTTCTGTCAAGACCACACCCCTTGCTGTTTAAGACCCACCCTGAAATTTTCAAGTAGGGGCTGAGGACCTGGGCGGTGCATTGAATTCCCTTAATTTGCATAGATTTCCTCTCACTTCCTGTTTGGCTATGGGGCAGGGGGTGAATGGAAATCTCTGCAATGGGACAGGGATGGTAAAAAAATAAACTGACAGGGGCTATAACCCTCCCTTACTCTATCCAAAATGAAAAAAAAAGTGTTGCCAATAGTTCTACTTTAAGCACAAATTTCTGATAATTTGATGGAGAGGAAGAAGATATAACCATGCCAATGGTTCAGCAGAAAACATAGCACAGTGAGGAAGGTTTGTGGCCCAGGATGATAGGACAGTCAAAATTAGAAGCAGCGCCCTAAGTTGCGAAATGCCAGCCGCCCGCATACCTGAAGCAGTGCGGACGCTTTATGGGGGCGCTAGACTAATTTGCTTCTGAGCCCAGTCCACCCCATAAGACTGGCACAACACTAACAGTGTAGCGCAAGCTGGCGGGGACTCTTTCCGTGCTGCCCCCCTGCAAAGTGCTGCCATAGGCCTGGGCCTTGTTGGCCTAGGCCAGGATACAGCATTGCCTGTGACCCTTACTTGATGCCCAACAAGGAGGAAAACTTGGAGGATGTGATGATCCCCTTATCACACGATACCCACCTATTCACTCCCCCCACAAACGTAACGTAGCCATGGCCACCTTTCACTGTAATTTAAGAGCTTCACACTATTTTTCCCCAAGGATGCCCCTGCCAACATCCCTAATAAAGCGGAAAACCCATTTCCCACATCACAGAGAAGAAAAGTAAAGTGTTTTTTCCTGGACCAGATATTCTCAAGCAGGGTTCCTCAAGCAATGAGCAACTTCTGCCTTCTGCAGCCGCGATGACGTCACTCCCGCGCACACTGTTCATGGCACAGGGAGCGGAAAGTACGGCACGGGTGGCCGTTTTTTCAAAGCGCATGCGGCAGTAATGTCACTGGCTGCATGCATAGCTCCCAACTGTCCCTGTATTCGAGGGACTGTCCCTGATTTGGAGCAATGTCCCTCTGTCCCTCATTCCTCCTCATTTGTCCCTCATTTTGGTCTGATCTATATAGATGTATGAAAAATTCACTTTTTATCTCTCAAAAAGTGTATTACGGTACTAAACCTTTCTTCTAATTTCTTAATTTCCAAAAGTAAAACAAAGAAATATTAGTAGTGTAGCGCCCTACCCCAATGGTGGGGATGCTATTCTAAAATTTAAGGGTGTCTGAGACAGTAGTTGGGCTCAGACTGTCAATCCGCCTAAATTGCCTCTGTTCTAGTTGTGGTTTGCCCGATAGCAGTTTCCCTTATTGCCTGTAGGTGGCGTTACCAACTCAGGTACCTGTTGGAATACGGGCAAGCCATGGTGTATTGAGTGGCCCTTCTCGGCAACGGTACAGTGGGAGTGGTCGACCCGCTGTGCCTGCTGGGAGGGGATACTTAAGGGGCAGACGCCATTGTTGGGGGTCGTTCGCCTCGTGGCCCTCCTGGCGTAAGGTATGTGTGTGTGTGATTCTGGTCTCGGGGCCACGTTGGCCCGAGGCTGCATAGCTTTCGAGTAGGCCCAGCTATGCTGGCTGGGGCCTACATTTCACGAAAGGAGACCCCAAGCTGTCCATCCACAAGGGGAGGAAGCTGCCTTGATGAAGGAAACCAGGGGAGGACCTGCCCTGGAGGAGACTGGCAAAACGCTGATGTCTCGGGTGAGGCCTGGTGACCTTGTTGAGGAGGGATCCAACCTACTAAAAGCCCTACAGTTCACCGGATCGGCTTAAAGGCTCTCTTACTGTACGGCTGGGAATTTGGGACTTTGAAATCCTGAGGCAGAGGATTCCTGGACTATCCATTAAACTACCGTATGTCTAAAAGAAGGTCTGTGGCAGAGACGGACTCCATCTTGAGCAGTCTGTGGCAGAGGCCGTCTCGTTACAGATTCGTGCATCATCCCGGCTGCTAGGCCATGTGAGAGGGGACTATCCGGGTGAGCAATACCCACTCTACTGAGAGAGTGGTGAATGATTGAAAAGAACTTTGAACTGATCTGTACATTCTGTACCGCGTGCCTGAACCTTCCCCTACTCTTCTACCTTCTACTTTCTCTCAAGTTTTATTGCAGAAGAAAAGAATAAAGCCTGACTGTTGAGGGTTTTACTTTTGTGTGGACATTGCGTTTAATACTGACTTTCCTACCCTGACAACGAAGCTAAAGAGGTAACGTGCAAACCCAAAAACAAACCAGCAGCTCCTACGGGGGTAGTGCTACAGTGGTAAAAAAGAACTTGTGGGTTTAACCAATCTTGTTTTTTGGTACAATTCTCCTTTAAAGTGGTTGTAAACCCACTTTGACAACTTGCACCTACAGGTAAGCCTAGATTAAGGCTTACCTGTAGGTGCAAGAAATATCTCCTTAACCTACACGGTTAAGGAGATATTTGCTGAAAACACTGCACCGATGTCTACGGCGCATGCGCGCCATAGACAACGGCGCAGGCGCACTAGCGGGCCGGCTTCATGAATGGGATCATGTCGGTTTTCTGAATGGGAGAATGCCGGCCCCGCGCGCATGCGTGTGACGTCATCACTGCTCCGGCCAATCACAGCGGCGATACCAGGAAGAAGCTCCGAGGGGACATGGCGGCGGCGAAGAACGAGGAGGGCTTCGATTTCAGGTAAGTGCCACATAATGAGCTATAGTATGCAATGCATACTAGCTCATTATGCCTTTCTCTTGCAGGGGTTTGTTTTTCAGGAAATGTTTTAGAGGGTTTACTTCCTCTTTAAGGGGTGAGGCAAGGAGTGTGTCCTATGCCTGCATACGTTTGCTGATAGGTGTCCTTCATTCCCATTTCAAAAAGTTGGGAGGTATGTGCATGTAATGTAAATTTCTCCTAAACGGTGCACGTTTAGGAGATATTTACACTACCTATAGGTAAGCTTTATTATAGGATTACCTATAGGTAAATGTCAGCAAAGGTTACTTCCTCTTTAATGTATATTGCTGGTGACATCTAGTATGTGGTGCATTTTCATGTTATATTATTTAATATTTTCCTCCTCCTTTACTTTGTGTGGAAGGACAATCCTTTTATGTTTGGTAAAGCTACAACAGAATACAAAGATGAAGCCCAATATGTGCTTTTTTTTTGGATGCTGTAATCTTGCAAAATTCAATCACCGGATTTACCAATGAAAGTTGAAAATTTTCCATCCAGCTAATGAGCTGATTTACTAAAGCTGCTGAGAATCTTCACTCAATAATTTGAGTGAATATTGACTCCAGTGCTTCAGTCATGTGAAAAACAAATTCCAGTTCACTTTCAATACCCAATCACGGGCAGATGAAAAAAAAAACGGAAAATTTATTACCAAATACTTACCATAATTTTCCTTTCCTGATAGACTCCATGGCAGACTACGTGTGGGTTAACCCCGCCTCCTCTCCACAGCTATAGGACCCCTTACCCATAAATTTGTCTACAGACAGGTGTTCCGTAACTAGCCGACTCAAATTTCAACTCTCATATTTTTAATTCATGGGTGGGAACTCCGTCTGCCATGGAGTCTATCAGGAAAGGAAAATTACGGTAAGTATTTGGTAATAAATTTTCCGTTTTCCTGACAGACTCCATGGCAGACTACGTGTGGGAAATAACTAGCCAATCCACACGGGAGGGTATGCTTGCTCCAAAAAATATTTTAATCTTTCCCGTCAACTGACAGGATTTTTCGACCAAAAGTAACAGAGGAAAGGGAAGCAGGCTCAATACAGTAATGAGTCATAAAAGTAATAATGGAAGACCACAAAGCTGCCTTGCATATCACTTCAGGAGCCATGTGTCGAGCTTCTGCCCATGAGGCTGCCATGCCTCTGGTGGAATGAGCCGTCACCGCCTCTGGAGGGGCCAAGCCCTTTGCCCTGTAAGCCTGTTGGATTGATTGAACAATCCAGGCTGCTATCGTTCTGGAGGAAGCCCTCTTTCCTTTGTTGCCGCCAGTATGTAACAAGAACAGGTAGTTCAAGCTTCTAAAAGATGAAGTGACTCGCAAGTATTCTTTCAGAGTCTCGCCTACATCCAAGGGATGAACATCTGCTGATTCTGGAGAATTGAAAGTAGGAAGGACCATATCCTGATTCTCGTGAAAAACTGACGTGACTTTTGGTTTAGACCCAAGCATGGGAATAAGGACCACTCGGTCTGGGAAGAAAGTCAAAAAGGGTTCTTGACAACCCAGGAAGCTTATTTCTGAAACCCTTTTGGCTGAAGTAATGGCCACTAGAAAGGCCAGTTTGATTGAAAAGTCCTTAATAGAAAGATCCTTGTTGTTGAGTGCTGAAAGAGCATCAAGGACGAGCAGGAGATCCCATTTGGGGAAACTAGGTTTCCTCTGAGCCCTGATTCTCGAAGCCCCCCGAAAGAACTGTTGAACCAGGGGATGAGTTGCCCATGATGTTCCTGAAAATGCTGATAAGGCTGAAACTTGTCAATCAGTTCCCTCAGAGTACAAAGGAAGATCCAAGCCTGATTGGAGAAAACTCAAAACGTCTTGAACTCCAGGATTTCTGAAAGATTTTCCAGCAGAAGTCATGAAGCTGACAAACCTGGTCCAGATTCTGTTGTAGGTTTTGTTCGTGTTAGGCTTTCTGGAGCTCATAAGGGTAGAGAATACCCCTAAAGCACACCCAAGAGACTCCAGTGGGTCCCTGAAGCTCATCAGATTCAGGAGAGGAAACCATGGCCTGTTCGGCCAGTATGGTGCTATTGTTATCACTTTGCCTTTCTCCAACTGGAGCCGCTGCAGGAATTTTTGCATGATCGGAGGTGGAGGGAAGGCATATGCCTTGTTGAATTTCCATTGGCTTGTTAATGCATCTAATCTGAAGGCTTGACTGCACCAACCTCGAGTGTAGTATCTGTCTACTTTATGATTGCAGGAGGATGCAAACAGATCCACTTCTGGATCGATTCCCAACGATAGGATCCACTTGAATGTCTGTGTATGCAGTGACCATTTGTTGTTGTCTAGGTTGCTGCATGACAGAAAGTCCGCTTGAATTTTCTGCTCCCCTGGAATGAAGACTGCTGTTAAATTGAGTAGATTCCTCTGAGCCCAGGTCATGATAGGTTCGACCTCTTGGAGAAGGGTGGGGCTCCGAGTTCCCCCTTGTCTCTTCACATATGCTACAGCGGTGGTATTGTCCATTTTGAGTAGGACAGACTTCCCTTTCAGAAGGTGGGAGAAGGCTTGAAGGGCGCACCATGCCGCACGCAATTCCAGAACGTTTGGCCCTGGAATGTGGAGATGGGCATCCCATTTGCCCTGAGCCAGTTCTGCCCCACAATGTGCTCCCCAGCCCGCATTGCTGGCATCGGATGTAACAGTCATCCATTGGATGGGAGCAAGGGAGTGGCATGTTAACAAGTTTTTGTGTTGAAGCCACCAGAGAAGACTGTTCCTCATTGACTGAGTAATCCTGATCAGCTGATTGCGATCGTCTGTCTTCCATTGCTGAAGGAATCCTGATTGAAAAGGCCGAAGCCTCCACATTGCCCATTTGACCATGGGAGATGTGGCCACCATCATGCCGATTATCTTCAGGCACTGTGACGCCCTTAGGTGACAGTAGTCTAGGGCTAAGGATATTCTTTCCCGAATGACCGGGATTTTTTCTTCCGGAAGAGAGATGGTATTCTCTACGGTGTCAAATTGAGCTCCTAGGTAGGTTAGGCGTTGGGTCGGTTCTGGCTGACTTTTCTCTCGGTTTAGGAGCCATCCGAACTCTATCAATGTAGAGATCACTTGATCTTTGTGGATCAGCAGCTGCTGCTTGTCTTGGGACAGTAGTAGCAGATCGTCCAGGTAATGATACAGACGCACACCCTGTATTCTGATAAGAGACACAATTACCAACAGTACCTTGGAAAAGACCCTTGGAGAGGTCGTTAGTCCGAATGGAAGACAAATAAATTGTAAGGGCTCTTGTTCGACCTGAAATCGAAGGTATTTGTGGAATTCTTCTGCCACGGGAACATGAAAATACGCGTCCTTAACATCTATTGAGATCAACCAGTCGCCTGGTTGAACGACTTTTTGGATGGTTGAGAGTGATTCCATCTTGAATTTCTCGTGCTTTATGTACCTGTTCAGGAAAGTGAGATCTATAACTGGACGCCAAGAGCCGTTCTTCTTTTGTACTAGGAAGAGGGGGAAGTATACCCCCTGGAATTCCTCGTCCTTTGGGACGGGCACCACTGCTCCTTGATCTTTCAGGGCATTCACATATGAAAGAAGAACTTGTTGTTTTTCTTCTGATTGAGGCAATGAAGATTGCATTGGTCTGCATGGAGGGACCTTGGTGAAGGACCATGTGTGACCTGTTGAGACCGTTTTGATGGTCCAATAATCTGAGATCGAGGTCACCCAGACGTGCCGGCAGAGACGTAGGCGAGCCCCTACCCGACCGCTTGGGCGGGCCCAATCTCAAAAGGACTTGGTTGGCTCGCGCCCACAGGGCGTCTGTTTCTTGCCAGATTTTTTGGAAAGATATCTGCCTATTCCAGTTCCAGCTTCTCCTAAAATCCCGTCTGGGCCTATAGGAGCGTGCCTCTCTCGAACGCTCTGTACTGCGTTTCCGCTGAGGCCTTCTTTGGTTAAACGGACGTTTGTCCTGAGGGAGGAATCCCGACTTTCCGCCTGTACCCTTTGAAATGGCGTTATCTAGTTTCCAAACAAGGAAGTTCCTTCAAAAGGAATTTTGCACCATGCCTGCTTTGAGGCAGGATCAACAAGCCAGGGGCGCAACCATAGTGCTCGTTTGGCTGTTACCGAAGATAGCATGGATCTAGCCATCAAGCGGATGAGATCAACGGAAGCTTCTCCCAAAAAGGCGATAGCCAGTTTAAGTTCTTGCACTGCTGAACTTTGTGCCAATTCCTCCGAGACACCTTTCAGAACGGAGTCATTATTTTCCACCCAGGCCTCCATTGCTTTGGAGGTGACTGCAAGGGCTAGGGCTGGTTTGCAAGCCATACCGTTCAAGTTATATATTCTCTTAATGTCTTGGTCAATCTTTCAATCCAGACCATCTTTAAAAGATAGTGTCATCTAGCGGGAGGGTGACATGCTTCGCTAGGCGCATTACTGCTGCATCCACGAGGGGAGCATTTTCCAAACCTTCGTATCCCCCTTGCTCCATTCTTCCTTAAACACTCCTTTCAGCTCGGTGGGAAATTGGAGCATTCTTTCCCCAGTTTCTTAATCAGTTCCTTTGTTTCTCTGGGGGGGGGGGGGGGGGGCAGTGGTATCCTCCAACTTTAAGGTTTCCATCACTGCCTTGATCAGTGGAGAGACTAAAGCGTAGTCGAATCCCACTACAGAATCATCTCCCTCCATTTCGTCTTGCGAGGAATCATGGGAGGCATCGTGTGGCTGGAATTGGCCGGGATCCTCCTGGGCCTCGTCAGCCAACGTGGTGGACTGGCTCCTCGTGTGGGGGGGGGGCATCTATTTCCATCATAGACTTATTAAACGTGTGGTACAGCAGAGACTCAAGATTTTGATTTTTCGGTCTCTTTCTCACCGACCGCTCGGGCATAGCATGGGTCACACAGCGATTTGCCCTCTGGGATTCTAGTTTTACATCCCCAACAGGCTCTGTGATCAGAGCAATCATCGCAGTGGTGGTAGCGGTGACTTGAGGAGGAATGGGAACATCTCCTATATTTAGAGGGGGAATGTGAGAGTCCCCTATGATAGTGGGTCCCAGACGGAGTGTCACGTCTGGACCTGGAGGATGATTGGTGATGGTGATGATGGTGCAGCCTGGGAAGGTCCCTATCCTGTGACCGATGAACTGATGTAGCCGGGCTGTAAGAGATAATACAGACAAAGGGAGGGGGGAGGAAGGTGGGCAGGTTGTAACCGTTAGCAACCACCAGAAAAAAATGACACCAAAGACACCAACCCCCTACCCACTCCGCACAGACCTTGTGCGGGAGGGCTGGCCACACGGCGGTGCAGATGAGTCCATGACGAGGAAGACACACAATGATGCGCAACTCCACTACCTAGACTAAAGATAAGCAAATCAATGCAAGAACAGCGCAGAAAAAAAAAGTTTATTTTTTTTTAAACTGTCCCTTTAAGAGACACAAAGCATTACAAGCATTACATTGCCAAGAAGTTCTTACCCCGTCCTGGTAGTATTGAGACTCCGGGAGGCTGCTGCTATATGCCCACAGGTTATCCCACCTGTATAGGGCTCCTCAGCGGTTTAAATCACCCGCCGGAATGACGTCATGGCCGGTCCCTCTGTGCGCATGCACCGGAGGGACCGAGCCTACTGCGCCTGCGCAGCCCCTGACCCTTCCGCCATACTGCACATGCGCGAAAACCAAGCCTCGGTTTCACCGTGGCTCTGCGCATGCGCGGACGTTCAACAGGCCGGGATCAGGAAGGCAATGGCATCCTGGAACGCAAAAGCGTTCCACACATATACTAAGCTTAGCGGTGCTGTATGACAGAGAAAAAACAGCAGAGAAAGACATACAAACAAACAAAAACTATCTGCCATGGAAATAGAAAAAGTCTTCAGACCTTGCCAGCTGAGATCCACCGTCCATCATGGTACGCTGGGGCCACATCCCTTCCACCATAGGGGTATCCATCAGCCCAAAACCATTCACCCACTCATAGCTGGGCCCTGGGTGCACCGCACAACTCGTACCTGATCCGACAGACATCCTGGACTGCACCTGAATTGCATAATGAAGGGTCCATGTGAGGAGGACAAAAAAGGAACACCTGTCTGTAGAGGTGAGCTCAAATTTATGGGTAAGGGGTCCTATAGCTGTGGAGAGGAGGCGGGGTTAACCCACACGTAATCTGCCATGGAGTCTGTCAGGAAAGTTAAATTAATTTGCTTTTGACACGATTAGAAAATTGAAGTGAATCATCACTAATTTTATTAGGCAAAGATTCTCAACTCATTTACTAAATCAGCCAAATTATTTTCATTCTACACATGCTTTGCTGGTTAAGGCATGCAGAACCAGTTGCCATGCTATATGTCTAAGCTCAAAGAAGAGAGAAGGGGTAATTTGTTCATTAGATTAAAATATACAAAACATGGTGTCCCAACCTACCATTGCAAGCAGGGGGCAGTATAATATCACAATTGTGAACAATCAGGAACTGCACAGACACCTGGATTTACATCAAGGGTGTCCAACCTTTTGACCTTTCTGGGCCACATTGGAAGAAGAGGAATTGTTTTGGGCCACACATAGTACACTTATGCCGCGTACACACGATCGGACATTCCGACAACAAAACCGTGGATTTTTTTTTCCGACGGATGTTCACTCAAACTTGTCTTGCATACACACAGTCACACAAATGTTGTCGGAAATTGCGAACGTCAAGAACGTGGTGACGTACAACAATCAATACTTAACCCTTCTGCGCTTTATGGTGGTGACTTAATTCTATCACAAAATAAAAAAAGATAAATATGCATATAGGCTTTAAGTACAGCTGCCATATTTAAAATACCCCCCAAAAAATGTGATAAATGATTCAGCACTGCACTAGGTGGGGATCTTGGGATTCCATGATCTTCAGACAGTTTCATTTATCTGTAGCGACCTCACCTCCTTCTCTTCTCGGTCAATGGCTCTCGTCTAGGGGACCAGGGAGGAGAGTGTGGCGCACCACCAGCTCGTATCCTCCAGTGTGTAGAGGTGTGAGTTATAACCAATTACCTTCGGGCCTGTGCCCCTGTCCAGAGCCAAAACTTCCCTTGAGAATGACCCTTTAACTCCCAGAAAGCCAAGTTCCACACCATTGAAAGTCCAACACTTATTTATTCTTCAGAGCAATAAATAGTCCTTTTGAGAGCGATTGGTTAGACATAGAACAGTTCAGAACACAGTGGGGAGGAGGTCCAGGCACAAACTTGAACTTGGGTTTCCTCCTGTTCCGTTTTAGCGCGAACAGGCTTGGCGCACAGTCGCTGCCACCGACCGTGAGGGGGTCTCTGCCACAGACCAGACGAATAAGGCCTCTGCCACAGACCTGGTTGTTGGGTCTCTGCCACCGACCTGATTCACGATGGGTCCCTGCCACAGACCATGAGAACGTGGACTACCTTCTGTAGGAAATGGCCCCTGTCAGGGAAAGGACATCCATCTGGACAGTTACCAGAGGCCCCGCCATCACCAGCAAATGCTGCACTGCGTCTTCGGAAGGGTCACCTCCCTGGCCTCCTCGTCCCAGACTCGGGTATCCAACACCGGAGGGCACCCCAGGAGCCCTCGATCCCTTGTGGGACCCAGTCGAAGGTACTGGGCTCCAGGCCTCCAGAGAGTACCTCACCCCAGACCAAAGGTGTCTGGGGTGGAACCGCAACTCCGTCCCCGGGCCGAGGGCACCCGGAGACCGCCATCACGCACCCCCCCCCCCAGGCTGAAGGTGCCTGGGAGTGGACCCCGAGCGGAAGATGTCTGCCCCCTTTATACTCTCTCCCAGCATGCACAGCAGGTGCCCCGCTGTACTACTGCCGCGAGAGGACACAAAGGGCGCAGCCCTCCAATGGTGATTCAACCCCGGCCCATGGCAACAATGCCACCTATAGGCCGCAGGGAACTGAACACCATTGATATCCTCCACTGGCATAAATTGGTCCAGGAATCCTAACAATTGTTGCATCTGAGCCAAATACCACTCAGATGCCTCCCCTAAATATGACCACCCACTACATATCTTATGCTTGGTCTACTTATAGCGATACTAAAGTCTCAGTTTTTTTCAGGTAAAAATAACAAACCTGTTATACTTACCTGCTCTGTGTAGTTGTTTTGCACAGAGCAGCCCAGATCCTCCTCCTCTCGGGTCCCTCGCCAGTGCTCCTGGCCCCTCCCTCCTGCCAAGTGCCCCGACAGCCAGATGGGGGCACCTAAGTCGAGCCGCAGCTCTGTGTGTTCATTCAGACCCGGAGCCGCGGTTCAGCCCTGCCCCATTTCTCTCTGCTCATTGGCTCACTGACTTTGATTGACAGCATCAGGTCCCAATGGCGCTGCACTGCTGTCTCAGCCAATAAGGAAAGGGGAGTCCCGGGCAGTTGAAACACTCCTGCAACATTGCTGGATCGAGATGGGCCCAGGTAAGAATTAGGGGGGCTGAGGGGGACTGCTGCACACAGGTTTTTTTTTATCTTAACCCCTTCCCGCCAAGCATTCGCATATATGCGGCCTCGGCTTTTGAGGGTTATACCGGGATGATGCCCGCAGCTGATTTCGAGCGGATTTCCAGGGATAACAACCGATGCGGCTAAAAGCCGCTCAGTTGTTATCCCGGAGGAGCGGGAGGGGACATCCCTCCCGCCGCTCTGACCGGGCCTCCCGTCCCTCCGGGAAACCCGATCCACGATCCGGCACTTCCGGCGTCTAGCCACAGACTGGAACGAAGCCGTAAACGGCTTTGTTCCAGTCTCCTGAATGTAAACACAGAAGCGACGTCACGTCACTTTAAAGTGCAAAAGAGAGATTGGAGGTCCTTTCAGGCCCCCGGATCCCTCCATAAAGAGTACCTGTCACCACCTATTACTGTCACAAGGGATGTTTACATTCCTTGTGACAGCAATAAAAGTGATCAAATTTGTATTTTTATTTTTTAAAACACAATTCAATAATATAAAAATAAATAAGAAAAAAAAAAAAGAAAAACGCATACGGAAGTCGCGCCCGCATATGTAAACGGTGTTCAAATCACACATGTGAGATATCGTCGCGATCGCTAGATCGAGAGCAATAATTATAGCACTAGACCTCCTCTGTAACTCTAACCTGGTAACCGTAAAAAAAATTAAAGCGTCGCATATGAAGATTTTTACGTACCGTAGTTTGTCGTAATTCCAAGAGTGCGTGCAATTATAAAGCATGACATGTTTGGTATCTATTTACTCGGCATAACATCATCTTTCAAAAATTGGACTAACTTTACTGTTTCGTTTTTTTTTAATTCATGAAAAAGTGTCCTTTCTCCCAAAAAGTTGCATTTAAAACACCGCTGCACAAATACCGTGTGACATAAAATATTGCAACAATCGCCATTTTATTCTCTAGATTCTCTGCTAAAATATATATATATATATATATATATATATATAATGTTTGGGGGTTCTAAGTAATTTTCTAGCAAAAAATATGGATTTTAACTTGTAAACACCAAATGTCAGAAAAAGGCGTAGGCATGAAAGGGTTAATGCATAGAATGCATCAAGATAAAAAAAAAATGAATTTTCCAACCACTGTAAAGACTGTCTTCAGGCAATTCTGATCTTTTTCTAAAAGTTTCTCCTATGGCTTCATGCACACTGGGCTTAAAAAAACGTCTGTTCTCTCGGGAGTAAAAAACGCTCTTATAGAGCGTTTTTTGTACAAAGTTTAGACGAGTTTTACGTTTTTTTTCAGCCAGTGAGCTAAAAACACGAACCAGAAGATTTTTTTTTTCCTGCCTCTAAACGTTGAGCTCAAAATATGCCTGTAAATGTCCTAATGTACATGGACACATAGGATAACATTGAGTTGCTTCTACAGGTAGAACACAAAACTCCTCTAGAAGCAATGTTTTTTAAGCCAGTGTGCATGGATCCTTATGCCGCGTACACACGATCTGATTTTCCGTCGGAAAAACCTTGGATGGTTTTTCCGACGGAATTCCGCTCAAGCTTGGCTTGCATACACACGGTCACAAAAAAAGTTCTCTGAACTTTCGAACGTCAACAATGCGGTGACGTACAACAACACTACGACGAGCCGAGAAAATTCATTTCAATGCTTCTGAGCATGCGTCGAATTGTTTCCGAGCATGCGTCAGAATTTTGCGCCTGTCGGAATTGCTACAGATGATCGGAATTTCCAAAATTTGATATACGCGGCATTACTCTTTGTCTCCCCCCCCCCCACAGTTTTTTTTATTATTACCTTTCTTCTGTAGAAATCCCATGCTGAAGTCTCCTGGTACTCGTATCTTGGTTTTCCAGTGGCGAAGGGAGGATTCACCTGCAGGGCACCCAACAGCACAGGCAGGTCCTACAATGGTATGGAGGACGCTGAAGACCAGTCACAAAGAACATGGCTAGTTGACACTGGTTTACCCAACACGAAATACTGCTGCTGCTACAATAGTTAACAGGTAGCATTTCCTCATGAATTACACCCAAATGGAGCCAGTGCCTTAAAAGGTGAAGCTTAAAGCGGAGCTCCACCCAAAAATAAAAATGTACTTCACTAGCTTCCTTTAAATATGAATAAACAAGTTCTGTAAAAAAAAATTTTTTTACATGCCTAGAAATCACTGTTGCTAGGCCGAATTCCTAATCTGCCTTCTTCCTGGACCGCGGTCTGTCTCCTGTTCAACCTAAGCCGCACAGACTCCTGGGAAAGGAGTGTCATAATTTCCCAGGAGACTGTGCGCTCTTCTGTGCCTCTTCTTATTACTGAGGGGATTGTGTTATCTACGTTGTCATAACAATGGGGCGGGACGTTCCTCCGCCCGTTGTCATGACAATGGCACAAACAACCTGCGCTACGAGCGTCGCTCTACTACCCAGCATGCACCTCGCCACGAAGGGAAGAAAATAAAATAAAAATGTACTGGGCTTCAGATGCCCACACATAGGATGGCAACGGCCACAGAATGACGAGCAGCAAATAAGGCAAGTGTTAGATAGATTTACAGATCATTTGGCGATATATTACTATATTTAATGTCATGTTCAGTGTATTTCAATTTAACTGGCCAAAAAAAAAAAAAAATTATTTTATGACCGGAACCCCGCTTTAATCTGCTTATATTTTGCCTTCCCTGGTTGGTTTCTCCTTTCCCACCTCAACATGCCGATGACATTTTTTTATTAAACCGCTCTTTTTTCATTACATACTTTATCTTGTCATAGCTTCCTGGAAATATAACCGTACCCTGCCTCTTTTCTCTTGATGCAAGCGGTGGGCTAGCTCAGGGAAGGAATTCTGCAAGTTATACAAATATCAAAATGCCTTGATGGGTGGGTTAATGTCAGTCTGGGCATTAGTAGGCAGGCTGCATCAGTATACAATCTGCACGTGGTAATTCCCACATGTGATGAGCCTCTATGGGTAATTGCCACATGTGATGATGAGCCTCTATGGGTAATTGCCACATGTGATGATGAGCCTCTATGGGTAATTGCCACATGTGATGATGAGCCTCTATGGGTAATTGCCACATGTGGTAATTGCCACGACCATAAAAAAGCTGAAATCCAATTA
This sequence comes from Rana muscosa, assembly GCA_029206835.1. NCBI lineage: Eukaryota > Metazoa > Chordata > Amphibia > Anura > Ranidae > Rana > Rana muscosa. The sequence continues at coordinate 167,890,940 of CM055117.1, read as the reverse complement.
AAGGACTAGGGAGGAAAAAAGTAAATGATACTTGACATCCTCCAGCCAGAAAATGAGACTCATTGTGCAATGACATTAGAGATAGCAATTTCAGTACAGAAGAAGGGCTTGTACAGCTGTACAAGACTGAAGGTAACGTTGTAATTCAGCCTTATTGAAAACGTGCCTCACCAATAAAGTGTTTTTTTTTTTGTTATTTTATTTTTTATGCCTGGACAACAGCTTTAAAGCACACAATACTGAGCATGCATGCGATCTGTAACCTGGGGCACACCCATGTCAGCTAACGGCTTGACAACAGGCCTGAATCCCCAGAACTGCGGCAGCGTGGGTAGCAACGTTTTTAACTAAAACCTCATTGGCCTTTACTTCCACTTTAAAGCATAGAGTCTATACAAGTATTTAGCATTTTGGCTGCCTTTCCAAAATGTAGCAGAGCAAGCAGATGCCCACAGGCAGAACTGTGTCATAAGAAGTCATTGTTTTATTAGCTGAAGTAAAGCAGCATAGAACATCATGAACTTTATTTCCACAAGATGTTATTTTGCTAAACAGAGCAGCACAGAATGTTCACAACTCTATGAATAAAGCACTGTACAAATCAGACATCCAATTCTTCTACAGCAGGTTAGAAACAGTAGACCATGGGTGCTCAACCTGTGGCCCTCCAGCTGTTGCAGAACTACAAGTCCCATAAGGTATTGCAAACTGCTGACAGTTACAAGCGTGACTCCCAAAAGCAGAGGCATGATGGGAGTTCTAGTTCTGAGGGCCACAGGTTGAGCACCCTTGCAGTAGACTGAAGTCCATACCGTATTAGTAATAATCACCACCCCCTTTCTTAAAACATCTGCTTAAGCCTACAGTCACACTTTAGGTTTGTTCATGCCATGATGCCAGCAATGCTAACTTTACTTCATGTATACCCTAAAAGACTCCCATTGGTGAACTCTGCTTTTGACTTACCTGTAAATTCCATTTCTTGGAGTACAGTGCAGGACACAGTATTTCTAGACTTTGGGTTGTAGGCTCATACCGATGTGATTAGACACTGGCAAAGCTTTTTGGAGGACATGTCTCCTTTGCACATTCCCTAAAACCCTTTCCCACTCTGAGTCTCCAGGGGATTTGTAGCAAGCAGAACAACCAAGGAATAGAAGGAAGAATGGCCCGTTTGCTTTACTGTACACCAAGATATGGAATTTGCCAATATGTCAAAAATCCTCTCATCTTAATCATAATGTTCAGGACACAGGCTTTCATAGACCAAGATATCCACAAGCAATTAATGAAAAGGGTGTGAGAACCAGAAAGATTCATGTGCAAAAGCATGGATGTCCACCTGGAAGAACTTTGAAAAATTAAGAACAGAAGACTAAGTGGTGGGGTAGCTGGGCTACAGGGGCCCGATTGCCTAGGAAACTCCAACAGACCCTGTGGAGATGACACAAAAGCACAGGAGAAGATTTCTTCACTTCTTGAAAGCATAAGCTCTGACGATCAGTTTGTTGTCTTATCCATCAAGGCGACTTGGAAGCAAGAAGTCTCTTGCAAGGCCCTGAGGATAGGAAAAGGGGGTGCCGTCTTCCTGACAGAAGCTTTTGTATTGAGGTAGAATCCTATGACTATGTCCAGACAAAGAAGAGTAATTTCCCTTTACTGTGACCTGGGAAAAGTGTGTGTGCCGCTCAGGCTCGATAGGGAGGGAGGCATGCAGCAGCTGCGGACGCATTATCTAGTAGAGTGCCGACAGGGGATGGAGCCTGTCCTGGCACCTGCAAGAGTTCAAAGAATGGTGACCCCTGGAAGTCACATCTATGGTGTCCTACTGCGGTGAATGGAGTGGCAACCTCAGCCTGAACTCTGACCAGGCCACGCCCCCCAACATGTGTCACTTAGCCCGCCCCCCCCCCCCCCCAGCGCTTAGTCATAGGGAAGTAATTTCCTTTAGGTGCAGGGCATAAGGATGGCAGCGCTATGTCTTCATTGATGTGAAAGACTGATACTACCTTGAAGAAATAGGATGGTTTTGGGTGTAGGATTACTTTGTCATTGCAAAGAATGAGGAACAGCTCCTTACACAAAAGCGTTGCAAACTCAGACATAGGTGATCGCAACCAAAAAGGCCACTTTGTAGGAAAGGTCACCTAAGGGGATATCCCTGACTGGTTCCAAGGGTGATTTCTAAAGGGCAAAGAGAACCAAAGCCAGGCCCCAAGGAAGCACAGGGTGCTGCAAGTGCCTGTTCTGAGATACATGTATATTATGAATATTCCCACGCTACTAAAGGGACTATAGGGAAGAGGGGAGGGGGAGGTGTAAACTGCTGCAAAAGCACCTCGGTCAATCCACAACCTTAATAAGCAAATAAAATAAAAGAATAGTGCCGCACTGTTAAGGGTAAGTGACCAGTGTATCATAAAAATGTAAAAGAGAATGAGTGTGTGAAAATTCCTAATAATCCACATAAATCAAGGTAAAATTGCATAAATCAGAAAGTGCTAGTGCCAATCAAACTTCAGTGGCTAGTGCGGGTCACAACATGTTAAAAAACAAATGTTGCTATAAATCAAATACCATAAATGAGTCGATAAACATAAACAATCCTCTGAACAGTGACAGATATTCCTCTGAAGGGCAATAAAGTGCAAAAAAAAAAAAGAAAGAAAAGGTGAATGTCTTGCTGGTGTGCAAAAAAAAATGTACTGTATAAAGTGAAACGTGACAAGTCTTTGAATGTGACAATTAATTGTCCAACACCCTTGTGCCTGCACTATCACAGAAAATAATGGTGTAGGGTGATAGCCTCTTCTGTACCGCACACTGTGGTAATGGGTGGCTTCTTACCTCACAGCTGTGAGGTTGCAGAATGTATGCAGTAATTGCGAATTGATCCTCTGTGTGTCCTGCCAATATTATCCCTGGGGGGGGGGGTGGTATAGGTCTGCTCCTTAGTTATCCGGCACAGCCATAGCTTCCACGGTTTCGTATGTGTTCCCGTATAAGTAGTAGCACAGGGAGGAAGGGAATCCCAAGATAGTGTAATATAAACATACTACACTATCTTGGGATTCCCTTCCTCCCTGTGCTAAAACATTCAAGTTTTATACAATATAAAAACAATGTGTAGCGGGGTTCTCAATTTAGTGGGATACACCTGGGGGTAGTGTGACCCAAGTGTGTAATTGTGTTAGGGTTCAGACCCCTTTTTGTTATTCGTGGAGGATTGGGTGGTGTAATATTCTCCTTGACCAGTGGGTGTCAGTGTACCTACTGGCTCAGGGTAGAATCACTACCGGAGTGCTACCCTTCTTTGTCCCTTCCTGGAGATGGTACGGCCGGGGCGGGGAACCGCTGTGGTATCGAAGGGAGGAGATAAAAGGGGGAGACGCCCTCGCCACGAGGTCTTTTTCGGGGGATCATCTCTTCACGCACCCAGGCACCTTAGGCCTGGGTGCGGGCGGTTCAAGGTTCCGGCCTAGGCGCCTTAGGCCAGGCCGGAATGAAGATGGAGTCCATCCCAGGCACCTTCAGCCTGGGGTGAGGTACTATTCAGGAGGCCTGGGACCTGGTGACTCCGACTGGGTTCCGCGAGGGTGAAGTTGCTCCAGGGCGCCCCTTGCGAGGGGACCCGCATCTGAGGTGAGGAGGCTGGGGAGGTCACTCGTTCGAAGACCCGGTGTAGTGTCAACCCGGTGACGGATGGGCCTTCGGTAACTCCCTTGGAGGACATCTTCCCCTGATAGGGGCCGCAATGCAACGGAGGTATTCATGTCAAGACTCCTACAACCCTTGGTCATAGCACAGGGGGTGTGGGGACCCAGATCAGTATAGTGCCTCGACCTGCTCATCCCACCGTATCATGCCATCGCATTGCCTGTATGTGGAGATACGAAATAAACCAACAGTTGGACTGTGATCGGTGTATGGACTCTGTTAATGGGAGCAAAGGGTGGTTCGGTGGTTTCTGCACGACAGACTCGGTACATGTTCAGGACACACCGGCCCGAGGAAACATCAGGTATTGGCCTTCACCTCGCCCGCCGTTATGGGGAGGACATGGGCCGTAGCGCACCTCACTCTGTCGCGTGACATACCCCTAGCTAAAGAGGACGGGGTGAGGGGGTGGCTACACGTGGGGGCTCGTCCGGGATTGTGTGTGTCTTGGCGATGGAACTGAGAATGTCTGTGTTTGAACTTTGCTGCCCGGAGGAGTTCCGAACAGGTCGGCCATGTGATTGGCCAAAGTGCATGCCTGCTCGGAGTTGTGGACATGACCCTAAGTCGGGAAAGGCCCACGCAGAGGAGCGTAAAAAAGGGAGAGGTCCAGCCGTGTGAAGTACTACATGTGGGGACTGTTAATGCACTGCGCCACGAGGCACCCCATGACTGTACAATTCGTGGGCGGAGGCTGGCGGAAGCCCGCGAAAACGTACAAGTTGTGGGAGGAGTCTGGTCACGTGTGGAGATACACGTGGAGACTCTGGCGCGTGGTCAGCGCGTGATGGAACAGCAAGTGGTCGGAATGAATCCAAGTTCTCCGTGGATGCCGGTATCTTGCCTTGCCCTATGAAGATGACTGCATTTGCTGCTCCCCTGACAGACACGGGGATAAGACTTAGGCCCCGAGGACAGTTGGCTCTGTATTCATGCAGAGACACGGAGGCCCTCGGTGTGATCTGTCCCGGATGCTCGGGACTGGTGGTCCAACTAAAGCCATTCGGGCGATGTGAGGCATGCAAGGAGTTCCTTTTTGAGGTTGAGCCATACACGGAAAGGCCCCGGGCCCTACGCCTCAACTGCATCACAGGAACCGCCACTCCGGAGGGAGAGATCCAGGCCTCTGCGGAGGTCCCCGTACGCGCTGACCAGGGCGAAGTGACTGCCCAACCAGAGACTGAGAGAGAAAAATCCGAAGACACTGCTTCGGTCACCACAGACTCCCTGCTGCCACCCCCGAAGAGGAAGATAGGCCTGGTGCAGGCATCCTATGGTCGTGGTCGAGCTTCACCCCGCCGCTTGCCTGGCCTGAATGGTGCCGGTAGAGAAGAGAGTCCCGGACATCCCAGTTCTTCAGTAGGTCCAGGTGAGCTAGGGGCTGGGACTGTGGTGTTGGTTGGAGGTGTCGGGAGTTCACAGCCGGTGGAGCCCGAAAGGGAGGGTAGCCTTCCGTCTACTAGAGACTACCTTCCCGCCGAGATGTATGACACCTCCGACCTAGAGTCGTTGTCAGACTGTGGTGATGACGGAGAAATAGACAAGCTGTTTCACCGGAAGGGCTGGGACAGACGCCGCTACCTGTGCTGAGTAAACCACAGGATTCCCCCATGTCCATAGAGGACAGTACGCTCCGGGCGCAGGCCCCGGAGTTCCCGAGGAAATCTAACCCTCCGACCAACTTTCCTCATTCAACTACATCACCCGCTCTGATGGAGGGGATGCAGCGTGCTTCGTTGCGGGCACCAAAGACAAAGCAACCCGAGATGGTGAAGGTACCTCGGCACCCGGAGGCCATAGTACAGCCAGGAGAGGGTGAGCGAGATGTGATGCCGCCTCTAGCCAGATTGCAGAGACTTTTCTCCCAGAGAGTCGCCCGTGAATATGGGTGGGAGTACCCCTACTTGCCTCGGGACTTATTGTATGAAGTTGAGGTCCTGCGACCACGGTGGTATGACGAGTTTGTGTGGGAAAAGCTTAAAGTACCCCATGCCAGGCGATACCTGTCATGTTCGCCGCCTGTGTCTAAAAAGTTCAAAGACTGCAGAGCTGATTGGAGACTTGGGCGCCATATTCATGCCGATAAGGTGCTCATCTGTAGGAAAGAAGGAGAGGATGTCGAGTATTCGGTGGAAGTGTTTGATGGGCACCTGAAGCCTCTGTTTCTGCCGGATCCAAGGTTCTACTTATAGGAGAAGTGAGCTCCTATCTTGTTGCTGTTGAAACTTTCTGGAAGAGACATTCCCAGACGCCTAAAACTGTGCCCTACTTTTGTTTTGATTTGGGCTTTTCTTTTACTCACTGGAGACTTGGAGCTGTTGTTTTTTTTCTCCCTTTTCTTCATGTGCCAAAGGCAGAGACTTTTGGGGTAGAGTCAGAGTAGGAAAGCAGGAAGAATGAAGATCTCACCAAGTGTCATTACCGCAGCTCTGTCACCAGGTGGCAGTGTTGTGCAACGGTTGTTTGAAATGCTACACATGCATTACTTACTTATTGGAGTGAGCGGGTCTCTCGGCTGATGGACCCACTCATGCCAAGTTAACCCAGAGTGTTAGGATGTGTTTTCTTTTTGTTGTTTCCCCTCTGCAGGAGATTCATCGGTCAAGACTGCTGAGAGTGGGGTGGTTCTTAGACAGTGATGGGAGGGATTGTACATGTGTACAGAATAGATGTCTTATATAAATGTTTATCGTTTTATATTTCCCCTTTCCCTTTTTGAGCAGGTCTTGGCACACCTTAAAAATAGGATTTTTATAACAGCTTACCTGTAAAATCCTTTTCTTGGAGTACATCACGGGACACAGAGCGACATAGTCATTACTAATGGGTTATATAGTTACCGTCAGGTGCTGGCACTGGCAACTTCCAAAACCGGAAGTACCCTCCCCTATATAAGCCCCTCCCATCCGGGAGCACCTCAGTTTTGTAGCAAAGCAATAAGTGTCCCCAAAGAGGGGCGGGAGCTCTGTGTCCCGTGATGTACTCCAAGAAAAGGATTTTACAGGTAAGCTGTTATAAAAATCCTATTTTCTTTCTCGTACATCACGGGACACAGAGCGACATAGTCATTACTAATGGGATGTCCTAAAGCAATGCCAAATGAGGGGGGGGATACACCATATATAAGCTGAGCGCTATCAGACATGAGGATCTTTTGCGGCCTGCAACACACTGCGCCCAAAGGCGACATCCTCCTGACTTCTAACGTCCACCTGGTAGAACCTAGTAAACGTGTGTACTGAAGACCATGTTGCGGCCTTACAGACTTGAGCCAGGGAGGCCTGGTGATGCACTGCCCATGAAGTTCCAACTGCTCTCGTGGAGTGCGCCCTAACTTTGAACGGAGGCGGTCTACTTCTCAAGCTATAGGCTTGTATTATGACCTGTCGAATCCACTTGGCTAAAGTAGATTTTGACGCTGCCTGACCCTTTCTGGGGCCTTCCGGCAGAATAAACAAAGTATCCGTTCTGCGAATCTGAGCAGTGGCTTTTAGATAAGCTTTAACTGCTCTTACTACATCCAAAGAATGCAATAACTTTTCCTCTACCGAAGTAGGCTTGGGGAAAAAAGAAGGAAGAACCACATCTTGGTTCAAATGAAAACTCGATACCACCTTAGGAAGAAAGGCTGGATGAGGACGTAACACCACTCTGTCCTTATGGATAACCAGATATGGCTCCTTACAGGACATAGCTGCTAATTCCGATACTCTTTTAGCCGAACAAATGGCTACTAGAAAAATCAATTTCCTGGTGAGAAGCACCAAGGAAATATGCTGTAATGGTTCAAATGGTTGTTTCTGTAGAACCGACAGAACCAAGTTTAGATCCCATGGACATATGGGAATATTAACCGGAGGACTAATACGCATCACTCCTTGTATAAAGGCTTTGACTAGTGAATGCGAAGCCAAGGGCCTTTGAAAAAATATTGACAAGGCCGAAATCTGACCCTTGATAGTACTCAAGGCAAGCTTCCTATCTACAGCCCACTGTAGGAAGTCCAGAATCCTACCTATTACGTACTTATGTGGATGCCATTTCTTGGCCTCACACCACGCGATGTACGCCTTCCAGATTCTATAGTAGATCTGCCTGGATACCGGCTTCCTGGCATTGATCATGGTAGATACCACAGCATTAGAGAGCCCTCTCTTTTTTAGAATGTGGGCTTCAATAGCCAGGCCGTCAAACCTAGGGCTGGTAAGGAAGGGTGGTATATCGGTCCTTGCGAAAGCCGGACGACGTGGGAGAGTCCAAGGACTCCCCACTGAAATTTTACAATCTCCGCGTACCACGCTCTTCGGGGCCACGCTGGAGCCACCGGAATCACCGGTTTCTTTTCTACCCTGATTCTGCGGAGTAATCGAGGTAACCATTGTGGCGGTGTGAATGCATATATCAGCTTGAACTGATCCCAAGGGAACACTAGGGCATCCGAGCTGCAAGCTAGGGGATCCCTTGTCCGAGAGACAAACCTGTCCCCCTTTGCGTTGAATCTGGATGCTAGAAGATCTACATCCGATGTTCCCCACCGCTGACATATTGTCCAGAAAACCTCGGGGTGAAGGGACCCTTCCTCTGGGCCTAATTGCTGGCGACTTAGAAAGTCCGCCTTCCAATTCTCCACTCCTGGAATGAATACCGCAGATATGGCTGGGACATATTTTTCTGCCCATTTCAGGATGTAATTTACTTCCCTCTGGGCTGCACGACTCCTGGTGCCCCCCTGATGATTGATATATGCCACTGCTGTGGCATTGTCTGATTGCATTCTGACAGGGGACCCTTGGAGTTTGGATGTCCATGCTACTAGGGCATACCGGGCTGCTCGTATCTCTAAGAGATTGATGGGCAGGGCCTTTTCTGCATCCGACCATCTGCCCTGTAGAGACTATTGCTCCAGTACTGCTCCCCAGCCTATAAGGCTGGCATCTGTAGTGACCACCTTCCAAGAAATCGGACTGAAGGATTTCCTTTTTTCCAGATTCTGGGGAACCAACCACCAACGGAGGCTCTTGCGAACGGAAGGGGACAAGGACATTGTAAGTCTAGGGCCTGAACTTTTTTTGTTCCAGGCTGACAGTATGGCCCCTTGCAAATTCCTTGAATGGAATTGACCGTAGGGTACTGCTTCGAATGATGCCACCATTTTTCCCAGCAGCCTCATATACAGGCGTATGGACGGCTGTCTTTTTTGTACCCACTAAGTGGATCAAATCTTTCAAAGACAACACCTTTCCTCGAGGCAAGAATATTTTTCTCTGGCCTGAATCCAACCTTAGCCCCAAGTATTCCAGACTTTTGACTGGTTTTTAGGGCTGACTTGTCTCGGTTGATAATCCAACCGTGAGATTCCAGATACTTGATCGTCTTGTGAACGACCACGTCTAGTTTTTTCACTGAGTGGTCTATCAGCAACAAGTCATCCAGATATGCCATTATCATTACACCTTGTGTTCTTAGATTGGCCAATAAAGGGCCAGAATTTTTGTAAACACTCGTGGTGCTGTGGCCAAACCGAAGGGTAAGGCTCTGAACTGAAAATGGCGCCCTTCTACTGCAAAGCGTAGAAATTTTTGGTGGACTGGAAAGATGGGAATGTGCAAATAAGCATCTTTGATGTCGATCGTGGCTAACCAATCCTCCCCTTGTAGGGCAGTGGCCACCGATCGGATCGACTCCATCGGAAAGTCCTGATATACAGGAATTTGTATAGCCCTTTTAGAATTAATATGGGCCTCCCGTCCGCGTTTGCTTCGGGACTGTAAAGAGGTTTGAGTAAAACCCGAACCCTCATTCTTCCAGGGGAACCTCCATAATTACTCCTTGGAGCAATAGTTGTTCTAGTGCCAACAGGAGGGACTCTCTCTTCCGGGGATCCCTTGGCACGTTTGACCTCAAAAATGGGAAGGAGGAGAGTCTTTTAACTCCAAACTGTATCCCAAACCTACTGCGGAGAGCACCCATCTGTCTTGATCGTGTCCCGCCAGGTCTCTTGCGAACAACTGGAGTCCTCCCCCCACCCGACTGAGTGGGGGCTTCATGAATTTAACTTTGGGGGAGGTTTTGTACCTCCCCTGACCCAGGGTTTCTCATTACCCTGCTACTGTCCCTGTTTTTTACCCCCGGGATTTGACCGAGGAGGCCGTCGGAACTGTTACACAGCCGATGCCCCAGGGACTGGAGAAGCAGGCCTCTTAAAGAGGGACCTCTAACTCTGCTTTTAACCGGCAAGAGCGTATTTTTACCGCTGGAAATTTTCTGGATATTTGTCCAGGTTTTCCCTGAATAAGCGTTCACCATGAAATGGGACGCTAACCAGCCATTCTTTACAGGGAGCTTCAGCAGACCAGTTTTTGAGCCATAGGAGCCTACGCATATGTACTATAGACAGCGTAAGGCGGGAGGCCTGATGGACTGAATCCTCTATGGCGTCAACCGCAAAGCCTAAGGCTCTAGGTAGATCAGCTAGGGCAAAGCCTGCTGATCTGTCAAGTCCCTCAAGACCTGTTTCAACTGATCCTTCACTGCTTAGCAGACCCCAATAGCTGCTACTGCTGGTTGTATCACCAAGCAGATTTTCATAAGGACTCCAATCTTTTATCTATTGGGTTCTTGAACATTTGGACATTATCCACTGGACATGTCAGTGATTTATACATACAAGAGATGGCTGCGTCCACTGTAGGGACCTTCCATTTTTTTTTTTTTTTCTGATGAACTTATCCTCCATGGGATAGACCACCGGAAATCTCTTGGGGGAATAAATATTTTCTCAGGACGTTCCCAATCCTGGTAAATGAGCCCTTTCAGTAAAGGGTGAAGTGGAAAAGAACAAACAGTCTGGGGGCTTCTAGCGACCCCAACGAGGATACAGTAGTGGTTGATGGTTCCGCAAGGTGCATTTTTAAATGCTGATCGGACCATGTTAGTCAGAGACTGAACCCATAATCTTTCAGCTTGAGATGCTGAGAAAGGGTTCCCCCACTGTTGATTCCTCTATAACAGAATCAACCTTATCCTGATCCCCTTCAGGCAGGTCGATCCCTGTATGGGACTGTTGCTCTGCTAACAGGCACTCTGAAGGAGGAGACGGAGATCGGGCGTGCTTTCCCTGACAGGGAGGCAGCGATAAATTTTGACAATCTCTCTCTAATCCTCCCAGAGCTGAGGAAAAAACCTCCTCTGTTACATACACAGGAGCAGGTGACTGAGGACAGCCACAGTACCAAGTACCCCTGCGGGGTCTCTACGGTCACTTACCTCTGAACTTCAGGGGAGACTGGTGCAGCAGGAGTATGCCCAAGATCCTCAGAGCCCGATGAGACCCCCTTCGCTTCCTGGAAGATTCAGTTCCGGAGCTACTGGACGGCATATTCCTAAGCCTAAAGCTGAGGTATTCCAGCCGTAATACACCTCTTTTACTGAGAATAGTCTAGCACAATTGCTGCTATATCACAGTTGGTGTCTACTAATGTGCCTTTCTAGGGGATGCCTGTATCAACCGCTTGCTGTATGCCTTTAAATGTTGCCAGCTCTGTCTCTGTACTTCATAGCCAGCTTACTGCAATAATGTGGCTTTTTAAAAACCTGCTGGGACGCCCGCACATGCGCAGAAGCGCTGCGGCGCGCACAGAGCGTCATCCCCCAGGCCCCGCCCCTTTTTCCGGCCACCTCTATATATAGAGGCGCGTGCACGCGCACGCGCGCGGCCACGTGCGCCTCGGCGCTAACTTTCAAACATGGAAACCAGGGACAGGAGCCAGGGCCCCCTTTGCCGCAGGCCGGGGGATAGACAAACACTGCAACATGGCAGAGGAAACAGTTTCCTGTAGGAGAACTCACCAGCTGCCTGGACTTTGCTCTCTGAGAAGAAACTAGTCCATATGACAAGAAAAACATTCCACAGCGGCCTCTAGTGGACAAACACAGGTACCGCAGTTTAATATACTAAACATATATAAAAAAACATTCTTTTTTTCTTGACCACCATTAAAAATTATTACATTTTTTTTTAGTAGTTACAGGCATGCACAGATATTAGCGGGAATACCGTTAGGTAACAGACAGAAAGACAAATTAGGCTTGGGGGTCCCCCAATAGAACCAAGTTCCTGGGGGCCCCCACTTACCTGTTCCCCGCCGCAGGACTTTGTTTGGTCCACAAAAGCCCAAACTTCACCTATCACGGCAGGCATTGTAATCAAACCTTCAGGGACCGGGTTCCCAAGGATTCCACTCCCCTGGACCTGTATAGCACCCTGCACAGAAAACATCTTGGTCGTGGGTATGACCAGAGCTCTGGATCCCAGGGTCCAGCTCTCCTAAGAGAAGCATTACAGGCAGAACCTTGCTCTTCTCTGCAAGGCCCGGGTACCGACCGTTTAGCTATGAAGCTTTTTTGGTCGGATCCGGAATAGCTTACTGAGGCCCAAAAGAACCTGTACGCAAGCTCAGTGAAAAACACATGTTTCTTCTTGGCCAACACCTTAGACACTGGCAAAAAACTGAGGTGCTCCCGGATGGGAGGGGCTTATATAGGGGAGGGTACTTCCGGTTTTGGAAGTTGCCAGTGCCAGCACCTGACGGTAACTATATAACCCATTAGTAATGACTATGTCGCTCTGTGTCCCGTGATGTACGAGAAAGAAAAATTTTTTTTTGAGGGATAGCCTCTGGGGCCCACTTCATGTCGCCACTCCTTGGGAGACATGGGTGTGCACCTGACGCTGGGGACCAGCGTCAAATCACAGGGGGGAGTGTGTAGCGGGGTTCTCAATTTAGTGGGATACACCTGGGGGGTAGTGTGACCCAAGTGTGTAATTGTGTTAGGGTTCAGACCCCTTTTTGTTATTCGTGGAGGATTGGGTGGTGTAATATTCTCCTTGACCAGTGGGTGTCAGTGTACCTACTGGCTCAGGGTAGAATCACTACCGGAGTGCTACCCTTCTTTGTCCCTTCCTGGAGATGGTACGGCCGGGGCGGGGAACCCACTGTGGTATCGAAGGGAGGAGATAAAAGGGGGAGACGCCCTCGCCACAAGGTCTTTTTCGGAGGATCATCTCTTCACGCACCCAGGCACCTTAGGCCTGGGTGCGGGCAGTTCAAGGTTCCGGCCTAGGCGCCTTAGGCCAGGCCGGAATGAAGATGGAGTCCATCCCAGGCACCTTCAGCCTGGGGTGAGGTACTATTCAGGAGGCCTGGGACCTGGTGACTCCGACTGGGTTCCGCGAGGGTGAAGTTGCTCCAGGGCGCCCCTTGCGAGGGGACCCGCATCTGAGGTGAGGAGGCTGGGGAGGTCACTCGTTCGAAGACCCGGTGTAGTGTCAACCCGGTGACGGATGGGCCTTCGGTAACTCCCTTGGAGGACATCTTCCCCTGATAGGGGCCGCAATGCAATGGAGGTATTCATGTCAAGACTCCTACAACCCTTGGTCATAGCACAGGGGGTGTGGGGACCCAGATCAGTATAGTGCCTCGACCTGCTCATCCCACCGTATCATGCCATCGCATTGCCTGTATGTGGAGATACGAAATAAACCAACAGTTGGACTGTGATCGGTGTATGGACTCTGTTAATGGGAGCAAAGGGTGGTTCGGTGGTTTCTGCACGACAGACTCGGTACATGTTCAGGACACACCGGCCCGAGGAAACATCAGGTATTGGCCTTCACCTCGCCCGCCGTTATGGGGAGGAAATGGGCCGTAGCGCACCTCACTCTGTCGCGTGACATACCCCTAGCTAAAGAGGACGGGGTGAGGGGGTGGCTACAAATGTATACTCACATGCAAACAGTAATCAGAAGTTAAAATTCCACGAGCGCCAAGCTCGCGAGCATCACTTCCGGTGCCTCTGTGTCCCTACACGTGTCGTCACAGTCACGTGACTTCATCACGTGACTATATTTTTAGCATATTATTGTACTCTGGCTTCAAAATAGGACAGATAAAACCAACTTGAATTAATTGGCTGTATTGTGGAAAAATTTGAAAAACCGCCCTAAACATACATTTTACATAATTCCATAAATAGAATACGGTTTTAATATTTCAGTATAAACATCTGACAGCTTTTTTTAAAATAAAACAAACAGCACATCATTTCACTGGTTTATTTTTTATTTTTTTATCTATTTGGTACATCAGTTGCATACAGAGAACGACAACACTATTTCACAATATAGACAGCAGTAAGTTATCGTCTAGTGTTAAGGGCTTCTGTACTTTAACACCATCCAATGTACATAAAGGATGGATCTACCTCCCAGAGTTAAGTAGCGCACAACCACGCAATCTATGGATGTACCACAAAGTGCAAGACCTTTCACAGAACGGTGCCTAGATGAGTGAAAGTGTTACTGGAGAAAGACTGTTCTAAAATAGAGACACTACCAAGGGTTCAATAGCGTCTACATTGTGCAGGGGAATTATTCCAGTGTACTAGATCAAGGAAAAGTAATTTGTTACATAAACATCTACCCTTCTCCTGTCCAGCAGAGGTCAGTCCTATCCACTTGTAAAGGTAATTAATAAATATTATACTTTATAGCTTTACCATATATTCTCTATCCTTAGACCTGTAAAAGGAGACTGTAAAAAATAAAAGATCTAGTATGAAAATAGTTAACCAAATACATTACACTGCAAGACAAAAGGCTGGACCCCATCATTGTATTTAAGATAGCTTATACTAGCAGTGTAATGTTACTGGGGGGAGACTGGGAGGCAAATGGCTGTGGTTATTCCAAGCTTTGGCTGCAGGGGATGTCCACGTGAATGCTGAAGAACGAGGGAAGCAGAGTGGTGGTGTTCTGCAGGTCAGTGCTCATATGGCTACCAAGCTTAATAGGCATGATTAGCAACGTACAGGGACTGACTAGCTGCCCCTGATCCATCACTGCTGTGCTCATACTTTCCACAGGCTGCTAGGGAATTTGCCTAAAAAAATAAATAAAATGTAATCAAGAGAAAAATCAGGAGGTTATTGTGTTACATATAAAAGTAAACATTTTTTCCAAGCTGAAGTGTATGCAACGCCTTACAAGTTTGTTATGGGTTCCATGTTGGTCTGCTAAATATTCCATATATATATATATATATATATATATATATATATATATAATAAAAAAAAACCACCACACAACACACACACACACACGACCCAGTCTCCCCCCACAAAATCCATACCAGACCCTTACCAGAGCATGCAGCCCGGCAGGTCAGAAAGGGGACAAGCGTCCTTCAGAACTATATCAGGCCACATGCCCTCAGCAGGGAGGGGGGGAACTCTGTCCCCCCACCCCAAAAGCATCTTGTCCCACAACCTTGGGCAATGGTTTGGGGCTTTTTTTAGAATCTGGATCTACCTCGGGTACCCTACTCATTCACCCAAAAAGTAAAAAAGGCACAATAGGAGTTTGACGAGTCCTTTATTAAAACTTTTTTTTTTTTTAGTAATAAATATCCACCTGATGTAGATCCATAGTGAATCACAGCGCCTGCCAGACACCCCCCCCCTCCCCCCCCCAAAAAAAAGGCACTGAGAAAGGCTCCCGCCATCTGCCATTTCTGAACTAGCCAAGGGGAGGGGTCTTCCTCAGCAAGCACCTGGCCGATGATGTCACAAGGGGGACTCCACCTATTAGATAGTTCAGAACTGTCAGACGGCAGAGCAGGCAGACAACAGGAGCCATGTTTGGGTCCGGAGGTCGTCGTCCCCCCACCCCCCCCTCCTTTTGTCGGGCGTCGAGATTGATGATGGATCTACACCGGGGGGACATTTTAATAAAGAACTTGTCAAACTTGTGCTGTGTCTTTAATTTACTTTACACTTTTTTGGTGAATGAGTACAATGAAGCCCATGCTCATTAACATGCAAGGGATCCGAGGGCCCCCTTGTTAAAGGGGGGTTCCAGATTCTGAAAAGCCCCTGCCCGAAGACCCCCACAACCACTGCCCAGGGTTGCAGGAAAGAGGCCTTTGGCCCGCATGCTGGGATAAGGGTCTGGTATGGATTATGGGGGACCCCATTTTTTGGGGGATTTTGGTGTGGGGTTCTCCTTAAAACCATACAAGACCCAAAGTGCCTGGTATGCATTGGGGGGGGGGGGGACCCCTGCACTGTTTTTTTTTTCATAATTTTCTCATTGCCAGCATGTTTTGTTTTCTTTACATTCAGCTGTCAGCGGGGAACCGTCAAGTACCCGCGCCGTGTTTACGTGAGCAGCAGTAAGAAAAACTTTGGCACCAAGCCTGATTCGCTTTATAGCCAGCAGCAGACATTCAGAAAGTGCCTTGTATTTTTTATCAAACAGAAAGGCTTCCTAGAACTGTCTGAGATGGAGATTGCAAAATCATCTGCCTCCCTCTTGGCGTGGCTTATCAGGGGGGTCTTGCGTGAGCCCAGACATGTTAGAGTTATGTACAGTGAGCAAACCTATATTGAGCATGCAGAGTGTAATATGTGTTGCGAGCTTAAGGTCTGAGGAACAAATTACCTCTGCACGTGTCAAGAACTCCTCTGTAGCTGCATGCTCATTTTCCTTCTTGCCACGCCAAGCATTCAGTGCCGAGGCCTGGAGAGCACGTCCATAGGAGAAAGTAAGAGCCCAAGGTCTTGCTAGAGGACAGTTGTTCATTGCATTCAGATTAATAGTGGCTTCCTCCTCACTTTGGCCACCAGACAGGAAAGTGACACCTGTAGAACAAAAGTAGGATTGACATTAGATTGTCTTTTTAATTTACTGATTACTATACAAATAACCAATTGGCACAGTCACTGGGTATAATGAAGGAGCGTTACTTCCAGACATGGTTTAAAGTCAATAAAATCCATGTATCTAGAGACTATAAAAGTTCACTATAGTGGCTGCTGTGTCCAGAGCAAGAAGCAACTCTTTAGACAAGGAGAGAGAGGGAGAAATACAACGCGCCCAAGTGTAGCTTTAAAATAAGCTTTAATCCAAAATAGGAACATTACTTACAAAAAGGAGTGGAATGAAGTGGGAGGCGATGTGTCTGCGGAGCATGCACTTCTTCAGGCCATCTGAAGGAGCGCATGCTCCGCAAACGCGTCACCTCCCATGTCCTGCATCGCGCCCACCCGATCGTGCATTCCACCACTACCAGGAAGTAGAGCCATTCACTGCCGCTTTGGATCTACAAGACCCGATCACCTGCTGGTGGCTTCTCATCCGGACTGATGATAGACAGGACCTTACTACAGTGCCATTTCGCTTGTAATTCCACTCATTTGAGTAACATTCCTATTTTGGATTAAAGGTTGCATTAAAGCTACACTTAGAAGGCACTGTATTTCTCCCTAATTAGTAAATTAGCCTTTCAAATTCCAAGTATAGATATGTCTCCCTCATTATCCAGTACATTTGGATGCAGTTTTACCTTTGTTCCAATATCTCAAATCATTCTCCCTAGTACTGTATTTTGTGTTTTTTACACATGCATAAAGAGAAAAGGAGGTCACCTCCCATGAGTCAGCCCAATCCTCCTCCATTTGTGCGACTTATTACCCAAACAGTACAGTAAAAAGTGGGGAGGGTTTCAGCAGCACAGTCAGTTCTGCCAATCCAGAAAGCAGTGGGCAGTGCTAGGCGAGACCAGCTGTTGATTTCAGACAAGCTATTGCAGACTTGAGAATCAGTAGGATTAAATGGCAATAGCCACACCCCCTGCTACATCTCCTCATCGCGCTCTAGTGCAAAAATGCACAGCTCACATGAGGGACAACGCTTTAAATTCAGTGCAGTAGCATTGTCCCAACACCAAAGGAAGATGCGTAAGGCAGACTGCGTTGGCAGGATCAATCATTTGTAGGGGGACCAAAGCAAAATGGTATGTGCAAATATATTTACAAAAACTAAAAAAAATTAAACGGGAGGCTATAGGCAAAGACCCGGGGGTAGGACCTCACACACACACACACAACACTTGGTTTACCTGGGACAGCAGGTGGCACAGTGCGGCGAAGTGCTGTCACGGTTGCCATGGAGATCTCCTCAGCAGTGTATTTCTTGGGGCAGGCATGGCCAGCAGTTACCATGTTTGGTTTCAGTAGTGTGCCCTCCAGATAAATGTGATGGTCGCTTAGAGCCTTGTAGACTGCAGCTAGAACCTAAAAAGAGAAAGAAATCTTTGTTTCAACTGTTAAGCAGTTGTGAAATTTCAATTTAATTGACACTTTCTAATACATTTATAACTTTGCAGACACCACACTACTAGTCTGTTCAGCCTGAAGAAAGATGCAAGCTGTGCTTAAGCAGAGGCCATGTTTAAAAGGCAGACCGAGTGGGAGGGGGTGTGTGCCAGAAGCAGGCTGCAATTGGTCAGGGTACATGACTAAACTATCCCCAATAGAGCTGGGGTCCTTAAACAGGGGGTCAGTTCACTGTCCCTCAGACTGTTGGGGCGGACTATAGTTTTTAAAAAATATGAACAAATTCCTATGCAGGACGCAGGGATCAAGAGTGTGTTAGGCTCAGAGCACAGGGATCATGGGGTAATGTGAAGGGTGGTAGCTCTGCCCATAACAGGGTACACACACACAATATAGGAAAAATAAAATATATTTAGGGCAACATACACTTTAAAGAAGTGTGTATAATTTTTAGCGCTATGTAATAGTAGAAATACAACTTAGATTTTTGCATCTACAGGGTATGTGCTGTTCCACTGTAGACTGAATAATCAGGTTACAAAGAAGACCTTGGTCATTACTCTAAGCCAGGTGTCTCCAAACTTTTCAAATAAAAGGGCCAATTTACTGTGCTTAAGACTTGAGGGGGGGCCAGACTGTGGTCAATGGAAGTAGAAAATGTCCCAGCATTGTTGGGAGTACACAATTCCTCAGACATAGTGGTCAGTGTGTGGAGGAAGAAAGCCCCATCTTTGTTAAAACTGGGCGGAATACAACCCCATTGTTGGCATCAGTGGGAGGAATAGTACCCCCTTGGTGTCACTGAAAAAAAAATAAAAAAAATTAGTACCCCAATCGCTGGTGTCACTGGGAGGAATAGTGCCCTATCATTGCCGTCAGTGGGAAGAATAGTTCCTTATGTCTGTGGAAGAATAGTGACCCATCATTTGGGTCAGTGGGAGGAATATTGCCCCAAGAGCAGTGGCGGAACTACCGCCATAGCGACACACGCGGCCGCTATGGGGCCCGCAACCGAGAGGAGCCCTTGGGCTGCGGCCGGTTTCAGTTGCTGCGCTCCCTGTCCCCTCTCTCCTGTGCATTACGGAGCCGGCTGAGTTTGTGTGTGTTTGGCGGCGGGCGGCACTGTAACGCGGTCCTGCCCCCCTGTTCTCCCCCCCCCAGTGCTCTCCACCCCTGTTCTTTCCCCCCCCAGTGCTCTCCACCCCTGTTCTTTCCCCCCCCAGTGCTCTCCACCCCTGTTCTTTCCCCCCCCAGTGCTCTCCACCCCTGTTCTTTCCCCCCCCAGTGCTCTCCACCCCTGTTCTTTCCCCCCCCAGTGCTCTCCACCCCTGTTCTTTCCCCCCCCAGTGCTCTCCACCCCTGTTCTTTCCCCCCCCAGTGCTCTCCACCCCTGTTCTTCCCCCCCCAGTGCTCTCCACCCCTGTTCTCCCCCCCCAGTGCTCTCCACCCCTGTCCCCCCCCAGTGCTCTCCACCCCTGTTCTTTCCCCCCCCAGTGCTCTCCACCCCTGTTCTTTCCCCCCCCCCCAGTGCTCTCCACCCCTCCCAGTGCTCTCCACCCCTGTTCTTTCCCCCCCCAGTGCTCTCCACCCCTCCCAGTGCTCTCCACCCCTGTTCTCCCCCCCCAGTGCTCTCCACCCCTGTTCTTCCCCCCCCAGTGCTCTCCACCCCTCCCAGTGCTCTCCACCCCTGTTCTCCCCCCCCAGTGCTCTCCACCCCTGTTCTTCCCCCCCCAGTGCTCTCCACCCCTCCCAGTGCTCTCCACCCCTGTTCTCCCCCCTCCCAGTGCTCTCCACCCCTGTTCTCCCCCCCAGTGCTCTCCACCCCTGTTCTCCCCCCCCCAGTGCTCTCCACCCCTGTTCTTCCCCCCCCCCCAGTGCTCTCCACCCCTGTTCTTTCCCCCCCCCCAGTGCTCTCAAGCTCCACCCATCGCTCTCCAGCCCCTCCGTGCTCTCCACCCCCGTTCTTTTTGGCTCCCCCTCCATTGCTCCCCCCCAGCACTCTCCGCTCCCCACCCCTGTACTACTCTCCACTCCCCCCTGCATTTTGCCCCCACCCACATGCTCTCCAACCCCTCCCTGCATTTTGCCCTACCCATGTGCTCTCCAACCCCGCCAGTGCTCTCCACCCACCATAGTGCTCTCTAGCCCCCCGTACTTTCCACCCCTTTTTTTTCTGGCCCCCACTGGTGCTCTCAAGCTCCCCTCATTGCTCTCCACTCCCCCCCAGTGCTTTCCACTCCCCCCTGCTCTTTGTACCCCCCAGTGCTCTCTAGCCCCCGTGCTCTCCACCCTTGTTCTTTCTGCCCCCCCCAGTGCTCTCAAGATCCCCCCCAGTGATCTTTACCCCCCACACTCTTAGCCCCTTCAGTGCTCTCCAGCCCCCTCTCTCAGCCTCCCATGCTCTCCACCCCTGTTCTTTTTGGCTCCCCCCCAGTGCTCTCAAGCCCCCCGCCCAGCGATCTCCGCTCCCCACCTCTGATCTCCACTCCCCCTGCTCTTTGCCCCCACCCATGTGCTCTCCAACCCCGCCAGTGCTCTCCGCTCCCCCTTCTCTCCAGCTCCCACCCAGTGCTCTCACTTCCCCAGGACCAGAGGACAGGCTGTCTGGGGGCAGAAAATGAGGACAGCTGAAGGTGCAGGTGGCCAGGGACCACTCTATCTCACAGCAAACAGACCCTCTGGAAGGAGCACTGTCCCCATCCAAAACTAGAACAGACCCTGCCTGCTGATGGCGATCATGGATATCCTGCTGGCATAGAAGGTACCGTACCGAGCATCAACAACACACCTTCCCACAGACAGGGACTGCAGACTGGGACATGGGGCATAGGAGGGGCTGCAGTGATGGGCACAGGGAGGCTGAATTTGTGGGTAAAGTGAGACTGCATTCATGGGCACAGTGAGGCTGCAATGGTGGGCACAGTGAGGCTGCAATGGTGGGCACAGTGAGGCTGCATTGATGGGCACAGTGGGGCTGCATTGATGGGCACAGTGGGGCTGCATTGATGGGCACAGTGGGGCTGCATTGATGGGCACAGTGGGGCTGCATTGATGGGCACAGTGGGGCTGCATTGATGGGCACAGTGGGGCTGCATTGATGGGCACAGTGGGGCTGCATTGATGGGCACAGTGGGGCTGCATTGATGGGCACTGATGAGGCTGCATTGATGGGCACTGATGAGGCTGCATTGATGGGCACTGATGAGGCTGCATTGATGGGCACTGATGAGGCTGCATTGAGCTCTTGTGTCTGCAGCCTCTGACCATCTCCTGTATCATGTCTGCAGTCTGAGGGAGTCTGAAGAGGAGTCAAGAGTGGGAGCAGAGGCCAGGATGGGGGTCATGGGAGAAGTCAGATGTGTGTGGACTGTAGAGACTATATAGGATAAAACCAGAGCCACCGAGCTGGAGCCGACTGACTGAGCCCTGCACGGCGCACCTGAGAGGGGGTCAGTGATGTAAGGGGGGAGTGAATACGATAATGTAAGGGGGCACTTGATGATTGACCACTTTTAACTGGAATTTGCATTCATATATATGAAGCCCTATGTGATTTCATATCTGTCTTATCTATATATAATGCACTCTTCAAATGTGCTTTAAAATGTATGGTTTTCCCTTTCATGAACAAGAAAATAATGACGTTCTGCTGTTACGCTGGTATTAAAATGCTGTGGGGCTGGTATGAAATTTTTTCCAGGGCTGGATTTTATTCCCAGTCCGGCCCTGCCCGTGGGGAAAAGGAGGAATGCTTACTGCCGGGGGGCGAGCACCGCCCGCACGGTATCCCAGCCAGGGGAAGTGAGGAGAGGAAGAGGCGAGCTGTCCTTACAAGCAGAGAGCTGTTATAGCTTTCATCTGAATGTCCCTGTCCTGTGTTCCCGGGGCTCACCGTCACATAGCCCCACCTC
The DNA here is from genome assembly GCA_029206835.1 of Rana muscosa. NCBI lineage: Eukaryota > Metazoa > Chordata > Amphibia > Anura > Ranidae > Rana > Rana muscosa. Next base: position 167,869,137 of record CM055117.1, on the reverse strand, counting down.
TTGGCCCGGCGCCTTTGATAGACAGAACGCCGGTCCAATGCGGGACATGTGACGTCATCAAAGGCGCCGGGCCAAGAGGTGGGGCTATGTGACGGTGAGCCCCGGGAACGCAGGACATTCAAATGAAAGCTATTACAGCTCTCTGCTTGTACGCACAGCGCGCCTCTTCCTCTCCTCACTTCCCCTGGCTGGGGGACCGTGCGGGCAGTGCTCGCCCCCCCACTCTGAGGCAGCCCCATGCTCGCCAATAGCCATTTGAGGGCTGCAGTATGCATTCCTCATCCTCCCCGGTAGTTCCGCCACTGGCTCGCCTCTTCCACTGCACAGGTGAGGCTGTATTGGGCACAGGTGAGGCTGCATTGGGCACAGGTGAGGCTGCATTGGGCACAGGTGAGGCTGCATTGGGCACGGGCAGACCACGCTGCATTGGGCACATGTGAGGATTATTGAAGCGCTAACACCAGGTGTTTGGAGTATCTTTATCTGTTGATTAAACTTTCTGGAATACATATATTGCTATTGTGGTGTAGGATCTGGGTTCTTTCTTTCATCTCAGACTCGAACCACACGCCCTTTAAACCACGCCCACTATTTAATTTAAGTCCGCCATTTTTTTGTGGGGGGGGGCCATACAACATTTTGCTATGGGGCCCTGTGATTTCTAGTTACGCCCCTGCCCAAGAGCCAGGTAAATGCAAACAAAGGGCCGCATCCGACCCGCGGGCCAGTTAGGAAACCAATGCTCTTAGCAGTATGGATTAAAAGTACAGAGAAGAAGGGGGAGGAGGCCGACGACTAAAGTCTCTTGTAAAAATGTATACCGTATATACTCGAGTATAAGCCGAGGCACCTAATTTTACCACAAAAACTGGGAAAACTTATTGACTCGAGTATAAGCCTAGGGTGTGCCTCACTTTGCCTCACTGTGTCCATGACTAGACTGACGTTTAACATGGGAGTCTATGGAAGGGGTGCCCGGCTTTGAAAAATCGTTGCTCCCCGGCCGTAGGTCCCCCAGACAAGAAACTTTGCAAACTTGTAGATGAAGAGTGTGGCTACATGTGTGCCAAGTTTGGGGTCCAGAGGGCCTACTACCAGTCGGTACCAGGTCCCCAAAGTCACCAGAGAAATGACCGTTTAACATGGGAGTCTATGGAAGGGGTGCCCGGCTTTGAAAAATCGGTGCTCCCCGGCCGTAGGTCCCCCCGGACAAGAAACTTTGCACACTTGTAGGGGAAGAGAGGGGCTACATGTGTGCCAGGGGACCTACGGACGGCCAGTAACGGCTCCCTAAATTCCAGGAGATCAGGCGCAAAAAGGTGACTCGAGTAGAAGCCGAAGGGGGGCATTTTCAGCACAAAAAAATTGTGCTTAAAAACTCGGCTTATACGGTACATATCAGATTTAGTTCTTTAGCACTTTTAAACCAGCAGGTAGATCAGGGCACACACACACACACACACACACACACACCTTTTCAGTGATGTACTGGCAGCGTTTCAGATCATGATCTCCATCAGGAAGTATTTCTGGCTCCACAATGGGAACAATACCATTCTGCAAGAAGAGGATACGTTTATCTACATTGAGAACAGGTTATTCTGATGTCTTTCTTCATTAACAATACCACCCTGTATTCTCTGTGCTGCCGTACACAATAGCCCACTCACCTGCTGGCAAATGCTTGCATAGCGAGCTAGGACATTGGCATTTTCCATGATGGCCAGTGAAGAGGGGGTGTGCTCACTAATTTTCAATACGCATCTCCACTTTGCAAAGTCAGCACCATCCTTCTTGTATTGGGCACAACGCTCTGACAAGCCATCCAAACCTAGAAAACAAAGCAAGGCGTTAACTGATCTGTCAGCTGGACCTACAGGTGGGGGCAGTGCATGATATTCTTCCGATCACCCCTACAGAAATAAAAACTAAGAGCTCCATTTCACCCACACAGAAACAAAGAATACAGCTTAATTTTATAGACAATAGCAAGGTCCACACCCAAGTCTAATCCCAAACTCTAAAATTTTCACATGAAGACAAATTGAGAGTCAGTTACCAATGCCTTTGTCTTACATATAACAGCATTTTAAAGCTGAACTTCAGGCAGGAAGAAAACACGTACCGTATATACTCGAGTACAAGCCGACCTGAATATAAGCCGAGGTACCCAATTTTACCACAAAAAATTTAAAATGGGAAAAACGTATTGACTTGAGTATAAGCCTAGGGTGTCCATCTGCATGCCTCACTGTGCCCATGATTAGACTGACGTTTAACATGGGAGTCTATGGAAGGGGTGCCCGAATTTGAAAAATCGGTGCTCCCCGGCTGTAGGTCCCCCCCCCCCCCCCCGGACAGAAAAACTTTGCACACTTGTAGAGGAAGAGTGGGGCTACATGTGTGCCAAGTTTGGGGTCCAGAGGACCTACGGCCGGCACCGGGTCCCCAAAGTCCGGGAGATCAGGCACAAAAAGGTGACTCGAGTATAAGCCGAGGGGGACATTTTCAGCGCAAGAAAAGTGCTGAAAAACTCGGCTTATATACGGTAAATAATGCAGCCCCTGTATGCATCAATTCATTGTTGCCTGCCTTTTGGAAGCCGTGGTAGTACCCGAATTTAACATGGTATTTAGCAGACTGTACGGCATAGTTGAGAATGAGGAGTCTGACGTACACAATGTCAGGCCCTGGCTTGTGACAAATGCATGGTCAAGCTCACACCGCACTGTTGCTGATGTACGACACTCATCATGCACAAAGGTTTTGTAGCTTGTGAGACCACAATCTAAGTGGCAGCAGACAGAGTGGTCATCACCGGGTTCAGTTAACTATGCAGGTAACCTTTTTATACCTCCAAACTACTGCCACCAGATATTTAGCGTAAACATCAAGGTTCACAATAATAATAATAATAATATTATTATTATTATTATTATTATTATTATTAATAATAATAATGACTTAATACAGGTCTATAATGCCCATGGTCGCCATAGACAGGAATATCCAGAGCATTACCATATAGTAGATAGTAATGTGTATTCTTTAAAAGGGGTTGTAAACCCTAAAGGTTTTTCACCTTAATGTGTAAAACCTTCTGTAGTGCAGAGCCCCCCCCCCCCACCTTTACTTACCTGAACCCAATCTTTCCAGCAACAAGAACGGTATAGATTGATAGCAGCAGCAGCCATTGATACCCGCTGCTGTCAATCAAATCGAGTGACATGTGAGCCGGGTCAGGGCCGAGTCCTGCGGTCTGTGGCAAAGGACACAGCAGCAGGACTCGGGAGCGCGCCCGCAGGGGTGCCCCCTTGGAAAGTTGGTCCATGAGGGGGCACTCGATGCAGGGGAGGAGCCAGGAGCACCGCTGGGGGACTCCAGAAGAGGAAGATTGGGGCCACTCTGTGCAAAACCCTTGCACAGAGGAGGCAAGTATACCATGTTTGCCATTTAAACCCCCCCAAACCTTTAGGTTCTGGCTTAGTGCATTAGAGACAATATTAAACAGAACAAGAAGGAATTACAAAACGGAAGACTATAATGCAACTGAAAAACAATGGAGGTTTTAAAAATAAAAATCTAGTGACATGGAAGCCGGGGGGGGGGGGGGGGGGCTGGTTCTGGCTCTCAGATCTTGGCAAATGTTTGATGGTAAAAAGAGCTCCAGACTACTGATTCAGGCCCTTTTCTAGTCCCCGAGGAGGTTGCGGAAGGTCTGAAAAAGCTCTCTCTCTCTCTCTCTCTCTCTCCGAGTCTCTCTCTCATTAAAACCAAAAACGTATAATATTTAGGGTTGCCACCTCATCCCTTTAAAACCAAACACATATTACACAGGTTCTGTGGCTGATTAAGTTGATAACTAAACTCCCTTGGTGCCTTATTTGCATTAAATTAATCTCAGAGCCTGTGTAATTCATATGCGTTTAAAAAGGGATGAGGTGGCAACTCTAGTGATATTGCTTTAACAAATAATCATTATGTATCATTTTTCAGGTTGTAATTGGTCACTGGACACCTCAGCATCCTTTCAGGTTTTTCTCCCTCATAACTGGGTGAGTGTATAAGCGGGAAGGTCAAGCATTGGATCACACTCCGCCAACCTAACCCACTTCCTATCCAGGCCATTTTTCAGCACTGATATTTTGAATGACAATTACTCGGTCATGCAACACAAATTTTGGGGATACAGAGCTTTCTTTTGGTGGTATTTATATCACCACTGGTTTTATTATATATATATAAAAAAAAAAAAACACCAAACACACACACAGTCTCCTTTTGTTTCGACTATAAATAAAAACATTGCAAATAAATGATCTCTCTTTATAAATGTATATTGGTACATTTTTTTATAGCATGTTCATTCACTAGATTTACAGTTTCTTGCTTTCAGCCAGCAATTCATTTTGTTGCAGAGCCCGACTTGCTTATCTGCTGTGGCTCCCAATACTAGCCAGCTCTCCATGGAGCCACCCCAACATGTGCGCTCCTCCCTTCCCCAGCACTACACTGATATATCCCGCTATCTCGGCATAGACACGCATAGGCAGCACATGTGAAATGACCTCCATTATGCCCACTTGTCTTCAAAAACAATTCATCCTGCCAGGGATTACATGTGCATGATTTTTGTAAAATTAAACAAATTGACAATATTGCCAGCTTTTAAAAACATAGCTTGTTATTTATGTCAGGCTTTAATCCTGCTTATTAAGGAGCTAAATAAGAATACATTACACTTGTGGTTTTCTTAAGCGAATGTCAATCTAGATCATAAAAAAAATAAAAAATAAAACCTTTGATCTACAAATGAATGAAGTAAATACGATGAAACAATATATATTGTTACAATGTGTTTAATGACATTTGCAGACCATATGCAAGTGTAATTTTACATAGAAATGCTGCATTTTGTCAGCCACTCCTGCTGTCATACAAAGTCATTCCTGGCTGTCATTTTGACAGCCCGTTATGGTTGGCAATACAGGCAGGGGAGAACAATAGGTCACGTGCCAAATTTTTGTTTTTTTTGCCTCCAGTACTTCTCTTACATTCAAGAAACCCAAGTGATCAAATATTCTTTAACAAGCTGGGTCCAAATTGATTATCCTAGTGACAAGGTTGCTTCATTTTTTTTTTTATTTTTTTTTATATATGCATTCCACATTCTTACAAGCTTGATTTTATTAATATATAGAGCTTTGTAGAATTACCAGTATAGAGCAATATCTTTCTCACACATCCTCTGGATTAAGAGATCAGTCACACAGGGAATTCTCTCTCTCCCCCCCTCATTAAACACACACACACACACACACACACACACACACACACACACACACTTTAAAAAGGTTGTTGCCTAAATCCAACAACTTCTGAGAATTTACCGTATTTATCGGCGTATAACACACACTTTTTTCCCCTTAAAATCAGGGGAAAATCGTGGGTGCGTGTTATACGCCGATACTCCGTCGAATTCCCCTGCTGAAAACAAGCGAGAGGAGCCGAAGCCGAAGTACAATCGGCTTTACTCGGCTCCTCTCGCAGTCCCGCCCATCTCTGACTGCGCCGCTGACATAGAGAAAGCCGAGTGTACTTCGGCTAGTCTCGGCTCCTCTCGCAGTCCTGCCTGTGACTGTGAGCAGAGCCGAGTCTATCCGAAGTACACTCGGCTTTCTCCGTCAGCGGCGCAGTCAGTGGAGATGGGCGGAACTGCGAGAGGAGCCGAGTCTAGCCGAAGTACACTCGGCCCCGCTCGCTCCTCTCCACAGAAATCGGCGCCAAATTTTAAAAACCGCCGGGACTGACACGATCGCAAAGGCACTGGGCAAGGCTGCAGATGGACAGATGAACACTGGGCACGGCTGCAGATGGACAGATGGACACTGGGCACGGCTGCAGATGGACAGATGGACACTGGGCACGGCTGCAGATGGACAGATGGACACTGGGCACGGCTGCAGATGGACAGATGGACACTGGGCACGGCTGCAGATGGACAGATGGACACTGGGCACGGCTGCAGATGGACAGATGGACACTGGGCACGGCTGCAGATGGACAGACAGACACTGGGCAAGGCTGCAGATGGACAGACGGACACTGGGCAAGGCTGCATGCTGCATTTAAATGTAAGTTTTTTTTCCTTGAATTTCCCTCCTAAAAGTTTTTTTCCTTAAAATTCCCTCCTAAACTTGGGGTGCGTGTTATACGCCGGTGCGTGTTATACGCCGATAAATACGGTAATTACCTACCTTGAGTTGTGGTTTCACCATCAGTACCAGCGAGGGGAACAACCCCTTTATCCACCTGTCAGAAACATCACAGAAGATACTATTATAGAGGCTGTAATAAAGCTCCTTTTCCATCCAATTAAAAAAAAGACAAAATGATAAATGTACAAACTTCAAATAACCAACATTGACCTTCTAGATTTCAGTTTTGTCTATTGCAGCTTGATCAGCGCAAAATAAATTTCCAACTGGTTGTCAAGAGCTACTCCACTTGAACATTGGTGCACATAAAAGCAAATCTCCAAGTTATCTTGGTCTCTCCCATTAAAAGCTCTAATAATAGAAACTGGATGAGTGGAAGAGCTGATGATGCGTCCTTTGCCTGACCTAGAAATTCCAGCACCCCTAGCACAAGAGCTACACTGCTCATTCTTGGAAGTGGAAGTATAATGTCTGGTCACTTTTGTTACAAGGAACATTCAGTTCTTTGTCTGATGTAACACTGATTATACTAAAAGATGGACTTTCAACGGCACATGGATAATATTGTAAAAAAATCTAGGGGTATTTTATATTTGTAGAAAAACTATAAAATTACATTTATACAAAAAATTGTCATTGTAATAAACATTAATACATGACCCGGGGTAGTGCTGAAATCTCACTTCCAAAATCTACAGTGGTACAGATAAATTCAACAGCCCACAGGTTAGGCTCCTGACAGGTCTGCAAATTAGATGAACGGCCAAAGATTCAAGCTTGGCCACGTTACCACACCTGGGGGTTTACTGTGGATAGATTACTCTCTGCCCAGTTTTTGCACTAGGCATTGACCGATGCATACCCCTCGGCATCTATAGCTCCACATACCTGAAGGAAATTTTTTTCCGTTTACCAGCAGCCTGTGCTGCAATAAATTACCCTGCTGCTGTCGAATATGTTTTTTAACTTACCCAACTGGCTACCTTCTATAGATATAGTGCCAGTGTACTGGTACTCAGGACCGTTTTGCACCTTCAATACGGCCTGTTTACTATTATGCTCCTGAAGAAGCATCATGACACGCGAAACATGTAGAGAAGAGCAAGACTACGTTTCTGTATACTGGACCCAGGACTAAGGCTATCCATCTATCTATCTAGTTTCACCAAATGCAAAAATATATTGTTAGATATATATATATATATATATATCTCTTTTACAAATATCTTTGAATTTATCTGTACCACTGTAGATTTTGGAAGTGAGATTTCAGCACTACCCCGGGTCATGTATTAATGTTTATTACAATGACAATTTTTTGTATAAATGTAATTTTATAGTTTTTCTACAAATAAAATACCCCTAGATTTTTTTCAATATTATCCATGTGCCGTGTTTCTCCAATAATATCGGGACGTTGGCACATTTATACTGTTGCATCCACAGTGTCACCATGTGAGGATGCAGATTTAAGCATTCTTTTTTCCAAATCTTTGTCCGATGTGTTTATTTTACTCCTATACACAGTACTTAGTGGAGAACACCGAATATTTGCTTTAGTTCCAGTAGGGCCAATGTGAGAAGGTAGCTAAAGTATCAGTCTAGTGTTGCTTTAGAAAAGTGCAGCACCCTAGGGCACCCACAGAAACAAGTGAGAACACAACAGCTTCTAAAGCCAAAATTCTTTCAAAATGGTTTTACCCCTTTGCAACTTCTCAGAATTTTTTTTTTTTTTTTTTAATCTCTAGGTTTAAATGTCCCTTTAAATAGCTTGTGAGCCCAAACAAATTAATTACTACACTAACAGGTGCGCTTGTTGGACACGCTGTATTTAAAAATATAGTTGGGCTTTTATTTTATTAACTCCCTTTAAAAGTGGTTGTAAACTTTTTTTTTTTATCACACCTGCAAGACAAAGGCATAATGAGCTAGTATGACTAGCATACCAGCTCATTATGCATCACTTACCTTAGATCGGGGCCCCCAAAGCCGTCCTCATCTCCCTCTCCAGCCATCGCTGCGGCGATAGCCGGAATGTTACTTCCGGGTATCGTCGCTCCGGCGCTGTGATTGGCCGGAGCGGCGAAGACGTGATTCCGCGCATGCGCGTGGGAGCCCTCAAATCCGGCTAAGCCGGATTTGTCAATGGGATTAACCCTATGAATACACCGTTGTCTACGGCGCGCATGCGCCGTAGACAACGGTGCTTTCTTTTTTTGTAAAATATCTCCTAAACCGTGTAGGTTTAGGACATATTTCTTGCACCTACAGGTAAGCCTTAATCTGGGCTTACCTGTAGGTGCAAGTTACATAAGTGGGTTTACAACCACTTTAAGTAGTTGGCCTTAAAGTGGGGTTCCAATCACATTTTTCATTTTTTAAAAGCATGTTATTTCAGCATTCAATACAGTGGTACATATAAGTTGACTTACTATTTTAAAAACCACCACCGATCTGCCGAGTTACTGCATAAAGAGGACTTTAAAAAAATCTTTGCTGTAGTTTTCATTTTGCTTGTGGGCATGTGAAGCCCACAAGCATTTACTTCCTGGATTGTATTGACGAGTGATTCTAGCCATAGGGGAAGCACACTGCATCCTGGGAAATGATGACACACATTTCCCAGGAGCAGTAGCGAGCTGAGGAAGATGTCAGAATCCGAGGTGATTCAGAAGGCAGATTTCGTGGGACCGCATAGCAACAGGTACTTCCAGGTGAGAAAAATAAAAAATAAATTCTCATGTCAAATGTTTTTTTTTTAGGCTATTATATGCACAATAATGCCATTTTGTATTTTTGGTGGAAACTCCACTTTAACCAATAAGAGGAAACTCTGTATTCATTCACAGATCACAAAGCTTGCTGTGAATGGCCAAGCAGCACTCAGCCTGACTATTTGTTCCAGGAGTGGGATGGGAAGTCTCCGCTGTATACTGTATGTAGCTGAGACCACAGGCCCAAATGAACAATTTTTTTTTAAAGGACTGGGAGATATTAATGTGGAGCTATACTTTTTGGGGAAAAATTTTATTCAACATTTTCATACACAACAACCCAAAATTCCCCTCCCATTCCCCCCCGCAGTGCAATATTCCATAAAAAGGTAATAGTAGAAACAAGGATTAGTAGCCCTTACAGTGAAAGATTATAATAAAATGGTCTGAAAACATGTGCACACTTAATAAGCTTGGGTCAAAACTGAGACTTCCATCTACATAATGAATAAAGACATCAGAGCTATGAGACTATATCTCCAACGCGTTGTGGAGCTAGGCTTTAAACTTTTGTGGCAGATGCCCTTCTCACCTTTTGGAACAGGACATTTTATGTGTTCTGTATACACATCATCTAAACTACAGCAACTGTGGTCTAAAGAGATCTATTTTTGTAACAAGTAGGGCTTTAAAATTTGTAGACAAAAAAAAAAAAAAATAGACAGAAATTTGAATAGGAAGAATAGGGGGAACACAGAATTTCAAGCTGATCCTTTTCTATGGGGGGGGGGGGGGGGGGGGGGGCGAGGATATAAATCAGGCATCACTAAATAGTGGATAGTAGTCTGGATCAAGTCACTGTTCCATCCAGGCCACAGCAGTCCTGTCATTTAGAAGCTGCTTTTTTCCTTCCTGCCACCACTAGCACAGCAGAGAACAGGAGGCAGAACAGTTCCGCACACAGAGTGGGAGGCACAGCAGCACGAGATGGAAGGCTACAGCAGGAGCTGCCGGAATCAACTTTTCATATTAAACTGGCCATTGGTTGCTAGGATGCCGGGTGGTCCTAGCAACCAGTCACCAGCTTGTTAAACTAAGAAGTTAACTGGCAGCTCCCTCCATCTAGCGCTGTTGTGCCTTCTGCTCTGTGTGCCTGGGTAAGATAGGAAGGGGCAGAGCCAGTGGCGGTGCGTCCATAGAGGGCGCCAGAGCGCCGCCCCCTCTCGCTCCGCCACTGAAAGACAATACATAGATTCATGCACTGCATGAATCTGTGTATTGTCACCGCTGCCGCGCTGCCCACTATTCATATGGCCGGCCTCCTGGTGAGCGCCGGCCATATGAATTAGAGCGGCGGCTGGTGGTGGGTGTAACTTGGAAGTGCCTATCAGAGCCTGCGGCTCTGATAGGCTTTCCGAATACAGCTCTCACGCTGTATTCGGCTTCCAAAAACTCCTCCCAGGTACGCACGGGGGTGCGTTCCTGGGAGGAGACTGTGTGGAGGTTTCAGCCAATTATGTTCACCGGATCTGGTTATCGGTAACCTGATTGGCTGAAGTGACATCGAGGGCGGGAGAACACATCGAGGACGGCGCGGACCGAGGAAGGTAAGTGCAGGGCTGGGGGGGGGGGGGGGGGGGACAGGCTGCATATGGGGCACAAACTGGCTGAATATGGGGGACAAACTGGCTGAATATGGGGGACAAACTGGCTGAATATGGGGGACAAACTGGCTGAATATGGGGGGAACTGGCTGTATATAGGGGACACGCTGGCTGCATTTGGGGGGAACTGGCTGTATATGGGGGACAAACTGGCTGCATATGGGGGACAAACTGGCTGCATATGGGGGACAAACTGGCTGCATATGGGGGACAAACTGGCTGCATATGGGGGACAAACTGGCTTCATTTGGGGGCACACTGGCTATATATATATATGGGGACTAGGGATGAGCTCGGTGTTCGAGTCGAACATACGTTCGACTCGAACATCGGCTGTTCGATGAAGATCGAACGATTTGGGCCGTTCGCGCCTAATTCGAGTGACGCGAACGGCCCACAATGCACTACGCCATCGCAGTGTCATCCAGGCGCTGTGATTGGCCAAGCATGCACTGTGACCCCGCATGCTTGGCCAATCACAGCGCCGGCAGCGAGGAGAGCAATGATTGGCCACAGGCAGGATGCCTGTGGCCAATTATTGCTGAGGGTGTTTAGTACACGCCCCACACTATAAAAGGCCGCCAGCACGGCGGCCTAGTGTAGTGTGTTCCGGAGCAGGGAAAGAGAAGCATAGGCAGGGACAGTGACATTTATTTTTTCTTGCTTAACCTGGATTCCTTTAGTTTAGGGAAAGAGAAGGATAGGTAGGAAGAGTGTCAGTTTCTTTCACTGTGATAATCCTTGTTTCTAGGGACAGGGAAGGACAGTGAGGGAAATTCTACTTGTGCTATAGTGTGCTAAAGCATTGATCATCAATCAGCTTTGAAATCCTTGTTTTTTGGACAGTCAGGGAAATTGTCGTTGTGCTATTCTGTGCAAAAGCAATCATCCTCAACCATATTTAGAAATCCTTAAGTAAAGGGACAGAGAAGGACACCTGAAGGTAGCCCTTATTGCTTTTTTCCCATCTCCCTGCAGGCCATCTATTAGAATGTCTGGAAGGCAAACAAGGAGAGGCAGACAGTCAGGAGGCAATAAAAGAGGGCAAGCAGGCTCTGTGTCTGGGGGCAACAGTGCTGGTCGTGGACGCGGTGCATTGTCATCAGCACATGGCCATGGGACACGCTTGTCCTTTTCGGCAGCTGGACATGTTGAGCCACATCATGCCGAAGACTTGGTAGAGTGGATGACCAAGCCCTCCTCCTCCTCCTCTCTCACCCAGGCTCAGGGTACTGGCAAAGCAGCTGCCAAAGCGTCCTCTTCCCTGGTATCAATGTCAGACTCATCATCAGTCACTCCTTCCCTAGACCCACCATGTCCTCCTCCTGAGGAGTCCCCCGAACTGTTTGAGCACAGTGTTGGGTACATGCTCCAGGAGGATGCCCAGCGTTTCGAAGGGTCTGATGATGAAACCCAGCTACAGGAAGGCAGTAGCGTGAGAGCAGACAGAGGGGATGCTCAAGAAGGACACCAATCTGGCAGTCATGTTCCAGAAGCTGCAGCATACTGCCAGATTGGCTCCAGTGATGAGGAGGGAGGGGATGATGAGGTCACTGACTCCACGTGGGTGCCTAATAGGAGAGAGGAGGAGGAGGAGGAGGATGAGGAGGAGGCACATCTCCAACGAGGCAGGATGCCCTTTGGTGGCCAGCGTAAGGGCAGTACACCGACGGAATCACACCGCAGAGCTCCGCCTGTGCAGGGCGCTGCCTCTGCCCGTCATTCAAAAAGTTCTTTGGTGTGGGCCTTTTTTGAGGCTAGTGCATCAGATCACACAGCTGCTGTTTGCAACATATGTCTCAAGCGTATATCGCGTGGCCAAAACATCAGCCGCTTGGGTACCACATGCCTGACCAGACATATGTTGACCTGCCATGCAGCTCGTTGGCAAGCCTACCTCAAAGACCCACACCAAAGAACAAAGCGGACCTCTCCTTGCACCGCATCAGCTGGGATCTCCAACCCCACTATAACTTCAGTCCTCTCTGAAACATGCACTGAGAGGAATGAAGGTGTAGAATTAGGTGTGTCACAGCCAAGTAGTTGCGGCCACTCTGCTAGCAGTACACCGACGTCCGATTCTAGCAGGCAAATTTCCCTGCCCCAGCTGCTGGACCGTCGAAAGAAGTTCACTCCCAGCCATCCACATGCCCAGCGGTTGAATGCTAGCTTGGCTAAATTGCTAGCGCTTCAACTGCTGCCTTTTCAGTTGGTAGACTCGGCCCCCTTCCGTGAGTTTGTGCAATGTGCGGTTCCTCAGTGGCAGGTTCCCAAACGCCACTTTTTCTCACGGAAGGCTATTCCGGCTCTCTACCGGCATGTGGAAGGCAATGTCTTGGCCTCGCTGGACAGGGCGGTCAGCGGTAAGGTGCATATTACCGCTGACTCATGGTCCAGCAGGCATGGACAGGGACGTTACCTTTCTTTCACGGCCCATTGGGTCACTCTTTTGGCAGCTGGGAAGGATGCAGGACAAGGTGCAGTAGTGTTGGAGGTTGTTCCACCGCCACGCCTCCAAAATGCTACTACTGGTTGTGACACACCTCTCTCCTCCACCCCCTCCTCTTCTTCCTCCATGGCCTCTTCCTGTGGTTTGTCCTCTGAACCAGCGGTGCTCCGTAGCCGTTCAAGGGGCTACGCAAGTACGCAGGCAAAAAGATGCCATGCCGTGCTTGCGCTGGTGTGTTTGGGGGACAGAAGCCACACTGGGGCAGAGGTCCTGTCTGCTCTGCAGGGCCAGGCCGAGAGGTGGTTGATGCCACGCCAGCTTAAGCCAGGAATGGTGGTTTGCGACAATGGCACCAACCTCCTCTCCGCCCTCCGACAGGGACAACTGACCCATGTGCCCTGTGTGGCTCACGTCCTTAACCTGGTGGTGCAGCGGTTCTTGGGCAGGTACCCGGGCTTACAGGATGTCCTGAGGCAGGCCAGGAAAGTCTGTGTGCATTTCCACAGATCTTATAATGCCAGTGCTCGCCTGGCTGAGCTGCAAATGGAGTTGAACCTGCCCAAGAACCGCCTTATATGTGACATGCCCACCAGGTGGAACTCAACGTTGGCCATGCTGCAGCGGCTGCACACGCAGCAGAGGGCCATCAATGAGTACCTGTGCGACTACGGCACCAGGACAGGGGAGCTTGGTTTTTTTTCTCCACGCCAGTGGGGCATGATCAGGGATGCATGCACTGTCCTGGCACCATTTGAGGAGGCCACGAGGATGGTGAGCTGTGACAGTGCATGCATCAGTGACACTGTACCTCTTGTCCACCTGTTGGAGCACACGCTGCGTGGAATAATGGACAGGGCACTTGAGGCAGAACAGAGGCAGGAAGAGGAGGACTTCCTTGCCTCTCAAGGCCCCCTTTACCCAGACAGTGTTCCTTCTGTCCCACCCATCGCACAGGAAGAGGAGGAGGAGGAGGATTGTGTCAGCATGGAGGTGGAGGCTGGCACTCAGCATCATCAGCAGCAGTCTTTTAGGGATGATTTACAGTCCCAAGAAACCAGTGGACTTGTACGTGGCTGGGAGGAGGTGGCTGCGGATCATGTCGTCCTTAGTGACCCAGAGGACTCCGGAGCGAATGCCTCAGCAAACCTACGCTGCATGGCCTCCCTGATCCTGCAAAGTCTGCGGAAGGATCCTCGTATTCTTCGGATCAAGGAGAGGGACCATTACTGGCTGGCCACTCTCCTTGATCCACGGTACAAGGGTAAGGTTGCGGACCTTATGTTACCGTCGCAGAGGGAGCAGAGGATGAGACAACTCCGGGAGGCCTTGCAGAAAGGTCTGTGCAACGCGTTCCCAGAGACTGGGAGGTTACAAACTCCTGGTCCTGGACAACGAGTTGCTGAGGCTTCGGCCAGTCAAAGAAGGAGCGGTGGGAAAGGTGGCCGTCTGACCGATGCGTTCAGACAATTCTTTAGTCCGCAGCCCCAAAGTATGATCGGTTCCAGCAACCATCGCCAGCGTCTGATAAACATGGTGCAGGAATATCTAGGGGCAAGGTCAGACTTGGACACCTTTCCCACCGAAAATCCTCTGGCTTACTGGGTCTTGAGGATGGATCACTGGCCAGAGCTTGCACAGTATGCAATTGAGCTACTGGCCTGTCCTGCATCCAGCGTTCTTTCGGAACGCACATTCAGTGCTGCTGGAGGATTTGTCACGGATCACAGGGTGCGCCTGTCCACCGACTCGGTTGATCGACTGACTTTCATCAAGATGAACCAGTCTTGGATCACCACCAGCTACCACACACCTGATGCTGATATAACAGACTAATTAATTTTAACATGTCACATCCCTTCAAGACTGATGCTGAGTGCCTCTGCTGTTATGTTGACTGGCTATCCTCCTCCTCCGAGTCCTCAATGATACGATTGATGATGATAGCTTGGAAGATCATTTTTGTTTATGGGTGCCGCCACCAGTGGCTAAGGGCCAATTTTTCAGCCCCTGTTTTACAGGGGCGTGTAATTACAATTTTTTTAGCAATAATTTGCCATAGGGCTCATTGCTGTGCTCCAAGTACAGTATCTGTGAGGGGTTGTAGTGTTGTGCCACCAGTGCCTAAGGCCCAATTTTTCAGCCCCTGTTCAACAGGGGCATGTAATTACAATTCTTGATCTAATAATTCACAGCAGGGCCCATTGCTGCACCCACCAAGAGTAACTCTGAGGGCTTACAGTGTTGTGGCAACACCACCACCACCACCACGAAAGGCCCAATTTTTCAGCCCCTGTTCAACAGGGGCATGCAATTACAATTCTTGATCTAATAATTCACAGCGGGGCCCATTGCTGCACCCACCAAGAGTAACTGTCAGGGCTTACAGTGTTGTGGCACCAGCACCACCATCAAAGGCCCAATTTTTACTACCACTGTTCAACAATTATATGTAATTACAATTCCTGATATAATAGTTGACAGCAGGGCGTTCCAGCACCAACCAAGAGTAACTGTGAGTGCTTACAGTGTTGTGCCAACACCAACAACTTAAGGGGCCTATTTCTGCAGAGTATATACGGCAGGTCCCTACTTTCAAACATCCAACTTACAAACTTACAAACGACTCCTACTTGCAAACGCAAGAAGACAACAGGAAGTGAGAGGAAGTGAGAGGAAATCTACCCCTTGGAAGGAAAATTCTCTCCTGTAAGAATTAATATGGGAGAAAGGTGTCTCCTCTGTACTGATGCTTTATCAGCAATCCTTGTTTCAAGAAAAACACCACATTTCAAAAACAGTTGTCATTGGGACGGAAAGTGAGGTGAAATGTTCTGAACAGGGGCACAGACAGCAAAACAAATGTTACAGGGGTGATAACCCTTACCTAAGTTTTCCAAAAAGTTTAAAAATAGATTTTTGGGCTGGAGCTACACTTAAACAATGTACCTGTTCAAAATTACAAACAGATTCTACATAAGAACAAACCTACAGTCCCTGTCTTGTATGCACCGCCTGTATACGCCTGTTCAGAGTATATAGGGCCTTTTTTATTTTGTGTGCGGTGTTCCCCTTAATATCCATACAAGACCCAAAGGGGCTGGTAATGGGCTGGGGTAGGGGGGGGGGGGGGGGTCATGGGGTAGCTATGCCATTTTTCTTAAAGATTTTCATCCATATTACCGGGACCAGACATTACATTAAAGCCGCAAGCAGTTTTAAATGGCTTTTTTTTCCTTTAGAAGTGTCATTTTGTGCAGGGACAGTTCTAAACACGGGAAACACGTGGCACTTCACAGGCATACTTTAGACACCCCCCCCCCAGGTACGATATTTAAAGGAATATTTGACTTTTTTTTTTTCACTTTATGCATCATTAAAATGACTGCTCCCGAAAAACAACCGTTTTTAAAACTTCTTTTTGCATTGATACATGTCCCCTGGTGCAGAACCCGGGTTCCCAAACCCTTTTTAGGACAATAACATGCATAATAGTTGTTATAATTAGCACTTTAGAATTCGAACGTTCGCATCCATTGTATTTAATAGGGTTCTAATGTTCGTACGAACTTTCGGTCCGTTCGCGGGTTCTGGTGCGAACCGAACCCGGGGGTGTTCGGCTCATCACTAATGGGGACACACTGGCTGTATATGGGGGCACACTGGCTGTATATATGGGGACAAACTGGCTGTATATAATATATATATATATATATATATATATATATATATATATATATATATATATATATATATGGGCACACTGGCTGTATATGGAAACAAACTGGCTGTATTTGAGGGGGCAAACTGGTGGCGTTTGGGCACAGTGGCTGCGTTTAATGGGCACAGTGGCGGCAATTGATTTTTTTTTTTCAGTTTGTTTGCGCCCCCCCAAAAATTTTGAGCACCAGCCGCCACTGGGCAGAGCTATGATGTAATGGGGGTTCCAGAGCTGCAGGGGGCTGTGATGTGAAGGGGGAGGCAGAAGACACCACTGTGGGGGGGGGTGCAGAGGACACCGCTGTGAAGAGGGGTTCAGAACACTGCTGTGAAGGGGGAAACAAATACTGCAGCTGCTGGCTTTAATATATGGGCACTAACCTGTCCAGGGAGCCTGTGATTTGGGCACCCCAGCCAATCTTCAGAATAGCCGTCGGGTGCAGCCACTGCCATTCCTAGTAAGGGGACCCTGCAGTGAAGCCGTTCCCTACTGGGCATGCGAAGTGCGCTGCGCTTTTTGAGCAAGAGTGCAGATTTCTCAGTGTCTTGTCATGGCTACAACCACGCCCTCGCAGTGCACTGTATATTACTATTCATCATTATGGAAAATTTAGTTTGCATGAAACTGCACCAAAGTTGAACAGGATTCTCCCTAATGTACCACACCATAAAAAGGCATAAATGCATCCTTAAAACACCACACAACTTTGGCAACACAATGAATGTCATATCAGAAGGCAACTGCTTAAGAGAAGAAACTTCAGGGGCTTAGTCACAGAGGCTAATGGGAAGCTTGCTGGAGCAAGGAATAAGATTAGCATTTTAGTTTATTCCTAGATTTAATGAGCATTTAACCCTTGTAGTGAGGATGTCCCACTGCAAGGTCATTTTTTTATTTTATTCTGCTTGGAATGGATAAGGGTACTGTTTTATGAAAGGTCATTTACTTAAAAGGTAGGAAAGAAAATCAGAGGTAAAGTCCAAAGATGGAAAACGTAAATCTATTTCATCTTGTGAAAATAGCCCATAAAAATTGTACTATAAATCATTGTATCCAGTCAATTTAGTTAACATGTTGCAGCCTAAATTCAGCATAGTAGATTACAGAAGATTTTGAATGCAGGCAATAAGGCTTGATGGCTTAAACTTAAAAATGTACTGTATTCTGCCATTAAAGAAACAAGTCTCGAGTTTTCACTAAAAGCTAATTTTTTTAAGAATGCATGACAACCAATCAACATCCACCAGGGTCACCTCCCACACTGGAGCTTACCCGGGATTGACTCCTGCAGCAAGAGGGTCACAAGGGAGTCTGGATTAGGGAGGGTGGCGGGGGCTATAAGACATTTTGCCCTGAATTGGCAAACTGCCAGCGTTCCTTTAAAATTCTAACAATCCATTACTCAAAGCTCAGCTCACCCTGCTCCTCCTTCCCATCAGTGCCCTCTAAAGATCAGGTGATCTAGGAGGAGAAATCAATGTGAGCAGAGTTGGTCCACACCAGAATCATAGCCTGGGGCAAGGGGTGACGTGAAGAGGGTGGGGGAATATAAAGGAAGCAGTGCTAATGTAAATGTGGGGCTCTCCTAGGGTGGTGATGTTAAGGAGGAGCGGTAGATGGGAGTGGAAATTTTTTTATATATATATATATATATATATATATATATATATATATATATATATATATATATATATATATATATATATATATATATATATATGATTCAGACCTCTGCTGGAAGAACATTTTATTGATCGGACCTCCGCAAGGTGTTGGATCAGGTGGCGATTCTGTATGGGTTCCAATTGGGCGATTGTAACATTTAAAATTTCATTTTCTTTACTTTCTCTTTTTAAATTGATCAGGGTGGGGAACCACTGTATAAGACCATAGTTGTAAGGTCACTACCACATGTGGTCTATAAAGCAAGATGGACCTGAAGGGGCACTAGCTTCCAGTTTCCCCATCAGGCTCTGCTCACCCAGTAACAAATCATTTCCCAAATATGGACATATTTGGGTACTGACATCACCACAATCCCTGCCCCATTGGTTTGCAGCGGTCGGCCGGAGAATTTCTCGGCCAAAAACTGAATGGGGCCTGTGATACAGCCCTGTGCAGTAAGCTGTTGCATTAATTCAGGACCGCTTCCCAGCACACACATGCCTCACTGAGCACTGGTGTGCCTCTGTACCAGCAGAGAGCTGGTCTTCATTACCACCAATTTCCTAATCTAGCAGTATTTCTTGAATTGGTCTACCACCAGAAAAAGGGTTATTAACACATTACTGAACTGCGCTGTACGACTTTAGTGCTTTTGCTGCAAACTTCATACCTGCAGCAGGGCTGGTGCGAGGATTTTTGTCTACTTAGGCAAAAGGTGGATTTTGGTGCCCCTACAAGCCACGAGCCAGGTGTTCACACCAGCACACCCCTGCCAGGCAAGTCACTGGAACCCAGTGCCAGAAAAAGTTCTGGCACTGGTCTCCGAAGTTCGGCTTCTTTAGATTTTACTGCTCTCCCCTCCTGGCGCCCTTGGGCAGCTGCTTATGCCTATTGCTTGCGCTGGACCTGACCTGCAGGCACTGTAGAGCAATTCATTCTCAGATCAGTATGGGCTCCTTTTAAAGCTCATTTACTACATAAAATGTCCATAGCCTGGCAACAGGTTCACTTTAAAAAAAAGGACAAGGTGAGAACAAAATATTATTCATTGAATGTTCTGAAGCCTGGCCGTGGAGTCGTCCAATGAGATATTTAGTCTCTACTTACCCTTCCTGCATGGCTTATGCTGGAAGACATTCCGGACAGACTATCTTCGGCGCAGTTACAGAGGTGACTGTCGGCCCGGCATGCTGTGATTGAGCCATAGAGACCGATCATATGCATGCCCTGGAGCATAAAGCTCACCGGCCACCCGTGGAGAAACGGGCATCTCGTGGAAAACCCAGCGCGTAACTAGGGTCAGCACGCGCTCGATGGCCGAAACTGGGGAGACTACAAGGATCTGGGATCCAGCCTGTCACCCAGTCGGCAGTTGATCGAAGATTGCAGGAACAAAAAAAAAAAAAAAAAAACACACACACACACACCACGTAGAAAACTTAGAAAAAAAACCCTGGACCAATGGGCCCAAAGGGAGCCATGTCCTTCTCCTATACTAGGCAGAAAAAATAAATAAAAATGATCTGCTTAGTGCAGGCTGAGGGGACATAGCCAGTAGGACCGCCCCCTGGGTGGGGCTGTTCAGCTCTGAAGTTGTTAGCCTTTATTTAGCAGTGACTAGGCAGAAAAAGTGTTAATACCCACTTGTCAAGATTGAAGCTGTGTCCTTCCATGAACGAAAGAGTAATTCTTTTTATTCCAGCTGAAGAGGGTTTTTTTTTTTTCCCCCTCTTTAAAAACAGACAGATATGCATTTCCAAACTCTTACCTTAATTCCTACAAGAAGGCCTTTATCCTTAATCATTTTGACAAAATTGGTGCCACAGTCTGCCTGTTGGTACATGGTCTCATGGAAGAAGATGACGCCACCAATACACTGTTGCATACGCTCATCGCCTTTGAAGAGAAGCTGACGGTACAGACGCCTATTCTCCTCAGTGTTCTCCACGCCAATGCCGCTAAAACGCTTGGCCATACTCCCTGACGGAAGACATTTCAGCAACAGTAATTTGAACAGTTCAAAAATCAGCACAGACAGAAGTCTTAAATAGCAGAGGCAAGTCAAACACATTCGTTTCAACAGGTTGTGGTACATAAAATGCCATAGACTAAAAGAACATCTAGAACAAGGATTATATTTAGGAGCCTAGACCTGCTTCAAGCCATTTTTGTATTCCCATAGACCTGTATGCAGGGGCAGGCTGAAGTGATGGCTGCCCGGAGCATTTCAGCATGGGGAAAAGGGGGGGGGGGGGGGGGTCAAACACTTTGGCCGTTTCGCTTTAGTTGATATAAGCAGTGCCAGGACAATTCTCTTATGATGAAAAGGGCAAGTCTGACACAAACAAAAGCCTTTTGACAATGGCCTTTATTCTTCTGGCTGAGTTACAAGTGTACTTGCATGAAAGGTTATAAGTGTATTCCCAAAAATAGAGTGCAAGATTCTAATCCATGCATTTTTGTGGAAGGTATGCTGGCAAAGGGAGCTGAACTGTGTTTAGTTAATATCTGAAAAACGAAAGAAGCTGCATAAAGAGTTTTTTTTTCGGCTCTATGGATTATACAGTCCATACTGACAGCTTTATTTTTACATAATTTTTTTTTTTTTTATGTAACAGAAAAGTTCACTTTATATATTTACTATGGCTTTTCCCCATTATGCCTAGTATTCTTATGTCCACATGCTTGAGTGACAGAAAAACTATTCAAGGTCATAATAAAGAACCCAAGTTATTGTTCCCAAATTTTTAATGCAGGAGGTCAGCAACCTGTAGATTGCCAACTCCTGTCCCATGCTAGCGGTCTCCAGAGTCGTGGAAAGAAGAGATCTTCAGGTCAGCGTGAAGCAATACACCGGTCAAAATAGTAAAGGGCTGCTTTCACACTGATGTGCTGCAGTTTACCCACACCCTGGGTGCAGTGTACCTGCAGCTTTCCTGCACTTAGCCATAGATTTCTATTATATCCAGTGGTGGCCTGCCCATTAAGGGCGCATGGGCGCTGCCCCCTCCATCATGCCACCCCCCTATATCAGTAATGGATAGCTTCATGTACAACATGAATTTATCCATGCATCCAGCCCCTTTCAGAACATGCAAATTACAGCGTTGGGGGTGTTTTCTTGAAGCACCTGATTAGAGCCATAAGCTCTAATAGGCTTCAAAATAGGGTGGACTCGGAGCGCAGAGCATTGCGCTCAGAGCCCACCCAGGTGTGTTAGATAGAAGAGCAAATATTAATTTGCTAACACTGAACAACCTCTCCGCCAATCAGGAAGCACGGGTCTGTTACTAGTCACCTTATTGCCTGAAAGGTCAGGCGATCCTATTGGACGCCTAGCAGAAAGAAAGGACGCACAGCGGAAGCATGGAGGACACAGGAGCCGCCTCCTGACCCGCCACCAAGATGGGGTTAGTGGCGGTCAAATAATGAGCGGGCGAGTGGGGTGGGCACATTTTATTTATTTTTTCGTTTGTCTGCGCCCCCCCCCCCCCAAAAAAAATTTGAGCACCAGCCACCACCGATTATATCCTGCGCGTTTGGTGCACTTTCGGATTGCAGGAGTTTTGATGTGCAACTTTGTGCAGTACAGCAAACAAGGGGTTAAAGCAGGCAGTGTTGCGCTGCTCTCTCACCACCTGCTTTAACCCCTCGGACTCCGCAGAAGCATGCAGTTGCGGGGCGCTTGCAGAGTGGCCCTATTTATTTGAATGGGTCACAATCGGTAGCACCCACCAAAAGCAACAGGGAGCAATTGCAGCATGTGTACACCTTTGGATTCGTTCACAAGATGCTGCTGCTCCTCTGAAAAGCGATCAGAGCATGTTCGACAGGTGATGAGGAGGCAAAATATTGTTATTTCCTCACCACCCGATTTAAACCCACAATTGCCATGCAATACACGTGAATGAGACGTGGTAGTACGGCAATTGGAGGTTTAAATCAGGTGTGAGGAAGCGACACTGACCGGTGATCTTTGACTTCTCCCATGTTGTTCAGGTAGATCTCCACCTCCAAGTTTGCCTACCCCTGGATTAATGTTTAATCAAAAAGAACTACCTACTTACATCGACCAGCTGCAGCAGTAACTTGCAAGAGATCATAAGAGTCTTTAAGTCATATTTTATAGCTAGAGATAGCCACTGTTCATTGTATTCGTCTCCCCATCACTCACCTACAGACTCATCAGCTGCCAGGATACCCTTCCCTTCAGCTACAATCTGCTGGGCAATGTCAGCCAGCTCCTTCTTCTGCTCCGTACTCAGTGCTGGATATTGATGGGTCATTTTGGACTTTTCCTGGAAACAGACAGAAAGGAAACATTTACCTAAAGCAAATCTAAAGTTATTCACTAAAATTCCATAGGCTTTTGTAAAAGTAAATCAACGAAAGCAACTTTTGCAATCTTTTTAAATACAGGTCCTTCTCAAAAAATTAGCATATTGTGATAAAGTTCATTATTTTCTGTAATGTACTGATAAACATTAGACTTTCATATATTTTAGATTCATTACACACAACTGAAGTAGTTCAAGCCTTTTCTTGTTTTAATATTGATGATTTTGGCATACAGCTCATGAAAACCCAAAAATCCTATCTCAAAAAATTAGCATGTCATGAAAAGGTTCTCTAAACAAGCTATTAACCTAATCATCTGAATCAACTAATTAACTCTAAACACCTGCAAAAGATTCCTGAGGCTTTTAAAAACTCCCAGCCTGGTTCATTACTCAAAACCGCAATCATGGGTAAGACTGCCGACCTGACTGCTGTCCAGAAGGCCATCATTGACACCCTCAAGCAGGAGGGTAAGACACAGAAAGAAATTTCTGAACGAATAGGCTGTTCCCAGAGTTCTGTATCAAGGCACCTCAGTGGGAAGTCTGTGGGAAGGAAAAAGTGTGGCAGAAAACGCTGCACAACGAGAAGAGGTGACCGGACCCTGAAGAAGATTGTGGAGAAGGACCGATTCCAGACCTTGGAGGACCTGCGGAAGCAGTGGACTGAGTCTGGAGTAGAAACATCCAGAGCCACCGTGAACAGGCATGTGCAGGAAATGGGCTACAGGTGCCGCATTCCCCAGGTCAAGCCACTTTTGAACCAGAAACAGCGGCAGAAGCGCCTGACCTGGGCTACAGAGAAGCAGCACTGGACTGTTGCTCAGTGGTCCAAAGTACATTCGGAAATCAAGGTGCCAGAGTCTGGAGAAAGACTGGGGAGAGGGAAATGCCAAAATTCCTGAAGTCCAGTGTCAAGTACCCACAGTCAGTGATGGTCTGGGGTGCCATGTCAGCTGCTGGTGTTGGTCCACTGTGTTTTATCAAGGACAGGGTCAATGCAGCTAGCTATCAGGAGATTTTGGAGCACTTCATGCTTCCATCTGCTGAAAAGCTTTATGGAGATGAAGATTTCATTTTTCAGCACGACCTGGCACCTGCTCACAGTGCCAAAACCACTGGTAAATGGTTTACTGACCATGGTATTACTGTGCTCAATTGGCCTGCCAACTCTCCTGACCTGAACCCCATAGAGAATCTGTGGGATATTGGGAAGAGAAAGTTGAGAGACGCAAGACCCAACACTCTGGATGAGCTTAAGGCCGCTATCGAAGCATCCTGGGCCTCCATAACACCTCAGCAGTGCCACAGGCTGGTTGCCTCCATGCCACGCCGCATTGAAGCAGTCATTTCTGCAAAAGGATTCCCGACCAAGTATTGAGTGCATAACTGAACATAATTATTTGAAGGTTGACTTTTTTTGTATTAAAAACACTTTTCTTTTATTGGTCGGATGAAATATGCTAATTTTTTGAGATAGGATTTTTGGGTTTTCATGAGCTGTATGCCAAAATCATCAATATTAAAACAAGAAAAGGCTTGAACTACTTCAGTTGTGTGTAATGAATCTAAAATATATGAAAGTCTAATGTTTATCAGTACATTACAGAAAATAATGAACTTTATCACAATATGCTAATTTTTGGAGAAGGACCTGTATGTAGCTTTTACAACAAATATGTGATCCTGCCACGAAGGTCCTCATTCCGGCACCTCCTTTTAAGCAGGGCATACATTAGGAAAAAGGTTTTTTCCTAATGCATGGATCAAAAATCGGCTGGTCCCTGCTGAACTGGGTAAAATTTTGTTGCATGCATGGCTGGGCTTTATGAACGGTCTTCAAATTGTGCTCCTGCATGGTCACACTTTTCATTTTTACCCTTGATGCAGACTAAAAGGAAGCCACGCCAACATACATTGTGCAGGCATAGTACACCAATGTCACCATCAGGAAGCCAGCTCAGGTCAATGATGTACAATGGAGCAAAAAAAAGAAGGGGAGGCTGAAGTACATTCTAGTCAAAGCACATAGCAGACCTAACCTGGGTGTCGGGTCTTCATTAATCTGTATTAAGCCCCACATTTGTTTGTTTATCTGACAGACATGGAGCAAGTGAGGATTGTTCGCTGCTCTACCAACTGTTCTTCATTGTTTTACAAAGGGCCAGTTCACATCAAAGACATGCAGTCCGGATGCGTTCCAGAGCATTCCCCCCTCATTTTTCGTAACCTGAAAGTAAGACGTCTGTTTCAGTGCATTTTGGTGCATTCTTGATGCTTTTTTCCCCCAGAATTCCAGTACAGTAAAAATGCAACATGTTCTATTTTTTTTTCCTGGAACTGTAAGCACTGGTGTGAACTATGCCATTGAAAACCACATAACCTACTTTCCATGCGTTTGATGCAGAAACAAAAATGCACTGGACTGCATGTGGTGTGAACTGACCCTAAATCAATTAATAAAAAACAATGAAACAGAATAAGATGCTAAAGTCTCTATTGCTTTATGTAAAGGTGAACAGAACATCTCTAACATCATCATCAGTGGTGTAGCTTGAAGTTTGTGGGCCCTGATGCGAAAATGGGGTGCGAGGTCATGTCATTACTAGGATGGGGCGCGAGGTCATGTCATTACTAGGATGGGGCGCAAGGTCATGTCATTACTACCCGCCCCTTCCACTGTGCACCAAGATACTCCCATTAATATGCGCCAAGATACTCTAGGTGGCTAAAGAGTTATTTCAGAGATGTACATATTGAGAGGGCAATTCAAAATATTTTCTAGAAACTACCCTGGTAATCACATGACCTTGTCCTCTTCCCCCCATTGTAGGAAGGACATGGCCTCGCGCCCCATCCTAGTAATGACATGACCTCGAGCCCCATCCTAGTAATGACATGACCTCGAGCCCCATCCTAGTAATGACATGACCTCGAGCCCCATCCTAGTAATGACATGACCTCGAGCCCCATCCTAGTAATGACATGACCTCGAGCCCCATCCTAGTAATGACATGACCTTGCGCCCCATCCTAGTAATGACATGACCTCGCCTCCCCCCATTCTAGTAATGACATGACCTCTTCTCCCTCCTCCCATCCTAGTAATGACATGTCCCCAGCCAATGAGAGCAGAAGGAAGGTTGTGGACTAGGGAGAAGGAAAACTGGAAGCTGATTACTGGATTATAGAACTTGGCTGGGGCCCTGGGAGAAACAAGGCGGACTGGAGCTGGACTCCAGTTCTGGGATTTTGTGGAGGAAATCAAATGTAATATGACAGCAGGGAGCAGAGCTGTGGGCCCCCTGGAGCCCTGCCACCCCTGATGCTACACCCATGATTATCATACTTGTTATATGTATATCTTCTGTGAAGCAACACTTATTTTTCGTGTACCCACCTGGAATGCAGAAATGATATAATAATTAAAAATAAAAAAAAACAGGGGGGGGGGGGACAAGAAGTTGTAAATCCCCCCCTTTGTTTTTATACAAGTGATCACATTCCCTCTGTTCTCAGCTGCATAAGGGGGGGGGGGGGAAGCAGCAGCCCACTGACCCAAAAAAAACAAAAACATAAAAAGGTCGGTTGGGTAATAATAAAATTATTAATATGCAAGGTTATTTGTTAAACTGGGGGGGTGGGGGTGAAATCAAACGATGTCATCTCCTTTGGGTCACCGCACAGACACCTTGAGGCTGCTTTCCTGTAATCAATGTTAATATGATTTAACTGTCCAAGGATAGAAGCCTTGGAGATGGGTAAAGAGATTACTTTCCAACAAAGCTCTTTGTGATAATGCCAAACAGCATCCTCCAAGTCTCCTAGAAACAGCAGTCAGTAAAATAAATGGGCTGCTTGGAAAGGAACCACTTGCCATGTCACTTATGTGCTCACTAGTAGATCGGCATTCATGTTTATCCTCAGATTTATGATGAACTAATTAAAAACCATGAAGAGTTTTTACCACCTGTAGAATATACAACAGATGCTGCTTACATGCTCCGCTATAATGAATCCCCCTGGCATTCTGGATAAGTGCACCATCTGAGTAACATGGCAGATTCTGCCGACGGATAACCAGCTACCATAGCAACCAAAACAAGAATGTTTTGTAGCGAAAATTAGCAATCTGCAAAAACAAACTGACATTCCCCAAAAAAAACAAAAAAACAGGCCCGTGTAGAAAATCAATAGGCAGGAGAAGGGTCTGACCATAGCAGGCAGTGAGAGGTTTGCCAATTGTTATCACCTGCTTAATAAAATACCAGTTAGTATTCCACTGGGTTTATAAAAGCATTTTTCCTTTGTTCCCCATTAGAAACAAGTCAGCCCTTTGTTCATTCAGAAACACCACACTGATCTGTCCTTAGGCCAAACCTATCCATGTAATGACCTTGAATTGTCCTTCATCTACCACCAGCCTGTCTCATAAGGCTGCACAGCCAACAAACACCAAACCGCGTTCTTCACCTAAAAGCCTTCATCCGATTAAAAAGGGTCAGCGCACCCAAAACCACAATTTAGTTTTGGGTGGAGAGCAGAAGCACCTGTTTCACGTATCAGACAGTGGCTCATTGCGGAGAAGCCTGCACTCGAGTTCCTTGGTCTCCACCCCTACTGTGGCCATCATGAATGGTTAGCGCTCTCCCTGTTTTTTTTATTTTTTGTTTAATTTTAAAGGAGGGGTTCCACATGCGATTTTTTTTTTTTTTTTTTAAAGTCAGCAGCTACAAACACTGTAGCTGCTGACTTTTAATAAGGACACTTACCTGTCCTATTTGCCCGCGATGTCATGCCCCCCTGAGGCCGATCCCTCGATCCTGGCAGCTTCCGTCACCGCCATCCTCAGTAATGGAAACAGGCAGTGAAGCCGTGCAGCTTCACTGCCCATTTCCTACTGCGCATGCGCGAGTCTCGCATTGTTTGGTGAATGGGCGGCTTGCTCTCTGGGATATACAGTTCGTTCCCAGAAGGCAGCGCGCCCCATTCACCAGAAGACAAAGCGAGGAGGATGCGGAAGAAGACCAGCTGCGGATAAGGAAGAGACAGATTAGGGACGTCCGCATAGCAACCGGTATTTCTACTGAGTAAAAGAAAAAAAAAAATTCAAATTTTTTTTTTAAGGGTGGAACTCCACTTTGAAGAAGAATAAAAATAAGCAACTCTGAAAGAAAACATAAATAGAATACCCAAAAATCCTAAGCTGGGTTGGGCATTCTGGGAAAAGGGCACCCAGAAACTCACCCCCCCCCCAATTAAAGAAAAATGCACATGAGTTTCTAGGTGCCCGTTTCCCAGAAGGCACCTGTGATACATGAATGTGTTAAAAACACATATGCATTTTTTTTTTTCTTTTATAAAACATATTCATGTTTTACAGGTGCATTCTGGGAAACAAGTACCCATAAACTCATGTGCATTTTTTTTTTTAATTTTAGTTTCTGGGTGCCCTTTTCCCAGAATGCACCTGTGAAACATGGAAAAATATATATATATATATATATATATATATATATATATATATATATATATATATATATATATATATATATATATATATATATATATATATATATATATAACCCACAGTGCATTTCCAGTCATTTCAAAAGGGCACTGCGTTTTTAAAGCAGTTTTGGAAAGCGCACTAAAGATGCAGGACTTTTCAAAACACACCGCACCTGCAGCACAGTGGTGTAAAGAGTAACATAGGATTTAAAGGGAAGGTTCTTCCTGCATTTTTAACAAGGTAAAAGACAAAACAAAAAAAAAAAACACCTTCCCATTTATTTATGTCTGGGAACAGTCAAAGTTAGCAGGTCTATAGCAGAAGATATTTTATCAGAACGTACAAGAAATATTTAGCAAAATAATAAGGACTATATCAAAACAGTAATCAGAAGAAGAAAAAAAATATGTTTTTTTTTTTTTTGTTTGTTTTTTATCACATGAAAGTTTTCAAGTGCTGATGTTAACAGAATTTAAACAGAAGAATGGATACTTTTCAAAGCATCATTTATCAACAGATGAGAAAGCAAGGTCTCTCTTTCCCTGCTATGTCAATGATGGATAGAACTGCAGGCATAGTACATGGCAGAGTATATAAGAATTAAACATAAACCTGTCAAATGGCCTATTCTAATTCTGTACAATGGGGGGCAATATCTATTAGTACCCCATCACCTATTTTTAAAGGGATGGTCTGATAAAATAAGAAGTATTGTAGTCATTTCTGCAGATTTCTGGCACTCAAGCAGCAAAAATGTAAAATAAAAATGTTAGAGGGGAGGATAGGAAGAATTAGATTTCCACTATAAAATCCCCTATGCGATGTATCTATAGATAGCAGCAGCTGAGCCTCCAATGGAGCAGAGGACTTGTAGCTGCTCTCCTAGTATTAGAGGCAGCGCACAGCCATCCTCATCTCTCTGCACTCCCTGATGGCTCTTTCTATACAGAAGATGTGCAGCAGCCATCTTTGAAGCTCCAGGTCTTCCATCCCTTTAGCAGATGATGTGGAGAAGCCATTGCACACCTAAAATACAATGGAAAGAGCTGCAGATGCACATAGACAACCGATGACTGTGAGAAGTGCTGATCCGCAGCTCATCTACAAGTAAATACCAACAAGACAGAATGATGCAGCAAGTAGAGAAGTCCCCTTCACCTATCGCACACACTCAAACACTCACACACACTGAGCAGGACTTGCACTCACCTGTACGTTCTATTGATGAATGATAAACCCCGATCTGCTCTGTGCGATCTGATTCTGCTGCAGAGCTACGTGACTCCAGAGAACTAATACTCGCTCCTGGCCACGCCCCTCCCCGCTGATTTAGTCTTCTCCTAGGGGTGTCGACGTCACGCCTGTCAATGGTGGCCCCGCCTTTTACCTTGGTGTCTTGTTTCTTGGTCCTCCTGATGAAATCAAGCTTTCTAAATGTGTTAATAATTCATCAGTTAGTGTCCTTGCCGGCCAGATGATGGATTATTTGTCAATAACATTATTTTGTTAGTGGCAGCTGGTGCTATATTTTTTGGGGGCTTCTGGGCAATTCACCCGCCACATCACCACCCCGGTCGGTCGGATGGATCACCCCCCACCCCCCCTCCGACAGGCGGTCACAAGCCCTGCACTCAGTGACGGGACAAGGTCACCCAGCGCCCAGGGCAAAGATGCCAAACTGCCCCCCCCTACCTTAGGGTTAGGGTCAGGGCACCCAGGGCCGATCCTAGGGGCACAGGGTGGGTGCAGAAATATTTCTGGCGCCCCCACTTGGGCCTGGTCTTCTTACTAACTCCTCCCCTTTACAGATGTTTCTATGGCAACGACCCAAACACAGAGATGCTCCCCTAAGGAGTCTTCGTCACCCTGGGATCCTCCCATGATCTCTTAACAGTAAGTACCCAAGTGGGACCTGGAGGGGGATCTTTCTAATGGACACAGAGAGGGCTTCTGTTAGCGAGTCTGTTAGAGAGAGCCTCCAGACATACTACAGGAGATGGTCAGAGACTGCAGACATGATACAGAAGATGGTCAGAGACTGCAGACATGATACAGAAGATGATCAGAGACTGCGGAAATGATACAAGAGATCTATGCAGCCTACCAGTGCCCACCAAATGCAGCCTCATCAGTGCCCATCAAATGCAGCCTCATCAGTGCCCACCAATTGCAGCTTATCAGTGCCCATCAAATGCAGCCTCATCAGTGCCCACCAATTGCAGCTTATCATTGCCGATCAAATGCAGCCTACCAGTGCCCACCAATTGCAGCCTACCAGTGCCCACTAAATGCAGCCTCATCAGTGCCCATCAAATGCAGCCTACCAGTGCTCACCAAATGCAGCTTATCAGTGCCCATCAAATGCATCCTGCCAGTGACCATCAAATGCAGCCTAGCAATGCCCACCAATTGCAGCCTGCCAGTGCCCCCCAACTGCAGCCTGCCAATGCCCATCAAATGCAGCCTACCAGTGCCCATCAAATGCAGCCTACAAGTGCCCATTAATGCAGCCTCACCAGTGCCCATAAATACAGCCTCACCAGTGCCCATAAATACAGCCTCACCAGTGCCCATCAATGCAGCCTCACCAGTGCCCATCAATACAGCCTCACCAGTGCCCATTAATGCAGCCTCGTCAGTGTAAGGGGATTAGAGAGAGGGGAGCCGCCGTATCGCACACAGTGGAGATCTCCCGCTGTGACACAGTATGGATTTGAATTAATTACCTGGTGGCCGCTGTCATGCAAAGTCCCAACTCCTGAACCTGCTCCTTTGATAGAGGTCACACGTCCCGGCATTGGACCAGTGTGATGTCTATCAAAGGACACGGTTCAGAAGACGGGACTTTGTATGACAGCAGCCGCCAGGTGTCACAGAGGGAGATCCCCGCTCTGTGTGATCCGGCGGCCCTCCCCCTCCCCACTTTCCCTCCAAGGCAGAGCTGGGGCCCTGTCCGGGCCCGAAAATATGGTCGCCACAGGCCTGCAGCTGCAAGTTTTTTTGTCCCTGGACCCCGGACCAGCCCTGAGAGTTCCGGCAGGTGGCGCTGGTGGGCTCTCTTTAGCGGCCCGGGCTCTCAGGCCACTGCCAAAGTGTCTGACCGGTCAGTCCGCCCCTGGGCACATGAACAAATCAGCAAGAAAAAAAGGATGCCAATCAGCTTTGATTATACCACTGCAGCGCTTTCATGTGCATTTAAAAAAAAATGCAGAGTGCTGCATTTTTATGCGCTGCAAATTCTCATTAAAATGAACAAACATGACTTTGGCTGGAATCACATGAGTGTGGTGCGTTCTTTTCCCTGTCACATTTTCTATGCACGTTTTTAGGCGCGCTGCCATTAGATCAGTATAGCGCATCAAAGGGGCAGCATGCAGTAATTTGATGCACTTTCATGAAAACATTTATTTCAATAACGTTTAATGGTAGCGTGCCTGAAAACACATGTAATTGTTTCCAAAAAAACGCACAGCAAATGCACTGAACACGCAGGTGAATGCACAGGGAGCGCAGAGACTGCAATGTAAATGAGCCCTCAGGAAAATATATCTATGTCACTGACATCTCCCTCTGGAAATGCTAGCTATCACCATGACCCCGCTCCTTTTACTCTGCCATGGCATGCTGGGAGTTGTAGTGCTACCACACCTGAGATTTATTGTTCCTGTAATTCCAGTCAGGGCATGCTGAGACCTGTAGCCCCCTTCCCCATCACCTCTCCAGGCAGTCCTCCAGATCCCAGATTTGGAGTTTGTAGAACTCCTTGTTCTCCTCTGTGATGGGTTCCCCTCTGGTCCTCTCCTCTGCCACCTTCTCCTTCTTCCCACCCACGCTCTTTATTTCCTCCTTCTTGGGCGCCATGGTACCTTCATCCACCACTCCGCCATCTACAGTGTCCCGCTGCTAGGCAACCATGGGGGAGGAGCCGCGGCCGGACACAGACACTGGGATGGTAGATTGGGCGGGTTTCAGTAGGGGCTGAGGGTGGTGTTTTCTGAGCAGGGTGCAATGCTGGCGGTCAGTCCGCCCCTGGACGGGTGTGCCCACACTAGCGCACCTGCCCACACACAAGGAGAGGAGGAGGGAGGGGAGCACTTTGGCGCACCCCACCTCTGTGGTGCCTGGGTGCAGTGCACCCTCCCAGGACCGGTCCTGAGGGCACCCCAACCCTGCAATAAATAAATGTACCCAGGGCAGCTGTCCCTCCCACCCACCTCTTGTCCCGACCCTGCCCGCTCTTCTCCCATCTAGGTTGCAGGCGGCACTTCCTCCGGGCGGCGGCTTCACTCCACGCCTCTTCCTCCTCGGCTTCACGGCGGCTTCCCCTGCGTTTCCTCCTCCTCTTCCTCTACCTCTTCTCCTCCTCCTCTACCTCTTCTCCTCCTAAAACTGATTGGCCAGGAGGAGAATCAGGAAGACAATAGTGAATATTAATTTGCTATTGTCACACAAGTGGGCCAGCCCACCCTTTTTAGAAGCCAATTAGAGCCTCAGGCTCTAATCATGTGCATCTAAAGAAAAAAACAATTGGAATCCATACGTCCAGTGCCCTGCATGTAGATTAGGGGCCGGGCGCATGGATTAGGGGTGCAGCAGCCCTGCTCCCTGTATAGACGGGCCACCACTAAAAACATTTTTTTTCAGCTTCTTTAGTAAACAGTTAGAGCAAAAAAATAAAAATATTGTAGCAGTAGATCATTTCCATTGTAGTTTCTCTTATTAATACCTTAAAGCGGAGCTCCACCCACAAGGGGAAGCTCTGCTTGTTTTCTCCCCCCCCCTTCCGCTGCCACGTTTGGCACCTGTCGGGGGGAGCGGGTACCTGTTTTTGACAGGTACACGTCCCTACTTCCGGGAGACCTCACAACAAGGTCTCCCAGAAGTCCAGCCCCCCTCCTCCTTCCACAGCTGCTGGGCCATTCAGAAAGCGCAGCGCGCTTCCAGCATGTGCAGTAGGGAACCGGCAGGAATGGCAGCTGCAGCACCCGACAGCCAATTGGAAAATTGCCTGGGGTGCCGACTTTGCGGGATCCCTGGACAAGTAAGTGTCCTAATATTAAAAGTCAGCAGCTAAAGTATTTGTAGCTGATGACTTAATTTGGGGGGGGGGGGGGACTGGAGGTTTATGCTAACAAATAAAAATAAATGAACAGGCAGGTTTTTATTTTACATTTTTCATTACCTTTGGCCCTTGCCAATATTCTTCAGTGTGATGGTATGCGCATAATGGGTTCAAAATTATTTTGTCTTTTTCGATAATGATAACCTTGTTCATTTTTATTTTTTGAGTTTTGTGTCTTTAATTCTAAGTTTAAGTTTGATTATTTATTAATTATTGTCTGCCTTGCTGTAAGATGGTAATTTGTACAAAAGATAATGTTATAGTGCTTGGTGCTCCTATTTAGGCCTCATGCCCACGGACGTTTTTACAGCTGCGTTTTTGAGCGTTTTTTGCAGCTTAAAAACGCCTGTCCATGTTAGTCTATAGCTTCATGCCCACCTAGACGTTTTTGAGCTGCAAATAGCATAGACGTTTTTAAGCTGTAAAAAAAACCCAGGACCAGTGCGTTCCTCAGCGTCAGAATTAGGCAGAAAATAACGCGAGCGTCAAAAAACGCGCAAAAACGCGCACTAACGCGCAAAAACGCCGCAATTGCGTTTTTCAGCTCCGCGTTTTTTTTGTTTTTTTCTTTAAAAAAAAAAATATACAATAACATGCACAGGCGTTTTTAAGCTGTAAAAAACGCAGCTGTAAAAACGTCAGTGGGCATGAGGCCTTAAACTTTTCTAGGCTGTCCAAGTCACATGATTTGATAAAGGGCCAAGCCCGAATCATGTTGTCATGACTACAGCCTGCTGACAGCTTTTCATCTGCTCTACCACCGCATCTGCGTTCCATCCTAAGCCTCATGGTGGTGAGTCGGTCTGACATGGCTCTGTGTTGGTGACGTCACATCCAGCGCGGCACCTGACTACACCAGCTGCACCATCTGGTGGTTTGGAGTCCTCTGTCCGGTCCAATGGAGGCCTCTCCACATCACTGACCCCTATGGGTTCAACCAGTGGTCCATCATCTCTTCCATTGGGTGGATGCCCATGCGACTTCTGGTGCTTACACAATTTTTGGCCTTGATTTTCCTGAGTCACCCTGGTGAGGTCGAGGTTCATAATCAAGCATGATATTTAACATTCATTGTCTGTCAGCCCTATTTTAACCATTTCCATGCTTGGAAGTCTCTGACTTTGATTTTACAATAAATCTTTTTATCACAAACACCGTGGCATAGTAATTTTCAGGACTTTTCTGAGGTATGCCTCAAATGGTTTGTAGCCAGGGCCGTCTTTAATATTGATTGGACCCTGGGCAAACACTTATTGCCCCCCCCCCCCATCATGCATTTTTGCTCTCCACCTGCCTGCACACCATGGACTGGAGTGGTGAGGGGACCCATCAATAGACAGAAAACTCTTCGGGATCCTAGAACTCCTGGGATCAGTGGCAGTGCTGGGGAGAGGGGAGCGTGTGATCAATGGCAATGCAGATTTTGTTTTACCGACTACCGGTATAAAGAGAAGTTTCAACACTGGCCACCAATGTAATAGGGGTTTACACTGACCACTAATGTAATAGAAGCATTCACAGTAACCACCAATGTAAGGAGGGGGACCTTCACACTGGCCACTGGTGTGAATAAAAGGGTTGTACACCAAGCCCCAATGTAATGAGAAGATTTACAATGACCACCAATATAAAGGGGATTTACACTGACCACTAATGTAATAGGAGCATTTACAGTAACCACCAATGTAAAGAAGGATTTACACTGACCACTAATGTGAGGGGGGACCTTCACACTGGCCACTAGTGTAAATTAAAGGATTCTACACCATTGAGGTTGATTTACTAAAAACAAATAGGCTGTTTACTCTGCAGTGGAATATTCTCCAGAGCTTAGTGAATGAGGTGAAGATTAATTTGGCAAAGAATACCCAATCAGAAAATTAAAAAAAAATTGCCCATGCCAATGATCAAATAATGGAAGTCAGCAGAGCTTCACCTCATTTACTGTGGGTAAATTCACTTGCAAAGTGAACAGCCTGTTTTCCATTAGTAAAGCAACCCCACTTAGTGCCCATTCAGTGACATCTTGCTGATAAACTTTCTAATATCATTGGCTCTTTCACACTGATCTGGTTTTGGGGTTTAAAAAAAAAAAAAACAGAAGAAAAATGTATCCATTTAAATCCTATGGAACTCTTCACACCAGTGTGCGGTGCATTTTTAAAAGTCCTGCATGCTACATCTTTGGTGCACGTTTCAAAGGTGCACCAAAAAATGCATCTCCCATTGATTTCAATAGAAATGCACCATAAATGCACCAAAAATACAACCACGGTGCGTTCTTAGAGCATTTTTTGAGTCACGTGTCCAAGTTTCAAAGGTGCATGGAGTCAGGAATCCAAAAAACGCTGCAAAAAGAGAGTATGCGTTTTACTGGAGCAGTGTGAAAGCACCCATTGGGGGTTATTTACGAAAGGCAAATCCACTTTGCACTACCAGTACAAACTACAAGTGCAAAGTGCACTTGAAATTCCACTGAAAGTGCACTTGGAAGTGCAGTCGCTGTAGATCCAAGCGGGACATGCAAGGAAAATAAAAAACAGCATTTTAACTTGCACATGATTGGATGATAAAATCAGCAGAGCTTTCCCTCATTTCAGATCGACCCCTCAGATTTAGAGCGACTGCACTTCCAAGTGCACTTTCAGTGCAATTTCAAGTGCACTTTGCACTTGTACAGAATAATTCAGCGCTGCCCTTATAGATAAGCCGCTAACACAACAATAAGACAAATAGCAGAAAAAATGGGAACAGAAAGTGTAGCGCTAATCAAAATAAATGAATACCAGAAACCATAAATTAATATAGTGCTCAAATCTCAAATGTGACAAAGGAAAAATGATGAATGAATGAATGTCCACATAAATGCAAATTAAATGTCCATATGTATGTAGCGGGGTGTTCCCCTTTAATCACGAGAGACTACATCTCCCAGTACATCTTGCAGCACCCAGGGTGCATTGCCCCGTGCAAAGACTGCTGGGGCAGACTTTATAAAGGGGAGGCGGAGTTTATTCTGTCTCTTTGGACACCCCCTCTCCTAGCAAGAGGATTCCTGTGCTGAACTGCTGTGTGCACAAGGCCTGAAGCCTGGGCCTTGTGCATTTCTCCAAAGAGCCCTCCGCCAGCCTAGCGGAACCTTAGAGACATTTCCTTATTCTTGCTGTACTACACCAGAAGGACCGAAGGCCTGGATGTCGGTGGATTCCTGTTCCTAGACGAATCGGTGGAGGAAACGGACTTGGACTTGTCCGGGTGGTGAGAGAGCACTTGCTCATAGACAGATACTTTATCTTCATTATTAGTTTGGATTATAAGTTTGTTCATCAAGTGCACCACCGAAAGATTGCATGCGAAGATTGTTTTCCCTGAACTTCCATTTAGATCAGTCAGGCCTGACTGTGCAGGTAGACACTATTGAGAGTTAGTCTACCCACGAGGGGAAGTGATTGAAAAGAGGCAGCACTAGAGCCGCATCGCATTACTTGAGCTATCTGATTGTTTGTCATTTAAATACTGTTTATTTCTGAGATCTGCACTTTGTTATACTGTTATTTTATTACTTGCCCATTAGCATCAGTAAAATATCTGGGTCAAGTACATTTGGTGTCAGCTTCAGTTACTTTAATAGGAGTTTTAAAGTATATTGCTGTGCATGCTTGCTATAAGACTGCGTCACCAAGAGTTGCGGTCACGTGGTCTTATCCCACTACTACTAGCTGTGTCACAGGAGGTTAGAGCCGATTGCCAGGGGTTGACAGCGGTGCACTACAGGGCCCAAATTAATACCAGCAGCCCTCTTAACTGGGGGTATCGCTATACGTGGGGGCTCAAGTCCGGGATTCCTGTGTGCTGCACGCTGCAATCAACCCCCCAGAGGGAACCCCTACCCGCACCAAAATGGACCTTGACGCTGCGATTCAGTGGTGTGAAGACGAAGGCGCAAACCCAGAATCAAGTGTAGTGATTGAACCCCCTGGGACGGCCTGGACTGAGGAGCAGGTCGGTCAGGTAGTGCAGACATTATCCTTTGGAAAAAAAACCCTGGGTGATCGATGTTAGATCTGATCGTGAGGCCTCATGTACACATGTGCTACTGGAATGGAAGCAGGAGATTCCTGACCATTTCCGCGGATCCAGTGTGCAGTCGGCTGACCAAACTGAGTTTCGTTTAATCCAGTCACACACCCCGGAGAGGTGTTGAGCAAGTATCAGTCGAGTTAAAGCCATGGAGGGTGGAAACCCGTCCACGACACCCTCAGCCATGATTGGGCCAGAATTTTTCACTGCTATGGGGGATTTCATGTCAAAATGTCAGAGGGATACCCCACTGTGTCATAGAAATGAATACCAGAAACTTCAGGGTTTTTCTGGAGGATATCCAGTGCCCACAGGGGAGGACAACTTTGAGTAGTGGCTGGATCAGGCCATGCAAGCCCTGGATGAATGGGACATCCCAGAGCAGTGATTCTCAACCAGGGTTCCTCCAGAGGTCGTTAGGAGTTCCTTCAGCATTGGGCAATTTCTGCCTCTCAGATAAGTTCACACTGACCCCATTGATCTTTGTAGCTATCTGTAAGGAGGTAATTCTTCCCAATTGCCACAAGTGTAAGGACCATTCTTCCAACCGACAGTCACACTAATGTATCATGAGTTGTAGATTTCTCAATTTTAGCAGGGGTTCCCCGAGACCGGAGAACTATTTCAAGGGTTCCTCTGTGTTGAAAAGGTTGAGAAAGGCTGTCCCAGAGACTCATAAGAAACAGAGAATTACAGAGAGTCTAAGGGGCCCCGCATCAGAAGCTATCCGCAACCTCAAGCTCAGTAAAAAAGATTGCGTTTCTCAAGACTTCCTGGACATTCTGCAGGATGTGTTTGGATGCACTGAAAAAGCTTCTGACCTCATGTACCAATTTGAGCATACTTACCAGAACGCAGGGGAAAAGTTACTTGACTATGTGAGGCGTTTGGATAAGATACTACATCAAATTCTGTTGAAGAGGGGTTTGGATCCCTGTAAAGTAGATAAGGTCCGTGCACAACAAGTATTGCGGGGTGCCCAGCCTTTGGACCCCATCACCATCCTGCTGAGGACCAGGTCGGATGGTGGCATCCTGAAGAATCCAGATCTGATCAGGATTGTGCAGGAAGAGGAGGCCATGCTGGAGGCCAAGAAGAAGAGTCAAAAGTCTGAATCTGTTGTGGGAGTCAGAGTGGCAAGCACAACCGACAGAGATCCAGAGTTTGGGGTTCTGAAGACTCAGATGTCCAAAATAATGGAGATGGTGACCGGGTCACTGGATGTCAAGTCTGAGATAGACACACTGAAGATGCAAGTGTCCCAGCTGGCGGAGATGATGAACAAATTGATGGCAGAAAGTACTGGATTGTCCGCCCAAAAGCCCACGAAGCAAGACATCTGTCAAAACTGTGGAGGTGTAGGTCACTACCAGCAAGTATGTCCAAGTCCACAAATGGAGACAGAAGACTGGTAGAGGCCTCAGAGAAGTGACCCAAGAATGGAGAGAAGATCCGGGCCTTCAAAAATAACTTTCCCTGAATCTGCGAGGGAGCGGTGGAGGACACCTGCAGTTTATGCCGTCTCAGTGAATAACGCTTATCAGCCTTCCAAACAACGCCAGAAACGGCATTCCCAGCGCCGGAAGCTGAAGAGAGCACAAGTCCAAGTATGCCAGTCTGCTGTTACAGGTGTTTCCAAAAGGACTGCTACCCAATTGGTAGGTCCTCTGCCTGTAGTGCCTGTTCTGATCGAAGGGATCTACACCAGAGCCATCCTTGATACAGGTGCTCAGGTTACCCTGATGACCAGGGACTTTTACAAGAAGTACCTGTCATACCTGCCCCTGGAAGAGTTGGGAGACACCAAGATTCAGGGTATTCAAGCAGAAGAGTACTCTTGTGATGGATGTCTACGGATCAAGTTGTCGTGTGATCCATTAAGGGCTGGGGAGCCCCAGAACTTTGAGACACTGGCCATTGTCTGTCCGTGGCTGCCAGGGCCCTCAAGAAGCTCTCTCATCGTTGGGACCAATACAGATCTGGTGAAGCGTCTTTTAGCCCCTGCTGTCCCCAGATGTGATCCCTTACCCTCACTGCCAGAAGAAGGATCCATAGCAGTAGTGGAAGAAACCAATCTGCAGGAGGCAGAAGTACTCAAAGAGGCTAGTGAGCCTACCATGTGTGAGCCAGTGGAACAGAGAAAGCGAAGAGTTAAGTATCCTCTCAAGAGACCGACTTGTGAAGTGATGGGTGAGAGCACCGAAGAAGTTATCCTCA
Organism: Rana muscosa; assembly: GCA_029206835.1. Lineage (NCBI taxonomy): Eukaryota > Metazoa > Chordata > Amphibia > Anura > Ranidae > Rana > Rana muscosa. The sequence continues at coordinate 167,829,442 of CM055117.1, read as the reverse complement.
CCCCTCAAGGGTTGCCAAGAGAGCCTGACCTTCTCACCACAGATTTGGTGGAGGGCAACCCCAGCTCACTCCCTGACACAGTTAGGCAGGCCACTCTTGCAGAAGTGACCTGTGGGCAGGGTAATTCCCTTCCTCGTTTTTGGTGGGAACTTCCCCTGCCAACATCTCTAACAGCCTTGAGTAATGTAGTGGGTACTCTTTGTTGATGCTGTCTTTGGGGACCAAAGATTCAAAGTGGGGGGAGTGTGTAGCGGGGTGTTCCCCTTTAATCAGGAGAGACTACATCTCCCAGTACATCTTGCAGCACCCAGGGTGCATTTCCCCGTGCAAAGACTGCTGGGGCAGACTTTATAAAGGGGAGGCAGAGTTTATTCTGTCTCTTTGGACACCCCCTCTCCTAGCAAGAGGATCCCTGTGCTGAACTGCTGTGTGCACAAGGACTAAAGCCTGGGCCTTGTGCATTTCTCCAAAGAGCCCTCCGCCAGCCTAGCGGAACCTCAGAGACATTTCCTCATCCTTGCTGTACTACACCAGAAGGACCGAAGGCCTGGATGTCGGTGGATTCCTGTTCCTAGACGAATCGGTGGAGGAAACGGACTTGGACTTATCCGGGTGGTGAGAGAGCACTTGCTCAGACAGATACTTTATCTTCATTATTCGTTTGGATTATAAGTTTGTTCATCAAGTGCACCACCGAAATATTGCATGCGAAGATTGTTTTCCCTGAACTTCCATTTAGACCAGTCAAGCCTGACTGTGCAGGTAGACACTATTGAGAGTTAGTCTGCACACAAGGGGAAGTGATTGAAAAGAGGCAGCACTAGAGCCGCATCACATTACTTGAGCTATCTGATTGTTTGTCATTTAAATACTGTTTATTTATGAGATCTGCACTTTGTTATACTGTTATTTTATTACTTGCCCATTAGCATCAGTAAAATATCTGGGTCAAGTACATTTGGTGTCAGCTTCAGTTACTTTAATAGGAGTTTTAAAGTATATTGCTGTGCATGCTTGCTATAAGACTGCGTCACCAAGAGTTGCGGTCACGCGGTCTTATCCCACTACTACTAGCTGTGCAACAGGAGGTTAGAGCCGATTGCCAGGGGTTGACAGCGGTGCACTACAGGGCCCAAATTAATACCAGCAGCCCTCTTAACTGGGGGTATCGCTATATGTAGAAGATTCAAAAAGTGCAAAAATTACACAAATGTCTATCATAAGAGGGATCAAACTTGAGTATTGACACAATCCAAAACTTAGTGATAAATTCAAGATTAAAGTGCTGAAAGTGAACAATTACTGAAGTGACTTGAAGTGAAGTGGGGTGATGATGTCATAGGGACGAAACACGTCGGGATGACTATTGTTGCCACATCATTTGCACAAAGCGCTTGTTTATCAACTTAAATGTAAGTGTTCTTTCTACATGAAAATCTTGATACTTAATACAGAGTTACGCTATGTGGCCACTTTTTTCTTCCTATCCATGATATACAGTATATCCTTCCATACTGACCTGGGATTTCCTGGACCATCATGTTCTGCGAGATCACCTGTTAATTGGCTATCTTCTTCTGTGGCATATTCCATTCTGCTGGCGTTCGGTCACTCTCGATACAGCAATTGGAGAAACACACAGGATTGTCCTGGTTCCACCACATAAAGCCCGTTTGACCCATTTGAGCGTATGCTTTCCTGGGTTCAAACATTCTAGTAAGCCCCTTACCTATCGGTGGTGTTTTTTTTTCACTTCAAGTCACTTCAATAATTCACTTTCAGCACTTCAATCTTGAATTTAATCACTAAGTTTTGGATTGTGTCAATACTCAAGTTTGATCACTCTAAGGATAGACATTTGTGTAATTTTTGCACTTTTTGAATCTTCTACATATGGACATTTATTTTGCATTGTGGACATTCATTCATCATTTTTCCTTTGTCACATTTGAGCACTATATTAATTTATGATTTCTGGTATTCATTTATTTTGATTAGCGCCACACTTTCTGTTCCCACTTTGCACTTGTAGTGCAAAGTGGATTTGCCTTTCGTAAATAACCCCCATTGCGTCAGTGTGGCCTGGATTGTGCACAGAGTCACTAAGCCAGGGGATTCCAAAGCTTGATCAGTGTATGAAAGTGATAACTTCTCTACCATTCCACCAGTATTATCAGATATGAGCATCTCCCACCCAGCTACACTGACAGCATAGGAAGTTGGTTTCTTCACCAAAACAGTTACAAGTCTACACAAACTTTTTTTTACCATACTTCCTTTAATATCTCACTCTGATTGCTGACACTTCGGGAGGGGGGATCAACACCACAACGCAGTGCACTGCAAAGCAAGCGTTATATTGTATTGATGCAGGCTTTTTACCCAACATACATGGCACCATGTGTTGTGCTGCACATTAGACATGTGCGCCGTCAATAAATTTGTTTCGTTTCGTATTAGACGAAAATTCGTATTTCGTAATATGTGTCCGAAATTCAATTTGGATTTGTTTCGTACGAAATACGATTTTTCGTTAGATTCGTTAACTTTTCGTAACAATTACGAACATTCGTTATGATGAATTTAAAAAGCAAAAAATACCTCTCTCAATATGGCAGTCGTCGACTCATTTTGAGGGGCTCCCACCATTCCTGTGCTGTGTGGACTTCCTCCTGGGGCTGTACCCCCCTGCTGTGCTCATTATGAGGGGCTCCCATCATCCCTGTGCTGTGCTGACTTCCTGGGTTTGTAGTAGCCCACTTATTTCGTATTTCGTGTCCGAAATTCAATTTGGATTCGTACGAAATACGAAGGTTCGATAACTTTTCGTAACAATTACAAACATTCGTTATGAGGGGCTCCCACCATCCCTGTGCTGTGCTGACTTCCTCCTGGGGCTGAACCCCTGCTGTGCTCATTATGAGGGGCTTTCACCATCCCTGTGCTGTGCCGACTTCCTCCTGGGGCTGAACCCCTGCTGTGCTCATTATGAGGGGCTTTCACCATCCCTGTGCTGTGCCGACTTCCTCCTGGGGCTGTACCCCTGCTGTGATCATTATGAGGGGCTCCCACCATCCCTGTTCTGTGCTGACTTCCTGGGTTTTTAACTTCAAAATAACAAATAATCGTAATTATTATAACAATAATAAAACGATATTAACGAACATTCTTATTTTGTCCAATTCTGAATCTCCCATCGAGTACCAGTCTGAGCAGTCTCCCACTCCCAAAACGAAATCCGTCAACGAAGTTTCGTATAAAATTCGTAAAAATAGAAATTCGTATTTTGGATGCTTCCGAATTTTTGGAAATTCGTACGAAACGAATCGCACATGTCTACTGCACATTACCACATGCAGTGTACTGTAAATGAGCCCTAAAGAGAGTACATTCCTCCACAAGGCAGATCCACACAAGAACCTGAACCCTAGAGTGCTTCACCCACAGTGAGCGTAGGTACCAGCAATGACACACTTTCTACACTTTGGGCAGCACCATACTAAGGTATTAATTTACGCAAAACACTTTTAGACAATTAGAGTCACTGTGTTTACTATTAATTCCTTAAATTAAAGGACAAAAATGTATATTCAAGATTTTGTATAGTGTACTGCACATTGCATCACTGACATAAAAAGCCAAAGCCATTTTTAGATCATTGAAATGCACAGTCATTTGCAGAACCTTGAAGTTACCTTTATGCAACCAAATGGATGTAGTGTGTAAGCCCTTGCTGTGTGTATCCTCCTCCACTGACAGAGACAAGTGAAGACCTTGAGGTCACCTTCAGACCTGAATAGTAGCTTTAATTCTTCTTATACCAGAACACTGCTAGTGTTCATAGCCTAATGATTTAGGGCACACAATCGCCAGTAAAAACCATACAGTGTGTGGATCTAGAGAGTAATACCTTTTACCTAGATTAAAAATGTTCATGCTTTGTGAGAAACATGAACATTTAGAACTATAGCCAGTGGTGGCCTGTAATGCAGGGGCGCCGCCCCCCTATTCATGCATCTGGCCCCCCAATCTTTATGTGGGGCATTGGACGCATTGATTCCAAGGTTTTTTTTTTATAAATATTTTTTTAACCACTTAAGCCCCGGACCATTTCGGGCCATTAGGACCAGGCCTGTTTTTGGGATTCGGCACTGCTCTGCTTTAACTGTAAATTGTGCGGACATGCAATGTTGTACCCAAATGAAATTTGCGTCCTTTTCTTCCCACAAATAGAGCTTTCTTTTAATGGTATTTGATTGCCTCTGCGATTTTTATTTTTTGCGATATAAACAGAAAAAGACCGAAAATTTAGAAAAAAAATGATATTTTCTACTTTTTGTTATAAGAAAAATCGAATAAACTCAATTTTAGTCATACATTTAGGCCAAAATGTATTCAGCCACATGTCTTTAGTAAAAAAAATGTCAATAAGCGTATATTTATTGGTTTGCGCAAAAGTTATAGCGTTTACAAACTAGGGTACATTTTCTGAAATTTACACAGCTTTAAATTTATGACTGCCTATCTCATTTCTTGAGGTGCTAAAATGGCAGGGCAGTACAAAACCCCCCCAAATGACCCCATTTTGGAAAGTAGACACCCCAAGGAAATTGCTGAGAGGCATGTTGAGCCCATTGAATATTTTTTTTTTTTGTCCCAAGTGATTGAATAATGACAAAAAAAAAAATTACAAAAAGTTGTCACTAAATGATATATTGCTCACACATGCCATGGTTATATGTGGAATTGCACCCCAAAATACATTCTGCTGCTTCTCCTGAGTATGGGGATACCACATGTGTGGGACTTTTTAGGAGCCTAGCCACGTACGGGACCCCGGAAACCAAGCACCGCCTTCAGGATTTCTAAGGGCGCAAATTTTTGATTTCACTCCTCACTACCTATCACAGTTTCGAAGGCCATAAAATGCCAAAATAGCACAAAACCCCCCCAAATGACCCCATTTTGGAAAGTAGACACCCCAAGCTATTTACTGAGAGGCATGTTCAGTCCATGGAATATTTTATATTTTGCCACAAGTTGCGGGAATATGACAAACTTTTTTTTTTTTGCACAAAGTTGTCACTAAATGATATATTGCTCACACATGCCATGGGCATATGTGAAATGACACCCCAAAATACATTCTGCTGCTTCTCCTGAGTACGGGGATACCACATGTGTGGGACTTTTTGGGAGCCTAGCCGCGTACGGGACCCCAAAAACCAAGCACCGCCTTCAAGGTTTCTAAGGGCATAAATTTTTGATTTCACTCCTCACTACCTATCACAGTTTTGAAGGCCATAAAATGCCAAGATGGCACAAAACCCCCCCAAATGACCCCATTTTGGAAAGTAGACACCCCAAGCTATTTGCTGAGAGGCATGTTGACCCCATTGAATATTTTTTTTGTCCCAAATGATTGAATAATGACTAAAAAAAAAAAAAAATGTACAAAAAGTTGTCACTAAATGATATATTGCTCACACATGCCATGGTTATATGTGAAATTACACCCCAAAATACATTCTGCTGCTTCTCCTGAGTACGGGGATACCACATGTGTGGGACTTTTTGGGAGCCTAGCCGCGTACGGGACCCCAAAAACCAAGCACCGCCTTCAAGGTTTCTAAGGGCATACATTTTTGATTTCACTCCTCACTACCTATCACAGTTTTGAAGGCCATAAAATGTCAAAATAGCCCAAAACCCCCACAAATGACCCCATTTTGGAAAGTAGACACCCCAAGCTATTTGCTGAGAGGCATGGTGAGTATTTTACAGCTCTCATTTGTTTTTGAAAATTAAGAAAGACATTTTTTTTTCTTTTTTTACATTTTCAAAACTTTGTGACAAAAAGCGAGATCTGCAAAATACTCAACATACCTCTCAGCAAATAGCTTGGGGTGTCTACTTTCCAAAATGGGGTCATTTGGGGGGTTTTGTGCCATCTGGGCATTCCATGGCCTCCGAAACTGTGATAGGCAGTGAGGAGTGAAATCAAAAATTTACACCCATAGAAATCCTGAAGGCGGTGCTTGGTTTTTGGGGTCCCGTACGCGACTAGGCTCCCAAAAAGTCCAACACATGTGGTATCCCCGTACTCAGGAGAAGCAACAGAATGTATTTTGGGGTGTAATTCCACATATGCCCATGGCATGTTTGAGCAATATATAATTTAGTGACAACTTTTTGTACATTTTTTTTTTTTGGTCATTATTCAATCACTTGGGACAAAAAAAAAATATTCAATGGGCTCAACATGCCTCTCAGCAAATAGCTTGAGGTGTCTACTTTACAAAATGGGGTCATTTGGGGGGGGTTTTGAACTGTCCTGGCATTTTATGCACAACATTAGGAAGCTTATGTCACACATCATCCACTCTTCTAACCACTTGAAGACAAAGCCCTTTCTGACACTTTTTGTTTACATGAAAAAAAAAATTTTTTTGCAAGAAAATTATGTTGAACCCCCAAACATTATATATTTTTTTTAAAGGAAAGGCCCTACAGATTAAAATAGTGGGTGTTGCATTTTTTTTTCCACACAGTATTTGCGCAGCGATTTTTCAAACGCATTTTTTGGGGGAAAAACACACTTTTTTTATTTTTAATGCACTAAAAAACACTATATTGCTCAAATGTTTGATGAAATAAAAAAGATGATCATAGGCCGAGTACATGGATACCAAACACGACATGCTTTAAAATTGCGCACAAACGCGCAGCGGCGACAAACTACATTCATTTTTAAAAGCATTTAAAAGCCTTTACAGGTTACCACGTTAGATTTACAGAGGAGGTCTACTGCTAAAATGACTGCCCTCGATCTGACCTTCGCGGTGATACCTCACATGCATGATGCAATTGCTGTTTACATATGACGCTAGACCGACGCTTGCGTTCGCCTTTGCGCAAGAGCAGGGGGGGACAGCGGTGCTTTTTTTTTTTTTTATTATTTATTTGGCTTTTTTATTTTATTTTTAAACTGTGCCTTCCATATTTTATTTTTTTACCATTTTTATCGTTATCTCAGGGAATGTAAATATCTCCTATGATAGCAATAAGTAGTGACAGGTACTCTTTTTTTGAAAAAAATTGGGGGGTTAGACCCTAGATCTTTCCTCTGCCCTCAAAGCATCTGACCACACCAAGATCGGTGTGATAAAATGCTTTCCCAATTTCCCAATGGCGCTTTTTATATCCGGGGGGGGGGGGGACATTCCCTCCCACTGCTTGTAAAAGCAGTCTAGAGGCTAATTATCTGCTAGAATTGCTTTTACATGAAAGCCGGCTGCTGGCTGAAAAGAATGATACCAAGATGATACCTAAACCCGCAGGCATCATTCTGGTATAAACATTCAAAGTCCAGCAACATACCAGTACGTTGCTGGTCCTTGTTGGACATGTATTGTAATCTTTTTTTTCATACAGCCTATTGGCTGAACGAAAAAAAGAGATTGATTGGTGGGTATGCCCACCATTAGAATACCTCCCTTCATCCACCCACTTCTAATGATGGGCATATATGCCGAAGCATGGGGGCATCCTCCCGCAAAAAAGTTATGCCGCGTACACACGGTCAAGCCTTCGTCGGAATTTCGACCGTATGTACGCGGCATAAAAGGTTATGCCGCGTACACACGGTCGGACTTTTCCACGGGCAAGCCTCCGTTGGAATTTCGACCGTATATACGCGGCATTAGGAGCAAAATCGCTCCTCCGCCCCTGCTGCCCCCATGCTTCGGCATATATGCTCTTTTTTTTAACTGTGGTGGTGAAATCACCTCCTACAGCGTTGGAGTCACGGCTTTATGTATCGTGGGAGCAAACGCTGTTGCTGTCAAGATAAATAGATCCGCGCTGCAACTGAATGGCGTACCTGCTAAGCAAATGGTGGTTAACATTAAAACAAAGTAACATTACAGTACAACAGTAAGACCTTACCATGCCATACCTGCAAAGCAAATACCAAAACAAAACCTAGTAAAAAAATAAAAAAATGTTTTAACGCAACCTGTGCCTAAAATATATATATGCCGAAGCATGGGGGCATCCTCCCGCAAAAAAGTTATGCCGCGTACACACGGTCGGAATTTTCCACGGGCAGGCCTCCGTCGGAATTTCGACCGTATGTACGCGGCATTAGGAGCAAAATCGCTCCTCCGCCCCTGCTGCCCCCATGCTTTGGCATATATGCTCTTTTTTTTAACTGTGGTGGTGAAATCACCTCCTACAGCACTGGAGTCACGGCTTTATGTATCGTGGGAGCAAACGCTGTTGCTGTCAAGATAAATAATTCCGCGCTGCAGTTGAATGGCGCACCTGAAAACAAAAAATTACATACCTGAAAAGCAAGCATGATAAAACATTGCAGAATAGAATACAGTAAAAAAGAGCAGAACAATAGAGAGAAAATAGAGAGAGAGAGAACAATAAAACAACAACTATTTTTGGTTTTTTTATTTTATATTTTTTTTGTGTTTTGTTTTTTACGTCTTTTTTTTTCTTTTTTACACTTTTTTTTGTAACTTTACAACTGTAATGGTTCGGGTCTCTCAAAATGTAATGGCATCTTGGGAGACCCTGTGTAAGTGTGTCCTTGTCTGTGAAATGCTGTACCCTACGCTAAAACTTCACTTTTGAGTGGTAGCGTTCAAAACATTCACCTTGGCAAAGACCAGGCTTGTCAGGACAGAGTGGACAAAAACTACGGGTGTCACGCCTAAATCCGCGCTTGCTACAGACACGACATCTTTTTTGGGGGTGGCTTTGGGTAGGGGTACTCGGGAGGACATACGAATAATGCCTCTCATGCAGCCGGCTTACTGCATTTGGTAGGGGATGGTGAGGTGCAGAACCGCCTGGATACAGGAGTTCTGTGACTATCTCATTCTGGAATTTTAGAAGAGATAACGTCCCGCCTGAAGCTCTGTATAGCACATGAGCGTTCAGCAAAGCCAATTGGAATAATGATAGAGACACTTTTTTGTACCAGCGTCTCGCCTTACGGTCAATTAGATACGGCACCATCAACTGGTCGTTGAGGTCCACCCCTTCCATATTTTGGTTATATTCGTGGACACAGAGGGGTTTCTCCACAACACCAGTCGCCGTACGAATTTGGACTGTCGTGTCTGCATGAAGGGAGGTAAGAAGGAAAACATTCTTATTGTCCCTCCACTTCATAGCGAGCAAGTTATTACACTTCAAACAGGCTCTCTCCCCCAGCCTAAGACGGGCATCTACAAGCCGCTGGGGGAAGCCCCGGTGATTAGGTCGCACGGTGCCACATGCTCCAATCTGATGATCAAACAAGTGACTAAACAGTGGCACGCTCGTGTAATAATTGTCCACATACAAGTGGTACCCCTTTCCGAATAAGGGTGACACCAAGTTCCACACTATCTTGCCAGCGCTCCCTATGTAATCCGGGCAGTTGACCGACTCAATCTGACTATCTTTTCCCTCATAAACCGTAAAGTTCACTACATAGCCTGTTGCCCTGTCACAGAACTTGTAGAGCTTGACCCCGTATCTGGCACGCTTGCTGGGAAGGTACTGCTTGAAAGACAAGCGGCCAGAAAATTTAATCAGGGACTCATCAACGCAGACAACTTGATCGGGAGTAAACAAGGCTGCAAAACGTTCGTTGAAGTGGTTTATGAGGGGCCGAATTTTATAGAGCCGGTCGTATTCAGGGTCCCCACGTGGACGACAAAGTTCATTGTCGTTGAAGTGCATGAACCGCAAAATCTGCTCGTATCGTTCCCTGGACATGGAGGCAGAGAACACGGGCATGTGGTCAATTGGGTGCGTGGACCAATAAGCACGCAATGACGGAAATTTATGTGTGCCCATGTTGAGGGAAAGGCCCAGAAAGGTCTTAAATTCGGAAACCGTAATTGGTTTCCAATTTCTGGCAATTTTAGGCAACTGGGGGTTAGCGGCGATAAATTGACCAGCATATAAATTACTCTGGTCCACAATAGATCTATAGAGATCTTCCGTGAAAAACAGCGAATAAAAATCAATTGGAATAAAATCAGCTGTTTCCACCTGAATACCGGGTTGGGCAGTGAATGGGGGAAGTACGGGTTCTGCAGAAGTGGTGGGGACCCAATCAGGATAGGCGAATTCTGCAGGAAGGGCAGTATGGGCACGACGGGCCTGCCTTTGTCTTCTTGGTGGCAGCGGGACACTACTTGTGCTTGCCACCTCGCCAGCTTGAACTGCACTTATGGGACTCGCCACGTCACCAAGTGTTACTGCAGTGCTGGATGTACGTCCAGGCTGTACTAGGCCGCTGGTGCTTGCCAGTTCACCAGAAGGAATAGCGGCGCTAGTACTACTCTGCTCCATGATACGAGAGACCTGCGGTTCTTGCTCCTCAACAACCTCAGAAGATCGGGATCGGGTACACCTGACCTTAGCAGGGACCTCAACTTCGTGGTCAGAGCTATCTGACGTGGGGCCGCTGACGTCACTGTCTTCTACGGGAAGATATTCTGAGCCTGAATCTGACAGACACGTGACCTCCTCTTCACTATCTGTCATGCTCAGAATCTCGTAGGCCTCTTTACTAGTGTACCTTCGTCTTGCCATTTTGGGCTCTAAATTTAGGGGTACACTAGTAAGATTCACAGGAAAAAAAGCACCCGACTGTCGTCAGCAAATATATCAAACGCTACAAAAAAAACTGTTAGCGATCGCAGGGATCAGGCCTGTCTCTGCGAACGCTGCAGTTATGTGTGTTGTGTTTGGTAAGTGACAGTGATCGATCGATACTGCACTTGGGTGGGCTGGGCGGAGGGGCTAAACGCAGGCGCTAGCAGGTATCTGGGCTGATCCCGCTAACACTGCGTTATTGGGAACCCTAAACCGCTGGGGATGCTAGTATAGATCTGATCAGATACTATACCACTAAGGGGGGTGTATGCTTTGCGCGTGGGTGTTAGCATTACTGGCACTAACCTAACACTGCCTGGGGCGACGCAGACCCTCTCTGGCGCTAAAACCTAATTGATCTCACCCGCCGGGCGATCAGGGGGGTTAAACCTTTATTGGGTTATATACGGCGGGTGCCCTGATGCTATAAAAAGCAAACTAATCAACCAGCGTCACCCGTAACCTTTATATGGTGATCACTGGTGAAAGGGTTAACTAGGGGCAATCAGGGGGTTAAAACCTTTATTAGGTTAAATATGGGGGTACCTGACACTATATAAAAACCTGACGGGTAACCTAAATAACTTACTGGCTAACCAGTGACGCTTATACGGCGATCACTGGTGAAAGGGTTAACTCTAGGGGCAATCAGGGGGTTAAAATAATATATGGGGGTACCTGACACTAATAAAAACCTGCGGCGAACCTAAAAAAAAATAACTGCCTATCTAAAACACCAGCGACACGAATACAGCGATCGGAAAAACAATCGCTTAGTGACGCTGAAGTTAGGGGGTGAAAGGGTTACCTGGGGGGTGATCAAGGGGTTAAACCTTTATTAGGGGGGGGTTAGGGGGCTACCCTGGACCTAAAGGGGCCTAATCCTAACTGCCCTGCAACTTTTTACAATCACAGATGACACTAAATGCAGTGATCAGTAAAATAAATGATCACTGCAATCAGTGACACTGTGATTGGGGGCTTTGGGGTGACCTGGGGGGTGATCTGGGGGGTGATTTGTGTGCCTATGTGTACCTACGTGTCAGTGGACTGTTGGTGCACTAACCTGCTTCTTCTCTCCTCGGCGCCGGGAACAAAAAGACCGCGGCGAGGGAGATGACATCACTTCCTCCAGCCTGTGTTTACATTTCAGGCAGGAGGAAGCAATTTCATTCGCCGGGAGCGATCGCGAGGGCGGGGGCGGAATCGAGCGGCCGCCCCCTCATGCCTGATCGCTCCCGAACACTTAACGGCCGCTCACTGCAGTGAAGGGGGGTCCGGATGGACCCCCCAACTGCACAAAGGCGATCACGTAGATCTACGTGATTCTGCCTGTCGGTGCCATTCTGCCGACGTAAATCGGCGGTCGTTAAGTGGTTAAGCACGTGATTAGAGCCAGAGGCTCTAATAGGCTTCAAAAAAGGGTGGGCTTAGGGGCACAGAGCACCCACCCACCACCAAGTTGTGCAACAATAGCAAATTATTATTTGCTAGTGTCTTCCTGATTCTTCTCCCGGCCAATTGGGAAGCGGGTCATGAGACTACTAGGAGGAGAAGCATGGCGGAAGCTGCAGTGATGCGGAGAAGACGCAGGGGAAGTCGACCTGGTGGTGCAGGTAGACCCCTCCTAGGGGGGTTGCTGTGCTGTGGGTGCATTTTTTTTCTGCCCCCCCCCCAAAAAAAAATATACCACCAGCCGCCATGGACTATAGCTGCATTGTCCTAACATCTGGCACCAGAGCATAGTGTAGATCAGTGTTTTTCAACCTTTTTTCAGTGAAGGTACCCTTTAAAAATTCTGCACAATCTTGAGGCACCCCGTTCTGAAATGTAAAAAATTCAACTACTAGTTTTACATACACAGCAACAACACCCACACATACGCTAGGGACTTTTTATTCTTCCATGCATACACCTCCTTTGTATACTGGTACCGATTAGTATTCTAATGTTTTGTTTTTTTCTCCCTCACTCAGCTAATATGACCCCAGTGCTGATGGAGAGGGGCAAACAAGGATGCTGTGTAGGCACCCAAAGTCCTCCTCATCAACCGATATCATTGATTGTTACAAAGCCAGTGGCTAGATGGTTTTACTAGCGCACAACGAAAACCCGAGGCTTTGTGTAACTATAAAAGAACTATAGCAGTCCCGCTATAATGTCACTGATCGCCGCCATTACTAGAAAAAACAAACAAACAAAACAAAAACTAAAATAAAAAATTCCGTAAATATATACGATGCTTTGTAAATGCTATAACATTTGCGCTAACCAATCAATACAAGCTTATCCGGATTTTTTTTTTTTAAATCAAAAATATGTAGCACAATACATATTGGCCTAAATTTATAAAGAAATGTGATTTTTTTTTTTTTTTCATGTATTGGATGTGTTTTATAGCAGTAGGTAAATTTTTTTTTTTGTTTATAGTGAGAAAAAAAAAAAAACGCAGGAGGTGATCAAATACCGCCAAAAGAAAGCTATTTGTGGGGGGGGGGGGGGGGGGGGGAAGGCCATAAAATGTTATTGCAGAAAATGGCTTGGTCATAAATGGGGGGGGGGCAAATCTTCCGGGAGGTCAAGTGGTTAAATGTCTGCAGAGGAAGATAAACTTTGAAAGTCTGTGGACATTAGCAGCATCTGTCTTCCCGACACTGAGGGAGGGAGGAAGTCAAGTAACGCATGGCTTATAAATGCCATTTATTTCTAAAGCTGGCCATGCATGGATCAAAATTTGGATGGTTCAGCAGCGACTGGCCAAATTTCGATCCATGTGTGACCACTGTAGTTAAAAAGTTAATCTACCAGTCGACATCTGTTCAACCACCTGGCTAAATAAAAGCTGCTCAAACAGTGCCACAGTCAATAGCCTGCAGCACTGATCTGTGTATTCTGAGAGCAGGGGAGTCTCCGCGCTGGCAGTATCCAACGGTGTAGCGGGGAGGAAACCCCCATCCCCACATTCAAAGGTGGATCGGGTCAGTTTATTTTATTTAACCCAATGGCTGAACAAAAAAATGACCCATTTATGCCTAAGCTTATTATAGCACCCTCCAAGCGTAGGATGCTAGGCAAATAGAGTTTTTGGCTCAATTTGTAGACAAGGGAGGAGTGATGGTTTGCTCTGGTCTGTTAAGGGTTTCACAGACTGGAAGTTTGATTGCTTCTGGAAGAAGTTTGCCAAATATGGGGCTGGGAGAGTCAAATGGCCAGTCTGAATATTTATCATGCCCCAACCTGCAGAGGAGTGTCCGGAAGGTGGCTGAAGAGGCAAGAAATAGTATTGAGTCCTGAAGAGATTCTTTGCTCATCAGGGAGCATTCCGAAGCCTCTGGGGCTGCTGCCCCTGAGGCAGCCTGTGGACTGGGTGGCTGTTCAGTCTCGGTTGTGGCAAAGCTGATAAACCTGAAGCAATCATCTGAGGAGCTGGCTGTGGGATGTCACCTTATAGCAGTGGTTCTCAACTCCTGTCCTCAGGACCCACTAACAGGCCAGGTTTGCAAGATAACTGAAATACATCACAGGTGATATAATTTGCTGCTCAGTGATTGCAGTATTCTAGTCTGCATCTCCCCAAGGTAATACTAAAAATCTGGCCTGTTAGTGGGTCCCGAGGACCGGAGTTGAGAACCACTGCCTTATAGGATCTGGTCTGGAGAAGGATTCTCTCACTCACTGGGATGTGTCTGGAGGAAGCTGGAAGGTGTGCAGCTGTCCTGGGGTCTTCCCCTTGATTGAGCTTTTGCAGCCAGCATGCATGGACTGATGCTTTTAGGGACAGCAGCCTCTGTACGGTTTGGGGGAGAATCAGTTATCACCAGCAGCCCCTGTGGGGTTAGTGCTACATAAACTTTTTATAATTACATTCATTGTATTATTTTATCTTTAGGAGTAACTCCTACTTCTGAGTTCAGTTCACAAAACCTATAAAGTAAAAAAAAAAGTCACAAGGAGGAATGCACCACAAAAATTCTAAGTTAAAGTGGACCTTTACACCCTTTTCCCAAAAAATTCACGTCAGCGTGCCTTTTTGCTTGCTGATGTGAAATCGCCTCACACTGCCTTTCTTAGATTTTTTTTTTTTTTTGCTTTAGTTACCTTTTTTGGTTTACCTGACAAAGCCCCAGCCACATAGATACCCCATGGGAGGACAACATCCCATTGAGTTCAGGAAAATCTTGTACCTGAAATTATGAGATCTTGCAGTATTGTCATACTGTGTATGCATGAGATTTAGCATGTGAAGAGTATGAGGTCATGTGCCTCATTTCACGCATGCAGCATACAAAATTACATTAATTTGTGATCAGTCCATGAATATAGCAGGTATGAAGACCCAGAGGGAAAACGAGAGGGCATATGCTCAATGTCAGCTGATAGCATCAGCTCTCCCCATTCCGAAGCTTAATTTGCATTCACACTTCAAATTCTTTTATTCATTTAATATTTAGAACACAATTTTACAATATAAACAAATGTACATATTTTTAAATGTTTAACATTTTAAAATGCTGTAATTTCATACATTTCTCTTGCAGTATTAAAAAAATCTGATGATGTTTTAGTTAAGAAATTCCTTTAACTGTCTCAGAGTGTTGCATTGGTTTACAATGTCTGGTACAGAAAGCAGAGCCTGCAGAAAGGATGAAAAAATAGCTGTAAATAACATACTTTGAGAATGCATCTTTATTGGCAAGTGACTAAGAGCAACTTAGAAAAATGAGAGCAAACTTGTTATCAAGACAACGTGGTAGCAGAAGAGTTAACACTTATTTGCATAGCAGAGGACCAAAAACTGGGCTTGGGTTGGACTAACCCTAAAAGATTTCATAATGGTTTTGTAGTAATGAAATCTATTCAGTAAAAGAGACATGACAGCCAAGGCTTTTACTGAAAACCATCTTTCAATATTACCTCTCTTATTTTTTCAATAATGTCATCAAGCTTCTTTACTTCGGCCTCTGAGCGAGCGAGATTTCCTTCCAAAATGTCCCTCTATAAAATTACCAGAACACAGGTGCAAAAATATGTTTAATGGAGCAGAAAAATAAAAATTAGATATCAAATTACAACTGTCAGTAAAATGCAACAAAGACTGATATGGCCCATTAACATGTGTAAGGTGCATCAAAGCCCAGTGTATCACACATTAGCATACATTTCTTAAGGCAGCATACTCATTTTGAATGAGACTCGGTCAACACTTCCCAGCATGTACAAAATAGGACATAACCCATTTTTGTAACGCCCGACAGTCATCCAAGGGTGGATAAAAATCAAGGATTTAAAAAAAAAAAAAAAAGAAGCAGATTTTGATTTTTATCAAATTCCAATTTAATAAAATGCTTTGAGTAATTAAAAAAAAAAAAAAAAAAATCGATCTAAGATAGGTTTTCTATTTAGGACACATTAATAAATTTAGTTTATTCAGCATGAAATGGAGCTTTGTTATGTAGAATGAGGCTGTATATTCTGCAATTGTTACTCATTTAATGAATCCAAGCTGAGATAACATGCACTGCATTGATTTTAATTTTTTTTTATTATATAGTATGTTCCGTGCCAGGAGATGAAAATTAGATGTGGCCCACTCTAGGCTGTGTCCACAGGTGTGGGATCAGTGAAGGGATAAATGAAAAGTATATGGGTGAATTGGTGTTGCTAAATGTTAACCTTGTGTTATATAGAAAAATATAAAGTGCTCTTAAAACCATCATCATATATATTACACATCATGCAAAATGTATTCTGTGCACATACACAATAAATATGGCGGAGCTTTCAGCATCACTTCCAGTCTTGGAGTTTCCGCTCTGTGGAACGCAAGACTTTGTTCAGTCGTGTATTACTCTGTAGCGCTAGTGACAGTGCTTTTTTTTTTAAATACTTTAAACTTTTAATTACAGATTTACACTATGGAATCCCTTCTTTTCTTATCCGTCTATATGAGAGTTTATATGGAACGATCGTGGATATTAAGGAGAAAAACACAGGACAAAGCTGACTCCATTGTGAGGCCTTTCACCCCTGCAGGGGTACATCCCTTTGGCGAGTCCGGACCCGAGGGGGGGGGGGGGAGGGAGCACATTTGAAGAGTTACCATATACGCTGAATATAATATTTTTTTCACTTTACCGTCACTTTTTATGAACTTAAATAAAATTTAATGATTTTTGTACATAATTTTTTTTATTTTTTTGATATGTTGGAGCTGATTTTTTGCCAATTTATGCACTTTTGAAACTTTGATTAGCACTTGAACACTTTATTGTGTATGTACATTTTGCACGATATGATGGTTAAAAGACAGCACATTATATTAATTGCACACAATTTCACAGTAACCATGAGATAACACAGTTCAGGAATATTCCTTTATCCCATCGTTTTGCAAATCTATGTACACTACAAAAAAAACTGTATGATTCAATGGCTTCTGATAATCGCTATTTTACTAACCTGACAGCTTATTATTCTAAATAGGAAACCATCATTTTGTTTGCAAATATTAAAGATTCTAACTACCAGCAAGCATAAGTTCTTACATTTAAAGAGCCCCTGTCATTTCAGATCCATCATGGCAGTGCCTGTTAGCGGGCATCCACTCACCTGCTGCTGCATCACCAGCCGTGGATCAGGAAGGGTCTCACTGCCTGCGATTAGTGCTGTGCAGTGTGAGCTTCCTGGCGGGCTTGGGCATGTGGAGCTGCGAACACACCCGAGCCCATCCTTAAAAGTAAATGAGACTGTCGGTGAGTAGACAGTGGGTCAGAGGAGGAAACGCTGTACCCAAATTAAACTTGTCCTTTTTTTTCCCACATAAATAGGAACTCTTTTGGTGGTATTTGATCACAGCTGGGTTATTTTTTGCGATATAAATAAAAAAAAATATTTGTTTTGAAAAAGACAAGCAAGAAAACTCAATTTTCTACTTTGTTATAAAAAATATCCAAACAAACTCAAATTTCATCATACATTTAGACCAACATGTATTCTGCTACATGTCTTTGGAAGAAAAACATCCCAATAAGTGTATAATAATTGGTTTGGGTGAAAGTTATAGCGTCTACAAACTTTGGTATATAAACTGGAATTAACGCAGCTTTTATTTTCCGACTGCCTATCCCAATTCTTGAGGTGCTAAAATGCCAGGGCAGTACAAACACTCCCCAAATCCCAAGCTATTTGCCGAGACGCATGTTAAGTCCATGGAATATTTTATTGTTTGCCACCATTTTCTGGAAAATTACCAAAAGTTTTTTTTTTTTTTTTACACAAAGTTGTCACTTAAATTATATATTGTCACACATGCCATAGGTACAGTATATGTGGAATAACAACCCAAAATACATTCTGCTGCTTCTTCCGAGGATGGGGATACCACGTGAGACTTTTTGACAGCCCAACCACGTACAGGCCTCCAAAATCCAAAGACCATCTTCAGGCTTTTAAAGGGTGCATTTTCTCCTGTCACCTTCTCACTACCTACTATCACCGTTTCGGAGGCCCTGAAATGCCAGGATAGTACAGACTTTTTTCATAAACTTGTAGTGCATAGAAGAATTTATATTTTGCCACAACATGCCTCTCAGCAAATAGCTTGGGGTGTCTACTTTCCAAAAAGGGGTAATTTGGGGGGTTTTTGAGTCGGCCTGGCATTTTTTGCCCAATATTAGAAGCTTACGCTACACATCGCCCACTCTTCCAACCACTTGAAGACCAAGCCTTTTCTGACACTTTTGGTTACATGAAAAAATATTTTTTTTTGCTAGAAAATTACTTTGAACCTAAAAACATACATTGGCCCAAGAGAATAAAATGGTGGGTGTTGCAATTGTTTTGTCACAGTATTTGCGCATCGTTTTTTAAAACACAAATTTTTTGAAAAAAAAAACAAAAACAAAAAAAACACACTTGAGATTTAATGCCCAACACCACAAAACATTGTCCAATTGTTCGGTATCTATTTACTTGGCGTAAGATCATCGTTTATATTTGATCAAACATTAACTGTTTTAAAAAGTCAGATGCCTGTGTAATGGTGACATACCATGTACATTTTTAATATCCATAGGTGATGCATTAAAAGCCTTCACATGTTACCACTTTAGATTTTTACAGGGGGTCTAGTTCTAGAATTAATGCCCTTGATCTGACGTTCGCAGTGATATCTCACATGCATGGTTCAATTGCGGTTCACATACCGACACGAGACTGATGCTTGCGTTCGCCTTTGCAGGGAGGTGCTTAAATTTTATTTTGCTTAATTTTAACACTGTCCCTTTCATTTTTTTACTTTTGATCACTTTTATTGTTATTCACAGGGAATGTAAATACCCCCTGTGATAGCAATAGGCAGTGACAGGTACTCTTTACTGAGAAATCTGGGGTCTCTCCTCTGCACTTAAAAACATCTGATCAAGATCGGTTTGATCAGAGGCTTTCCCAATTTAAAAGATGGCACGGTTTACATCCAGGCGAAACCGAAGTGATGAAATGCTCCTAGCTTCCAGTTTTAGACCATAGAGATGATTGGAGCCATTCCAGTCTCCGGTAAGCTCTATGGTCAGCTGGCAAAGCTGCCATCTTCCTTCTGGGATTTCCCCTGTGGGACATTAGATCCCAAGAAAAACATGGAAGGCGTCCCCTCCCACTGCTTGTAAAAGAAATCTAGCAGCTAACTAGCCGCCAGGATTGCTTTTACATGAAAGCCAACCGTCGGCTGAAAAAACTAAACCAAGATGATGCCAGGATCCTCTGGAATGTGCCTCATATAAGCCTATTTCCCTGCTGAATGTGGACGCCAAGGTCCTTGCCAAGTAATTTCTGATCTGGTACACGTGGACCAGACCGGGTTTATGCCAGGCAAGGGCACCGACATCAATATTAAACGCCTTTTCCTGAATTTGTCCCTGACCCATGACCAGGTCGGGTCTCGCGTAGTGGCCTCCCTAGATACCGAAAAGGCGTTTGATTCTGTTGAATGGGATTATCTGTGGATTCATACACTGGATTCGGATGTTGTATGGGAGGCCCAGGGCGAGGCTTCGTAACAATAGTTGGGTCTCTGATCCTTTTCCGCTGTTCAGGGGTACTCGGCAGGGGTGTTCCCTCTCACCGAGTCTTTGCTCTGGTGCTGGAACCCCTGGCGATTTCGGTCAGGGAGTCCCAAGCGATCCGTGGGCTACAGGTTGGGAGACTGGAGAAGATATCCCTGTATGCCGATGATGCCCTGTTGTACCTGAACGATGTGGGGCCCTCGCTCTTGGCTGCCCTTGAAACATTTTGAGGTCTTCGGAAAATATTCCAGGGTTAGAATTAATTGGTCCAAGTCGGTAATTTTTCCACTGGATGACCAGGTTGCTGCCCTGGCCAGCCCGTCCCCCTTACGTTGGGTACCTGAATTTAAATATCTAGGGGGTGGTGGTGACAAGGGACACAACACAGTATCATGCCCGCAATCTCCTCCTCCTGTTAACTCTTCTTGGAGAGAAATGCTCGGCATGGTCTGGGCTGCCTTTGAACCTCCTTGGATGCATTAATATTGTAAAAATGATTTCGCTACCAAAATTCAATTATCTGTTTCGGAACAGTCCGGTATGGGTTCCAGTCTCTTTTTTCAGAGAGGTGGATAGGTGGCTCAATATATTTATTTAAAAAGGGGCCGTCCCAAGGTTAGCTAGATCCATTCTTCATCTTCCTACACAGTTGGGGGGCCTTGCTCTACCCAACCTTAAAATATATTATTGGGCAGCTGTCTTGGCGTCGACCTACTGGTGGTTTGAGGGTGCTCGTACTAACGCAGCAGTTTGCCTAGAAGCAGCCTTTCCGGGCCGCTGATAGATCTGCGTAACTTGGTTTATAGGGGAGCCAGGGCTTACAGTACAGGACAGTGCTGATCCCTACTAAAATTACACTTAGGGTCTGTGTTGCGGCTAGGAGGCGTTTCTGTCAGGAGAATAGGTGGCCCCCATGCAACCTCTCTGGGGGAATCCAAATCTGGCCCATTTTCAATCGATTCCTGACCCCCAAGTTTGGGCCAGGTTTGGAGTTAAAACATGTGATATAATGCTGGATTGCTGTTGACATATGCACAACTTCGCCATGCCTTTAGCCTGCCGGGGTGGATGTTCTTCAGATACCTCCAGCTCTGGCATGCGGCCAGGGCCCAATTTCCTTCTAGGCCCTTACTCCAACTAGACCCTGTTGAGACGGTTTTATCACAGAAAGATCTCCAGAAACCGCTTTCTGTACTATATGGGACCCTGCTTAGGACTGACTCACCCAAAATAGAGCAACTCTGGGACCAGTGAAGGACTGAAATACCTTCCCTGGATAGGGAGGATTCTCTGGAGCAATGCCCCAAGTTGGTTATCTCGTATAGAGACAAATTAATACAAATAAAACTGCTACATAGGGTATATTATACGCCAGTTAGGCTTCACAAAATGTATCCAGACAAGGACCCCCATTGTTCACGTTGCCTAGTTCAGTTAGGTACTTTCCTTCACATGCTATGGGAGTGCCCCAAGATACAGGCCTTTTGGAGGGAGGCGTTTGATATGATCAATATCAAATTAGACTTGTCAATCCCCCTGTCACCAGAGCTAGCCCTTCTGGGGATTCCGGACGATGACCAGGAGGTCTTATCACAACAAACTGCTCATCTCATTTATCGTTTTATGCAAAAAAGATGATAATCTGCAAGTGGTCTTCTGATCCACCTACTGTGTCCTCCTGGCTAGCAATGATTGATGCTGCATTGCCACTTTACAAATTTATGTATATTAGCCGAGGGTGTCCCTGGAAATCTGATAAGGTGTGGCAGCTGTGGATGTCGCCATAGTGGGGGTACCCTGTTTTTGGCTCTTGCCTTGCTGCCTGTCAGTCATGGACCTTGCCTCTCCCCTGACCTCTACACCCACCACCCCATGGTCAGTAACTAGTATTGCTAGTAGGTCTTTGCCGAGTTTCCTCACAATGTACATTTTTATATGCTTTTATTGTATCTTATGTTACCTTCTGCTGTTTGCTGTCATTTGTGCATGCATGTCATCTGTATTGTCATGTCAGTAGGCCGTCTCAGCCAAATTTTTGTTTAGCCATTTATCCTTTCAATAAAGAAAACCTGATTGTTAAAAAAAAACAAAAAACAACAAGATGATGCCTACACCTGCAGGCATCATCCCAATATAACCAAAGTCCAGCGACATACCAGTACATTGCTGGTCCTCGGTCATATATGTAATGCTTTTGTTTTGTTTTTTCCCCCACACAGCTTGTGTGGCTGAACCAAAAAAGATTGCTCCATCCACATCCATCGATGTGGATGAAGAAATCTCTGCTAAAAGAATAAATAAAAATATACATGCCGAAACAGAAGAGCGATCCAGGCTCCCATGCTTGGGCATATACTGTAGTTTTTATTTTATTTTTTTTAACTGCAGATGGGAAATCTTCTCCAGCAGTGCTGCAAAGGCTGACATGCACTATATTACCGAAATAATTGACACCTGCCTTTACACGCACATGAACTTTAATAGCATCCCAGTCTTAGTCTATAGGGTTCAATATTGAGTTGGACCACTGTTTGCAGCTATAACGGCTTCAACTCTTCTGGGAAGGCTGTCCACAAGGTTTAAGAGTGTCTCTAAGGGAATGTTTGAACATTCTTCAAGAAGCGCATCTGTGAGGTCAGGCACTGATATGGACGAGAAGGCCTGGCTCGCAGTCTCCGCTCCAATTCATCCCAAAGGTGTTTTGGTAATGTACCCTATGCGCGATCAGGGGGGGTTAAATGTGCTCAACTATGTGATTGTGTGTCAGTGTAGTGCTTTAACTCTGTCTGATGTTCTCTCCTCTCACACTGGAACCAAAAAGGGCTCCATGAGAACAGATGACATAATTTCCTGTGCTTTGTAAACAGGCACATGCTGTTCCCTGATTCGCCAGAACCGATCAGCAGGTCCAGGCCAAAAAGCATTGGCATGGACCTGTTAACTATCGAATCACAGCAATCCAGGCGCATGCGCCCCCCCGCTCATGAACATGGAGGGAGCGCAGATTATACACACAACGTATAAAAAACACACAGTATCTCACAAAAGTGAGTACACCCCTCACATTTTTGTAAATATTTTAGTATCTTTTCATGTGACAACACCGAAGAAATTACACTTTGCTACAATTTAACCACTTAAAAGACCCCTCACTGTATATATACACACACGTCGGCAGAATGGCTCGTACAGGCACAATCACGTACCTGTACGTGTCCCTTTAACTGCCGACGTCAGGGCCGCAACCCCCCTGCCTTCCCCGTGAGTCGGACCGCGGGTTTCGCGGACTCGATCGCCTCACGGAGGCATGGAGCGGGGAGATGTTAGTGTAAACACAACATCTCCGCGCTCCCCTGACAATGTCAGCGATCTCCGCTCTGTGTAATCAGAGCGGAGATCGGTGACGTGTCACTAGTAGCCACGCCCTCCCTCAGTTAGAAACACGCCCCTAGGCACACTTAACCCCTCCAGCGCCCCTAGTGGTTAACCCCTTCACTGCAAGTGTCATTTTTACAGTAACCAGTGCATTTTTATTGCACTGATTGCTGTAAAAATGACAATGGGTCCCAAAAATGTGTCAAGTGTCCGCCATAATGTCGCAGTCACAAAAAAAAAAAATTAATAAAAATGCCTTAAAACTATCCCCTATTTTGTAAATGCTCTAATTTTTGCGCAAACCAATCAATAGATGGCAATTGCGATTTTTTTTTTACCAAAAATATGTAGAATACGTATCGGCCTAAACTGAGGGAAAAAAAAGTTTTATATATTTTTTGGGGATATTTATTATAGCAAAAAGTAAAAAATATGAAATTTTTTCAAAATTGTGACTATTTTTGTTTAAAGCGCAAAAAATAAAAACCGCAGAGGTGATCAAATACCACCAAAAGAAAGCTCTATTTGTGAGAAAAAAAGGACGCCAATTTTGTTTGGGAGCCACGTCGCACGGCCGCGCAATTGACAGTTAAAGCAACGCAGTGCCGAATCGCAAAAAAGGGCCTGGTCTTTATGCTGCGTATTGGTCCGGGGCTTAAGTGATTAAAGGAGCGTACAGCTTGTATAACAGTGTAAAGTTGCTATCCCCTCAAAACAACACAGCCATTAATGTCTAAAACCGCTGGCAACGAGTACACCCCTAAATGAAAATTTCCAAATTGGGCCCGATTAGCCATTTTTTCCTCCCCGGTGTCTTGTGACTCGTTAGTGTTACAAGGTCTCATGTGTGAAAGGTGAGCAGGTCTTTTAAATTTGGTGTTACGGAGGTTTAACAGGACATGTTCCACTCTGAACTGGCCTCGCCATGGTCGACCAAAGGAGTCTAGTGCACGTGCTCAGCGTCATATCCAGAGGTTGTCTTTGGGAAATAGACGTATGAGTGCTGCCAGCATTGCTGCAGAGGTTGAAGGGGTAGGGTTCAGCCTGTCAGTGCCAAGACCATACGCCGCACACTGCATCAAATTGGTCTGCATGGCCGTCGTCCTAATAGGGAAGCCTTAACTAAAGATGATGCACAAGAAAGCCTGCAAACAGTTTGCTGAAGACAAGCAGATTAGGGACATGGATTACTGGAACCATGGCCTGTGGTCTGATGAGACCAAGATAAACTTATTTGGTTCAGATGGTATCAAGCGTGTGTGGCGACAACCAGGTAAGGAGTACAAAGACAAGTGTGTCAAGCATGGTGGTGGGGGTGTCATGGTCTGGGGCTGCATGAGTGCTGCTAGCACTGGGGTGCTACAGTTCAATGAGGAATCATGAATGCCAACATGTACTGTGACATACTGAAGCAGAGCATGATCCCCTCCCTCCCTTCGGAGACTGGGCCACAGGGCAGTATTCCAACATAACGACCCCAAACACACCTCCAAGACGACCACTGCCTTGCTAAAGAAGCAGAGGGTAAAGGTGATTGACTGGCCAAACATGTCTCCAGACAAACCCTATTGAGCATCCTCAAATGGAAGGTGAAGGAGTGCAAGGTCTCCAACATCCACTAGCTCTGATGTTGTCATGGAGTGGAAGAAGACTCCAGTGGCAACCTGTGAAGCTCTGGAGAACGCCATGCTCAAGAGGGTTAAGGCAGTGCTGGAAAATAATGGTGGCCATACAAAATATTGACACTTTGGGCCCAATTTGGTAATTCACTTAGGGGTGTACTCACTTTTGTTGCCAGCGGTTTAGACATTAATGGCTGTGTGTTGAGTTATTTTGAGGGGACAGAAAGTTTACACTGTTATACAAGCTGTACACGTTACTTTACATTGTAGCAAAGTGTCATCACATAAAAATATATAATACAATATTTACAAAAAAGTGAGGGGTGTACTCACGATAGAGAGATAGAGATACAGTGGGTACGGAAAGTATTTAGACCCCCTTAAATTTTTCACTCTGTAATATTGCAGCCATTTGCTAAAATCTTTTAAGTTCATTTTTTTTCCTCATTAAAAAGGAGAAGTCCAGCCTGAGCTTTTTAGGCTGGGCTTCTCCTATGGGTCACAGGAGTGCAATTCATTTTGCACTCCTGTGACCCGTTTTCAGCGGAGAGCGGTCTGAAGTCCGCTCTCCGCTGACGTCACTGCCATCAGTCGGGGCAGCGCATCATTTCGACTTCAAGTCAGGATACGCCAGCTGCCCTGATTGATGGCAGTCTCAGCGAGCTGCTGAGACAGCCTCTCCCTGCCCCTCCACTGCTCAGCTCTCCAATGAGCGTGGAGAAGCAGAGAGGAAAGGAGGCTGACTGACAGTCAGCCTCTTTATTCTCAGGGATCTGAGAGAACCGAGCCAGCGGCGATGTTCGGTGGCTCGGTTCTCAGTGCACAGACGGCGGGGGACAGCTGGAGCATCGGTCTGATGCTCCATCCACCGAGGTAAGTATAAATCCCCCAAAAACTGGAAACCCATACTTCTCCTTTAATGTACACACAGCACCCCATATTGACAGAAAAACACAGAATTGACATTTTTGCAGATTTATTAAAAAAGAAAAACTGAAATATCACATGGTCTTAAGTATTCAGACCCTTTTCTCAGTATTTAGTAGAAGCACCCTTTTGATCCAATACAGCCATGAGTCTTTTTGGGAAAGATGCAACAAGTTTTTCACACCTGGATTTGGAGATCCTCTGCCTTTCCTCCTCGCAGATCCTCTCCAGTTCTGTCAGGTTAGATGGTAAACGTTGGTGGACAGCCATTTTTAGGTCTCTCCAGCGATGCTCAATTGGGTTTAAGTCAGGGCTCTGGCTGGGCCATTCAAGAACAGTCACGGAGTTGTTGTGAAGCCACTCCTAAGTTATTTTAGCTATGTGTTTAGGGTCATTGACTTGCTGGAAGGTAAACCTTCAGCCCAGAGGCAGGGTATAGAAAGTACTCATTCCACAATCAAAATCTATAACCTGTCAAGTTCGGTGTTTACCGACACCAAGCTTGATCTTTTGAGAAAAGGCCTCAACTATGCCCGCCTAGCGCACCGAATCTATTCGAACTGTTTATTGATTTGAATAAATATGTACAAAAGCTTACCATTCAACGGTACTATATTTTGAAAGATAATGGAAAAGACACTATAGTGCCTAGCGGTGCTGAGCCAACATCTCCTACAATCTCCGATACTAGTGGGGATGAGGACCTTGCCCTTAACATTCTGGAGAAATTGTATTTGGAAGCTCAACAAGGCGAAATGCTACCAACTAGCTCGGGGCCCCCCCAGTGAGAATGCGATAGCCCATACCTCTTTTAGACCCAAAGTCTTCATTCTTTCCATACTGGGCTAAGGGTAGATTCATCTTCACCTTCTATAATGTGATGTGGTCTTCGAGTCCTTTAAATCTAAATTTCATCAGGGCACCACAAAGTTGAACAAGTACAACAAACATCTTGACCCTCTAGGGATGTCCATTGAGAGCCTAAAGCAAAACCAGGAGGCAATTATAAGAAAAGCAGACAAGGGCGGCAGCCTTGTCATTCAGAACAAGGCCGAATTATATTGCTGAAGCAATGAGATTACTGGGGGATACGGACACTTACATCAGACTAAAAAAAGACCCAGTTCTCGAGTATACAAACAAAACTCAAACTAATCCTTGATCAAGCCCTTCTGGATGCTGTCCTTACAAAGAATGGAGTACCACTTCCTCTACAACAGACACGCAATCACTCCGCAGTTTCATCACATCCCCAAAGTGCACAAGAGTGAGGTGGACCCTCCGGGTAGACCAATTATTGCAGGGATCGACAGCATCTGCAGCAATTTGGGGTGCTATATCGATCATTTTCTGCAAAAAATGGTGGTGGGCCTTCCATCGTTTGTCAGAGACTCCAGCCATATGCTGGAGATCCTGTCTCACTATGCATGGCAGCCCAGCTATTAGGTGGCCCTCGTTAGATGTGGCCTCCTTGTACACATTCATTGATCACAGACACGGCCTGAGGGCAATCAACCACTACCTGTCTGAGGATGGCGATCTTAATTCTCTGCAGGCCAAATTTGTGCTAGACTGTGTGGAATTTTCCCTTACGCACAATCACTTATCCTTCCTAGGGGAACACTTTTTGCAGACCAGGGGCACGGCTATGGGGGGCCAGGTTCGCCCCCAGCTATGCCAATCTTTTTATGGGGCTCTGGGAGAACTCCTTCATTTGGAGTAATAACCCGCATGGGGCAAACCTGGTCCTCTTTGCCAGGTATATAGATAATATACTTATTATCTGGAACGGGTCGGAGCATGAATTGGATAACTTTCTGGAACACTGTAGAGCCAACCCTTTTGGTATTGAATTCACCCATGTCATCAATAAGGACTCCCTAGTCTTCCTTGATTTAGAGCTCAGGAGCGACTGATGCGAACATTCTCTCTAAGACCCATTTCAAACCCAGTGGGGGAAACTACTTTTTTCATGCCAACAGCAACCATCATCCTAGATGGATTAAAAATATCCCCTATGGTCAGTTTTGCCGTCTGAAACGTACATGTACCAAAAAGGAAGATTACCTTATAGAGAGTGAGCTTCTAATTAAGAAATTTCAGGAAAAAGACTATGATCCCACCCTCATAGAGACTGCTTTCAAGAAGTATGCTGACCTACAGTGGGGCAAAAAAGTATTTAGTCAGCCACCAATTGTGCAAGTTCTCCAAATTAAAAAGATGCCTGTAAATGTCATCATAGGTATACCTCAACTATGAGAGAAAAAATGTGGAAACAAATCCAGACAATCATATTGTCTGATTTGGAAAGAATTTATTTGCAAATTATGGTGGAAAATAAATATTTGGTCACCTACAAACATGCAAGATTTCTGGCTCTCACAGACCTGCATCTTCTTCTTTAAGAGGCTCCTCTGTCCTCCACTCATTACCTGTATTAATGGCACCTGTTTGAACTTATCAGTATAAAAGACACCTGTCCACAACCTAAAACAGTCACACTCCAAACTCCACTATGGTGAAGACCAAAGAGCTGTTGAAGGACACCAGAAACAAAATTGTAGACCTGCACCAGGCTGGGAAAGCTGAATCTGCAATAGGCAAGCAGCTTAGTGTGAAGAAATCAACTGTGGGAGCAATAATTAGAAAATGGAAGACATACAAGACCACTGATAATCTCCCTCGATCTGGGGCTCCACGCAAGATCTCACCCCGTGGGGTCAAAATTAGAACGGTGAGCAAAAATCCCAGAACCACACGGGGGGACCTAGTGAATGACCTGCAGAGAGCTGGGACCAACGTAACAAATGCTACCATTAGTAACACACTACGCCAACAGGGACTCAGATCCTGCAGTGCCAGACGTGTCCCCCTGCTTAAGCCAGTACATGTGCGGGCCCGTCTGAGGTTTGCTAGAGAGCATTTGGATGATCCAGAAGAGGATTGAGAGAATGTCATATGGTCAGATAAAACCAAAGTAGAACTGTTCGGTAGAAACACAACTCGTCATGTTTGGAGGAGAGAGAATGCTGAATTGCAACCAAAGAACACCATACCTACTGTGAAGCATTGGGGTGGCAACATCATGCTTTGGGGCTGTTTCTCTGCAAAGGGAACAGGACGACTGATCTGTGTACATGAAAGAATGAATGCATGGGTGCATCGTGAGATTTTGAGTGCAAACCTCCTCCCATCAGCAAGGGCACTGAAGATGAAACATGTCTGGGTCTTTCAGCATGACAATGATCCCAAACACACCGCCCCGGGCAACAAAGGAGTGGCTTCGTAAGAAGCATTTCAAGGTCCTGGAGTGGCCTAGCCAGTCTCCAGATCTCAACCCCATAGAAAACCCTTGGGAGGGAGTTGAAAGTCTGTTGCCCAGCGACAGCCCCAAAACATCACTGCTCTAGAGGAGATCTGCATGGAGGAATGGGCCAACATACCAGCAACAGTGTGTGACAACCTTGTGAAGACTTAAAAAACGTTTGACCTCTGTCATTGCCAACAAAGGATATATAACAAAGTATCGAGATTAACTTTTGATATTGATCAAATACTTATTTTCCACCATAGTTTGCAAATACATTCTTTCCAAATCAGACAATGTGATTATCTGGATTTGTTTCCACATTTTGTCTCTCATACTTGAGGTATACCTATGATGACAATTACAGGCCTCTCATCTTTTTAAGTGGGAGAACTTGCACAATTGGTGGCTGACTAAATACTTTTTTGACCCACTGTATACGACAATCCACTTGAATATGTCGCACAGCCAGCTTCTACCTCCAATTCTGACACTTCCCAAACTCGCTTCTCTACCCAAATACACGAATAAGGCTTTTGAGATACAAAGTATCTTGAAGAAAAATTGGGGTATACTCAAGCACGACCCTGTGCTTAGTAAACACCTCCCAGATAAACCTAATATAGTGTTCAGAAAGCCTTGTGATCTAAGAAGTCTGGTTGCTCCAAGCAGGGTCAAGAAGCCCATTAGTAAATCCATGAACGCTTGGTCAACCATCTTCGACCAAAAGGGCAGTTATAAATGTAGTGTCAAACTGTGGCACCTGTATGTTCATGTGGCACAGAAAAAAGTCAATTGTTGGTAAGGATGGCAGGGCCCATCAGTTGAAACAACTTATTAACTGTGGGACGGAATTTGTTGTGTACGGTATCATCTGTCCGGCTTTATGTAGGCCGTACATCTCGTCCTATGAGAGTGCGGATTGGTGAACACAAGTTTGACATCACTAACACCAGAGTCAAATACCCGGTCCCTCGACACTTCCAGGAAGCTCACCAGGGCGATCCATCGGGCATGAGGGTTTTTGGAATAGAGTCCATTGGGGGTGACCTTGATAGGGGTAGGAGACACCAGAGACTTTGCAAACGCGAAGCCTACTGCATCTTAACCCTTGGGAGGGTGACCCCTGGGGGGCTCAATGAAGACCCTGAAATCCATAAACTCAATTAACATTTAAGTTGCCCCCAAGTACATGATCATTGGCTATTGCTTCCCATTTCCCTGGCCCTTTCTCCTTCCCCCCTTTGCTCTTTTTTCCCCTTCCTATCCCCCCCCCTACATCTCTGCTTTACATACCTCCTTCAATATATATATATATATATATATATATATATATATATATATATATATATATAGGTGAATCTTTTTTATATATGTAGGTGTGTATATACAGTTATGTGTACACACACACACATATATATATATATATCATACATACATACATATATACATACACACACATATATATATAATTTTGTATATTCACCTATAGTCCCACCCACTTCATCTCACCACTTAACGACTCTATTCAGCGATTGCTCTAGTGATTCTAGTAGTGGTGATAGGTTTGTCGACATTGCTTGAACTAAGCACTTTGCATCTGTAGTATTGTATACGATTTAATATCATCGATCGATTTTTTTAATACGAATCACTAATCGATTTAGCCATTTTTTGATTCTCGTTCTACATTCAAGTCGCCTACTTTGTGGTGTCATTTTTAAAAGAAAGTTTTATGCACATTTATGTTTATATTCACCCCTATGATTACCACATTATTTTCCATGTGCTGCTTGTTGTAGAATTTGTATCTTATTTCTCTCAGGTTCGTCCATTATTATTTTTATATACATTTTGATATAAATACAAGCTGCGGATGGTCACTACGCAGTCCGACACTGACTGCATTGCTACGGATGGGCTATCCGCGGCATTGTTTTTAAGGTGTATGTATGTGTGTGCATCCTCTTCTGCAATGTGACGGGGTCACTCCCGAGCGGCAGCAACAACCCTTTCCACCCTGGGCACTAGCGATGACGACAGGTGTATGCCTGTATCATTATCCCCCACTACCTATGGTAGGGTCCCCTCCGCCCGCATCCATTACCATTTCTGTCCCTGACCGCCCTCTAGTGGACTTGTCTACAGCAAAATGGCGGCAGTGTGTTTAGCTGCACACGCCATTAGGCAGTGACGGTCCAGACGTGGATCATGCTCTGGATGGCCACCACCGATGCACGCGCGGGGCGGGGGGGGGGGGCGAGCCTGCATTCGGCGCTATGCATCCAGAGGCCACCAACAAGTGCCAGGCGTGCCAGATCTACTATAGTGATTTTGTCCACAAGTCCTCTAGAGGTAGGTCGTCACCAGCACCCTATATGCAATGATAACGGTTTGGATTTTTTGATCTTACATTATCGATCTGGCATTCATATAAGCTTGCGGTTAGTGGGTGATTTCTAGTCACTCTATACACATATCTGTTATTTAGGTCATGTCATCTGTCTAGTGGCTCTTTTTCCTCCCTTCCTTTTTCCCCCCTCCTTCATTTGTGCCCTATTACTACCACCTGTGGGCAGTCACATTGGACCGCCCACAGAGGTGGGAGGGTTCTGCAGGCCCCTCTGGGAGTTCTCTGTTCATTTGTTGGGTGATGCATAAATATGTGTATATATATCAGGAGAGCGGAGAGAGAAAACACTGCTGAGCTCTGAGGAAACAGACTTGTCTTCGAAACGTGCAAGCCGGCAGTGACCCCCGTGAATCCCTCTGTGACCTATTAAAGTGGGTTCGGTTCGGACGCATTGCTGCGACTTTGTGGATTCTTTTAATGTGAGATACTCACGTATGTTTGTAAGTAGTTTTCTTTTATTAATTTTAAATAAATCCACCCAAGGATAATGCACGAGGCTGGTGCGTCTTTCTTTTTTCTCTGTCATTTATCGTTGGAATACCCTTATCCGTGAAGGCAGCAAGGCCAAGTGACATTTACCATTTTGACTTACAAACCGTCTGGTATTCCACTCGTGCGCAGGAGTTTTTGTTTTCTGATATCAAACCTTCGGCCCAGTCTGAGGTCCTGAGCACTCTGGAGAAGGTTTTCGTCCAGGATATCCCTGTACTTGGCCGCATTCATCTGCCTCGATTGCAACCAGTCATCCTGCCCCTGCAGCTGAAAAACATCCCCACAGCATGATGCTGCCACCAACATGCTTCACTGTTGGGGCTGTATTGGACAGGAGACGAGCAGTGCCTGGTTTTCTCCACACATACTGCTTAGAATTAAGGCCAAAAAGTTCTATCTTGGTCTCATCAGACCAGAGAATATTATTTCTCACCTTTCTTGGAGTCCTACAGGCGTTTTTTTTTTTAGCAAACTCCATGCGGGCTTTCATGTGTCTTGCACTGAGGAGAAGCTTCCGTCGGGTCACTCTGCCATAAAGCCCCGACTGGTGGAGGGCTGCGGTGATGGTTGACTTTCTACAACTTTCTCCCATCTCCCGACTGTATCTCTGGAGCTCAGCCACAGTGATCTTTGGGTTGTTCTTTACCTCTCTCACCAAGGCTCTTCTCCCCCGATAGCTCAGTTTGGCCGGACGGCCAGCTCTAGGAAGGGTTCTGGTCGTCCAAAACGTCTTCCATTTAAGGATTACGGAGGCCACTGTGCTCTTAGGAACCTTAAGTGCAGCAGAATTTTTTTGTAACCTTGGAAGGATCTGTGCTTTGCCACGATTCTGTCTCTGAGCTCTTCAGGCAGTTCCTTTGAACTCATGATTCTCATTTGCTCTGACATGCACTGTGAGCTGCAGGGTCTTATATAGACCGGTGTGTGGCTTTCCTAATCAAGTCCAATCAGTATAATCAAACACAGCTGGACTCGAAGGTGTAGAACCACCTCAAGGATGATCAGAAGAAATGGACAGCACATAAGTTTAATATATGAGTGTCACAGCAAAGGGTCTGAATACTTAGGACCATGTGATATTTCAGTTTTTCTTTATTAAATCTGCAAAAATGTCAACAATTCTGTCAATATGGGGTGCTGTGTGTACATTGAGGAAAAAAAAAATGAACTTAAGCCCTGGTTCACACTGGTGCGATTTGACATGTCAAATCGGCGAAATTTGCAGGCAATGGCACCGTCCTAATCGGTGCGGCGCTGCACCGATTTCAAAAAGTAGTTTCTGTACTACTTTTTGCGATTTCAGCCGCGATTTACATTGACATCTGTGTCAGATGTCTCTGTAATCGAGCTGAAATCGGGACTGGCAGGCAGGAGTGAAATCGTGCGAGTTCAGCCGAACTCGCACGGCTTCACTCCCGCAGCCCCAGTGTGAACCTGGGCTAAAAGATTTTAGCAAACGGCTGCAAAATAACAGAGTGAAAAATTTAAGAGGGTCTGAACACTTTCCGTAACCACTGTACACACACACACACACACAATGGATGCTGCTGCCCTGTAGCAGTAAATATGCTATAGGGCGGTCAGCGACTGGTTAAAGTTTTTTTTTCTCTTTCTATTAACAGCTTGCTGCCTGCGTAACATCATATGACATTGCGGACTTTGAGCGGTGATATCTGAATGATGCCTGCAGCTACAGGCATCATTCAGATATCGTCTTTTAGAGCCAGCAATTCCCTTCACCATTAGAATGATCATAGCGGCTGTTCAGGCAGCGGGAGGGGGCCTCCAAGCCCCCCTTCCCCCGTGCTTCTCCCAGCTCGCCCCTACCTTCAGCGAACCGGAGAAGGAACTGAACGGCCCCGGATGCTGACCATTTACGGCGGGCCAGATGGTCCCCGGAGTCTCTATAAACGTTCGGAGGCAGGGCGCAATGTTATGACGTCATACCCGCCTCTGTATTTAAAAAAATGTAGCTGCCTTGGCTGGGAAGCCAAGATTATTTATTTTTTATTTCAGGCTTTCCAGCCTAGGAGGGGAGATCTGGGTACTTATTCACCACAGATCTCACTGTAAAGAGGACCTGTCAAGCCCTATCCCTTTTACAAGGGATGTTTACATTCCTTGTAATAGGAATAAAAAAAAAAAAATTTTTTTTTTTTTAAAAGAACAAAACAAAAAAGTGTCAAAATAGAAAAATAAAATTAATAAAAATGTAAAGCGCCCCTGTCCGCGCGTGCTCGCTCGCAGAAGCGAACGCATATGCAAGTTGTGCCCACATATGTAAACGGCATTCAAACCACACATGTGAGGTATCGTCGCAAACGTTAGAGCGAGAGCAATATTTCTAGAACTCCTCTGCAACGCAAAACATGTAACCTGTAAAAAGTTTTAAAGCGTCGTCTATGGGGATTTTTAAGTACCAAAGTTTGGCGCCATTCCACGAGCGTGTGCAATTTTGAAGCGTGACATGTTAGGCATCCATTTACTCCTCTTAACATCATTTTTCACATTATATAAAAAATTGGGCTAACTTGACCGATTTTTGTTTTTTCTTAAATGCATGAAACTATTTTTTTTTTTTTTAAAACGAGTTTGAAAAATTGCTGCTTAAATACCGTGCGAGATAAAAAGTCGCAACGATTGCCATCTTATTCTCTAGAGTCTCTGCTAAAAAAAAACATATATAATGTTTGGGGGTTCTGTGTAATTTTCCAGCAAAAAAATTATGATTTTCACATGTAGGAGAGAAATGTCAGAATTGGCCTGTGTGGCAAGTGGTTAAACAAACCGGTTTATACCTACTTGCTCTGTGCAAGAGCAGCCCCAGATCTCTTCTGGGGTCCCCTGCCCTGTCTAGTGCCCCCTTAGCAAGCCACTTGCTAAAGGGGCACTCGCCCTACCCCCTGCTCCCTCACTGGCTTTGATTGACAGCAGGACAAATAACTCCCCCTGCTGTATCTGAGCCAATGAGAGGGAAACAGCCAAGGAGAGCCTTGGCTCTTGTGCACATTGCTGGATTGAGTTTAAGTTTGGGTATGCATGCATGTATGTATGTATGTATGTATGTATGTATGCATGTATGTATGTAATCTAAAAAAATAAAAATCCTGTTCTAAATATACTTTTTTTTCCTGATCCTATATGAGTGAAGATAAACAGAACAGTCTCCAAATTGCCAGTCATGTGCATAATTAGCATACAACACCAGGTTAGGGAAATCCCAGCAACCATTTTGTTCTGACACTGGCTTTTGCATACAAATCACTCATAGCAATTACTACATTTAAAAATGTGAGCATGACCATAGGAATAAGCGATTCACCTGAAAGTAAAAAAATAAACATTTTGAAATTAAAGTGATTGTAAGGCGTCATTTTTTTTATTTTATTTTTTAAACAAACATGTTATACTTGCCTCCACTGTGCAGCTCGTTTTGCACAGAGTGGCCCTGATCCTCCACTTCTGGGGTCCCTCTGCGGCTCCTCCTGTTATCAGGAGGAAGCGCTCTCCCGGGGAGTTACCTTGTGGGCGTGCTCCCGAGTCCAGCATTTGCGTCCATAGACACACGAATGCCACACTCAGCCCCGCCCCCCGCGTCGTTGAATTTGATTGACAGCAGCGGGAGCCAATGGCTGCACTGCTATCAATCTATCCAATCAAGAGCCGGACCCCATGCAAAGAGGGACAGCGCATCTCCGCCAAGTGAATGAAAGGGCTCAGGAAAGTAAAAAATGGGGGGGCTGGGGGGTTCGGTCACTGCCAGAAGTTTTTTCACCTTGATGCATAGGATGCATTAAAGGTGAAAAAACACAAGGGTTTACAACCCCTTTAAAGCACAGCAGTTTTGTATCCTCTCTTTAACAGCTCATACCATACATGGAAGACACCTTATTGTAGGCATTTACTAATAAAAAGGTATATTTGTTGATGGGGAAAAAAACAAAAAACGTACTTACATGTCTGCGTAGTCTCTGGACAACTTCGGACTTTGAATATTCTACATCATTAAGTTTTAAATTCAGTGCAGTTAACTGAGGAACACAAAAAACATACAGCTACTGTTATAAAAGCATCTACCAGACAATTCAAGAACAAAAAAACACAGATATTTAAGGTGAACAGCACAAAACATTAAGGTGTTTAAAAAAAAAAGGAAAAAAAAAAAAAAATAGGATTTTTGTACTCACCGTAAAATCCGTTTCTCTGACGTCCATGGACCGACGCAGCTCTCATACTGATTACATGTGGGTATATGACCCTGCTCGCAGGAGAAGACCTAGGCAGAATGTTAGAGGTTAAAACATTCTAGAACAAGCCAGAGCTGAACAGCCCCGCCCAGGGGGGCGGTCCCTCCGGACATTACCCTTCCACCTGCAGCTAATCAGCCTCAGTTCGTAACAAAGCAGTACAAACTTAAAAGGAAGGGTGGGTGCTGCGTCGGTCCATGGACGTCAGAGAAACGGATTTTACGGTGAGTACAAAAATCCTATTTTCTCTTATCGTCCATGGACCGACGCAGATCTCATACTGATTACATGTGGGACGTCCCAAAGCAGTATAAGAAAAGGGTGGGAGCAAAAAAAGTAAGGAACAACCAAAACTTCACTCCAAACCAGCAGAGCCCCTCAACCGAGGAGTTGCAACATTAGACAGCGGCCTGCAACACTTTGCGGCCGAAGGAAGCATCCGAAGATGCAGCCACATCAACCTTGTAGAACTTTGAAAAGGTATGAACGGACGACCAGGTCGCCGCCTTGCACACTTGTGCAACCGACGCTTGATGTCGGAAGGCCCGGGAAGCACCAATTGCCTTGGTGGAATGCGCCGCAACCGGAAAGGGAGGCGCCCGCCCCTTAAGGGCATAGGCCTGTATGACGGTCTGCCTGATCCACCTAAAGACGGTGGCAGGTGACACCGCTCGGCCCTGTTTTGGACCAGACACAGATTTCCGAATGGAAACAGTAGCAGACAGGTACACTCGTAAGGCTTGTACCCATCTTAATGCAGGAAGCGCAAACTCTCAGGGAAGCGATGGGTGAGGACACAAGGACGGAAGAACAATGTCCTTCTTAAGGTGAAAGGCCAAGACCATCCTTAGAAAAGAAGGATGGTCGTGGGCGCAACACCAACATATCCTTATGGAGGACCAAGTAAGGCGACTTGCCAGACAAGGCTGCCAACTCAGACACCCGTCTAACCGAAGCAATGGCCACTAAGGCCAACTTCCGGGACAAGGTCAAGAGAGGAATCTCTCTGATATTCTCAAAGGGATGTTCTTGGAGAACCGAGATGCATCAAAATCAGATCCCAAGTAGGGAGAGGAGGCTTGACAGGGGGGACCACATGGCGAACCCCCTGCCCAAAAGGTGCTAATCAAGGAACGGCCCGGCAGCGGTCGTTGAAAAAGACAGTCCGGGCCGAAATCCGACCCTCAAAAAAAAAAAAAAAAAAGGTATGCAAGGCCAGCTTTTGGGTCACACCACGCTGTAAATACAGCAAAATCCTGGGAACGGAAAACATCCGAGGATGCCACTCAAGTTCCTCGCACATAGCGATGTAAGCCTTCCAGGTACGGTGAGATATCTTTCTGGAGGAAGATTCCCGTGTCAACAACATAGAAGAGATGACCGAATACGAGAGAACTCGGTCCTTTAGCACCTGGCTTTAAACAGCCATGCCATTAAAGCCAAGGACTGTAAAGCAGGATGAAGTATGCTCTGCGAAGCCGGCGAGGCAACAACAGTAGCAGAGGGTAAGCATATATCAGGCGATACTGCCCCCAGGGGCTTCCAACGCGTCTAACGCATCCGCCCAGGAGTCCCTGGACCTGACCACGATCTTGCCACCTTGCGAGTGAGTCGAGAGGCCACAAGGTCCACTTCCGGTGCCCCACCTCCGGTAAAGAAGGTGAAAACACCTCCGGATGCAAGGACCCTTCGCCTGCAATGCACACAGCCGACAGGACCGTCTTGCAGCGAGACGTATGAAAATCCCAAAGAGACTCCGCAATGTATCGGAGAAGGGAGGCCCCAGTGTACAGGGTGCCTCAAATGTTGGCCAATAAAGGCAACTTGACGGAACTTCCCTAGAAACCCGGTCAGAGGACTAGTACCTCAGCCTCAACAGGTGGCGCAAACCCACCCCGGGCACAGAGACCCTAAAGGCTAAAGCAGTTGTAGTGCACCTGCTAGACGACTGATGAATGAAGCAGAGGCTTTTGCCTAGTCATTGAGCTACAAAAAATGCCAGAGACGCAGCCACTAACGGGCGCAACGCCAACCCCAGCCTGGCGAACACAGTCCAAGCCAGCGCTTCTGATCACCACTGAAAGCAGGTGGAAAGTGATACCCCTGAAACCAGGGATCCTTGTGACAATGCTCCATCCAGCAGCTACCCATGGATAGGTGCTGATTGTGCAAACACATAGTTTATACTTTGTATTGCGTCAAACGCACAAATGGAGAGTGTGGGAGGAAACCCACCCAGCCACAAAGAGCATAATACCACCAGATACGGCGTATGTAGTTTAGTATTTGTGGATAAACCTATTAAACGCGTATATACTGTGCCAGCGACGAAGGCGTGCACATCATCGGGGCCTGGACGTAAACCAGCCACACAGATTGCGTACACAACCATGTAGGTGTGTTAGCCTGCGAATAAACAAATTGCACATGTTTATACTGTGCATAGCGCTGAGAATGCGCACACCATTGGAACGCAGGGGAGAAACCTGAGCACCCGGATGAAACCCATGCAGACTGCATACGCATACCGTGTAGTATGTGTGCTAAACATTTTGCACAAGCCCATGTGTGCATAGCACCGAAGGCACGCACACTGTTGGCGCGTGGGAGGAACCGAAGTACCCCACGCATACTCAGAGAATGCAATACCTACAGCTACTGTAAATGTATTTAGTGTAGTTTATAGACATAATGTGTATGTTTACACCGTGTATTGCACCAAAGGCATGCATGTCATGTAGCATGGGCAGAAACCCACGCAGACTGCATACGCATACCGTATAGGTATCATAGTGTGTGTGCTAAACCTTTTGCACAAGCTCATGTGTGCAAAGCACCGAAGGCGCGCACACCGTTGGCGCGTGGGAGGAACCGAAGTACCCCACGCATACTCAGAGAATGCAATACCTACAACTACTGTGAATGTATTTAGTGTAGTGTATAAACATAATGTGTATGTTT
Organism: Rana muscosa; assembly: GCA_029206835.1. Lineage (NCBI taxonomy): Eukaryota > Metazoa > Chordata > Amphibia > Anura > Ranidae > Rana > Rana muscosa. The sequence continues at coordinate 167,790,371 of CM055117.1, read as the reverse complement.
ACATCGTGTATTGCACCAAAGGCATGCATGTCATGTAGCGTGGGCGGAAACCCACGCAGACTGCAAAGACATACCGGGTAGGTCCAATCGCACAAATTTAGACTGTGCATAGCGCCGAAGCGCCCACTCGGAAGAACTCCACGCAGACAGCACACAGATACCGTGTAGGAATGATAGCACGTGAATCAACATAATATTGCACATGTTTATGCTGTGCATTTCCATTGGAGCGTGGGGGGAAACCGGAGTACCCGGAGGAACCCCACGCAAACAGTATACCCATACTGTAAACATGTATAATATGTGCAATAAACATATTGAACATGTCTATACTGTGCAGAGAGCCGAAGCGCACATACCATGAGAGTGCGGGAGGACACTGGAGCCCCCGCCAGCCCAGAGAGTATGATACATACATATACTGTGAATGTATCTGGAGTCGTGCATAAACATATTTTGTACGTTTATATCATGTATGGCACTGAAACACAGCATTGGAACGTGGGGACAGCCACGCAGACACAGAGACACAGAGACCAATAACACATACATACACTGTGAATGTATGCAGTGTAGAGGTATAGGATGAGTTTAAATTATGGCGCAGAGGCACATAATCTTCTCTGTATCATTCCAACCTGCTTGACAGTGCTGCTGAAGCAGCATACAGGTAACAGTTAACCTCTAATCCTCAGACCGTGTGTCTGTCAGAGCTCAAATCATTCCCCAGGAAATGGCAGGAAATGTTACCTCAGGTATCACACACAAGGCTCACATGGATTAGAGACATAAATGAATAAAGTCCTCCCTCATCCATGCTGCTCTTGAGGCAGCGTGTGAGGAAACTGTGTAAAAGAAAAGCTTGTCACAGCAATTTCAGCCTGAGTGTGATTCTCACATCATCAATGAGATCACTTACAAGCGCCCTGTCATTCACTGACACAGAACTGGAGTCTTCCTCACAAGGGAATGTCCTGTTCATAAACATTAAATATTCAGAGGTCGGGTCCTGAGCATAGTAGCTAGGCCCATATCTGACTCAGAGCACTCCTTCACTAAAGAAGTTTGTGGGGGGAGGGGGCTTATAGCTCCTTTTGCTCGCACACCGCTTCCATTCTGACAGGAATGATTCCAGGACTGCTGACAACTGGTCTGTAAGGACCGCAGGTGCAGGAAACATATGAACATTTTTAACTGTGCAGCACTGCCAGTTGCCCCAGGCAATGTGGAGAGCAGGTGTATCAGACTCCATAAACGCCACCCTCTGAGACCTTATACACTATACAGTGAATATACAGTCCACCCACTGGCTACGCTGAGGAGGGGACACCCGGGAGGACACACCAACCCTTAAGGACAGCTCAGTCTGTGAGGAGATTGTGAGGGGATTCGCGCCGCCGCCAGAAATAAATGTGCGGCGGCCACAAGAAAATGGCCGCCGTCCGCAGCTATAACTGTGCCACTAAACGCCAAGATGGCCGCCGAGCGCAAAATTCAAAGCTCTAATGCGCGCCAATGGCGCACGCAATAACCACCTCAAACAGCGCCAATGGCGCACGCAATAATCACCTCACACACCAAAAAAAACTGCAGACATGAGCGCCCAACCAGGCCAGACTGACCCCCAAGCACCCCACAGCACAGCACCAGTACAGGGTGCAGAGAGCAGCATAACAGGGGGGGGGGGACAGGGAGAAACCCCCACACACAGAAACACAGCCAGCATGTACTCACCTGCAGTAGGAGAGACTACTTACCCGTCCCCTTCAAGGACCCACTGGCTTGTTTCAGACAGACCTATCACAGAGTCATACTGCGTAGCTGTTGGCCCGGTCCACCGCGAGAGATACAGTCAGTCAAGTACTGTTCAATCTTGAGAGGACCGCGGGAGCATGAAAGCAACCCGGCCACCCCTGGAGCCATGGGGTATGTCGTGAACTGAGTCTCACGCACGCAAGGCGAGGATCAGCACGCTCGATGGTCGGACAGGGAAGACTACGAGGATACTAGTGTACCCAACCTGTTGCCCAGCCGACAGTTGATTGAAGGTCTCAAAAATAAAATAATAAAATTCCCAAAGGAATAAAAATCAAAAGTAAAATCTTCCAGGAGACTGGCTCCTGAGAGCCACGTCTTCTCCTTCTGCTAGGCAGAAAAAAACTGAGGCTGATTAGCTGCAGGTGGAAGGGTAATGTCCGGAGGGACCGCCCCCCTGGGCGGGGCTGTTCAGCTCTGGCTTGTTCTAGAATGTTTTAACCTCTAACATTCTGCCTAGGTCTTCTACTGCGAGCAGGGACATATACCCACATGTAATCAGTATGAGAGCTGCGTCGGTCCATGGACGATAAGAGAAATAGGACTTTTCGTCATACTTGGCTATAAAATCCTTTTTTAGGAATACGTCACAAGACCCAGGGTTAAGCTATTATTCCTTACTTACTGGGGTTATATGCCATCTTTAGGTGAATGGACACTGGTAGACCAAAGGTCTTGGACAGGAAGACTGCATAATATAACCCATACCCTACAGGAAGTGCTTCAGTTTTGTAGCAAGCACTGAATTCCCAAAAAAGGGGAGGGACCTCTGGTGTCCCATTATGTATTCAAAGAAAAGGATTTTACAGGTAAGCATGACATCACGGGACACAGTTAGGCTATTATTCATTACTTACTGGGGGGAAAAAAGCCCACAACACTCCTTGGAGTCAGTTTGGCCTAGGCCAGAAACTAGGAAGCAACTGAAAATTTGATATATCTATATAGATCCAACACACACACACACACACACACACGCACACACACACACGCAAATATAATATGCTTTCCTCTCGATATACTAAGGGCTTGCAGCTTAAGTTGATTGAGAGAGTTTAATTCTGCTTTAAGATCCCTTTAATGAAAGTTAAAGGGCCAAAGGGATAAAACAGTGAAATGTGCATTTATTGAATAGCTATACTGTCCTGACATACTGTTTTAGATTGCAATATAATAATATAAAATGCAACAGTTTATTGTATGGTAATGTTTTCAGTGGCTATCAGTCAAGCATAGGTACCATTAGTTGTAAAGCTTAGCATTAAAATACTTTTATTTAGCACAAAACATATTAAGCCCCTCCCCACCTTCTTTTCAACAATCTTCTCACAGAAGATCATTTACTACAAGGGTCAGCAACCTACAACACGCATACTGTAGGCAGTCAATCTAACATTCTGCTTTTACAACCTACCCACCTCCCTGACATTCAGGTGCCAGCCCCCCTCAAAGCACCAGCAAAGCCTGCTGGTGCTAAGAAGGTCCATGTAAAAAAAGTGAAGAAGTCCACTCACACAGTTTTTATGCTTTAAGTGGAACTGTAGGCTGCAGCAGATATGCATTCATTACCCCTACATTTCCAATGGTGCAGGATTTGAGGCTGATCTGAGATATGAAGGTGCATAAATTGGGGCCAATCTGAGGTCTAAAGGGTGCCCAATGTGTAAGGCTGATCTGTCAGTGTTAAAGTGTATCAACTGGGGCTAATCGGAGGTCTAAAAGGTGCTTGAATTGGGGTTGATCTGAGGACTGAAGGTGCATTAACTGGGGCAGATTTGAGTTTGAGTTTAATGTGGTTCTAAAAGGATTAAATGTTTTTTTTTTTTCTAAAATAAAACACATGTTATACTTACCTGCTCTGTGTATTGCACAGAGCGGTCCTAAATCTCATTTTCAGGAGCCTCCATCGGCGCAGACTTCTCTTCCCATAAGCAAGCTGCTTCCTATGGGGCAGATGTGCGCGCTTGCTCCCTAGCTGGTTTGTGTGCATCCATTGACACACACACACACACACACACACACACACACACACACAGTGTGGTTCGGCCCCTCACCCGGCTCACGGGATTTGAAGCATTGGGGTAAAAAAAAAAAATGTATGACTTTAGAACCACTTTAATTTCCCATAGGCAGTACAACTAGAAGTTGAAAACAAGCCACACTACAACAACGTGCTATTAAACAACTGGCGTGCCAGTGAACTGCTTGTATATTGATGCCTAATGTGGAAAAGGTTGCGAATACCTGACCTAATAAATGAAAAGCTTTCATGGGACTGAAACCCCTACAATTATTATACAAGAAGGATCTATGATTTATGGACACTCAAAATTAAGCAGACTTACATCTTTGTGCATCGTCAGCTTCTCCTCAATCCAGTTGCTTTCCGTAGCTGAGAGATTTTGGGTCAGCATTCTTTTGAGGACTTCAACTTCACTTTCACACTGCTTTAATGAAAGCTTTAACTTGGAGTTTTCCTGAATGACATCCTATTTGAACGAAACATAGGGTTTTATAGGTCAAGGCCAGACAAACTGAAGCAGCCAGGTAGTTGATATGCGTTAAAAAGAATAATCCACTAGGGGGCGCAGAACACAGAAGTGCTTTATACTCCACTGCCCAAAAATGTTTTAAAGGAACACTTTGAAAACACATGAGATCTTAAATGGGAAAAAATATTTTGGATATCTATACTGATTAGGACTGTGTAATGTGTTAGAAACAAAATGGATGCCACATCATTTGATGGAAATTAAAATTATCAACCGACAGAGGGCTGAATTCAAAAGACACCCCGAAAATCAAAGTGAAAAAATGATGCAGCAGGCTAGAGTTGCAACCTCATCCCTTTAAACCCAAACACATATGAATTAGACAGGTTCTGAGGCAAATTTAATGCAGATAAGGCACCAAGTGTGCTTAATTACCACATCAGCCACAGAACCTGTGTAATTCATATGTGTTCGGGTTTAAAGGGATGAGGTGGCAACCCTAAGGCTAGTCCATTTTGCTGGAATTTTATTACAGCAACTAAAATAATAATCAGTTTGTATGGCCCCCACGTGCTTGTATGCATGCCTGACAACGTTGGGGCATGCTCCTAATGAGACGGATGGTGTCCTGGGGTATTCCGCCAGATCTGGACCAGGGCATCACTGAGCTCCTCAAAAGACTGGAGGTGCAACCTGGCGGCGTCGGATGGACTGAAACAATGTCCCAGAGGTGTTCTATGGGATTTAGGTCAGGTGAGCATGGGGGCCATTCAATGGTATCATTTCCTTCATCCTCAAGTAACTGGCTGCATACTCTCGCCACATGAGGGACGGACCTTGACGTGCACCTGGAGGAACCCAGGACCCATTACACCAGTGTAGGGTCCGACAACGGGTCCAAGGATTTCATCCTGATACCCAATGGCAGTCAGGGTGCCATTGTCTAGCCCAGTGATTCTCAACCAGGGTTCCGTGGAACCCTAGGGTTCCTCCAGAGGTTGCTAGGGGTTCCTTCAGCATTGGGCAATTTCTGCCTCTCAGATAAGTTCCTACTGACACCATTGATATTTTTAGCTATCTGTAAGGAGGTAATTCTTCCCAATGACCACAAGTGTAAGGACCATTCTTCCCACTGACCATTACACTAATGTATCATGAGTTGTAGATTTCAAATTTTTAGCAGGGGTTCCCCGAGACCAGAGAACTATTTCAAGGGTTCCTCTGTGTTGAAAAGGTTGAGAAAGGCTGGTCTAGCCTGTAGAGTTCTGTGCGTCCCTCCATGGATATGCCTTCCCAGACCATCACTGACCCACCACCAAACACTTTATCTTATTCCGAAGGCACCAGAGACACCAGTTATTTATTACCTTTCAAAAACTCACAAACATCTTACCTGCCCCCCGGGACGCCCCATAGTGAGTGGGATTGATTCCATCACTTCCCGGGTGGGCAGGTACATAGATTTCCTCCTCCAGCCTCTGGTGTCCAAAATGCCTTCCCACTTAAAAGGATTGTCGGCATGTGATCAATTTGTGGTCAAATCTTAACCCTACGGAAAACATGTGGTTGGTCACTGCTGATGCGACATCCCTGGACATGGTAATCCCTCAAGGCCTGGGCTTGTTTGCGGTGGAGTACTACCTCAGGCGAGACTCCGGTCTGTTGGATGAGCAGATTTGCTTTATTATGAAGTTGCTGCATTTTGCGACCTCTCAACTATTTTTGGTTTCAAAACCAATTTTAAAAATCGCCAGGACAGAGGGGTCGCAATGGAGGCTAAATATGCCCCCAGCCTGGCCAATCTGTTCATGGCCACGTGGGAGGAGGATGTTGTCTATGCTTGCCGGAGGCCCCAGCTCAAGCTGTGGGCCAGGTACATCGACGACATCCTCCTCCTATGGGATGGGTCCCGTGCAGACCTTGAGATCTTTATTGAGTCCTTAAATAATAACTCTAGGAGGTATACATTTAAGTTTTGAGGCTAACCAATCTAGTATTAACTTTTTAGACCTCAAGATCTCTATTTCTCGGAATCAATTTATCACCTCTACCCACTTTAAAAGTACAGACCATAATTCCTACATACCGGTTGACAGCTGTCACCATGAGTCTTGGCTGAAGTCTGTGCCAAAAAGCCAGTATTTACGCATTAAGCGCAATTGTACCAACACTGGGGAATTTTTGGAACAGGCAGCCATCTTAACTGAAAGGTTTGAGGAAAAGGGTTATAGTAGAGACTCCCTTAAGGCAACATTGGAGGAGGTCAAGACTAGAGACAGAGCTGATCTTCTTAAAATGAAGCCATCTTGTGAGAAGACTTTTGGAGTTCCCTTTTTAACCAGAATATTCGGTGAAACATAATAGCATCAAAAACCTCATTAAAAAACATTGGACATTGGCACATCTTGGGCAACCATCCTATCCTTGGCTCTGTGCTACCGGATAGACCCCATGTAATTTACAGAAGGGCGTCCTCATTGAAGGAAAGGTTAGCACCTAATGTTTTAGACCCCCCACCTATTAGAAAAAAATTTTTTGGACACCTTCACTGGGTTCTATCAATGCAGGGTGTGCTCCTTAAATGGATGCACACACACAGGTTTACTTCCACGAGCACATCGTTGGAACATGAGATTGAGCCTTTTATAAAACTTGCTCCAGAGGGGGTTGTCTACTTGCTCCAATGCCCTTGCGGGCTACAGTATGTAGGTAGGACCAAGAGACCTCTCTCTGTGAGGCTTAATGAGCATATCACCAATATCAAAGCAGGTTTTCCCAAGCACGCAGTCTCTAAACATTGTCTTTTGGCTCATAACAAAGACCCCTCCAAGACTATCTTTTTGGGGACTGATAGGTATCGCCCACATTGGCGAGGGAGTTCACTGGTTAGGAGCATTTCCAGGCTCGAAACGTCATGGATACACAAATTAAAATGTTATACACCTTTCTGTCTCAACATAGATGTCGATGTAAACGCATTTATTGATAACTCTTAAGTTGATTTTTTGTGTATCCATGAACTTCATTATTCTTGTGCTTATTTAGATGTAAACTTGATCCAAGTTGAGGTGGGAACACTCCAACATGTTTGCCTTCCTTGTTGGGGTGGGGGGGGGGGGGGAACTATGCCCAGCTTAGCATCAGATTTTACTTTACTTTGTGTCAACCCTTGATATTTGTCCTTCACTATACAATACGTTATTACTGATCAGTTTGGTCTTAGGTGGCCTTTGCTGAATTTATTTTCCATTATCATTCATCTGATATTTTTATTTAATTTACAATTCACCTTGGTGGGGCGATTATCGTTTTCCTCACTACAAATAAGGTTTTATTTTTGTATATTTTTTATATATCTTCATTTGTATTAACCCGGATTTACTAATAGCATGGCCTCATGTGCCTGGTTCATTCCTCAGGGGTTAACATGATGATTGGTACTGAAATATTTAATCTTTATTAACAGATTCTTTGGGTTATGGTTTGTGAAACCGTATCCCTAAATTAAATTTTACAGCCGCAAGCCCATCTAGCTTGCTGACTGGTAAGCGTGCATTCCCTGTGGTGTGAGCACTTCTGGTGGTGGATTTTGTCGCTGATGTCACTCATTCATGCAACAGTCTGTTGGTTGACATCCACTCAATTTGCTGTTTGATCCTTCACTCACTATTGGACATTTATTGAAGATCTATTCATGATGTATTACTTAATTTAACTTATTGTTTTTTCAATATTTTTGGGTTACAATTGAAAACTCACTAAACAATTTACCGGTAACTAACAATTCAATCAATTCACTATTTTGGTACAATTCATTGTTACTTTACACCTTTACTGGGTGTCGGTTTATTGTATACAATTTACGATTATTCATCAGAGGTTTTCTTATTTAGGTGGGTTAGCGCAGCTACGTTTTTTTGCTATTGTTATTGTGTATTTTCACTTTTAGTTGCTGCTTACTTTAGGTGTGTTTTTCTATTTAGCGCTGTATTTTTTCTGTTCCCACCACCAAACAGGTCATGCTGATGTTACAGGCAGCATAACATTCTCCACAGCTTCTCAAGACCCTTTCACGTCTGTCACATGTGCTCAGGGTCAAACAAATGGCCCATGCCCCCACCTATAACTGGCCTTCACAGCAAGGAGCACATGGAAGGGCAAACACATAAAAGACAAAAACAGAACATTCCATATTTCAACTCTCCAACCAGTCTGCAGACAAACCAAATTAACCTGTCTAACAGTCTGCGTTAAAAACAGGGGTTTAGTTAGCACACATTTGCAAACGCATGCGTAAGCTGCAAGGCCTCTTCACGGTACCCTGTGTATGCTGGCAGTCCTAAACTCTACTGAATTTATGAGCATCTCCACAATGGAAGCACATGCACTCAATGGATAGATGAGGGGCAGGTGGGCCTGGAGGCAGCCCAATCCCCCTTAAAGGAACAGGAGCACACTGGGCACCCAGCACAGTGGCAGTGAAGGTGCCCAGACCATATTTACACCAGTAGCAAACAAATGTGCTCCTGTACAGGTTAATTTGGTTTGTCAGCAGACTGGTTGGTGAGTTGAGCCATGGAATGTTCTGTTTTTGTCTTTCATACATGTGCTCAGGGTGAATCTGATCTCATTTGTGAAAAGCACAGGACGCCAGTGGTGGGCCTGCTAATTCTGGTGTTCAATGGTAAATGCCAATCGAGCTCCACAGTGCCAAGCAGTGAGCACATGGCCCCACTAGAGGATGTCGGGCCCTCAGGCCACCCTCATGAAGTCTGTTTCTGATTATTTGGTCAGGGACATTCTCACCAGTGGCCCGCTGGAGGTCATTTTGGGTGCTCATCCTGTTCCACCTTGCACAAAGGAACAGGTACCAATCCTGCTGATGGCTTAAGGACCTTCTACTGCCCTGTCCAGCTGTCCTCCTGGAATTTCCTCCATGCTCTTGAGACTGTGCTGGGAGACACAGCAAACCTTCTGGCAATGGCACGTATTGATGTGCCATCATGGAGGGGTTGGACTGCCCTTGCAACCTCTATAGAGTCCAGGTATTGGATCATGCTACCAGTAGCGACACTGACCTTAGCCAAATGCAAAACTAGTAAAAAAAAAAAAAGTCAGAAAAGATATGTAGGGAAAAAAAAACAAAAAAAAAAACCCATCAGTGGCCTCCACCTGTAAAACCATTCTCATCGTTGCATTTCATTAACACCAAAGCAGCTGAAACTGATTAACAACCCCCTCTGCTACTTAACGGACCAGATCAATAACCCAGGCGTTTAATTGACTTGATGCTATATTCTGATTAAAAAGCACTCCTTGAATTTTTTTGAGCAGTGTATATAAAAACCCAGAGAGAAGTCCTGCAAAGTTGGCAGTAGATCTCACGATTAACCCAAAAACTCCTGCGCGGCCACTAATCTATTTCATAAAACTCATAAGATGTATAATAAAAAAAAAAAAAAAAAAAAAAAAAAAAAAAACACACCTGAGCTGCTGCAACCACCCAATGTATTCCCACATCCAATCAATAAAAATTATTAATGGTGTTGCGCTGCTGTCAACCAGGAAAAAACAAACAAAAAACTCACCTTACTTGTGCGTAAGTATAATAGCATAAAATTGTGCTATAAACAGTTGCAAGTCAAAAAACACATCCTTCATTTGTGATTCTTCATATAGTAAATGTAAACAGACTACATTCTAATAACAAAGCTGTGCCTAAAATTGCCTATAGGTGACACTTTAAAAGCATTTACAGGTTATTAGTTTAGAGGTAAAACTGAGCCCTAGCGCTAGAATTATTTTCCTCACTGATACACGCTAATATCTCACATGTGTGGTGCAATCGGCGCTTACATATGCATGCGAGACCTGCGTGCAAGCATGGGGGAACTGGGGTGTTTTCCTTTATTAATTTAAACAATTTTCACTTTATTGCTACCACAAGGGGTTAACGAGTCCCTTGTGATAGTTTTGGGTAGTGACCAGTATTCCTTATTGTGCCCTCCAGCATCTGACCAAACAGACAAGATCAGTTTGATTAAAGATTATGCTGGCTGTACTGGCCAGGGAAAGGCAGCTCGTAAACAAGAGTGACAAAATTCTCGTTGCTTCATTAGTCATAGGAGGTGGTCAGTGAATGGATGTTCCTGTGTGCACAGCCAGCCGACCACTTACAGTGATCCCAGGCTCCCTTGTGAAATGGTAGAGCCTGAGAACAGTGAATAGGAGGGCCCCTTCTGAGCACTTAAAACGTCATTGCGCAGCTGTGAACTCCCACTTATTACAAAGACGATAGCCGACTGATTTTTTTTTACATTAGGATTATGGCTGCAGGTACTTGATCCTGGTAATAACAGCTTGCTGATGAGGCCGTATAGAAAACAGCCGCTGGACAGCAAGTGGTTAAAGTGAAGCTTTAAGCCAAAATGAAAACAAAAAACAGCCAGGCTTTCCTACCCTGGAAGAGACATACTATGCATTTGCCATGTGCTGAATACTGACCGAAGAGGTCAGTAGCTGGCCGAGGTTGGGTGGGAAGGCATAGATAAGGTTGAAGAGGATCTCACTGTCACCACAGCCTCCAATGCAAAAGGTACAAGGGTTCCTTGAACTTGGCAAAAAAACTGCACAATTTGTAGGTGAATCTCAATAGGGGGTCCACATCTGGGGATCCCCACCTGTGGCAAAGGGCTTGAAACGACTCCAGATGGGGATGCCATTCCACTGGGGATGCAAATGCTAATAACTGAAAAAGTCCACCTGCCAATTTTTCACACCTGGGATGTGGGTGGCAGACAGGACCAAAAAAGTGTTCAGGTCTGCTCCGCAGCCTGACAAACTGGATTCTGTTGACAACTCTCCAAAATTCCTTCCGCAACTACAGCGCTGGGTTGGAAAGCCACAAGGCTAGGGAGAGCCTGGCCTTGGGAGTCAGAAGCATAGGGTGATCAAAAGACCAAGTCAGTTTGTCCAAATGTGGCCAGAATGTGGAGTTGCAACAGTCTGAAGTGAATCAAAAGGAGGCCACCATGAGACCCAAAACTTTCATGCAAGCACAAATTGAGGGCGTCCGTGGGGCCCAGAGGTCCCCGAAGTGACAAAGGCACAGAAGTTTGTCACTGCAACACACAGATAATGTTGAAGAGAATTTGCAGATAGGCAGTGTGCATGTCTGTTGAGGCCAGAAAATCCCTCCTAGGAGGAAGAAGGCAATGACGGATCTGGCATTTTCTATGCAAAATTTCTATATTTGTAAGAAGGTAAGAATATCAAGAATATGTTCCACTTAGTTTGGGAACTGTTCGGAAGTAAGAGTGGAAACCTTGAAAGTGTTTTCCTGTTGGTACGGGGGCAATGACCCCTTGATCTAAGAACCGTTGATTAACAATAAGATCTTTTGAGGAAAGGAGACAAAAATTGGAGAGCATGACGTTAAAAGAGGCAGAGTGAAACTTTTTTTTATCCCCTGAAAACACCACTCTGGACCCAGGTGTTAGACTTAATGAAGTGATGTGGATAGGGGGCGCTAGGTGACTACAACAAATAAAAGCACTGATGTGCACATATTAAATATAACAAACAATAATAATATATATGGTGCAAATAACAACTAAAAAATATATATGAAAAGTCCCAATATTAGTGGATCCAAATGTGATATTCAGAGTCCATATGAATAAAAAAAGCAACTAGTTGCTGCCGTGATAAATCTTGATATACATTTCTGGTAGCCCAACATGACAATTGAAGTCCATACATCAAAAGACAACCATTCAATGCTGCTACGATTAATCTTGAGGTGATTGACATGATCCTTCACCAAAACTGTGTTCAAACACCCAAAGTGACTGGATATATAATCTGCTTACCGGAAACCATTGTGACTTTCTTTTTGGTTAAAGAGGTCAAAGAGCTTATGCAAGATTGTGCCTGCTCACATAAAAGATAGCTGGAGATCATGTACACCTTCCTCCTCATAGGTACCAGCCAGATATAAAAAAAACAATGGAGGACATCCATAGCGTGATAATGTTTATTAAAAAACAGAGCATAAAAGTAGAGCCAAAAGGCTACTCACATTTAAAAGTGCCTACCCGGCACTGGGGCTGCTGGCTTGTCAGGCAAATGTTTGGGGAGCCGTCGTGTTCCTATCCACCTCCGTGGATGGCGTGCGTTCCATTCACTTGATTCGAGCAACCATCATGGCCGGAAACGGCGTGGATAACGTAACCAGGTACCACCTCGACGTACGTTTCGTGATTACGTCTTCAGGAAGCGTACCTGGTCACTAGAGGTCGTGATATTTATAGATAAAAACCCGGGAAAATAATTTGAATGCGCAGCCGCGGTTAAGGCAATAACATAGAGACTGGAGTACAAAGTACCTACTTCAGCGAATCCACTACGCATTCTACACATACAAATAATGACAATCAAGCCATATGATCATATAGAATTTCATTCTAAACCCCTGGATTACTCCTGAGATTTCATTCCAAACCCCTGGATTACTCCTGAGGGGAGAGCAGCGCCACACCCCATAACCATTTACATACACTTTAGGATCCCTCTATAGCAGGGATATGCAATTAGCGGACCTCCAGCTGTTGCAAAACTACAAGTCCCATCATGCCTCTGCCTCTGGGTGTCATGCTCGTGGCTGGCAGAGTCTTGCTATGCCTCATGGGATTTGTAGTTCTGCAACAGCTGGAGGTCCGCTAATTGCATATCCCCGCTCTATAGGATCTCACCAGGGGGGCTGCAGCTCTACATATCACACTCTCTCCTAAGCGCAGGAATAGTCATATTTCTTTACATAGATCAAGATTCATAACGGCAGCAACTAGTTGCTTTTTGATTCATATGGACTCTGAATATCACATTTGGATCCACCAATATTCGGACTTTTCATATATATTATTATTTTTTAGTTGTTATTTGCACCATATAATCAACTCCTGTGATCTTCTTGATATACGAAGTCAAGGTGGGACCAAACAGGCTTTCACTTTTTATGTGTAATGGCTCAAGGCAGTTCTGATGACCAGAATTTAAGCCAGAGAATCCCGTGCAAGTGTACAAAGAAAGCCAATTTTAGAAATTTCAAAGTGTCATCTGCCAAACCATTAATGCAGTAGCACAAGGCCCTGGGCAAAAGGTCCAGCCGACTATGGACAGTGGGAACCGAAAGGATGGAGCTGGGATTGTGGGCCATAGGTTTTTATACACAACTACAGTTTGCACAATAGGGCCCTCCAAGGGAAAGGCCTTAACGGCAGGATTCTAACCTTTTATCTATCAAGTCTTTAAACACAGGATTATCCGGCACAAGGCAGCAAGGGTCTTATGGGGGCAAGAAATGGCTGCGTCCACCACATGAATTTTTCATTTCGCAAGGAAATCTTATCCAATTGGATTTAGTTTGACAAAAAACACATATATATATATATATACATATACATATACATATATATATATATATATATATAAATAATCTTGAGTGAGGCCACTATGCATATAGGACAAGCTCAATTAACAATTGGACCAGAAATGTCTTAGTGTAGAGAATTTGAGACCCCATACTGGACACTTTTAGGCAAGCAGGCTCAGGCTGCTCCAACACAAAAAAAGAAGAGCACCTGGCAGTCATCAATGCTAGCAAACATAGGTTGCATGGTGGAGCCTGCCAAAAAAAATAGGGAATTAAAAAAGGCCATTTATCTTTTTTCTCCACGGTGTCCTTGAAAACAGGATTAAACTCCACAGGGACTGTTAGTGTCTTATTAAAGCGGAGGTCCACCTTAACAAAAAAAAATAATTAGATTAAAAGCCAGCAGCTACAAATACTGCAGCTGCTGACTTTTAATAAATGGACGCTTGCCTGTCCAGAGTGCTCGCAATGTCGGCAGCAGAAGACGAGCAATCGCTCGTCTCTCAGCTGCCCCCGCCGCCACCCTCGGCGAGGGAATCAGGGAGTGAAGCTTTGCGGCTTCACTGCCCGGTTCCCTACTGCGCATGCGCGAGTCAGGCCGCGCGTCTTCACTGGTCCCCGCTGTGTTCACAGCGGGGGGGGGGGGGGGGGGGGGGCTTGAGTGGCGTAGATACCCGCAGATTCTGCGGATATCTATGCCTGGAAGTGGGTGCAAAAACCTGTATTATACAGGTACCTGCACCCCCCTCCCCCCTGAAAGGTGCCAAATGTGACACCAGAGGGGGGAGGGGGGGGGGGGGTTCCGAAAAGCGGTGGTTCACTTTTTGTGTGGACCTCCGCTTTAACACAGGAAATGGGTCCACAACAGGGACTGTCCCTTTTCCAGGAAACATTCCTCACTAGGATATTGCTGAACAAAACTTTTTAAAAGCGCAAAGAGCTTTTCATGGTGAAGCCTGTCACCATGAAAAAAAGGCTCTCAGGCCGGCCATAGAAAGTTAGAACCGTCTTCTCACGTCAGGGACGGCTTCCCCTGTGCCGGTAAAAGACAATGGCTCAGCAGGAGGGATTCCCCGGGCAATACTGTGTATTGATGGGGGAATTAAGCAGAGGACATAGCAGGCTTGGACAAAATTACGGAACCCACTGTTGGAGACCTTAGGTTGCAGACTCCAGTTGCTCTAATGCGAAACGTACCATGTCAATATAAAAAAGGTAGCAATGGTATCCTTAAGCTTGGATGAAAGCTCTGTCAAAAAAGACATCCCATCTTGATCATATTTCTCAGAAAAAGTGTGGGGGGGGGGGGCAGCCTTATCAACTAACCTCCTGCAAGAGCAAAGACAGAAACCGACTCAAGAGGCTAGTTTGACTCCTGCTATCCAGGACCTCAAAAAAGGGCCAAGGTCAGAAAAATCAGACATGGAGGAAGAAAACTCCTCTTTCGATAGATAGGAGGAAGGGTATGTGGTCAGAGAGCCAGTGGAGTGAAAAGAGAAAAAGCAGGGAATCCAGCTGGGGGTAACTGTCCAAACTGAGGGCACTAGGGCCCTGTGGTGAGAGACCATACATCACTGGCAGCTCCCGTGTGATAGTATGCCAATGAAGAGCAGTGGTGTTATACATAGCTTGCTGGTTAAACAAGAAAAACATCTGTATAATCTAAAAGCAAGTCAAACACTACTGTAGCTCAAGATAATGGCTTCAGTTTTATCCCAGCCATCAAATAATTCACATATATCCATAAAACGTGAATTGCTGGTTTAAAATAAATAAGACAAAGCCAACTCTTTTATATGAATTCACAAAAAGGTACAATCGCTTAATGGACAATAGATGTTTTTTTACCTCTATCTCGTTCATTTTGGTAATCTGCTGAATTATCTTCTGTTCATGCTGATGGACCACCTCCTGAAGCCTTCCGATATGCTGTTTGATAAGCAGGCTTGTGTGAGTACAGAATTTTATTAACCATCTCATGTTTGACAAGTCTACCCTACTTAAACCCTATAACTTTGCCAATGCAAGATAAAGTGACAGTTATTTTAAAAAGGGACATCTACCAAACCTAGATACTAACCTTACCAGTGTTCTCTCACAGTTTCCACACCCAACACTTCCAGGTATGAAAGAACATACAACCTGCTTCACTGTGATGGTAACCAGGCCTAACAGCCAAGTGCCAGGCTCTAGCACTGTCACAGGATTTGGTGCCATCACCAAAATTGTTAATTTTACTGCCAGCTGTGAAGCACAAGAGGTGAAAGGGAGAACAAGCAAGTCTGGTATAGAAGGGGTGTGGGGTCTTGTGCAGAGATTGTTACTTTGCCCAGCATTGGCAAGGTGACAAGATCTCTTAAAGTATATGTATACTTTAACAAAAAAATGTATCTTATTTGCTACCTTATGGTCTGGTAATGAAAACATATTGTAATATCTGCTCGACAAGTAAAAAAAAAAAAAAAAAAAAAAAAAAAAAAAAAAAAAAGCTTCTTGCTGATGGTCTTGTAGTCCCTTCCAGCCTTGTGCAAGTCTACAATCTTGTCCATGACATCCTTTAACAGCTCTTTGGTGTTTCCCATGATGGTGCAGTTTGAATGAAATTAAGATTTTGTGGACAGGTGTCATACACATAAGTTGTTGTTGGGAGCACCTTCTTAAAATTGACAGGACTAATCTGTGTACCACATAAGCACATAATGTAGCCAGTCTGTGGGAGCCAGAATTATTGTTGGTTGGTAGGGGATCAAATACTTATTTTACTCACTGAACTGTAATGCAATTTATAACATTAAGTTATTTTTCTGGATTTGTATTTGATATTCTGTCTCTATCATTTAAAATACACCAATGATAAAAATTATAGACCCTTCATTTCTTTGTAAGTGGGCAAACTTACCAAATCTGCAGAGGATCAAAATTATTTTCCCCACTGTATTGTCACATGCAGAGGTATCACATGAAGACCTCATTACAACCAGACGACAATACGTTAACATTTAACCTTATGATGCAAAGTGCACTTTACATTTATAATTAAGACTGTACTTTAACCACTTAAGGACCTTGCCTGTTTTTCAAATTCGGTGTTTACAAGTTTAAAACATTTTTTTTTGCTAGAAAATTACTTAGAACCCCAAAACATTATATATTGTTTTTTTTCTAACATACTAGAGAATATATTAGTAGTGGTCATTGCAATACTTTTTGTCACATCGTATTTGCGCAGCGGTCTTACAAGCGCACTTTGTTTGGAAAAAAATCACTTTTTTAAATTAAAAAATAAGACAACAGTAAAGTTAGCCCAATTTTTTTTTATATTGTGAAAGATAATGTTACGCCGAGTAAATTGATACCCAACATGTCACACTTCAAAACTGTGCCCGCTCGTGGAATGGCGTCAAACTTTTACCCTTAAAAATCTCCATAGGTGACGTTTAAAAAATTCTACAGGTTGCATCTTTTGAGTTACAGAGGAGGTCTAGGGCTAGAATTATTGCTCTCGCTCTAACAATTGCGGGGATACCTCACGTGTGGTTTGAACACCGTTTTCATATGCGGGCGCTACTCACGTATGCGTTCGCTTCTGCGCGCGAGCTCGTCGGGATGGGGCGCTTTAAAAAAATTTTTGGTTTGTTTTCTTATTTATTTTACTGGATTCTATTTATTTTTACACTGTTTTAAAAAAATAAATAAAATGGATCACTTTTATTCCTATTACAAGGAATGTAAACATCCCTTGTAATAGAAAAAAGCATGACAGGTCCTCTTAAATATGAGATCTGGGGTCAAAAAGACCTCAGATCTGATATTTACACTAAAATGCAATAAAAAAAAAAAGTCATTTGAAAAAATGACAAAAAAAAAATGTCCCTCTAAGACGTATGGGCGGAGCTGACGTTTTGAAGTCAGCTTTGCCCTGCTATGGTATGGGGACGGGTAGGGGCCATCTTGCCCTCTCTTATCCATACCAGAGGGAGAAGGACCCGATCGCCTCCGCCGCTACCGACGGCTCCGGTAAGCGGCGGAGGGCGCGGGAGAGCGGCAGGAGGGGGGGGGCCCTCTCCCGCCGCCAACGGTGATCTTGCGGCGAATCCGCCGCGGAGACCACCATTATCGTAAACACGACCGCTCACTGAAGAGATGGATATCTCGGCTGTGGCAGCAGCTGCTGCCGTTACCGAGATATCCCTCTTCAAAAAAATGACGTATATATACAGTGAGCGGTCGTCAAGTGGTTAAAAACTTCAGACTGACCGTCAAAGCAACCAAATCACCAGGAATCATACTGGTTTAGTAACTTTCCATTACAATAGGACCTTAGCAGCTACCTAGATCAGGGTCACAAATGTGATCACAACACTGAGAAACAAATCCAAAAAAGCAATTGCTATTTATAAACATAAGAGTCCATCAGAAACAGGTCCCCCAGCCCACGACAGATCTACTGTGGATAAACTTCAAATGGATTGTTAAAGTATTGTAGTTCTGAAAAAAAGTGGCTAAATAGTTACCTTTTCCTTACTGGTTATTTTCTCCTCAAGGACACCATTTATTTTTCTTAGTTTGTCAATCTTATTCTGCAGATCACGCACATCACACCTATGCTGGTATATTTGATTCTGCAGCTCTTCCTTCAAAGATGAGCTTTATAAAATGAAAAGATGAGATTTAGGATGTATTTTCACTCCTATATAGAGCCAACATATTATAAAAATGATATAAAAAGCACATGGAACAATTCACCTCAGTCCTCAGACTGTATCAGAGATGTGTTTTTTGATTTGGGCCAGCAATCTGTGACAGACTGTATCATGGATATCATTTTTGATTTGGAACAATTATGAATCCTCAACCCAGAGGACCTTACAGTTAAGTGTCACTACAAAGTCAGGTATACACACACACACCTTCGAGCAGAGAATGCATTAAAGTAAAAAATCTTCTGTCCGATTACGATTATACAGGATTTATATAGCACCGACAGTTTAGAACCACTTTAAGCTCTACACCTCTTTCGTTTGCATGCCATGTCAAAGCTAGAGAATTCGTGTTTTTAGAGATGACAGATCTGAAGGCAGGAATGAAGAGGAAGCCGCAAAGTAAAGTAGTGACACCATCTGCATCACCACAAAATATTTTAAAGTCAGTCGGTTGACTTACATTTCCATCTTCAAACTTCTGATGAAATCTTGTTTTGTGTCCATGGCACGTGATGATACGGTGACAACGTCTGACACAACACTGCTCAGTTCAAGTAACAGGTCTGTCAAATTGATCACTGGAGTGCCTGGTGATGGAGTAAACGTTACACACTGCATGAAAATGTAAATCCAAATTACGTATCATTGGTAAAAGGTAAAACAAATGGCTTGAAAGCATGAAATCACATCGAAGGCTATACATTCTTCATTGTTTGAAGATAGTATCCTTGGCATAACAGTCTGGTATGCATTTATTAAATTTTCACAAAAAAACACAAGCTTCTTAATTTTTTGCTGTACAGACTTTCATATTCTGTATTGTTTTCAAATGCCTAAGGCCCCATTACTAAAATGTATTGATAAAACTATCCAGAAAACCACATTAAACAATATAAATGTATCAGATCAGTAGACACACTTGCAGATGGTGAAGCCACTGGCTTTACAACTGTGAAGGCACTCGTTTCACTCCAAATAGTTTCTGCTTTGGGATCTTCAAGATCTAGGAGGAAAAAAAAAAAAAAATTCATATGCATTTATGGAAACTTGTCATGCACAAATCCTCTTACAACATTCTAGTTGCTAACCGACTCGCATCAGGGGCTTTTATGGACCAGTCATGTCTTAAAAGGGGTTGTAAAGGTTCATTTTTTATTTTCTAAATAGGTTCCTTTAAGCTAGTGCACTGTTGGTTCACTTACCTTTTCCTTAGATTTCCCTTCTAAATATTTTTTTTCTTTGTCTGAATTTCTCACTTCCTGTTCCTCCTCAGTAAGCTGTTCAGTAAGCTGTTCTGGCTGACTCCACACCACTCGGATGATGGTGTGAAGTTTACTGAGGAGAAACAGGAAGTGAGAAATTCAGACAAAGAAAAAAAACATTTAGAAGGTAAATCAAAGGAAAAGGTAAGTGAACCAACAATGCACTAGCTTAAAGGAACCTATTTAGAAAATAAAAAACAAACCTTTACAACCCCTTTAAATTTATGCTAGGTTCACTTCTATGCGTCTTTGCGTGCCGTATTTGCGCACACACAGCAGTGCAAACAGGCTGCCGTGTCTGCATTTCTGCAAAAAAAAAAAAAAAAATGCATGCACCTGCAAAAAAGCAGGCGCAGGGAAATCTTCCTGTGGTTCTTGCACCTGAACTGCAATTTTACATGCGTGGGGGCGCCTTTCAGAATGAATGGCAGCCCTGCACGTTTCCGCAGGCAAGTGCGTTTTCAATGCGGGTGGTTGTGGGAATCGCTGCAAGTCCCGCAGCCACACGCAGAAGTGTTAAGCTAGGGTTAAGGCATGAAGGCAAAATGAACCAGGTTGTTGCAGTAATGCAGAAGTGTCCAAACAATCCAAAGAGGGCCAGATTTGATGAAGTGAACATGCGTGAGGGCCGACCATTTTTCCCGACATTCTTTGAACCATTAAAATAAATGCAAATTTACCAATACACTGCCCAACAAGAATTCTCTTGCCTTTTTGGCTGTGTGGTGAAGAGTCCAAGGATGAGCTGGGCATGTCATTTGTATATAGTTATGCGCCGATAAATACGATATAACACGCACCTTCACTTTAAGAGGGAAGTTAAAGGAAAAAATAATAATTTTAATTAAACTCTGAAGCAAAATAAGGGTCAGTGCCCATCAATGCAGCCTAATCAGTGCCGATCTGCAGCCTCACCGTTGCCATGAATGCAGCCTGATCCATGCCCATCTGCAGCCTCGAAGGGGACAGGGAGGAGGCGGGACCAGCGCCAACAGATTACTTATAGGAGAAGCTCCTGTTTACCCGGCAGCCTCTAATACAAAAGTCCCCTCTCCTATGATAGCCAGAACAGTTGTCCAATGTCAGCCCAGGAGACGGGACTTACTATTACAGAGGCCGCCAGGTAAACAAAAGATTCTCCTGTATGTAATCTGACGGCACTCGTCCCGTCCCCTCCCTGGAACGATAAATACAGTATATATATATACATACATACACACACACACACTGTATCTTTTGTGGCCCCCCCCAACGTATCCCTGAGCATGGCGCACAAACAGATATATATCTTCACAAAATTACCAGTGGGGCCGCATGAAACCGGACCATGGGCCGCAATTGGCCCGCGAGCCGGACTTTGGATATGCCTGCAGTAATGTATCAGTGATTAGGTAGCAGCACTGAAGAAGCTCAAAAGGAAGAAAAAAAAAAAAAGGTTCTCTTTGCTTAGGCTGGCAACAATGAGAAGCCCTCCAGAAGTAGTGTTCAAACTCAGAAGTACTCTTTAACCCCAAAAGTGGAAGGCCCCTGAGGGAGAAGGGCACAAAAAAGTGTGAATCTCAGGACCCAAACAAGTTCTCACTCTGGCATTCAGGCGTGACACAGGCTTGCAGTGAATCTCCAGGTGAGGATTGCATAAAAAATAAAATTGAGTACGTGTGTGTGTGTGTGTATATATATATATATATATATATATATATATATATATATATATATATATATATATATATATATAATTATTATACAGGTTTTATATAGCGCCAACAGTTTGCGCAGCGCTTTACAAAATAAAGGCAGACATTACAGTTACATTACAATTTGGTACAAGAGGAATCCGAGGGCCCTGCTCATTAGAGCTTACAATCTAAAAAGGGAGGGTCAATTGATACAAAAGGTAATAGCTGTGGGGGATGAGCTGATGGAGGAAGTACAAGTTAGTTAGAAGCAGGATAGGCTTCTTTAACGAGTACAGTTTATACACATACCCAAAAAAAAAAAAAAAACTGACACACGCACACTTTTTTTGAAGAAAACCTAGGACTTCAAGCTAAGACTTGGCTCCCATTTCCTGAGAGGAATATGGCGCATGAGAGGAGCAATGCCCCTACTTTTTTTTTGCGTAGCTTCTATCTTCCTATGATGCAGGACTTTATCATTTATAATGTGTCCAATTAATGTTTGATGAAAGTTTCTTCACATACCTTCCCAACACACTCTGTAGATCCGTTACCAAGGCCAAAATCACGTGTTTTAGCCCCATACATGTTAAATAGAGAAAACAACGAAATAATCAAGAGTCAAAACTAATTTTGTTAGTCGACACTATAAAATGTAAGTTTATCCAATTAATCTAAAATTCTACATGTTATAAGCACTTCCAAAAAAAAAAAGAAGAAGCTGTAAATGCTCAAGTCTTGGTGGCTGACCTGTACAGATAATAATAGACACAGACACTTTACAACAGCAAACCATTCAAGTAAAGTCTCACACAAATGAAAAATATTCTAGGAAAACATTTCACTTCTAACCTGTTGCGTTCAAGATTGTTGTCTGAAAAGATTCTTCTGTAAGAGTGTTGGTGTGTGTGAGACTCCCACCTGGTGTATGTGGTCCATAGGCATTAACTTTTACCTGCAAAATGAAAGTTTGATGACGTTTTGCTTTAATATGGGGATACTTTATAAATAAAGGCAACTAATCCCATAAACTGGCCTATAAAAGTTTTAAACTTCTTAAAGTGGTTGCAAACCCTTTATTTGAGACTACCTATAGGTAAGCCTAGAATAAGGCTTACCTATAGGTAGTGGAAATATCTCCTAAACGTGTGCCGTTTAGGAGATATTTCACTTGTAGTCCACCGACTATGTTATCGGCGCATGCGAGGGGAAGAAACGAAACTGCAGTTTCTTCCCTAGCCTGTGCTGTTAATGGTGGCTCCCGTGCGCATGCGCGGGAGAGACGTCACGCGGCTCCGGCGAATCACAGAGCCGGAGTCTGCAGCCCGGAAGGAAGAGGGGCTAGAAGAAGAAGAAGATGGACACAGCCTGCACAGGGGACATCGCTGGATTATTTTGCAGGTAAGTGTCACATAATGGGCTAGTATGCGATGCATACTAGCCCATTATGTTTTGTCATTTGCAGGCTTTGCAGCGAGCAAGAGAGGAACCAACCCGGCGGACTGTGTATTATGGGGGGAGGAGTGTTTATCACGCAACGTGTACTTAATGGATAAGACTAAATGTGCATGGTACCAACCAATATGACTTGTATTATTGCATACAATAAAAGGGGGATGTTGCTTTATGCCCCTATTGAGCGATACTGTTCAGTATTTACAATGTTTGTCAAGGTCAAATATTGTATGCATTTTTTATTTTTGCTCAATAAAAACATTTGTTTAAAAAAAAAAAAAAAAAAAAAACCCCATCAGGAACATTATATATTTTCTGAAAGCAGAAGCCCCGTAAAATAAAAAAGGTAACAGTTGTAATTTTTTATGCTGCCCGATATTTGCGCAACTGTTTATATAAATATGAGAATCAATTATTTGGTAAAATACGCAAGATGTGGCTGTGTTGAATAATTAGATACCAAACATGACAAGTCTTAAAACTGTGTGCACCCATGACATAGCGAAAAATAATGGTACACAAAAATCTCCATAGGAAACACTTTAAAAGCCTTTACAGTTCATCAGCTTAAAGTTAAGGTAATGCTAAAAGGTAACTTTTTATTTTGGCAACAGGTCATACTTGCCTGCTCTGTGAAATGATTTTGCACTGAGCAAACCCAAACCTCCACTTCTCTGCTCCCCAGCGAGCGCTCCTGGCCCCTCCCCCTTTACGAGTTCCTACATAGAAAGCTGCTTGCTAAGAGGGCAGTCGGGTCGACCCAATCCTAAATTGAGCTCTGTGTCCACTGCCACAAATAGCAAGACTCAGCCCCAGCCCTCCCCTCCCAGACGGTGATTGACAGCAGCAGGTGCCAGGAAAGAATAGACCCCAAATCTCTTCATAAAGAGGACCTGTCACAGCTGATGCTATCACAAGGGATGTGGTTCATCCGTTGTGATTGCAATAACTTTTTATTTTATTTATTTTTTATCAAAAGTATAGCATAGCGCTTTCGTTCCTACGTGCTCACGCGTAAAGGCAAACGTTGGTCCCGCATGCATGTGTAAACATTAATTGCACCATGCATGTGAGGTATCACCGTAAACATCATAGCAAGAGCAATAATTCTAGCACCAGACCTCCTGTGTAACTCTAAACTGGTAGGCTGTAAAGGCTTTTAAAGTAATCGCCTATGGAGATTATTAAATATCGTAGTTTGTCGCCATTCTATGGACATACACAATTTTAAAGTGTGACATGTCAGGCATCTAACTACTAATTAACATTTCACATAAAAAAAAAAAAAATGCTATTATATTGTGTTTGTGTGAACTAAAATTCATGAAAGTATTTTTTTCATCCAAAAAAAAAATTGTTTTATAAACCGCTGCGCAAATATCGTGCGTCATAAAGAATGGCAACGACCAACATTTTATTTAGCCTGGGCCTTTGTTTTCATAAAATATATATGCTTGAGGGTTCTAAGCAATTTATTTTTAATTTAGTAAAAAATAGTGAGTTTTACAGTATGAAATGTCAGAATCGGCTTGGGCAGCTATGAAAAGAGGGCTGCCCTGACATAGCTTAAAGCGGTTGTAAAGTCATTTTTTAACTTTTACCTACAGGTAAGCCTATAATAATTTACGGTTTAGGAGATATTCCCCTCGCAATGCGCCGCTGACAGCACCGGCGCATGCGCACATGGGATTCTCGGGCTGAAGGCTCGGCAGACGCCGGACCTCGCCAGAACGAAGTCTCCCGCGCGCATGCGCGGGAGTGAGACATTGCGGCTCCAGCCACTCACAGCACTGGAGCCGCAATACCCGGAAGACACGCCGAGGCAACATGTCATCTCCCTCGGCGTGGACCAGGTGAGTTAACGATACCTCGTTCTAAGGTAAGTATTTCATAATGAGCTAGTATGCGGTGCATACTAGCTCATTATGCCTTTCCCTTGCAGGTGACAAAAAAAAATAAATAAATCATTTGTGACTTTACAATCGCTTTAAGCAACCAGTGCTGGCGCCTGCAAAAGAAAGTTAGAGTAGGGAACTTTGATTTGAATTTTCTGTACTGTGTGAAAATTATAAATATAAAACATATACACAGCAAAGAGAAGCAATGAATTTGTTGAGAATACTGTATACATCAAGAACTGCAGTTCTCATACCTCTCTCCGGGAGCTTTCCTTCAGATTTCTTATTACATCTAGGAGAAGTGCTGTGATTTTGGAGACTTCAGAGGAGGACTTGGCCATTTCTTTAACTGCAATTGCCTTCATATTCTGAGCTTCATTTTCTGCATCTGCCAAATTCCGCCTCAGTTCATTCACATCTTCCCTGCATATGCACACCACATTTATATGAATTAGCTTCACCTAGAAATCTGATTTGCTCATAATGGGCTGGTCTGAACTTCTATATTTCAAATGGCAGTTTTTTTTTTTTTATACGAAATCTTGTATGCTTTATTTAGGAAGAGGGGATGCCTCCTGTAATAATAGATATCTATCTATCTATCTCATTTTCCAATGCACTGACACATCCAAAGAAGATACAGGTTTTATTTTGTGTAAGAAGGCACACTACAACACACAGTAGTGTTACCTTTTATTGCGGTGCGCTGCTACACATCTCCATTGGCAGGCCATTTAGAAGTAATACCAAAGTATATTGAGGAAATCATACATTACCGCAGTGCAACTGTGTAAACCCAGCCTTAGTGTTATGGAATAGCAGCCCAAAGGTGACCACACACTCCCACACCTTCTATAGAGAAATATGCAAAAAGCTGGACAGTGAATTTATTATTGAATTAAATTTTCCAAAATAAAACAGATATCGCTCAATTGAATAAATTCTGCCTCACAAAATGTAGATTATAAATAATCTGAATGCTATATATTCACCAGTAATGGATTAAAAAAAATAATAATAATTTTGTTAACTTTCACAGTGCTATTTTAGCACTCTTTATCCCCAATGTGCTTTACTTTTGTCTAGATTTATCGGATTTAATTTGTTTTTGCATTATTATGAGGATGCTTGCATGTATGATATGTAAATAACGATTTCATACTAAATATTAAAAAAGTTTCTAGTTAGCCCTGAAGTGGTCGCAGCGCCTTAAAATCTGCTGGCTCTCGCGGAATTGTAAAGATTGATATAGTACTTTTCTTTGGACGTGGGCAATGCCAGAGAGATGCATACATAATATCACAAAAGTGAGTACACCCCTCGCATTTCTGTAAACATTTTATTATATCTTTTCATGTGAAAACGCTAGAGAAATGACACTTTGCTACTATGTAAAGTAGTGAGTGTACTGCTTGTACAATGATAAATTTGCCGTCCCCTCAAAATAACTCAACACAGCCATTAATGTCCAAACCGCTGGCAACAAAAGGGAGTACATCCCCAAGTAAAAATGTCCAAATTGGGCCCAATTAGCCATTTTTCCTCGGTGGTGTCATGTGACTCGTTAGTGTTACAAGATCTCAGGTGTGAATGGGGAGCAGGCGTGTTAAATTTGGTGTTATCGCTCTCACTCTCTCATCCTGGTCACTGGAAGTTCAACATGTCACCTCATGGCAAAGAACTGAAGCTCTGAAGAAAAGAATTGTTGCGCTACGTAAAGATGGCCTAGGCCAGTGATGGCGAACCTTGGCACCCCAGATGTTTTGGAACTACATTTCCCATTATGCTCAGCTACACTGCAGAGAGCATGAGCATCATGGGAAATGTAGTTCCAAAACATCTGGGGTGCCAAGGTTTGCCATCACTGGCCTAGGCTATAAGAAGATTGCCAAGACCCTGAAACTGCGCTTTAGCACGGTGGCCAAGATTATGGTCGACTAAAGAAGTTGAGTGCATGTGCTCAGCGTCCTATCCAGAGGTTGCCCTTGGGAAATAGACATACGAGTGCTGTCAGCATTGCTGCAGAGTTTGAAGGGGTGAGGGGGTTAGCCTGTCGGTGCTCAGACCATACTCTGCACACTGCATCAAATTGGTATGCATGCCTGTCGTCCCAGAAGGAAGACTCTTCTAAAAAGAAAGCACGCAAACAGTTCGCTGAAGACAAGCAGACCAAGGACATGGATTACTGGAAACATGTCCTGTGGTCTGATGAGACCAAGATAAACGTATTTGGTTCAGATGGTGTCAAGCATGTGTGGCGGCAACCAGGTGAGAAGTACACTGACAAGTGCCTCTTGCCTACAGTCAAGCATGGTGGTGGGAGTGTCATGGTCTGGGGCTGCATGAGTGCTGCCGGCACTGGGGAGCTACAGTTCATTGAGGGAACCATGAATGCCAACATGTACTGTGATATACTGAAGCAGAGGATGATCCCCCTCCCTTCAGAGACTAGGGCGCAGGACAGTATTCCAACATGACAACGACCCCAAACACACCTCCAAGATGACCATTGCCTTGCTAAAGAAGACAAAGGGTAAAAGGTGATGAACTGGCCAAGTATGTCTCCAGACCTAAACCCTATTGAGCATCTGTGGGGCATACTCAAATGGAAGGTGGAGGAACGCAAGGTCTCCAACATCCACCAGCTCCGTGATGTCGACATGGAGGAGTGGAAGAGGACTCCAGTGGCAACCTGTGAAGCTCTGGGGAACTCCATGCCCAAGTGGGTTGCGGCAGTGCTGGAAAATAATGGTGACCACACAATATATTGACACTTTGGGCCCAATTTGGACATTTTCACTTAGGTGTGTACTCCCTTTTGTTGCCAGCGGTTTAGACATTAATGGCTGTATGTTGAGTTATTTTGAGGGGAAAGCAAATTTACACTGTTATACAAGCTGTACACTCACTACTTTACATTGTAGCAAAGTGTCATTTCTTCAGTGTTGTCGCATGAAAAGATATAATAAAATATTTAC
This sequence comes from Rana muscosa, assembly GCA_029206835.1. Classification (NCBI taxonomy): domain Eukaryota; kingdom Metazoa; phylum Chordata; class Amphibia; order Anura; family Ranidae; genus Rana; species Rana muscosa. Next base: position 167,762,659 of record CM055117.1, on the reverse strand, counting down.
AAAAATGTGAGGGGGTGTACTCACTTTTGTGAGATACTGTATATGTATCTTTTAATCCTGACCCCCCTATTCCTGTACTGTCATAAGTGCTTTTTTTGGGCTTGATCGCAGCAAGGACTGCTGCTCTTCTGAAAAGCAATCCATGCGCAAATCGATTTTCAGGAGGCATTTGGAAGGCCGTAAAGAGGCAATATGTTGCCTCCTCATCACCTGTTTTAAGCCCGTAAATGCAGAGTCCGAAAAAATTTAACAAAGTATGGGCTGGATGGATCAAATCGGTGTCAGAAGAGATAGAGGTGTGAGGTGGTCTGGACAGACTCTAGAGGGTTCCTGCTCTTTCTCAGTAGATCATGATAAACAGTAACATGGATATGTTGATCATGCACTTTGGCCTCTAAAGATGGAAGATCATATGCTGCAATGTTCTTGTGGACTTGGGTTCCCCCGTTGTTCTGTGTTTTTTTTTTTCCCTTTATTTTTTCTTTTCCTGTTACCGTTTGCATATTTCTTCCCTATGACAGCATACGTAGGGGTATATACTTGGAGATAGGGGGGGTTGGCCCCGCCTGCAAACGATTGACCGTTCTCTGTCTAATATGTGTCGTAGTTACATGTCTCTGATATTGTGAGTATTGGTTGGTGTTTTGATACCTGTGTGATAATCTCCTATGTATTGACTATGCTCTATGGAATGTAACCTGTGTTTTTTTTTATGTGAAAAATTTATAAAATATACCCTTTAAAAAAACAAACAAAAAAAAAAAAACATCTGTGTGGATGCATGCTGCGTGTAGGGCAGCCCATTCATTTCAATAGGCTTCCCTACCCGCAGAAATGCAGGGAAAGAAGCCCCCGACCCTTTTTTTTGTAAATTGCGCCGCACCAAAAACCCATGTTTGCCATGGTGTGGGGTACCATTAAGAATTAATGGCACCCCTAAAGAGCAGAGCATTTGTCTGTGTGTCAGGAACAAGCGCGATTTTTCGATTGTTCCACGATACACAGTAACGTGAACCAAGCCTTGGACAGGGGTGCCTCAAGACTGAAAATACTTTTCAAGGGTGCCTTGATTGGAAAAAGGTTAAGAAACACTGGGTTAGAGCCACAAGCTCAAAAAATTTGCCCCGCAGAAGTGATGTTGATGGAAGGCCACTTTGCGAGTAAGAGCAGACAAATGAGTATCCCAAGTAGGTTCAAAGAAGGGTGTATGAAAAACCAATAGAACCAGAGACCCCACAGTGACACTGGGGAATGCTCAGAGGGAACAGTGTGAGCAACACCCTGAATAAAGTTTACCACAAGAGAGATGGAAGTGTATTGTGAACAGCCAAATCTGAAAGCTGCCCCATATAGTACTCAGGGATAGGCGTTGATCCAGTCCAGAGGCAGAATTCTTATTGAGAACACAATGGGATTGAATATTTTCGCCTCGCACCCTGAGAGGTTTGCATTCTAGGTACAATGGTAGATCTTGTAAGAAGAATCCCTAGCATTAAGAAGCATAGGAACAATCTTGATGCCCAGGGGATTCAACAACCAGGCAATTAAACAGGCAACTATAATACAGTATTGTAAACAAGTCCTTGGGACGGAAGATCCTGGGATGAGCCAGAGAGTCTCCCAGGAGCCCGATGTGGCACTTCCTGACTGAATCAGAATAAAATGAAACTGTAGTTGAGAGGTCCAGTGTTGATAAATAACCAAGTCGTTTGTAGTTCCAGGATGTTGATAAGGAGCCAAGCTCCCTCAAGTGACCAACTCCCTTGCATCGACAGAGTAAGCAAGTCTTGATAAGCTGGCATTTATTGTGAGAACCTTCCACAGCAGAGGGTCTGGACTTGCAAGCCATCATGCCAATGTGGTCATTGGCATTAGGGGAATGCAAAGATCCAGAGAATAAGCATTCTAGTTCCAAACAGACAAAAATGTTAAGCTGCAATGGTCTTGAGGGGAGTTGGACAAATGGAACTGCATTGAAGGAGGCTACTCTCAAGACCTAGATCCTCGTGAAAGGTAGGCTGGCTCCTGGACTGTACAGTATGAAAGTGGGAGTGGGGAACCTGAAGCCTTTTCTCTGTGAAAGACAAACCATGGACAGAACCCTATCCAAGAGAAGGTCCAGATACTAGCAGAGATGGCCCGATTCTATCACTGGATTTTTGGAGGTTCAGAATCCAGCCAAATCTCTAAAGGGATTGACCAGTCTGTCAGATGTTGGCCTTTGCCAACTCTTCCCTCTTAAAAGGTCATCTAAGTAACTCATAAAAGGCAATATATCAGCAGCGACAGACAACAGGGGCCAGCACCTGGGGGGGGGGGGGGGGGGGGGGACAACAAATAGGTAGGGCAGTGAACACACAGAAAAAAAAAGTCTAGGAAGCATAGATGTGCTGAAAGAACTTGGAACATGTAGGAAGCATCATTGATGTCTACAGAGGTCAGTAAGTGCCCCAGATTGTAGGAAGCAACGATAGGCCCCTCGCAAACTCCATGGCTATACGCCCCTGACCAAAGAGTTGAGCCAGTATGGAGGTCCACTAGTTGTTTCAAGGAAAGCAGATTAGACATTATCAAGTGAGGCGAAGATAGATTGGAAATTTTGCTAGTAGCCCCAGGACACCACCCATTGAACCAGGGCATCTGAAAAGTCCTTGGACCATGTGGTCATAAAGACCAGCAAATGCCCCCACCTGCCCCCAGAAGTGAGGACTACTTTTCATAATGAGGACAACAAGCGAGCTTGGAGAATTTTCACAGGACCTAAAAAACACAGGTGTTCACAACAGTAAGGGTCTTAGCGAGTCAGAAAATGGCTGGATTCATTATAGGAAAAGTTCTCTTGCTAGGGAACACATCTTCAATAGGATATTGCAGAGCAAATCTTGTGGGAGAGGTAATCAAGTTTGCTTTTGGGTTAAATACAGCTTTAAGTAGATAGAGTAAATCTTGACAGATTATCACTTTTGGGGTGTACTCACTCTAGCTTCTTGATGATATCCTTCAGATTCTCACACTGATAGTTTCGCTCTAGCAAGTTAAGATGATCAATTTTTCGCTGAGCTTCGGTCTCCGTTACTTGCTCTTGACAAACACGATTCTCTTGTTCAAGAAACTGGAAAACATGTACTTTGTTTCATCACACAGTGGGAAATGTAACATTAAAAATATAAAAAGTGGCATTTGCAGTCATATTCTTTTGGGGAATCTAAGATTCATTTGGTTTAACACTGCACACAGAAGGAAACTAAGTGTCTTACCTCCAGGCTTTCTGTATAGTAGGCAATTTGTGAAGCATATTCCATTTTTATAGCTTGCAGCTGTGCCTGTATGACCGTCTTCTGGCTGGAAACCTCTGACAATTCAAGTTCCAAACTAGAATCGCAAATAAAACATGTCAAGCACAAATTAAAATGTTATTTACTTAGAATACTATAAAAAAACTGCTCAAGCAAGCATCCTAAAAAAGGTGTTTTGCACCACTACATTCAACACTATGAATCAAAAAAAAACAAACAAAAAAAAACACTATCATTTGGCGTGCTCTCGCAATATCCAAGTAGTGAAATTACGGCCACGGTCCAACAAATATTAGAATGATTTATTAAAATTCTATAAAAAAAACACCACACTGCTTTGCTTCATTATGTAGTAAACACAGACAGAAAACACAGACAGAAACCACTATCTGGAACCTACTTTACATAAGTACCACAAAAATTACTGCAGTGCAGGCCATTGGTAAATAAGGCAGTCCATTATAGCAAAGATCATGGCAAATGTACTTTGTCTTTTGGATACCATCGTTACTGTCATTAGGCCCTCCGTCAGGGCAGAAAAATTACATGCTTCAGTTGTATAATATTTGACAAAACATTAACGTGGTTCTAAAAAAGGCAGAACGTTTTTTTTTTTACCTTAAAGCACTCTCTGCATTAAGGTAAAAAAAAAAAACTTTCAATTGCAGCCCCTCACCAGCACCCCCTCCTCATTCTCAATACAGTGCTGTCCTATCTGCAGCAGCTCTTCACCTCTTTCCCCACTTTCTCAGGCTTGGCTTGTGCCAGTCAAATCCTGTGAAGACGGAGTGGGGGGCAGGGCTGAGCTGTGCTGTGTCTATAGACGCACGCAGCCCAGCTTAGGAGCAAACCTGTATATTACCTTTCAAACATTTGCTATGGGAGGGAAATTGCAGAAAAGGAGGAGCGGAGAGCACTGGCAGGGGACCCCAGAAGAGGAGGTTCAAGGCCACTCTGTGCAATACCATAGCACGGAGCAGGTACAAGTATAACATGCTTGTAGGCCCCCTTTTTTTTTACTAAAATGCCCATTACATTCTCCAGGCCCTGCAGCACAATAGCACTGACGGGCAGACCACATCTGTGCAACAGGGCTGCGCACTAAAACCAGAGGAATTTGCACCACTCTACAACCAAACAGAATAGTGCACGTGACCAGAACCAACCAAGGAATGCCAACAGCACCCTCTAGAAGAGCATACCATACTGGAACCTGCAGCAGACTGGCGTGGCATTAAATTCGCCACTCGTGTGACTCCCATTACCTGTCCAGAGGCAGCAAACACCACAAATGGGATGATTTTCCCCCCGACCCCCAACAATAGGGGCACTTACTGCACACACAACAGATATATTCTGATCTGTTAAATTTCCCTCCAGCTAATTCACAGATGCAATCATTTGCTGAAGTAGGCACCACACATGGGATCCAGTGCACAAGCAGCTTACAAGCCTTTCCAGTTCTTCCACTGGTACCGTCCACTCAGATATAAACATCTGCAAAAACCAATCCAGAAGCCTGCCACTGCTATAAGATCACCAAGGTTCATCACAATAAGGCAGTTGAATTCCACAAACTAAAGCAGAAATGTTTTCTCAACTACCTAAAAAAAAAAATGAACTGCCTAAAAAAAAAAAAAAAAAAAAAAAAAAAAAAAAGAGGAAATGCAGGGGTGGGAGCAATTATGCTGGGCATTGTAAAGTTTTGCCATTTGCCAGTGTCCATTAACCTCGAGGTGAAGCATAACCCAGTAGTCTAATAAGAATTAACTGTTCTATGTCCTGCGTTTTAAATAAATAAAAAAAGTAAAATTGAATGCCATCAGCAGTAACCTTGTTTTAAACATTAAAAAAAAGGGGGGGGGGGGGGAGAGAAATACCTGGGCACAACCTCCGCAGACAGATACTTGATGCGATTTTGATATGACTGGCCTCTGAAAGAACAATTTTTTTTTTTAACAAGTTAGTCACCGGACACCAAGGGGGTGAGTTGCTAACCAAACTCAGTTATACTGCACTAGATTATACACACCAAGGCCTTCATTTTACCACACATTTTTAAAACATGAGCCAGGGTTTTAAGCCCGCAAAGCAACACAGAGATATCTCTGCTTAAAGTATATCTCAACCCCAGAATATTTTTTTTATATAATCAAGCTTACCAGTTCTAATTTCTGATGGCTATTTGTTTTCTTTAACCACTTGACCACTGGGCACATAAACCCCCTTAATAACCAGAACAATTTTCAGCTTTCGGTGCTCTCACATTTTGAATGACAATTACTCAGCCATACAACACTGTACCCATATGAAATTTTTGTCCTTTTTTTCACACAAATAGAGCTTTCTTTTGGTGGTATTTAATCACTGTTGGGTTTTTTATTTTTTGCGCTATAAGAGAAAAAAGACTGAAAATTTTGTAAAAAAATGTTTTTTTTTTCGTTTGTTATAAAATTTTGCAAATTACTATTTTTTCTTCATAAATTTTGGCCAAAATTTATACTGCTACATATCTTTGGTAAAAATAAGTACAAATTGGTGTATATTATTTGGTCTTTGTGAAAGTTATAGAGTCCACAAGCTATGGTGCCAATATCTGAAAATTGATCACACCTGAAGTACTGACGGCCGATCTCAATTCTTGAGACCCTAACATGCCAGAAAAGTACAAATACCCCCCAAATGACCCCTTTTTGGAAAGAAGACATTCCAAGGTATTCAGAAAGAGGCATTGTGAGTTTTTTGAAGTTGTCATTTTTTCCCCACAATTCTTTGCAAAATCAAGATTTTTTTTTTCTCTTTTTTTTTTTTCACAAAATTGTCATATTAGCAGGTTATTTCTCACACACAGCATATGCATTCCACAAATTACACCCCAAAACACATTCTGCTATTACTCCCGAGTATGGCGATACCACATGTGTGAGACTTTTACACAGCGTGGCCACATACAGAGGCCCAACATGCAGGGAGCACCTTCAGGCGTTCTGGAGCACCCAGGCCAATTCTGACATTTCTCTCCTACATGTAAAAATCATCATTTGTTTGCTAGAAAATTACATAGAACCCCAAAACATTATATATTTTTTTTAGCAAAGACCTTAGAGAATATAATGGTGGTTGTTGCAACTTTTTATCTCGCACGATATTTGCGCAGCAATTTTTTTAACGCGTTTTTTACGGAAAAAAAATGTTTTGTGCTTAAAAAAAAAAAAAAAAACAGTAAAGTTAGCCCAATGTTTTTGCATAATGTGAAAGATGAAGTTACGCAGAGTAAATAGATACCTAACATGTCGCCCTTAAAAATTGCACACACTCGTGGAATGGCGCCAAACTTCGCTACTTAAAAAATCCCTATAGGCGACGCTTTAAATATTTTTACTGGTTACATGTTTTGAGTTACAGAGGAGGTCTAGGGCCAAAATGATTGCTCTCGCTCTAACGTTCGCAGAGATACCTCACATGTGTGGTTTGAAAACCGTTTTCATATGTGGGCGGGACTTACGTATGCGTTCGCTTCTGTATGCGAGCTCACAGGGACAGGGGCGCCTTAAAAATAAAATAAAAATGTATTCTTCATTTTACTTTATTTATTTTAGTTTGACATGTTTTTCCGCCCTAAACATTTTTTTGATCACTTTTATACCTATTACAAGGAACGTAAACATCCCTTGTAATAGGAATATGGCATGACAGGTCCTCTGGCTTTGATCGTAGCGGTGAGTCAGTAGAAGCACCGGAGGGCGGCGGGGGGGGGGGGGGGGGGACATCCCCTCTCGCCTCCCGTAAGAATGATTAAGCGGCGGAGCAGCCGCTATGATTGTTCTTATGGTGTAGGGAATCGCCGGCTGAAAAAGCCAATATCTGAATGATGCCTGTAGCTGCTTCCCATCATTCAGATATCATTCAGATATCCCCGCACAAAGTCAAGGACGTCATATGACGGCCGGAGGGCGGGAAGTGGTTATTGCAGAGTATTGCCGGGCATTGCGGAGTATTGCCGGGCATTGCGGAGTATTGCCGGGCATTGCGGAGTATTGCCGGGCATTGCGGGGTATTGCGGTGTATGGCAGGGTATTGTGGAGGGTATTGCACAGGGTATTGTGGAGGGTATTGCACAGGGTATTGTGGAGGGTATTGCACAGGGTATTGCAGAGTATTGCGGAGGGTATTGCAGAGTATTGCGGAGGGTATTGCAGAGTATTGCGGAGGGTATTGCAGAGTTCTGTGGAGGGTATTGCAGAGTTCTGTGGAGGGTATTGCAGAGTTCTGTGGAGGGTATTGCAGAGTTCTGTGGAGGGTATTGCAGAGTTCTGTGGAGGGTATTGCAGAGTATTGCGCAGGGTAATGCAGAGTATTGCGCAGGGTAATGCAGAGTATTGCGCAGGGTAATGCAGAGTATTGCGCAGGGTAATGCAGAGTATTGCGCAGGGTATTGCAGAGTATTGCGCAGGGTATTGCAGAGTATTGCGCAGGGTATTGCAGAGTATTGCGCAGGGTATTGCAGAGTATTGCGCAGGGTATTGCAGAGTATTGCACCAGAGTATTGCAGAGTATTGCACCAGAGTATTGCAGAGTATTGCACCAGAGTATTGCAGAGTATTGCGCAGGGTACTGCAGAGTATTGCGCAGGGTACTGCAGAGTATTTTGCACCAGGGTATTGCAGAGTATTTTGCACCAGGGTATTGCAGAGTATTTTGCACCAGGGTATTGCAGAGTATTTTGCACCAGGGTATTGCAGAGTATTTTGCACCAGGGTATTGCAGAGTATTTTGCACCAGGGTATTGCAGAGTATTTTGCACCAGGGTATTGCAGAGTATTTTGCACCAGGGTATTGCAGAGTATTTTGCACCAGGGTATTGCAGAGTATTTTGCACCAGGGTATTGCAGAGTATTTTGCACCAGGGTATTGCAGAGTATTTTGCACCAGGGTATTGCAGAGTATTTTGCACCAGGGTATTGCAGAGTATTTTGCACCAGGGTATTGCAGAGTATTTTGCACCAGGGTATTGCAGAGTATTTTGCACCAGGGTATTGCAGAGTATTTTGCACCAGGGTATTGCAGAGTATTGCACCAGGGTATTGCACCAGGGTATTGCAGGGTATTGCAGGGTATTGCACCAGGGTATTGGCAGGGTATTTTGCAGAGTATTGGCAGGGTATTTTGCAGAGTATTGGCAGGGTGTATTGCAGAGTATTGGCAGGGTGTATTGCAGAGTATTGCACCAGGGATGGCTGAGCAGGGATGGATGGATGGCTGGATCTGTGACTGCAATTGTCACAGATCCAGCCCACAGAGCTGCTGCTGCCATCCGCTCCCTCCCCCTCCCCTTTCACACTGTACCGATCGGTACAGAGAGGGGAGGGAGGAACCGGCGTCATCAAATGACGCCGGTCTGTTTACAAGTGATTGCTCCGTCATTTGACGGAGCGATCACGTGGTAAACGGCCGCTATCAGCGGCGATTTACCGCGATTCGTGATCCGCCGGGTCCTCTGGACCCGGTGGTCACGGAGTTTCCCGTGTGCGCGCCCCAGGGGGCGCGCGGGAGCGCGATTCTGGGAGGACGTTATATAACGTCCTCCCAGAGTTAAGCAACCACCTTGTCGATGTTATTTGTCGGCAGGTGGTTGTTAAGTGGTTAAAAACTTAGTACATGTTATGCAAGCACAGAAAAATATCTGTTGATTCTGTCATAGTGCCCTTGCAACTTCTCGTTCACTGAACAGTGCAATCTGCCTACCCAGCCATTGTCTGAACTGCTTCCACTTCACTTCCATGCAATAAAGATAAGAGGGGGGCAGTTTATAGTCCAAATCAGGAGAGTAGCCTTCGGAGACAACTTTGCTCCTCCATGAGTGAAGCGCGTGAACTCTGTCATCCTAGGAGGTGTGTTACTGGCAGAGTCGCAATTTGAAAATATAGAAAAAAAGAATGGGGAAAAAAAAACCCACCAAACATCAAAATAAGGCAGCCACCATATCAAAAAGGGACTTCTAAGCTGCAATATATTCAATATTTAGCTTTAGTTTTAAATATGCTGCAGAAATTCCATAACTTAAAGTTGGGCATGCTACTTTACTGGGTCACATGAATAGCCTCTTCGCCAAGCTGTTTGTTTTTATACTCTTGCATTTAAAATAATGCTCTGATGGCCTAGAAATCTAGAGGCCAGTGGAGCGCCAAGCACATTTCTATGCAGCAGTATGGCTATACTCTTGCTTTATAATTTGGCCTTTGAGCTAAAGTGCTCATACGCCAAATGACCTCAACACTTCATAGTCATAGTGTAAAATCTTCACAAGGACCTGAGCTGAACAACAGGCATTGTAACATGATGACCAAATCAGCAAATATAATGTACATAACTAGATTTACTATCCCGCTTGTTTGATATCCCAGTAACATCTTGCAGAGGTACTTTTCACCCCAGCATTGGTCTGTTCATTAGTAGGATGGGCCCAAATTTTTTGAAGTGCTCTGTGCAGAGATTACATTCAATACAACCATAAGAGAATATTTATGAAATCAATTAAAAATCTAAATGGCTTTATACCTTGCAGTTGCCTCGTTAAGCTCTTTCTCTAGAAGCATCACAGATGAGTCTCTAGCAGACAGTTGTTCCGCCAGCTCGGAATTGTCCTCCTTCCATTTATCAATTTCTGACTCCATAATACACAAACGCTCCATTAGAGATTCTAGCTCTAACAAAAAAATAAATATATAACAGATAAATAAAACAGAAACGCACAGTAACCACATTTATACGGTACTTAACAAAAAAGAAATAACACACAAACCTGAACCCAGACGAGAGTTTTCCAATTTCATTTGTTCATTCAAAGACTTCAGGTCAGCCAGGCAAATGGACATCTACCAGTAAAAAATGTTTACAAAGAGAAACAAAATTTCATAGACAACTCTGCCATTTTGCTCTGAGTGAAAGGTCCACAATTAGTAACTGCTATACAACCATCTAAAAAGGGATATTTAAGCCTTCAACTTCCAAATGTCTTTATTCAGGACAGGTGTGAATCAGATTGGTAGCTGTTGGCAAGGACAAAAAAATGCTCTGGGAGATCCGAGAGATGTGAAAATAACTTTTTAGCCTCGAACATCTTTTTCCCCAGAAAGATTTAGCCTAGTTTTTTTGGGGGGGATAAAGGGTACTCATGCCCCCAGGAACGTCACTGATGAAGTTGTCCAGGGACTTGCCACAAGGGGCATTCACAAGAGACGCTTCTTGCACTGATGCTCCAATGACCAGCATTTGGACCCGTTTTGGATACTTGGTGTAAAATGCCTGCTAGCTTGAAAACACTGGAAGATGCCCCAGCACGGTTAGTGGGTTGCAAGCTGGACAGGCCCTCCGGACCGCTGCCCTTGAACTAATGACCCACTGTAACTAGTACAGACTGAGAAATGACCCTCAAGGGTACTCACAAAATCTGAAGGAATTAATGCAGTTTGCGGTCAGTTCACTTGTAAGGCAGCAGGAAGGCCAGGTACCGTTCAGAGGAATGTAGAACTGATGCAGGTACAGAGGAGATGGCAGGAAGGCAATGAGGCTTACATGTGCTGCACACCAACTACAGAAGCACAGTGACTTAACCCCTTAGGTGGTAACTGAACTAAAAATATAAAAAGGTCCAACCCAACAGTCAGGCGGCCACAATTTGCAGACTAAGCAGCAGTGGCACTCTCCATGTTTCTCTCAGCAGCAGTTTAAGGGGACAGTACTTCTTATAGTTCTTCTCCTTTCAGTTTACAGGACAGTTGAAAATCTTGTTTGTTAGTTAAAAAAGGAACAGAGTAAGACAGTTCTCTCTGAATCCTGATCATACAGATGAACATGACAAAGTAAAACTGTTATTTAAATATTTGGGCAAAGTACTGTATCAAAATTTTTTTTTTATAATCCAAATGTTGATAAAAAAATTGTTTTTGTATGACACAGGAAATACTATCCATAAAATAACCCATATGATCCAGTCTGAACAGAAAATACCAAAACACTGATAACCATTTTAATTTTGCAAGTCTCTCTCTCTATAATAAAAATGGACAAATGTATTGCAGACTTGGCTACACACATCTACCAGTTTTCACTCACCTCTTCGTTTTCTAATATGGCATGGTCCCTTTCATTCTTAATTCCGTCATACTTCTCTAGAGCGGACTGAGTTTTCGCCTTCATAATCCTAAATAGGTGCCAGTGTCGAGACATCAGTTCCCTGGCCTGAGAACACTATAAACAAATCAGAAAATCAGATACCTGCATACAGTGCCTTGAAAAAAGTATTCATACCCCTTGAAATTTTCCACATTTTGCCATGTTGCAAGCCAAAAACAATTGTATTTTAATTGGGATTTTATGTGATAGAGTGGCACATAATTGTGAAGTGGAAGGAAAATTATAAATGGTTTTCCAAATAAATATCTGAAAAGTGTGGCGTGCATTTGTATTCATCCCCCCTGAGTCAATACTTTGTAGAACCACCTTTCGCTGCAATTACATGTGCAAGTTTTTTGGGGATGTCTCTACCAGCTTTGCACATCTAGAGAGTGAAATTTTTGCCCATTATTTTTTGCAATATAGCTCAAGCTCTGTCAGATTGGATGAAGAATGTTTGTGAACGGCAATTTAAAACTTGGCACAGATTCTCAATTGGATTTAGGTCTGAACTTGGACTGGGCCATTCTAATATGCTTTGATCTAAACCATTCCATTGTAGCTCTGGCTGTATGTTTAGGGTCCTTTTCCTGCTGGAAGGTTAACCTCTACCCCAGTCTCAAGTCTTTTGCAGACTCCAACAGGTTTTCTTCTACGATTGCCGTTGTATTTGGCTCCTTCCATCTTCCCATCAACTCAGACCAGCTTCCCTGTTCCTGCTGAAGAAAAGCATCCCCACAACATAACGCTGCCACCACCATTTTTTCACGGTGGGGATGGTGTATTGAGGGTGGTGTGAAGTGTTAGTTTTCCACCACACATAGTGCTTTGTTTTTGGGCCAAAAGAGAAAATGGGATTTTGGAATCACCGTAAAATCCTTTTCTCTGAGTACATGGGCGGACACAGCATCTTATTCTTGACATTAGGATATTAGCCTAATATCAGGAGAGGACTAGGCAGAAAAGCATGTCAAGTGTTAAACATACATCAAAACTGTACAGTTCCGCCCTGGAGGCGGTCCCACTAGGTACAACCCCTTTCCCTGCATCATGCAGCTCAGTTCGTCAAAAAGCAGTACAAAGGAGGGGAGGGTGCTGTGTCCGTCCATGAACTCAGAGAAAAGGATTTTACAGTGAGTACAAAAATCCAATTTTCTCTTTCGTTCATGGAAGGACACAGCATCTTATTCTTGACATTAGGGACATCCCTAAGCAGTGTCAAAAACGAGGGGTGGGAACAGCAATCAAACCAACTTCACCCCAAACAGCCGCAACCTTAAACAGCCACCTGCAAAACTTAGTGGCCGAAGCAGGCATCCGCAGACGCACGCTAGTCAACCTAGTAAAACTTAGTGAAAGTGGGGGGGCGTGGCCTGAGTGCAAGCTGAATGGCAGCATAGAATCGGAGCTCCTGTGATTACCAGGGAATAGCAGCACGAATCATCCCATCGGGACCCCAGAACATCATTCCCACAAGGCAATCTACCTCTGGATTACCTGGATTACTCCTGCAGCATGTCCAGGAAAAGAAAGGAGCCCCGCAAACCGCAGCGTCTGACGGACTTTTATCCTCATAAGCCACATGAAGGTAGGCAAGATGGCCCCCGGCCATCATCCACACCTGCAGACAAAACGGCCAACAACTTGCCTGATAAAGGCAAGAAACACACAAATAACAGCTCCCCTGCAAGCTCACAGCAGCACTCTCCCTCCCCTATCTCTGGCAGCCCAGCTAAAGCAAAACTCAGGCTGGATGGAGAGGGATCCCCCAGGCCAGCCATGCCACAGACTCTGGAGATGAGACACATGATCTCCCTGATTCAATAGAATCGTTCCCAACCATGCACCAGCCTGTGATAGACACTGTACTGAAAGATATGCTGCTATCACTAAGGAGCTCACTACAATCTGATATGGCACAGTGCATGCACAGGTTCCACACTGACATACAAGCAGTGGAATCGAGGGTTGATCATATAGAGCAAAAAAATGGGAGACTTTGCTGAAACCATCAATGATCTAGTAGACTCACATGAGGAGAGAGAAGGGGACACGGAATGGGTGAAAGCTAAGCTGGCAGATTTTGAAGACAGGAATAGGAGGAACAATATGAAGATCAGGGGAATCCCCGAGTCAATCCAGCCAGCTGACCTGCGTGATTATGCTACATCACTGTTTAAACTGCTCACCCCTAATCTATCTGGTCTCGAGCTAACGATTGACAGAATTCACAGCTTACCTAAGCCGTCTTTTTTGCCAGAGCAGGTCCCTAGAGACGTAATACTGCGCATGCATTTCTTTCATGCAAAGGAATTGCTGATGGTGACGATGCGTAAAGGTGAACAAATACCTGCACAGTATCAAAATGTACAGTTTTATGCTGACCTGTCGCAATATACACTTCAGAAACGAAAGACCCTGAATTCCGTCACCAAGATACTTAGGAATCATAAAATTGTATACAGATGGGGTTATCCCACAAAGTTATCTATTGTGAAAGATGGCCGAACATACACTATAGACTCTCTGGGAAAAGGCCTTTCTCTTCTGGAAGAATGGGGTATACTGCCAGAGCATTCTGATGATTCCCCTGCTGTGAAGCCAAGGAGGTCTGCAGAACCAGATTGGAAAACTGTTACAAACAAAAACGCAAAATCGCACACTTGACCCGGATGGGTAACACTCCACTACTAACCCCTGGAGGAACGTACAGGAGCGCCATTAGGCCTGAACTTTACCCCCACCCACTTTGGGCAGCTTAACGCTGCATACGGGTATCCTGGTTCTAGTGCCCACTGAGGACTAGGACCTCTCTATTGTTTTCTATCAGTTGCTTGGTTATATTTTTCTATGTTTTTCTTTTTTCTCTCAGTTTTCTTGTTTTTACTGTTGAAAGATTTACAAGACGGAGTTCAAGTAATTACTGCTGGACCCTCCATGCAGAAATGCCACTCAACTTGGCCCGAAGTCCAAAATAGACAAACTCTCTGCGCATCACCAAATAGTAAGTACCTTTTGACTTTATGCACCATCATTTTCAGTTTCCCACCGCTATCCCAAATCCAACCACATGAGGGAGACATTGCACCACCAATGAATGTAAAGCAGCAATGTAACATAATCTTCACACTCCTGCAAGTATGGGGATAAAGATCATTTCTATAAACTCTAAAGGACTGAATCATCCTGCTAAAAGGCGTTCCTTATGGTCAGAAGCCCTCTCTAACAAAGCTGACATACTTTGCGCTCAAGAGACACATTTCTCTGCTTCAACACCACCCAAATGTTCGCACAGGAACTTTCCACATCTTTTTACCGCAAATGCCCGCAATAAAACTAAAGGAGTCCTCATAGCAATACGTGACTCTAACTTTCACCCTACTTGAGGAAATTAAAGATGAAAATGGCCGGTATCTTATCCTGGTTTGTGAACTTAACTCAATCACGTATACCATATTAAATGTCTATTCACCAAACCAACGCCAGATTTCTTTTTTTAATAAGCTGATGAAAAAGGTTAGGAAACACCACAAGGGAAGATTACTATTATGCAGGGATTTCAACGCCACCCCAGATCCTGTGATGGACTCTACCTCCGGCACCAAATGCTATAGCCCGTCCTTACTACCCTCAATTCACAAGCACAATCTGTTTGACGCCTGGAGATGCTTACATGCGGGAGAAAAAGACTTCACATTCTTTTCATCACCACACAGGACTTATTTTGACCTTTTTCTTGTCGACCAACAAACACTAGCCAATGCATCCGCCACGAACATTAATGCCATTACGTGGTCTGACCACGCTTCTACTACCCTGTCTCTGGTGGACGGGACACCCAACACCGCACCTCCATTATGGAGATTGAACTCCTTTCTCTTACAGCAAGCGGACTATAAGTCAGTCATTGAAAACCAGCTAACTGAATTTTTTAAGAATAACGAATCCTCTGTGCAAGATAAATTTGTACTGTGGAATGCCCACAAAGCTTTTATTCGTGGCATTTTCATACAACAGGGAGCGAGGGTCAAGAGGCAGCGGCACAGGCAAATAAAATAAATCACTGACAAAATCTTCCTATTAGAGACTAGTAATAAGCAAAAATCTTCTCCCAAAATTTTGAGTCAAATTACCCAGCTGAGATGTGAGTTGCGGCTCCTTCTTTTAGAGAACTTTGAAAAAATATCAAAAAAACTTAAGATGACATACTACGCTACAGGTAACAAAGCGGGTAAGAATCTAGCTCAAAGGGTAAAGGGCTTGAGACAAAAAACTCAGATTCCGTATATTATACACCCCGTTACCAAAAATAAATTGTATCATCCCCAAGAAATGGCGGACGCCTTTAGCCATTACTATGGCTCTCTTTACAATTTGAAAGATGATCCGAACACTACCCAACCAAATGTTGAAGCAATAAACGTGTTTCTTGGAAAATTAGACATTCCTAACATCTCACAGGAGCAACTATTGACCCTCAATCAGCCGTTCAGCATGGCAGAGATACATCGGGCGATAGACTCACTCCCAATTAACAAGTCTCCAGGGCCGGATGGATTTTCTGGTGACTATTATAAATCCTTCAAACATTTACTGACACCATATATGGAACAAATCTTTGCCGCTGCCGCCGCCTCGGCCTCATTCCCGCCTGAAATGTTGGGTGCTGTTATTGTGGCCTTGCTGAAGCCAGGGAAGGAGCCTGATTCCCCTCCAAACTTTAGGCCCATATCACTTCTCAACATCGACTTAAAGGTTTATGCTAAAATTGTTGCATACAGATTAATAGACATACTTCCCCTTATTAACCCTGATCAGACGGGCTTCACTAAGGGTCGCCAAACGTCCGATGCCACGCGTAGACTAATTAACATTATTCATCTAGCTAAACTGCACAAAAGGCCTTCTCTGCTGTTGGCATTGGACGCAGAGAAGGCCTTTGATCGTATTCACTGGATGTACCTCACCCAAGTATTACAAAGTTTTGGCTTCTCAGGTAATATACTGCAAGCAATATTAGCCTTATACTCTAACCCCTCGGCTCAGGTCTATACCTCAGGGGTGCTCTCCAAGCCGTTCACCATATCTAACGGCACCAGACAGGGGTGCCCACTATCCCCTTTAATATTTAATCTTTTAATGGAACCCCTGGCCATCTATATTCGATCTCACCCCAACATTAAAGGTTTCTCCATGCCCAACTCTACACACACGATTAGCCTATTCGCTGACGACATTATAATGATTCTCACAGATGTGGAGACTTCCCTGGCTTCTGTGCACTCAGCTTTAGCTATGTTTAACCAGTTGTCTTACTATAAGGTCAATGAAAGTAAATCGTATATAATGGGACTGGGTATTGATCTATCTGTCCAAACGCGGCTTAGCGCACGGTTCCCATACATATGGAAGCAAGATGGGATAAAATACCTAGGGATTACCCTCACGGCATCTACAGAAGACCTAGTTACAGCTAACTTTACTCCCTTCCTCAATATTCTGACCAACAAGTTACAGGAACTGGGCAAGGTTGAGCTGTCCTGGACGGGACGGCTAGCGTCATTTAAAATGTTAGTCTTACCACAACTGTTATACCTCTTCTGATCACTACCATTCCCGATCCCTAATTCCTTTTTCACCAAGGCTCAGTCTATACTGAACAAATTCCTGTGGCGGGGTAGAAGAGCTAGGTGCGCTTTCAAAAAATTAATTAAAACTAGAAGTGCAGGAGGTATAGGCCATGTCCTATTACAAGATTATCACTCGGCTACTATCCTTTCTCAAACCAGAGCTTGGTTTAACCAGCGCCAAGGCCCTAAATGGTTGGACCTAGAAGCAGCCCAAACCTTGGGGCACAAA
The DNA here is from genome assembly GCA_029206835.1 of Rana muscosa. Taxonomy (NCBI): domain Eukaryota; kingdom Metazoa; phylum Chordata; class Amphibia; order Anura; family Ranidae; genus Rana; species Rana muscosa. The sequence continues at coordinate 167,745,329 of CM055117.1, read as the reverse complement.
TTGGCTGATATACTCCTAACATGCCACATTATACCCCAGGCATACCCACACATATCTCTAACTATGAAGGCCACACTTCAAAAGTGGAAAATGTTCACATCTCTAGACATCCCAGATCAACTTTTAAAGCCCTTACCTCTTAATATCTCTTGCTTCTCACTGATAATCCCAGACTTGTCTGTCAAACATTGGGAGGCCAAAGGCATCAAAACTGTACAAGATATACTGGTAGGCCCGGCCCCAAAAACATTTAGAGCATTGCAAATAGAATATAATCTTGAGGACAGGGACCAATATAGATACATGCAAATAGTTCACTTTATTCGAACATTGTCCAATTTTGAAACGTTGCTGCCATGGGGAGCATTGTTATACCTAACGAACAGTTGCACCACTATTAAAGGCATCTCACTGTTCTACTGTCTTACAGTCTAAAGCCTTATTTGAAAAATCCACTAATATTAGTTGCATGGAAACGGGAACTAGGTGCAGAGTACTCAGAACTCCAATGGCAAAAAGCCCTAGTATATAATTTCACCGCGACTAAAAGCTCCAATCTCTGGGAAGTAACCCATAAAATTTTACTCAGGTGGTACCTTACACCATACAGAATGTCCAAATTTAATGCTTCTACCTCCTCTCTTTATTGGAGGAAATGCGGAGAGACGGGTACTCTGCACCATATTCTGTGGAATTGCCATGCCCTGAACCCACTTTGGTCCGAAGTGTTCAATCTCATTTCTAGGTTGGCAGGGTCACACATTGCGCCTAACGCAGCACTAGCAGTATTATCATTAGGAATAGAACAAATAGCGCCACAAATAAGAACTGTAGTCACGCACATCCTTCTCAGCACTAGGCTGGTGATTCTGCGACACTGGCTAGCAGCAATCCCACCATCATTTAGAGAAATTTTAGAGACGACTAACACCCACACCACGTACGAGTTAATGTTCGCAGCATCTCAGGGCAAATACTTATCCACAAGAGACAAATGGTCTGCCTGGGAAATATGGTTTAAACGAAATTGGAAACCAGAGTAAAGCCGATCCTTATTTCTGATATATAGTTAAGAGACAATATTTTTTTTTTCAACAATGTTCTTATTATGAGTTATAAACCAATTTCTGAGTGTTAATTCTACCTCTTATCCTTCTATTTTATGCCTTGAATATAGTCGCGGTATAAGTACATCACATAGATGTCCAAATGTTGATGGCAAAGTTTATTGCGTTGTCTACTCTGTGCAGATGAGGAAGAGTATTTTCAGGGAGGAAGGCATACATAGCCGAGACTGTCCCCACAGGACCTCAAACGAGTCTGACGCGTCCTCCCAGGAATCTTCGATCCTGGCCACAACCTCAAAATCTTCTGATTGGGTCGAGAAGCCAGGAGATCCCCATCAGGTGATCCCCATCTCCGGTAGAGGAGTCGAAACACCTCCGGGTGTAGAGACTATAGCCCATGGCCCAGCAACTGCCGACTCAGGGAGTCCACCTGCTAGAGTTCTACGCCCAGACTGTATGCGGGCGATAGAGCCAGCACATCTTTGCCCTGCTCCTGCAGGACGTGAGCTACAGCATGCAGTAGCCGAGCGACTTGTTCCCCCTCGATGGGTGACATATGCCACCGCCGTGGTGTTGTCCAACTGGATCCTGACTGGACGTTACCACAGCCTCCGTGACCAAGTGGAGGGGCACCGCCTGAACGCCCGAAGGAGCACCCTGATCGTCAGACAGGGTTCTTTCTGCGTCCAGCGACCCTGTGTCTTTCAATAATAATGAAAACGACTTCCCGGACTGAAATGCCGGAGACCTCAGCCACCGGATCAGGGATCCCTGACTAGCCAGCTCACCGGGATTTGACAATCCAGGGACAATGGAGATGTGTCCCATGTCGACAGGATCTCCATCTTGCAAGACTCGAGTGTGGATTAAACACACGGGACCGCCTTGAATGTGGCTTACATGAAAAAACAGGACACGCATGTAAAAGCGCAGTGAACACCACCAGCGTGACGCCCACCGCTGTACCGCAGCCTGAAGAGTCTGCAATTCTCGAAGGGAGAAAGACTCTCGCCCTTGAGGAGTCCAGATCGAACCCAGGTATTCCAGGAGCGAAGTCGGCACCAACACAGACTTCTGGGTGTTCAGTACCCAACCAAAACACGCCAAGAGTCAGACTGGCGATTGCCACACCCCCCCCCCCCCGAATTCTGAGGCAGAATCTGCTCTCAGATGGAGATCGACCAAACAGCCCATGATTGCGATCCCTCGTTGCCACAGCAAGGCCAGGATCAGGGCGAGCACCCTGAAGGAACTCCCGGTGCCGACACCAGGCCAAAAAGGGAGAGCCACCATTTAGCAGTGCAAACCGCAGAAACCTCTGATGCCTGACGCATATGGGGGCTGCAATAAAATGCGTCCTTGATGTCCAAGAATGGCAGCAAAAAAATCCCCCGGATGTGGGGCAGCGACCACAAAGTGACAAGCTGCCATCCTGAACCTTTGTGCTATCACAAAGCTGTTGAGGGTCTTGAGATCCAGGACCGGACCGACCCCTCCCTTCTCTGGGACTACAAACAGTTTGTAGATTCCTTGAAAAAAATTTCCGGCGCCGACACAGGTACTATCCCCTGCGCATGAGCAGGTCCTGCACTGCCCCAAACAAGGCAGTCCGGCAAGCCAGAAGGGGGTGAAGGTTGGGAGGGAAAAAAAAAAAAAATGTTTTGGTGGATAAGAGAAGAAAAACTCCATCTTGTACCCAGATAAAACCACTTCACAGACCCACTGGTCGGAAGTAGGGAGGTCCACCGAGCTGCAAGCTCACGGGGGCGACCCCCCACCCCATAGTCTGGCGGGGGTAAAAACCTCCATGTCGCCGCAGATTTGCTCGCAGGTCTGTTTTTGCTTGCGAGAAACAGGGATACCTTTTTTTAGCCCTCAGCGGGCGCCCTGCCGGCCTGGGCCACTTACCTGCGGGCCCGGCGGAAGGAAAAAAAAAGCGATTGTGAGCGGGAAAAAAATAAAAAATAAAAAATTAGAGTTACGCTTACCGGTAACGTCTTTTCCAGTAGTCTTTCAGGACAGCCACAATGAGAGACCTAGGCTCCTCCCCTTCCACAGGAAACACTGCGCCAGCCCCTATAAATTCTTACTTCCCCTGCCGGCCTTCAGTTTTTCTGAGATCACCTCCGGACAGCTGGGGAGACACAAGAACACATTAATAGCATACTAATATTATCTCTATCATGCTGCGTTCCGGTCTTTAGTAAGACCCCCCAATTTTTTTAGGGTGGGTACTAGGGCTGTCCTGAAAGACTACTGGAAAAGACGTTACCGGTAAGCGTAACTCTAATTTTCCCTATTCGTCTTTCAGGACAGCCACAATGAGAGGATAGACGAGCACTTACCAACTAGGGTGGGACTACAGCTTGCAAAACCTTTCGCCCAAAGGCTTGCTCACCTGCCGACACCAGATCCACTCTGTAATGCTTAACAAAGGTAGCGTAGCTGGACCAAGTTGCTGCCTTGCATATTTGTTCTGGCGTTGCTCCAGCCCTTTCTGTCTGAGAGGCTGCCAGAGATCTGGTGGAGTGTGCCTTTATTCCTGTAGGGACCTCTTTACCCGCTAAGGAATATGCCTGTCCTATAGCTGTTCTGAGCCATCTGGCAATAGTGCGTCGAGACGCCTTGTAACCCCTTTCTGGCCCTAGAAAATAAATTAAACAGAGAGTCTGACTTTCTAAAGACTCTTGTCTGTTCTAGGTAGTGCAGGATGCATCTCCTGACATCCAATGTGTGGAATTTCAACTCCCCTTCACCTGAGGGGTTTGGACAAAAAGAAGGCAAGATTACTTCCTGATTCCTGTGGAATTTTGAAGTCACCTTGGGCAAAAATGCCGGATCGGTCTTTAAAACGACCCGATCCGGAAAAATAATACAAAAAGGGGGTCTAATGGATAGAGCTTCTAACTCACTGACCCTCCTAGCAGTGGTCACTGCAACCAAAAATGCTGTTTTTAAAGTTAGATCCCTTAGTAGACACTCCTCTAGGGGTTCAAAGGGAGTGTCCGTAAGGGTCTGCAAAACTATAGACAGGTCCCAACTGGGAAATGGTGGATTCTGAGCTGGTCTCAGTCTGGATAGGGCTCTGAAAAACCTGACAACCCAGGGATCAGAGGCCAGAGGTTTCTCTAAGTAAGCACTGAGTGCTGAAATTTGACTTTTAAGGGTAGCTATGGAAAGACCCTTATCTGCCCCACATTGAAGAAATTCTAGTATGGACGTGGAATTATGGACCGAACAGGAACCGTCCGCACACCACTTGTTAAAGCGGAGCCAGACTCTTCTATAGATCTGGCGAGTCTCCCTTTTCCTACTATTAAGGAGGGTGGTAACTAGCTTCTCTGAAAAGCCTTTGGCTTTTAACATGCCCTCCTCAGTAGCCAAGCCGCTAGTCTCCATCTGTGTACCTGGGGACAAAGGACCGGACCCTGTGAGAGGAGATCCTCTCGAGGTGGAAGAAGAAAGGGTGGTTCTACAGCCAACTGTTTGAGAACTGAGAACCATGCTCTCTTGGGCCAATGTGGTGCCACTAGAATCAGGGAAGTGTTTTCTATCTGAAACTTCCTTAGGACAGCGGGCAACAGAACCGGTGGTGGGAATGCATAACACATTCTGAATTCCCAACTTTGGGTTAGTGCGTCCACTCCCAACTCTCCTTCTCCCCTGTTTAGAGAGAAGAACCAGGGGGCTTTCGCGTTTCTCTTTGACGCGAAAAGGTCCACCTCTGGTGGCCCCCACCTTCTGACTAAGAGCAGGAAAACCTCCTGATTGAGGACCCATTCGCTCTCTCTCAGTTGTGTCCGACTGAGGAAGTCTGCTATGACGTTCCTCTCGCCTCTCAGGAAGATTGCTGAGAGTGAGAGTGTGTTGATTTCGGCCCAGCCCAGAATGTCTGCTGCTAGGGCCAACAAGACTCCACTCCTTGTGCCGCCCTGCTTGTTCAAATAGGCTACGGCCGAAGAGTTGTCTGACCTCACCTGAGTGTGGTGACCCCGGAGTTGTTCCTGAAAAAACTTGAGCGCTAGACCCACTGCTTTCAGCTCTTTCCAATTGGACGACCTGTTTAGATCCTCTAATTCCCAGGTGCCCTGTGCTGGGAGGGATCCCAGGTGTGCCCCCCAGCCTTTGCCACTTGCGTCCGTGGTTATCACCCGAGATACCGGGACAAACCACAGACGCCCCTGTGACAGGTTTGGAACCCTCCTCCACCACCAGAGGGATCTCTTTACCTGAGCAGGTACCTGAACCAGGTTGTCTAGAGCTTCTAGACTGTGGTCCCAAATCTTCAAAACGAAGGCTTGTAGTGGGCGAAAGTGCAGTCCTGCCCATTGGACTGCTGGGAGCGTAGATGTCAACAGACCCAAAGTTGACATCAGATATCTGATTGTCACTTGGAGATTGCTCTGAAGGGACGTCACTGCCCTGTCTAGCTTCAGGATCTTCTCCATCGGGAGGAATACTCTCAAAAGAGTTGAGTCCAAAGTGTACCCTAGGTACATTATCCTCTGACGGGACTAGGCTGGACTTCTCTAAATTTAGAAGCCACCCTAGGTCCGTAAGGACCCTCCTTGTTTTTTCCAGGTCTCTGGATAGCTGTTCTGGGGATGCTGCGAATAGAAGCAGATCGTCCAGGTAAGCTATGATGGATACTCCCTGAAGACGCAGAAACGCCAACGGTTCCGCCAGAACCTTGGTGAAAATGCGGGGGGGACGAGGATAGCCCGAATGGCAGTGCTTTGAACTGTAGGTGCACTACTGTTCCGTCTAGGTTGACTGCTAGACATAGAAAACGTTGAGAGTTTTCTGCAATTGGGATGTGCAGGTATGCGTCTGAGATCCAGAGACACCATGAAGCAATTGGGGGGGGAGGAGGGCCCTGACAGAAAAAAATCGACTCCATCCGGAATCGTTTGTATACAATTGATCTGTTCAGGGGCTTTAGGTTCAGAATTAGTCTGAACTCTCCGGAAGGTTTCTTTACCACAAAAATGTGGGAATAGAATCCCCTTCCCTCCTCTGCTTCTGGAACTCTGCATACTACGTTCTGACTTTCCAGAGCTCCCAACAAGGCTTGGGATTTCTCCCTGCATTTGGGAAGAGAAGTGACAAGATATCTCTGGGGGGGGGGGGGCCTTGCAAACTCTAAATGGTACCCCCTTCTTATAATCCCCAGAATGAATTGGTTGGGGGAAATTGTCTCCCATAGTGGGAGGAAGATCCCCAGTCTTCCTCCCACTCTGACTAGAGAGTCAGGGGTTTTTCCCGGGCTGTTGAGGAGCACGAAAAATCGCTCCACCTCTGCCTCTGCCTTTAGGGGTCCAGGTCTTTCTTTGCTTTTCAGGCCTGGGAGCCCCCTTCTGACCCTGCGGACGAAACCCCTTTTTTGATAATACTGGGGCCTTCCGCTTGGGGGGAAAGGACTTTTTATCTGCCGTCCGGTCCAGAACCGAATCGAGACCGGGGCCGAAGAGTAGGTCTCCCGTTAGGGGTATCCCACACAGCTTAGCCTTGGAGGCACTGTCGCCTGGCCAAGTCTTCAGCCAGAGGGCTCTTCTGGCAGAATTGGCCAGGGCTGCCGACCTGGCTGACATGCGGACAGATTCCGCAGAGGCGTCCGCTATATAAGCAACTCCTTGCAAGATAGTCGGAAAGGACGCTAGAATTATTTCTTTAGCCGTCCCAGCCTCAATGTGCTCCTGGATTTTAAGGAGCCAATGTTCTAAGTTGCGGGCCACAACTGTAACGGCCATCTCAGGCCTTAAATTACCCATAGTAGAGTCCCAGGTTTTCTTTAATAGGGAGTCTATCCTTTTGTCCATGACGTCCGCCAAAGCTCCCATGTCCTCGAACGCTAGGTCCGTGTTCCTAGAGACCTGGGAGAAGGCGGCGTCTAATTTGGGGTTTTTATTCCAAATGGACATTGGGTCATCCGAAAAAGGAAATCTTCTTTTTAAAGATGTAGAAAAGAAGGGTTTCCTCTCGGGGTCCTGCCATTCCCTTTTGACAGTGTCAATCAGTACATCGTGTACAGGGAAGACTTTTTTCTTCTGTTCACCCAGGCCCTTATACATTTTATCATGAAGGGTCAAGGGTTTTTTATCGGTCTGTATACCGAGGGTGGTATAAATTGCTCCCAAGAGGTCATCTACCTCATCCAGGGACAACTTATACCTGGAGGTTTTCCTGGACTCCCCGTCCTGGGTTTCTCCGTCTGAGTCCTCTTGAGACTCAGAGGTGACACTATCTGGATGTGCCTGTTGTACACCGGAAGGGCCTGCAACCTCCTCTGCCCTGGAAGTAGTGGCAGCGTTAGCCGGTACAGGGCCCTGAGCCGGTGAGGGGGTTGTAACCTGGGAAGTGGGAACAGAGGGGAGTTGAAATCTTTCAAATAAGCTTTTGAAAGACGAAAAGGTGGACGAGAGCTCCTTCACGGAAGCTGCCAGTTCAGACTCCTGCTCTGAATCCCTTTCTTTCACCAGGGTGTCAATACAATTTTTACATAAGACCTTCCCCCATGCCTCCTTTAGCGTGTCCCTACAGGAGGCACACTTCTTTTTAGAGGTATGGGTTGATCTCGATTTCTCTGTAGCCTTCTAGAATACCGGAAGACAACAAAATCATACAAAAAAATTTAGTACAAAATATACTTTTTTTTTTTTTTTTGACAAATAAGTACAACCCCTGGAGAGCGCTGAACCTTCTATATGTAAGGCATCAGTGTCTCCCCCCCTGACCACCCAGGGGGACTACCTCCCCCATGGACAGGAACCATGCATGGAGGGGTATTCCTAGGTAGAGAGGAACCCACCCCAGGGTACTCTTACCTTAGGAAGGCTGGAGGTGGTGTCAGTGTGTGCCGCTTGAGCCTCTGCTTCCGACATGCTGACTGCAGGTGGCTGCCTCCGCTGAGTCCTACGCTAAGGACACTCCTTGCGTGATTTGGACTCTCTCCAGCTTCTGCCTGGGCCCCTATCAGAGCCGCGACCCGGAACCGGAAGTCACGGGTTAAAGGGAAAGCATCCGCCCTCCGCCGGAAATGACGTCGCCACGTCGTCCGGCCCGCGAGTTCCAAAAAAATGCGGCATGTATCCATATACACGGAGGGCGGATTGCCTCCTTGCTGCGGCCCTGTGGACGCGATAGGGGCCCCCCCTCAGCCTTCAGCTCGACCAGGCTGGGGTGGCTCACGGAAGGTGGGTGACTAATCCACAATACCCTGGAAGCCCCTGCTTCCTTTCAGGTAAGAAATGCCTCAGTCCCCTGACTGACTTAGTCTGGCTCCTTGCACAGTGTCTCCCCTCCGGAGGAAACACTAACAACTGAAGGCCGGCAGGGGAAGTAAGAATTTATAGGGGCTGGCGCAGTGTTTCCTGTGGAAGGGGAGGAGCCTAGGTCTCATTGTGGCTGTCCTGAAAGACGAATAGGGAAAAAGGAGGGCCCAGGCCTACGGCGCGGCACCTTACATTTTCTGAGTTTGTGAGAGCACAGTGCTCTCCCCCCAAATATTTTAATAATGCCATCCAGCAAGGTTCCAAAACCTCTAACCCCGGCAGAGCAAATCCGCCAGAGCCTTCCTGGACGTCTGGTCCGCAGACCAGCATCCCAGTCAAATCATGCGGCATAGCCCCACCGCAGATACTGATGGTACTTGACAGCCAGGAAGCTGTATCTAAGGCCGCATTGCAGACATACTTAATGCCACGCACCACCTGGTCTGCCATCATGAAGACCGGGGGAAGCCATTTGCTATCCAAATCACAGTGAAGCAAATCTTGTCCATTAAGGACGTATCAGTGACCCCAGGGTCGAGGCCAACAGTGGCCACAATGCTGACCCCCATACCCTGAACAAGGGCCGGGTCCTGGATACCAGGGGGTCCCCATCAGGGGAGATGTCCCTCATCAGGAAACATTCCGCAAAAGGGACAACGGACAGCCATGCGATTTTTTGAAACGCTGCGGCCGTTCCCATTTTTTGCATGTAAACTTATCCAATAAGCTTGTAGGGAAAACCTCCCAGCGGTGCGGGCCAGCTTGTAGGACCCAGAAGGGACCGACACAATAGATACACTCGCTGTAACCTCAATTTTTATTGGGGAGCCTGCACGCAGTGATAAGTGCTCCAACAAGCGCCTTCTAGCGCTGACACGGAAGTAAGCGAGAACGAAGTTCCACACAGTCCGAAGGTCCTGGGTTGCATCCTCTGACAGGTCAGAACAGGGGACATCTGCCACAGCAAGGCCCAAGTCTGAATCAGAACTCCCCGAAGATGGTGGAGGGAGGGGGCGTTTTTACCCCCCTTGCGCCCGCACACCGCTTCTACCCTGGTAATAAGGGGCTCCAGGACCATCGACAAGGCGTCCATACGCACCCCAGGTACAGGGCACCGGTTGCCACCACAGGGATGTCAGGGAAAGACAATGCCAGCTTCTGACACCATGCAACCCGCACTTGCCTGACACCCATAGGGACCAAGGCAAGGCAGCAAAAACAAAATCCACCCCCCCTAGCTGCTCAGAGTGAGGGACCCCAGGAGACTCACCGCTCTGGTCCAGGTGCTGCCAGCCGCTCTCCCCATATGCCTCCTAACAGGCATGGTTGCGGTGTATTCTAGTGCCTGAGGTGTACAGCGCCGTTCAAACCATTCAGAAGGGATGTTTTCACCGCTAGAGGCAAAAACCGAGCCGAGACTACAATAAAATGGCCGCCAGCTGCCCCTGTATAAAGCGCGGACTACACGAAAATGGCACCGGCCGCCGCCAAAATGGCCGCCGAGCACTTCTGAAGGAAAAAAAGAACACGCTAGGCCTCAGTGCGGAGGCCCCCCATGGCACCAAACACCCCCCCCCCACGGAGAGCGGACCATGGGAAGGGGGGAAAGGACAGGGAGAGAGGAAAGGGAGGGTGGGAACCCCCTAATCGACCTCCCTGGGAATGTCCAGCCGTGCCACCCTGCCGGAGCAGGGGGACTGCTACTTACCCGTCCTGCGTGGACTCGCTGAAGGCATTCCTGACAGACCCAACGTCGGCCCGATTACGGCATGGCTGTCGGCCCGGCACACTGACACGGACATATAGCCCGGTCATATGTGTGCCCCGGAGCATAGAGCTCACCGGCCACCCCTGGAGCAACGGGGCATGTCGTGGACACGTAGCTAAAGGTCAGCACACACTCGATGGCCGAAACTGGGGGACTACAAGGATCGAGAATCCAGCCTGTCACCCAGTCGGCAGTTGATAATAGATCTCAGGATCAAAAAGTAGAAAAAAAAAATAGAAAAAATCCACAGGCCACATGGGCCCACAGGGAGCCAAGTCCTTCTCTGCTAGGCAGAAAAAAACTGGAGCTGCATGATGCAGGGAGAGGGGTTGCACCTAGTGGGACCGCCCCCAGGGCGGTACTGTACAGTTTTGATGTATGTTTAACACTTAACATGCTTTTCTGCCTAGTCCTCTCCTGATAGAAGGCTAATACCCTAATGTCAAGAATAAGATGCCGTGTCTGTCCATGAACGAAAGAGAAAGTTGAATTTAGGTCTCATCTAACCAGAGCACCTTCTTCCACGTTTGCTGTGTCCTCCACATGGCTCAACAATGGCTTTCTTCTTACCACTCTTCCATAAAGGGCAGATTTGTGGAGCTCACGACTAATAGTTATCCTGTGGACAGATTCTCCCACCTGAGCTGTGAATCTCTGCAGCCCCTCCAGAGTTACCATGGTCCTCTTCATTGCTTCTCCGATTAATGCTCTCCTTGCCCGGCCTGTCAGTTTAGGTGGACGACCAAGTCTTGGTAGGTTTGCAGTTGTGCCATACACGTTTAATGTTCGGATGATGGAATGAACAGTGCTCTGTGAGATGTTCAAAGCTTGGGATATTTTTTTTATAACCTAACCCTGCTTTACTTCTCCACCTTTATCCTTGACCCGTCTGTTGGGTTCCCTTGCCTTCGTGATGCTGTTTGTTCACAAAGGTTCTCCAATAAACCTCTGATGGCCTCCCAGAACAGCTGTATTTATACTAAGCTTAAATTACACACAGGTGGACACTATTTACTAAAATTAGGTGACTTCTGAAGGCAAGTTAGCCCCCTTTCAAACCAGTGCAATTTGCACTGCCGATTTCATTGCGGCTTGGGACTTATTTAACAGAAGTCTATGCAAGTGGAAAAGAAAAATCTATAAAAAAAAAAAAGTAGTGCAGGAACCCTTGACATGAGTCGCGTGATATGTACGGTTCCATTGCCAGCAATAGGGTGCCACTTGTCATGCGATTTGGAACTGTAAAATCGCATGAAAAGTCAGAACAGTGTGAACGGGGCTTCAATCTAACACAGAGAGCTTGCTGACAGAGGTGAGTGACTGTCCAAATGATGCTGATCAGGCTAGGGGTAGACCTGGCTAGGTTATCTGGCAAAAGTGCAATCATTCATATTAGAGGTCGACCGATATGGGTTTTTCGCTGGCCGATGCCGATATTTAGAAATTTGGGCGGCCGATGGCCGATTTTTGTGGCCGATTTTTGTGGCCGATTTTTGTGTGGCCGATTTAAAAAAAAAAAAAAAAAAAAACCCTCACCCACTCCACTCCTTCCTGCTTACTCCCGTCACTCTAGCACACACTTGATGTCCTCAGTACAGATGGCACTGGCAGGTGGCACTGGTTTGGAACTGGCAGGTGGCACTGGTGTGGAACTGGCAGGTGGCACTGATTGGCACTAGCAGATGGCGCTGGTTTGGAACTGACAGTTGGCACTGGCAGGTGGCACTGGTGTAGAACTGGCAGGTGGCACTGGTGTAGAACTGGCAGGAGGCACTGATTAGCACTGGCAGGTGGCACTGATTGGCACTAGCAGATGGCGTTGGTTTGGCACTAGCAGGTGGCACTGGTGTGGAACTGGCAGGTGGCACTGATTGGCACTAGCAGATGGCGCTGGTTTGGAACTGACAGTTGGCACTGGCAGGTGGCACTGGTTTGGAACTGGCAGGTGGCACTGGCAGGTGGCACTGGTGTGGAACTGGCAGGAGGCACTGATTAGCACTGGCAGGAGGCACTGATTAGCACTGGCAGGTGGCACTGATTAGCACTGGCAGGTGGCACTGATTAGCACTGGCAGGTGGCACTGATTAGCACTGGCAGGTGGCACTGATTAGCACTGGCAGGTGGCACTGATTGGCACTAGCAGATGGCGTTGGTTTGGAACTGACAGATGGCACTATTGGCACTGGCAGGTGGCACTGATTGGCACTAGCAGGTGGCACTGGTTTGGAACTGACAGATGGCACTGGCAGGTGGCACTGGTTTGGAACTGACAGATGGCACTGATTGGCACTAGCAGGTGGCACTTGTTTGGAACTGACAGATTGCACTAGTTTGGGACAGATGGCACTGATTGGCAGTGGCGCGCGGTGGCGCTGGCCGGCGGTGGCGGGCGGCGCTGGCCGGCGGTGGCGGGCGGCGCTGGCCGGCGGTGGCGGGCGGCGCTGGCCGGCGGTGGCGGGCGGCGCTGGCTGGCGGTGGGTGGTGCTGGCTGGCGGTGGCGGGTGGCGCTGGCTGGCGGTGGCGGGTGGCGCTGGCTGGCGGTGGCGTTGACTGGCGGTGGCGGGTGGCACTGGCTGGCGGTGGCGGGTGGCACTGGCTGGCGGTGGCGGGTGGCACTGGCTGGCGGTGGCGGGTGGTGCTGGCGGTGGCTGGCGGTGGCGGGTGGCACTGGCTGGCAGTGGCACTGGCTGGCGGCACTGATTTTGCAGACCCAGCAGCTAAATTACATCAGCCAATGATTGGGCTGCTTTAGAAAGGGGGCGGGGCCACATACACATAGCGACCCGCCCAGATACCATCCCATTAGCTGGTGTAATATAGCTGCTGGGTCCCGCCCACCCCGGCCGGGTCCCGCCCACCCCGACATCGAGCTGACAGCTCCTCTCTCTCTCTCCTTTCTGCTCACACACTCAGCGGCTCTGGCTGCATCAAGCGCCGCGCTGAGTGTGTGAGCAGAGAGGAGAGAGAGACAGAGAGGAGCTGTCAGCTCGATGTCGGGGTGGGCGGGACCCGGGCCGGGGTGGGCGGGACCCAGCAGCTATATTACACCAGCTAATGGGATGGTATCTGGGCGGGTCGCTACGTGTATGTGGCCCCGCCCCCTTTCTAAAGCAGCCCAATCATTGGCTGGTGTAATTTAGCTGCCGGGTCCCGCCCACCCCGGCCGGGTCCCGCCCACCTCCGACATCAAGCTGACAGCTCCTCTGTCTCTCTCTCCTCTCTGCTCACACACTCAGCGCGGCGCTTGATGCAGCCAGAGCCGCTGAGTGTGGAGAAGGAAGAATGAGCGGAGGTCAGTCTGAAATATCGGCCTAATCTTGATAATAAATCGGCCGATGCCGATTTATCAAAAATGGCCAAATATCGGCCGATATATCGGTCGACCTCTAATTCATATTTAAGTTTGTCTGGAGTTCAGCTTTAAATACAAATTAGGTAGATACTAGAGCAGGGATACAAGTGTCTTGCAGGCCTTAAAGCGGAGGTCCCACAAATATTTTTTTATTAAAAGCCAGCAGCTACAAAAACAGCAGCTGCTGACTTAATATATCAACACTTACCTGTCCAGAGCGCCCGCGATATCGGCAGCCGAAGCCAATCTGTCGCTCATGGATCAGCTGCCGCCGCCATCCTCAGTAAGGTAATCAGGAAGCGAAGCCTTGCAGCTTCACTTCCTGGTTCCCTACTGCGCATGCGCGAGTCGTGCTGCACCTCCTCACTGGTCCCTGCTGTCTTCTGGGACCTGTGTATCTCCCAGAAGACAGCAGGGGAGGACAGAATAGGAGCCGGAAGTGGCGTAGGTCACCTCAATCACTGAGGTGATCTATGCCAGGAAGTGGGAGAAAATACCTGTATTAGACAGGTATCTGCTCCCTCCTCCCCCCTGAAAGGTGCCAAATGTGACACCGAAGGGGGGGTATTCCAAAAGTGGAAGTTCCATTTTTGGGTGGAACTCCACTTTAAGCAACTGCTTATAAGATGGATCAAGAGGCTGCCAAAAACATATCTTGAAAGAAATAATTCCACCCCACAATGCAAATTGTAAGGGTCCCAACAAAAGACAAGACTTCAGCTCATTTGGAAGGTAATAATGACAATTTTTTCTAAGAAAAAAAAAGGAAAGGATTAAACATGCAAAGGGGTGAATTTCTTTACACATCTGCAAAAAATTACTGTAGAATTTAGAACTTAGTCTGAAATCAAGCCAGAATTTTTTTTTCTACTGACAATTATAAGAGTTGCACACATTTGGTATTTGCCAAGTTCTGTACTCCAGTTATTCTATTCATTAAATTCTGTTAAAATGTATGTTAAAAAACAACAGTCTGGCTACTCATTACCTGAATCAAGAGCTGGGTTCGGTCATCTTCCACTTCAGATGAAACAGAATGAGCTCTGTGAACGAATTCTACTAGCTCTTCATTGTAAGAAGACTTTAGGAGAAAATAAAAAAAAACATACACTTTGCATTCATAAAAAAGCATCTACCGTATATACTCGAGTATAAGCCGAGATTTTCAGCCCTTTTTTTGGGCTGAAAGTCCCCCCCTCGGCTTATACTCGAGTCAGCGAAATTTTTACATTGGAAATAGTACCTGTAAAGGAGTTACGGCTGCGGCGTCCATCGTTCAAACTCCGCGGTCTCTTCCTGTTCCTTCCGTGATAGGCGATTCTCATCAGACACTCTCCGCCTATCACGAACGGTCTCTCATCCTCAGTTTCCCAGCAGACGTCTGTGATTGGCGGAACACCCAACACAGTGTCTGCTGGGAAACTGAGGATGAGAGAATGTTCGTGATAGGCGAAGAGTGTCTGCTGAGAATCGCCCATCACGGAAGGAACAGGAAGAGACCGCGGAGTTTGAACGATGGACGCCGCAGCCCCAACTTCTTTACAGGTACTATTTACAATGTAAAATTTATAGGGAACAGTAAGGATAGGGAACAGTAAGGATAGGGAACAGTAAGGATAGGGAACACTGAGGCATTGTTGACCCTCGGCTTATACTCGAGTCAGTACGTTTTCCCAGTTTTTTGTGGCAACATTAGGTACCTCAGCTTATACTCGAGTCGGCTTATACTCGAGTATATACATACAGTATATCACCATGTACAACTACAATATAAAAAGATCTCCCACAAATTGTAATGCGTATATCAGACACCAAAAGTGAATTTTGGGAAATCTAGTTGAACTCTTGCCGATAAGAAAATCTAAGGGGAAAAAAAAATAAAAAAAATTGCTTGATTCTCCAATCAATAAAGTTAGTGTTGATCGGGGAATTCCTTCCCAGGTGGTTTCCCCGCCATTAGAACACAATCATAATTGCTGCCCGCTATAGTCGGTGGCAGTATTTGTGCAAAAAAAAAAAAAAAAAAAGTCTGGTTGTACTGAACTCGATTGATAGACTGACTTCTGTTTATGAGAAGGCTGGGGGTACTGATCAAGCTTTACACATACCCTCCATCGAAAAAAGGGAGATTCAGTTGTGAACAGAGACAGCCAACCTTTAGACTTTAAAGGCCTTGTTCACACTAGAATTAAAAAAGGGCATTTGAGGCATGTTTTTAATGCCCCTCAAATACCTAGTAAAGAAGCCTGCAATTGAGAATATGGACAGCACACACAGCTGTTCACATTATCAAAAACATTAAGTTTTTGTATTGCTTTGCTTTAAAGCTGAAACTACATGTTGAATTTGGAAGGAGTTGAAGCATCTCAACTCCTTCCATTTAAGTCTATGGTAACGTGCCATAGGAGCCTGGGGGGGGGAGTTTTTAATGAGTGTCAAACACGCATGGAGTGTTTGGGGAGAGTTCTTCATGCGCTTTAAACGCATTTTAAAAAGTGAGAACAAGGCCTAAAGGCAAGCCATAGAAAATTTGATTTTTTTTTCCCTTACACCAGGTGGGAAAGATAAGAAAAATTGCTTGGTTTACCCATCATCAACACATTCAGTGTGAAAAGGGAAAAAGCCCTGAAGTAGCGCTATTGTGTTCTGACAGTGGGTAGCCTTCCCAGGCAGCAGAACACAAATGATGAATGCTGGCAGCTATAGTCACAAGCAGTAGTCGCATGTAAAAAAAATAAAAAATCTGACAGGGTGGTTGTACCCAGTTAATTGATGGATCGACTTGGGTACAACCAGCCTTCCAATGGATGGATTGAATCTAGGCCAGTCGCTGCTGAACCAACCGAGATGCAATACATCCATGGCCGGATAAAGAGTTGATAAAAAGCAAACTTTTGTCAGGTTAGCATATAGATACCCATGGCTACTTAACCACTTAAACCCCAGACCATTTGGTAGCTAAAGGACCAGAGGTGAATTCAGAATTTTGCACTGCGCTGCTTTAACTGTAAATTGTGCGGACATGCAATGTTGTACCCAAACGAAATTTGCGTCCTTTTCTTCCCACAAATAGAGCTTTCTTTTAATGGTATTTGATTGCCTCTGCGATTTTTATTTTTTGCGATATAAACGGAAAATACCGGAATTTTTTTTTTTTAAAAAAAGATATTTTCTACTTTTTGTTATAAGAAAAATCGAATAAACTCAATTTTAGTCATACATTTAGGCCAAAATGTATTCAGCCACATGTTTTTAGTAAAAAAAAAAAAAAATGTCAATAAGCGTATATTTATTGGTTTGCGCAAAAGTTATAGCGTTTACAAACTAGGGTACATTTTCTGGAATTTACACAGCTTTAAATTTATGACTGCCTATCTCATTTCTTGAGGTGCTAAAATGGCAGGGCAGTACAAAACCCCCCCAAATGACCCCATTTTGGAAAGTAGACACCCCAAGGAAATTGCTGAGAGGCATGTTGAGCCCATTGAATATTTTTTTTTGTCCCAAGTGATTGAATAATGACAAAAAAAAAAAAAAAATTACAAAAAGTTGTCACTAAATGATATATTGCTCACACATGCCATGGTTATATGTGGAATTGCACCCCAAAATACATTTTGCTGCTTCTCCTGAGTACGGGGATACCACATGTGTGGGACTTTTTGGGAGCCTAGCCGCGTACGGGACCCCGGAAACCAAGCACCGCCTTCAGTATTTCTAAGGGCGCAAATTTTTGATTTCACTCCTCACTACCTATCACAGTTTCGAAGGCCATAAAATGCCAAAATAGCACAAAACCCCCCCAAATGACCCCATTTTGGAAAGTAGACACCCCAAGCTGTTTGCTGAGAGGCATGGTGAGTATTTTACAGCTCTCATTTGTTTTTGAAAATGAAGAAAGAAATTTTTTTTTCAATTTTCAAAACTTTGTGACAAAAAGCGAGATCTGCAAAATACTCAACATACCTCTCAGCAAATAGCTTGGGGTGTCTATATTCCAAAATGGGGTCATTTGGGGGGGTTTTGTGCCATCTGGGCATTCCATGGCCTCCGAAACTGTGATAGGCAGTGAGAAGTGAAATCAAAAATTTACACCCTTAGAAAGCCTGAAGGCGGTGATTGGTTTTTGGGGTCCCGTACGCGGCTAGGCTCCCAAAAAGTCTCACACATGTGGTATCCCCGTACTCAGGACAAGCAACAGAATGTATTTTGGGGTGTAATTCCACATATGCCCATGGCATGTTTGAGCAATATATCATTTAGTGACAACTTTGTGCAAAAAAATTATAAAAAAAAAAAAAAATTGTCTTTTTTCCGCAACTTGTGTCAACATATAAAATATTCCATGGACTCGACATGCCTCTCAGTATATAGCTTGGGGTGTCTACTTTCCAAAATGGGGTCATTTGGGGGGGTTTTGAACTGTTCTGGCATTTTATACACAACATTAGGAAGCTTACATCCACTCTTCTAACCACTTGAAGACAAAGCCCTTTTTGACACTTTTTGTTTACATGAAAACATTTTTTTTGCAGGAAAATTATGTTGAACCCCCAAACATTACATATATTTTTAAAGCAAAGGCCCTACAGAATAAATTGGTGGGTGTTGCATTTTTTTTTTCTACACAGTATTTGCGCAGCGATTTTTCAAACGCATTTTTTGGGGAAAAAATACACTTTTTTTAATTTTAATGCACTAAAACACACTATATTGCCCAAATGTTTGATGAAATAAAAAAGATGATCTTAGGCCGAGTACATAGATACCAAACACGACATGCTTTAAAATTTCGCACAAACGCGCATTGGCGACAAACTACATACATTTTTAAGATTTACAGAGGAGGTCTACTGCTAAAATTACTGCCCTCGATCTGACCTTTGCGGTGATACCTCACATGCATGGTGCAATTGCTGTTTACATATGACGCCAGACCGACGCTTGCGTTCGCCATTGGGCAAGAGCAGGGCAGGACAGGGGGTGCTTTTTTTTTTTTTTTTTTTTTATTATTAATTTTGCTTTTTTATTTTATTTTTAAATTGTTCCTTCCATATTTTTATTTTTTTTTATCATTTTTATTGTTATCTCAGGGAATGTAAATATCCCCTATGATAGCAATAGGTAGTGACAGGTACTCTTTTTGAAAAAACTGGGGTCTAGACCCTAGATCTTTCCTCTGCCCTCAAAGCATCTGACCACACCAAGATCGGTGTGATAAAATGCTTTCCCAATGGCGCTTTTTATATCCGGGGGGGGGGGGGGACACACATTCCCTCCCATTGCTTGTAAAAGCAGTCCAGAGGCTAATTAGCCAATAGGATTGCTTTTACATGAAAGCCGGCCGCTGGCTGAAAAGAATGATACAAAGATGATACCTAAACCCGCAGGCATCAATCTGGTATAACCATTCAAAGTCCAGCAACATACCAGTACGTTGCTGGTCCTTGTTGGACATTGTAATCTTTTTTTTTTTCATGCAGCCAGGTGGCTGAACGAAAAAAGAGATTGATCGGTGGGTATGCCCACCATTAGAATACCGCCCTTCATCCACCCACTTCTAATGATGGGCAAACATGCACCATTTATATATGCCGAAGCATGGGGGCATCCTCCCGCAAAAAAGTTATGCCGCACACACATGGTCGGACTTTTCCACAGGCAAGCCTCCGTCGGAATTTCGACCGTATGTACGCGGCATTAGGAGCAAAATCGCTCTTCCGCCCCTGCTGCCCCAATGCTTCGGCATATATGCTTTTTTTTTTTTTTTTAACTGTGGTGGTGAAATCACCTCCTACAGCACTGGAGTCGCAGGGATCAGGCCTGTCTCTGCGAACGCTGCAGTTATGCGTGTTGTGTTTTGTAAGTGACAGTGATCGATCGATAGTGCACTTGGGTGGCCTGGGCTGGACGGAGGGGCAAAACGCAGGTGCTAGCAGGTATCTGGGCTGATCCCGCTAACACTGCGTTTTTGGGAACCCTAAACTGCTGGGGACGCTAGTATAGATCTGATCAGATATTGATCTGTTCAGATACTATACCACTAAGGGAGGTGTATGCTTCACGCGTGGGTGTTAGCGTTACTGGCACTAACCTGACGCTGCCTGGGGTGTGACGCAGACCCTCTCTGACGCTAAAAGCTAATTGATATCACCCGCCGGGCGATCAGGGGGTTAAACCTTTATTGGGTTACATACGGCGGGTGCCCTGACACTATAAAAAGCAAACTAACCAGCGTCACCCGTGACAATTATATGATGATCACTGGTGAAAGGGTTAACTAGGGGCAATTAGGGGGTTAAAACCTTTATTAGATAATATATGGGGGTACCTGACGCTATAAAAACCTGCGGCGAACCTAAAAAAAATTACTGGCTACCGATCTGCATCACCGACGCTAAGACAGCGATCAGAAAAATGATCGCTTAGCGACAGTGGTGATAGGGGGTGAAAGGGTTACCTGGGGGGCGATCAAGGGGGTTAAACCTTTATTAGATCATTTATGGGGGTACCTGAAGCTATAAAAACCTGCGGCGAACCTAAAAAAAAATTACTGGCTACCGATCTGCATCACCGACGCCAAGACATCGATCAGAAAAATGATCGCTTAGCGACAGTGGTGATAGGGGGTGAAAGGGTTACCTGGGGGGCGATCAAGGGGGTTAAACCTTTATTAGATAAGGTATGGGGGTACCTGAAGCTATAAAAACCTGCGGCGAACCTAAAAAAAAATTACTGGCTACCGATCTGCATCACCGACGCTAAGACATCGATCAGAAAAATGATCGCTTAGCGACGGCGGTGCTAGGGGGTGAAAGGGTTATCTGGGGGGTGATCAAGGGGTTAAACCTTTATTAGGGGGGGTTAGGGGGCTACACTGGACCTAAAACTAAATGTAGTGACACTTTTACAGTCACAAATGTCACTGATTGCAGTGATCACTAAATAAATGGTCACTGCAATCAGTGACACTGTGACTGGGGGGTGATCTGGGGGGGCGATTTATGTGCCTATGTGTGCTGGTGTTAGTGTAGTGTTTGTGCACTAACCTGTGTGTCTTCTCTTGTACGGCGCTCGGTATATGTGAGCGCCGCACAGGAGATGACATCACTTCCTCCTGCTTTCTCCGTCTGTGTAAACATTACACAGACAGAGGGGGCATTTCTATTCGCCGGGAGCGATCGCGGGGGGGTGGCCGGAATCGAACGGCCGTCCCCTCATGTCGGATCGCTCCCCAACGAATTCCGACCGCTCACTGTACAGAAGGGGGGTCCGATTGGACCCCCCAACTGTACAAAGGCAATCACGTATGCTCTACGTGATTGTGCCTGTCGGTGCCATTGTGCCGACGTATATATACAGTGAGCGGTCGTTAAGTGGTTAAAGGAGTTGTAAAGTCTGTAGGTTTTTCCTACTAATGCATGAAGGTGAAAAACCTGTGATGCAGCAGCCCCCCTTTTACTTACCTGAACCCGATTGCGCCAGCGCCAAGGCCAGCAGCTCCAGCCGCTGTCTTGGGTCCTCATTGGATAGATTGATAGCAGCAGGAGCCATTGGCTCCCGCTGCCGTCAATCAAATCCAGTGACACAGGAGCCGGGGGCGGGGCTGAGTCCTGCTGTCAGTGTCGATGGACGCAGCATGAGGACTCAGGAGCGTGCCTGTACGGGTGCCCCCAGGGAGAGCGGTCTCCGTGGGAGCACTCGAAGAGGAGGAGCCAGGGGGACCCCCAGAAAAGGAGGATTGGGGGATGCTGTGCAAAACCCTAGCACAGAGCAGGCAAGCATATGCATGTTTTGTTATGTAAAAAACAAAACCTTTACAGATCACTAACTCTTAAATCTGATAAGGGGCTCAAAGCCAAGTTTTTTAGCAAACATTGAAAATCCCTTTGCCCTATAGACTTGTTGAAACTTACCTGCTGTTCATTCGCTTCTCCGACAGCCTCACCCATTTTCCTCTCAGATTCTATATCGCTGCGAAGCTGAGCAATGACAGCTGAAGAGTGAATTTCAAGATCCTCCAGACACTGATCTGCCTAAATACAGCAAGACAACAAAATGATGTGGTTTTAAAGTAAATAGGTCAGTCTGGATATTCAGCAAAAAAAAATTTTTTTTTTTTTTTTAGGAAAGATTCACTTAAACAGCAAGAGACAGCCATTAATAAATGTAAAAATTGTAGACTTTCCAAGCACACACAAAATGGCATACAATCCATGTATACATAGCATCCCATCAGAAAAATCTATCATAGGTGGTTGGAAAAGATATCATGCCTTTGGTAAAACCTTCCAAATGTTCTTTTTTTTATCAGGGGTAAATCCCCAGACACATGGAGGGGGAAATATTGGTACTGCAGGAAAGTTGGTGGGAGGGAGGATTACAATCTGAGGCAGAAGCATTAACCTAGTTGCATTGTTTATATTGGGATGAGCATTTAAATTCTTCCAATTTCTTAGCCTGGTCCGCAGATTTATCTCTAAGAACCAAAGTAAAGTCTTCCATAGCCTGAAAACCCCTCATCCTGTCAAACCACTGCTGGAGCGTCGGAGAGGTAATTTTTTTTCTCAATTACCTGAGATGAAAGCCTTGCCAGCGTTTAGCAAGTGAATTAGCATGGATTTATAATCTCTGAAACGTGGGATGAAGGATGACAGCAGGGTAACACATGCCTGTTTTTTTTTTTTCTTTAACAGGGACATTTTCAACACTATTTTTTTTAATGGCAAAGGCTGCCCCATCCCTTCCACTTCTTTCTATTAACCAATAAAGCCACCTCTCATTGTGATGTAGAAATAGCAAGATGCAGTAGACAGCAAGGAAGGACTTTCAATGACCAAAAAAAAAAAAAAAAAAAAAGAAAACCAAAAAGAAAAAAACACACACACACACACACACACACACACACACACACACACACACACACACGGAACTTTCGCTCATCTGATTCCCCCCCCTCCGGTGCCACATTTGGCACCTTTCGTGGGGGAGAGGATACTTGTCTTACACAGGTATCCCGTCCAAGTCCAGGAGCCTGCGCCGCGGCACTTGACGTCACCGCTCAGCTCCCTCCTCCTTCCCCTGCCACCGGCCAATAGGAGAGAGAAGTGGAGCCTCACGCATGCGCAATAGGGTTCCCGGCGTCAAGCCGTAAGGCTACACTGCCAGGTTCCCTTACCTGCAATGGTGCCGACATCGCTGTAATCCAGGACAGGCAAGTGTCCTATTATTAAAAGTCAGCAGCTGCAATATGTGCAGCTGCTGGCTTTTAATTTTTGAAGCGTTGGACGGACCTCCGCTTTAAGCAAAAGGCACTATTAGGTGCTTTTTAGTCTCATAATTAGTTTATGAATGTTATGGAAAGCCAACCCCTAGAGAGGATATACCGCTGTTTTTGCAAGTTGGGCCTCCTCCATACAAGCTTTCATTTTCTCTTTTTCAAGTTCATTGTTTTCCATCTTCTTCTTCAACTTAGACAGAGATGTCATGTAATCCACAAGTAGAGAACGAGTGCAGCTTACCTTAAATAAAAATAAAATAAAAGGATTAAAAACTCCAAGCAAAGATCACAAATAAATGTATCAATTTAGGTGTATTTGGTGCTTTAATGCTTTATTAATGTAAAGTGTAACTTCCCTTTTAGCGTAGCTACACTTAAGCACGATGAGATTATCGGACGACAGATCGTCCATTTTTATTTATTTTTTGCATGCAAATCTCAGATCGAATATGATGAGTTTACTAAAGTCATGAAAATTCTCGTACGACAGCATTTTCGAATGACGGCTGTACTAATTAAAACGAAAAATAGTTTGATGTGGCATTGTACGAAAAATATTTTCGTGCATGTCCGATCAAATAATAAAAATCGGACGAACTGTCATGATCGGCTCTCAAAAGCTCTGTACCAACGATTATCGTACGATCGCTAAAAAAGCTGTATTTTTTGTATGATTTTCTGATCGTGTTTACCAGGCATTAAAAGGCATATTAAAAGGAGATTTATATTCACAGCATACAATTTCATTTTATAACATCAACACTGTTCAAGCGAAATACCACTTTTGTTGTCACAAGTGCACTGCAAGGATTTTAAACTTTGTTGCAGATTCCTACCTTTTGTCATTCTAAACAATAGCTGTTTGCTCATCTGTGTCCATGGGCACAGTGACTCTAATGACAGCGATTTTATAATTAGAGATCAGCTGCTGCTCTTGCAGGGTTCAAATGAGGAACTCCCTTTGGGAGTATCTCACCAAAAATGAAAATTTTATTGCAGGGGATGTCCAATACCTGACTTGTATATTAGCGCAGACTTCTGGGAAAATCAGTAAGCCAAATAACACAAACAGGAAAGTACATTTCTGGGGGCATTTGGTATACCATCGGTGTATAGAACGCCTCCAAGTTACAATATAGCATTGCATTTTACAGAAAAGATAATTTTTAATATCAATTATAATATGGACTTGCGGCAGTTGTATACGCTATAGTACATTTTTTATTTGCCTTTTGTTTTCCAACAAAAGTGGAGTTACCCTTCAACAGAGCTTCGTAGGTAGCACTAGCTTGCATTTTTTTTGAATGGCCCATAGTGTGCAGACTGCAGTGTCAACTTACATTGCTATGAGTCAATGAGGCTGACTGTACAGCAAAAAAGTACATGTGCTGCCTCTGTTGGGGAGCCTGTTAGTCAGGAATAGACCTGAGGTTTAGTTAGCGGTCCGATAGGCGCATGTTTTTTTGTAGGCTAAAGAATTGCTGTAAAAAGCCCTCTGGCATTCATGCCATGTTTACTGCCTTGCTAAATTTTAGCGCAGGACAAACCAGCTTGGACTAATCTATTTCATGCATGGTTACATAGTAGGTAGGGTGGAAAAAAGACAATAGGTCCATCCAGTTCAACCTGTGTAAGTGCACGTGTCAGCATCTATAATTATGTCCCATATCCCTGTATATTGTGTTCTTTAAAGCAGGATTCCACCCACGATTTTTTATTTTTTTTAAAGTCAGCAGCTACTAACACTGTAGCTGCTGACTTTTAATAAGGACACTTACCTGTCCTACTCGCCCGCGATGTCGGGCCCCCGACAGCGATCGCTCGGTCCTGGCAGGTCCGGGCTCCTCTATCCTGATTAAGGGAAACAGGCAGTGAAGCCTTACGGCTTCACTGCCCTTTTCCTACTGTGCATGCGCGACTCGCACAGCGCTTTGCCTCTTGGGATTACACACAGTTCCCAGAAGGCAGCGCGCCCCATTCACAAGAAGAGGAAGCAGAAGGAGAACCACCGGGGCAAAGGAAGAGGCAGATTAGGGGTCTTCCGCATAGCAACGGGCATTTCGGGCGAGTATAAAAAAAAAAAGATTTTTCTATTTTTTTTTTTTAGGAATTTTAGTGTCAAAAAAAATTTCTGGGTGGACCTCCGTTTTAAGATGCACATCCAAGAGTCTCCTAAACATATCCACACTCCCCGCAGCCACCAATTGTGGAAGAGTTCCACATCCTTATTGCCCTGACAGTGAAAAACCCCCCTACGCAGTTTAATGTTAAACTGCTTGTCCTCCAATCTCAGTGTTGCCCCGTGTCCTCTTAAGCCCCATACACACGGTCGGACTTTTGGCCAACAAACTTCTTTTTGAGAAAGTTGAACCAACAATCCGACCGTGTGTACGCTCCATCGGACAAACTTTTTTGCTTTTTTTTGTTTTCATCGGACAAAAGTTGGGTCTGCAAACGGACAAACTTTTGGCTAACAAAAGTCCGATGGAGCAAAGTCCGACCGTGTGTACAGAAAACCATCGGACTTTTGTCAGATGGACAAAACAAATAATGTTACAATCAACCAACAATAGCAGAAGTTGACCAAAGGGTGGCGGTAAAGAGCAGAAAAACCACATGTTGGAAAAAGTTTTGGGAAAGTTTGCAGAAAAGTCCAAGCTTGTGTATGCTATGGGTGTTCCGGACCAACTGCCTTCGGACAAAAATCCACGGAAAAGTCCGATGGAAGTCCGACCGTGTGTACGAGGCTTAACACTCCTTGAGACTTAATCATTTTTTCCTATGCTGGGATCGCCATTAAGGAATTTGTAAATCGCTATCATATCTCGTTTCTCCAGCGAGAATAGATTTAGTATTTGCAGTCGCTCCTCAAAATCGAGGTCCTCCAGTCCCCTCATTAGTTTTGTTGCTCTTCTTTGGACTCTCTCCAGTTACAGCACATTCCTTCTGAGGACTGGTGACCAGAACTGGACAGAATACTCCAGATGTGGTCTAAGCAGAGTTTTATAAAGTGGTAGGATTTTAGTTTTATCCCTGGAATATATATATTTTTTTATACATGCCAAAATTCTGCTGTCTTTGGGAGCTGCAGCTTGACATTGCATGCTATTGCTCAATCTGTCATCTACCAGGACCCCCAGATATTTCTCCATCCTTGATCTCCCCAGCAGTTCTCCCCCTAGTGAGTAGTTTGCATTTATGTCTTTTGCCCCAAGTGCATTACTTTACATTTCTCCATATTAAACCTCATTTGCCATGCATTGGCCCACACAATTTTGTTCAGGTCTGTCAAATTTCTATATCCTGATGTGAAGTTATTGTCCTGCTTATTTTTGTGTCATCCACAAAAACTGAGATTGAGCCATCTATCCTGTCCTCTATCATTTATGAATGAATTGAATAGAATTGGTCCCAAGACAGAACCTTGGGGTACCCCACTTACCACTCCAGACCAGTCTGAGTATATGTTATCACTATCCTTTACAAAATCCAGGTAAATCCACAGGCCTTCCCGTCTAGATGGCAGCTCACTTCCTCACAGAATGTTAACAGAACGACTATGCTGATAACATTTTTTTTCCACAGTAAAGTTTTGGATATAGTCCCTTATCCCCCCAATAATTTACTTACGATTGATGTTAGGCTGACTGGCCTGTAGTTTCCAGGGATTTGTCTGTCATTTTTTGAATATTGGCAACACATAGGCCTTTCTCCAATCAGCTGGTACAAATCCTGTCAGTATACTGTCCACAAAAGATCAGGAACAATGGTCTGGCTATAACCCGAGTTCTCTGAGGACTCTTGCGTGTAAGCCATCTGGTCCTGGTGATTTATTTGTATTACGTTTATCTAGTCTTTCCTTCACTCCAGCCTCTATTAGCCATGAAGGTATGCCCTGTGATGTGCATGTATGAAAGTAGGGGATAATCAACATTGAAAAATCTGATAAAAAAGTACCCCGCCATCTCAATCTAAAATTAGGTGGGGTTTAAGAAGCCCAAAAAGGTTCAAAACTGGAGAGAGATTTTAAATCCAAGCAAGAAATACAGAGATCACTAAAGTGGTGTTCCTATTAAAATAAAATAAAAATATTAAAAGTCAGCAGCTACAAATACTGTAGCTGCTGACCTAAATAGGACACTCACCTGTCCCAGGGTCCAGCGATGCGGGGGAACGAAGCCCCGCTCATATCCCCCTCTGCGGCGCTGGCATCACTACTCTTGGCACCCAGCTGTGGCTTCACAGCCGGGCACGCACTGCGAATGCGCGAACCGCACACCGTGATTGGCCGAGCAATCATCTGGGACCTGTGACGTGATTGCCGAGAGGGAGGGGGAGAGGTGACCTTCCTTCCGGCGCCACAGTGCCCAGGGAGTAAGTGGGATCTGAAACCCTCTAAAAAAAAAAAAAAAAAAAAGAGGGTCTCCCCCCCCCCCCCTTAAAAAAGACATGCCAAATGGCATGTCAGGAGGTCACCTTCCCTTAAAGCGGAAGTTCCATTGTTAAGAAACACACTGACATAGGTGCAAAAATCTATTAATAGAAACAAGGCATATGAAGCCAAGACCATATAGAAAAACCTTCACCATACCATATTAAAACAATCATGACAACGTTGTCAGGAAAAGGTTAAAAACAGCCGGGCTCTTCAAGCACACCAATTGGCTAGCAATGATGACCAATAGGAAAAAATACTTTCAGATAGAAACACCCAGCTTCAGTAACTGAATAATGAATGTGACCCCAGACAGGGGAATTGGAAGGGGTTCAAAAAAGGTCAGGATCCGAGGATATGAGCAGAAATAAAGAATTCCTTCAGTGTTGGCAATAGTGGAGAGACAATGATAACTAAGCTGAGGCTATACAGAGATGGAGATATAAGTGCTGCAGACTGATCTAATCACGGATCTTCAGCAAATGATCTGGGTATTGCAGGGAACATGTGTAAAGGGCACAGAACACAGACAGTACAGTCCTATTCACAATGTCGCTTCTCTCTGCCACCCTTCCATATAGACACACCCCTCCCCCTCTTCTACCTTCCCTGTCTTTCCGATACAAGGAATATCCCTGTATATTTGCCAGCCAATCGGGTAAGCTGTCAAACCAAGTTTCAGTTATTCCCACAAAGTCCAATTCCTCCTCATGTAATAGCAGCTCCAGTGCCTCTATTTTGTTAGCTATGCTCCTAGCATTTGTGCATACGCCTCCGAGTTGTATAGGTGCATATTAACTTCCCCTTCGTTTTCCACTGGCTTTGTTTTCGAATTGTCCTTGCATTCACCCCAGGATTAGATGTTACAGCTGTATTATCTCTACTGACTCCACTATTACCCTCTGTCCTGGTATGGTTTACCACTGCCAATACCAGTTGAGCCTGTTGCCAGTTTTATAATTCTTTGTGTGTTTGCAGATCTTAATAATGGTTCCCTATCATCCCAAACAGTCATCCTATATTATGCAATAAAGAGGTAAAATGTTATAACATATTATAGGGCACTTCATTGCACATTAGAAATACATATTGTAAAAGCATTTGAGGTTATAAAAAATAAAAATAGTCTCACTTTCTGGTTCCAGTCAACTCTGTCCTTCTGTACCGTCTCATACAGGTTCTCAGCAAACGCAACCATTGAAACAGCTTCAGTTTTGTACGATTCCTAGTTGAGAATAAAAGTATACTTTAATCATTTTATTTACCACAACTAGAAACCCCCCCCATTCCATAAGTGCAATGTAATACATATAAAGTGGCATTCAAAATGCTTTTATATTTTAGCTTATACAGTGCCTTAAAGTACTCATACCCCTTGGAATTTTCCACATTTTGTCATGTTACATCCATAAGCGTAAATGGATTTCAGTGGAATTTTATGTGATAGACCAACACAAAGTGGCACAGAATTGTGAAAAAAAAGGAAAAATGATAAATGGCTCAAATTGTTTTTTTTACAAATATCTATCTGAAAAGTGTGGTGTGCATTTGTATTCAGTCCCCTTTCCTCCGATACCACTTACTAAAATCTAGTGGAACCAATTGCCTTCAGAAGTCACCTATTTAGTAAATGGAGTCCACCTGTGTGTAATTTAATCCGAGTATAAATACAGCTGTTCTGTGTAGCCCTCGGAAGTTTGTTAGAGACTCTTAGTGAACAAACAGCATCATGAAAACCAAGGAACACACCAGACAGGTCAGGGATAAAGTTGTGGAGAAGTTTAAAGCAGGGTTAACTTATACAAAAATAACCCAATCTTTGAACATCTCACAGAGCACTGTTCAATCAATCCATCATCCGAAAATGGAAACTGTATGGCACAACTGCAAACCTATCAAGACATGGCCGTCCACCGAAAACAGACAGGCTGGGCAAGGATAGTATTAATCAGAGAAGCAGCCAAGAGGCCCATGGTAACTCTGGAGGAACTGCAGAGATCCACAGCTCAGGTGGGAGAATCTGTCCACAGAACAACTATTAGTCGTGCATTCCACCAGTGTTAATTTAGTTGGCTAAAACATTTTAGTCTACTAAATAAATACAATTTTAGTCGACTAAATTACGACAAACAATTCAGATGACTAAAATACGACAAACTATAAAAGGCATTTTAGTCAAAAAACTAAGACTAAAACTAAATTGAAATTTGACTTCAAAATTAACACTGGTCTGTAGTACATATTTGATTCTTCACTCCAGCAGTATATAATAGTTTGGAAATTGTAGAGAAATGTTAACTAATGCATTACAATTTAATGCCACCCATTCGATTTTAGGCGACTAAAATGTACTGGAGATTTTAGTAGACTAAAACGTAGGACATTTTAGTAGACTAAAATCTACTGTAGATTTAGTCGACTAAATATGACTAAAACTAAAAACAATTGCAGAAGACTAAAATGGGACTAAAAACTAAAATGCCATTTTAGTCCTAAGACTAAATCTAAATTTACTGCCAAAATTAACACTGCACAAATCTGGCTTTTATGGAAGAGTGGCCAGAAGAAAGACATAGGAAGTCCCATTTGCAGTTTCCGAGAAGCCATGTGGGGGACACAGCAAACATGTGGAAGAAGGTGCTCTGGTCAAATGAGACCAAAATTCGACTTTTTGGTCTAAAAGCAAAAAACGCTATGTGTGGCGGAAAACTAACACTGCACATCACCCTGAACATATTTATCCCCACCATGAAATATGGTGGTGGCAGCATCATGTTGTAGGGATGCTTTTCTTCAGCAGGGACAGGGAAGCTGGTCAGAGTTTCTGGGAAGATGGACTGAGCCAAATACAGGGCGATCTTAGAAGAAAACCTGGTAGAGTCTGCAAAAGACTTAGGACTGGGGCAGGGGTTCACTTACCAGCAGGACAACGACACTAAACATACAGCCAGAGCTACAATGGAATAGTTTAGATCAAAGCATATTCATGTGTTAGAATGGCCCAGTCAAAGTCCAGACCTAAATCCAATTGAGAATCTGTGGCAAGTCTTGAAAATTGCTGTTCAGACGCTCTCCATTTAATCTGACAGAGCTTGAGCTTCTTTGCAAAGAAGAATGAAATGTTTGCCGAATCTCTAGACGTGCAAAGCTGGTAGAGAGACATACCCAAAAAGACTTGCAGCTGTAATTGCAGCGAAAGGTGGTTGTACAAAGTATTGATTCAGGGGGGCTGAATACAAATGCACGCCACACTTTTCACATATTTGTAAAGAATTTTGAAAACCATTTATCATTTTCCTTCCACTTCACAATTATGTGCCACTTTGTGTTGGTCTATCACATAAAATCCCAATAAAATATAATTTACGATTTTGGTTGCAACATGACAAAACGTGGAAAATTTCAAGGGGGTGTGAATACTTTTTCAAGGCACTGTAAACCCAACCACTGCTCATTTAATGAGTTGAGAGACTGGGTAACGCCAAAAAGTCATGCTACTTCTCTAAGCCTGGCTAATAATCGGACGAGTATGAAAGCAAAAAAAGCAGAGCTTTAGGTCTGAAAGCGACATGTTCCATGGTTACAAGTATGAGACACTAACAGGGGTTTACAGAGACTGGATTAGAATCTGTGCCGTGGCTCTGGACCTGAAGAGTGACCTGCTGCCAACAGTACACCAAGGTCTGGCACCACAAGTAGAGCCCAGTGACCAAAGGTTAGCCATGCAATCTTCAGTTTGGTGGGGTGCGAATAGATCCTTCAAAGCCTTTGTAAAGAATTAAGATCTAAATTTCTTTAATTGTCCCCCACTGCAATCTGGAGTTACAGGTTGTTCTCAGTTTTACATCTTACAAAATTTTAAAATTTGCTAAGGGAAGGGCATGGGGTTGGGGTGCGGGGGCTGCTTGTTTAACAACATGTTACATCCATATCCAGGTTTTAACATGTTATGAAAGCTGAACTTATCCTTTAACAGTGATTATTGGAACCACTGGAATAATTACATATTTGGAAGGATGTTAGGAAATGGCTTAATATACAATTAATCGGGATTCCTTCAGAGAAAAACAGAACAATGTGAGATCTCATTCCCTTTAAATTTTACATGAACTGAGGGCTGTGATGAAAGGGAAAAAAGGGTAAACTTGACTTGCTTAAAAAAACATTGGATTAAACCATTGCTTTAACTTTTTTGTAGAAAGAATCTTCAGGATAAAGTTATCATTGCTAGAACCTTTCGACAACGGAGGAGTCTTATTTGAAAGTAAACAAATCAACAGATTTACTTTAAAGCTTTTCTTTAGAACTCTGGGGTAAACCAATGTACGAGTATTCTTAATTGAATCTTGGCGTACTTTGCATGTCATCCAGATCTGTACAAAAACATGTGAATCTCAGTATGAATTTCTTCCAGGGCTTTAACTTTGCCTCTGTGCAGGAGTTTCCTGTAAGACCAGTCACTGCTGCTGTCTATCCTTGTGCACAATGACTGGTCTTGTAGCCACCCCCCACCTATAGTTTTCTACAGGCAGCCTGTAGTGGTGGGATCTGATGGGTCCCTGCCACAGCTCTGCTTAGTCTATGTGCAGGACAGTGATGAGGTCACCACTATTTAACAAGTTAATATCTGAGTTTGCAAAAGGTATTTGGTGAATACTGATTGAATTTTTAAATATATTCAACAACCACAAAAGATATATAAAGAGTTTTTGTGGCTGAAATTAAGCTCTAATTTTCTACATAGCTCTATGTATGCCAAGACTCAAGGATTTTATTTTGCTGAACGGAGCAGTGGTTACAAGAAGAATTATATGCTGCGAGAACTACATTTCAATGAACCTGTTTCTTTGCACCGCATAAGCAAGCAGCATTACATTTGCATCAATGTGTGCTTACCAAGGATTCAGTGGCTTCTTGGAGAACTTCTTGTAAGCGATTCTCATCCTCATGGGAGCATTGCAATGACTGCTGTCTACTCAGTGTTTGAAAATATAAATTGCGGTAATAACTTTCATCCTAAAAAAACAAACAAAAAAAAATACAAATACACAACTTGAAGTATAGCCCTAGCCAACACTTTTTTGCCATCTGCGTCCAATTCTGTCAAATTGATGGAATCCGACAGTGCAGGAAGGGACTGCACCACAATAGAGACACAATTAAAAATAAAACCAAAAATAAAGTATCACGCATACCTTTTTTCGAGTAGGCTACAGAAGGCTTAGAAAAATAAAAATAAGTCAGAACTTTGCCTTGTTTTTTTTTATTCTTTACCATACGGATGTCCCACATTCAATGCTTCACTGAGGGGTGAGCAAACCCAAAAAACTGGGACAAACATACCAACCAGCCACACAAAACTCCCTCCCCAGAGCTACATGGAACTAACTGATCCCAGGAGAGACATTGCAAGGGAAGCTGCCCTGCCTGATCAGGTGAATTTAGACCTCTCACCTCAAGCTGTCTACATTTATTGCGTCTGCTGACAGTATATGTGGACTCTAGCTACAATGAGCAGTCCAAGTCAGCTGAGAGGACAGGTGTGACCACCTAGTTGGAGAGACTGTACCCCAGGGTAAAGATTTATGCTACCTGCATCAGTGAACCGCTTTCCTAACAAGCGGCAGCGCCTCCTTTTGTTGTGAAACCAGAGCGCCATTCTAACCAACACGTGATCAAAGATGGTGACCACCAGTATGCTTCAATTTGGATTATGTCATCAGTAGCCATAGTGCCTGCACTGTCGCCCCATGGCAAAACACAAAAGCAGATGGGTGCAGAGGAAAAACATACCAGCCCTCTCACCACCAGCTGGTGCTAAATTGTCTCATGTGCCCTCAGAACTCCACTATTGCTATGTAGCTCGCAAGGCAGCCAGGGCTGGAATCCAGCAACTTAAGGCCCCCTCCACAGCCACCTCTCTTTACAAACTTTTTATTGCTGTTGATTTCTTTCAAAAGTTTTGATTACCTCGCCTGTTTTTGTGTATTTTTAAAGATACATAGTTGTTTATCTAAATTACATACATGTGCACTGACTGGAGGCTTGTTTACTTCTGTTTAATAAATGGTTAATTTAAGCAATTTTCTGCATCCCTTCTTTATTATTTAACTAAACTGTTAGATTTTATGAAATGAAGGGGGGGAAATAATAAAATAAAAATCGGCCTAAATTATCGGCATCATATATATCGGCCATCGGCCGCCCCGATTTCTAAATATCGGCATCGGCCAGAGAAAAACCCATATCGGTCTACCTCTAGTACAAACTTCACCCATCTTGGGGGGCACACCACTAGGGCCTTCAGGGACACGGCTATAGAACACCCAGCTTGTTTACCTGGCAAAATGAATCACGTGAGGTTCTGTTGCACAGGGTCCAACTGCAACACTACAGGCCTTCCCCACGTGTCCAATATGGGGTCTGGGAACCATTCCTCTTGGCAGAATCTTTTAGGCAACAGATGCAGATTATAGTCTATTTCCAGGTGGAAAAATGTGAGAAATAAAATAGCTAAAAAGAAACTAAATTTGTGCAGAGACTGCACTGACATGACCATCACCTAAAGCGGAGTTCCACCCAAAAATGGAACTTCCACTTTTTCGGTTCCTCCCCCCTCCGGTGTCACATTTGGCACCAGGTATTTGCTCCCACTTCAGGTGATAGATCGCAGCAGATTCCACAGCGATCTACACCATGTCCAACCCCTCCTCCGCTGACTTCTGGAAGACTCACAGGTCCCAGAAGACAGCAGTGACCAGTGAGGACTCAAAGCCCGACTCGCGCATGCGCAGCAGGGAACCAGTCTGAAGCCGCAAGGCTTCACTTCCCGATTCCCTTACCGAAGATGCCGGTGCCTGCACCCGGGAGCAGAGTGACAGATTGGCTTCGGGTAAGGACATTGTGGGCGCCCTGGACAGGCAAGTGTCCTAATATTAAAAAAGTCAGCAGCTGCAGTATTTGTAGCTGCTTACATTTTTTTTATTACATTTTTTTGGCAGAACTGCGTATTAAGACACTAGCAAAAAATAAATAAACTGAGGCTAGCTAGGAGGGGTTCTTCTCAGACAAGGATGTTTTACATCCAATCACCTGAAGGTGGCAGCATAACTATCATAATGGATATGAAGATACCCTGTGTTTGGAGATGTACGATAAAGAAAAAAAAATAGGATTTTTTGTACTCACCGTAAAATCCTTTTCTCTGACATCCATGGACTGACACGGTGTCTCTTTACACTTTACACATGGGTTATGTCCCTGCTTGCAGGAGAAGACCTAGGCAGAATGTGAGATGTTATACATACATTCTAAAAGCCAGAGCTGAACAGCCCCACCCAGGGGGCGGTCCCTCCGGACATAACCCTCCCACTACAGTCAGCAGACTTCAGTTCGTAACAAAGCAGTACAAACTTAAAAAGGAAGGGTGGGTGCCGTGTCAGTCCATGGATGTCAGAGAAAAGGATTTTACGGAGAGTACAAAAAATCCTATTTTCTCTTACCATCCATGGACTGACACGGTGTCTCTTTACACGTGGGATGTCCCAAAGCAGTGTCAAGAGGGATGGGAGCAGTATAAATGGAAAAACCAAAAACTTCACTCCAAGAAGGCAGAGCTCCTCAACGGAGGAGTCGCAACTTTAAACAGCGGCCTGCAGCACCCTGCGGCCGAAGGAAGTATCCGGAGATGCAGCCACATTAACCTTATAAAAAACTTAAAAGGCATGAACAGACGACCAGGTCGCCGCCTTGCACACTTGTGCAACCGACGCTTGATGTCGGAAAACCCAGGAAGCACCAATTGCCCTGGTGGAATGCGCCGTAACCGGAAAGGGAGGCGCCCGCCTTTGAGAGCATAGGCTTGAATGACGGTTTGTCTGATTCCCCTAGAAATGATGGCAGACGAAACCGCTTGGCCCTGTTATGGACCAGAGACAGTCACAAACAGTGAGTCGGACTTTCGAATAGAAGCAGTAGCAGACAGGTACACCCGTAAGGCTTGTACCACATCCAATATGTGCAGCGCAAACTCTCTGGGATGCGATGGGTGAGGACACAAGGACGGGAGGACAATGTCCTCATGTAGGTAAAAGGTCGACACCACCTTTGGCAAAAAGGAAGGTCACGGATGCAACACCGCCTTATCCTTATGGATGACTAAATATGGCGACTTGCAGGACAAAGCCGCCAACTCAGACACCCGTCAAACAGAAGTGATTGCCACTAAAAGGCCACCTTCTGAGACAAGACAAGAGGGGAATATCCCGGATATTCCCAAAAGGAGGTTCCTGGAGGACCGAGAGCACCAAATTCAGATCCCACGGTGGGAGAGGAGGCTTGACAGGAGGGAGCACATGGCGAACCCCCAACACAAGGTGCTAACCAAGAAATGACCCGCTAGAGGTCGCTGAAAGAAGACGGCCAAGGCCGAAATCTGATCCTTGATGGTACTCAAAGCAAGCTTTTGGGTCACTCCACACTGCAGAGGACGCAGGATTCTGGGGACGGAATACGTCCGAGGACGCCAGTCCAGCGCTTCGCATATGGCGATATAAGCTTTCCAGGCACAGCGATAGATCTGCTTGGAGGAAGACTTCCGTGTCCTTAACATGGTCAAAATGACCGAGTCCGAGAGACCTTCGGACCCTCAACACCTGACTTTCAACAGCCCTGCCGTTAAAGCCAGAGACTGTAAGCCGGATGAAACATAGGACCTTGAGACTGAAGGTCCTCCATCGGCAACCGCCAGGGAACGTCCGCGACGAGACGTACCAGATCAGCGTACCAGTGATGCTGAGGCCAATCAGGAACAATTAGGATCACCAGAGTTTATATCAAGCGATAAGGACCCTATGGGGCCACCAACGCATCCGAGGCATCGCCCAAGGATCCTTGATCTGGCCACAACCTCGACCCTTGCGATTGAGTCGAGAGGCCATCAGGTCCACATCCGGCGTGCCCCACCGTCGGAAAAGGAGTTGAAATATGCAAGGGCCACTCTTCTTGGTCCGGCGATTGGCGACTCAGATAGTCCGCCTGCCCATTGTCTATGCCCAGAATGTAAATGGCCTACAGAGCCGGCACGTTTCTTCCGGCCCACTTCAGGATACGGACTACCTCGGAAGCCTCAGCTGAGCTCCGAGTCCCCCCTTGATGGTTTACATACGCCACCGCCGTGGCGTTGTCCGACTGGCTCCTGATGGAGTGACCCCGTACTCTCTCAGACCTGAGGAGAGACACAGTCCGATGGCCCGTATTTCCAGAACAGTGATTGGTAAACGGGCTCGTCCGGAGTCCAAGGCCTTGAGCCGACAGGACTCCCCAGACTCCACCCCAGCCCATCAGGCTGGTGTCCGTCGTGAGTACCGTCCATTGGATGGGAGGGGAACGACTTTCCGGACCGAAGAGCCGAGGATCTCAACCACCATGTCAGGGGCGCCCTGACCAGGTGAATCACCTGGATCTGAAGATCCAAGGACAACGGGGATTTGTCCCAGGTGGACAAGATCTCCTTCTGCAATGCCCTGGTGTGTGATTGGGCATACGGAACGGCCACGAAGGAGGCCACCACGAGTCCCGGGACTCTCATGCAAAAAAACGGATTGACAACCATTTTCGGGATGTCAGCACCCGCACCGCAGACTGAAGTGTCAGCAACTTCTCCAGAGGTAGGATACCTTTGCCTCCAAGGAGTCTAGAATCAGAAATAGATACTCCAGACACCGAGTCGGGACCAGGACTGACTCCTGAATGTTCAGGAACCACCCGAGTCCCTGAGGGTCTAATTGACGATAGTCACCTTTCCTCTAAGTCTGAGCCACTTTCTGCTCTTAGCAGAAGATCGTCCAGATAGCCCACGACAGCAATACCTCACTGTAACAGAAGGCTAGAACCGGAGCAAGCACCTTGGTGAACACCCTTGGTGCCAAGGCTAGGCCGAAAGGAAGAGCCACAATCGATAGTGGACTTCGCTGATCGCAAGCGCAGAAACTTCTGGTGACTTGCGCAGATCGGAACATGCAAGTAGGCGTCCTTGAAGTCCAAGGACGCCAGAAGAAAATCCCTTTGGTGGAGTGTAGCGATGACCGTGCGAATGGATTCCATGCGGAATTTCTGCACCTTCTCGAAGGCATTCAGGGCCTTGAGGTCCAGGATAGGTCGAACCACGTCCTATTTTTGGGACGACAAACAGATTCGAGTAGAATCCCTGAAAACTCTCCTTTGACGGAACCGGAACAATCACTCCGGACCTGATCAAATCCTGTACAGCCCCCAAGAGGGCTGCCCGACAGGTAGGAAGGAGAGGAAGATTCGAGGGAAAGAATCTGTCTGGGGGCCAGGATCGGAATACTATCCTGTATCCTGAGGTGACCACCTCGCACACCCACCAGTCGGAGATTCGGGAGGACCACCGATTCGTGACCTGCGAAGTCGTCCCCCCACCCCAGAGTCGGGCGGAGGCAAGACTTCACGCGGAGGAGGGCTTGGTAGCCGCTTGTTCGGCTTACGCACCCAGGGGCACTTGTGCCCACCAGCCGCACTGCCGTCAGTCTGAGAGGACCTACCCGTGGACTCTGACGAAAAAACCCTGTTTTGCTGGAAAGGAAGGACCCCTGTTTTCGGCAGGCCTCCTCACTCTTGCTAGTCTAAGGAAGAAGAGTGCTTTTACCTCCCATGACATCCATGACGATGTCATCCAGAGCAGCACCGAAAGGTCTACCACCTTTAAATGGTAGATCTGTCAGGAGCTTCCCAAGGCTAGGTCAGCAGACCAGCACTTCAACCAGATAAGACGACGCAATACCACCGCCGAGACAGAGGCCCTGGATATTAAAGGGGCCGCGTCCAACGTGGCGTCGCACACATAAACCAGGCCCTGAACCAGTTGGTGGGCCAGAGCAACTGTGTCTGGAGGAAGATTATGCTCCTGTACAGCTAGGTGCAACATTTTTGCCCAACCTGTAAGTGTTTAAGACACAAGGGTCGCCGCTACCACAGGCCGTAGGGCGGATCCCAACAAGGCAAACATGGCTCTGCTCACCACTTCTGACCTCCTGTCAGTGGGGTCCTCAAATGCAGGAGTCCCCTCCATCGGGAGAGTGATGGCCTTGTTCAACCGGGCGACTGGAGGGTCGACCCTGGGGGAGAAGCCCACTTTTTAAGTAGGGCATCTTCAAGGGGTATCTGATAGACAAACACCGCGGGACCATAAAAAAATTCTTCTGCGGCTTTTCCCAGACCTTATCAATGAGCTGGTCAAAGAAAGTACATATGGA
The DNA here is from genome assembly GCA_029206835.1 of Rana muscosa. Classification (NCBI taxonomy): domain Eukaryota; kingdom Metazoa; phylum Chordata; class Amphibia; order Anura; family Ranidae; genus Rana; species Rana muscosa. The sequence continues at coordinate 167,706,880 of CM055117.1, read as the reverse complement.
AAAACCTCTTTAGAAGGCCTGGCCTTAAAAGAACCAAAGGAGACTGTATCCGCCTGAGGTTCTGCATCCGCAGCATTTTAGCCTGAGAGTGTCCCTCACCGCAGTCATGAGTACACTAACAAGCGCCCTGTCATTTACTGACTCAGAACTGGAGTTATCCTCATAAGGAATGTCCTGTTCAAAACCATCCAATACATTCAGAACTAGGGTCCTGAGCGGTAGTGGCTAGGCCCATATCTGAATCAGCGCACTGCCCTCATGAAGTAAAGTGGGGGGAGGGCGCTTTTTTGCTCGCTTGCACACAGCTCCCATCCTGGTCAGAAATGATTCCAGGACTGCCCACAACTGGTCCCTAGGGACCGCAGGTGCTGAAGCACTGCCTGTTGTCCACTGACATTTAGGGGAAGCTGGTGACAGAGACTCCATATTGCCCCCCTCTGAGACTCCTCAGATAAAAAGTCCACCCACAGGCTGTGCTGACTGAGGAGGGGGCGCCCAGGGGACTCACCAAACCGGACCAGGGACCGCTCAGTTCCGCTGTCTGTACCGCGCTGTGTCAGCGCTGGTGAGCTGTGAGGAGATTTGCGCTGTTACAGCAGCGCTAGAGGCCAAAACTAGTGCTGAAGAGCGCGCGGGCTACAAGAAAATGGCCGCCGCACTTCACTGAGGCGATCCACGGCAAGATGGCCGCCATGACTCAGCAAAAGTGAAAAAAACAGCACACACACAGCGCCACTCAGGCCCCAAAACACACGGAAAAAAAAAAAAAAAAAAGGCCCCAAGCATATCTGCAGACCAGCATTAGCCCCTCCAAGAACAGTGTGACCCCCAGGCACCCCACACAGCACCGCGCCAGCAATGGTGACAGAGAGTGACAATGAAATACAGGGGGAGACAGGGAAAATCCCCCACAGAGAAACACACAGCTTTTTGTACTCACCTGCAGGCAGGAGAGACTACTTACCCGTCCCCTGAGGGACCCACTGGTGTGTTTCTGACAGGACTATCACAGTGCAGTACTGAGTAGCTGTCGGCCCGGTCCACCGCGAAAGATACAGTCAGTCAGGAACTGTTCAGTCTTGAGAGGACCGTGGGAGCATGAAAGCAAACCCGGCCACCCCTGGAGTCATGGGGCCTGTCGTGAACTGAGTCTCACGCACACAAGGCGAGGATCAGCACGCTCGATGGTCGGACAGGGAAGACTACGAGGATATCTTGTACCCAACCTGTTGCCCAGCCGACAGTTGATAGAAGATTCTCAAAAATAAAATAAAAAAGAATTCCAGAAAAGGAATAAAAATAGGTCAGGAGACTGGCTCCTGAGAGAGCCACGTCTTCTCCTTCTGCTAGGCAGAAAAAAACTGAAGTCTGCTGACTGTAGTGGGAGGGTTATGTCCAGAGGGACCGCCCCCTGGGTGGGGCTGTTCAGCTCTGGCTTTTAGAATGTATGTATAACATCTCACATTCTGCCTAGGTCTTCTCCTGCAAGCAGGGACATAACCCACGTGTAAAGTGTAAAGAGACACCGTGTCAGTCCATGGATGGTAAGAGAAATTACTAGGTCAATGTGCGTCAGAGCATACACAGGTCTAAAGACGCTTGCCCATCCCTATTCTTGGGCCTGTCAAATACAATGGCAAGAAAAAAATAACAAAATAAAATGTATGTTTAGACCCTGGAATTAACGTTTTTTCTTCAGTTATTTGTCATAAAATGTGATCTGATCCTCATGCAAGTCACAAAAGACAAACACAATGTGCTTAAAAAAGAAGTTCTGAATTCCTGAAAGACAAAATTATATTCACCAAGCTAGATGCAGCATTGATGCTGCTTCTGTCCCCCATCAGCTCCAGACCAAGAACTGAGCGGTTATAGAGTGCTGATCGCTCAACTCTCGGTCTCCAGGCTGCAGAGATTTAGTGACTGTCAGTCACTGGCTCTCTGCGTTGACCCTTCCAGGTTTACGAGCTGCAGTTGTTTGAATGGCCGAGCCGCAATGACATAACTCCAGCGCATGCGAGTGGGAGTCTTGGCCACGGCCCACAGTTGGCATGGGTGTGCCGGTCCTTCAGAGCACTTGCGCCAGTGAAGTCACTGGCTTCTGCTCACAAGAATATCTCCTAATTGGAGCACGTTTAGGAGATATTCATTTTACCTACAGGTAGTGGTGCAACGGATTGTCATTGATCCGTACGGATCAATGACTTCGGATCGGCACACACGTGATCCGCGGCGCGCCGCGGGATCGCAAAGCGGTAAGGCACACACGTGATCCGCGGCGCGCCGCGGGATCGCAAAGCGGTAAAGCACACATTGAAACTGTCTCCGCTCTGCTCGCACACAGCCCCGTCTCCTCCTAACCCCACGCTGTGATAGACAGAATGCGGGTCCAATGCTGGGATGTGTTCTATCACAGTGCAGGGTTAGGAGGAGGCGGGGCTGTGTGAGTGAGTGCGAGCAGAGCGGAGACAGTATCAATGGCCGGAAAATACAGTTAAGGTATGCTGACGTCTGTCCTCGCCTCTCCCACCCACATACCTCTCTCTGCTGGCTGCCTGGCTCTGTCTTCAGGGCTCTGTCTTCAGGACTCTGTCGTCCCCCCCGAGTCTGTCTCCTGTCCCTGCCGCCAATGTACACAGAGAGGGGTGAGCTGTGCTCTTCCCATCTCAGCTGCGACAGGAGTTCTAGCACAGTGCTAGAACTCCTGTTTTGGAGGTGAAAGGGTCAATAAAGAGAACCTGTCACCTCCAATTGCTATCACAGGGAATTGTTTTCTCCTGTGGGACAGCAATAAAGTTATGTGGAAAAAAAAATTGATAAAAAAATAAGAAATAATAAAAAAAAAAAAAAATAATAATAATTATATAAAAAAACAGGCATCTCAGGAAAAATGTGAAAGTTTGTTACTTCCCAGAGGGGCTTCTATTAAAATTATTACAAAGTCAGCCAAAATGTGACCATTCAATGGAGGGAAAAAGCAACACACAATGTTATCATCTAATATGGATGGGGCTGGGGTGTCCGTAAAACTCACAAGGAACATCTCAGCACAATGTTTTTTGCAAGCCCAGCAATATATAGAGACAGAAGCATGCATATCCAAAAAGATCAAACACAAATACACAATTAAAGCAGCCTGGCATATACAGCCTAGAATGAAGAAGATGTAACAACCTGTACACTGGGGAGATAAAACAAACACGCAACAATGCAGCTGCAATTTTTTTTTGCTGATCCGAAAAATGATCCGATCCGTGACTCTGATCCGAGGAACGATCCGAACCGTGAGTTTTTTGAGCCGTTGCACCCCTACCTACAGGTAAGCTTATAATGAAAACAAACAAGAGTTTACTACCACTTTAAGGGTGCCACTTCAGGCTCTAGTAGGTCTTTATATTCTGACAATCGCTGGGAGAGCAAGCAGGAAAAGAGGTCATTTCAGCTCCATAGAAGTCAACGGGGGAAGGAGAAGTCGTCCCAGGATCCACACAACACACAAAACCCTCATGTAAAGAGTGGAAGCAGCCTCAGCCTAGAAACCTGATCCAAGCCATAACCATGACATGTTTCTCATGGCCCATGGGGCTTAGTCATGGGAGTCTTTACATGAGGGTTTTGTGGATGTCTGGTGTAAACATCTCCTCTCACTGGCTTAGCTTAGAGCAGGAGCCATTGGCTCCTGCTGCTGTCCATCAAATCCTGTGAGATCAACGCACACAGTCCAGGGTAGTATCGTGCCTGCACTAGTGTGCCCATAGCATACGGCTTGCTATGAGAAGAGAAGGAGCAGACAGAGCCAACAGGGGACCCCAGAAGAGGCATGGGGACGCTCTGTGCAATTTCATTGTACAGAGGAGGCAAGCATAACATTTATTATTTTAAGAGGAAAAAAAAAAAAACACAACACCATGCCTTTACAACCACTTTAACTCTGTTAGGACAGACCGTGTTCTAAACTAGTGTACAAATGATAGCGGCAATCTGGCAGTGCAGGACAGACCGGCAAAACACTCAGCACCATATAACCCAAAAAAAAAAAAAAAGTACCAGTTCAGTTTGCAGTATTACCGGGAGGATTTTTCATTGATGGAATTTCCAGAAAAGAACTAGGAAAGGTAGGCTGGAATTTTTAAAATATTTCCTAAAGTTATGCTATGTGAATCAGAACATAGAAAATATATAAAGTACTGTAGAGGTTATTTTAATTTGAATGCAAAATATATATAAAAATAAATAAATTATTTCTGTATAGTCTAAGAACTTACTTCACTGTCATACGTTGCACATGTCTGCGTGGAGACCTCTCTCTGTTGAGATGGTTTAGATGTGACCGTCCGTTGTTGCCAGTCTTGGAGTTCACGGGAAAGCACTTCAACAACAATTAAAGTTCCTTCTAGGCGATGTATTAGTTCTTCCCGAGATGCTTGGCAAAAGGTCTCCTTAGAAAAACTAAATAGACAAACCACCAAGAAAAAAAAAACTTAATGCAGACATAGGAGTTGATTTTCAAAAACCTGAGAGTGCAAAATCTGGGGCAGCTCTGCTTAGCCGCTTGCCGACCGCCGCACAACTTTTTACGTCGACAGAATGGCACAACTGCGCAAATGGGCGTATATATTAGAGCTGCACGATTCTGGCTAAAATGAGAATCATGATTTTTTTGCTTAGAAGATATATCACGATTGTCTCACAATTCCCGCGGCGTAACATCTTTCACATTAAAACACAAAAAAAAAAAAAATTGGGCCAACTTCGTTTTTGTTTTTTTATTTATTGAAGTGTATTTTTTCCCCAAAAATTGCATTTGAAAGACCACTTAGCAAATACAGTGTGACATAAAATATTGCAGCAATTGCCATTTTATTCCCTAGGGTCTCTGCTAAAATATATATAATGTTTGGGGGTTCCAAGTAATTTTCTAGCAAAAAATATTGATTTTAACTTAAGAAAAAAGTGTCAGAAAAAGATTTGGACTTTAAGTGGTTAAACTTCCTGCATTTACACACAGACATTTGTTCCAAGAAGGAAGTTAGTTACAATGTTTCATGTTGTTAAAAAGTTGTCAGACTGCCCAAACTTTCTTTACACACAGAAGTTTATCCCTTTGATCTAAAAACTTGGCAGACTGCCCAGATATTTTCTTTTGACAGCTGAGTGAGCAGATAAATTCTCTCCACTTGTTATATGAAAGAATCGCAAACTCTGCATTGGAGATTGTCAGGGGGGTTAAATCGAGATCACGATTTTTTAACGATTAATTGTGCAGCTCTAGTATATATAAGTCCCCTTTAAAATTGCTGCTGTGTGGTCTCACGAGCGCGCTGCCGACCCTGTGGCGAGCTCCGTGCCCGCAGGCTCGATGTCCTGCTATCGGGTCAGAGAGCTGAAGAATGGGGAGATGTTAGTGTAAACACAACATCGCCTCGTTCTTCCTAGTGACATGTCATGGCAAGCCACGTCCCCTAACAGTTAGAATCACTCCCTAGGTCACACTTGACCCCTTCAGCGCCCCCTACAGGTTAACCCCTTCACTGCCAGTGTCATTTTTATAGTAAAAAGTGCATTATTATAGCACTGATCCCTGTAAAAATGACAATGGCCCCAAAATGGTGTCAAAAGTGTCCACCATAATGTCGCAGTCACGATTATATAAAAAAAAAAAAGCCATAAAACTATCCCCTATTTTGTAGACGGTATAACTTTTGCGCAAACCAAACGCTTATTGTGATTTTTTTGTACCAAAAATATGTAGAAGAATACGTATCGGCCTAAACGGAGGAAAAAAAATTTTTGGGGATATTTATTATAGCAAAAAGTAAAAAAAAAATATAATTTTTTTTTCAAAATTGTCACTCTATTTTTGTTTATAAAAACAAAAACCGCAGAGGTCAAATACCATCAAAAGAAAGCTCCATTTGTGAAAAAAAAAAAAAAAAAGGACGTCAATTTTGTTTGGGAGCCATGTCTTACGACCGCGCAATTGTCAGTTAAAGCGATGCAGTGCCAAATCGCAAAAGTGGCCTGGTCTTTGGCCAGTCAAATGGCCCGGGGCTTAAAGCGGAGGTCCACCCTGAAAAAATGTTAACATTAAAAATCCTAAAAAAAAAAATTTATACTCACCCTAAATGCCTGTTGCTATGCGGAAGTCTGCCGCTAATGTTCCTCTTCTCCGTCCGCGGTGGCTCTCCTTCCGCTTCTTCTTGTGAATGGGGCGCGCTGCCTTCTGGGAACTGTGTGTATCCCAGGAGGCAAGCCGCCAATTGACAAAGCGCCGTGCGAGTGGCGCATGCGCAGTAGGACGCACGCCTTACGGCTTCACTGCCTGTTTCCCTTACTCAGGATGGAGGAGCCGGGACCTGCCAGCGCCGATCGATCGCCGTGGCGGGACCGACATCGCGGGCGAGTAGAACAGGTAAGTGTCCTTATTAAAAGTCAGCAGCTACACTGTTAGTAGCTGCTGACTTTTTTTTGGCTGCACCTCCGCTTTAAGTGGTTAGAAACCAATCAGCTTCCAGGTTATTTTGTCAAAGCTCAATTGAACAAGCTGAAGTTAGAAGCCAATTGGCTACCATACACAGCTGCACCAGATTTTGCACTCTTCAAAACTGAAAATCTGACGTCGAGAGCACAAGTTGCATGATATGTTAAATCAATGGTTCCCTATGAGAGTGGTCTTAACTAGTCCGACTTTGGAAAAGGTTCCTGCCCTACTTTGGTCAGACTTCTGTTCGATTTCAACCCATAGAATTGAATGGAAGTCACATCCAAGTCGGATCAGCATCTTAACTGACCCGACTTGTGACATGCAACTTGTGCTTAGATGTTAGCAATGCAAAATGTATTGGTAAAGGAAAAAAAGAAAAAAGGACGTGGGGGACCCAAGCGTCCCACCCCCCCCCCCCAAAACATTTTGCAACCTGAGGAATTAAGCCCGGTGACAGAAATCCCAGGATTCATTCACCACTGTAGTGGAATGATTTTAGGGGAACCCCACACCAAAAATAACCAACCAGCGTCCATGCCAGACCCTTATCCAAGAATGCAGGCCAGAAAAGGACTTGGGGACGAGCAAATGTTCCCCCTCCCACCCGAACCATAACAGACCTTTAAGAGGGGACCACAGATCACACCCCCCCCCCCATGTGAATAAGTATGGAGTACATTGACCTCAAAAGGGGACGGGGTCTTTGAGTTACGTCACCGCATGGCCACGTCCGATAGCTATATAAGGCTGTTTTTACACTGGGGAGGCGGGTCCGTTAATAGTTAACCCCCGCTAGCGGCCGAAGAAAGGGTTAAAACCGCCCGTTTTGGGCCGCTTTCGAATGTATACAGCGTTCCCAAACCACCCCAAAGATGCTGCTTGCAGGACTTTTTTTTTTCCGTCACGCAAGTGCACCGCCCGAGTGTGAAAGCACTCGGCTTTCACACTGGGGTGGCATAGGAGGCAGTTTTCAGGCGCTTAACAGGTGCTATTTTTAGTGCTGAAACCTGCCTCAGTGTGAAAGTAGCCTTAGGAACTGTCACAGGAGTTGCCAGAAGGCGGGAGCCTTCGGCGGGGAGGGGCATTTTTTTTTAAAACGCGGTGGATGAGGAAGACATTGGATCTACATCAGGGGACATTATACATTTTTTTAATAAAGGACTTGTCAACAACCATCCCATGGTTGTTATTACACTACACATATTTTTATTTTTTTGGGGGTAAATGGGTAGGAGGGTGGTTTGGCGGTGCTCACTCATCTACCCCTTTCCCCATATGCCAGGCTGCATGCTCAGATAAGTGTCTGATATTTAAAAAAAAAAAAAATTTGGGGGTGTGGAGACCTGTGCAAGTTCACCCTACAGATTTTTCTGTAAAGGTGAACTTACACTTTAAGTGGTTAAAGTCGGATCTGAAGTCGCAGGGCAAAGTCAGATCGGAAGTCGTGTGACTTTCATGTCAGATCAGTGTGATCATGGCCTTAAGGAGAACTGATCACTTTTTGATTCTGCTGAATAGTTGCATATAGACCAGTCTGACCTAGACAGAAAAAAAACAAAAAAACTTTGCATATCAGTATCAATCATACTGCTCATAAATCATGTTTGCATGAAACCCAGACTGGACCTACTTTCAAGTATGGATTCTGAAAAAAATATACGGATTTTTGAATTCAACGTAAAATCTTATTCTTTGCATTCATTAAAAAGGATACAGTGATTAGTAGAGTTCGCCACTGGATCAATACTGTTAGGCTGGTTTCACACTGGGGCGGTGGCGGTATAGCGCCGCTATTTTTAGTGGCGCTATACCGTCGGGATTGTTGAGCTATTCGGCCGCTAGCGGTGCGGTTTTAACCCCCGCTAGCGGCCAATAAAGGGTTAATACCACCCGCAAACGGTATTACCGCGGTATCCCATGCATTTCAATGGGAAGGAGCGGTAAACACACCGCTCCTCTCACCGCTCCAAAGATGCGGCTAGCAGGACTTTTTTTACCGTCCTGCTAGCGCACCGCTCCAGTGTGAAAGCCCTCAGGGCTTTCACATTGGAGAGAAAGGAGCCGCTGTTTAGGCTCGGTTTGCAGGCGCTATTTTTAGCAAAATAGCGCCTGCAAAACGCCCCAGTGTCGATAGATGCAAGAAGTTTCCTTGATGCAAAGAGAACACTACAGATCAAATAGATTCCATCCTGAATTTGTGAACCTTCACATACGCGTTGAGAGATTTGGGGGTCGAGAAGGGGGCAAACCTCATCCTTCTTGGGAACCGAAAAGTAGTAAAGTAAACTTTCTTGGAAGGAGGAAACCTTGTTGTAACAGGTTGAATTCTGCCATGTGCAAATCCTGAATCCACTTAGGATATAGGCAAAGGTTTGATGTGAAAAAGTAAATCAGAAGTCCACATGCCCACAGACAGTCACAGCAGTAAGTAAAATGTGCGGCCAGAAGAAATTGGCAAGAGTCCAGCTCCTCCCAGAATGTGCAGTACTTAGCAGGTGCATGCAAAAGTCTCACAGCCACACTTGCTGTGAGTAACCCACAGAGTTGCGTGGAGGGCATAGCAGACACTGGAGTATCACAAAATGGATGTCAGGCTGGCGAACCACTCAGTAAAGCACTGAATTACATATCACCTAGGGGTAGCACATGGAGAAATTTCCTCACAGCAACAAAGGCATGACCTTGAAAGTAATGGCAGGTGACCTCTGGAGTGAGGCTATATTAATGGGTGCTGGCTGGGCCACCAGAAGGAGTCATCGATAGGCTGATTTTTTTTCTGTTTGTACCTAGCATTGTCCTCTGCAGGTGACAGTATAACCGTGTGCCCTTCAATGAATGGAAGAGAAATATTCAGTTAACCTGGCTCTCAAAATCATGTGGTGTTCATTCAGTAATCACTTATACAGGACAGTCCTAATACTGTAATGTAATCTGTACTTGGTTCTTAACTCCAGCATAACCACAAATTCTTAACCTTACATCTACAAGTTGACTCAGGAATTTTTCTTCTATGGGTTAAAATCAGCCAAATGAAAAATAAACTAGCAAGACCCTAGCGAAATGCATGATTGATACAACTGACAGATGAGGTACATGTCCCGTGATGTACTCCAAGAAAAGGATTTTACAGGTAAGCCGTTATAAAAATCCTATTTTCTTTATCATACATCACATGACACAGAGCAGCCATAGTAATTACTATGTGGGATGTCCCAAAGCAATGCCTCTAAGGGGAGGGAGACAAATAAAAGCAGACCGCCATCAGACGTGAGGATCTATACTGCTGCCTACAGTACACTGCGCCCAAAAGCGGCTTACATCCAAGTGATAAAATTTAGTAGAGGTATGGACTGACGACCAAGTTGCGGCCTTGCAAATCTGAGTCAGAGGCTTGGTGATACACGGCCCATGAAGCATTCACTGCTCTAGTAGAGTGCCCTTTAACTTGAAAAGGCGGAACCTCTTTTTTCAAACCATAAGCCTGGATTAGAACCAGACGAATCCACTTTGAAATAGTCGATTTCGACGCTGCCTGCCCTTTCCTGGGCCCTTCTGGCAGCACAAACAAAGCATCAGTTTGCCGTATCTGAGCTGTCACCTTCAGATAGAGCCTGACAGCTCTCACTACATCAAGAGAATGTAACAAATTTTCCTCCAGAGAACGAGGATCTGAAAAAAAGGAAGGCAGCGAGACATCTTGGTTCAGATGAAAACACCACCACCTTATCCTTATGAATAATTAAGTATGGCTCTTTACAAGAGAAAGCTGCCAATTCTGATACTCTCCTTGCCGAGGTTACTGCAACCAAAAAAAACAAAACAAATCCGTGTCAAAAGATAAGGATATGTGATAATGAATGATCATAAAACAAACAGTTAAGTATAAAACATGTGAATGAACATGTGATAAACCATATAGTAATAAAAAGTAATAACTCTAGAAATGAATAAATGTAGTCCAGAAAGTCAGTCTGAAATATAACTACAATATAATCCAAAAGGGGGGGTGGGAAGACAGTCCACAATGAAGTGCCAAACTTGAGATGTGAAATGAATAACGTTCTTGTGTAAAGAGGATGCCAAATAACATAGTCACCAAGGATGAGTTGAAAGGAGGCTTACCAGAGATCTCAAACTTGGAGGTGCATATACCACCCAAGTCAAGATAAGCTTAGGGATTAGCTAAACCCAGTGTATGCAACTGGTCCTGGATCTGGAAGGTATGTCCACCTCGGTCCGTCAGCAAATCAGTGGGTTTAAAAAAAAAACGCATAGCGCGATACCGTATGGAAAGGTTTTAATTAAAAGTAAATAAAAAATGAACACACACATTTTAGATGGTCATAAAAACGTATGAACAGGAGAACAGGTACTGGAGCGATGTATGTAGATAGGTCCACCCGACTAGTTTCGACTAATAAGCCATCATCTGGGGTATCAACCGCTCCAGTACCTGTTCTCCTGTTCATACGTTTTTATGACCATCTAAAATGTGAGTGTTCATTTTTTATTTACTTTTAATTAAAACCTTTCCATACGGTATCACGCTATGCGTTTTTTTTATTTCAACACGCATATTATATGGATACCGGACCTCTGCTCACTTCCATGAATACAGGACCAACCCACTGATTTGCTGACAGACCGAGGTGGACATACCTTCCAGATCTAGGACCAGTTGCATACACTGGGTTTAACTAATCCCTAAGCTTATCTCGACTTGGGTGGTATATGCCCCTCCAAGTCTGAGATCTCTGGTAAGCCTCCTGTCAACTCATCCTTGGTGGCGGTGTTATTTGGCATCCGCTTTACACAAGAACGTTATTCATTTCACATCTCAAGTTTGGCACTTCATTGTGGACTGTCTTCCCACCCCCCCTTTTGGATTATATTGTAATTTTATTTCAGACTCACTTTCTGGACTACATTTATTCATTTCTATTTATTTTTATTACTATATGGTTTATCACATGTTCATTCACATGTTTTATACTTAACTGTTTATGTTTTGTGATCATTCACAATCACATATCCATTAGCAAAAATAGCGCTACACTTTTACCTACATACACTATTCGCTTTTTATCTATAGCAGTGTTGGCTGCTTTTTTTGGGATTTGTTTTTCTCAGCGCAGTATACCCCCTTTTTTCACGAAATCCTTGTCAAAAGGATCAAGGGAATATGGCGCAAAGGGCAGTCTTTGTAATGCCGATAAAACTAGGTTCAAATCCCATGGTCACAAGGGTGACCTAACTGGCGGAATTATACGAGTTACCCCTAGTATAAAGGCCCAGATCAAAGTATGCGAAGCAAGCGGCCTTTGAAAGAATACTGACAAGGCCGAGATCTGACCCTTGACTGTACTCAAAGGCTAGCTTCATTTCTACCCCCAACTGTAGGAAGGCAAGAATGTCTTCCTATGACATACTTGCGAGGATGCCATCCTTTGGTGTCACACCAGAAAACATAGGCCCTCCAGACCCTATAATACAGGGCTTGACAAATTTGCTTGGAATCTAGGAGCCAGCTAAAAAAGTTAGGAGCCAGGAACGCGCCCTGTCCCGCCGAGCTTGCGCGCAGAAGCGAACGCATACGTGAGTAGCGCCCGTATATGAAAGTGGTGTTCAAACCACACGTGAGGTATCGCCGCGATCGGTAGAGCGAGAGCAATAATTCTAGCCCTAGACCTCCTCTAACTCAAAACATGCAACCTGTAGAGTTTTTTTAAACGTCGCCTATGGAGATTTTAAAGGGTAAAAGTTAGTCGCCATTCCACGAGCGGACGCAATTTTGAAGCGTGACATGTTGGGTATCAATTTACTCAGCGTAACATTATCTTTCCCAATATAAAAAAAAAACTGGGCTAACTTTACTGTTGTCTTATTTTTTTATTAAAAAAAGTGTATTTTTTCCCAAAAAAGTGCGCTTGTAAGACCGCTGCGCAAATACGGTGTGAAAGAAAGTGTTGCAACGACCGCCATTTTATTCTCTAGGGTGTTAGAATAAAAAATATATATAATGTTTGGGGGTTCTAATTAGAGGGAAGGAGATGGCAGGGAAAACAGACAGGGAAACTCCATTAGCATTGCTGGTTGCAATACCAACGGCCACCACAAGATGGTGCTAGACCACAGAAGGAAGCATAGGCCTGCAGAAGGCCGCAAAGCCGCGGCCTCAATTACCGGCCGGCGCGGCCCGACGGGAGCCCGCGGCGCGGAGGGGGCACGAAGACAGGATACCCCAGCTGTGCTGCGCCAGGTCGCTAATTCTAGTCGCAATGGCGACCTGGCGCCCGGGGTTTGTCAAGCCCTGCTATAATAAATGGTCCTGGAAGCCGGCTTCCTTGCATTAATCAGGGTAGTTACTACTGAGCCTGAAAGCCCCCCCCGATTCTTTAAAATGTGGGCTTCAATAGCCAAACTGTTAAATTTAGCGACTGTAAGGCAGGATAGAACACTGGTCCTTGCAAAAGCAAGTCTGAACGGGACGGAAGAGTCCACAGTTTTCCTATTGCCAACCTTACGATCTCTGCATACTAGGATCTTCTGGGCCATCCTGGGGCTACTAGTATTACCGGCTTCCCTTTCTCTTTGATCCTGCATAGAAGCCACGGTAGCAGCTAGGGAGGACAGACGCATAAATCAGTGAAAACTGATCCCAAGGGGTTACTAACGCATCTGTCCCGCATGCGAGTGGATCCCTTGTACTCGACACAAAGTTGTCCAATTTCTTTTTAAACCTGGACGCCAATAGATCTACGTCCAAGGTGCAAATGGCTGAAAAAAATTTCGGCATGGAGAAACCATTCTCCCGGGAACAATTGTTGGTGCAAAACAGGAAAAGGATTTTTCTGGATAGCAGCACTCCAAGATAAAAAGCCTTTATTTCAAAAGTCCAGGAATCCAAAGCATACACTGCACATCACGACACACTGATCAAAAATTAGCTGACATGTTTCACATCAATTGATGCTTCCTCATTTTTGATCAGTGTGTCGTGATGTGCAGTGTATGCTTTGGATTCCTGGACTTTTGAAATAAAGGCTTTTTATCTTGGAGTGCTGCTATCCAGAAAAATCCTTTTCCTGTTTTGCTCATACTTGCATTGCTTGCACCCTTGGTTGCTGGGAGGAGGTCATTTGGATGATATCTACATCTGAGCGGCTCCCTTTCTCTGCTTCAACAATTGTTGGTGGCTCAAGAAATCACCTTGCCAATTCTCCAATTCTGGAATGAAGACTGCCTATAGGCAAGATACATGCTTCTCTGCCCAGGCCAGAATATGGTTCACTTCCCTCTGGGCTACATGACATCTGGTACCCCCTTGGTGGTTGATGTAAGCCACTGCTGTGGCATTGTCGGATTGTATCCTGACGGGACAATCTTGTAATCTGAAAGTCCAGGCCATTAAGGCCAGACGCGCTGCCCGAATCTCTAGAATGTTGATTGGCAAGGCCTTCTCGGATACTGACCACTTTCCTTGGACAGTGGTCTCCTCCAGAACAGCTCCCCAGCACAAGAGGCTGGTATCCGTTGTTACAACCTTCCAGGTTACTGGCGTGAAGGATTTCCCCTTCTGCAAATTTCTGGTTATCAACCACTAACTGAGACTCTGGCGCACCCTTGGGGACAGAAACATTGGGTAATCCAAGACTTGGATTTTCTTGTTCCAAGCAGACAGAACACTGTTTTGCAACAGTCTTGAATGAAACTGGGCATAGAGAGCCGCTTTGAATGAAGCCACCATCTTCCCTAGCAACCTCACGCAAAGGCGAATGGAAGGATCCTTTCTTTGCCTTGACCACATGGACCAGCTCTCTTATAGCCCTGACTTTTGTCTGAGGCAAAAATACTTTTTGATGGGCTGTATCTATAACCAGACCCAAGTAGTCCAGCCTTCTTACTGGCCGTAAGGCTGACTTCTCTAGGTTGAGAATCCAACCAGGTGATCCAAGTACTTGACCGTGTTGGACACACTCTGGTCTAGCCATGCAACCAACTGATCTATCAGCAGCAGGTCGTCTAGGTATGCCATTACTGCTATACCCTGGCCCCATAGGTCTTGCTAGAACTGGAGCCAGAACTTTTGTAAACACCCGGGGGGGGCGGTTGCTAACCTGAAGGACAAGGCCATGAACTGTAAGCAGCGCTGTTCTACCGCAAAAAAAAAAAAAAAAACAAACACACACACGCAGAAACTTCTAGTGAGCGGGAAAAATTGGCACATGCAGATATGCATCTTTGATGTCTATTGATGCCAGAAATTCTCCTCCCAGCAGGGTGAATACGACTGAATGGATTGACTCCATGCAAAAATAGCGGATTCAGATCTTTGAGATCAAGAATGGGTCCGACATCTCCATTCGGTTTTGGCACCGTGAGGAGATTTGAATAAAACCCCATGCCCTGCTCTTCTGTGGGAATCTCTACGATTATACCCCGAGACGTCAATCAGGCCAGTGCCTGAAACAAAGACCTTCTTTTCACTGGGTCTTTGGGAACGTTCGACCTTAGAAAATGAAAAGGTGGAAACTCTCGAAACTCTAGTTTGTACCCTAGAGATACGGTGGAGATGACCCATCTGTCTGGGATTTCTTCCTGCCAAGCCCCTGAAAACTGAAGCCCCCCCCCCCCTCAAGCGAGCGGGGGCACCCCTTCATAAGGAAGCCGTGGGACTCTGCTTTGCAGACTTCTGCCCCCATGGCTTCTTCTGGCACCTGCCGGTGGAGGCCAATGCGTCTGCCTGGAGGCTGTCGCGGCTGGTAGCAGCGAAGGTGGTTTAAATGGTAAAAGGGCACCGGAAATTTTCTGGATATTTTTATCCAAACCTGATAAATAGCATTTTTAAGAGAGTCAACCGCAAACCATAAGGCCCTAGGTAGCTCAGCTAACTCGCGGGCCGCTTCCTATTGAGCAGGGACACTTTATTAACCCGCTTAAGCTGGTCTTTTAGGGATTGACAAATGCTCATCGCTGCTACACCTGCAGGCTGTGCTGCTGCACCTGCTACAGCAAACAAGGCTCTTAGCAAAGATTCCAGCTTCTTATTGGCTGGATCTTTAAAAACATGGACATTGTCTACTAGACAAGTTAGACTCTTATTCACAAAAGATATAGCGGTAGAGAAGAGAAAATCTTCTAGGAGGAAGAAATACTTATCTGGGTGATCCCAGTCAGTATATATCAGCCGTTCCAGCAATGGGTGTACAGGAAATGCATGTGGACCCTGTGGAGGCCTTAAAGAACCCAAAGAGGAAAAGGGGGCCTCAGCTACCTGCGCTGAGGGCAACTTGTATCCAGAACGGACCAATTCCGTAAAGGATTGCACTAGCAATTTCTGAGATTGCGCGGCTGAGAAGGGCTCTTCCGAGACTGAATCCTCAGAGGGGGAATCATCCGCCTGCCCTTCTTTCCGGTCTCCCAATGGTATCTCAACATCAGCCCATCCCTGTTCCAACACTGGAAGGTCAGGCGAAGGAGAAGGGGACCTATCGCGTTTTTGCCCGGACTGGGAAGACGACGCAAACATATCAGCTATTTTTTCTTCCAAACCAGCCAACGCTGAAGCCAAATCATCCTTGGTGACGTATGCAGAGGCTGAAATATTGGAAGTGGCTACTAAGCCTGAGAGCCTGAATGACTCAGACTGGCCAGTTGCTTCTGGTCCTTCAGGGGAGGATAGAATCGTGGAAGCGTGACTAGGATCCTCCGACCCTGACCACGGCGCCCTTGCGCTCCTCCCCTTCGTATTCTTCTCACCTCTCTTTCGGGAAGACAGTCCTAAGCACAAAAAGGCAGGAGGTACTTACAATGTGCATCTACTGCGGAGCTATAGTCCAGCAATGGAAATATGCCTCCATCACTGCTCAGTCTGATGCCGAGTAGACGCGCCTTTGGAAATGCCTGTAAGCAAAACCCATACAGCGCTTACATGCCCTCGTATGCTCAGACAGCAGACATGAAACAGGATATAGTCAGACTATGGGCATGATACAAGAGATGGTCACAGAGCATGGATACAGTAAAGGAGATTTTCAGAGGCGGTTAACATGCTCTAGGAGTTGTAGGAGACTGGGGACATGCTTCAGGAGACAGTCATAAGCTGCAAAGATATTACATGAGACTGCTAAAACATGGCAATAGGAGCACACTAACTTGTGTCTGAAGGGGCACTGGGGGACGCAGGGTGGGCACCAGGGAGCTAGAGTTCTACTTACTTCCAAAGTACGTAATCTGTCTCAGAGGCATTGTCTTTTGCACTTGTCACTCCCTTCCCCTTCAAGTTCCAAGAGGTGTTCATGCTTTTGTTGAGAAGCATTACAGGGGTAGTCCATGTAATTTCTTCAGATGTTGATATTGGGGTCATAGCTGTGCCAACTTCATGAAGATAGGCCAATGCCTCAGGAAAAATGTTGTTACAAACACGTCTACCAAGTGATAAGACATCATGAGGCCTAGAGTGAGGCGGAATAACTGGAGTAGGGCAGTTAGTACAATTAGCTGATGTGGCAAACTCCTCACCCCTTTGTGGATCAAAAGCCAAGCTAGAATGACCTGTTTGATGTAAGCTAGAGCTGGGTCTCAGCCACTCTGTATTTGTTACTTTGGTGGAATCGCATTCCTTTAGTTTAGAATGCGGTGTACTCCCTCTGATAGGAAAAAAACTTTTATCAGCAGATTCTCTCATATCCAAGCCACTCTCTGTAGTATTTTCAATACTGCATGAAGAAAATTCATCATCAGTGGTTATTGTTTTTGCTGGAAAAGTCATAATGAAAGGCAGAGAACATTC
This sequence comes from Rana muscosa, assembly GCA_029206835.1. Taxonomy (NCBI): domain Eukaryota; kingdom Metazoa; phylum Chordata; class Amphibia; order Anura; family Ranidae; genus Rana; species Rana muscosa. Next base: position 167,689,604 of record CM055117.1, on the reverse strand, counting down.
ATCACTTAAAATACCATGGCTAACAATACTATCAAGCTTGTCCAGCACCATTGCAGAATCCCAAAAGGCTGATGAGGCATCAATTGGCTTGCTTTTATCTTCATTTATTGCATCACCTAGTAAAGATGAAGGCAACACCTTAGCATGTCTAGAACAGTCGCAATGCGTATCTGGCACAGCCGTAAAGCTTTCTTCATCTTCCTTCCCAAAAATTCCCCAGTTCGCAACTTTTTGAGTCAAGGCAGACATCTCCCCAGATAACAAAGGCAAGTTGCAAAGTTCAGAGTCGCCATCAAAATTCAGATTTATTTCATAAGTATTGTCTGCAGATAACAAATTGGTAAATTCAGATATAAAGCCGATATCAGTAACCGGGGAACGCTCTTCAACCACTGTGGTTAATACAGCACAATCACTAAAGCTTGAGTTATCTTTATTTAAAGATGATTTTGTATAAAGGTCTGTTGATGTCTCCAGAAGCTTTGCCGCTACCGTGTTACTGCAAACATTAAAGGTTGTCTGACCTGATTGGTGTGCAGAAACCATCTGTTGGCCATCAGTGCATGAGATCTCAATACCTGCCGCTTCAGAAGCTAAGCCAACCATCGTGTTGTATTCCTCAAGAAATTTTATATCAGAATTTTCAAGAACTGTTTCCTGGACATGATCTGAACGCATGTCTTTGTCTAAAACCAATACACTTTCACAAGGCTGGCTAGACTGATGATCAGCTTTCGAATTTGTAGAGGATTCCAAAAAGTCAACTTGTAATTCTTTGTTTTCCAAGGAGAAGGAAGATGATAGTTTTGCTGAACTTGTCACGGAATCATCATCATCAGAACGAGGGTCAAACCACACACTAACAGGAATAAAGGAAGTTTCCTGGAAAAGAAATAAGCTGTGAATACTAGCTTTACTAATTTTACAATAAAATTATCTTTCACATCATTCCAGAAGCATCAAAACCAGAATGTGGGGGGGCTGTTGGGCTAGATTATTATTAATATTAATGCACATCTTGATCTACCTCTATGGCCGAGCTCATTTCTACCACCCAGTCATGTCTAAAAATTGGCCCACAACTAGATTAGGCAGACATGGTAACATCTTCGTGACTTCTGCCCAACTTGCTATAAATCCAAATGCAAACACTTATTATATAGCAGATCACCAATTCTTAGATGCTGACTTTTAAATATTAGGATACTTACCTGTCCTGAAATCCTGGGAGGTCAGCACCCCAGCTGATGCTTCCACCAGCTCTCGGGTGTTTGCTGCTGCCGCCATTGCCGGTTCCCTACTGTGCATGCACGAAGCACGCCTGGTGGCAGGAGGGGAGGAGCCGAACTTCTAAATGATCTCGCCACGGGGATGGGTACCTGTCAAAAAAAAAAAAAAAAAAAAAAAAGGTACACCCCCCCCCAAAAGGTGCCAAATGTGGCACCATGGGGGGGGGGGGGATTAGCAGAGCTTCCACTTTTGGGTGGAACTCCACTTTAGATGCAATAGCTAAATTTGTTTTATTTTTTAGCCTTCATTTTCACTTGGTGATCCTGCCAGCAAGTCAACGGCAGTTAAAGTGTTGAAACAAACCATCTATCACTGACAGGGGTGGTGACAATGGGCTGGGTCCCGCCCACCCCCACATCGTGCTCAATTCTGACGGCTCTCTCTCTCTCCTCTCTGTTGTCAGTTTCACATAGTTGGTTACACTCGGCTTAGTGTGAAAACTGCCAGTGCCATCAGTGCCACCAGCCGGTGCCACCAGCCAGTGCCAACCAGTTCCAATTGCCACTGCCAATCAGTGCCACCTGCCAGTGACATCTGTCCCAAACTAGTGCCAATCAGTGCCACCTGTACTGAGGACATCAAGTGTGTGCTAGAGTGACAGGAGTAAGCAGGAAGGAGTGGAGTGGGTGAGGTTTTTTTTTTTTTTAAATCGGCTTAAAATAGCGGCCACAAAAATCGGCAGCCCCAATTTCTAAATATCGCCATCGGCCAGAGAACAACCCACATCGATCGACCTCCAATACGGACCCCAACACTGGCACGAATCTAGATCTATCCAACCAACCACCCAACCATCTCTAAAACACTTTGTTTACATCCTCCTCTCCTGAAAGGAAGTTACAATGCATCTTCCTCTGCATTCAGAAGAGGGGCAGGCTACACAGTGGGTGATCACTGTGAAGATGAATCAGAGGCTATAAAAATGATCAGGTGACCAAAACCGGGATTCCCAGGTCATGATCGTTAGGACAAGACACGGGGGTTCCTGGTGTGAGCCTGACCTCTGTGCTGGGAGTGCGCTGTGTGGCGCACTCCCAGAACAATGAAAAGTACACATGTATGTGTCCCCGTGGAGGCCACATATATGCGTACCGTCGGCGGAAAGGGGTTAAAGTAGATCTGGACAAAAAAAATTTAAACAAATAAATCAGTATATCTATGCATTACATGCACATTTCACCAGGTTTTCTTTTCTGTTTTTTAATCCAGTGAGCTCCTGTGCAATGTGCATTTGCTGCACTGAAATCATAAGTAGTGTTATCGGTGCTTTCTGGAGGTCTTTACAGCTGGACTGTCTCCACCTCCAAGGTATTTGTGTGCATGTCTTTATTGCTCAGTTGGGTCATATCATTTTGTACCTTATCAAAAAGACTTGTGTTGCTTGGTGGCTTAGCAAGAGAGAGCCTCTGGTTATTTAAACTATTTGGGTCAAGAACACCAAGTATCTTCAGGGGAGTCCTTCCAACAGGTTTACGATGAACCTACGAAAAAAAAAGATAAAAAAAGGGGGAGCAAAAGCAGCTTTTAGTAAGATCACTTTAGCATTATTCTTATATTTACTAAATTAAAGCTATAAAATATACCCCAATATTACAAAAGAAATGCACTATAATGCCAGTTTCAGTAGGATTTCGGGACCACTAAAATGGCTACAGGTGACTGAAATATACAAACACCATACTGAATTATTCTATTCAGAAACTGACAGGATAGCCCAAACAATGTCAGGAATAAATACATTAATTTAACCAATGTTTTACCCCCTTTATGACGAGACCATTTTTTGCAATATATGACACTGTGCCAAAATAAAAACGCAAGTCCTTTTTTTCCCCCCCGCAAAATTCTTTGTGGCACACACACAATGTATGGATAGACGGACACACACACACACACACGTGAAACTCGAAAAATTTGAATATCGTGCAAAAGTTCATTTATTTTAGTAATGCAACTTAAAAAGGTAAATCATATGAGATAGTTCAAGCCATGATTTGTCATAATTGTGATGATTATGGCTTACAGCTCATGAAAACCCAAAATCCACAATCTCAGAACATTAGAATATTACATGCAAATCAATAAAACAAGGATTGTACATAGAACAATATCGGACCTTTGAAAAGTATAAGCATGCATATGTACTCAGTACTTGGTTTGGGCCCCTTTCGCAGCAATTACTGCCTCAATGTGGCATGGAAGCTATCAGCCTGTGGCACTGCTGAGGTGTTATGGAAGACCAGGATGCTTCAATAGCAGCCTTCAGCTCTTCTGCATTGTTCGGTCTCATGTCTCTCATCTTTCTCTTGGCCATGCCCCATAGATTCTCTATGGGGTTCAGGTCAGGCGACTTTGCTGGCCAATCAAGCACAGTAATCCCATGATCATTGAACCAGGTTTTGGTGCTTTTGGCAGGGTGGGCAGGTGCCAAGTCCTGCTGGAAAATGAAGTCAGCATCCCCATAGCGCTCGTCTGCAGAGGGAAGCATGAAGTGCTCCAAAATCTCCTGGTAGATGGCTGCATTGACCCTGGACTTAATGAAGCACAGTGGACCAACACCAGCTGATGACATGGCTCCCCAAATCAACACAGACTGTGAAGCTTCACACTGGACTTCAAGCATCTTGCAGTGTGTGCCTCTCCATTCTTCCTCCATACTCTGGGTCCTTGGTTTCCAAATGAGATACAAAATTTGCTCTCATCAGAAAAGAGGACTTTGGACCACTGAGCAACAGACCAGATGTGTTTTTCTTTAGCCCAGGTAAGACGCTTCTGACGTGGTTCAGGAGTGGCTTGACAAGAGGAATACGACATTTGAAGCCCATGTCCAGGATCCGTCTGTGTGTGGTGGCTCTTGATGCACTGACTCCAGCCTCAGTCCACCACTCCTTGTGAAAGTCCAACACTTTTGAATGGCCTTTTCCTGACAATCCTCTCCAGGCTGCGGTCATCCCTGCTGCTTGTGCGCCTTTTTCTTCCACATTTTTTCATTCCACATAACTTTCTACTAATGTGCTTTGATACAGCACTTTGGGAACATCCCACTTCTTTTTCAATTACCTTTTGAGGCTTTCCCTCCTTATGGAGGGTGTCAATGATGGTTTTCTGCACAACTGTCAGGTCAGCAGTCTTTCCCATGATTGTGATTCCTACTGAACCAGACAGAGACCATTTAAAGGTTCAGGAACCCTTTGCATGCATTATGGCTTAATTGGCTGATTAGAGTGGGGCACTGAGCCTAGAATATTGATCCTTTTCTCAATATTCTAATATCGGGAGATTGTGGATTTGGGGTTTTCATGAGCTGTAAGCCATAAATCACCACAATTATGACAAATCACGGCTTGAACTATCTTGCTATGCATGTAATGAGTCTATCTCATATATTAGTTTCACCTTTTACGTTGCATTAGTGAAATAAATGAACTTTTGCACGATATTCAAATTTTTCGAATATATACATACATATATTTTACACACACACACACACACACACACTTTTACTTTCTGCTATAAAACACATCCATTAATAAAAATAAAAATTCATCAGTTTGGCCCAAAGTGTATTCTGCAACATATTTTTGGTAAAAGAAAAAAAAAAAAAAAAAAAAAACACACACGGCATACATCGATTAGTGACACCAATAGAGTGATCAGTGCTGAAAATTATGCACTGTCACTGTACTAATGACACTGGCAGGGAAAGGGTTAACATCTAGGGCGATCAAGGGGTTAAATGTGTGGCCAACATGTTTTACTGTGCAAGGTGTTTTTACCAAGCAATGTGCTGTTTAACTTCCTGCTTTGCAGGAGGAAAAAAAACCCAGATTGCTGCTGTCAGAAGAGAGCCATGTGTTTGTTTACCTACCCAGGGCTCTCTTTGGTAATCTCCGGAGCCGATCACTGGCGACCAACAATCAGCCGGCACCTGCCGATTGGTTCGTGCTGATGGCAGCACAGCTGGGGCAGCAGGGGTGCTCCCTAGCCCGCCGAGCGGATCACGTACTAGTAACGTGATCCAGCGCAGGAGAGCCATCGTTTATGTACTGTATACGGTCAGCAAGCGGTTAAAAAGGTACTTACACTGTACTTTCAAATGTTTGAGGTTTTAACAAGGTAGTAGTGTAGTCCCCTGTGTCTTTTGTTTGCTTTACCTTGTAATGATGGGCTCATATGTTGTGGCTTAATTTGTAGTTTTAGGATTTTCATTTAACCTTTAGTGGCACTTTATAATGAATTGAAGATATCTTTAATCGCTCTTTTTTGCATTTCATTGTTTGCAATAGTGTTTTCACTGTGTTGGCACGTTATTTGTATAATAATTTTTATGTGAAATGGGATGCAATAGACACCATTCACAATTAGGCTGGGTTCACACTGGTGCATCGCATTCAGACCAAAATGGTGCAGGACCCTTTTTTTGGTCTGCGCTGGAATCGGAGCGCGTGTGATCAGCTTCCTGTTCAATTTGGGGGTGTCATTAGGGCCCCTTTCACACTTGTGCGACTTGTCATGCCACTTGGGACTGCAAAGTCGCATGACAAGACGTACCCCCCATGTTTTACAATAAGTACCATTTATATCTGTGCGACTTCAAGTCGCACCGACTTCAAAGTAGTCCCTGTACTACTTTGGTCCGACTTTGATGCGAGTTACACAGGCATTCCCTGAAATCGCATCAAAATTGCGGCTGCAAAATAGGAGGCAAAATTGCGAGACTGAAGTCGCAGTAGTGTGAAAAGGGCCTAACTTTATATTGACACCCGCAGCGTTTCGTGCAAGCTGCTTTTTCCAACTTGTCATCAGCCTGAAGCTCAATTCCATTTATCGTTAGTTTGTAATATTATGGCTGATCAATGTCCATGTATTCATTCACCTGGCAGGCAACCTCTTGTGGGGGACACAAAATCTATGAAATTTTTTCTGTGTTGCACCACAAATGTGGAAGTGCTAATTAATAAAAACACATCTCTACCAGGTCGCTCTGTTAATGGCTCTCAGATCCAATTACTATTTAGCCCTCACCTGCAGGAACTTGGACTGAGAGACCTAGGGATTGTGTGATATAGTTTCTTCACAGGAAAAATCAGTTCATATGCGGCGTACACACGATCGTTTTTCATGCCATTTTTTAAACCGACGTTTTTCTCGTCGTTTTTTTCATGTTTCCTCTCAAGGCTGTCTTGCGTACACTCGATCATTTTAAAAAATGTTCAAGCAAAGCGCAGTGACGTACAACACGTACGACGGCACTATAAAGGGGAAGTTCCGTTCGGATGGTGCCACCCTTCAGGTTAGTAAAGTTTGTTGAGCGACGATTCGCGCTTTTCAGCCTCCTGCTTTTCAGTCCGTTACAGCGTGACGAATGTGCCATCTCCATTACAAATGCTAGTTTTACCAGAACGTGCGCTCCCGTCTCATACTTTATTCTGAGCATGCGCGGTTTTTTTCACCTCGTCAAAGCATACACACCATCGTTTTTCACGTCGTTAAAAAAAAAAACGACATGAAAAACGACGTGAAAAAATAGAGCATGTTAGAAATTTTTAATGGCCGTTTTTCACGTCGTTAAAAATGCTCTGGAGCATACACACGATCGGTTTTAATGCCCATTTTTAAAAATGGCATTTTTAACGGCATGAAACCGATCGTGTGTATGGGGCATAAGACTAGAGACAGATATCATCCATAACCTGTGCAGTGCCATGCTGCATGCCTCAAGTTTTAAAAACACTAAACAGAAACATGACACTGGAATGTAAAGATGTACTCTAATGTAGGCTGTGTACAGGGCAACAAATTATACCATGAAGCTACAGGAGGAATACACAAAGTGCTGATAGCAAGGTTTATAACACCTTTAGGTGTATATACTAGAAATCTCTATATATGTTTGGTGTTATTAGAACCACCTTTTTAAGTGCATTAAACCCAAGAGCAAATTGTAATATTGCAGCTTACCGGTACTTAAAAGGGCTGTAAAGGTTGGCGTTTTTTCACCTTAATGCATCCCATGCACTAAGGTGAAAAAACACCTGGCAATCACCGGCCCCCCAGCTTTACTTACCCGAGCCAGTTCACCTGTTCGGCACGTCCCCTTCACCACAGATTCCTGGCGTCAATCAAATTCAATGACGCGGGCGCTGGGGCTGAGTCATACACCCGGCATATACTGTATGACTCAGGAGCGTGCCCGCAAGGTAACCACCTCAGGAGAGCTCTTCTTCAAGGGGGTTATCTAATGTGGGGAGGAGCCACGAGAGCCCCCAGAAGAGGATGTTCCGGGCCTCTCTGTGCAAAACGAGCTGCACAGTGGAGGTATGACATGTTTGTCATTTTTTTTTTTTTTTTAAAAGGAACCTTTAGTGTCACTTTAAGGGCTAATTCACACCATACATGCATGAAAACTGATGGGAAAACCAAAACTTGCAGAGACATGGAGTTTACATCAGTTTTCATGCATGTTTCACCGAGTTTTTTTGCACGTTGTCATCAGTTGTTATGCACGTCAGTTATGTGCCCCGTTTATACCAACGTTGTAGTCATGTCAGTTTTTTTCCAAACTGTATACACGTTGCAGATTCCTGCGCAGAAAAAAAAAACCTGCACGCGATACCAGTGTTGTGGTGTGAACAGGGCACATAGAGAACAATTGTTTTCTTTTGTGCGATTTTAGAATGCATGCAAAAAAACTGACCTCTCTGCACCATGGTGTGAACAAGGCCCAAATGTGAGAGCTGCAATATATTTTATTAGGTGGTTATTCCTTTTCATTTTATTTTATTTCTGTCATAGGCCAACGATGACATGATCACTCACTATAACACCACCTCCTCTCCTCCAAAACATACAGAGTTGTTCTGTAGTTAAGGTGAATTAAAGTGGAGCTCCACCCTAAATAGCAACTTTTGCTATTTGGAACCCTCCCCCCCTCCGGTGTCACAATTGGCACCTTTCAGGGGGGAGGGGGGTGAAGATACCTGTCTAAGACAGGTATTTTCACCCACATCCGGGAGTCCTGTCTCCGGGAATCTGCGGGAGTTACGTCACTTCCCGCAGACTTCCCTTGGTGTTCTGGGAGACGCTCGGCTCCCAGAACACAGGAGCACCAATCAGAACGGCGCAGCGCGACTCGCGCATGCGCCGTAGGGAACCGGGCATGAAGCCGCAGGGCTTCACTTCCTGGTTCCCTCAGCGAGGATGGCGGAGGGAGCAGCAGAGCGATGAGCGGTCGCTCGTCCTCTGCTGCGGACGTCGCTGGACTCCAGGACAGGTAAGTGTCCAAATATTAAAAGCCAGCAGCTGCTGTAGCCTTTTAATATTTTTTTTTTCCGGCGGAGCAACCCCTTTAAGCAGAGCTAATGGCTTGAGAGCGCTGAAGGCACAGAAAAATAGGATTTTTGTACTCACCGTAAAATCCATTTCTCTGACGTCCATGGACTGACACAGCTGGATACTGTAAACGTGTGGGTATATGTCCCTGCTCGCAGGAGAAGATCTAGGCAGAATGTTAGATGTTAAAACATTCTAGAACAAACCAGAGCTGAACAGCCCCGCCCAGGTGGGCGGTCCCTGCGGACATTAACCTCCCACCTGCAGCTAGCAGACCTCAGTTCGTAACAAAGCAGTACAAACCTTAAAAAGGAAGGGTGGGTGCTGTGTCAGTCCATGGACGTCAGAGAAATGGATTTTACGGTGAGTACAAAAATCCTATTTTCTCTTATCGTCCATGGACTGACACAGCTGGATACTGTAAACGTGTGGGACGTCCCAAAGCAGTATCAGTAGGGTGGGAGCGGTAGCAAAGGAACAACCAAAACTTCACTCCAAACAAGCAGAGCTCCTCAACGGAGGAGTTGCGACATTAAACAGCGGCCTGCAATGCTTTGCGGCCGAAGGGAGCATCCGAAGATGCAGCCACATCAACCTTATAAAATCTTGAAAAGGTATGAACGGACGACCAGGTCGTCGCCTTGCACACTTGTGCAACCGACGCTTTATGTCGGAAGGCCCGGGAAGCACCAATTGCCTTGGTGGAATGCGCCGCAACCGGAAAGGGAGGCGCCCGCCCCTTAAGGGCATAGGCCTGTATGACGGTCTACCTGATCCACCTAAAGACGGTGGCAGACGACACCGCTCGGCCCTGTTTTGGACCAGACACAGATTTCCGAATGGAAACAGTAGCAGACAGGTACACTCGTAAGGCTTGTACCCATCTTAATGTATGAAGCGCAAACTCTCAGGGATGCGATGGGTGAGGACACAAGGACGGAAGTCCTCCTTAAGGTGAAAGGCCAAGACCATCCTTAGAAAAGAAGGATGGTCGTGGGCGCAACACCAACATATCCTTATGGAGGACCAAGTAAGGCGACTTGCCGGACAAGTCCAGCAACTCAGACACCCGTTTAACCAAAGCAATGGCCACTAAGGCCAACTTCCGGGACAAGGTCAAGAGAGGAATCTCTCTGATATTCTCAAAGGGATGTTCTTGGAGAACCGAGATGCATCAAAATCAGATCCCAAGTAGGGAGAGGAGGCTTGACAGGGGGATCACATGGCGAACCCCCTGCACAAAAGGTGCTAATCAAGGAACGGCCCGGTAGTGGTCGTTGAAAAAGACAGCCCGGGCCGAAATCCGACCCTCAAAAAAGGTATGCAAGGCCAGCTTTTGGGTCACACCACGCTGTAAGAACAGCAAAATCCTGGGAACGGAATACATCCGAGGATGCCACTCAAGTTCCTCGCACATAGCGATGAAAGCCTTCCAGGTACGGTGAGATATCTTTCTGGAGGAAGATTCCCGTGTCAACAACATAGAAGAGATGACCGAATACGAGAGAACTCGGTCCTTCAGCACCTGGCTTTAACAGCCATGCCATTAAAGCCAAGGACTGTAAAGCAGGATGAAGTATGGGCTCATGAGACAGAAGGTCCACCCGAATAGGCCGTCGCCAGGAATGTCTGCGACTAGCCGAAGTAGATCGGCGTACCAATGTTGCCGTTCCAGAGCACTGGAATGGCCTCAGCCCCTACTCTGCGAAGCCGGCGAGGCAACAACAGTAGCGGAGGGTAAGCATATATCAGGTGATACTGCCCCCACGGGCTTCCAACGCGTCTGACGCGTCCGCCCAGGGGTCCCTGGACCTGACCACGATCTTGCCACCTTGCGAGTGAGTCGAGAGGCCACAAGGTCCACTTCCGGTGCCCCAACTCCGGTAAAGAAGGTGAACACCTCCGGATGCAAGGACCCTTTGCCTGCAATGCACACGGCCGACAGGACCGTCTTGCAGCGAGATGTATGAAAATCCCAAAGAGACTCCGCAATGTATCGGAGAAGGGAGGCCCCAGTGTACAGGGTGCCTCAAATGTTGGCCAATAAAGGCAACTTGACGGAACTTCCCTAGAAACTCGGTCAGAGGACTAGTACCTCAGCCTCCACAGGTGGCGCAAACCCACCCCGGGCACAGAGACCCTAAAGGCTAAAGCAGTTGTAGTGCACCTGCTAGACGACTGATGGATGAAGCAGAGGCTTTTGCCCAGTCATTGAGCTATAAAAAATGCCAGAGACGCAGCCACTAACGGGCGTAACGCTAACCCCAACCTGGCGAACACAGTCCAAGCCAGCGCTTCTGATCACCACTGAAAGCAGGTGGAAAGTGATACCCCTGAAACCAGGGATCCTTGTGACAATGCTCCATCCAGCAGCTACCCATGGATAGGTGCTGATTGTACAAACACATAGTTTATACTATGTATTGCGTCAAACGCGCAAATAGAGTGTGGGAGGAAACCCACCCAGCCACAAAGAGCATAATACCACCACATACGGCGTATGTAGTTTAGTATTTGTGGATAAACCTATTAAACACGTATATACTGTGCCAGCGATGAAGGCGCGCACATCATCGGGGCCTGGACGTAAACCAGCCACGCAGATTGCGTACACAACCATGTAGGTATGTTAGCCTGCGAATAAACAAATTGCACATGTTTATACTGTGCATAGCGCTGAGAATGCGCACACCATTGGAACGCAGGGGAGAAACCTGAGCACCCAGATGAAACCCATGCAGACTGCATGCGCATACCGTGTATGGTATTATAGTATGTGTGCTAAACATTTTGCACAAGCCCATGTGTGCATAGCACCGAAGGCGCGCACACTGTTGGCGCGTAGGAGGAACCGAAGTACCCCACGCATACTCAGAGAATGCAATACCTACAGCTACTGTAAATGTATTTAGTGTAGTGTATAGACATAATGTGTATGTTTACACCGTGTATTGCACCAAAGGCGTGCATGTCATGTAGCGTGGGCGGAAACCCACGCAGAGTGCAAAGACATACCGGGTAGGTATGTTAGTATGTGGATATCCAATCGCACAAATTTAGACTGTGCATAGCGCCGAAGCGCCCATACCAATGGAGTGTGGGAGGAAACCGGAGTACCCGAAGGAAAACCACACAGACTGCCTACACATACCGTGTAGGTATTTTAGCATGCGTGATAAACATTGAACATGTTTAACTGTGCAGAAGGCCAAAGGCGCACATACCGTCAGCGCGTGGGAGGAAACCGTAACACTCGGAAGAACTCCACGCAGACAGCACACAGATACTGTGTAGGAATGATAGCATGTGAATCAACATATTGCACATGTTTATGCTGTGCATTTCCATTGGAGCGTGGGGGGAAACCGGAGTACCCAGAGGAACCCCACGCAAACAGTATACCCATACTGTAAACATGTATAATATGTGCAATAAACATATTGAACATGTCTATACTGTGCAGAGAGCTGAAGCGCACATACCATGAGTGCGGGAGGACACCGGAGCCCCCGCCAACCCAGAGAGTATAATACATACATATACTGTGAATGTATCTGGAGTCGTGCATAAACATATTTTGTACGTTTATATCATGTATGGCACTGAAACAGCATTGGAACGTGGGGTCAGCCACGCAGACACAGAGACCAATAACACATACATACACTGTGAATGTATGCAGTGTAGAGGTATAGGATGAGTTAAATTATGGCGCAGAGGCGCATAATCTTCTCTGTATCATTCCAACCTGCTTGACTGTGCTGCTGAAGCAGCATGCAGGTAACAGGTAACCTCTGATCCTCAGACCGTGTGTCTGTCAGAGCTCAAATCATTCCCCAGGAAATGGCGGGAAATGTTACCTCAGGTATCACACATAAGGCTCACAGGGACTACAGACATAAATTAATAAAGTCCTCCCTCATCCATGCTGCTCTTGAGGCAGTGTGAGGAAACTGTGTAAAAGAAAAGCTTGTCACAGCAATTCCAGCCTGAGAGTGTTCCTCACATCAATGAGATCACTTACAAGCGCCCTGTCATTCACTGACACAGAACTGGAGTCTTCCTCACAAGGGAATGTCCTGTTCATAAACATTAAATATTCAGAGGTCGGGTCCTGAGCATAGTAGCTAGGCCCATATCTGACTCAGAGCACCCCTTCACTAAAGATTTTTGTGGGGGGAGGGGGCTTATAGCTCCTTTTGCTCGCACACCGCTTCCATTCTGACAGGAATGATTCCAGGACTGCTGACAACTGGTCCATAAGGACCGCAGGTGCAGAAAACATATGAACATGTTTAACTGTGCAGCACTGCCAGTTGCCCCAGGCAAGTGTGGAGAGCAGGTGTATCAGACTCCATAACGCCACCCTCTGAGACCTTATACACTATACAGTGAATATACACAGTCCACCCACTGGCTACGCTGAGGGGATACCCGGGAGGACCCACCAACCCTTAAGGACCGCTCAGTCTGTGAGGAGATTGTGAGGGGGATTTGCGCCGCCGCCAGAAATAAATGCGCGGCGGCCACAAGAAAAGAGCCGCAGCTATAACTGCGCCACTGAACGCCAAGATGGCTACCGAGCGCGAAATGCAAATCTCTAATGTGCGTCAATGGTGCACGCAATAATCACCTCACACACCAGAAAAAACTGCAGACATGAGCGCCCAGCCAGGCCAGAGTGACCTCCAAGCACCCCACAGCACAGCACCAGTACAGGGTGCAGAGAGCAGCATAACAGGGGGGAGACAGGGAGAAACCCCCACACACAAACACAGCCAGCATGTACTCACCTGCAGTAGGAGAGACTACTTACCCGTCCCTTTCAGGGACCCACTGGCTTGTTTCAGACAGACCTATCACAGAGTCGTACTGCGTAGCTGTCGGCCCGGTCCACCGCGAGAGATACAGTCAGTCAAGTACTGTTCAATCTTGAGAGGACCGCGGGAGCATGAAAGCAACCCGGCCACCCCTGGAGTCATGGGGTATGTCGTGAACCGAGTCTCACGCGCGCAAGGTGAGGATCAGCACGCTCGATGGTCGGACAGGGAAGACTACGAGGATACTAGTGTACCCAACCTGTTGCCCAGCCGACAGTTGATTGAAGGTCTCAAAAATAAAATAATAAAATTCCCAAAGGAATAAAATTTAAAAGTAAAATCTTCCAGGAGACTGGCTCCTGAGAGAGCCACGTCTTCTCCTTCTGCTAGGCAGAAAAAAAACTGAGGTCTGCTAGCTGCAGGTGGGAGGGTAATGTCCGGAGGGACCGCCCACCTGGGCGGGGCTGTTCAGCTCTGGTTTGTTCTAGAATGTTTTAACATCTAACATTCTACCTAGATCTTCTCCTGCGAGCAGGGACATATACCCACACGTTTACAGTATCCAGCTGTGTCAGTCCATGGACGATAAGAGAAAAGCAATTTTACTAAATTACTGGCAGGATCAACAGGTACACTTTTTTTTTTTTTTTTAAATACAAAACACTTTCATTGAAGTATTACGAAAAAAAAACAACTTACAACAGCCTGCGCTAATGGCATCTGATTTTCATTTGAAGCTGGAAATGCAGGAGACGACATCTTGTACGTTCTTTACTTAGCAAAAAAAGTTTTCACATGGGCCAAGCTAGTACAAAAAAAATAAAAATAAATACATTCTATATAGATTATATATATATTTTATATACACACAAAAATTTACCAATTATTACACAGGACACAATTGGCAATAAGCCAAGAAATGAAAGCCAAAACAGTAAGGATTCTTACCATAATATTTTACGATTGGAAATTGTTAAAATGTCAGAAACTACCGTATATACTCGAGTATAAGCCGAGGCACCTAATTTTTACCACAAAAAAAAAAAAAAAGTGAAAACTTATTGACTCGAGTATAAGCCTAGGGTGTCCATGCCTCACTGTGCCCATGCCTAGACTGACGTTTAACATGGGAGTCTATGGAAGGGGTGGCCAGCTTTGAAAAATCGGTGCTCCCCGGCCGTAGGTAACCTAGACAAAACACTTTCCACACTTAGAGCAAAAAATGGGGCTACATGTGTGCAAAGTTACGGGTCCAGAGGACCTACGACCGGCCGGTACCGGGTCCCCAAATTCACCAGAGAAATGACCGTTTAAAATGGGAGTCTATCGAAGGGGTCCCCGGATTTGAAAAATCAGGGCTCCCCGGCCAAAGGTCCCCCGGTCAACAAACTTTGCACACTTGTAGAGAAAGAGTGGGGCTACATGTGTGCCAAGTTTGGGGTCCAGAGGACCTACGGACGGCCGTTACCTGGTCAGCAAAGTCCGGGAGATCAGGCGCAAAAAGGTGACTCGAGTATAAGCCGAGGGGGGCATTTTCAGCACAAAAAAAATGGGCTGAAAAACTCGGCTTATACGGTAAATTTTTGGGATTTTGAATTGTCTATAAAATCCCTTTCTTGACATAAAGCAGTTAAAAGTCATTACTACATGAGTTATGCTGCCACCTTCAGATGAATAGACACTGGCCAGAAAAAAATAAAAAATAAGGGCAGCCTCAGTTTTGTAACAAGCAATGAGAAACTGAGCGAGAGAAGTACATTTGTCATGTGCTCCAAAAAGAAAAAAAATAGGATTTTTTACTCACCGTAAAATCCTTTTCTCTGAGTCCATGGACAGACACAGCTTCTCTATTGACAAAGTGGGTATTATCCGTTAATTAGGAGCGACTAGGCAGAAAAACTTGTAAAAAGTGTTGCATCACACCTTCTACAGTACCGCCCAGGGGGCAGACCCTCCGGGTATAACCTCTCAGTCTGCATCTTCGCAGATCAGTTCGTCAAAAAACAGTACAAAAACTTAAAAGGAGGGGTGGGTGCTGCGTCGGTCCATGGACTCAGAGAAAAGGATTTTACTGTGAGTAAAAAAATCCTATTTACTCTTTCGTCCATGGACCGACACAGCTTCTCTATTGACAAAGTGGGACGTCCCAAAGCAGTGTCAGAGAAAAAACGAGGGGTGGTAACAGCATAAAAATAAACTTCACCGCAAACAGAAAACAGCACTCCTCCAACGGAGGAGCTGCAACTCTAAACAGCCGCTTGTAAAACCTTGCGGCCGAAAGAGGCATCCGAAGATGCACCTACATCAATTTTGTAGAATTTTGTGAAAGTGTGAGCGGACGACCAAGTCGCCGCTTTACATAATCGGGAAACAGACGCTTGATGTCGGAAAGCCCAAGAGGCACCTATTGCCCTGGTCGAATGTGCCGTGACCGGGAAGGGGGGCGCTTGACCCTTTAAGGCGTAAGCCTGGATTACTATCTGTCGGATCCACCTAGAGATGGTGGCCGACGAGACTGCTTGGACCTTCTTGGGACCAGCCACCGAAACAAACAGGGAGTCTGACTTCCGGAACCGGGAAGTAGCAGATAGGTATACTCTCAAAGCTCGGACAACATCCAAGGAATGCAACGCCGACTCCTTAGGATTCGACGGCTGAGGACACAAGGATGGAAGATGGAAGTACAATGTCTTCATTGAGATAAAAAGCCGAAACGACTTTTGAAAGGAAGGCTGCGGCCGCAGCACCACCTTATCCTTGTGGAAAATCAAATAGGGTGCCTTTCAGGACAAGGCTGCCAGCTCAGAGACTCGTCTAACTGACGTAACAGCCACCAAAAGGACCACTTTCTGAGAAAGTGTCAACAGGGGAATATCTCTAATATTCTCAAACGGTGCCTTCTGAAGCACCGAGAGGACCAGGTTCAAGTCCCACGGAAGTAACCGGGGACGGACCGGAGGGGCCACATGTCGAACCCCCTGCACAAATGTACTCACGAGAGAGTGAGCCGACAGGGGTCGCTGAAAAAAGACAGCCAGGGCAGATATCTGTCCCTTAAAATCGTACTTAGGGCAAGCCCTTGGTCCACCCCATGCTGTAAAAACAGCAGGATTATGGAAACCAAATAGGTACGCGGATGCCATTTAATTTCCTCACACATGGAGATGTGGGCCTTCCAAGTGCGGTGATAAACCTTCCTAGAGGACGGTTTCCGAGCACTTCTCATAGTAGAGATTACTGAATCTGACAGACCCCGGTCTCTCAGTACCTGGTTCTCAATAGCCATGCCGTTAAAGCCAGTGACCGTAAAGCAGGATGGAGCATGGGACCTTGCGATAGCAGGTCCTTCCGTAGTGGTAGGCGCCAGGGCACGTCTGCTACCAGACGTACTAGATCGGTGTACCAAGGACGCTGAGACCAATCTGGAGCGATTAGGATCATTGGGAATTCCCTCTGCCTCCACTCTGCGGAGCAGAAGAGGAAGAAGCCTTAAGGGAGGGAAGGCATAGATTAGCCGATACTGACCCCACGATGCTACCAACGCGTCCGTTGCGTCTGCCCATGGGTCTCTTGACCGGGCCACAAATCTCAATACCTTCCGATTGAGTCGGGAAGCCAGAAGATCTACGTCTGGTGTGCCCCATCTTTGGCAGAGGAGTTGGAACACATCCGGGTGTAAGGACCATTCTCCCTGGTCCAGCATCTGGCGGCTCAGGTAGTCCACCTGCCAGCTTTCCACCCCCGGAATGTACACGGCCGATAGTGCCAATACGCTCTTCTCTGCCCACTTCAGGATGCGAGCAACCTCCGATGCTGCAGCCGAGCTTCTTGTTCCTCCTTGATGATTGACATATGCCACCGCTGTGGCGTTGTCTGACTGGATCCTGACTGGACGCCCTTGCAGCCTCTGAGACCATTTGAAGAGGCACAGCTTGATCGCCCGGATCTCCAGGACATTGATCGGCAGGAGGGCTTCCTCAGGGGTCCAGCGACCTTGCACCGACTGGACACCCCAGACTCCCCTCCCCCCCCCCAACCTGTAAGGCTGGCGTCCGTCGTGATCACTATCCAGTAAACCGGAAGAAATGACTTCCCGGCCATTAGAGCTGGTGCTGTCAGCCACCATACCAGGGATCTCCTGACTAGGTGGCTCACTCGGATTTGATAATCCAGAGATGAAGGGCATCTGTTCCATCTGGACAGAACTTCCTTCTGTAACACTCGAGTGTGGTATTGAACATATGGGACCGCCTCGAAGGAGGCTACCATGAGGCCCAACACTCGCATGCAAAAACGGAGTGACGACCAATTCCTGGAAGTCAGCTGCCGTACTGCAGCCCGGAGGGTCTGCAACTTCTCCACAGGGAGGAATACCTTTGCCTCTGAGGAATCCAGAATCGACCCCAGGTACACTAGGCATTGAGTGGGCACCAATACTGACTTTTGCGTGTTTAGTATCCAACCACAGTCTCGAAGAGTCTGACAGGTAATAGACACGCTTACCTCCAATTCTGAGCTTGAAGGGGCCTTCAGCAGAAGGTCGTCCAAGTAGCCTGTGATAGCGATACCCCGCTGTCTTAGAAGTGCCAGAATCGGAGCGAGCACCTTGGTGAACGTCCTGGGTGCTGAGGCAAGGCCAAACGGGAGGGCCACAAACTGGTAGTGGTCCTTCCCGATAGCAAATCGCAGAAACCTCTGGTGTCTGGAGTATATGGGGACATGCAGGTATGCGTCCTTGATGTCCAAGGAGGCCAGAAAGTCGCCCGGATGGAGAGCCGTGACTACAGATCAAACCGACTCCATCCGAAATCTTTGTACCTTCACAAAGCAATTGAGGGCTCTGAGATCCAAGCTTGGACGAACCCCCTCCTTCTTCGGCACAAAGAACAGATTTGAGTAAAAACCCTGTTCCAGTGCTGGAACTGGAATAACTACCCCGCGTTCCAGTAGACCCTGGACCGCCCTATACAGGGCCTCCCGACGGGTCGGTAGTAGCTGGAGATTGGAGGTGTTGAATCTGTCCGGTGGACAAGAGAGAAACTCTATCTTGTAGCCTGAGGAGATTACTTCGCAAACCCACCTGTCGGAGATTAGAGCTGTCCACTGAGTCGCAAATTTGTGAAGACGTCCCCCCACCCAAGAGCTGGGTGGGGGTGGACCTTCATGCGGACGCAAATTTGTCCGCAGGCTTCTTGGGTATGCGGGACCAAGGACGCTTTTGTCCTTGGGCAGGCGCTTTATCGGCCTGGGGTCTTTTCCCTGTCGCCCTAGGGGGACGGAAAAAACGCTTGCGTGCAGTAAAGGAGGGCCCTTGCCCCTTGGCGTGGCCCCTTACCCTTGCTAATTTGGGGAAGCAAAGTGCTTTTACTTCCTGTGGCATCCTTGATGATGTCATCCAGAGAAGCCCCAAAAAGTCTGTCGCCCTTAAAAGGCAGATCCAACAGGGCTTTCTTGGAAGTCTGGTCCGCAGACCAGCCTTTTAGCCAGATCAGGCGGCGTATTGCTACTGCATAAACCGAAGTTTTAGACAGCAGGGGAATAGTATTCATGTCTGACTCGCAGACAAACCTAAGGCCCTGGACCAACTGGTCGGCCAATGTTATCTCATCAGGAGGAGCATCTCGCTCCTTAACCCCTGGAGTAGCAATCTTGCCCATTCAGTAAGTGTGTGAGACACTAGGGCCCCCGCCAATGCCGGGCGTACTGCCGAGCCTACCACTGAGTATAGGTAGCAAGCGAGTGCTTCAGCCTTCTTATCCACAGGGTCCTTGAAAACAGGAGCCCCTTCTACAGGAATTGTGGTGGCTCTATTAAGTCTGGACACCGGAGGGTCCACTATAGGGGGAGAGGTCTATTTCTTCAGAAAACTCTCCTCAAAGGGGTACCGTACCGCAAACCTCTTTGGGGCTGTAAAGACCCTCACTGGGTTCTCCCATTCCTTGTATAAGAGTTTATCAAAAGACACACAAGGGAACACCTTAGCAGTGCGGGCAGGTCTATGAAACCCAAGTGGACCGGAGTCTCTGCTGCTTCTGCAGTATTTTCCAACTTTAGCATATCCCGCACTGCATTAATAAGGTCAGATACCAAAGCCGTCTTGCGTACTGACCTGGACTTGGAGTCATCCTCACTGTCCGGTCACGGTCTGCAGTCTCTGATGCGTCAGAATCTGGGCCCCGAGCCGTAGCTGGACCTGGTTCTGTATCAGAATTATCCCCAAAAGCTTGCAGGGGACGGGGCGTTTACTACCCCCTGTATTCCCGTGTGCTGCTTCCACCCTGGCAGCAAACACCTCTAGGATTGCCGTCATAGCGTACATAGACACCTCAGGGGCACCAGCTGCTAAATCTGGTGTTTCAGGGGAGAAGACATCTGGCTCAGATGCCATGCTGACCACACGCTGACACTCACAGGGCTCCAGGCAAGATATCAATAGGCCACCCTCCTGTGCTGCAGAGAGGCTGGGTCACCCAGAGGACTCACCACCCTGGATAGGTACTGCTATGCTGCCGTGTGCTGCGCCTGTGATGCTGTCCCGCTGCTGCTGTGTCAGTCTGCTTCTTTTATCAGCATTTCCTGTGTGAATTTTCGCACCAGTGTAATGCACCCTAGAGGCTCTCGCAAAATGGTTGCCAAAAATGTCTGTATGGAAGATAATGTGGGCTCTAAGAAAATGGCCGCCGACCGAAGATAGAGGTCAAGCAGCCATAGCCCACAAAAAGATGGCCGCCGAACGGCAATATATGCATACAGGGTGGACAAACATGGCCGCCGATCAGCTGATAGGGGCCAGTGGGTGTGGCCGAACCACAGGAAGATGGCCGCCGGGCAATCACAAGAGGCCGAACTCGACATGGACCACCTCAAAATGGCCGCCGACAGCATGGAGAAGGAAGCACACAAACACAGGTAAGCAGAAATGACATTTCTTTTAAATGTTAGTTACAGCCAGCCCCGCTCCAGTGGAAACCCTTAGGTGACCCCCAGCAACCTTTAGCTAGAAGCCCAGGGAGGAGGGAAAGGCAGGGAGAGAGGGAAGAAAGGGGCCACAACCACTTACTTGATCTCTCCAGGAATGTCCAGCTAAATCACCCAGCCGAGGCAGGGGAGTTTTACTTACCTATCCTGCATGTATTATGCTGGAAGACATTCCAAACAGGTCATCGTCCGCGCACGGAAGGTGACTGTTGGCCAGGCATGCTGTGATTGGACCCAAAAGGGACGATCATATGTATGCCCTGGAGCGTGACGCTCACCGGACAGGCTGCTGCGACTCGGCCGTAAGGTCAGCCGAAGCTGAGCGGTCCGATGCAAGCCTTTGAGCGTAAGCTCACCGGCCAGGCTGCTGCGACTCGGCCGTAAGGTCAGCCGAAGCTGAGCGGTCCGATGCAGGCCCTGCAGCGTAGGCTCACCGGCCACCCGTGGAGCAACGGGCATGTCGTGGAAAACCCAGCACGTAGCTAGGGTCGGCACACGCTCGATGGCCGAAACTGGGGAGACTACAAGGATCGAGGATCCAGCCTGTCACCCAGTCGGCAGTTGATCGAAGATCGCAGGAAACAAAAATGTAGCAAAAAAATATATATCTTTTTCCCCCGGACCAATGGGCCCGAAGGGAGCCATGTCCTACTCCTTGCTAGACAGAAAAAAACTGATCTGTGAAGATGCAGACTGAGAGGTTATACCCGGAGGGTCCGCCCCCTGGGCGGTACTGTAGAAGGTGTGATGCAACACTTTTTACAAGTTTTTCTGCCTAGTCACTCCTAATTAACGGATAATACCCACTTTGTCAATAGAGAAGCTGTGTCGGTCCATGGACGAAAGGGTAAAGGATTTTACTAATAAAACAAAATGCAAAAACTTTAAAGATCACAAAAAATGAAAAGAAAAGGGGGACAGACTTGTTGGCTTCATTTATTTTTCTGCCATCACTTTTCTAACTTTCTAATTTCTTGATTGTTCATCATAGGACACAGAGGAGTAAATAAACATTACTACGGTATATGGGATGACCCAAGTAATGAATCTGTGGGTAGGACAACACGACAAGGTGAACAAGCCCCAATTTCCAAACAGAACCCCCAAAGACAGCTGAAAAACCCCTCATCCGGAGATAAAATTTTATAAACTTGAAGAAAAGACCAGATAGCAGCGTTACAAACGTGAACAGAAACTTGATGCTGAATAGGCCAGGAAGCACTGACACGCCTAGAGAAACGCCCCTTAACCACTTCAGCCCCAGAAGGTTTTACCCCCTTCCGGGCCAGAGCACTTTCTACATTTTGGCACTGTGCTGTTTAACTGGTAATTGCGCAGGCATGAAACGCTGCACCCAAACAAATGTTGCATCTTTCCCCCCCCCCCCCCCCCCCCCACAAAGAGCTCTCTTTTAGTGGTATTTGATCACCACTGGGATTTTTTGTTTTTGCGATAACTGAATAAAAAAAAAAAATTACATTTTCTACTTTTTGTTATAAAAAATATCCCATACACTCAATTTTTGTCATACATTTAGGCCAAAATGTATTCAGCGACATGTCTTGGGTAAAAAAGAAAACATTTTTTTAATTTTTTTTTTAAAGGGTATATTTATTGGTTTGCACAAAAGTTATAGCGTCTACAAACTATGGGATATTTACTGGAATTTATGCAGCTTTTAGTTTATGACTGCCCATCTCATTTCTTGAGGTGCTAAAATGGCAGGGCAGTACAACCCCCCCTCCCCAAATTACCCATTTTTGGAAAGTAGACACCCCAAGGAATTTGCTGAGAGGCATGTTGAGCCACTGAATAGTTCATTTTTTGCTCACAAGTAAATAAAATGTATTTATTTTTTTAAATTTTATTTTTATTTATTTATTTTTTACACAAAAAGTTGTCACTGAAATTATATATTGCTCACACATGGCCATGGATATATGTGGAATTACACCACAAAATACCTTCTGCTGCTTCTCCCGAGAACATGTGCGAGACTTTTTGGGTGTCTTGCTACGTACAGGCCCCCAAAAACCAATCACGGCCTTCAGGATGTCCAAGTGTTTAAATTGCTCATTTCACTTCCCTCACTACCTATTTCAGTTTCAGAGGCCCTAAAATGTCAAGAATCTAGGAGCCAACTACAAAATATAGAAGCCAGATTTTTTTTTTTTTTTTTAACTAACAAAGCTTTATTTTAAATGACAAAACTCTTTCTCTTACGTAGCCCTGATGTGTATTTTTACAGATGCACGAAACAGAGCACTTGCCACTGACATTGCAAGAGCGCATCATGCTCTCTGATTCATAGGGGTCCAAGCGGGATCTCCTTGTTGTCCACCACGGCGAGCACACAGTTAAATCGGCTCTCTTTCTAGTCGACGTGCAACCCGCAGCTCCAGCTGGTAGGGAACCTGGAGAAGAGCCAGGTCTCCTTCTGGGCAGGGGTGGTGACTTCTTGCCAGCTTTGCACCCGCTCAGTATGGGTGCCCAGGCACATACTGCTGAATGATCATGATCACCAGCCCTTTGGACTGGTCATCCATGCTGGGCTGCCAGTGTCCTATCATTCTGGGTCCCCCATCAGATAGTGCCTGGGTTGGACTGCGCATGCGAAGTTAGAGATCACAGAAATCTCCGAACCTGATCAGCTATCCAGGCTCATTCCTTACCATGCCCGTGGACATGGAGATGTTACAAAAAAATCCAGGAGGCTGAGCGAGCGAAGCAAGCCCTTCGAGTGAAGCGAGGACGTGAGGCCGACTGGCCACTTACAGCGAATTCCACGTCGCCCTGGACCCGGCCTGTTAACTGCGCATGCTCCAAGAACTGCTGATGGAACAGATGTTAGTCTTGGAGATTTCCGCGATCTCTGCTTGCGCATGAGCAGTCCAACCCGGGCACTATCTGATGGGGGGACCCATACTGATAGAACACCGGCAATCAGCACGGATGTGAACAGCCCGGTGTGAGCGGCTCGGTGTCAGAATGATCGGACATGTAGCCCCGCCTATGGTCGATCTAGGCCTGCCCTGCAAAATCTGGGATTGTGGTGCAGGCAGCTGGGTACCCTCTGTCGGCGGTGCCAACATTGAATGGGCTGACAAAAGCCCAGCATATAATCCAGTAATTATAAAACATTATGGGCTAAATCACACTACTGTTGCTCTCTGAGGAGCAAACTGCATCTGGATCGCTCATCAGACAACATATCACAGGCAGTGATGAGGTGTTGTATTGCCTCCTCACCACCTATTCTAACCACTTAAACACACTAGCAGTAGGATGGGTTGTGTTCAGCAGGCAACATTAACCACAGGAAGGTTTTACCCCCTTCCTGACCAGGCCATTTTTTGTCATACGGCACTGCGCTATTTTACCTGACAATTGCACAGTAGTGCGACGCTGTACTCAAAATTTTTATCCTATTTTTCCCACAAATAGAGCTTTCTTTTGGTGGTATTTGATCACCTCTGCGGTTTATTTTTTGCGCTCTAAACAAAAAAGAAAGCCAACAATTTAGAAAAAAAATATTTTTTTTTACTTTCTGCTATAAAACATATCTAATAAAAAACTAAATAAAAAAAAACCTCCTCCTTCATACATTAATGCCAATATGTATTCTGCTACATAATTTTGGTAAAAAATTAAATAAAAATCCCAATAAGCGTATAATGATTGGTTTACGCAAACGTTAGCGTCTACAAACTAAGGGATATTTTTTTTTTTTTACTAGTAATGGTGGAGATGAGCGACTTATAGTGGGACTTCAATATTGCGGCGTACAAATTGAACACAAACGCTTTTGGGGACCAGTGCTAAAAGAAATTTTATATATATATATATATATATATATATATATATACACACACACACACATACACAGACACTAGCTGGGTAGGGGTTAACATCAGAGGTGAGCAAAGGGTCAACTGTGTGCCTAGGTTGATTTTACTCACTGTGGAGGGTGCTTTGACTAGGGGGAGGTCAGAGATCCATGTTCCTGCTTAGCAGAAACACAGGATCAATGCCTTCCTTTCTGACAGAACAATTATTTATATAGGCAGATTGTTGTTCTGTCTGTGCCCTGAGTAATTGGCAGGTGCCAGCAGACATCGAGTCTGCGGTACCTGCTGCTGGGCTCCTGCTGTGTGTGATCTGGCACAGAGCAGCCGGCACCGCTACAATAAATGTATGGTGGGTGGTCTGCAACCGTTTTACCACTTCCCGCCTGGCCTATAGCAGAATCACGGCCGAGAGGTGGTTGCATTATCCTGACTGGACGTCATATGATGTCCAGCAGGATAACCCGTGAGGCAATTGGTAGTGTGGTGTGCCAGTCTGACACACCGCAACCAGTGTTTTACTGGCAGCCAGTAAAAAAAAAAAAAAGAAAAAAAAACGGGCACTTTTCTCCTGCCAGTAAGAGGAAAAGGTTGCTAGAAAATAATAAAAAAAAAAGAAGAAGGAGGGCTGTGATACTTGGCTCGGAACTGCGCATGCGCAGCTCGGGTCCGGAGCCGGCCGAGACCATCCGAGTGCCTGCTACAGTGTGTTTGGGCAGTACCGATGGGGGCGCATCTGGTGGAGCCTGAGCGTGTCGTGTGATGTCATGATGCCAGGGAATGGAGCGGCCAGAGCCTCATTTGCAGGTCTGTGGGACGGAGCAAGGCAAGCAGGGAGCAAGAACAGTCCTGTTTGGACTGGACTGAAGAGACCACCAGGCATAGAGATCTGTTCTGCTGCACACTGCTCAATTTCATGTGTATGTGTGCCTATCCTTTCTAATTTCCTGCCCTCCGGAGTCCTGTCCCTGAGCCACTTACTTACAACATCGAAAATAAAATAAGAGAATTTGCTGTTGTATCTACCTTAAATCACATTGCCAATTACATATTATACTGATTTGTAGCCTAAATACTGAAATTTGCACTTAAAACTGTAATTGTTTTTAACTTTCGGAAATGCCAGTAAAAACTTGGTTGTGCCAGTAAATTTCTATCTTGTAGGTTGGCAACACTGACGGCAACTCCGATCTAGGTAAAGAGCCTCTGACGGAGGAGCTTTACCACGTGATCAGCTATGACCAATCACAGCGTTTAACCTGGAAATGCCGGTAAACGACTTTCCTCGGTTCACGCTGACAGGGATAGCAGATCGGCGGCTCTCCTGTCAGAGAGGGGGGAGGGGGGGGGGGTCTATGCTGATTATCAGCGCATTGATTATCAGCTCAGCCCCCATCAGAGGTGCCCACCACATCTGGCAATCAGTGCCCATCAGTAAAGACTGTCAGTACCTCATCAGTGCCACCTGTCAGTGTCATCTCATCAGTGCCCGAGAGTGGAGGAGAAAACAAAATTTTACAACATAACCTACTTTTTTTTTTCTCAAAAATGTCTTTTTGGTTTGTTTAGCAAAAAATAAAAACCCGGAGGTGATCAAATACCACCAAAAGAAAGCTCTATTTGTGGGAAGAAAAATGATTAAAATATGGTTTATGTACAGCGTTACATGACCGCGCAATTGTCAAAGTGCGACAGCGCTTAAAATTGTCTTGGGCCGGAAGGGGTGAAAGTGCGCGGTATTGCCATTTAAAAAGCATTGTGTTCACGGCAAATGTCCACTGCAAATTTGTTGATGCAAAAGAGGTATTGTGTTTGCGGCGTAAGGGGAAGTGGTTGGGAGGCGGTAAAAACACACAACATTTTCTTTCATCACCCCCCCCCCCCCCCAAAAAAAAAACACTAGTGGAAAGGAGACCTAAAAACGATCAGCACAGTAAGGCGTGGGGCCCCCCACAGATGAAGGCCTGGGGCCCCTACAGATGTCATTTGTTTTTTATAACGAGCAGGGTAGGAGCCGCGGCGAAGCATTACAAGCTGCATGTATACTATCATTACATATAAAATTGTCGGGCACCTCCTGTTATTCCCGAGGTACCCCCTTATAGGCGGCTGTGCTCGGAGCACTGACAGACACACCTCATGCACTCTCCCGGACTTTTACCTCACAATTTTCCTCACCTCAGTCCTCTGTGCTGCCCAAGCGCCTCCAGTTCAAATGACACTCGCAGATTGTGATTGGCTGCGGAAAAACAAATCATAAGCTGGACCTTTCTCTGCGTTCCACGCCTCCTTACCGATTTACCAATAGTACGGCACGTTAGGCGTTTACTTATTTTCTCCGTCTGAACATTACGTCAGGGGGCGGTGACACGGGGCCATGTGACTTCATGTTTATTCAGCAGGGTTGGTAGTGGTAGATGTGAAAGTGTTATACTGGTCATGGTTCTATTGATATACACTGGTCATCATCATTATTCCATTGCACACGGCCATGTGACTGTGAATAACTTCCAATGATAGAGCAGTGTATGTAGATGTGTAATGGTGAAGGGTATCAGTTTGTATGGCTCTGATTATCTGTGCTCTGCTTGTCTGCCTGTTCGGTCACTAAGGTGCCCTTACAGAGCAGTGTTGCCAACCTTCAATATTTTTACTGGCAGCCAATAAGAAATGGGCACTTGTCTACTGCCAGTAAAAGGAAAAGTTTTCCAGTAAAAAAACATGGTTGTGACACTTGGCTTGGAACTGCGCATACGCATTTCCAGGTTCAGAGCCAGCCAAGACCTGAGTACAGCCACTGTGCCCATCATATACCGCCACTGTGCCCATTATATGCAGCAACTTGTACCCCATCAAATGCAGCCACTGTGCCTGTCAAATGCCGCCACTTTGCCCATCATATGCAGCCATTTGTGCCCCATCAAATGCAGCCACTGTGCCCATCATGTGCCGCCACTGTGCCCATCATATGCAGCCACTTGTGCCCCAACAAATGCAGCCACTTGTGCCCATAAAATGCAGCTGCTGTGCCCATTAAATGCAGCCACTGTGCCCATCATATGCCCCCACTGTGCCCATCATATGCAGTCATTTGTGCCCCATCAAATGCAGCTACTTGTGCCCATCATATGCAGCCACTTGTGCCCATCAAATGCAGCCACTCTGCCCATCAAATGCAGCCACTTGTGCCCTATTAAATACAGTCACTTGTGCCCCGTCAAATACAGCCACTGTGCCCATCATATGCAGCCACTTGTGCGCATTAAATGCCACTACTGTGCATCATATGCAGTCATTTGTGCCCCATCAAATGCAGCCACTTGTGCCCATCAAATGCAGCCACTGTGCCCCATCAAATGCAGCCACTGTGCCCCATCATATGCAGCCACTGTGCCCCATCAAATGCAGCCACGTGTGCCCTATTAAATACAGCCACTTGTGTCCCATCAAATGCAGCCACTTGTGCCCATCATATGCAGCCACTTGTGCCCATCAAATGCAGCCACTCTGCCTGTCAAATGCAGCCACTGTGCCCATCATATGCAGCCACTTGTGCTCCATTAAATGCCACTACTGTGCCTGTCAAATGCAGCCACTGTACCCATCATATGCAGCCACTTGTCCCCATCAAATGCAGCCACTTTTGCTTATCATATGCAGCCACTTGTGCCCATCAAATGCAGCCACTTGTGCCCATCAAATGCAGCCACTTGTGCCCATCATATGCAGCCACTTGTGCCCGTCAAATGCAGCCACTTGTGCCCATCAAATGTAGCCACTGTGCCCGTCAAATGCCTCCACTGTGCCTGTCAAATGCAGCCACTGCCCCCCCGCCCGCTCGCTCGCTAACTGCCCGGCACTTACCCTATCTTGGTGGGGGATCAGGCAGCAGGTGAAAATGGCGAGCTTTGGGATGGTGGGATGAGCAGTGGGTCAGGCGGTGCCTCCTGTGTCCTCCATTTGTCTCTTCTTCCTTCTGCTAGGTGTCTAATCGGCGCGCCTGTGCCTTCAGCCAATCGGGTGATGGGTATTAGACCCACACTTCCTGATTGGCTGAGAGGCGGGTCAGTGTTACCACTTGACCTCCAGAAGATTTACCCCCCTTCATGACCAAGCCGTTTTTTACGATACGGCATTGCGTTACTTTAACTGACAATTGCGTGCGATGCTGTACCCAAATAAAATGTATGTCCTTTTTATCCCACAAATAGAGCTTTCTTTGGTGGTATTTGATCACCTCTGCGGTTTTTATTTTTTGCACTATAAACAAAAAAAGGCCGACATGTTTAACAAAAAACAATATTTTTTACTTCCTGCTATAAAACAACACCAAAAAAAAATAAAAAATAAAAATCCAATGTATTCATCAATTTAGGCCAATATGTATTCTGCTACAAATTTTTGGTAAAAAAATCCCATTAAGCCTACATTGGTTGGTTTGCGAAAAAGTTATAGCATCTACAAACTATGAGATAAATATTGAATTATTTTTTTCTTTATTTTCTTTTTACTAGTAATGGCAGCGAACAGCGACTTATAGCGGGACTGCAATATTGTGACAGACAATCTGACACTTTTGACACTTTAAAAGCCTTTACAGCTCATCAGTTTAAAGTTAACTAGGAGCTCTTGCGCTAGAATTATTGTTTTCTTACTCTGATGTTCACGGCGATATGTTACACGTGTGGTGCGACTGCAGTTTACATACGCGTGCGCACCCTGGGCTTGCGTTAGCGCAGGGTCAATGGGGGTTAAGGCATTTAAAAAATAAATTAATATATTTGATTATAATTTTAACTTTTTCAAACTTTTTTTTTTTCTTTTTTTTTATTTGTGTAGCGGGGTCTCCTTTTAAGACTCTTGGAACTACATCTCCCAGAGTCCTGTTTGGCACCCAGGGTGCAGTGTTGCCACCGCAGAGACTCATGGGAGGGACTATTTAAGAAGGAGGCGAGGCGGAGCTCGGTCTCTTTGGACACCGCGCTGCTAGCAACAGCTTCTTCCTGTACGGATCTGCTGCAGTGCAAGGCCTGAAGCCTGAGGCTTTGTGCAAATTCCGAAGAGCCTTCCATCCCGCTGTGGAGCCTGGGTGGCACCTGACAGAGTTTGCTGCGGACATCAGTTGGATCGGGGACCCGATCGTTGCGGAGGCTGTGTGTGGAGACACAGCTGGTGGAAGTCCCGGACTGGGATCGCGTCTGGAGTGGTGAGCGAGCACCTGCTCAATCCAATCGGTTGTATTGTGTTTAGGCCTATAGACTTCCTTGGCCCACCGTTCATTTATTTGCTGTTTCCGCTGGAGACCGGTTGCAGGACAGAGTTAAAGGGTCTCCAGCATAGTGTTCCTTGTGACTGCCTACTTTGTGGATTACAATACTGTTCCTGAACGTGCACCACCATTTCAAGTTTGCATGCAAAGAAATCTTTATTCACAAGACTGAGGCCTCGTACACACGGCCGAGATTCTCGTTGAGAAAAACATGTCGTTTTTTTCAACGAGATTCTTGGACAAGAAACTTGTCCCGGCCGAGTGTACACACGCTCGTTTCAAAGAACCCGCGGTTCTTTGAAAGGAGTGTACGCGGTGACGTCATCGACTACGTCGAGCATGCGCTCGTCACATTCGATGCCGTCGCCGCCATCTTGGTATACCCTACGTATGCCTAGGAAGCTACCGCGCATGCGTCAAATTCATTTCGAACATGCGCGGGCTTCCGGGCGGACAGGTAAGTGTACACACACTCACTTTTCTCGTCGAGAAACACGCCGAGGAGAATCTCGACGAGAAAATAGAGAGCAGGTTCTCTATTTTCTCGTCGAGGTTTCTTGTCGGTTTTCTCGACGAGAAACACGCTAGCAGCGTACACACGACCGATTTACTCGGCAAGACCTCTCTGCCAGCAAGTTTCTTGCTGGTTCTTGCCGAGAAAATCGGTCGTGTGTACGAGGCCTGAGTTTGATTCCATGTCAGGCCTGACTAGGGAGGGGAGATAGAATATTATTTAGTGCGCCATAGGGCGCGTAGATAGCAATAGCTGCACGTGGTGGATTACCGCGCTGTGCTATTGCCATACATATATTACACCTATTGCTTCAGGGCTCTGTAAGCCAGTTATATGTTATGTTTTAATCCATGCCCTTTTAACCTAAAGTAAAGCTGTTATACCTTGCCATTTGCTATCACTGTGTTGTCATTACTCATAGTGCTTACACTTAATCAGAAGTTAAAGTGTGTATGTTACCAGGTGTAGATTACGATAGAAAACATCCCTAGAATGCGAACTGGGGGGGTGTGGTCTGCGCATGGCCGGGTGAGAGGTGTGAGGTGTGAGATGTGAGTTCCCAACGCTCTCTCCCCCCAGCTTCATGGTTCCTATGTGAATGATTATCGGTGCTTCAGCAGTATACAAGTGGCGCTGTGCTGTGAAGCTGTGAAGCGGTGTACGGTATCTAAGTGATTGCATCGGCATCTAAGAGGCAACTAAGCGGCACCTGTTTGGCACCCTCCGGAGAGGTATGATTGCGGGGAGACAGCGGGAGACGAAAACCTCCCGCAAGGCAGCCCAGGCAGCTAAAGCAGCCAGAGAGGGGGACCTGCAGCCGGACATCCAGCAGTACTTCCCTAAGATACAGGAGCCGGGACGAGAACCCGGAAGTGGAGAGAAAGGAGACACGCTACAATACACTAACAGAAGCTCATCCATGCAGAGCGCTCAGATGGAGGTGAGAGATTGTGTGGAAGCATTACAGACTGCCCCGCAGAACTCACGAAGATCAGCAAGTACAGGTACAGGGGTCCCCCCCCCCTAATTCAAAGGGGGGAGATTGAAGGAGGGGGGTTAAAAATGGATGACTTAAGGGTACTTATACAAGCCCTCCCCACAAAGGCAGACATAGAAGCCCTCCCTACACGGGCGGATATAGAAGCCCTTATTATTAAAGTAGAAGACGCGCATCGCAAAGAGTGGGAGGCGGTTCTGACCGTATGACTGATGGTGAGACTGCGGCGCAAAGCCTGGAGCAGAGGGTAAGTGACTTGGAGAGAGACAATAGTGCCCAGATAGAAATTTTGTTGGGATTCCAGCTGCAGTTAGAGGAATTTGAAGACAGAAGTCGTCGCAATAATTTGCGACTAAGAGGTATCCCAGAAGCACAGGAACGGGACCGGGAGAACCTCCAGGATATGGTACAGTTGATTTTTCAAAAAACTCTACAAGACACTATGCCCGCAAACCTAGAACTTGATAGAGTCCACAGAGCACTAGGTCCCAGGTCTAAAGATATAAAGCGGCCCCGCGATGTGATTTGTCGCCTGCACTACTTTGCACATAGAGAGGCTATATTACGAAAGGCCTGGGAGATGGGTACAATAGACTTCAATGGGGGTCAACTGAAGATCCTGCCAGACTTTTCGCGTGCTACGCTTCAACGCAGAGCTCTGTTGCGCCCACTTTTAGAAAAGGTACGAGAAGGGGGTGGATCATATCGATGGAGATACCCAATCTCAGTGCTGATAAAAAAAGAAACTTTATCGTTTTGGTTGAGATCAAGGTCAGAGTTACCAGACCTCTTTGCCTTTCTGGGTATTGAACCGTTTGAGGTGTCAGATTGGCTACAGTTGCTCCCTCAAATGACCAGAAAATAGAGAGACTATGTCATTAAGACTAGGGAAGTTGGAACCATCAACACACATCTCTCAATACTAAGAGGACAATTAAGAAGATTCAACTGGAAGAGAGACTGGAGGAAAGGAGAATGAGAGGGGGGAGTTAGAAATATTGTTTTGGACGGCTATGGGGTTCAGTAGCAGGGGGAGTTTGTTTTTCTTCTTTTTTTTGCACCCCAGGGTTTTTTTTTTTTTGGACCAAATTGTGAATATAGATATAGATAAGGGGGTAGGAGAGTTCCTGCTTTAAGGTTTTTTTTTTTTCTCTCTTGAGAAAGAGATCTGGGGGTGGGGGTGGGGGTTTTACTTTTTTTTTTTTTTGGATTTTGGTTTCTAGGGAGGGGTGGGGGGGGCTGTTAGTGGCCTACTTCATCATCTTCCCACAGGAGATGTACACCAGGGTGGGAAACACTATGGGGAGTTTCTCCATTTTTTTTTCTCCCCTTTTTCTTATAAGATGTATAAGACTTATAAGACTTACACAAGACTAGTAGATAGTAGGTAGAGGGGACACAGGGAGACATCGGTAGAAGAAGAGGGCTGAGATCGGGATTGGGATTGCACCTTGTCCCGCCCCCCCCCTTCTCACCTCTTTTAGAGGGTTACATCAAGGGGAACAACCAGGGGGAATAATTACACACACTAGTAATAGTATATAGTAAATATATAGTAAATATAGCAAATATAGTAAATAAAAGAACACAATAAAAAGGGGGTCCACCTTTTTTTTTATATATATAAATTATACAATACATTAATTATTAATTACTAAACCATTAATTCTAAATATATTCACATACACGTACGCAGGGATATATAGGAACACCTTACACCGCACATGGAAAGGAATAGTGGGGATCCTGTAGGGGAGGGGAAGAGGGTTAGGAGGGGGGGGGAAGGGAATAAAAAAAAAAATGGTGATGATTAAGTTAAAAGAGGTGGCTAGAAATTGTTATTGTTGATATTACTGATATTATTATTGCAATTGGCTTACTAAGTGGGGGGGGGGTAAAAATGAGGGGGGGTCCCCTTCTTCTTTTTTTTGTAACCTGGGGGGTGGATCTGAGGAGAATTCTTTACCTTTCCTATATCTATTTGTATTTTTCTTTTTGTGTACTGGCTAAAGGATATACCGTAATAAGAGAATGGATATAAATGTATAGATATATAGGTGGGGGTGGGTAGATAGACATAATTAAGGAAACTTGGACATAGATAAAGATTAAGAAACACAGGAATGTGATACAAAGGAATATGGTAATATAATATATGGTATACTACGCCCCTTACTTTGAGGAGAGGGACCCATGGCTGGGGGATTTTTCTTTTCTTATGCCTTTTGGTTTTTGGTTTTTGCTTCTCCACCCTACTTCTCTCTCTTTCTATATATATGAGTAAGGATGATAGGATTTGCAACCAGGGACAGGTAAGAGATAAGGTAATGCTGGGTCTGGTTTATGTAAGATCTGATTTGATTTGAATGTAAATATACTGAATGTAAATATGCACCAAGACGTGAAATGGAGTGGGGGGTAGAGCCGGGACTTACATCCCCGGATCATGCGCATCCACTTCCCCCTAGTAGGTTAGCACTCATAAAGGGTGGGGGGATTGGAGTGCTTAAAGCTAAATAGCTTTGCATACTTCGGTACACCGAGGTATTAGAGGTTGGGGGGAGGGGGAGGGTTTGAGGGAGGGTTTTTTCCTTTTTTTTTTTTTGTCTTGTTCCCACCCTGGATTTTCTGTGAATAATACTGCTATCTTACGATCAGAAATTGATACGTTGTCAATAGTATCAATCAATGCCAAGGGGTTAAATACTTCTGAAAAATAACGTATACTCCTTCAGGACCTGAAACGTGCGGGGAATGATATAGCATTTATTCAGGAAACTCATTTTAGGGAACGTAGTATCCCTTTTCTCAGAAATAGATTCTTCCCGATGGGATACCATGCCCCTAATCCGGTGTCTAAAAAGGGGGGAGTGTCCATATTGATATCTAACAGGATTTCATGGGCATGTACAGACTCTCTGGCGGATGCTGGAGGACGATATCTGCTCCTGAAGGGCAACATTGGAGGATCTGAAGTGACCCTGGCCGCTTTTTATGCTCCGAATGCCCAACAAGATATATTTTTTGAAACATTCTTGGATAAACTCTCGAGATTCCAGGAAGGTCAACTGATTATGGGGGGGGATCTGAATATCCCCTTGGCTCCGAACGAAGATACTTCATCTGGAGTCTCGACGGCACCACCAGGTATACGGAGGCGGATCTTGCGGTCTTTGCAGGGAGGGAGGTTAGTAGATGTATGGCGACTGTTTCACCCAGGAGAAAGGGATTACTCCTTCTACTCCGTTCCGCATAAGATATACTCACGTATTGACTTTTTCTTCATCCCACATAATCAGTTACATGCGGTAAAGGAAGTGGGAATTGGAAAGATTACGTGGTCAGATCACGCTCCAGTATCCCTGAAATATAAGCTCGCGGACATTCAACTCCCCAGCGCAACGAGTTGGAAACTAAACGAAAGTCTTCTACAAGACGATACAGTTTTGGAAGATGTCCGGAGGGAAATAACATGGTACTTTCAGACCAATGATACTCTGGATTGCGATCCGGGTGTGATTTGGGAGGCCCATAAGGCGGTGATACCGGGAGTATTAATAAAACATGGGGCAAGGATTAAAAGGGAAAGAGAAGCAAAACTAACACTATTAATGGCAGACATCTCCAGGTTGGAAATATTACATAAACAGAACGCCAATTCCGTATTGGAAAGAGATTTATTGACTGCGCGTAGACAGGTTACAGACTTACTCCTTTATAAAGCTAAGAGGGCAATTCAGACAGGAAGGAAACAGAATTATGAATATGGTAACAAATGTGGGAAACAACTTGCGAACTCCTTGAGGGAACACCAAGCTAAGACGTATGTCCCAATGATTATCAGTGCGGAAGGTGGGAAAATTACACTACCGAGGGAGATAGCACAAAGGTTTGGAGATTAATATGCATCCCTGTACAACCTACAGCCAAAACCCCAGAATCAGACTGTGATAGAGGAATACTTAGTAGATTCAGGAATGCCTAGTTTGTCATCACCTATAAGGCAGGAATTGGAAAGACCGATTACACTAGAAGAAATTCAGGAGGCAGTAAAAGAGACAAAAAGAGGAAAGACGCCGGGCCCGGATGGTTTCTCTATTCAATATTATAAGCTTTTCTTCCCAATCTTAGGTCCGTATCTTGTACAAAAGTTTAATGGATTAGGAGATACAAGCTCCTTCCATGTAGAAACACTGAAAGCCTTAATTACGATCTTACCTAAGGAGGGGAAGGACCCATCACAGTGCGGGAGTTATAGACCAATATCCCTTTTAAATACGGATCTGAAGCTCTTTTCTAAAATCATAGCGACACGGCTCCAACGGCAGATACACTCTCTGGTCCATCAGGACCAGGTAGGGTTTGTGAAGATGCGGGAAGCACGGGATAATACGATTAAGACTTTAAATTTGATCCATGTAGCTAATATATCTCGAACGCCCTGCGTATTTTTGGGGACAGATGCGGAAAAGGCGTTCGACCGTATTAATTGGCAATTTATGTTCGCGGTCCTACGACATTTAGGGTTGGGGAAAAATATGATTCAGTGGATCTCAAGCATTTACACTCAACCAACCGCGCAAGTCAAGGTGAATGGAATTGTGTCCCCCCTTTTTAGAGTAGCCAATGGGACTAGACAGGGATGTCCTTTATCCCCAATCCTTTTTGCTCTAACGGTTGAACTGTTACTATGCAAGATCCGAGCAAACTCAGATATAGGAGGTCTGAAAATTGGAGGAATAGAATATAAAATCTCTGCTTATGCAGATGATATGTTGTATTCACTGACCAACCCGTTAGTATCTCTCCCCAATCTAATTCAGGAAATGGAGAAGTATGGCTCGCTATCAAATTTTAAGATTCATTTCTCAAAATCAGAGGCGATGGGAGTAGCAACACCTAAAGATGTATTGGGAACATTGAAGTCCAATTATAAATTTAAATGGACAGACCAAGCTTTGAAATACCTAGGAACTCTTATTCCAGCAGACTTGGCACAGACATATAGACTGAACTTCTCCCCACTACTATCTAGGGTGCGAGTTATGTTAGAGGAATGGCAGAGGGGGTTTCATTCCTGGTTTGGGAGGTGTAACATTATTAAAATGAATATCTTACCAAAGTTTTTATACCTCTTCCAAACATTTCCAATTAACATACTGTGACAGCAGGAAGGTAAAGTCACCTGGTTGCATCCAGGGGGGTAGATATATTTCGCCCAGATTCAGGCTTTACGCCGACTTATACAACTAGGTGGAGAGTTGTATAAGGCTAGTGGGCTCATGGATGACTCATACCTCTAGGGAGAGGGCTGGGCGTCGTGCAGACAGGGAGTTGATGAGACCAGCTGAAGCTTGTCAGCTCATTTAGGCCTCTATAAGAACTCCCAGCTTCATTAGATGTTAGCTCATGCCTGGAACCAGACCTGTGTGGACTGTCTAGGGAGAGTGAACCCCTGTGCGGTGAGACAAAGCCTGTGTGGCTATTTGCTTGGACATTTAAAACCAGGGACTTAGGGACTAGGACAGCACTAGGCTGATCCCAGTTGTTAGTTAGGAAACCTGTATGTTTAGTCAGAGGTCAACTTGACCAGGATTTATTTTGGGTTATGTTTCTTTTGCTTTGCTGTGTTTTGTCACTGTAAATAGAAAATAAACCGCACCTTTTTGATTTTGAAAACCACAACCTCCGTTTGCTGGACCTGTTTTGTGTGGGGAGCCCATCCCGGGGGTCACACACACCCGCTGCCGAGCTAACCCCCTCACAGTTGGTGGAGAATGCGGGCAGTTTTTTTTTAAGCCAGCATGGAGGAGATACTGAAGCAGCTGGCTCTAGCAAATGCCAATCAACAGCAGACAAATGCAGGTTTGCAAAAGAGCCTTGCAGCTCATCAACAGAGCCTTGCAGCTCAACAACAGAACTTCGCAGCCCAGCAGCAAGCTCATCAACAGAGCCTTGCAGCCCAGCAGCAGACAAACGCAACTTTGCAACAGAGTCTGGAGGCTCAGCAACGAGCCCAGCAGCAATCTGAGGCCCGCTTCATAGACCTGTTGCAGAAGCAAGAGCAGAGACTACAACAACAGATGGAAGCAGTAATGCAGCAACGTCCGCAGACCAGTGAGGAAAGCCGTCCCACTAATACCGCGTCCTTTGGGGTGAGTCGTTTATTGACAAAAATGACTGGAGAGGATGATCCAGAGGTATTTTTGACCACATTTGAAAGGACCGCTGAAAGAGAAAAGTGGCCTGAGGAGCAGTGGGCTGGACTGGTGGCTCCTCTGTTAACTGGTGAATCGCAGAAAGCTTACTATGACCTAGAGCCTAACCAAGCAAAAGACTATGTGATGCTAAAAGCTGAAATTTTGGCAAGGCTGGGTGTCACCCAGGCTGTCCGGGCTCAGCGTGTGCATAACTGGACTTTCCAGCTTGGAAAACCCCCCAGGTCTCAAATGTATGATCTCATTCACCTGAGCAGAAAGTGGCTACAGCCAGAGACTTTGTCCGCACCAAAGATTGTGGAACGTGTTGTAATAGATCGGTTATTGAGAGCTCTTCCTACTGCCATCCAAAAGTGGGTAAGCCATGGAGACCCAGAGACGGCCGATGGTCTTGTGGATCGTGTGGAGAAATACTTGGCTACAGAGAACCTGACGGCCTCTTCCAGAGACACTCGGACTTTCCACCCTAAGACCAGACCATCCCCAGGGGCGGATAAGAGGATTCCAAGGGGTGAGGGTGGAGAGAGTGAGAGGGTGGGAGCTCTACCCCAAGTTTGGCGAGAACAGCCTGGGAAATCAGCGGCTCAAGAGGCAGCAAGAAGGATCGTTTGCTACCGCTGCCGGCAAGCGGGACATATTGCAGCCAATTGCCCGGTTGTGGAGGAACCCATGCAGTGTGACTTTCTGACGGGCAGACGTCAGTCGCTGTGTGCGACAGTCGCATGCACTGCCATTCGAGGAACTGAGAAACATTTATGCAAAATGTGTGTTAATGGTAGAAATGTTGTGGTATTGCTGGATTCAGGTAGCCTTGTGA
Organism: Rana muscosa; assembly: GCA_029206835.1. Lineage (NCBI taxonomy): Eukaryota > Metazoa > Chordata > Amphibia > Anura > Ranidae > Rana > Rana muscosa. The sequence continues at coordinate 167,651,524 of CM055117.1, read as the reverse complement.
CCCTGATAAAGGCTGAGTTAGTTAAAACAGAGGTCTCTGGGAATAGCAAGGTAGCTGTTATTTGTGTGCATGGGGACACCCGAGAGTATCCAGTGACTACAGTGTGTTTCGAGACCCCCAAAGGTACCCTCTCTCATCCAGTGGGCTTAGTATCTCAGTTACCGCATGACGCCATTGTGGGAAGGGATTTTCCGAAGTTCTGGGAACTGTGGGATGATCCTGAGCCCCTCACTGGTGCCCCTATGTACCAGGAATGTGATAGCCAGAACTCCCCTGAGAGTGGTGAGGACTCTCCGGAATTTCCCTTATCAGTATTGGCAGGGGAGACTCAAGAAACTGGAGAGGAGCCCACCTCCTCAGACGAAAACCTACCGTCTGTGGAGTTTTCTGATCTTGAGGTTCACAGGGAAAACTTTGCCACAGAACAGTTGAAAGACCCCGCCCTAATAAAGGCACGGGAAAACGTAGTGAAAATAGATGGCGAGTTAGTGAACCCAGATAATACCTGCACTTACCCATACTTCAGCGTAGAGAAGGACCTACTGTATCGGGTGGCAAAAAGGGCAGAAGAAACCGTTGAGCAGCTTGTGGTGCCCAAACCTTACAGGAAGTTGGTGTTGGAGTTGGCCCATGGGCACATTCTTGGAGGTCATCTGGGGACAGAGAAAACCCGAGAGAGGGTATTACAGAGATTCTATTGGCCGGGGGTGATGAAGGACGTAGAAAATTATTGTTCCTCCTGCCCTGTGTGTCAGAGGTTGGCCCCGATGCCACATTTCCGTAGCCCGCTGGTCCCTCTACCCATCATTGAGGTCCCGTTTGAGAGGATCGCCATGGATTTGGTAGGTCCTATAATCAAGTCCGCTAGGGGGCACCAGTACATATTAGTTATAATGGACTATGCCACCCGTTATCCAGAAGCGATCCCTCTCCGAAATACCTCGGCCAAAACCATAGCCAAAGAGCTATCTCTTGTTTTTAGCCGGGTGGGTATTTGTAAAGAACTGCTTACGGACCAAGGTACACCCTTTATGTCCCGGGTTATGAAAGAGCTGTGTAAATTGTTCAAAGTGACGCAATTGCGTACGTCTGTGTATCACCCCCAAACCGATGGGCTGGTTGAAAGATTCAACAAAACCCTAAAACAAATGTTGAAGAAAGTGGTGGATAGAGATGGAAAGGATTGGGACTGTTTACTTCCTTATTTGATGTTTGCTATTAGGGAGGTGCCCCAATCCTCTACGGGATTCTCCCCCTTTGAGTTACTGTATGGGAGACACCCAAGAGGGCTGTTGGATATTGCCAAGGAAACTTGGGAAAGTGAGAGTTCTCCCCACAGGAGTGTGATTGAGCATGTCGCCCTGATGCAAGATCGAATTGCACAGGTAATGCCCATCGTGAAGGAACATTTGGCCCAAGCGCAGTTGGCACAGCAGAGAGTGTACAACCGTGGAGCCAAGACCCGTACCTTTTCCCCGGGGGATAGGATATTGGTACTTGTCCCTACGGTTGAAAGTAAATTCCTTGCCAAATGGCAAGGCCCCTACGAGATAATGGAAAAAGTGAGCGAAGTGAATTACAAGGTCAGACAACCAGGAAGGCGAAAGCCCGAACAGATCTATCACGTTAATCTGTTGAAAGCCTGGAGGGATAGAGAGTCCCTAGTCGCAGACACTTGGTCACCAGCTCAAACTGGTTGCGTGATTCCTGAGGTTGGAATAGCAGCCACCTTGTCACAACCCCAACAACAGGAGGTTAAGGAGTTTGTGCTTCGCAACAAGGAGGTATTCTCTGAGCTGCCGGGACAAACATCTGGGGTAGAGCATGACATCATTACCCCGCCCGGTGAAAGGGTGAAGTTAAAACCCTATCGGATCCCAGAGGCTCGACGGGAGGCAATACGGGAGGAAGTACAGAAAATGCTGAACTTAGGGGTGATAGAGGAGTCCCAAAGTGATTGGTCTAGTCCCATCGTGTTGGTGCCTAAACCGGATGGGAGCTGGCGATTTTGTAACGATTTTCGTCAGTTGAACAAAGTTACAAAATTTGACACCTACCCCATGCCACGTATAGATGAGTTGATCGACCGGCTGGGAACAGCCCGATACATGACGACTCTTGACCTCACAAAAGGGTATTGGCAAATCCCCCTGGCCAAGTCGGCCAAAGAGAAAACCGCATTTGTAACCCCAGACGGGGCGTTCCAATATAAAAGAATGCCGTTCGGGTTACAGAATGCGCCGGCCACATTCCAGCGGAAAATGGACCAGATGCTGAGGCCCCATCGGAAGTATGCTGCGGCTTACCTGGATGACGTAATTGTCCATAGCACAGATTGGGCCTCACATCTGCCAAAAGTGCAAGCAGTCCTGGACTCTGTTCGGGAAGCGGGGTTTACGGCTAACCCCAAGAAGTGTACCATTGGGCAGGAGGAGGCCAAATATCTTGGGTACACCATTGGGAGGGGAGTAATAAAACCCCAACTCAACAAAGTCGAGGCCATCCAGAGTTGGCCACGTCCCAACAGCAAGAAGCAAGTACGAGCCTTTCTGGGAATCGCTGGGTATTATCGGCGATTCATTCCCCACTTTGCTTCTAAGGCTGTGCCCCTAACCAACCTGACGAAGGGGAAAGGGTCGGTCATGATTAAATGGACCCCCGAGGCTGAGGCAGCATTCCAATTCTTGAAACAAGCCTTATGTAGCCAGCCAGTGTTGTACTCACCCGACTTCTCTAAAGACTTTGTCGTACAAAGTGATGCGTCAGATGTGGGGTTAGGAGCAGTATTGTCCCAGGTCTGGAACGGGGAAGAGCACCCAGTCATTTACCTCAGCAGGAAGTTGAAGTCCCATGAGGTAAATTACGCCACCGTTGAAAAGGAGTGTTTAGCGGTGAAGTGGGCTCTAGATTCCCTTCGGTACTACCTGCTAGGTAGGCACTTTGACATGGTTACGGATCACGCTCCGTTAAAGTGGATGGCTCAAAACAAGGAAACAAATAGAAGAGTGAATAGGTGGTTCCTGGCCCTCCAGGAATTCAACTTCACAGTAAAGCATCGCCCTGGCGTTCAAATGGGGAATGTGGATGCTTTGTCTCGAGTACATGAATGCCTGATTGCTGGTGTTCCAACCCCGAGGTTAAAACAAGAGGGGGGGGTATGTGACAGCAGGAAGGTAAAGTCACCTGGTTGCATCCAGGGGGGTAGATATATTTCGCCCAGATTCAGGCTTTACGCCGACTTATACAACTAGGTGGAGAGTTGTATAAGGCTAGTGGGCTCATGGATGACTCATACCTCTAGGGAGAGGGCTGGGCGTCGTGCAGACAGGGAGTTGATGAGACCAGCTGAAGCTTGTCAGCTCATTTAGGCCTCTATAAGAACTCCCAGCTTCATTAGATGTTAGCTCATGCCTGGAACCAGACCTGTGTGGACTGTCTAGGGAGAGTGAACCCCTGTGCGGTGAGACAAAGCCTGTGTGGCTATTTGCTTGGACATTTAAAACCAGGGACTTAGGGACTAGGACAGCACTAGGCTGATCCCAGTTGTTAGTTAGGAAACCTGTATGTTTAGTCAGAGGTCAACTTGACCAGGATTTATTTTGGGTTATGTTTCTTTTGCTTTGCTGTGTTTTGTCACTGTAAATAGAAAATAAACCGCACCTTTTTGATTTTGAAAACCACAACCTCCGTTTGCTGGACCTGTTTTGTGTGGGGAGCCCATCCCGGGGGTCACACACACCCGCTGCCGAGCTAACCCCCTCACAATACCCAGAGAATTTTTCAAACAAGTACACTCTCTCATTATTAGGTTCATTTGGGCAAATAAACACCCAAGAATCAAGAGATCAGTGATGTCCCTATCTAAACGATATAGATGATTGGGGGTCCCAGATGTATATAAATACTACCAAGCTGCCCTGCTGAGCCGCTTGGTTGATTGGAGCAGACATAAGGAGTGAAAAATTTGGCCTGGTTTAGAACAGGCTCAGAGCAATGTGCTTCTACAACGAGCTACTTGGTGTTTTAGGGATCTAAAGAACAGCATAAAGACACACCCTTTGATAGGCCCCACCCTCCGAATAGGATATGGGTTTTTCTCTAAAGGTAATTTATCAACAATAGACTCACCCCTTTTCCCCATCTTAGGAAACCCGCAGTTTAGCCCAGGACTAAGAGATGGACCGTTTGGAAAACTGATAGACCAGGGGTTCTTTCAAGCCGCTCATTTTATGAGATCAGGAATCTGGCCTACAATACAGGAAATGATAGCAGGTGTTACACCTTATCGACTGGATTTCTGGAGGGCAGTGCAGTTGAGACATTTCCTAGAGAGCTTGACCCCACTAAGTAGCTATGAGAGGAAGTTAACAAGGTTTGAGGAATACTGTACGGGGAGCGGGATGATGAACCAAACTCTAGCCAAAGTGATAACATTAGTGGTGGCACCGGCCGAGGATTTCCGGTTGCCATTTTTTAGGAGATGGGAGGCAGAGATAGAACAGGTATTCACGGAGGAACAACAGAACAAGATACTACAAAACACGTTTGAATCTGCAACTTGCATAAGAATGCAAGAGACAAATTTTAAGATCCTTGCACAATGGTACCGTACCCCGGCTATGATACATAAATGTTACCCTGGTATACCAGATAACTGTTGGCGATGTGGGGGGAGAGGAGGGACGATGGGTCATATCTTCTGGTCTTGCCCTAGAATAAAAAGTTTTTGGAAAGAGGTTCGGAGGATTGCACAAAAATTCAGCGACAGGGAGATTCCGGAGGACCCGACCTTTTTCTTATTGCAAAATACCGAAATGTCGGTTAAACAATATAAGAAATCAGTTCTGTGCCACCTTCTGAACGCAGCAAGAGCATGCATCCCAGGTAAATGGAAACAGACACAACCACCTTCGGTCGGAATGTGGCTCAAACGAGTAGAACAAATTAATATTATTGAAGACTTGATGTGGACAAACCGGCAAAAAAGGTGGATTTATTTAGAAACATGGTCCATGTGGAATCATTTTAAATATACAGAAGAGGGCAGAGAAGGGGACAAGACATGGGGGGAGGGGGGGTTTTTTTTTTTGTTTTTTTTTGTTTGGGCAGCTCTTTCTGGGAAGCCTCCCTCTGGACGCCATGAGGAAGGCAGCAGGGGGAATAATGATGGTAAAGATATAACACAGAGAATAGAATGATATTATGGTTTGCAATCAATATCTAGAGACGGGTGATATGTTAGGTTATGTATGATATGTTATGTATGATATTTACAGAATGTATGTCTCTGTGTTTTGCTTCAGAATAAAATAAAAAGGATGAAATTTGAAAGAAAACATCCCTAGACTAACTGTGCCACAGGGGACTATACAAGATTGCCGGGGGTTGGTGGAGCTGTACTCAGGGCCCGAAAAAATCAAACCAGCGGCTCTCTTAACTGGGGGTAGCGCTACATTTATTTTTACTTGATTGCTGTCACAGGTTGTTAAAAAACCCCTATGTGATAGCATTGGGCAGGTGACAGGTACTCTTTATTGAGATATTAGGGGTCTAATAGACCCCAATGTCTCCCCTGCTCTTCACACTATCTAACCAAGCACACAGGTGACGTCACTTCTAGTCGCGGCCGAGACCGGAAGTACTATATGTGAAGCTGTTTGTCCTGATTTTAAACTGTAAGTCTACTTTATTTTTTATTTTTAAATCAACAAATTTTTGAATACTACACCATGGAGATTACTTTGTATTACATGTGAGCGTTATATGGAGGGAAAGCGAGGATCTGTCTAAAGTTTTCATTGGCATTCATGGAAATCATGTCCAGTCTGATTGGAGGTCCCAGGAATAGGAATTCATTGTCTTGAGACACTAATACACACAAGCCCAACTAGACCTTTAGGGGTCTTCGTTTGAGGTGAGAGGCTGGGGCAAACCACAGGCTCACTTCAGATGGTGGAAGTTGTTTATGATCTGGATTCATTGATCTCTCTTTACACAAGCACTTTTTTTATTAGCTTTTTTCGATTGAGCACTTTTTATACTTATTGCATTATCACTTTAATACTGTGGCACCTTATAGTGCGTGAAGTTCACGTTATTTGCTGTACAGTCACTTTTGTATTTTGCATATTATTGATTGTAGCTTGGTGTTATTGCTCATTGAGTGAGCGCCACATTTACTTAGATTTGGTTAGATGTGTCCCCTGGCTATACTGGCCAGGAAAGGGTGCATCTAAAACCGCTGAAATCTGATATCGCTTCCAGTTTCATTGTTTGCATGTGAGATCAAGGCATGGATTTGCCTCAGTTTCACAGTGCTCTCCCTCCCCTAGCTGGCGGTTGTGTTCCCGGGCACCAGTAAGAGCAGGAGAGCCCGGGAACCACAGGAGGAAGAGGGGAGGCACCGTGCTTCTGGCTCTGTGAAAGTGATCTATGGAGCTGCTGCATCACTTTCACTTTCAAGCTGGGACCTGGTGTTTAGTTGAGAAGTGCCCCCCATCGAAAAGTGCCCGCGCATGCGCAGGACGGAGCCGCACTCCAGCTGAGTTGCCGATCAGCTGGAGTGACGTGACCATGGCGCAAACGCACATCGTAGGAGGTATCTCTTGATGGGAGATACCATTTTACAATTGAAACCTATACAAACAGCGGGGGGAGACCGTAGTTCTCACATTGTGCCTCGCTGTTGCGGTGCGGCTTTACAGTATACTGATGGTCCGGTTTTGTCTGTGTTGCAGGGCGAGTTTGCTGTGTTGAACGGCCGGTTTTGCCTGTGTGAAAGGGTGGGTTGCAACACAGACAAAACCAGCCCTTCAACACAGCCACATGCTGCCCTCCAGCAGCAACGATGCACAATCTGAGAACTACGGTCTCCCCCTGCTGTTTGTATAGGTTTAAATTGTGCCTTTGAAATGGTATCTCCCATCAAAAGATACCTCCTACGATGTGCGCATGCGCCATGGTTATGTCAGCCCAGCTGATCGGCAAGTCAGCTGTTATGCTATGATGTACGGAGCATGCGCAGTTCCTCCCGGGCACTATTTGATGGGGGGGCACTTCTCGACAGAACACCGGCTAAACAAAACCCACACAAGCTGATGGCTGCTACTGCAGCCATCAGCTTGTCATTAAAGGTTCACTCACCCCCACACTAACGTGCTGGAGAGCAGCCCCATACACTTGAATGTGTTGTACTTGGCAGAAGCTACGCCCGCCAATAGTGATAGGGTGTGCAATTCCTTCCGCATCATCGCTACCTCTGCGATTAAGGGGGTAGTAAAAATGCAGCTCAACCATGAGGTTTTATTGTCCCCTCAACTGCTAGTGTTAACCTGCCCTGAGGCTGCCCATAGATAAGTGGCGGTCAACCTGGAAATTATAAAGGGCCTCAAGTGTGCCCCCATCCGCCACACACACACTCCAGAGGGCCACTGTGCAATGGTATTGTTTATATGTGAAAGTTGTATTTCTTAAAACTAAGAACAAAAGCTACTAAAAAAAAACACAGAAGTCAAGTGAATGTAGAGTAGTAAAACAGCTGTTTATTTATAAAATATAAAAGCTGATCTTATGCTGTGTATAAATAGGTATTCTATCATTAGCAAGTAGAACCCATTAATGACTAAAAAGCACTGCCATCTATACTAGATACATAGGAAACTTAGCAATAATAAATAAAGGCTAAGGGTGGGAAGTACTTTACACTCATAAATTCAGAATGAGACTCCACACATTTTAAGGCAGTGGCTGGCATGATGGTTTTATATTTTGTTGCAGCTGATGTAGTTTAGGCTGGGTGTGGAAACTGCAAGGTCTCTGTGAAATCACAATCAAAGTCTTCAAAGACATGAGTTTCTGATAGATCTAAATCTTCAGATTTACGCATGGATAACACAAGATCTACCGGGTACTTCTGAAGAAGCAAGGGATCAAAGGTCATTCCTCTGAAGAAAATATGGCTCTGGAACTGATGGAAGTGGCGTAGCCTCTGTCTTGGAGCTTTACACAGGAGCTAAAAAGAGCAAAACACATTTACATTGGTTACAATAAGGAATATGCACAGACTACTATTAGATAAGCTAAACTAGACTTTGAAATTGTGAGACAGCTAGACACCACAGGTCTAGGCATTTAGTCACATGATTTCTACTGAAAGGGAGGATCAGCCAATCCGAACCCTGATCCTCCTCATCCTAGATCAGGAGGATCCCCTTGACAATGTCCAATGAGGACAAAACACGTAGGGACGGAGCCACAATGTTGCCAGCCAAGTTGGAAGGAGTTCAGTGTAACCCTATAAAAATGGTGCAAGCCAGAGGAGCAGAGTGGCCGGCAGCTGGTGGATCTTTTGTGTTCCTGTGAAATGTCAGCTCAGTTATACGTAGTACTATCTGGATCACAGTGAGAAATATGCCTGTTTTATCCTTTTGAATATGAGTGTATTTTTAATGTATAATAAAAATTGTATTGATGGTATTACACAATGTGAGTCACTCTTTATAGTCCAATCCATCCATCTGGGGTTTTGTGAAGTTGTGAAGAAGATGTGTTGTGGAGGATTGCCATTGTTTCCCAAGGAATGCCGTAACCATGTGACTGAAGCAGTCTATAAATTTGTTTGTTCTCTGGCATCCCACATTTATTCTCCTGTTCCCCTGATGACGCGCTGTGATGCAAATCTAGTTGGGCAGGGCCACGAACGTGTGAAGTCTTTTACGCTCGCTGATGCCGGCTGTCAGCGAGGCTCCATGCTGTTTAAATGCTTTTTATTGTCCTGAATCATGTGAGTACCTTGTGGTGTTTTTAACAATAAACATGTACTAGCAGTATTCACGCTATGTACAGCCTATGTTCGTTTTCCTCTATGGCGGCTGTCTGAGTTGGATCCGAAGTTGTGGCGTTGGTATTGGGGAATATCATATGTTGAAACCCAGTGCACCATACTGATCCAAGTTATAGACACCCGGAGGGGTCCATTATTTCTCATGTGTGTTTGATCTCTGTAACTGGGGATCACAACCATCTGGTAAAAGGCTTGATTACAGTTCAGGGCATGTGTGTATGGTGGAATTCCTTAAAACTTCACATGCTTTGCCACCCAGGGGTATATATTATTATTTGGAGAAGAATTAGATACACCTTCATTCCACCATATGCTTTCATTGCTATTGGCACATGGATTTATTTTTTATATTGAACCTTATGGACTATTAAATTCACTGTTTGATTGTATATTGATACATTTTCAACATTTAATTTCTTGCATAGTAACCAGATGCGCACTATTATTAATGTATATACACTGCTTCAGATGCTTGGTCAATGGATTGTCTAACCAGGAAAAAGAGATACAAGTGTTGTTGGCCTAATCTGTAATAAGATAGGCAGACACTTTGGGTGAATGCGATTCCTAATGTGTGGTGAAGGGATCATTATTGGAAATCCTCTTTGAGTGAAAATTCACTGGGTGTTGTCTGGGATTGAAGATTTTAAATATTTTCAACTTGCTGTTCATGGTTATGATCACACAGAAGCCTGAAGGGGACTTTTCTTTTATTTGTGTTTTCAACTTTTTTACATTGCTTATATGCGTGTTTGTGGTTTCTTTTTTGTGATACACTGGGGGAGATTTACTAAAACTGGTGCACACAGAATCTGGTAACCAATCAGCTTCTATCTTCCGCTTGTTCAATTAAAGTGGTTGTAAACCCTGTTGAGTTTTTATTTTTTAACTAACCTGCAAGACAAAGCTATAATGAGCTAGTATGACTAGCATACTAGCTCATTATGTACCACTTACCTTAGATCGGGGCCCCCGAAGTCGTCTGTGTCTCTCCTCTAGCCGCATCCATCGCTGCGGCGATAGCCGGAATGTTACTTCTGGGTATCGCCGCTGCAGCCAATCACAGCGCCGCTCCGGCGCTGTGATTGGCCGGAGCGGCGAAGACGTGACTCCGCGCATGCGCGCGTGAGCCGTCGAATTCGGCTACGTCGTCGAATGTTGCGACCTAGCCGAATTTGTGAATGGGGTTAACCCCATGCGCGTGACGTCAGCGTCGCCACTTTTAAATGCAAATATCTCCTTAACCGTGTAGGTTAAGGAGATATTTCATGCACCTACAGGTAAGCCTTAATATAGGCTTACCTGTAGGTCTTTGTTTATAAAGTGGGTTTACAACCACTTTAAAGTGTTTGTAAACCCACTCTCATCCTTTCTAAACTGCTGCCATAGTGCTGATCTATAAGGATATAGAGGCCTCCTGCATGTATCCTTATCTGTCAAATGTCTCCCCTCTGTCTGTTATGAGACCTGAAAAACTGCAGATTCTGTGGGTGGGTCTGTTGTCTGGAGCTCGGTGGGTGGAGTCGTGATGTCAGTAGACTCCCCGCCCACCTCTACACTCCCCTTGTCAACATGCATTTTCTTCTGTGTATTCTTCTGCTATGATCACTAACATCCAGTCAAAATCCAGAAAAGTAACCACATGACTTCAGAAAAGGAGTGGGGGTGGGAATTAAAAAATAATGCCTGTCTAAAACTAGTGCACGAGATATGTAAATAACCTGTCACTCAAAGCAAAGGGGCAGAACGGACAAAGGTAACTCTGTTTGTCCGTTTTATCTCACTGAACAATAAAAGAGGATTGCTCAGAGCTGGATTAACTATTTGTGGCAAGACCTCGCACAAATGATAGGAAATCTTATACACTACATTGTGACAGCAAAAAAAAAAAAAATTCGGGTTTACATCCACTTTAAGTTTTGACAATAAAACCTAGAGGCTGATTGGTTATTATGAATAGCTGCACCAGGTTCTGTGTGCACCAGTTTTTCTAAATCTCCCTCACTGTGTATGTACTGATTTAAAGCGCTGTACTTGTTTGGAAGATTGTAATATTTCACTGTCTTCATATATTTACACATTGTTCATGTTTATTATATAGTAATCTTTCACTTTCTTCATATATTTACACATTGTTCATGTTTATTATAGTAAATATCATGTTTATTATAGTATTGCTGCAGAGGGATTCATTTAAACTGTTGGTAATGGATTATTGATATTGGATTGTTTTTTCTTTTTGTTTAGACCAGGGTTTCTCGAATAAGGTTCCTTCAGAGGTTGCTAGGGGTTCCTTGAGAAAGGAGCAGTTTCTGCCTCTCAGATAAGTTCCCACTGACACCATTCAACTTTTTAGTTATCTGTAACAAGGTTATTCTTTCCAATGACCACAAGTGTATGGAGCATTTTTCCCCACTGACCATTACACTAATGTATCATGAGTTGCAGGTATAGTCATATAGGCTCCCTAAGACCAGAACATTATTTTATGGGTTCCTCTGTGTTGGAAAGGTTGAGAGAGGCTGGTTTAGACATATCACAGAAGGGTTTCATAATATTATATAGAGGTAAGACTGAAATTTAATGGCATGGGAAATCTGTTTGTTGTATATCAAAATTGCTGTACTCCTTAAAGCGGAGTTTGCTTTTCGGAACCCTCCCCCCCTCTGGTGTCACATTTGGCACCAGAGGGGGGGAGGGGGTGCAGATACCTGTATAATACAGGTATTTGCACCCACTTCCGGGCATAGATAACCGCAGAATTTGCGGGTATCTACGCCACTCCCCCCCACCCGCTGTCTTCTGGAAGACACACGGGTCCCAGAAGACAGCAGGGACCATTCAGATTGCTCAGCGCGACTCGCACATGCACAGTAGGGAACCAGGAAGTGATTCCCTTACCGAAGATGGCAGCGGCAGCATCCGAGGACCGAGGGACAGGTCGGCCTCGGGTGCCGACATCGCGAGCGCCCTGGACAGGTAAGTATCCTTATTTTAAAAGTCAGCAGCTGCAGTATTTGTAGCTGCTGACTTTAAAAAAAAAAAAAATTTGGCGGACCTCCGCTTTAACCTACGGTGAGTTATTATCTCATGGCATTGTATGATATTTACTGTAGTACATTGATTGGATCATTTTCACTTCTTTATTGAAACTTGTTATTGAAGCTTTCTAACTGGGGTTGATTTAATAAAACTGGAGAGTGCAAAATCTGGTGCAGCTCTGCATAGAAACCAATTAGGTGCCAGTTTTTTTCTCAAAGTTTCATTGAACAAGCTAACCGTAGAAGCTAATAATGAGCCATGTTTGTTAGTACTCATAGACTCTTTAGTACCTGATCATTGTGAGCAATATTAAATCTTCCTTTCCCTTACCAGTCTAACAGTATTTCTATACCTTGAAAATGGTTCTTAAACCAGGCACAGCATACCTCTTTTAATAGAAAGGACAGTCCTTGGCTTAAAGACTCCGGAATAATGAATTCTGCTTGATTGACAAACTCCAGCATACTTATGTGGTCTCTAGCATATGAAACTGGAAACTAATATAAAGAACAATCAAATTAAATGTTTAGTACTAAGTTTGCCTTTTTATGCATATAAATTACATACATTTTCCTTTACCTCTCCAACTGCCAATGCATACAATAAGATACCCAAAGACCACCAGTCAGCTGAATGGCTGTAGGGACCTCCAGAAAGAACCTCAGGAGCTAGAACAACAAATCAAACAAAATCCAACATATTTTTCTTGAGTATTTACAGTTTATAGTATTAAGGTTCAGAAGCTTTGCCAAGATTCTCTAGGTCTTAATGAAAACTGTGATCTATGATGACAACATTGTCTTTATTATATATTGTGAGGGGGTTAGCTCGGCAGCGGGTGTGTGTGACCCCCGGGATGGGCTCCCCACACAAAACAGGCCCAGCAAACGGAGGTTGTGGTTTTCAAAATCAAAAAGGTGCGGTTTATTTTCTATTTACAGTGACAAAACACAGCAAAGCAAAAGAAACATAACCAAAATAAATCCTGGTCAAGTTGACCTCTGACTAAACATACAGGTTTCCTAACTAACAACTGGGATCAGCCTAGTGCTGTCCTAGTCCCTAAGTCCCTGGTTTTAAATGTCCAAGCAAATAGCCACACAGGCTTTGTCTCACCGCACAGGGGTTCACTCTCCCTAGACAGTCCACACAGGTCTGGTTCCAGGCATGAGCTAACATCTAATGAAGCTGGGAGTTCTTATAGAGGCCTAAATGAGCTGACAAGCTTCAGCTGGTCTCATCAACTCCCTGTCTGCACGACGCCCAGCCCTCTCCCTAGAGGTATGAGTCATCCATGAGCCCACTAGCCTTATACAACTCTCCACCTAGTTGTATAAGTCGGCGTAAAGCCTGAATCTGGGCGAAATATATCTACCCCCCTGGATGCAACCAGGTGACTTTACCTTCCTGCTGTCACATACCCCCCCCTCTTGTTTTAACCTCGGGGTTGGAACACCAGCAATCAGGCATTCATGTACTCGAGACAAAGCATCCACATTCCCCATTTGAACGCCAGGGCGATGCTTTACTGTGAAGTTGAATTCCTGGAGGGCCAGGAACCACCTATTCACTCTTCTATTTGTTTCCTTGTTTTGAGCCATCCACTTTAACGGAGCGTGATCCGTAACCATGTCAAAGTGCCTACCTAGCAGGTAGTACCGAAGGGAATCTAGAGCCCACTTCACCGCTAAACACTCCTTTTCAACGGTGGCGTAATTTACCTCATGGGACTTCAACTTCCTGCTGAGGTAAATGACTGGGTGCTCTTCCCCGTTCCAGACCTGGGACAATACTGCTCCTAACCCCACATCTGACGCATCACTTTGTACGACAAAGTCTTTAGAGAAGTCGGGTGAGTACAACACTGGCTGGCTACATAAGGCTTGTTTCAAGAATTGGAATGCTGCCTCAGCCTCGGGGGTCCATTTAATCATGACCGACCCTTTCCCCTTCGTCAGGTTGGTTAGGGGCACAGCCTTAGAAGCAAAGTGGGGAATGAATCGCCGATAATACCCAGCGATTCCCAGAAAGGCTCGTACCTGCTTCTTGCTGTTGGGACGTGGCCAACTCTGGATGGCCTCGACTTTGTTGAGTTGGGGTTTTATTACTCCCCTCCCAATGGTGTACCCAAGATATTTGGCCTCCTCCTGCCCAATGGTACACTTCTTGGGGTTAGCCGTAAACCCCGCTTCCCGAACAGAGTCCAGGACTGCTTGCACTTTTGGCAGATGTGAGGCCCAATCTGTGCTATGGACAATTACGTCATCCAGGTAAGCCGCAGCATACTTCCGATGGGGCCTCAGCATCTGGTCCATTTTCCGCTGGAATGTGGCCGGCGCATTCTGTAACCCGAACGGCATTCTTTTATATTGGAACGCCCCGTCTGGGGTTACAAATGCGGTTTTCTCTTTGGCCGACTTGGCCAGGGGGATTTGCCAATACCCTTTTGTGAGGTCAAGAGTCGTCATGTATCGGGCTGTTCCCAGCCGGTCGATCAACTCATCTATACGTGGCATGGGGTAGGTGTCAAATTTTGTAACTTTGTTCAACTGACGAAAATCGTTACAAAATCGCCAGCTCCCATCCGGTTTAGGCACCAACACGATGGGACTAGACCAATCACTTTGGGACTCCTCTATCACCCCTAAGTTCAGCATTTTCTGTACTTCCTCCCGTATTGCCTCCCGTCGGGCCTCTGGGATCCGATAGGGTTTTAACTTCACCCTTTCACCGGGCGGGGTAATGATGTCATGCTCTACCCCAGATGTTTGTCCCGGCAGCTCAGAGAATACCTCCTTGTTGCGAAGCACAAACTCCTTAACCTCCTGTTGTTGGGGTTGTGACAAGGTGGCTGCTATTCCAACCTCAGGAATCACGCAACCAGTTTGAGCTGGTGACCAAGTGTCTGCGACTAGGGACTCTCTATCCCTCCAGGCTTTCAACAGATTAACGTGATAGATCTGTTCGGGCTTTCGCCTTCCTGGTTGTCTGACCTTGTAATTCACTTCGCTCACTTTTTCCATTATCTCGTAGGGGCCTTGCCATTTGGCAAGGAATTTACTTTCAACCGTAGGGACAAGTACCAATATCCTATCCCCCGGGGAGAAGGTACGGGTCTTGGCTCCACGGTTGTACACTCTCTGCTGTGCCAACTGCGCTTGGGCCAAATGTTCCTTCACGATGGGCATTACCTGTGCAATTCGATCTTGCATCAGGGCGACATGCTCAATCACACTCCTGTGGGGAGAACTCTCACTTTCCCAAGTTTCCTTGGCAATATCCAACAGCCCTCTTGGGTGTCTCCCATACAGTAACTCAAAGGGGGAGAATCCCGTAGAGGATTGGGGCACCTCCCTAATAGCAAACATCAAATAAGGAAGTAAACAGTCCCAATCCTTTCCATCTCTATCCACCACTTTCTTCAACATTTGTTTTAGGGTTTTGTTGAATCTTTCAACCAGCCCATCGGTTTGGGGGTGATACACAGACGTACGCAATTGCGTCACTTTGAACAATTTACACAGCTCTTTCATAACCCGGGACATAAAGGGTGTACCTTGGTCCGTAAGCAGTTCTTTACAAATACCCACCCGGCTAAAAACAAGAGATAGCTCTTTGGCTATGGTTTTGGCCGAGGTATTTCGGAGAGGGATCGCTTCTGGATAACGGGTGGCATAGTCCATTATAACTAATATGTACTGGTGCCCCCTAGCGGACTTGATTATAGGACCTACCAAATCCATGGCGATCCTCTCAAACGGGACCTCAATGATGGGTAGAGGGACCAGCAGGCTACGGAAATGTGGCATCGGGGCCAACCTCTGACACACAGGGCAGGAGGAACAATAATTTTCTACGTCCTTCATCACCCCCGGCCAATAGAATCTCTGTAATACCCTCTCTCGGGTTTTCTCTGTCCCCAGATGACCTCCAAGAATGTGCCCATGGGCCAACTCCAACACCAACTTCCTGTAAGGTTTGGGCACCACAAGCTGCTCAACGGTTTCTTCTGCCCTTTTTGCCACCCGATACAGTAGGTCCTTCTCTACGCTGAAGTATGGGTAAGTGCAGGTATTATCTGGGTTCACTAACTCGCCATCTATTTTCACTATGTTTTCCCGTGCCTTTATTAGGGCGGGGTCTTTCAACTGTTCTGTGGCAAAGTTTTCCCTGTGAACCTCAAGATCAGAAAACTCCACAGACGGTAGGTTTTCGTCTGAGGAGGTGGGCTCCTCTCCAGTTTCTTGAGTCTCCCCTGCCAATACTGATAAGGGAAATTCCGGAGAGTCCTCACCACTCTCAGGGGAGTTCTGGCTATCACATTCCTGGTACATAGGGGCACCAGTGAGGGGCTCAGGATCATCCCACAGTTCCCAGAACTTCGGAAAATCCCTTCCCACAATGGCGTCATGCGGTAACTGAGATACTAAGCCCACTGGATGAGAGAGGGTACCTTTGGGGGTCTCGAAACACACTGTAGTCACTGGATACTCTCGGGTGTCCCCATGCACACAAATAACAGCTACCTTGCTATTCCCAGAGACCTCTGTTTTAACTAACTCAGCCTTTATCAGGGTCACAAGGCTACCTGAATCCAGCAATACCACAACATTTCTACCATTAACACACATTTTGCATAAATGTTTCTCAGTTCCTCGAATGGCAGTGCATGCGACTGTCACACACAGCGACTGACGTCTGCCCGTCAGAAAGTCACACTGCATGGGTTCCTCCACAACCGGGCAATTGGCTGCAATATGTCCCGCTTGCCGGCAGCGGTAGCAAACGATCCTTCTTGCCGCCTCTTGAGCCGCTGATTTCCCAGGCTGTTCTCGCCAAACTTGGGGTAGAGCTCCCACCCTCTCACTCTCTCCACCCTCACCCCTTGGAATCCTCTTATCCGCCCCTGGGGATGGTCTGGTCTTAGGGTGGAAAGTCCGAGTGTCTCTGGAAGAGGCCGTCAGGTTCTCTGTAGCCAAGTATTTCTCCACACGATCCACAAGACCATCGGCCGTCTCTGGGTCTCCATGGCTTACCCACTTTTGGATGGCAGTAGGAAGAGCTCTCAATAACCGATCTATTACAACACGTTCCACAATCTTTGGTGCGGACAAAGTCTCTGGCTGTAGCCACTTTCTGCTCAGGTGAATGAGATCATACATTTGAGACCTGGGGGGTTTTCCAAGCTGGAAAGTCCAGTTATGCACACGCTGAGCCCGGACAGCCTGGGTGACACCCAGCCTTGCCAAAATTTCAGCTTTTAGCATCACATAGTCTTTTGCTTGGTTAGGCTCTAGGTCATAGTAAGCTTTCTGTGATTCACCAGTTAACAGAGGAGCCACCAGTCCAGCCCACTGCTCCTCAGGCCACTTTTCTCTTTCAGCGGTCCTTTCAAATGTGGTCAAAAATACCTCTGGATCATCCTCTCCAGTCATTTTTGTCAATAAACGACTCACCCCAAAGGACGCGGTATTAGTGGGACGGCTTTCCTCACTGGTCTGCGGACGTTGCTGCATTACTGCTTCCATTTGTTGTAGTCTCTGCTCTTGCTTCTGTAACAGGTCTATGAAGCGGGCCTCAGATTGCTGCTGGGCTTGTTGGTGAGCTTCCAGACTCTGTTGGTGAGCTTGCTGCTGGGCTGCAAGGCTCTGTTGATGAGCTTGCTGCTGGGCTGCAAGGCTCCTTTGCAAACCTGCATTTGTCTGCTGTTGATTGGCATTTGCTAGAGCCAGCTGTTTCAGTATCTCCTCCATGCTGGCTTAAAAAAAAACTGCCCGCATTCTCCACCAACTGTGAGGGGGTTAGCTCGGCAGCGGGTGTGTGTGACCCCCGGGATGGGCTCCCCACACAAAACAGGCCCAGCAAACGGAGGTTGTGGTTTTCAAAATCAAAAAGGTGCGGTTTATTTTCTATTTACAGTGACAAAACACAGCAAAGCAAAAGAAACATAACCAAAATAAATCCTGGTCAAGTTGACCTCTGACTAAACATACAGGTTTCCTAACTAACAACTGGGATCAGCCTAGTGCTGTCCTAGTCCCTAAGTCCCTGGTTTTAAATGTCCAAGCAAATAGCCACACAGGCTTTGTCTCACCGCACAGGGGTTCACTCTCCCTAGACAGTCCACACAGGTCTGGTTCCAGGCATGAGCTAACATCTAATGAAGCTGGGAGTTCTTATAGAGGCCTAAATGAGCTGACAAGCTTCAGCTGGTCTCATCAACTCCCTGTCTGCACGACGCCCAGCCCTCTCCCTAGAGGTATGAGTCATCCATGAGCCCACTAGCCTTATACAACTCTCCACCTAGTTGTATAAGTCGGCGTAAAGCCTGAATCTGGGCGAAATATATCTACCCCCCTGGATGCAACCAGGTGACTTTACCTTCCTGCTGTCACAATATACACAAATGCATCTCATACATCACAACACACGTGTGAGCATACATGAAAGCCTTTGTCAGCTAGATAAGACCATCAAGAGGAAGATTCCATTGATTCAGAAAGAAAGGAAGAGTGACATGTATTTAGAATGAGAACTGGTCCCCCAATGAACTGATAGTAATAACTCCTTCTTTAGCTCCTGTTACCACTGGGAAAGTCCACCGCTATTTAGATCCCTGAGAAGGTCCCTGAGAAGCTGCACCCAATTTGGAAATTTTCAGGCACTGATGCATGTTGGCTGATGACTGCTGATGACTTCATACAGATGGTCGTTAAGAAGATACATTTCTACCCAGAAAAAACACCAAAGATTCGCCAAACATTCTTTATCACCTTTACCTGTTCCACAAAAAATGTAACACTGTTTTCATGTTAAATTTTGGATACAGTATCATTTGTTGTATTTATAAAAAGATTCACATACTGTATAAACATTTGTTACAATGATAAAATACCCATTTTCTGGAAAAAAATCCACCTCCAATGTGTTGGGGGGGGGGGGTGGAAGAGTGGTACTTTTTTCACTTTTGGGTGAGGACTGGTTCACACTGATCCGACATGCGCTCCGACTTCCAAAGCCAAGTCGCATGACATCTCAAAATCAATGGTTTTTCTATGAGAGCTGTCTTAACTGGTCTGTCTTGTGTCGGTCCCACTTTGAAAATGCTTTCTGCACCCCAAAAGTGTCTGGTATGGTCTTGGGGGAGACCCCACGCCATTTTTTTTTCAATTTCGGCATGGGGTTCTCCCTTAAGATCCATACCAGACTCAAAGGGCCTCTGGTATTAATCTGGGGTGGACCCCACGCCATTATTTTTTTATAAATTTGGCATGAGGTTTCCTCCATACTAGAAGCAAAGGAATTGTTTTCATTGGTTAAAGGACAAGTCACAATCATCTCAAAGTCGGATTGCGTTCATTGAAGTTCCATGGAAGTCAGACATGAAGACTCGGGGCAAAGTCGGATCGGAAGTTGTACTACTTTTGTGTCGAATCAGTGTGAACATAGCCTGGAGGTTTGTTATGACAACTAGTTTTGTTTAATGTTCATATTCAGTGTGTTTTTCCCTTACCCATGTATTGAAGGGTACCACATATGGTGTATGCACGTTCTCCAAAAGGAAGGTGTCGAGAAAGTCCAAAATCTGACAATTTCAAATGCCCTAGTGAAGAATAAAAAAACCTTGTCAGATGTATCAGCTAGTCTTAGAAGTGTTTTTTCTAAAGCCCCGTACACACGATCGGTTTGACTGATGAAAACCGTCCGATGGATGGTTTTCATCAGACCAACCGATCGTGTATGGTACCCATCGGTCTTTTTTCGGTCTTTTTTCCATCGGTTGTAAAAAATAGAACTTGTTTTAAAATTTTCCGATGGATAAAAAACCGATGGGAATCAAGTCGACGCATGCTCAGAAGCATTAAACTTCATTTTTCTCAGCTCATCGGAGTGTTTTATGTCACCGTGTTTGGAACGGTCGGTTTTTTGACTGATGGTGTGTGGCCAAGACTGATGAAAAACAGTTTCATCGGATTTCCGATGGACAAATCCATCGGACGAAAATCCATAGGTTATCCGATCGTGTGTACGGGGCTTCAGTGTACGTCACATCACAGATTCATGGTAGTACAATGTTTTTGGTTAGTGTCAGAGCATCTATGAATTTAAAATATGACATATGATTTATGAGTTTAACTATGAACTTGTCTGGATGTCATTTAGGCTGAAATCTTAAAAGTCATGTCTTAAAGTCCCAAAAGTTACAAGACAGGAAAATTGGGTTTACATCTTCAAGCAGATTGCTCTGCAAGTAAGTTCTATACAGATAAATTAAAGTGGTTGTAAATCCTTTACAACCGCTTTTTGCTACAGGTAAGCCTATAATAAGGCTTACCTGTAGCTACCCCGGATGTCTCCTAAACCTGCATGGTTTAGGAGATATCCCCTGTATCTGCATGTGCCGAAGTCATTGGCACATGCGTACAGAAGCAATGGCACGTACGAGCCGTGTTGTCAGTTAGTGTTCCGTTACTGGCGGGTCCCGCGCGAAGTGACGTCATCGCGGCTCCAGTCAATAACAGCGCCGGAGCCCGCGATACCTGGAAGTAACTCCGGGAGCGATGTCACCAGCCAGAGCAGTGTACAACAACCGCTACGGGGGCTTCGATCTAAGGTAAGCAATTCATAATGCTATGCATACTAGCTCATTATGCCTTTGTCTTGCTGTTTTTTTTTTTTTTTTTTTGTTAGTTAGTGGGTTTACAACCACTTTAAGACCAGGGGCTTTCAACAATGGAAAAAACTGACTTCCCAAACAAGGTAACCTAGTTGTACACAAATCCTATATTCCAACTGGTCTTTCATTGTTCTTATAAAAGCATTCCATATTTTTAATGTGGCTGATACGAAAATCGTTAAAGTGGAAGTAAACCCTCCTATCGTTTTCAGCCAAGAAAGCTGCCATCTTGGACTCTGTTTAATCTCCAACTGCCATAATGCAGCACATGTGATCAGTTATTACACTAGCCATTGGATGGTTTGACAGTTTGGTTGAGAGCACAACCAATGTGACAGTTAGCATTTCCAGCACGCCGGAAATGTAACTGCTTTTTGAAACTTTTAAATCGATGGGTTTACTTCCACTTTAAGTCTTTTTTCTGAGGTCGTAACTGAGGTTTTATCCATGGGAGGGATTTTAGTTGTGTTCCTATGATATACTCTTCTAACTTTACCCATTGTTTATTTCCCATATTTTGATGCCAATCTATTATTCCAATCAATGATGCTGCTTGTAAATATCTGGAAAAATCAGGTAGTGCCAGTCCTCGTTTCTTTTTTTGTTCTAATTAAAGTTTCTCTTCTTATTCAGGGAGTTTATGAGCCCATATGAACCCTCCTATTGCTTTGCGTAATTGCATCATTATTTTTCTAGGTGGGATTAAGGGTATTGCTTGAAATATATATAATATTTTAGGTAATATATCCATTTTTATTATATTAATTCTACCTATCAATGAATAGTACATTTTATCGTATTTTTGCAGTAATTTTATGACCCCCTGAATTATAACAATATGATTTATATCCTGCAAACTATTTAAAGTGCTTAGAATATATATTCCTAAATATTTACTTGCTTCTTTTTGCCAATTGAAAGGAAAAGATCAGCAAATTTAAGAGAAGAGGTATGGTCCTATTCAACAAGTTTATGTGCACATAGGTGCCCATTGTTCTCAAAGCCGAAGACATTCTGTGCCTATGGCCATACACTATGCAATCTGATTGTATATTGTGTATTTAGTGAGAAGGGTGATCACTGATTGCATTTCATTTAAAAAACGTGCAAGCTGGGAGTGGGTGGGTGGATGATGCCGGGTGTGTGCTAATGAGGTCAGCTGGTCAACTCCTTCCTGTGTCATGACCTACAGTCTGTAAGGATGCAAGACAGAAGCAATAGATACATTTGGAAACATGGATGGAGAACATTAAGGTACGTGTCTGTAGATATTGGAAAGCTTTGATATTTTTGCAAAAAAAGTACATGAATGCTATATTGGTACATAGGGGTGCTGGAATTTAGAAAAAAAAAGGTGAACTTATCCTTTAAAGTATAATCTCATTATATTTTTGGTTTGTAATATTCATTATCAATAGTGTTCGAAATGTGTGTGTATGTAGCCATTCTCAAATAGTATCCAAATTATGTTTTTCTTTATGTGTATCATTAATATTGATTTATGGATGCCATCTCTGTAGCCAAGTCTCCATTTAAAATACTGCGACCCCCAAACGATTAAAGCGGTAGTGAACCTCACCTTAAAAAAAAGCTTCAAGACAATGGTATACATCACATACTAACACATTATGAAATACCTTAGAATAATGCCCTCCTTCACCGCTGACAGGGCTTCATCTTCGCCCGGTTTTCCTTCCGAGTTCACGTGCTCCGGCCATCTGATTGGCTGAGCCGCAATGACATCACTTCTGCGCATGCGTGCAGGAGTCATGGACTGTGGCACGGAGCTCTGAAGGGACAGCGCGGGTATGCCTTCCTTTCAGATCACATATGTCGGTGACATAAACGGCTGCATGCAGTATAAATATCTCCTAAACACTGCAGTTTTAGGAGATATCCACTGTACCTACAGGTAAGCCTTATTATAGTCTTTTCCGTAGATTCAAGTTAAAGAAAAAAGTTTACTACCACTTTAAGTATCACAAATGAAAAGGCAGCAAGCCCTTAAAGACATGTTATGCTTTTTAGATGAAAAAACATGAATATAAATAAATCTTTATAGAAAAAGATTAGTTACTATAAAGATTAGATATTTTAGAAAATTAAGGCTCTCCCTGGAAAAGTGAAGATAGACATTTCTAGTCTCAGATTGCCATCTGGTGGGCAAAATGATCTTGTGCTTGTACAAACAAAGAGTCAATCAATAACATATTACACCAATGAGAAATAAGTAAATAATACCAAATACACCCTCTGGGTGGGGTTTTAATGGGTATTGTTTTCAATAGATAAAATAGCAAGTAATGTAGACAAAAGGATATACATCACACGCCCATCATCTACAGACTGTTCATCTGGGAGACACACTGATTGAAGGTCCAGACACTCATCATCAGACACACACTTCATTGAAGCCAGCACAACCTACTCCAGCATAGCTAGACACCATTTTGGGAAGACAAACTCCACCCATTACTCAGCAGCCATTTTTAAGGTTCTGGTCAGCAGCCATTTTAAAGAATACATCCGATTTTTGAGGGCAACTGTAGTGTATTATTCTCTTGGTGATTTTTTTCTGCCTAATTAATAGGCTAATTGTAATAATCCTTGCAGTAATTTAGTAATCCTGTCCTGATATTATAACCTCTAGAGTTAAATAATTTTTTGTTATATTTTCCTCTCTTTTTTTTTTCTTTGGCCGTATTGGCGCACACTTTTGCAAATTTCTACTCTTTAGCTCGGAAATAATTAATTAGCATAATCATGTTAACATTTATTTTTATATTGGAGGCACTGTTGTTCATTGATTGATTTAATGATCAATATAGCAGACTAAACTAATTGTTCTAACATTCCCTGACATTAGTTAACCTTCCTAAATCACAGAGTTTGCTGTGATTTGAATGGGGCACTCTGGGATTTATTTTGATGTGGTTGATTACCGCTGTGATAATAAAGTTTCAACAGACTCCTGTGTTCTGACCTGATCTCCCCACTGGAGGTGGTCATCTGGAGTAATATTGGCTGAACCATTTTTAAAGCCACCATCAAATTTATTTTGTGCAGACTGCATACGGTCCTTCATTTTGTACCAGCAGACTAGCAACACATTAGAGAATAAGATATGTACTCTATAATGTGTCAATTTTGCAATACTCAGTGCAGCAAGGATGTGGTATAGAGAAGAATTTTGAAGTCTAAGCAACACCAGAAGTTGTTGAAATGGAGTTTCACTTACCTCGTTCATCAAGCAATATATTTTCCATCTGAAATAGCACAATGATGGTATTATTAGAAAATTCTGTGAAATAATATTGTGATCTTAGAGTGTAAAGAAAAGGCAATTTTGTTTTCTGATTTAAGTGTTACTAAACCCAGGACCCTGCATTCGCTATATCTGTTATCCCACAGTACACAGAACATGGAAATGCAATTATTTTGGTAAATATAAACTGCTAAATACCTTTTCTCATTAGCAGTATATTGCAGTTTTGTGACTTCTATGAGTGTTTGGTTAAAGCTTGTAGGAGGAGTTTTAATTCCACTAATACTGTCCTATGAGGCTGAAGGACACCTGACCCTCTGTCTGGAGAGTGCTGATTGGCCCTGTGCGCATCACATGTACCCTCCCAAGAAAAAAAGAACCCTCTAGCAATACATACCAAACTGAGCATGTGCAGAGTTGCCCCAAGGCTCCGTGGTATCAGGAGATGGATTGGGGACAGTAAAAGAAGGGGAGGATCAGAGAAGGCAGGACCAAAAAGCCTTTTTACGCAATGCGCAGGATTAACCTCTTAGGTTGCACAGTGAGTATAACAAGCATGCTTTACTGCATATACAGACTGATTTTACTGTTCTGGGTTTAGTAACACTCTATTAGGATCACATTTTTATTGCTTACTGTGGAAATGCACCCCATTTGTCCTTTTAACCTTTGTCACCAAAAACAATAGTGAAGGGGAAATCCTTTGTTTTAGAGTTGTCCCTAGAACAAAAAGTGAAGGTAAATCTTCCAATAGGGACAGCTGTTCTTGTGACAGTTGTCTAAGAGGGACATTCCCCTCACTTTTGAGAGAATTTTTACTTCATATTGCATCTCCAGAACAGGAAGTGAAGGGAAATTTCCCTAATGGGACACTGACAGCGAAAAAATAAACTGACAGGGTTTATAAATGTCCCCTAACTTATCCAAAATCTAGAAAAAAGTTTTGCCTTTAACCACTTAAGGACCGTCTCACGCCAATATACATTGGCAGCATGGCTGGGCACATCAACGTACAGGTACGTTGCCCTTTAAGAGCCCAGCCGTGGGGCGTGCGCGCGCCGCCCCTAAGCTCCGTGACCGCGCCCGCGGGACCTGATCGCCGCCGGTGTCCCGCGATCGGGTCACAGAGCTAAAGAACGGGGAGAGGTGAGTGTAAACAAACCTTTCCCCTTCTTCTCTGTGGCATGTCAGTGATCGTCTGTTCCCTGTCATTGGAACAGACGATCAGTGACATGTAACGTGTAGCCACGCCCCCTACAGTAAGAATCACTTCTTAGGGTATACTTAACCTCTACAGCGCCACCTAGAGGTTAACCCCTTCACTGCCAGTGTCATTTTCACAGTAACCAGTGCATTTTTATAGCATTTAAACAAAAACTAAAACCCGCGCTTAAAGAATGTGCAGTGATGGTTGTGAAAAATAAATAAATCCGCAGCTGCTGCAACAAAGGTCCTAACACCTCAACAAAATATAAAAAAATATTTGCAGCGCTGGCAAGGATATGTGAAAACAAGCACTTAAAACATTAAAGAAGTGATATAAACACTTATAAGAGGATAGCTTACAATCGTTGTCACCATATAACGTATTAATAACCCTGATTGTCCATTAGTGTTGCCACTGTGATCATTAGTGAAAAAACAAGTTATAAAACAATGAGTGAAAAACTAATAAATTCATTAAAAATGACATCTGTGCCAATCTTGGAAGACTGAGTGTTTCCACAGCAGAAACCAAATAGTTAATTCCTTTATAGAGTTCCCCTCTTGTGGCCCCACTCACCAAAAAGGGGATGAGCAATTACATACGAGATCACACCAACTTGAATTCAATAAGTTCATCACATGCGATAGATAGACTCCATATCTGCAGAGGCATTTAGTAAGCATACGGAAAAAGGAGAAAGGAAAAACATCATGTGAAGTACCGCTTATGAACATCCAGCATAGCGCTGCTAGCAAAGAGACTCACGAGACTGCGATGTTAAACGAGCGTCAGTGTTGTTCCGGGTACACAGCGTGCGTTCCACAGAAACCGGAAGTAGCGTCACTGGTTCTGGGTTGGCCGGAAATTGCGTCAACGCATTTCGCCCCTCCTCCAGGATGTCCTTGATATATGGTGACAACGATTGTAAGCTATCCTCTTATAAGTGTTTATGAGTCACTTCTTTAACCACTTCTCTACTGTGCACGAAAACCCCCTTCCTGCCCAAGCCATTTTTCAGCTTTCAGCGCTGTCACACTTTGAATGACAATTGCGCGGTCGTGCGACGTGGCTCCCAAACGAAATTTGTGTCCTTTTTTTCCCACAAATAGAGCTTTCTTTTGGTGGTATTTTTTTTTTAAATACAATTTTCCTCAGTTTAGGCCGATACGTATTCTTCTACATATTTTTGGTAAAAAAAAAAAAATCGCAATAAGCGTGTATTGATTGGTTTGCGCAAAAGTTATAGCGTCTACAAAATAGGGGATAGATTTATAGCATTTTTATTTTTTTATTTTTTTATTAGTAATGGCGGTGATCTGCGATTTTTTATTGTGACTGCGATATTGCGGCGGACACATCGGACACTTTTGACACATTTTTGGGACCATTCACATTTATACAGCGATCCCTGCTATAAAAATGCATTGATTACTGTTATAAATGTGATTGCCAGGGAAGGGGTTAACCACTAGGGGGCGGGAAGGGGTTAAATATGTTCCCTCAAAGTGTTCTTACTGTGGGGGGAGAGGACTGACTGGGGGAGGTGACCGATGGTTGTCCCTATGTACAAGGGACACACCATCGGTCCCCTCTCCCTCACAGGACGTGGATCTCTGTGTTTACACACAGAGATCCACTTTCCTGCTCGTTTCCCGGGCAATCGCAGGTGCCCGGCGGCAATCGCGGCCGCCGGGCACGCGCACCGGGGCCTTGTGAACGCGGCGGCGCGCGCGTGCCTCCTAGCTCATTTTAAAGGGAGGACGTCATATGACGTCCTCCCAAAACGAGAGTATCCTCCGCCCGCCGTCAATTGACAGTGGGCGGGGGACAAGTGGTTAATGTTTTAAGTGCTGTTTTCACATATCCTTGCCAGCGCTGCAAATATTTGTTTTATATTTTTATAGCATTGATCGCTGTAAAAATGACAATGGTCCCAAACATGTGTCAAAAGCGTCCGATGTGTCCGCCATAATGTCGCAGTCACGAAAAAAATCACTGATCGCCGCCATTACTATTAAATTTTTTTTTTTATATAAAAATGCCATAAAACTACCCCCTATTTTGTAAACGCTATTACTTTTGCGCAAACCAATCAATAAACGGCGATTGCAATTTTTTTTACCAAAAATATGTAGAAGAATACGTATCGGCCTAAATTGAGGAAAAAAAAAGTTTTTATATGTATTTTTTGGGGATATTTATTATAGCAAAAAGTAAAAAATATTGCATTTTTTTCAAAATTGTCGCTCTATTTTTGTTTATAGCGCAAAAAATAAAAACCGCAGAGGTGATCAAATACCACCAAAAGAAAGCTCTATTTGTGGGAAAAAAAGGACGCCAATTTTGTTTGGGAGCCACGTCGCACGACCGTGCAATTGTCAGTGCCGAATCGCAAAAAGGGGCCTGGTCCTTTAGCTGCATATTGGTCCGGGGCTTAAGTGGTTAAATACGCTATAAAGTGTATATACATTTTTGTTCCTCCTCAAGATCTTAAAGTAGAGTTATGTTAAAAACGCAGTGGCGGCTGGTGCTCCATCGGTCGGGGGGGGGGCGGCAAACAAATCTGAGACATCTACCCCCCCACCTTCTGGTCTCTCCAGCCTGCCACCCCACAACAACCCCCCCAGTCGCCTGCTCGCTCACTCATCAATAGATTGGCACTTACCCCATCCAGGTTGCGGCTGCGGCTTCCTCACTCCGTCTCCTCCGGGCGGTCGCTGCTTTTCCTCCCGGCCAATCGGGTCTTAGGGCTCCCGGCCAATGGGGTCTTAGGACTCCCAGCCAATCAGGTCTCAGGACACCCTTCCTGATTGGCTAGGAGAAGAAACAGGAAGACATTAGCGAATATTAATTCGCTAATGTCACACAAGTGGGTGGGCTCAGAGCCCAGTGCTCTGCGCCCTGAGCCCACCCTTTTTTGAAGCCAATTAGAGCCTCAGGCTCTAATCATGTGCATCGAAAAAAAAAAAAAAACATTGAATACCATGCTTCCGGCACTCTGCATGTAGATTAGGGGCTGGGCGGAAGTGGATTAGGGGGGGCGGCGCCCCTGGGCCCCTTATGGACGGGCTGCCACTGGCCTTTAGTAGATCAGATGAGTGTTGTTTCTCACTCAAACCCTCAGAACATAATTACATGCAAAGTATGAGAGCCTTGATGCCTAGCTATACCCCATAGCTGAAGCTGCAATGTATTTGTTATGGCATTACATGGGACGAAAAATTACTCACTAGGTGCTTGTCTAATAATCTTCTTTCTTTTTTAACAGTTTTTATTATTTTAAGATAACAGTGAAGTAGAATCAACAAATCGTGAATAACTTCAATTTGAATCACATTATGTCAGGGCTGGGCTCCTGCTACTATTTAACGAGCAGCTCTTTTTTTCAGTGCTCAGAAGTTGTTCAGCTGTCGGGTAATTACCTGCACAGATGTCTCTGTAATCGCGGCTGAAATCGGGACTGACAAGCAGGAGTGAAATTGTGCGAGTTCAGCTGAACTCACACGGCTTCATTCCTGAAGCCCAGTGTGAACCTGGGCTCAAGAAGCTTAGCTCATTTCTTTCTTGCCCTTGTGTGGTCTATGATCTCTAAGACCACTTTCACACTGGGCGTTTTTCAGGCGCTAAAGGGCTAAAAATTGCGCCTGTAAAGTGCCTGAAAAACGCCTCCTCTGCAGCCCTAGTGTGAAAGCCTGAGTGCTTTCACACTGGAACGGTGCACTTGCAGGATGTTAGGAAAAGTCCTGCAAGCAGCATCTTTGGAGCAGTTTGAAAGCAGTGTATATACCGCTCCTCCACCACCCCTGCCCATTGAAAGTGACAAGTGTTCGCCCAGCTGTCACAATTACTGTAATTTGCCTAAGTTGTTTTTTTCATATGATGGTCAGCAACATCTAGTGGCCATAATGTGGTATTTTCCTGATTAAGGTAGTTTTAAATACACCCTAAACAGTGGACTCTAGAAAAAAACACCCTGACCTAAATGTAAACCCAAATGCTTGTAATTTATTTATCACCCTCAGTGCAGGTATTGCTGCAGCATATAGGTAATAAAATGGAAAACTCAAATAATACGATTATGTGGCATTCCACTTTAATTGTAACTGCATTTCTTCTTTGTAACATTTGTGCACTGCATTCTTACCTTAACGTCTCGATGTATAATTCCCAGGTTATGAAGATACACTGTAAAGATAAATTATTTGGTAATACTCTGTTTAAAAACAATATTCTTTTTATTATAATCTTTTAGAGTATAGTACAAAACAGAGCCTTTGGGCATACTCAGGCTTGAAATAACACAAAGACCAACATAAAAAGACAATTATAATACCAGAACAAAAACAAAAAGGTACGCTCGAGCCACAAAAGCAGAGTAAACACTATATCAATATTTATAAAATTCAGGGTCCTAAGATGAAAGAAGGAGGTAAGTGGGACACCTTCCTAGATATGATCACCTAGAAAAGTAATATAACACAAATAAGAGAACCAGTTCAGTAAAGCTCACATTTTCCCACTAATTTAAAGATCAATCAGATGTGTCCGGGCCAATATTTGTGGATGTTGATTCCACCCAGATATCCGACACTTTATGGAACATTGTAGTGCAACCACAAGATAAATAAGTCGCCAAAGTGGCAAGGCTGAGTTGACTAACTGCTTCCAGAGGTTTAATGAGGGAGCTGAGGAATATTTCCACTGAAGTACAATAGCTTTTCATGCAAAGAAAAGTAATAGATCCAAAAGAGTTCTGGAGGCCCTATGAAAAGTCAAAATCCTGGATCTGGGGACACCACCAAAAGATGTGAATGTAGTCCTCTGAGACCAACAGACACCACCAGCAGACGACTGGGACAGATGGATATATCCTGTGCAAAAACACGGGGGTAAGGTAGACTCAATGTAGAATTTTAAATTGAATTACCGTAGTCTGTCCCTAGTAGATACCAATTGTAGAAAGGAGAATTCCCACATTTCCTCCCAACCCTCCTCATACAACTCAAAGTCAAAAAGCCACTTATTTCTGAGAGACTCAAGACCATTATGGGGTGAAAGGAGTAATTATTTTTAAATAGTGGATAGAGGTTTAACCATGACATCATCTCTGAGCAGATATTTAGGAGCAGAGGTATAGAGAACACAAGACTGCTTGCCAAATTGAGTGTAGAAGGCATATGCCTAAGCTGTAAATATCTAAACAGATGCAAATTAAGTAGATTATATTGTTTTTTCAAACTGTCAAAGGTTTGCAACATTACCCCAACACAAATCTAGTCAAGGTAGTTAATGCCTCTGGTCGCCCATATACTGTATGTGGATCAGGAATTGACATAAATTCCGACAGCTCAAGATAAAACCACAAGGGGGTATCCCGGGTGATTTGCCCAGGGGGCATGGGACTAGCAGCTTTGACTACTGACCAAGCCTTTAGCACAGTTTTCATAGCATTTGTTAGAGGGAGAGGGAGAACGAGACCACTATACAAAAGACTCCGCAAAGCCTCAAAAGAACCCAAACAGGAAGCCTCCAAAACCACTGAAGTGTTAGGGTCACCTGCAAGCAGCCAGTAATGGGCATGCAATAACAAAGCAGCCAGAAAATATTTGTGAAGATCGGGGCTGGCCAGGGTCATTGGAAGACCGTTAATTTAAATCTTGGCTGACTTGAGCACCAGAGAAAGGAGACTAAGGTGGAATATATAATACGCTGAAAAAACTTCTTGGGTATCCAGTCCATTCAGGGCAATGTCTAAGCACATATGAAAAAAGCAGGCAAAAGTTTCATTTTGAAAAGGAATATGAGAAATCGACCCCCCCCCCCCCCAAAAAAATTTTTTTTTTATCCTGAGCTGTCAGAGATCTATAAAGTATCTTAATCCACCTAAGAAACTCACTGACCTTTTATACACACACTAATTACAAGCAAACAGATCACAGGTGAGGATGGTTACCTTTAGGCCGGGTTCACACTGGGGCGACAAACAGTTCCGACATTGGGAGCTCATGTCGCATGACGTGTGAAAATCAATGTTTCCCTTTGGGAGCCGTCTTAACTCGTCCGAAACATGTCGGTCCGACTTTGAAAATGCTCCCTGTACTACTTTGGTCCGACTTCATCCCATTGACTATCATTGAAGTCGGATCAAAGTCGGACCGCAGTCTTGCATGATCCGACTTCGGCATGCGACTTGTGCTCTGCTGCTCTTGAGGGGGGACTCCAGGCCAAATTTTTAATAAAAAACCGGCATGGGTTCCCCTCCAAGAGCATACCAAAACGGCGCGGGGGTCCCCCAAAAATCCAAACCAGACCCTTATCCGAGCACGCAACCTGGCAGGCAGACTACGTGTGGGTTAACCCCCCTTTCTCTCCAATGCTGTAGGACCCCATACCCTATAAGTTTGAGCTCACTGCTAAGGACTGTGTTCCGTTTCTAGCCGACTCTTAGTCCAACTCTTATATTCGTACTCATGGGTGGGAACTCCGTCTGCCATGGAGTCTATCAGGAAAGGAAAATTATGGTAAGTATTTGGTAATAAATTTTCCTTTTTCCTGACAATCTCCATGGCAGACTACATGTGGGAAATAACTAGCCAATCCACACGGGTGGGTATACTGGTCAAAAGCAACTTATAATGCCATATCAACCGACAGGATTCTTCCACTAAAAGATCATAGAGAAAACAGGCTCTATGCAAATAAGGTGACCTAAAGGCCTAAAAGGAGGCCCACAAGGCCGCTTTACAGACAGCATCAGAAAATCGCATGCCTGGGCTGCTACCTACGAAGTCTTCAGACCCCTGGTGAAATGAGCCATCACTGCTTCTTGAAGAGTCCAACCCCTTAGCTTTACAAGCCCATTGGATGGATTGGACAATCCGGGCTGCAAACAATATGGACGAAGCTCGCTTCCCTTGTTACTGCTGGAGTGCAGGATAAACCGATTAGTTAGAAAGTCTAAAGCAGTGGTTCTCAACCTTACTAGTGCCGGAACCCCTTGATAAAGTTTCCCAAGTTGTGGGGACCCCTAAAAGTAAAGTTTTTTTCGTAGCGTGGGTTGT
Organism: Rana muscosa; assembly: GCA_029206835.1. Classification (NCBI taxonomy): domain Eukaryota; kingdom Metazoa; phylum Chordata; class Amphibia; order Anura; family Ranidae; genus Rana; species Rana muscosa. The sequence goes on along the minus strand of CM055117.1, from coordinate 167,619,430 downwards.
CAGCACCCAAGGCAAGACAAGTAATTTGCGCCCCTAACCCATGGACATTTAGCACTCACTGAGTCCCTTCCACTCGTACAGTATTAAAACCCCTTATAATACATTTTAAGATGTACCACTCTTTCTTTTTGCTCTCCTTTTTTCCCTTTTATCTCTCTCTAACCTTATTTCTTGTCCCCCCCCCCCCCATTCCCTCTCTCTAGCTTGTTGTCTCTCTTATTGTTTCTCTTCCTTTTTCTTTGTTCCTCCCCCTCTTTTCCTCTCCCTTCCATGTATTCTCTAGTTTTATTCCTTCTCTTACTCCTTTGGGGGGAATGGGTTGAGTGCCAATATTAGTTGGAGTTCTGATCAGCCAACTTAGGTGCTCTTGATCAAAGTCATTTGCTGATCTGAGAACTGTAGTGGGGACTTTTAATGGCAACTATAATCACAGGTTGTATTACTCACTGTGTCTCTGGTTTCACTGTGTCTCCGACTTTGTGGTGTCTCGTAGCAGTGACACCTATGCCGAAATCAGAAGATAGGGTCTCCTCCAGCTCCTCCCACTTCACATTCCTCACCAGTCAGCTGACCTCTAGTCTCTGCCGCCCAGCCATGTCGTGAACTGAATGGGCGGCTGCAAAGTGGGTGAGTGGGCGGCTGTAAGCTCTAGGAACAGCCCAGCTGGGCAGCCACAGGCTCCAGGGACAGCCCTGCTGGGCGGCCGAAAAAAGGCTGGGAGAGCGGTGCAGGCTTCAGGAACAGCCCAGGATTTGTTGACCCCTGGCAAATCATCATTCGACCCCCGAGGGGGTCCCGACCCCCAGGTTGAGAACCACTGGTCTAAAGGAAGAAGAAACTTGCAGGTACTTCTACAGTATTCCCCCCTATCGCCAAGGGTGGTCCACGATGGAGCCTGAGGCCCTGAATGTAGGTAAGACAACTTCTTGGATCTCCTGGAATAGAGATGTAAGTTTACGGACTTGAGCCGCGCATGGGAGTAAGGACACTCTGGTCCGGAGAGGAAGTCAGAAATGGCCTTAAATGGCTCAGTACCCGACCTCAGAGACTCCTTTCCTGAAGTAATGGCAACTACCAGGGCAATTTTGCAGAAAAAAAAATCTTTGATAGAACGCAGAGCCGAACCTGCGGTACTGAATCCGGCCAGTAAGACGGGAAGAAGAGGAAGAACCCACAAAGGGAATCTTGACCTTCATTGGGGCCTGAGTCTTGCCACCCCACTGCCGGATTAAAGGGTGAATGGCCCTCAATATCCTGGAGAAGGCTGATAGGGCTGAGACTTGAACCCTGAGGGGCTGACAGAAATAGACAGACCTGAAGCCGGAGGGAAGGAAGCCGGGGGTATTTTGGGATCCCGGCCCTCTGCCTGGCCTAACCGTAGAATAAGAATCCAACGAACTTGGTCCACATTCTCCCATAGCCCTTAATCGTGTTTGCCTTCTCAAGCTCATGAGGGTGGAAAACCTTCTTGACACGTACCCGAGGGTTTCCGGCCCCTGCTTCTCACGAACCAACCACCTGTCCCAGAAATGCTGGAAGGGGTTCAGGGCTGCTTCCTAGGAAAAAAGGCTTGGCCTGAGAGGAAAAGGAACCGGGTCCCAGAAGCTGGGCCGGGTCAGGAGGAGAAAACATGGCTTGTTTAGCCAGTAAGGCGCCACAAGCACACCCTCGAACACTTCCGTCTGAAAGAACCTAAGACGAACGGGAACGGGGAAAGGCATATACCTTGCTGAAAACTCTGCCAGTCTGTCAGCATCTCATTCCAAAGGCTTGGCTGCAACGACCCTGGTCCTTCTCATCTTGCAGATGTCGGGAAATGCAATAGTTCCACTTTGGGATCGACTCCCAAGGCCAGGATGACCTGGACTCCGAGAACGAAGTCTGCCGCAATTTTTGGCCAGGTTTCTTGGGTCCATAATATAATGGGCTTGACTTCTTGGGGCAAGGTGGGGCTCCGAGTGCCCCCTTGTCTCTTCACCTAGGAGACTACCGTGGTAAAGTTCATTCCCTAGAAGAACCGTTTTTCCCCCTTTTAGGAGATGACCGGAATCTTGAAGAGCACACCAGGCTGCCCGTAGTTCCAGGACATTCGAGCCCGGGTTGTGATAACGGGCATTCCACCTGCCATATGCGAGCTCTGATCAGCCGAGGGCTCCCTATCCAGCACCGCTGGTATCGGTCGTGACCATGACCCGCGAAACAGGGGCGATGGAGTGGCACGTGAGCAGATTCTTGCGCTGAAGCCATCAGGAGATCCCATTCCCTGTCACTGGTGTCATGCGAGTGGATTTATCATTATCTCCTGACTCCTGAGTTCCACTGCTGGAGAAAATCTAACCGGAAAGGCGCAGCCTCCACGGAGACCATTTTACCCTGGGGGGGCCCTCCGGTTGTGAGGCTCTCAGAGTCCATGATATTCTACCTCGTATGGCTGGGAACTCTTTCCTGGGATAGAGATGACACTTTCCATAGTGTAGCTAGGCCTCCAAACATAGCAAGCGTTTGAACAGGATCTACGTGGTTTTACCCTCAACTTAGGAGCCAACCAAATTCTAGCAGTGTGATGATAAATTGCTCTCTGTGGATCAACAGTAGCAGGAAGTCTTCGAAATGGTGGTACCACTGTATCCTTCTTGTTTTGATGAGGGCCACCATGGCCAGAGGAACTTTCGAAAGAGACTCGGGGTGAGGATGTCAGTCTAGAAGGGAGGCAGGTGAATTGTAGATGTTCCTGCCCAACCATGAACCGGAGATATTTGAAAAATTCTCCTGCTATAGGCACGTGGAAATAGGTAACCTTTAGGTTGATAGAAGTTAGCCAAACACCTGGCTGCCCAGCTTGTTGGATAGTAGACAGAATCTTCATTTGAATCTTTCAAGATTTCTGAACTTGTTTAGGTAGGTTAGGTTTATCACAGGACACCATAACCCATTTTCCTTTAGCGCCAATAAGAGAGGGGAATACTCCCCTTGGAATTATTTTCCCTTCGGGACAGGCGCTTTGGCCCTTTTTGCCATCGGTGAAACCGCATAGGCCAGTGACACCTGCTTCTTTCTTCTAACCGTGGTCGCAGAGCAGAAACAAAACTGTTTTTATTCATTCTGAAACCCCGGCTGGGCCTGTAACGTTGTGCTTCTCTTGAACACTTCGGCCCTTCGTTTTGTTCGCTGGGGCCTCTTCTGGCCTGGCAGACGTCCGTCCTGGGGTAAGCACCTAGCCGTGACTGAGGACAGCACAGTCCAGGTCAACGGGCGGAACAGGTTGACAGAAGCTTCTCCCCAGGAGGACCACTCATCAGTTTCAATTCCTGGCCTACTAAGCTCCTGGCGAATTCTTCCGAAACTCCTTTGAGCACGGAGTACACATATTCTATCCAAGCTTCCATCATCTTGGACATGGCCGTGACAGACAGAGCTGGATTACAAGCCACACTGGCTAGCCCCTAGGACCTCTTGAGGTCTAATTTATTCTCTTAAGCTTGTGTTTAGAGAAATCCAAGTCTTCTAGAGGAAGAGTGACATATTTAGCTAGTCACATCAATTCTGCGTCTACCAGGGGAACGTTTTCCAGATACTTAACTTCCTCCGTCTTGAAGGGGAATAATATGAAGGTTTTGCTTGATAAAGAAGTTACAATGTTTACTTTTCTCCCACAATGATACTCTTTACTCCAAAAGAAGAGGGAAATTGGAGCGCCCCCTCCCCAGATGCTTAAGGAATCTCCTTTGAATAGCCGGGGGGAGTGGAAGTGTCTTCTCACTTAAAGGCCTTCTTTGACCGTATAAATCTGTGGCGAAACTGAGGCAAAGTCGAGGCCTCCGACAAGTCCATCTCCCTCTATCTCGCTGTGCAAGGAATCAGGGAGGCATTATAAGGCTAGGATGGGCTCGGATCCTCCTGGGCTTCATCAGTCAGGGAGCCAGGTAATGTGGTAGACTGGCTCCACATGCGGAGTGTACCCTACTTCTTTAGGGATTGCTGCATCACACGCTTAACTAGAGACTCTATTTGACGGATTTCAGTCTCTCTTCCCCCAACCGCCTGGGCATAGCATGAGTCACAAATCAATTTTTTGCCCTCCGGGACTCATGTCCTGCGTCCCCAGCAGGCTTCTGAGATCGGAGCGACTGTGATGGCGGTGGGTGTGAATTCAGGAGGAGGAATGGAAACATCTCCTCTGATTGAAGGAGGAATAGAAAACATCTCCTTTGTCTGGAGAAGGAATGGGAACATCTCCTCTAATTGAAGGAGGAATAGGAAACATCTCCTTTGTCTGGAGGAGGAATGGGAACATCTCCTCTGATTGAAGGAGGAATGGGAACATCTCCTTTGTCTGGAGGAGGAATGGGAACATCTCCTCTAATTGAAGGAAGAATAGGAAACATCTCCTTTGTCTGGAGGAGGGATGGGAACATCTCCTCTGATTGAAGGAGGAATGGGAACATCTCCTTTGTCTGGATGAGGAATGGGAACATCTCCTCTGATTGAAGGAGGAATGGGAACATCTCCTTTGTCTGGAGGAGGATTGGGAACATCTTCTCTAATTGAAGGAGGAATATGAAACATCTCCTTTGTCTGGAGGAGGAATGGGAACATCTCCTCTGATTGTAGGAGGAATAGGAAACATCTCCTTTGTCTGGAGGAGGAATGGCTATTGACGGGCCCGAGACGGAGAATCACGTCTGGACTTGAAAAAGGAAGGATGACGTTGCGGCCTGGCAAGGTCCTCGACGTCTCGAACAGCGAACTGGTGAAGCTAAAAATAGAGAAGGGTAGGGAAAAGATAGCTATGATAGTGGGGCATGGGTCCAACTGACAGCGGACCTAGCCCCCTTCCTCACACTCCCACGTCCCAAGAGCGTGAGGGTTAGCCGCGCAGGTGGTACCTTGTCCGTGGCACCCTGGAGGACTAGGCGACAATCTGCAGACTGAAGGGACACTCCATGTCCCAGATGAAAGGAGTAAAAATGGCCGCATAACAGGCATGTTCTTCTCCTTTAAGAGACTACTGTCATGCTCCCCCCCCCCTGCACCATAGTCTCAAGTTGGCACTTACCTAAACCTGGGTGCCTGGTGCCTGAAGAGAGTGCCAGAGTCTGCGAACAGACAGTCTCCAGTGTGACTGAAAAGGTTAGCAGGGATTTGAATTTCCCTGCTGTGGAGATGTCATCGCAATGCCTCAAGCGCGCCTGCGCCATAGAAATCCGCCACACTGCGCCTGTGCGGCTGCCGGGTCCCCCGCCGAGCTGCGCATGTGCGAGCCAAGCCTCGGTTTCACGCGATGATTCGCGCATGAGCGGAAGCTCGTTGCGGCCGCGACCCGGAAGAGGGAGATGCGTCCTGGAACGCAGAAGCGTTCCAGGCGCCATATCAATACCAGACATACAAAACAATGTGAGGGGAGACACAATACAACATAAAGAAACTTTCTGCCATGGAAAGGTATTTAAAAGTTCTTCCAGACCTTGCCAGCAGATCCCTTGAAGACGTCTGAGTCCTAGGCACACGCAGGCCGTCCCTACCACTGGACGCATATGCCTGAAGCCACACACCCGCCCATGGCTGGGCCCTGGTCTCTCTTGACCGCGATAACATCATGTGCCCGGCACCAACCCCCTTGGGGCTATAGATCGATCGATCTTTTGGACGTCAGGGAACGTAAGTGCATTGTAGAAGGTCCAAATTAGGAGGACAAAAAAGGAACACAGTCCTTACCAGTGAGCTCAAATTTATAGGGTATGGGGTCCTATAGCATTGGAGAGAAGGCGGGGTTAACCCACACGTAGTCTGCCATGGAGTCTGTCAGGAAATACTTAATTCTTAATTAAGAATTCCTTGCCTGGGTGAGATTATTTAAGATCTAAAGGTGTTGCCGGGTTTTTCTCCTTGTCAAAAGACAGGAAAGGTTGTTACACTGGATAGAATGCTCAGACCCATTTGGAGAAAAGAATAAAAATTAAACGGAAAGAGAGGTTAAAAAAAAAAAGGGATGGGGAAAAAGTAGAGAAGGGACAGAAATGGGACATGTGAGCCAACAGTTACTATGAGTCTGATTATATTCATATGTATTTTATGTGTGTTGATCTCAGAACCGTGTCAGTGCACAGTGACCACATTCTATTGATCTTACCCAACACTGATACCAGTTCTGCTGCAAATAACCGGACTGTGCCTTCTTCGGTTTTCTTGACAGACATCCATAAGGAATGGAGATCTCCGTATCTGCAGTAATTACACACTGCAGTAAACAAAGGAAAGCACATTAAAACCGATCAGAACTTTTACCACTGGATTGTTATCTAGGGCTCGCAGTATATCCAGCTTTTGAAAATGTTTTTAAATCGCATCCAATTCTAATGCCGCGTACACACTACCGTTTTTCATGACGAGAAAAATGTAATTTCTCGTTCATACATCACGGGACACAGAGCAGCATAGTCATTACTATGTGGGTTATATAGAATTACCTTCAGGTGCTGGCACTGGCAACTTCCAAAACAGGAAGTACCCTCCCCTATATAAGCCCCTCCCATCCGGGAGTACCTCAGTTTTTTGCCAGTGTCTAAGGTGTTGGCCAAGGTTAACATGTATTCATCTGGGCTTGTGTACAGGTTCTCTGGGCCTTAGCAAGCTATTCCGGATCCGACCAAAAAAGCTTCATAGCTAAACGGTCGGTACCCGGGCCTTGAAGAGAAGAGCAAGCGTTTGCCTGTAATGCCTCTCTTAGGAGGGCTGGACCCTGGGATCCAGAGCTCTGGTCATACCCAAAACCAAGAGGCTATCTGTGCAGGGTGCTATACAGGTCCAGGGGAGTGGAATCCTTGGGAACCCGGTCCCTGAAGGTCTAGTACAATGCCTGCCGTGAAAGGTGAAGTTTGGGCTTCTATGGACCAAACAAAGTCCTGCGGCGGGGAAAAGGTAAGTGGGGGCCCCTCAGGAACTTGGTTCTATTGAGGGGACCCCCAAGCCTAATATGTCTTTCTGCCTGTTACCTAAAAGGTATTCCCGCTAATAGCTGTATATGCCTAAGAAATCCTAGAAATGTTTTTTCATAAAGGAAGTTTTAAAAACTGTAAACCTGGAAATGTTTTTCATAAAGGAGGTTTTAAAAAAAAAAAGACAAAAGTGCGGTACCTGTGTTTGTCCACTAGAGGCCGCTGTGGAACGTCTTTTTTCTTGGGACTATTCCTTCCATGGTGAAAGTCCAGGCAGGTGAGTGAGCTCTCTATCAGGGAAGCTGCATTCCTCTGTCATGCTGCCAAGTAGTTTCCTTCCATCCCCGAGTCCTGGTGAAACAGGGACCCTGGCTCCTCTCCCTACATGGCGCCAAGAGCGCACACGTGCACGCGCGCACGCGCACACACACTTTCTTTTTAAAAGATTTAGCTTCAAAAAAGGGGGCGGAGCCTGGCGGATGACGCGCTCTGTGCGCCCAGCGCTTCTGCGCATGTGCGGGCGTCCCAGCAAGATAAAAGGACTCAGTCCACGCTGCTTGCTATGGACACAGAGCATGAAAAGGAGCTGGTAGCATGGTATAGGGGCTTACAGCGGGCGGTTGATACAGGCATCCCCAGAAAGACGCATTAGTAGACACCCACTGATGTACATAGCAGCAAAATTGCATTAGACTATTTCAGTAAGGGGTGTATTGCGGCTGGAATACCTCAGCTTTGAACTAAGGAATATGCCGCCTAAAAAACTCCGAGATATACCTCTCAGGAAGTGTAGGGGGTCTCCATCGGGCTCTGAGGATCTGGAGCAGTCATCTGCACCCTCCTCCCCTGAGAAATCAGAGGTTAATACCCATAAGGAACCCCCGGGAGTGCCAGGTACTGCGGCTGTCCTCAGTCCACCTGCTCCTGCATATATAACAGAGGAGGTTTTTTCCTCAACTCTGGAGGGATTGGAGCAGAGATTGGCAGCATTGATCGCTTCTTCGCTACAGGAAAGAAAGCGCGCCAGATCTCCATCACCTCCATTAGAGTGCCTGTTGGCAGAGCAACAGTCCCAGGAAGGGACCGACCTACCTGAAGGGGATCAGGAGGAGGTTAACTCTGTTTTTGAGGAATCGACAGTAGATGAACCATTTTCAGCATCACAGACTGAAAGATTGTGGGTCCAGACCCTAACTGACATGGTTCGATCTGCATTTAAAATGCCTCTTGTTGAACCATCAACTACTGCTGTCTCCTCATTGGGGTCGCTAAAAGCTCCCCAGGTTAATTGCTCCTTTCCAATACATCCATTATTGGAAGGACTTATATACCAGGACTGGGAACATCCTGATAAACTATTTGTTCCGCCTAAAAAATTTCCGGTGATCTATCCCACGGAGGAAAAGTTCACCCAGAGATGGAATGTTCCTACGGTGGATGCAGCCATCTCTTCTGTGAACAAATCACTGACATGTCCAGTAGATAATGTTCAAATGTTCAAAGATCCAGTGGATAAAAAATTGGAATCTTTATTAAAATCTGCTTTTTCCACAGCAGGGGCTGTTACACAGCCAGCAGTGGCAGCTATTGGGGTCTGCCAAGCTTTAAAGGATCAAATGAAAATGGTCCTGAGGGATTTGCCAGACCAGCAGGCCCAGGCTCTGGCTGATCTGCCTAGAGCATTATGCTTTGCGGTTGACGCCATCAAGGATTCTATCCATCAGGCCTCCCGCCTCACGCTGTCTTTGGTACATATGCGTAGGCTTCTGTGGCTCAAAAACTGGTCTGCTGAAGCTCCCTGTAAGAAGCTCTTAGTTAGCTTCCCATTTCATGGGGAACGCCTTTTTGGCGAGGACCTGGATAAGTATATCCAGAAGATTTCCAGTGGTAAAAGTACTCTCTTACCGAGTAAGAAGAGGTCTAGGGGTCCATCTTTTAAGAGGACTACCTCTCCTATCCCTGCGACGTCTGCTACTAAGCAGTTCTGACGGCCTCCTCGGTCAAACTCAGGGGGTAAAAATCAGGGACAGTCACAGGGTAATAAGAAACCCTGGATCCGAAGGGGTACTAAACCAGCCTCCAAGTCAAGCCTATGAAGGGCTGCCCCCATTCAAACGGGTGGGGGGAAGACTTCAGTTGTTCGCAGAGACCTGGCGGGAGACGATCAAAGACAGATGGGTGCTCTCCGCAGTAACTCTGGGATACAAGTTGGAGTTAAAAGAGTCTCCTCCTTCCCATTTTATGTGGTCAGGCATGCCAAGAGACCCTCTGAAAAGAGGGTCTCTCCTATTGGCGTTAGAACAACTATTGCTCCAAGGAGTAATTATGGAGGTTCCTATGGAAGAGTGGGGGTTGGGTTTCTACTCAAACCTTTTCACAGTCCCGAAGCCAAACGGGGACATAAGACCCATATTGGACCTAAAGAGTCTAAACAAATTTCTAAACGTCCGGTCTTTCCGGATGGAGTCGATCCGATCGGTCACCGCTGCCCTACAAGGGGAGGAATGGTTAGCCTCGATCGACATCAAAGATGCTTACTTGCATGTTCCCATCTTTCCAGGTCATCAAAAATTTCTACGCTTTGCAGTAGAAGGGCGCCATTTTCAGTTCAGAGCCTTACCATTCGGTCTGGCCACAGCACCACGAGTGTTCACAAAAATTCTGGCCCCACTGTTGGCCGATCTAAGAACACAAGGTGTAACGATAATGGCATACCTAGACGACCTGTTGTTGATGGACCACTCAGTTGCCAAGCTAGAAGTGGTAATTGTCGATACAATCAAGTATCTAGAATCTCACGGTTGGGTCATCAACCTGGACAAGTCAGCCCTACAGCCAGTGAAAAACCTGGTATATCTAGGGCTATGGCTGGATTCAGACCAGAGGAAGATTTTCTTACCTCTAGACAAGGTATCCTCTTTGAGGGGCTTGGTCCGTCTGCTTTGTGCAAAAAGACAGCCGTCCATACGCCTGTGCATGAGGCTGCTAGGAAAGATGGTAGCATCATTCGAAGCTGTGCCATACGCCCAATTCCACTCAAGGAATTTACAGAGGGCCATATTGTCAGCCTGGAACGGAAAAGTTCAGGCTCTAGACTTCCCGATGGCTTTGTCCCCTTCCGTTCGGAAGAGTCTCTGCTGGTGGTTGATCCCCCAGAATCTCCAGAAGGGAAAACCCTTCAGCCCGATATCTTGGAAGGTGGTCACTACAGATGCCAGCCTTATAGGCTGGGGGGCAGTACTGGAGCAATGGTCTCTCCAGGGCAGATGGTCAAATGTAGTAAAAACCCTGCCCATCAATCTCTTAGAGATACGAGCAGCCCGGTACGCCCTAGTAGCCTGGACATCCAGACTCCAAGGGTCCCCTGTCAGAATTCAATCAGACAATGCCACAGCAGTGGCATATATCAATCATCAGGGAGGCACCAGGAGTCGTGCAGCCCAGAGGGAAGTAAGTCACATCCTGGAATGGGCAGAAAAGCATGTCCCATGTATATCAGCTGTCTTCATTCCAGGGGTGGAGAATTGGAAGGCGGACTTTCTGAGTCGCCAACAGTTATGCCCAGGGGAATGGTCCCTTCATCCCGAGGTCTTCCGAGCAATATGTCAGCGGTGGGGAACACCGGATGTAGATCTGCTAGCATCCAGATTCAACGCAAAGGTGGACAGATTTGTCTCCCGGACAAGGGATCCCCTCGCTTGCGGCTCGGATGCTCTGGTGTTCCCTTGGGATCAGTTCAGACTGATATATGCATTCCCTCCGCTACAATTGTTGCCTCGACTCCTTCGCAGAGTCAGGTTGGAGAAGAAGCCGGTGATCCTGGTGGCTCCAGCGTGGCCCCGAAGGGCCTGGTACGCGGAGATCATCAAAATGTCTGTGGGGAGTCCTTGGACCCTTCCACGTCGTCCGGACCTGCTTTCGCAAGGACCGATATACCACCCTTCCTTACTAACTCTAAGTTTAACGGCCTGGCTATTGAATCCCACATCCTAAAGAAGAGAGGTCTCTCTAAATCTGTGGTATCAACTATAATCAATGCCAGGAAGCCTGTATCCAGGCAGATCTACTATAGAGTTTGGAAGGCGTACATCACTTGGTGCGAGGCCAGAAAATGGCATCCACGTAAGTACGTTATAGGCAGAATTCTGGACTTCCTGCAGTGGGCTGTAGACAGGAAGTTTGACTTAAGTACTATCAAGGGCCAGGTTTCGGCCTTATCAATACTATTTCAAAGGCCCCTGGCTATGCATTCACTTGTCAAATCCTTTATGCAAGGTGTGACTCGTATTATTCCACCGATTAAAGCTCCCATATGCCCATGGGATCTAAATTTGGTTCTGTCGGTTCTGCAGAAGCAGCCATTTGAACCTTTGCGGCACATTTCCTTGGTTCTACTCACCAGAAAATTGATATTTTTAGTAGCCATATGCTCGGCTAGAAGAGTGTCGGAATTAACCGCCATGTCCTGTAAAGAGCCATATCTGGTTATTCATGAGGACAGAGTAGTATTACGCCCTCACCCAGCCTTTCTTCCTAAGGTGGTATCGAGGTTTCACTTGAACCAGGATGTGGTTCTTCCTTCTTTTTTCCCCAAACCAAGCTCGGTAGAGGAAAAGTTATTGCATTCTTTGGATGTAGTAAGAGCAGTTAAAACTTATCTAAAAGCCACTGCTCAGATTCGTAGAACGGATTCTTTGTTTGTTCTGCCGGAAGGCCCCAGAAAGGGTCAGGCAGCATCAAAATCTACTTTAGCCAAGTGGATTCGACAGGTCATAATACAAGCCTATGGCTTGAGAAGTAGACCGCCTCCGTTCAAAGTTAGGGCGCACTCCACGAGAGCAGTTGGAACTTCATGGGCAGTGCATCACCAGGCCTCCCTGGCTCAAATTTGTAAGGCCGCAACATGGTCTTCAGTACACACGTTTACTAGGTTCTACCAGGTGGACGTTAGAAGTCAGGAGGATGTCGCCTTTGGGCGCAGTGTGTTGCAGGCCGCAAAAGATCCTCATGCCTGATGGCGCCCAGCTTATGTATGGTGTATCCCCCCCCTCATTTGGCATTGCTTTGGGACGTCCCACATAGTAATGACTATGCTGCTCTGTGTCCCGTGATGTATGAACAAGAAAGTAGGATTTTTAAAAACAGCTTACCTGTAAAATCCTTTTCTTGGAGTACATCACGGGACACAGAGCTCCCACCCCTCTTTTGGGGACACGTATTGCTTTGCTACAAAACTGAGGTACTCCCGGATGGGAGGGGCTTATATAGGGGAGGGTACTTCCTGTTTTGGAAGTTGCCAGTGCCAGCACCTGAAGGTAATTCTATATAACCCACATAGTAATGACTATGCTGCTCTGTGTCCCGTGATGTACTCCAAGAAAAGGATTTTACAGGTAAGCTGTTTTTAAAAATCCTACTTTTTTTATTTGGTCATTAAAAATGATCGTGTGTGGGCTCCAGAGCATTTTTCACGACGTGAAAAATGACCATTAAAAATTTGAAACATGCTCTAATTTTTCCCGTCGTTTTTCCCGTCGTCTTTTTTCTCGTCATGAAAAACAATGAAAAAAATGCGCATGCTCAGAAGCAAGATATGAGAAGGGAGCGCTCGTTCTGGTAAAACTAGCGTTCGTAATGGAGATAGCACATTCGTCACGCTGTAACAGACTGAAAAGCACGAGGCTGAAAAGCATGAATCGTCTCTCAACAAACTTTACTAACATGAGGATCAGCAAAAGCAGCCCAAAGGGTGGCGCAATCCAAATGGAACTTCCCCTTTATAGTGCCGTCATTCGTGTTGTACGTCACCGCGCTTTAATCAAGCATTTTTTTTTCACGATAGTGTGTAGGCAAGGCAGGCTTGAGAAGAATCACGTCAAGAAAAATGCAGTTTTTTTCAATGACATTAAAAACGGTCGTGTGTACGTGATATAAGTCTGGCTAACTGTTAAAGTGGCATTAAACCCAAAAACAAAAATGTAAAATATATCAGCATACCAATCATTAGATGTGATAGCTGCATTTGTTTCCTTTTTTTAGGCTTTTTCCCCCTCTGTTTTCACCTAATGATCTGGCCAGTAACACACACCTCCTGTATTAGAGTGCCCCCGTTCTGAATGGAGGAGCACAGGGGGCACAGCAGACAGCGGAATTGTTATTCTGGGGGGATGAGAGTGTTATGCCCCGTACACACGGTCGGTTTTCCTGTTGGAAAAAGTCTGATGAGAGCTTTTGGTCGGTAATCCCGATCGTGTGTATGCTCCATCAGACTTTTTCCAACAGGAAAACTGCTGGAAAAAGATAGAGAGCATAATCTCTTTTTTCCCCGTCAGGAAAAAAACTGTTCAGAATTTTTGATCGTGTGTACAAATCCCGACGCGCAAAATTCCTACGCATGCTCGGAAACAATTGAACGCATGCTCAGAAGCATTGAACTTAATTTTCTTGGCTCGTCGTAGTCTTTTACGTCGCCGCGTTCTTGGCAGTCAAAATATCACCAAACTTTTGTGTGACCGTGTGTATGTAAGGCAGGCTTGAGAGGAATTCCGTCGGGAAAACCATCGTTTTTTTTCCGACGGAAAAACCGCTCGTGTGTACAATAGAAGTACTATCAAATTTAAATACACTAACAAATTGAAGCCAAACTCTAGCTCACATTGCAGTTACACAAGCAGTTATACCAACAGTGTTTTATTTTGGGCTAAAGATTTTACATGAATAAATAAAAGCTGATCATTGTAAGAACCCCTGTCAGTGCTAAATGGTTTGTCTCAGCAGTGTTAATTAAGACATTTGCAGGAGAGCTTGTTCTTTTGAAAAAAAACAGGCTTACTGGCTAAATCATCTGATGAAAATAAAGCAAAAAATTCTCGCAATGGACAGATTGAAATTTGCCTGGGTCAGCAGGAAGGGACTGAATTTCGCTCAGTGTGCGGTCACACCTGCTCAACAGAAGTCGATTGTTTGATCAACTTCTGTTGAGGAAGAATGTTAGAAAACTTTTGTCGGTCAGAGTCTGCAACTGCAGATCAGTGTATTCTGACAGCAGTGGATGTGTGATGGAGTATATAAAATGAATATTTTATTTATATACGTTTTATCTCTATCTATTATCCATTTAAATACAGTTTGAGAAGCTTAGCAGGGGTTAAATGTTTCTTTCCTTGATTTTCTGCTGCTGACAGTCTATTTTCACCCAATCAGGAATTCAGGGTGACTAGTGTCCTTTTACGAGAACCATCTGTTAGGAACAGAAATACATTTCTGTACAATGAGAGGCTTATTGATTTTCATATTGGGAACCAGAGGGTTTGTGTATGTTAAGGGTACACGTTTGAAATATTATATGTGTGTCTTTTAGTGTTTATGTAATAAGACAAAAAGTGATTTCCTTGATTAAAAAATATAGCAGAGATATTCAGCTCAGAGTGAAGAAAAAAGAACAGATGTCCTGTGTAGTCCTTCAGCTCTTCCCCCCTCCTCCCCCCGAGCAAGACTAATCATGGAGCTAAGACAAGAATATTCTGGGGACACTCTGCCAAGAGGAAGAAACTGACGTCACAAGAAGAAGCTCCATATATGAACAGAACTAATTATATGTACATGCCTGTGATGACGTCGTCTGTGTAAAATTTGCCTTTAAAAAGGGCTGAGACCGAGACCAGGTCTGGAAGTAATAAAGAAGTAATGCTGATCACAGACTAGCGTAATTTCTTTCAAAGCTAGCAAATAGGCCTATTCACTCCAGCACAGATTTGTTACAGCGGCAGAACAAGAGAATAGTTTCTGGGATTGGACCAGAACCAATCCATTACAGATGAAGGAACAATTTGATTTCATAATAAAGCAGCCGCAGCCTGGGTAGAAAAGCTTGTCCCCTGTCATCATGCTGCAGAGTGGGACTTTTGCTCTCTGACACTTGAACATTCACCCTGGTGCGTCAGAACTAAAACTCTTTAGTCAGCAGAGAACATGAGCTTTGCTGATTGCTAAGCTATAGGTCTGGGGGTGTATCAAACCTACGCAAAAAGACCACTGCTCCACCACTGAGAGCAAGGATTTGACTCTGCAGCCTGCTGGTAGAGTTCAGGCTTATCTACTCAGGCTGTGTCTGCTTTAGAAAGAATACAAACTGTAAGACAGTTTGGATTTAGCTAGAATGTATTTAGTCTAGCCGATTTAAATTGGTACAATTGGGCTTTAATGATATCTGATGATTTACAAAGTTTAAACACTTTTGATTTTATTATTTAAACCTTTTCTCTGCACCTGATTAAGCTTTTTACCTCTTCCTCCCAGCAGATTGAAGTGTTGTAAATAGAACTATTATTGGACCTGTGGGTATGGCAGCACTTCCTATTTTTTTTTTAAATACACAATTCCATAACATATTTTATGTATTTGTGGCCACCAAGTGAAGTTTCTATCATTTGCTGTTTGATTTGGGTATCAGTATGAAGTAGTGTGAGTTAGGGCGACTTACTGATAAATAGGTGACGTTGTCCTTGCCAGCTCTCTCCCAGGCATTGAATAAATGGATGTTTCAATTGTCGCTGTTAGAAAAAATAGGCAATTGTCATATATATATATCAGTAACTTGTATGACCAATATAGTTACAATGTAAGCTGTTTTCAGTTCTAAGTAACATCAGGTCATGTGTATTGGGGTGGTGGCAGATTTTAAAGAATGTAAATAGCAATGTACATGAATTAGTACACCTAAAACTGGCCAGTGCCTTGAGGCGATTTAGTTTGCATTTGCAGCGCTATACAAGTTTACTCACTAAAACTGGTCAGTGAGCAAAAATAAAGTCTTAAAGTTATTGTAAAGTCTTGTAAAGTTTTTCCCCCTAATGCATTCTTTGCTGCAGCTGCCCCCTAGAGCACCCCTTTTTCCACCTGAGTCCATAGGCGTGCGCACAGGGTGTGCCAGGTGTGCCTGGGCACACCCTAATCACCCTGTGCTGGACAGATTCCCCCTGCTTGGCTGTAGAGACAGGGGCTGGGGAATCTCTTATCAATCCATTTCTCTGTCTCAAAGTGAGACATCAAGGGTCTCTTTAGACCCCTGATATTTCACCAAAGCCCCCCCACCTAAAAAAAAAAAAAAAAAAAAAATTAAAAAATACTAAAATTGAAAAAAGTAATAATAAAAAATATAAAAAAAATAAAATCTTGCCCTGCGTCCACTGCCCTACTACTATATTATACAGTATATATATACACATATACACACACACATGTGTATTTGAGCTTTGGGGTGCACACCCTAATGCAATAGGCTGCGCACACCTATGCCTGAGTCCATCCGTTCCAGAGATGTGCATGAGCCCAGCGGCTCTAGCCGCTGTCTGTCCTCATTGGACAGATTGATAGGAGCGGGAGCCATTGGCTCCCGCTCCTATCAATCAAATCCAGTGACACAGGAGCAGGGCCGAGTTCGGGAAAGAGCCTGCACGGGTGCCCCCATGGAAAGCGGCTTTCCGTGGGGCACCCAAAGAAGGGGAGGTGCCAGGAGCGCCGATGGGGCACCCCAGAAGTGGAGGATCAGGGCTGCTCTGTGCAAAACCCTTGCACAGAGCAGGTAAGTATGGGCATGAACCTTTACAACCCCTTTGATTGTGACACCACCCTGGTAGCAATTTAATTCTAGGAGTACTTATGCAGAGTGGTACACTATGTTTAGGAATCTAAAAATCATATGGGCCCCATAACAATACTTTTAAAGTGCATGTAGGCAGGGTCAAATGTAAGATGCCCTTTTTTGGGAAGGAAGGAATCACGCACAGATAGTATATGCTGTACTGATATATTCTGTACTGATATTGAGCAGGTTTATTAGTACAACTGTTACACAAGTTAGCATGGTTATACAATGGTCCAGTGAATAAACAGTTCCAACGTCTGACAAGATGTGTTCCTAGAGGATGGATTCAGTTACCGGAGGTAGTGTGCCCTATCCATAGACGTGAGGCGTAATCTTTAGAAGCCTGCCCTGGCTCCATGCTTCCACACCAATTACTGGAGTGTATAAAGTGGTTAGGGAGCCTTTCCTGAGCTATCCGTGCTCGACCGGAACCTCTCCCTGCGCGGAGTGCTGTATTTCACAAGCAAGTTCCTGTCTCTCATCAGCCACTCGCACAAAGCATGACAATTTTTTTTTGCCACTAGGTCGTAGGTTCTGGTTCTCATATATGTAAGGTTCCTTGATCAAAATGGCTGCCAAAGTCTTGCGAGACACACTTTTGCTTAGGAGGGTGCTGATGCATGCAAAGACAAGGCAAGCCAGGTTTCGCACAAATACCCAGTGAAAAAAGGTTAGTTCTACAATAAACCAATACCAAAGTGGCAAAGGACAGGACTGTCAGACACCACACTGGCACCAGTATTGGCTTGAAACATACCCAGAATACACAGGATGGGACTGGCAGATATCCCAAGAAAAGGGGGGTAGATTGCACAGCCTCCAGGGCTAGCAACCCTACAGTATCCCATAATACCTTAGTCATGACTGATGGATTCCCCAGTAGCATGTGGCAAATTACAGTGGAAAGTGTTTTAATTGGAAGGGACCAGTGACAGTCTCCCTGAAACTTGCCCACAAGCTTTTCGCAGCACATCTATCACATTCAGAGTCCAGGTGCAGCACATCACTCCTGAGTCAGACATCTTTTTACTTTTTAAAGCGGATCTTCACTGCCTCTGAGCACCACAAACCAAAAACACTATTTAATTCATTTTTAATATTCAAAGTAAACTCTCCCATTCATCCAGGTCTCTTTGCTTTAATTTGTTTAGAAATCACTTTGGAAAACAACCTCCCCTAGCATTTCTGGCAGTGGCCTTCTTGATTAAAGTGGTTGTACACCTTGTACAACCACTTTTACCTACAGGTAAGCCTATATTAAGGCTTACCTGTAGGTGCTGGAAATATCTCCTAAACCTCCACGGTTTAGCAGATATTTACAATAAAGCCATGTGCCGATGTCTACGGCGCATGCGCACTTTAGAAAGGGCAGATCGTGCCGTTTCTAAAGGGGTCATGCCGTGGGAGTGACCTCACGCGACTCCGGCCAGTCACAGAGCCGGAGTTTGTGGCCCCGGAAGGAAGAGGGTCGAAGATGGATGCTCGCTGCCAGTGGGGACAGCGGTGACATTGCAGGCTTCGGTTCCAGGTAAGTGACACATAATGGGCTACTATGCGATGCCCATTATGCTTTACCTTTGCAGGGAAACAAAGAGGAAGTAAAACCCATCAGGTCCTCTTTAAGGCCAAATAATTCATGTAGCATTTACTTCATGGAATCCATCTGTATTAGCTCAGGCATGCATGCAGGAGAGTGTGTTTGGCTGCGAAAACCCTCTTCCTCTCCTCCCCTCCTGAAGACTCCTGGGTTACTTAAAAAGTAACCAAGTTGTTGACCCTCTCGCCTAGGCAAGAAACCAGGAAATAACTAAAGAAATGTTAAAAAAAAAAGTGTAAAACAGGTAAATATGATATACTTTCCTATCTATTTACTAATGCTAGCAGCATGAGGAATAAAAATAATCAATGTTGATTGAGAGAATGAAGTTCCACTTTAAGCAGTGTGTCTGGATCATTAGTATTGAGCATCCGCTTATAATACACTGAATGGACAAGAAACTAGCTCAGGCAGTCTTAAAGAGAAGCTACAGTCTCCCCCCCAAAAATGAAAAGTCAGCAGCTACAAACACTGTAGCTGCTGACATTTAATTTAAAAGAGAATCTCACGCCTACTAAAATATAATAAATTAAACTGAAGCTGCTCCCCAAAATTCCGATTGTTGGAACGATAAGTGATAAAAATTGGTATATAAATATCTTATATACTGGTGGAGGCGCTATGTAAAGACACTCGTAGTGAATAAATTAAATAAAAACATACTAATAAATATATATGAATTAGTGAACCAAACACCAGCCTACCTAAACACACTAAATAAACAGTGATGTACTAAATATTGCTATGCAAAATAAGTAAACAGTGATGTAAATAAATACAGCACTTATTTTGCATAGCAATATTTAGTACATCACTGTTTATTTAGTGTGTTTAGGTAGGCTGGTGTTTGGTTCACTAATTCATATATATTTATTAGTATGTTTTTATTTAAGTTATTCACTACGAGTGTCTTTACATAGCGCCTCCACCAGTATATAAGATATTTATATACCAATTTTTATTGCTGCCATTTAATGTAAAGACACTCACCTGTTTCGGGAGCCAGCGATGTCAGCACCCGAGACGATTCTTCATTGGGCTACGAGTCCAGGTGTCAACATCTTAGTTAAGGGAAAACGGCTTCCCACTGCGCATGCTGCACTGCTCTTTGTGAATGGTCCTTAAGTTTTCTGGGAACTGTGATATGTCTCAGAAGGCTAGGGGCAAAGAGGGGGGTGTACTTCCGCTCAGATGGCCTAGGTAATCCAGGCAGAAGTGGGAGCCGGCACCTGTCAAAATCAGGTACCCACTCCCCCCCAAAAAAAAAGTACCAGTTGTTGAAGTTGGAGGAGGCAAACAAGTGGGCAAGAGGCAAACAAGTGGAAATTCCCGTTTTCAGTGAAGATCCCCTTTAATGAGTGGAAACATACAGGTCACTTCCTGGGCAATGCCCCCAAAGTGATGTACAAACAAAACTTGTTTGCTCAAAATGTTTTTGAGATTGAGAGTTTTGGATGTTGGATTTAACATCACTTTCTGTTTCAGTGGCAATGGTCACAGGACAAATAGTAAAAATGTGGGGGGGAGGGGATGAGGGAGATATGGATGGAAGACGATTTTAACAAAAAAAAAAAGCATCAGCACAAGGGACACATCCCTCTGTCAGGTCACCTGAGTTGCCAGATGACAGATGCACACCGTAGGTCAGGAGTGCACCACAAGGTAGTAAACCCTATGGCTGACTGCTGCTGATGGAACACTGGGTGGTTAAGGAAGGCCGATCCACTGGAGCACAAAAGGGATCCCACAGGGAGCTAGAGCCCCAGATTCCCCAGGGCGCGGAGTCTAAGATCCAGCAGGTGTTCACCAGAGCCTCTAGTGGTGAGAATGGCCTAAGCTGCAGCTGGATCCAGGTCGCGGCCCCCAGAGTCCCCTAGCTCACGCGCCGTAGGGTATAGAGGATAGAGGGGAAGCAGCAGCTCAGGACACAAGAGATAGTGAGGAGATAAGCCAAGGTCAGGGTGACAAGCAGACAAGGATAAACAAAGGACAAGCCAAAGGTCCAGGTCACAAGCAGACAGGGACAGTCGAGAATAAGCCAATATCGTTAACACAGAGACAGACGTAGCACACGGCAAGCAGGAACCCAAACACACAATGCTTAACAAACAACGTTGATCAGCAAGGCAGACTTGCAGTGCACAGGTTAATATAGAGTTCTCTGATAGGGCCTGGGGTGGAGCCATGCTTGGAGGAGAGATTATTAAAGCAGCCAGGTGAGAGTGTCTGGCCTCTAAGGTGAACACATGGAGAGGGAGGTAAGCTGACAGACAAACATTACTGCATATCCATGACACCCACTGACTGACTGACTGTGTTATGTCCCTTGTGCTGATTTTTCCTTTTTTTATTTTGCCTGCACCTAGCCTATAAAAGGGTTGAAGCCTTTCTCCAAAAGATTAGCCATACCTGAATGCTGACCTCTTCCTTACATTGTTTTAGTGTGTTACGCCGCAGAACTTCTCCTTTGGGTAGTACCTATAGAGCAAATATATAAATATAGGTAAAAACGTAAAATGGCATATTGGTCAAATCAGGTGTCCAAATACATGACATATATTCAGGGGGAATTCATAAAAGTTTTGTAGACACCCTTTCGAATTACATTGGTGCATACGGCTGATTAATTTACCCTCACGTCAATACTGAACACTTCTTCTTCAGTGCACCCTCTCCCTCTCAAGTCACTGCACCCATATAACACTAAAAGGTGCATGGCCAAGTTTTGTAGCAGGGGTGGGCAAAGCCTGATGGAGAACTGAGAGACTACTTCCATTAATTGGCTGTTGGCAGGACATAGCAGTGGGCGGATTCATAGCCACTATTCAGTCCAATATTAGCTTTCGAATCTTCCAATTACTGTGTGCTGTCAATCAAAAATAAAGCACCCCTGATGGGTAAGAAATCTTTCAGTTCTACATCAGGCTGCGCCCACACATTGACACTAGTCATATCCCAGTTATGGGCATTACCATATTTGGGAATAGACAGCAAGGCTATCGCTGACCCCTTTGCTTACATTTAGCTTTGGGCCAGGGAATCTCCCATCTGACAGCTAAATGGGACCGGGGGTAGAGCCCTGTGCAGGAATCTGTCACATACATGACAGCATCCAAGCATAGATATACCCCACTTTAAACACTGGCAAACCTCATTACACCAGCTCACAAATAGGCAACTGGCCTTAATTACTGCCAGTTGCCTAATTTGAAAACTGTCAGTAACACTTTAAGAAACTGTGACTATGACCCCAACAGATTCTTAAAGAATTACTGCCAGTTTTCAGATTAGGGGAATTAAGACCAGTTGTGAGCTGGTGTACAGAGGTATGCCAGTGTTTAGAGTGGGGTATATCTGTGAGATATGGTGAGAACTACCTGAATTTGTCACCCCTGTTGGTAATGTTACCAAAACTGGCAAAAATGCTTGCCTGTATTAGGTACAGGTAGTTACATCTGGTTAATCTGGTTGAAAAAAGACAAGTTTATCCAGTTCAACCAACAGAGAGAAAAAATGAACACACACAAATCGAAAACCTCCATATTCACTATCCAATACCCAAAGTTGATCCAGAGGAAGGCAAAAAAAAAAACCCTAATAAAGCATGATCCAATTTCCTCCAGGGGGAAAAAAAATCCTTCCTGATCCCCCAAAAGGCAGTTGGATATCCCATGGATAAACTTCAGCTATAAATATTAGTATCAGGTTAAATTATATGCATTTAAGAAAGAATCCATTTTTATTTATTTTTTTAAAGCAATCTACTGAGCTGGCCAGAAACAGCTCTTGTGGGAGTCTATTCCACATATTCAAACTCTGAAGCCTCGTACACATGACCGAGTTTCTCGTCGTAAAAAACACGTAGTTTTTTTCGACGAGATTCTTGTTAACCTTGCCGATTTTCTCGTCAAGCTTTCCATGCATACACACTGACATTTCCCAATTTCCTCGTTGTTCTCTGCGGTCACGTCCAGCACGTACGACGGCACTATAAAGGGGAAGATCTTTTTTCTTGGCGCCACCCCTTGGGCTGCTTTTGCTGATCTCGTGTTACCGCGTGTGAAGTAAAAGTTTGGGAAGAGACGATTCGCGCTTTTCAGTCTTCGTACTTTTCAGTTCGTTTTCTGCGGTTCAGTTTGTGCTTGTGGGTTCGTATCTTGACTTTCAGGGCATCTAGGCAGGTCGTATCTGTTTTACAGTGCGTTCTTGCCTGTTCGTTTCTGTTTTTCAGTTCGTTATTCATAGGCCTTGCTGTTCTAAAGTGCGTTCTGTTCTGTACGTTCTGATAAGACGACCGTTTCCTAGCCATGTCACCTGGACGTTCTCGTCGTCGAGTTCGTGCTGTGCGTGCGCTTTGTGTTGGTCTGCTTGTTTTGGACTAAGACCAGTCCATGAATGGTGTGAGGAGGAGTTCATGGACCAAGAATTGGTTGCTCCAGCGGGACCAATTCTGCCATATGCCTCTGCTGCGGGAGATCGTCGAGAATAATCCTGAGGACTACAGGAATTTTCTGCGGATGTCTGACCCCGTTTTTCAGGAACTGTTGGCTTTGGTGTCCCCCCTATATTACCAGGCAGGACACCGTTATGCGGGAAGCCATCAGTGCTGAGCAGAGGCTCATCGCCACGTTACGTTATCTGGCGACAGGTAGAAGTCTTCAGGACTTGAAGTTCACGACAGGCATCTCCCCCCAGGCTCTGGGCCTCATAATCCCAGACACCTGTTCTGCCATTATACAAGTCCTGCAGGAGGACTATATTAGGGTAAGTTTTCTCCTTTAACATCACATTTTATGTATTTCATGTATGCTAATGTATTGTATTTCTTTCATCCTTCCCTAATTACCATGATTGTAATATGCTGAGAATGTCCCCTTTGTCCTCATGCATGCTGGAAGCTTTAGATTGCCCCTTTTTTCTCCTCCATGCATATTTCCCTTCACTAACCTTTCCAGCAGGGGCGCCTGTTGCTCCAAATGTTTGGGGGTCCAACCCCAATTTAGGAAATAAACTTCCTCCTTTTTTGCTCTGGTGCCTATTAAACGCCCCCATTTGTTCCCTCCAATGCAGCCATTTTGTTCCCTCTAATGCAGCCATTTTGTCCCCTCCAATGCAGCCATTTTGTCCCCTCCAATGCAGCCATTTTGTTCCCTCTAATGCAGCCATTTTGTCCCCTCCAATGCAGACAGTTCCCCCCCAGCCCTGCACTTACCTTCTTGTGGTCAGCGTCATCCTTCTTCTGTCCTTGATGTCTTCTCCTTCCCTTGATGTTGCATCAGCCAATCATGTTACCATTAAACAGACTTGTTGAACATGATTGGCAGAGCAGCCTGTCAGTGTTTACCCAAGGAATGTCCCCCCCCCTGCGTCCCCTATTTAACTTTTCTGAAGCCAATTACATCCCTCAGGCTGTAATGTGCAAGACAATTTTCCTTCCTGTTTCTGATATGCAATTTTAAGCCCATAAATGCCGCAGTTCTTCATATGTCGGTCGCTTAACAGGGGGCCATCCACCTGAATAGTGGGCAGCATAGACAATACATAGGTTAATGCAAGGCATGAACCTATGTATTGTTCTGAGTGACAGGCACAGGAGAGAGGGGGCAGTGCTCCAGCGCCCACTCTGGACGCACCGCCACTGCAATGCTATCCTATGGCCAAACACATCTACCCCCCCTCCCCATTATAATTTATTTATGGACCATCATAGGGGGTGATGAATATGATACATGAGCCTTCCATTATACTTATTTAAAACACCTTAATAAACGTAGACTTTGCTTGATGTTGGCCTCTAATGTATTTTCTTAGAATCTCCTTGTAATGTTTGATTTGTGTATTCTAATATTTTTTCATCTTGTTTGACTCCACAGCTTCCTTCCACGCCACAGGAATGGCAGACTGTGGCATCGGAGTTTGCCACGCGGTGGGACTTCCCCAACTGCGGTGGTGCTATAGACGGGAAGCACGTCCGCATCGTGCCGCCACCCCGTTCTGGGTCCTACTACTTCAATTACAAGGGGTTTCATAGCATTGTGCTGATGGCGGTGGTGTCAGCACGGTATGAATTCCTCTATGTTGATGTAGGGAAGAATGGCCGGATGTCCGATGGGGGATCCTTCATCCAGACGGAGTTTGCCCTCCGTCTCCAGAGTGACGACCTTGCATTGCCACCGGATGCAGGGAATGTTGAAGGACTCCCCTTTGTTTTTTTGGCTGATGAAGCCTTCGGGCTCGGACCGCATCTTATGAGGCCATTTCCTCAGAGGACCCTGACCCCAGAGAAGAGGGTGTTCAATTACCGGCTGGCCAGGGGCCGAAGAGTCGTTGAAAATGCCTTTGGCATAATGGCCAGCCGGTTCCGCCTTTTTATGACTTCAATACACTTGGCGGACTACAAAATAAACTATGTAGTATTATGCTGCTGTGTGCTACACAATTTTCTCTGCCGCAAATCAAATTCCTATATGGCCTCAGTTTTGCCTGAGGCTGGACTTTCCCCTGATAATCCCCTGCCGGGCCTGGAATCTGCCCGTGCTGGCTTGCCCCCCCAAAATGCCCGTGAGGTTCGGGACAAATACATGGACTATTTCACGGGTAGGGGGGCAATTCCTATGCCAGGCTATGGCTAAAGATTCCTGTCTAACGATCAAAATAAAAATCTGGTTTAAACTTCTAACTTTTGTTGGTTTCCTGTCTCCTAGTTTGTCTTAGTGCATTTGTAGTGCCAAGTGTATTTTCCTTTAGTAAATACCAACCATTTCACTATGTAACCTTTAAAAAATAACCAAATAAGGTTAGAGCGTATTAGAAAAAGAAGCTACACGTTGTTTGTGTTCAAATATTTTACTATGTGCAAATTCACACACCTTTTTTTTTTATTTTACATTTTTTGTTTACCTGGCCACAAACCGGCAATTGTTTTCTTAGGAAAATACAAAAACAACAGTTGCATTCCAAAAATTACAAAATTGGATACCTCGGAGCAATCTGAGACATTCACTTACACAAACTATATGTCTCTATGTGCCCGTCCTAATATGGGGTCCTGCCACCCCTTGCCCAGCCAAAAATGTAATATGCACACAATTGGGATTATTTTCCTATAGGGATTTTAGACTCCTGATCCCTATTGTCAACATGTGCTATCTGCCATCAGGGGTGATCAATGGACGTGTTTTGAGGGTGCAACCCCTTCCTCAGTTCACCTACTTTAGATACGAGGAAGGGGTTGCACCCCCAAAAGACGTACATGGATATCCCCTGATGGCAGATAGCACATGTTGACACACTGTGTGCAGATTCAATTTTTGGCTGGTTTGATTGTCAAAAAGTTTTTAAAAAGTGGAAGAACAAACATGAAAAAAAGGGGGTTTGGATGCCTTATTGAATTCTCCCCAAAACATCGAGAATGTCTTTAAATGTTTGATCCATCACATGTATTCTTTCTTTAATTTTGTCCAGTTCCGTGCTACATTCCATCACTTGCTGGATGAGGCGGAGGGCACTGTCAGCAGAGAAACCTGTACTATCCTTCACCCCAACATTCACATCCCCTAAAAAAAAAAAAAAAAGGTATTATAACTCTGCAGGCCTACCTCTCTTACCTGAAGCTGTGGTGTCAGATACTGACCTGTTGTGGTGACCAGATCCACAACGTCATCCACCTCTCCTTCCTGCACTTCTCCTTCCTCCACCTCAACTTCCTCCACATCTTTAGGTTGTTGGTCTTTTGGAGTTTGGGGTTGTTGTGAAGCTGTGGGGTTCCTGTGCTCCCTGGAGTGTCCTCCTCCCAGTCTTCTCTCCCCTATGAGAATCAAACAAAAGGTAGAGTTATCACACAGAAATTCTCTATGTAAAAAAAAAAACAGGCTAAATTGCTTGGAAGTGGGGTACAAGTGTGTGTTTGGGCGGAAGTTAAAGATGAATGCATTATTTCTGACCAAGAATATGTTTAGTATTCACCTTTGTCTGTCATTTTTTAGACATGTAGGCAACACAAAAATTCTCTGATGCACCTGTGTGGGACACCCAAAAAAGGCGGGTCTGGTGGCCCACACTATAGTGCTCCAAAGTACAGATGTGGAAGCAGCTGCTGAGTGTCCTCTCCTTTACACTGACAAAAGTTTGCATTTCATTCTCTTTACAAACACATCATCTAGCCTAAAACATTGTGCCCCAAATTTCCCAAAAAATGGCAGATGTCTAATTACTTTTGTGGCTGTAAAATAAGCCAAAACAGCGGATAGTGGCCGAACGAAGTGTCTGTAACGTAACGAACGATTACTGTGCCCAACCAAGTTCAAAATATTACATTTTGGAAGGGAGTCCAATAAGAAAAAAACCCAAAACCAGCAACATGTCAGTTTAGAAAAGGGATTAATAGCAGAAAAGTGTACATTTTACTTACTTTTTGCGAGCATTCTCTTAATGCTCCTTAACTGCTCTGGCTCCCTCAGTTTGAGGTCTGACCACCTCTTTCTGAGCTGCTCATTTGAGCGTTTCATCCCGAAATTCGTCTTCAGACTCTTCACGACTTTAGTGAGGATTTTGGCCTTCCTTCTATTTGGTTTGCTATACGGCCCATGCTTTGCGTCATAATCAGACTTGAGCAAGATGTCCACCATCTCCGCCATCTCCGCAAAAGACATATTAGATGCCTTGAATCTCCTCCTTGATCGTGACGTTTCCTCGGTCTCCGGGCTTGTCTCCTCCTCGTTAGTTGCGGAATTATCAGACACCTGCTGTAACTCCGCCATATCTGTCTGCACGCCGAAAGAGAAGGGGCGGGGAAAAGATGTTAGTTAGAACGTCATGGGTGGCGACGTGTGCGGAGCGACGTGTTCGTATTTTGACGCATGCGTGGTGTGTATATAGCAAACACACATGTGACTATAGTACGTTCGGTGTGCGGAGAGAGGAGTTCAAGTAACGGACGTGCGAACAAAGGAATGTGATTTTGAGACTGTGCCAAATTGTTGGCCTATACTGTCTTGAGAATGTTGTAGGATATATATGGTGACTACGATGTTAAGAAGGTTAGACTGTTTGCCTCACATTAGTTATATATTATTTATTTAACTTGCAGATACAATATGAATGTCTTTATTAGCGACAAAGTCTTCCTGGCGGAATTTATTGACCGGGTAAGGGAGCTGCCGGCTCTGTGGGAGACGAAAAACCCCATCCACAAAAAAAGAGGGGTGAGAAAAGCAGCGCTGGAGAAGCTGCTCCCATTTGTGCAGACCAAGGTGCCCACAGCCACAGCAAAACAAGTGGACACTAAAATTGGAAGCTTGAGAGGCACCTACAGGACTGAACGCTCTAAGGTCCTGGCTTCTCAGAGGTCAGGAGCAGCAGCAGGTGATGTGTATGTCCCGATTTTGTGGTACTACAGCAGGATGTCCTTCCTGGATGACCACATTGAGGCAAGGCCATCACTGTCCACTCTTCCCCCCAGACTTCCCTGCAGCCAACCTGAGCCTTCTCTGGAGCAAGAGGAGGCAGCCATCCTGGATGATCCTGATTTGGCCATCTGGAGCCAGGTATAGTATTAAATGAAATTGCATTGTGATAAAATTAATGTTTGACAAATATGTCAAGATGAGAAACATACAATATTTTGGGTTCCACAAGTGAAATCAAGATCTCTAGACATTAGTCTGCACTTAATTGGGTGCTAAATAGTCAATCTGATGTAGGTGTAAATTAGAAAAAATGATTTCTGGATTTACATTCTAATTGCTTCAATCATGTTTATAAAGTTTGATGCAAAGATTAAACCAACATATTAAACTATGTCCCTTTTTCATACACAGGATGAAATCAGCCAGGAGGAGGGTCTGGAAACTGTCAGGCAGGAGGAGGAAGGGCCCAGTGGCAGCCAGGAGGAGGCAGGGCCCAGTGGCAGGCAGGAGGTGGCAGGGCCCAGTGGCAGCCAGGAGGTGGCAGGGCCCAGTGGCAGCCAGGAGGTGGCAGGGCCCAGTGGCAGCCAGGAGGTGGCAGGGCAAAGGAGAAGCACCAGATCCCAGGTGCCTCCCATCCGGCTTCCCAAAAGAAGCAGGAGGGACAGGACCACCAGTGAGGCAGCAATGGCCCTTATTAAAGAGGCCCATGCCACCCTCAAAGAGCCCACATCCCCTGAAGAGGCCATTGCCGGCCTAGTGGAGGCAAAGTTCAAGGTGATGAGCATGGAGCAACGCCTCCTATGCGAGCCCCTGCTCATCACCTTGCTCAACAAGGGGGTGATGGAAAAAATGACCCCCAATACAGCTATTTGTGAGGTGGCACAACTGTCCCAACCTCAACCTCCTCCTCCACCTCCACATTCTTCTTCTGCCCCACCCCTTCTCCTCCACCTCCACCTTGTTCTTCCGCCCCACCCCCTTCTCCTCCACCTCGTTCTTCTGCGCCACCCCCTTCTCCTCCACCTCCTCCTGACAGGAGTACCCCTCCAGTGGCCCAGCCTCCAGCCACACGAAGAAGGAAGGCTGCAGAGAAGGCTCCAGGGAAGGTTGCAGGGAAGGTTGCCAGGAAGACGAGGAAGTGATGGCCTTGCTTCATTGGGGTCGGACAGAAGGCAGCCTGTTGTAGTACCACACACTTGGGACATATACAGGTCCTTCTCAAAAAATTAGCATATTGTGATAAAGTTCATTATTTTCTGTAATGTACTGATAAACATTAGACTTTCATATATTTTAGATTCATTACACACAACTGAAGTAGTTCAAGCCTTTTCTTGTTTTAATATTGATGATTTTGGCATACAGCTCATGAAAACCCAAAAATCCTATCTCAAAAAATTAGCATATCATGAAAAGGTTCTCTAAACGAGCTATTAACCTAATCATCTGAATCAACTAATTAACTCTAAACACCTGCAAAAGATTCCTGAGGCTTTTAAAAACTCCCAGCCTAGTTCATTACTCAAAACCGCAATCATGGGTAAGACTGCCGACCTGACTGCCGTCCAGAAGGCCATCATTGACACCCTCAAGCAAGAGGGTAAGACACAGAAAGAAATTTCTGAACGAATAGGCTGTTCCCAGAGTGCTGCATCAAGGCACCTCAGTGGGAAGTCTGTGGGAAGGAAAAAGTGTGACAGAAAACGCTGCACAACGAGAAGAGGTGACCGGACCCTGAAGAAGATTGTGGAGAAGGACCGATTGCAGACCTTGGAGGACCTGCGGAAGCAGTGGACTGAGTCTGGAGTAGAAACATCCAGAGCCACCGTGAACAGGCGTGTGCAGGAAATGGGCTACAGGTGCCGCATTCCCCAGGTCAAGCCACTTTTGAACCAGAAACAGCGGCAGAAGCGCCTGACCTGGGCTACAGAGAAGCAGCACTGGACTGTTGCTCAGTGGTCCAAAGTACATTCGGAAATCAAGGTGCCAGAGTCTGGAGGAAGACTGGGGAGAGGGAAATGCCAAAATGCCTGAAGTCCAGTGTCAAGTACTGTGACAGCAGGAAGGTAAAGTCACCTGGTTGCATCCAGGGGGGTAGATATATTTCGCCCAGATTCAGGCTTTACGCCGACTTATACAACTAGGTGGAGAGTTGTATAAGCCCAGCTAAGGCTAGTGGGCTCATGGATGACTCATACCTCTAGGGAGAGTGTGGGGCGTCGTACAGACAGGGAGTTGATGAGACCAGCTGAAGCTTGTCAGCTCATTTAGGCCTCTATAAGAACTCCCAGCTTCATTAGATGTTAGCTCATGCCTGGAACCAGACCTGTGTGGACTGTCTAGGGAGAGTGAACCCCTGTGCGGTGAGACAAAGCCTGTGTGGCTATTTGCTTGGACATTTAAAACCAGGGACTTAGGGACTAGGACAGCACTAGGCTGATCCCAGTTGTTAGTTAGGAAACCTGTATGTTTAGTCAGAGGTCAACTTGACCAGGATTTATTTTGTTTATGTTTCTTTTGCTTTGCTGTGTTTTGTCACTGTAAATAGAAAATAAACCGCACCTTTTTGATTTTGAAAACCACAACCTCCGTTTGCTGGGCCTGTTTTGTGTGGGGAGCCCATCCCGGGGGTCACACACACCCGCTGCCGAGCTAACCCCCTCACAGTTGGTGGAGAACCAGTGGCAGTTTTTTTTTAAGCCAGCATGGAGGAGATACTGAAGCAGCTGGCTCTAGCAAATGCCAATCAACAGCAGACAAATGCAGGTTTGCAAAAGAGCCTTGCAGCTCATCAACAGAGCCTTGCAGCTCAACAACAGAACTTCGCAGCCCAGCAGCAAGCTCATCAACAGAGCCTTGCAGCCCAGCAGCAGACAAACGCAACTTTGCAACAGAGTCTGGAGGCTCAGCAACGAGCCCAGCAGCAATCTGAGGCCCGCTTCATAGACCTGTTGCAGAAGCAAGAGCAGAGACTACAACAACAGATGGAAGCAGTAATGCAGCAACGTCCGCAGACCAGTGAGGAAAGCCGTCCCACTAATACCGCGTCCTTTGGGGTGAGTCGTTTATTGACAAAAATGACTGGAGAGGATGATCCAGAGGTATTTTTGACCACATTTGAAAGGACCGCTGAAAGAGAAAAGTGGCCTGAGGAGCAGTGGGCTGGACTGGTGGCTCCTCTGTTAACTGGTGAATCGCAGAAAGCTTACTATGACCTAGAGCCTAACCAAGCAAAAGACTATGTGATGCTAAAAGCTGAAATATTGGCAAGGCTGGGTGTCACCCAGGCTGTCCGGGCTCAGCGTGTGCATAACTGGACTTTCCAGCTTGGAAAACCCCCCAGGTCTCAAATGTATGATCTCATTCACCTGAGCAGAAAGTGGCTACAGCCAGAGACTTTGTCCGCACCAAAGATTGTGGAACGTGTTGTAATGGATCGGTTTTTGAGAGCTCTTCCTACTGCCATCCAAAAGTGGGTAAGCCATGGAGACCCAGAGACGGCCGATGGTCTTGTGGATCGTGTGGAGAAATACTTGGCTACAGAGAACCTGACGGCCTCTTCCAGAGACACTCGGACTTTCCACCCTAAGACCAGACCATCCCCAGGGGCGGATAAGAGGATTCCAAGGGGTGAGGGTGGAGAGAGTGAGAGGGTGGGAGCTCTACCCCAAGTTTGGCGAGAACAGCCTGGGAAATCAGCGGCTCAAGAGGCGGCAAGAAGGATCGTTTGCTACCGCTGCCGGCAAGCGGGACATATTGCAGCCAATTGCCCGGTTGTGGAGGAACCCATGCAGTGTGACTTTCTGACGGGCAGACGTCAGTCGCTGTGTGCGACAGTCGCATGCACTGCCATTCGAGGAACTGAGAAACATTTATGCAAAATGTGTGTTAATGGTAGAAATGTTGTGGTATTGCTGGATTCAGGTAGCCTTGTGACCCTGATAAAGGCTGAGTTAGTTAAAACAGAGGTCTCTGGGAATAGCAAGGTAGCTGTTATTTGTGTGCATGGGGACACCCGAGAGTATCCAGTGACTACAGTGTGTTTCGAGACCCCCAAAGGTACCCTCTCTCATCCAGTGGGCTTAGTATCTCAGTTACCGCATGACGCCATTGTGGGAAGGGATTTTCCGAAGTTCTGGGAACTGTGGGATGATCCTGAGCCCCTCACTGGTGCCCCTATGTACCAGGAATGTGATAGCCAGAACTCCCCTGAGAGTGGTGAGGACTCTCCGGAATTTCCCTTATCAGTATTGGCAGGGGAGACTCAAGAAACTGGAGAGGAGCCCACCTCCTCAGACGAAAACCTACCGTCTGTGGAGTTTTCTGATCTTGAGGTTCACAGGGAAAACTTTGCCACAGAACAGTTGAAAGACCCCGCCCTAATAAAGGCACGGGAAAACGTAGTGAAAATAGATGGCGAGTTAGTGAACCCAGATAATACCTGCACTTACCCATACTTCAGCGTAGAGAAGGACCTACTGTATCGGGTGGCAAAAAGGGCAGAAGAAACCGTTGAGCAGCTTGTGGTGCCCAAACCTTACAGGAAGTTGGTGTTGGAGTTGGCCCATGGGCACATTCTTGGAGGTCATCTGGGGACAGAGAAAACCCGAGAGAGGGTATTACAGAGATTCTATTGGCCGGGGGTGATGAAGGACGTAGAAAATTATTGTTCCTCCTGCCCTGTGTGTCAGAGGTCGGCCCCGATGCCACATTTCCGTAGCCCGCTGGTCCCTCTACCCATTATTGAGGTCCCGTTTGAGAGGATCGCCATGGATTTGGTAGGTCCTATAATCAAGTCCGCTAGGGGGCACCAGTACATATTAGTTATAATGGACTATGCCACCCGTTATCCAGAAGCGATCCCTCTCCGAAATACCTCGGCCAAAACCATAGCCAAAGAGCTATCTCTTGTGTTTAGCCGGGTGGGTATTTGTAAAGAACTGCTTACGGACCAAGGTACACCCTTTATGTCCCGGGTTATGAAGGAGCTGTGTAAATTATTCAAAGTGACGCAATTACGTACATCTGTGTATCACCCCCAAACCGATGGGCTGGTTGAAAGATTCAACAAAACCCTAAAACAAATGTTGAAGAAAGTGGTGGATAGAGATGGAAAGGATTGGGACTGTCTACTTCCTTATCTGATGTTTGCTATTAGGGAGGTGCCCCAATCCTCTACGGGATTCTCCCCCTTTGAGTTACTGTATGGGAGACACCCAAGAGGGCTGTTGGATATTGCCAAGGAAACTTGGGAAAGTGAGAGTTCTCCCCACAGGAGTGTGATTGAGCATGTCGCCCTGATGCAAGACCGAATTGCACAGGTAATGCCCATCGTGAAGGAACATTTGGCCCAAGCGCAGTTAGCACAGCAGAGAGTGTACAACCGTGGAGCCAAGACCCGTACCTTTTCCCCGGGGGATAGGATACTGGTACTTGTCCCTACGGTTGAAAGTAAATTCCTTGCCAAATGGCAAGGCCCCTACGAGATAATGGAAAAAGTGAGCGAAGTGAATTACAAGGTCAGACAACCAGGAAGGCGAAAGCCCGAACAGATCTATCACGTTAATCTGTTGAAAGCCTGGAGGGATAGAGAGTCCCTAGTCGCAGACACTTGGTCACCAGCTCAAACTGGTTGCGTGATTCCTGAGGTTGGAATAGCAGCCACCTTGTCACAACCCCAACAACAGGAGGTTAAGGAGTTTGTGCTTTGCAACAAGGAGGTATTCTCTGAGCTGCCGGGACAAACATCTGGGGTAGAGCATGACATCATTACCCCGCCCGGTGAAAGGGTGAAGTTAAAACCCTATCGGATCCCAGAGGCCCGACGGGAGGCAATACGGGAGGAAGTACAGAAAATGCTGAACTTAGGGGTGATAGAGGAGTCCCAAAGTGATTGGTCTAGTCCCATCGTGTTGGTGCCTAAACCGGATGGGAGCTGGCGATTTTGTAACGATTTTCGTCAGTTGAACAAAGTTACAAAATTTGACACCTACCCCATGCCACGTATAGATGAGTTGATCGACCGGCTGGGAACAGCCCGATACATGACGACTCTTGACCTCACAAAAGGGTATTGGCAAATCCCCCTGGCCAAGTCGGCCAAAGAGAAAACCGCATTTGTAACCCCAGACGGGGCGTTCCAATATAAAAGAATGCCGTTCGGGTTACAGAATGCGCCGGCCACATTCCAGCGGAAAATGGACCAGATGCTGAGGCCCCATCGGAAGTATGCTGCGGCTTACCTGGATGACGTAATTGTCCATAGCACAGATTGGGCCTCACATCTGCCAAAAGTGCAAGCAGTCCTGGACTCTGTTCGGGAAGCGGGGTTTACGGCTAACCCCAAGAAGTGTACCATTGGGCAGGAGGAGGCCAAATATCTTGGGTACACCATTGGGAGGGGAGTAATAAAACCCCAACTCAACAAAGTCGAGGCCATCCAGAGTTGGCCACGTCCCAACAGCAAGAAGCAGGTACGAGCCTTTCTGGGAATCGCTGGGTATTATCGGCGATTCATTCCCCACTTTGCTTCTAAGGCTGTGCCCCTAACCAACCTGACGAAGGGGAAAGGGTCGGTCATGATTAAATGGACCCCCGAGGCTGAGGCAGCATTCCAATTCTTGAAACAAGCCTTATGTAGCCAGCCAGTGTTGTACTCACCCGACTTCTCTAAAGACTTTGTCGTACAAAGTGATGCGTCAGATGTGGGGTTAGGAGCAGTATTGTCCCAGGTCTGGAACGGGGAAGAGCACCCAGTCATTTACCTCAGCAGGAAGTTGAAGTCCCATGAGGTAAATTACGCCACCGTTGAAAAGGAGTGTTTAGCGGTGAAGTGGGCTCTAGATTCCCTTCGGTACTACCTGCTAGGTAGGCACTTTGACATGGTTACGGATCACGCTCCGTTAAAGTGGATGGCTCAAAACAAGGAAACAAATAGAAGAGTGAATAGGTGGTTCCTGGCCCTCCAGGAATTCAACTTCACAGTAAAGCATCGCCCTGGCATTCAAATGGGGAATGTGGATGCTTTGTCTCGAGTACATGAATGCCTGATTGCTGGTGTTCCAACCCCGAGGTTAAAACAAGAGGGGGGGGTATGTGACAGCAGGAAGGTAAAGTCACCTGGTTGCATCCAGGGGGGTAGATATATTTCGCCCAGATTCAGGCTTTACGCCGACTTATACAACTAGGTGGAGAGTTGTATAAGCCCAGCTAAGGCTAGTGGGCTCATGGATGACTCATACCTCTAGGGAGAGTGTGGGGCGTCGTACAGACAGGGAGTTGATGAGACCAGCTGAAGCTTGTCAGCTCATTTAGGCCTCTATAAGAACTCCCAGCTTCATTAGATGTTAGCTCATGCCTGGAACCAGACCTGTGTGGACTGTCTAGGGAGAGTGAACCCCTGTGCGGTGAGACAAAGCCTGTGTGGCTATTTGCTTGGACATTTAAAACCAGGGACTTAGGGACTAGGACAGCACTAGGCTGATCCCAGTTGTTAGTTAGGAAACCTGTATGTTTAGTCAGAGGTCAACTTGACCAGGATTTATTTTGTTTATGTTTCTTTTGCTTTGCTGTGTTTTGTCACTGTAAATAGAAAATAAACCGCACCTTTTTGATTTTGAAAACCACAACCTCCGTTTGCTGGGCCTGTTTTGTGTGGGGAGCCCATCCCGGGGGTCACACACACCCGCTGCCGAGCTAACCCCCTCACAGTACCCACAGTCAGTGATGGTCTGGGGTGCCATGTCAGCTGCTGGTGTTGGTCCACTGTGTTTTATCAAGGGCAGGGTCAATGCAGCTAGCTATCAGGAGACTTTGGAGCACTTCATGCTTCCATCTGCTGAAAAGCTTTATGGAGATGAAGATTTCATTTTTCAGCACGACCTGGCACCTGCTCACAGTGCCAAAACCACTGGTAAATGGTTTACTGACCATGGTATTACTGTGCTCAATTGGCCTGCCAACTCTCCTGACCTGAACCCCATAGAGAATCTGTGGGATATTGGGAAGAGAAAGTTGAGAGACGCAAGACCCAACACTCTGGATGAGCTTAAGGCCGCTATCGAAGCATCCTGGGCCTCCATAACACCTCAGCAGTGCCACAGGCTGGTTGCCTCCATGCCACGCCGCATTGAAGCAGTCATTTCTGCAAAAGGATTCCCGACCAAGTATTGAGTGCATAACTGAACATAATTATTTGAAGGTTGACTTTTTTTGTATTAAAAACACTTTTCTTTTATTGGTCGGATGAAATATGCTAATTTTTTGAGATAGGATTTATGGGTTTTCATGAGCTGTATGCCAAAATCATCAATATTAAAACAAGAAAAGGCTTGAACTACTTCAGTTGTGTGTAATGAATCTAAAATATATGAAAGTCTAATGTTTATCAGTACATTACAGAAAATAATGAACTTTATCACAATATGCTAATTTTTTGAGAAGGACCTGTATATCACCTGCTGCTGTTCCTGACCTCTGGGAGGCCAGCATCAGATTGTGTTCAGAAATGTTGGCCTTCTCAAGCTCCCAATTTTAGTGTCCACACAGGGTTGCTGTGTGCTCTGGGGTCCCTGGGATGCACAAATGGCAGCAGGTTCTCCAGCGCTGCCTTCTCTTTATTTTATTTCAAACATGAATAAATGTTATTTTTGTTTAAGTTCATACTTGACTATGTGTATTTGTAAAAATGTAAAATCTAGCTTTGGAGTAAGCAGATACATTTGACTGACAAAAAAAGGGACAGATAACAACCCCCCAAAAAAATAACTAAATCGTATTTCCCAAAAAAGGGTGTAAAATTTAAATAATATATATTAAAAGATTCAATGGGAGATCACTACCAAAACATTGCGAGATTACAATTAACATCAGTTAGAAAAATATCGAATTTTTTAATATTCCTAAAAACTTGCACGATATAATACACATAAATCTTCTTAAGAGCAGCATGAAAAAGGTTAAAAAAAGATAGTCATAACTCTGTGTGAATATCAGCAGCAAAAGAAGTTCATTCGTTTGGATTAATGTAACATTCTAACGAAGATTTCAATGCACAACATTTAAACGATGCAAAAATTTGGAGCGTGACGAATGTGCTATCTCCATTACGAAGGCTTGTTTTACCAGAAGATGCGCTCCCGTCTCATAGTTGCTTCTGAGCATGCGCGCTTTTGGAAGAGTCGTAAAAGCATACACACGAACCATTTTCTCGTCACAAAACAGGCCGACGAGAAACACGACAAGGAAATCTGGAATCCTGACGAGAAAATAGAGAGCAGGTTCTCTATTTTCTCGTCGAGATTCACGGCAATTTTCTCGTTGTAAAGCCATACACACGAACGGTTTTCTCGACAAAAAAGCTCACGCGGCACTTTTCTTGCCGGTTTTGGACGAGAAACTCGGTCGTGTGTACGAGGCTTGACTGTGAAGAAGCCTTTTCGTTTTTGGAGATTAAATTTATTTTCCTCCAGACGTAAAGAGTGCCCCTTTCTCCTCTGCGATGACCTTAAAGGATAAGTTGACCTTTCCATCTGAATATGGGTGTAACATGTTTCGAATGGACTGGCCCGTGAACCTCCCCGATCCGACAGCTAGCCTGCCCGGCCACATCACTCATTCGCAGTGTCCTGTTAATGGAAAACTACAAGGTCCGGCAACCTTTGCAGCTGTCGGCTTGTAGTTTTCAATGAACTACAGTACTACAGAGCTGTGGAGCGCCGTAGTAGTTCATTCTCTCTTCCTGCCAGATTGTATCTGCTTGCCCGTACGGAATGTTCAGGCACACAGATACACTGGCAGATCTGCTGGAGACCTGCATGCAGGGCCGATCCTAGACAGGGTGCGAGGGGTGCAGTTCACCCAGGCGCCACAGAGGTGGGGGCGCTCAAGCGCCAGAGTGCTCCCCTCCCTCCTCCTTCTTGCTGGTATTCAGAGGCCGCTCACCGCCGCTGCTATTTCATCCCGCCCAAGCCCGTCCCCCATCCATCCTCCTGTCAGAGGAGATCGGAGTGGGTGCCCTGGGCGGAGAGTAAGAGGGGGCGGATTTCTCCCCCTCCCTCTGCGCATAATATTAGAGCCTCGCATTGCCTCGGCCGCCCAATCTGCTCCCTCCCCCTGCATCCTCATTGGCAGGGAGGAGAGCGACTTCAGGAAGGGCTCCACCAGCAGGGGGGGGACAAGTCTCCCATTATCTCAGTAACCGTGGAGAAACAGACTGATTTCTCCCGTCCGTAGGACAGGAGAATCAGTCTGTAAATTCTGAGACGACTGGTGGCTGCAGCTCTGTAAAGTGTCTGTGACAGTGACACTTACACAGCCCAGCGAACACACCACCTCCCCCCCCTCCTCACTGACGGGAGATCAGTGAGGAATACAGCTCCTCCCACCTCTGCTCCTCCAGTGACTTCCCGCCCCGCCCCACACTATCTCCGGCGTACAGCTGTATCTGGAGAAAGGATGTGTGGGCGGGAAATATGAAAACAGCAGCTGCAGATTCCTCTGTGAGACTGAAGGATTTCTGCTTCCAGCCTGGAAATGTGAGTGAGTGTGGAGGGGAGTGCAGTGGAGGGACTATTTTCTTATTTTCGGGCACATGTACATCATGCCGCCCCACTATTCTATTAATCCCGGCTGGCGGAGTGATATTGCAATTCTCTGTTCGGCTCCCGGCTGCAATCCTAGTAAGATGTGAAGAAGTTGAGGGCTGACAAGGAAGAGCAGGAGGACAGTGTGGCTGCACTGGACACAGTGAGTGGGGATTAGAGGATAGAATACTCACTGTGTCCTATTATGTATTTCACAGCACAGCAGGTTATCAGCATTTCAATGATCACACAGGTAGCAGTAGCACTGTAAGCAGGTGCTCTATCATGTCTCTATCATGGCTCTATGTCACATTGCTTTTGGGTGCTGACTTTGTTATGCCTGTTAACTTATTGCTGTACTTACTGTATGTAACAGCCATAACAAAGTCAGCACCCAAAAGTAATGTGACATAGAGACATGATAGAGCACCTGCTTACAGTGCTGCCTGTGTGATAATTGTAATGCTGATGATAATAAGAAACGGTGTAATGCTAATTTACACTTCATTTTAACTGCTTCCCGTCCAGCAACGTGTCAGTAACGTCGCTGGATTGGAAGGGTGATATCTCGGTCATCACTACAGCAATGATCAAGATATCATTTTTTAACACCAGGAATTCTGCACAAAGTAAAAGTAATTCTAGTGGCTAAGAAGCCCCTGTATTACTTTTACAGGCAGTGGAAGGGGGTTCCACCACCACCACCTTTACTGTTTTTAAGATGTGACCATTAGCATCTGGTTACTGGGACACAGTGAGAGGGATGGATGTCATTCCGCCCACCGTGTGATGTCAGAAACTGGAAGTGATGAGGATTTTATCCCTTTTCGGTTTCGGGCTCATTTAATGACACCATTACCGGCTTGAACAAGTATCTGATCAAACTGATCTCAGTTTGATCTTATACTTTGGAGGCCAGAGGAGAGATATGGGGTCTAAAAGACCCCAGATCCCTCCATAAAGAGGACATGTCATGGCCCATGCTATCACAAGGGATGTTGTTCATCTCTTGTGAAAACAAAAATGAAAAAAAAAATGTAAAGATACAGTGTAAGATTTGTTTTTCTGTGTAATAAAATACAATTTAAAATAAATTTAAAGTGCCCCCACTCCTTCATGCTTATTAATTGCAAATGCATGCGGTGGCTCCGCACACATATGTAAATCGCTTCAAGCCGGGGCCAGGGGTGGGGTCAAGGGCATGGTTGAAGGGGGCCCCGTCAGGTAGGCTGTACAGTGCCCCATGATTTCTAACAGCGGCCCTGCCCATTTGTCTCCCCCCCCTCCTGTTCTTTCAAGACATTCACTAACTTTCACTTTCAGTTAGGCTGGTAATATACAGTACAAATTTCTTTCCAGCAACCACAGATTGCAGGAAAGAAACTTGCATGATTCCCCCATGCAGTCTCTGACCATCTCCTGTACTATATCCGCAGTCTCTGACCATCTCCTGTAATATGCCTGCAGTCTCTGACCGTCTCCTGTATTATATCTGCAGTCTCTGACCGTCTCCTGTAATATGTCTGCACTCTCTGACCGTCTCCTGTAATATGTCTGCACTCTCTGACCGTCTCTTGTAATATTCTGCACTCTCTGACCGTCTCTTGTAATATTCTGCACTCTCTGATCATCTCCTGTATTATTTCTGCAGTCTCTGACCATCTCCTGTAATATGTCTGCAGTCTCTGACCATCTCCTGTAGTATGTCTGCAGTCTCTGACCATCTCCTGTAGTATGTCTGCACTCTCTGACTGTCTCCTGTAATATGTCTGCACTCTCTGACCGTCTCCTGTAATATGTCTGCACTCTCTGATTGTCTCCTGTAATATGTCTGCACTCTCTGACCGTCTCTTGTATCATGTCTGCACTCTCTGACCGTCACCTGTAATATGTCTGCACTCTCTGACCGTCACCTGTAATATGTCTGCAGTCTCTGACCATCTCCTGTAATATGTCTGCACGCTCTGACCGTCTCGTGTAATATGTCTGCTGTCTCTTGTACTATGTCTGGGGGCTCTTCCTAACAGACTCTCTAACAGAAGCCCTCTTTGTGTGCATCAGAGAGCCTCTCCTCCAGGTCTCATTAGTGTATGCTCTTCCTGTATTTTCTTTATTGTTAAAGGATCATTGGAGGATCCTAGGGTAACGACGACTTCTTAGGGGAGCATCTCTGTGTTTGAGTCGTTGCCATAGAAACATGTGTAAAGGGAGGGGTTTGTAAGATGACCACGCCCACGTGGGGGGCGGCAGAAATATTTCTGCACCCAGGCGGCGTCTGTGACCCTAGGATCGGCCCTGCCTGCATGGCACCAGTGATCTGCTAATTGCTGGTGCAATGCTTTACAGGCTCCAAAAAACAAAAAAAAACAAATAATAAATGCACATTTTTTTACCTGCAAAACGTATCCTTTAAAGTGAATCCTTCTACACCAAGTTCACTATATTTATACATGGTGATCATATGACCCCTTAATCTCCTCTTCTCAAGAGAGAATAAATGTAGTTCCTCCTATCTTTCCTCATAGCTGAGCTCCTCCATGCCTCTTATCAGTTTGGTTGCCCTTCTTTGCACTTTCTCCAGTTCCCCAATATCCTTTTTGTGAACTGGTGCCCAAAACTGAACTGCATATTCCAGATGAGCTATTACTAATAATTTGTACAGGGGCAAACTTATGTCTGTCTTTCTCTCTCTCTGCAGTTTATACCTCGCTTAATACAAGAAAGGATTTTTTTTTGCTTACTTTGGAAACTGCAGCTTGGCACTGCATGCTATTGATCTACCAGAACACCCAGATCCTTTACCACCATTTATTCCCCTGGTTCTAAATGAAACTACCACAAAAAAGGGCCACTTAAGCCCCATACACACGGTCGGACTTCCATCGGACTTTTCCCTGGATTT
Source organism: Rana muscosa (assembly GCA_029206835.1). NCBI lineage: Eukaryota > Metazoa > Chordata > Amphibia > Anura > Ranidae > Rana > Rana muscosa. Next base: position 167,578,360 of record CM055117.1, on the reverse strand, counting down.
TTGTCCGAACGGAGTTGGCCCGGCACACCCATAGCATACACACCACGGGACTTTTCTGCAAACTTTCTGCAACATCACGTGGTTTTTCTGCTCTTTTCTGCTCTTTACCGCCACCCTTTGGTCAACTTCTGCTATTGTTGGTTGATTTTAACATTAGTTGTTTTGTCCATCGGACAAAAGTCTGATGGTTTTCTGTACACACGGTCGGACTTTGCTCCATCGGACTTTTGTTGGCCAAAAGTTTGTCCGTTTGCAGACCCAACTTTTGTCCGATGAAAAAAAAAAAACCCCAAAAAAGTTTGTCCGATGGAGCGTACACACGGTTGGATTGTTGGTCCAACTTGCTCAAAATGAAGTTTGTTGGCCAAAAGTCCGACCGTGTGTACGGGGCTTAAGACTTTAGTGATTTCCCCTGATTATGTACTTTTTTTCAGGGCCGACTCTGTCAGTTCAGAGGAAATTATGAATCTTCTAACCTTTAAAGCAAAGATCTTCTGTTCCGCGCAGTTTAAGACCTTCAGTACTGGACCAATGGATCCTTTAGCAACACGTCCTAGAATCTATGGAGGATACATTCACGCATAAATTAATAATGTTAGGCCAACATTAGATGAATAGATCCCTCTTTCAAATTGCTGAGATATCTATCTATTTTTGCATTGCTTGTCAACTCAGTTTCACCACAACTATTTCTCCAAAGTCTTGCTATTTAGTATTTTGGTTTTACATAAATTTGCTAACACGCTGGAAAAGACAGACCTCCCTCAAAGCCAAAGTTTAGCAATTGCTTTTTTTTCTGGACAGCTTTAGTCACATTACTTACCAGTTGTGACAGGACCTGCCCCCTTCTACCTCTTCCTCCATTGAGAAAGTTCTTTCATTGCTTTCACTACCTATCTCTGAATGTAGGAAAGGAGGAAAGGATCCTGTGGCTCATCAGTCTTTCCCTGATTCAGAAATCATGTACAGGCAGTATAAACAATGTCTCAATGGAGGATGGGGAGGTTCCTTGGTGCAATTTATTCACAGCAACTCAGCTCAGAGCCCAAGGCTTTAAACTAGGGTTGCACCGATACCACTTTTTTAACACTGAGTATGAGTACCGATATTTTTTGCAAGTACTCACCGATATCAATTACCGATACCTATCGCATAGGTAGGGGAGTGGTTTGGGAGGGGGGGGTTGTTAGGGAGTTGGGTGAGGCTGGGGTGAGGGCAGAGTGGGAAGTAGAGGGGTAAGTGAGGGCAGGGTAGTCGAGGGTGGGGTGAAATAGGGATTGTGGGGTGGGAAAATTGAGAAGAAAAAGGCTGTGATGGCTGGGGGAAGAGGATGGGAGAGTCATGGGGGCAGAGAGACATGGGGGCAGAGGTGACAGCTGGTGTTGGAAGGAGGAGGCAACACAGGGAGGGCACAGTACAGGGCATTAGGGCGCAGTACAGGGCATTAAGAGGGTGTTAGGAGGGCGCAGTACAAGGCATTAAGAGGGTGTTAGGAGGGCGCAGTACAGGGCATAAGGAGGGTGTTAGGAGGGTGCAGTACAGGGCGTTAGGAGGGTGCAGTACAGGGCGTTAGGAGGGCGCAGTACAGGGCGTTAGGAGGGCACAGTACAGGGTGCTAGGAGGGCGTTAGGAGGGCACAGTACAGGGTGTTAGGAGGGTGCAGTACAGGGCATTAGGAGGGTGTTAGGAGGGCGCAGTACAGGGCGTTAGGAGGGTGTTAGGAGGGCGCAGTACAGGGCGTTAGGAGGGTGTTAGGAGGGCGCAGTACAGGGCGTTAGGAGGGTGTTAGGAGGGCGCAGTACAGGGCGTTAGGAGGGTGTTAGGAGGGCGCAGTACAGGGCGTTAGGAGGGTGTTAGGAGGGCGCAGTACAGGGCATTAGGAGGGTGTTAGGAGGGCGCAGTACAGGGCGTTAGGAGGTTGTTAGGAGGGCGCAGTACAGGGCGTTAGGAGGGTGCAGTACAGGGCATTAGGAGGTTGTTAGGAGGGCGCAGTACAGGGCGTTAGGAGGGTGTTAGGTACAGACCAGTCTGTACACTGACACCATACTGTACATCATATATAGACTGGTGTATGTATAACATATACAGTACAGTGTTGGGGTACAGACTGGTCTGTATATACTGTATGGTGCTAGTGTATAAGACTGGTCTGTACCCTGCTGACACTGTCCTGTACATACTACACTAACCTGTTTGCAGAACTTGCTCTCCTCATTACTCGGTTCTGCTTCCAGAGACTTCCACAGATGCCTCACAGAAACACACGTGCTGATTCTGTTCAGCCCCTTGACCTTGGCGACCCCCCACTCTCTGTTATTGGATAGCAACCAGCCATCCAGCCATCTCTCTCTCTGTGTAGGAACAGGATGGGAGGAGTCAGGACATCACCCACCCTCTTGTTTACAGAGGCAGGAGAGGATCGAAGCAGTGCTGCATAATGAAAAAAAGAGCCGGGAGCAGGAGTGTCAGTGTGGCCAGTTGTCAGCCTTTTCTTACTGTGCTGCAGATTTTCCGCCCCCTCCTCCTGTCCTGGCGCCGTAAGGCACGTACTGCTCCGAACCCCACTGTCAGAGGGGAGGAGGAGGTGTCCCGCCCCCAGCTGACGTCACTTCTGTCATCGGAGCATTTTCGCGAGTACCGATACTCGCGAAAATGCCTAGTATCGGCACCGATACCTATACCAGTATCCCTACTTTAAACCATCGCAGAGCTGGAAGTTCAGAGACAGGAAGAGCACAGGGGCATCCCTGCAGTGAAGACTTTTACATAGTCCAACTGCCTTCATAATGCATGATACTTTTTTACAGGTAAGTGTTGTGACTAAAGCTGTACAGAAAAAAGGTAATTAAGCTAAACTTCAGTTTTAATGTTATATTATACATTGGGGTTAATTAACTAAATTCAAAAGACTATACACTCTGCAAGGACATTTTTACTTTGCAATTTATTTCCCTTAGGCCCCTTTCACACCGAGGCGTTTTTCAGGCGTTTTAGCGCTTAAAATAGCGCTGTAAAAACGTCTGAAATAATCCTGCCCCAGCATTCTCAATGTGAAAGCCCTGAGGGCTTTCACACCGAGGCGTTGTGCTGGCTGTGCGTTTGAAAAAATCCTGCAAACAGCTTTTTTGGAGTATCTTTGGGGCGCATAAAATAGCGCTGTAAAAACGCCTATCCCCATTGAAATGGATGAGTACCGCTGTAAAACCGCGGTAATGCCGCTTTAAAAACGCCTTGAAGCTACGAAAAACCAGGAAGTGCACAGGATGTGATGTAAGGGGGTAGGGTTATTAGCTGACACTAACGCGGTAAAGACGCGGTAAAAACGCATAGGCGTTAGCGCTATTTTTTTCGCCAACGCAGTAAAAACGCGGTAATAACGCTAATTGTTTTTAGCGCGTTATTGCAACGCCTCAGTGTGAAAGGGGCCTTAGTTTACTGAATGAGGTGCAGCTCTGCTGACTTCCACCATCCAATCATGTGTCAGGTACAATCCTGGATTTTTTTTATTTTTATTTTTATTTATTTTTATTTTTTTTTACGTTTCACTGGACATGACTGGAATTCTTTTAAAAAAAAATATTCCCTTACACAATGAAAAATTATTTGCAAAGTGTGCAGCCTATTTGACTTCAGTAAATCAACCCCATTGTTAACTGGTGAAGAGGACTGTTAAAATTACTGATTTATGATTTTTGTACTCTTGTCAATAAAAATACTTAAAAATAAAATAAAAAATACTCCTGAAAAAATGTATGGTATTTCCACCACTCCTGAAATATGCTTTAAAGGAATCTAAGAGATGTGGGCCAGATTGGCATTTTTGTGGGCACTATAACAGTTCAAAATCAGACCAGGTGATTAATAGCAACTTGATTTATAATAGTAAACATAATCATACATACATTGGTGTTTTTTCTAAATTTATTTTACTGTTATTATTCTGCAGTACTGAAAACACTTTAAAAGCATACTTTTATATACACTGTACTTGTAGCTTTGTAGGTGAATGTTGTAACTGAAGAGAAGCAATAAGCAACAGAATTTTTACAATTCAAGTTGGAGAAGACACATTGGCATTATATAGATTGTTTTCATGCTGAGCATTATAATACAGTTGTGCTCCTAAATTTGCATACCCTCGCAGAAATTGTGAAATTTTAGCATTAATATTGAAAATATGACTGATCATGCCAAAAAACTCTCTTTTACATAAGGATAGTGATCATATGAAGCCCTTTTTTTTAAGCACATAGTTGTTTGGCTCCTTTTTAAATCATGATGATAACAAAAAATCACCCAAATGTCTCTGATAAAAAGTTTGCATACCCCGGAGTGTTTGGCCTTGGCAATTAGTGTCTGTGTATAAATTGTCAATGAGTTTGTTAGCTTTCACAAGAATGCACTGAACAGACTAGAGTAGAAAATCACAGCCAAAAGGCCTGTGTAAACAAGATAATGAAACTTTACAAAGATGGAAAAGAATATAAAAAGATATCCAAAGCCTTAAATTTAACAGTAAGTAATGTTTAATCACTTATTAAGAAGTGGAAAATTCGGGGATCTCTTGATACCATGCCAAGGTCAGTTAGACCAAGAAATATTGCAGCCACATGTGCCAGAGGGATTGTTTGGTGTGGTTGTTTTTAAGGAGCACAATACAACGATATTTGAACAAGGATGATCTGTATGGTCTAGTTGCCAGAAAGAAGCCTTTACTGAACCAATGCCACAAAAAAGCCCAGTTACAATATGCCAGACAACACCTTGACATGCCTCACCGGGCTTTTTTGTGGAATTGGCTGTAAAGACTTTTTTCTGGCAACTCAACCATGCAGATAATTTTTGTTCAAGTACATGTACTGCAGCAGGGCGGCCCTTAAGCGCAAAATCACATACCTGTACGTGATCATCTTTTTCAGCTCTGGGACACCGCTGGAGCCCCGCTCCCGCTGTGTCCAATCAGCGGGTCTGCCGGACGCAATGTCCGCTGGGAACCAGGTGAATGTTCGTAGAAAGGCAGACCGCCATTCTGACAGAGAGGAAAACGAAGATCTCGTGTTTATGCTAAGCAGACATACGGATCTGTTTTCCTTTAGTCAAAGCACTCCCGATACAGTTAGAAAGCACACATAGGGAACACATTTAACCCTTATATTGCTCCTGTTAACCCCTTCCCTGCCAGTGTCATTTATACAGTGACATTGCATTTTTTTAGCACTGATCACTGTACTGTATTGGTGTCACTGGTCCCAAAAAAGTGTCACTTAGTATCAGATTTGTCCACCGTAATGTCACAGTCCCGCTAAAAATCACTGATTTCTGCTATTACTAGTAAAAAATATTAAAAAAATTAAAAGTCCCTAAATCTATCCCATAGGTTGTAGTCGCTATAACTTTTGCGCTAAAAAAATCATTATACGCTTATTGTTTTTGTTTTGTTTTTTTACCAAAAATATGTAGCAGAATACATATTTGCTTAAATTTAGATTTTTTACATTTTTTATTGGATAAGTTTTATAGCAGAAAGTAAAAAATATTGTTTTTTTTTCAAAATTGTCGGTATTCTTTTGTTTATAGCGCAAAAAGTAAAAACCCCAGAGGTGATCAAATACCACCAAAAGAAAGGACATTGCGACCGCGCAATTGTCAGTTAAATCTACGCACTGCAATGTCGCAAAAAATGGCATGGTCAGGAAGGGGGTAAAACCTTCCGAAGCTGATGTGGTTAAAAACACAGTTCCATTACCTTGTTATGCAGGTCTTTTCACTGTTCTTTTCTGCTCTCTGTGGCTCAGTATCTCATTTTAACCTGTGTGTGTCACCTTATATGTCTGTACCAAGGCCAAAGATTCCAGGGTACGTAAACTTTTGATCAGGGCTGTCTCAGTGATTTCTGTTATCATTATAAATTAAAAAGAAGCCACACAACTATGTGATAATAAATGGCTTTGTATGATCACTATCCTTAAATAACATTTTCTGGAATGATCAGTCATATATTTAATATTAGTGCCCAAATTTTACGATTTCTGCCAAGCTTTTGAGCACAACTGTACCACATTCTATCTATATGATAGCTCTTATTCTTCATAGCACATCACATTGCATCATCGCACTTTTACTACAAGACCTTTAACTCTGGCTGCACAGCTGGTGACCACACTGGAAATTCAGGCAAGAATAAGGATACGCATTGTGGGAGAGGTCGCTCTGTCACTTTTGTTTCTGGAAGGCTAGTCTGATGTGATGTCTTAAACCTGTCCTTTATTGTTCGGCCAGTTGCCCACAGCTGACCAAAACGTGGTGTTGCCAAGCTGTCCCCGCTCAACAGTTCTTTCCAAGAAGGAACCCAAAGGTTGGGCGACACAGAAGTACAGTCCTAAAAGAAGAAGAAACTCAACTTTAAAAAAATAAGGATCATCCAAATAAAAACTCTTCAAAATACTTAAAATATACACAATTTAGTAAATCAATTTAAACACCCCCAGGAAAATTATGAAATATTTTGAAACCAAAATAGATACTTTAATACACTGTAGAGGAGTATGAGACAAAATAGATCATATATACGCTTTAAAAAGTTTATTACACTGTCCTACATTCCAGTATCATATTTGCCTTAATGAAAGGGTGACACCTTAAATGTAATCAACCTTGATAAACAGTATCCACTTCTCCATCCACTAAATTGTGACAAAAATAGACACCATTTATAAAATAATAAGCACATAATGGCTTTTTCCATACAGCTACTCTGAGCCACAATTTCAATTCAATTTTAAAGTTATGAATCTATTAAATAATGTCTATTTTATATAATGTTTCTTCCCCCCCACATCTATTACCCCTACCTTGGTGTCACTGCTGGTGGCTCCCATTTCATGTCTTCAGTTAGTGTACACGCAGATCAGATTTTGTGCTTTCAAGCCCCCCTCCCCACCACTCAAACACTTTCTGATCTCTGAGGGGAGTCACATGTACTGGTAATCCGCTTTAGCTGGACAAACAATTTTAATCTGCTGCTAAGTACTGGCCTTTGCTTATACATCCAGTGCTGCATTATTCATGAGTGTAATTCTTATACATATAATATATATGGCGATAGTCTGTCCACCACAGTGATGAAATAAAAAAATGGAAATAGGCGCCAAAATAATAGGTTAATAAATAAAATTAATAATTACTAGTGCAGCTCCAAAATTAGTGGATACTAATACATAGTGAAGAAAACGATATAAGGGCGCAACAAGTAACTATTGTCCATAAACACCAAATATATAAAAAAATATTCAAAGAAATAATTGCAGAAATAGGCAAATAAAGCTATAATCAGTGTGATCGGAATCCAACCACTGTGCTCTTGAAAGGGTGCAGTATATTGGATAAGTGCTTCACCCGACGTGACACTCAAATGTGCTCACCAGACATATTCGGACATAAATGACCATCAGGCATATAACAAATAAAGGTGCAGTATACTAAATAAGTGCTTCACCCTAAGTGACACTCAAATGTGCTCACCGGAAATATTCGGCCATAAATGACCATCAGGCATGTAACAGGTACTCTTGATTCCCAATCACTCCAATCTCCAGTGGATCAATCAAAAAAAACTTCTTTATAGACAGGATGGATATCAATCTTCCACTCTGGAATGGGTTAAAAGCTCCACTGCAAAGAGCCACACAAAAAAAACGGATATAGTGTAATACCGTTTTTATTTAAAACTATACAAAGGTAAAAAAGTATACAACCAAGTATACTAGCAGCTGTGTAGGGAAGCAATGGCCAGGCTGTTTACTAAAAAATGCATGGGAACCTGGGCTAGCATCAAAGCTGTAAATTAAATTTAAAAGTCATACCACTCCAGTGTAAGGCAGGCTATCAAAATTCTATGCATTTCGGAAGGTGTGCGTCACTGTCCCACCACAGTGCCTTCTTGGCAAAATAAAAGAAAGTGAAGCATTTTTTATTAAACTACATCCGTGTCAGAAACCATGAATCAGACCGAGACAAAAGTACAGCTAAATCACACTTGTTTAATAATAAAAATAAAAAAGGTAAACAGAGTAAGCATAGTCAAAACATAGCCAGAGTTCAGTAACCGGATCGGGTAGTCGGCTAAGCCAATGTCAGAGAGCCAGCGATAAACGTAGTAGTGCAGCAAGCAGGATCAGGTAGCCAGAAGGAACGTCAGCCAAGCAAGTCTTCAACAGGAACGCAGGAGAAAGTCTCTGTGATGTAGACAAAAGCGAAGGCAGAGATGAAGTGAGCTGGAAGGCTTTAAGTAGGCAAGACTGACGAGCAGATCATCAACAGGTGAGTCACTGTGGAGAGAAAGGAGCTGGCAATTAGCCGACAGCTGAGCAGCCAGCTCAGAGAAGGAAGGGCTGAGCCCAGCCCTGACAATCCGTGACATGACCTTTTTTCCTATTTTATTTTATTATTTATAATTTTGTTTATTTAATTGCCATTATTTCCCTATATGTCCCCTGAAATATCGTGAGGAAAACCCCTATGCTGCCATTGATATATATAGTGAGAAAAACCCCTATGCTGCCTTTGGTAAACCTTGCTATTACTCTGCAGGTAATATGCAACTTCAGTACTTTTTGAATCACTGACCTAGAACAAGCATTCATGCAGTGAAAACTGGGACTCTAAAGCAGGCCATACATGGTCGAATTTCGAACAAATTTTCTTTTCAAAATCAGAAAGTTGTTTTTTTTTTTGTGATCCGATGATGCCACCATTGATTTTCGAAATTCGGCCGACCAGACCTTCATGTTGCCGGGAATATTCTTTTCTCCCTGGGAATATTCTTTTCTTGCACATGCGCATTTTTTTTCTATTACATTTCTCACACGATTCTCCCATCATTGATCAGAAAATCGTTCGTTTTTCAAAAAATTTCAAACATGTCGGATTCCTCAAATTTGATTGCCGCACGAAAATCAGCTGTTGCTGCAGCCCACTAATGGTGCGAAATTCGTACGAAAATTATTTGATACGATTTTCGAAAGAAAATTCTTTCAAAATTCGAACCGTGTATGGCCGCCTTAAATCTGCTTCCCGGTTCGGGTGTCCTTGATTCAAAGTATGAAAAACTCTGGAAGAACATGGCAGTCTGCAACTGGCATTTTCAAAAATCACCAATGGCAACCTAAAGATTGTGTTCACTAAAGGCGATTTTTAAAATATAGGATCTACTACAACAAGCCACTGTTCTGTAATAGTATCAGCCAAATGATTAGACAAATAGCGACAAGCAACTTTGTTGTGATGTTTACTGATGTATGAAGGGGGAATTGACAATATAGATAGAATGGTAGGAAGGTATGCAATAATGTTGAACAAAGGTTTATGGTCAATGAAGCTATCTTATCCTCAGGAATAGTTTCCACACTCAACTACGGGCAGAACAATACAATAAACCAGAGTTTTAGAACAGATACATAAAGAAAACAATGCCCAGGGATTTGTAAGGTGCCAAAACACAAACACATTTTTTTTTTACATAAAAATACAATATTTTAATGGACTTTACAATAAAAAAATTTTTTTTAAAAGTAAAAAAAAAAAAACATCACGATAACAGCATGCAGTTACTTCAACATGTTTCGCAAATCACTGGCTTCCTTGGGAGATCTGTAAGAACTACATATTGCACCAGTGCAATTATAAAATGAACACAATCACCATAATGTATATCATATAGATCAAACAATCTTTGGATTTTCATATGCAATTGATATACTGTATTATAAGCCAAATAAGAGACAAAAAAAATAAAAATAAATTAGTTTGTGCAAATCAATCAATAAATGAATCAGCTGGAGAGCATCTCACAAAAAAGAAATGTGAAATTATATCAACACAGAAAGATGATCTGCATCCTTCACGCATTTAAATGTCATCCCTGGAAGTATTGGTAGGTCATAGGAGCATGGCCGGATTAAGAGCATCATGGGCCTGGTGCTGAGAACTTTGGTGGGCCTTTTTATGCAAATAAATACAATGAAAATGCAAACAATTTTTGTTAAAACAAATTAAATACTTAAATAAATTAAATAGCAAGGAGGGTGAAAGGGGGGGAGGAGACATAGAGAGAGGGGGGTGAGAGAGAGTGTCAGGGCTGGCTTCTTGCAGCTCTCTTCTCAGTGCTCAAGGCTGCTCAGCTGTCAGGTAATTACCAGCCACTCATTGTTTTCACAGTGACTCACCTGGTTACCATTACCTGCCTCATTAGTCCAGCCTATAGCCAGACCCTTTTTTCTATTTAAACTGCCTTGCTCATTCTTTCCGTGCCTTTGCCTGGTCAACATATTCAGTGTGTCCCTGCTGTGTACCTGTTATGACTTTGCCTGGCTGACATTTCTTCTGGTTTCTGGTCCTGATCTTTGGCTTCTGAGGACTCCTGGCTCCGTTAGTCTGATTACCTGTTTTGGCTTCCTTACCTTAGCTTCTGTTTTTTACTTACATTCCTGATCTGTATTATTTTTACTATTACATTAAGCTGTGATTTTTACTACATCTTTTGTCTCTGTCTGCTTCATGGTCCATGACAGAGAGGGGGCGGGGGGTTTGGGGGAATGAGGAGAAAGGGGGCGAGAGATGGAGAGAAAGGGTGAGCCATAAAGAGAGGGGATGAAAGAGAGAGAGAGGGGGTGAGAGAGAGAGAGGGGGTGAAAGAGTAAAAGGGATGAGAGAGAGAGGGTGCCTTTGGGTAGTTTTTAGTAGAGTAGTAATGTGGCGCAATTAACCCTACTCGACACCAAAGTTGCAGAAAGCAAACTGGCAGCATGTAAGATGGTGTTCCCCCGAGGAAGGTTTCCTATTGAGGGAGGAACCAAGACTTCCATCGCAGTTCACAGAAATTTGTATATCCAAGAAGTTAATGAACTGCTGATGGCAATTCATTGTAAATTTTCATTTTAATTCATTAAATTCCAAAACTGTCATGAACATATGCAGGTAATCTAGAGACCCTGTCCAGATCAAAAGAATATAATCAATGAATCTCCAGCATATTAGAATCTTGTCTAAGCTTTCCTGAAGATCCTCTCTCTCGAGGAAAGATCACTCTCCCGCCTCCTCAGGTACAGATTTGCATAGGATGAGGCACATTGTGTCCCCATTGCTACGCCCTGCACCTGGAAGTAGTGGGAGCACTTAAAGCGGACTTCCGCCCCAAAAAAATTATTAAAAGTCAGCAGCTACAAATACTGCAGCTGCTGACTTTTAATATTAGGACACTTACCTGTCCAGGGCGCCCGCGATGTCCTCACCCGAAGCTGATCTGTCCCTTGGCTCCTGGATGCAGGCGCCGGCATCTTCAGTAAGGGAATCAGAAAGTGTGTCTCCCAGAAGCCAGCAGGGGGGGGGGGACAGAGGAGGGGCCGGACATGGCGTAGATCGTCGCGGAATCTGAGCAAATACCTGTATTAGACAGGTATCTGCTCCCCCCTGAAAGGTGCCAAATGTGACACCAGAAGGGGAGAGAAAACCAGAAAAGCAGAAGTTCAATTTTTCCACTTTAAAAATAAAAATATTGTGCGACAAAATAAAAAATAATGAATCCAAAATGAATTTGTTATATGGGCCAGCCGACCTTCCTCGCTCAGAAATTAAGCTCTCCCGAACCCCCAAATTACGAGGGATCAATTTGTATCACATTTTCACCAATACAACACAAGATTTTGCATTTTCAGCCTCAACAGGCTACATTAACCTTCTTTTACCTGACCACTCCCAGTGTTGACAGACTGCACCAACACATTTCTATTATAAGATACAGGTTTGACTTTAAACCCTGCCTCCCCACTGTACAGGGCACTGCACAGAGGCAAATCTCTCTCATGATTATAATCACTACCTGGGGTTACTCCCATATCACCATGAAAAATCTCCATACCAGTCCTTTTTAATATCCCTGTAGTAAACGTTTCATTACAGAGACTTGTACCCACCACTGTAGTAGGTGTCGCCATCTTCATTTGAGTGCGCTTCATTACTACTGACCACTTCATCCAAGCAGTCACATTGTGATACAACGGGCCTTCTGTGCTTTCTGGCACACCCTACAGGCACAACAAATTTTTCCTCTCTGTTGCGAAGGGTGGCAGCATATCAGTTTACACAAACACTAGGGCAGGTAATCCTAGACTTCTGTTGGATTACCAGGTACAGCGTCCCAAGACCTGGGACACTCAACAACACTCAACAACAGCATGCTTCACTGCGACTGGCCACTTCATCCAAGCAGCCACACTGTGATACAACAGGCTTCCTGTGCTCTCTGGCACCCCTACAGGCACAAAAGGTTTTTCCTCTCCATTGATAAGGCATACCTTTTTTGAGATGGGAACGCCCCCTTAAAGGAAAACTCCCATCTCTAACTTTTACCTATAGGTAAGCCTATAGGTACTGTAAATATCTCTGTTTAGGAGATATTTACTGTACATGCAGCTGATGAAATCACCAACGCATACGCTCTGAAGGTACGGCTATTCCTTCAGAGTCCTGTGCCGTAAACTGTGGCTCCAGCATGCAGCCGTGACACCAACCCGGAAGGAAGACCAGGTGAAAATAGGAGCGCCTGGAGTGATGACAGTGCAGCGCTGGAAGGCTTTGTTTACAGGTAAGTTTAGCATAAGTTAAAAAAAACACCCAGAGGTTTACTACTAGTGATTTTTTTACCACTACTATTCCTCTATACTGGCTTTTGAAATTTAAAAATGCAGAAATTTAGAAATTGGATGAAAAGTTTAGCACTGCAAAACACTTTTTGAAAGATGAAAAGTGCATGTATATACAACTATATACAGTATCTCACAAAAGTGAGTACACCCCTTATATTTCTGTAAATATTTTATTATATCTTTTCATGTGACAACATTAAAGAAATTACACTTTGCTACAATGTAAAGTAGTGAGTGTACAGCTTATGTTATGTGACTTGTTAGTGTTACAAGGTCTTAGGTGTGAATAAGGAGCAGGTGTGTTAAATTTGGTGTTATCGCTCACACTCTCTCATACTGGTCACTGTAAGTTCAACATGGCACCTCATGGCAAAGAACTCTCTGAGGATCTGAAAAAAATAATTGTGGCTCCAGCAATGCAAACAAAACAGTATGGTGGAATCCTCGGAGGGTGGTCCCCTGAACTATAGTCCTTATTACCCTAAGAACCTAGCAGACACCTGCACCATTAGTGTGCTTTTTAGACTGCCTTTTTACACCGTGACAGGGCATTGCATAAATATACACAGTACTGTACAAAAGTTTTAGGCAGGTGTGAAGAAATGCTTTCAAATATATATATTTAAATTTTTTCTTTTTATTATTAATTTACAAAATTCTAAGTGAGCAAACAGAAGAAAAACCTAAATCAAATCAATGTTTGGTGCGACTATCCTTTGATTTCAAACCATCATCAATTCTTACACAGGTCAGGGATTTTGTAGGATTAGAGTCAGGTGTATAATTAACCAGTTCCCACCTGGCCTATAGCAAGATGACAGCTAAACGGGCCTTTTGTCGATCTGGGTGGACATCATATGACATCCTCCCAGATGGGGCAGCGCTGCGGCGCGATCTGTCACCGGCTGTGTCCATCGGACAACTGTGTTGTTAGCTGTGTTTAGTCACAGTGATCACATGGTACATGCAGATCCAATCACAGCCCATCTGTACCATATGATTAGCTGTGGCCAATCACAGCTAATCCCAAAAAAACACACTAAATGAATCAGTTTCATTCAGTAAAAATGGTTGCTTATACCAGTGAAATTCAAAAGAGAAGTCCAAAAGTGTCACAACTGTAAATCTCAGTGACTCCCTTGTTGAAAGTGATTCTGTGTTTTAATGGACGTGCCACCCAGTGTTATCCTCCACCAATAACACTAAAGTAACTCACTAGAGTTAATGGCTGGTAATATTATTAACCAGCAACTGTGCCTCTGAACAATCTCCTGATTTAATCCACAACAATGCTTCACTGCCACTCCGGGAAGACGTATAATGAAACGCGTAGGGAAGGGGAAGGACGCTGACATCACCACGCTAGCCAGGATCATACTCGCGGCTTGCAGCATCGAGTAGCAGCCAGAGACGATTGGCAACAATACTAAGCGCTGATTCTCTAGTGTCGGGCGAGACACTTGAAAAACGTGAGTGTGTTATTTTACTGTTTTTAAAAAATGTCTTTTTTTTTATGTAATCTTTATTTAAAAAGATATATTCAAAGGACAAACAGAGAAACAAGAGACAAGGTAGAAAGGTTTGCAATATACAGCAATATAGGAGGAGCCCTCCACCATGGACAAACAGTCAATGATAAAGTCAATCAGGGAAGCATACGGTGTAGCAACCATATCTGGGGGAATAATAATCAACATATGAGCAGCGTGATATGAGTTCAAACATACATGGATCACCCCTTTCAACCCCGTCCGGTATATCACTGTCAAGGATGCCATCCCACTCCCAAAAATTAGGAGTAGACTGGGTCCACAGTTAGCAGGCCCAAAGCCTAGGGGCAATAAACTAATTTAAAAATAAATAAAAACAAAAACGAAAAAGGGGGGTGAAGGGTGGGGCAAAGAAACAAAAACAGAAAACAGAAAACCAGGGGAAAAAGTAACACCAACCACAGTAGTACATCACTTCAAGCTTCTGTAGGTTTGGGAAAGCTCCTCTGTCTCTTCAGTTAAAAAATGTCTTTTAAAATACTTTATCACACTATGTGAGTCTTCAGTCTTCCATTTTATACCTATGTGGGACCTGTATGAGATACTCAGAGAGGACAACCTGCAGAGAAGCATTGTTGTGGATCAATTTAGGAGATTGTTCAGAGGCGCAGTTGCTGGTTTATAATATCCGTCCGCCTATCTCCTACTCTATTAGCTTTTAGACAATCCCTGAAAACCCTTTTCTTCAGAGAAGCCTATCCTACCCACACCTAACAACTGTTTTTTCATCTTGTCCATCTGATCATCCCCCACAGCTCCTACCCTTTGTTCCACTTGACCCTCCCTTCTAGATTGTAAGGTCTAACGAGCAGGGCCCTCTGATTCCTCCTGTATTGTATTGTAATTGTACTGTCTTCCCCGATGTTGTAAAGCGCTGCGCAAACTGTTGGCGCTATATAAATCCTGTATAATAATAATAATAATATTACCAGCCATTAACTCTGGTGAGTTAATTTAGTGTGATTGGTGGAGGATTACACTGGGTGGCACGTCCATTAAAGCGCAGAATCACTTTCAACAAGGGAGTCACTGAGATTTACAGTTGTGACACTTTTGGATAATTTCATGGACTATTTTTCCTTTGATGTCTACATATTTGATTTGATCTTTTATTTGTTCCAACATATTTTTATTGATTTTAAAAAAAATTCACAAACACTAGCAAAGACACCACACACAAACAGATACAATCATCCTGAATACATATTATAGCTGAGATGTTCATTAAGTTTATGATTACTATCTCTCCAAACCCCCCCCCCCCCCCCTCTATATTCAGGGCAAAAGAAGGCAAAAAATAAATAAATTAGCAGGCAGAAAAAACATATATAGTGGTGTCTCACATAAATATAATTATAGAATCTTTCTTCAACTTTTTTAAAACATTTTGAAACAGACAAAAATAAGTATGCTCCAGCGAAACTGATCTTGGAAATTAAAAAATTTCCAAGAACTTTGGTGAATCTTTGATTGTTATCCAGGTCTGCCACATTAAACTTCAGTATAGTATTGTTATTTTCAGCTACCAGTATCTCCATATGCATAATACCATTTAGAGCAGGGGTCTCAAACCTGCGGCCCTCCAGCTGTTGCGGAACTACAAGTCCCATCATGCCTCTGCCTATGAGAGTCATGCTTGTAACTGTTTAGCCTTGCAATGCCTCATGGGAATTGTAGTTCTGCAACAGCTGGAGGGCCACCAGTTTGAGACCCCTGATTTAGAGTCTCAATCCACTCTGACATTTAGGGTGTAGTAGAGGATTTCCAATATCTTGGTATCAGTTCTCTAATTGCTGAGAGAAAAAAACAAAGAAGAGATTTTTTTCGTTTTGGATAATGATCGAGGTAAAAGGGAAAAGAGAGCTAATTCAACCGAATTGTTGATTATTTCACCCGCAGCAGTGTTGTATAAACAAATGATTTGATCCCAAAGTTTATAAATGGGGGGGAAAGCCCACCAGAGATGAGATAAGTTACCTATAGCGGCATTACAACGCCAGCATAAGTCTGATTGTGATGGAAAAATTCGGTTTAAGTCAACGGGAGTACGATACCATCTAGACAGCAGTTTGAAGTTGCGTTCGTCACAAGCTATTGAGAATTTATGGGTATTAATAAAAATGTGATCCCAATCTTCCTCTTGTATTAACTGATTTTCCAACCCCCATTTAATCGTATATGATGGTAGACCCGGTGAAATTAAAATAGATAAACAACATATATATCTTAGATATGGTATGCGTTGGCGGTTCCGGAGATATACATAGATTCTCGAAATCTGTAAGAGGTCGATGGATAAGGTGTTTGGAGGTGAAATAGGAGTAGAAACTCCGTAATTTCAGACAGACAAACCAGATACCTTTTTTCTGATCATGTAGGGCTTGAAAATTTACAAATGACATAAAAGGTACCTCCCAAAATCTTATGCCTTTTCTGGGGCCAATATAATTTGTCCCAGGTTAGAATAGCGTTTGAATGAACACCAATAGGTAAAGAGGGATTATCTATTAAAGGAGTGAGTGGAGCTGGAATAGAAGACAGAGGAAATAATTTTAAATAATGATGCCAACTTTCCAGGACCGTATAAGTTAACCAAGGCCAGGAGGACCGTGATCCTATATCCTTAAGACAGAGCCACAAGTATTCAATGGAGAAGAACCAATTTCCAATTGAACCCATTGTTTATCGTTGGGATGATGGAACCAGTCCAGAATACGAGAGAATATAGCTGTTTTATAATAACACTCAATATCTGGCAAACCTGTTCCTCCATGATCTTTGGATCGACAAAGTGTTTCCCAATTAATTTGAGGTTTAGTATTTTCCAAACAAATTGCGATAACAAACTATTCATTTTTTTTTAAAATGTTTTAGGTAGTTCAATAGGTAGGGTTTGGAATAAGTATAGATACTTTGGGAGGGTATCCATCGTAATAGAGTTAATACGGCCAAATGATCTTTTAGATTATTGCACATATATTTCATGTCATTATGTATTTTTGATTTTGCATATTCTATGAGCACTTTATATATGTAACATTTTGCACTCTATTCCATAAAGCAACTTGCACTTTATTTATGCACAGTTTGCACATTAAGATTTTGTTTAAGAGCTATTTATAAAATAGGTGAAGTTTACACAATAAGACACAATATTTATTAGTTTTGGGAGGTTTATGCAGAGGGACTCAAGACCAGCACTGCTTTTCTTTGCTTTCAGATACTTATCCATCATGGCATACCATCAGGGTGGTGGGTGATTGGTCCCAAATTTATTTTGCTGCAGGACAACAAGCCCAAACATACAGACAATGTTATCAAGAACTATCTTCAGTGTAAAGTACAAGGTGTCCTGGAAATGATGATTTGGCCCCCACAGAGCTCTGATCTCAACTTCATCGAGCCTGTCTGGGATTACACGAAGAGACAAAAGGATTTGAGGCAGCCTGCATCCACAAATGATCAGTGGTTAGTTCTTCAAGATGTCTGGAACAACCTACCTGCAGAGTTCCCTTAAAAACTGTGTGCAAATGTACCTAGAATTGATGCTGTTTTGAAGGCAATGGGTGGTCACACCAAATATTGATTTGACTCTTCTGTTCATTTACTTTCCATTTTTTATATTGATTAAAAATAAACTATCAACACTTCTATTTTTGAAAGCGTTATTCATTTACAGCATTTTTTCACACCGGTCAAAACTATGGGAAGAGAACAGAGAGACAGCATCATCATGTAGCAGCATAGACAAATGTACGTGGCCTCACCAACTATCCAGGAAGCATTTAATGCATGGGACTTGAGAGGCAGGATGCAGATGTACATTTTTTCCCCTGTTGGGGCAAGCATGGAGGCCTCAGACGTGTAGTTGCAAAAGTGGGATTGGTGATTCTTTTTGAGAGATTACTATGCATCTGTAACATGAATACGATAACACCCCTCCTGTGACACCTACAATGGAAACAGTATTGTATACCTTTTACAAAGGACATGAGGCATGAGCCATTTTACCCCCGTGTGGGACATTTCCTACCATTCTCATGGCCACTTACAATCAAGTGGTCTACCACCATGTCATTGGGATTGTACCTGTCGTGATGTGCCATGTGTATGCAACTAACATTCATTTCCAAGAAAGCATTCTGAAAACTGGCAAGTCTGTGTGCGCATTAATGTATTTGCATGTAAAGTGTTTGTGATTTCTGCAGGCAATCAGATAATGGCAAGGTATGTCAGACTTATAATGAATGCTGAAACCAAGAAAGTTTAATTAATAAAGCAAAACCAATACCAGGGGAATTTAACCTAAAGTATTGAGTGAAAATCTGAATAGCCTAAGAGCTGGCAGTAAGAGAGGCCCCTCTTACAGAACATGTACCAGGTGTCCCGGCCCCTATATCTCACGGGACTCAGGTGTACGGCTGGACTTTCAGAGCCCTAATCTAAACCATGTTAAAACTGCAGGACCCTTTGTGAAGTGTGCTCCTGGAATTTGAGGGTCATGGGGATGGAGTGTAAAGGTCCTAAACCACAATTCATGCACATTTGGCAACTGGGTGTGCAAAGGACAACCTGGATAGCCCTGTTTAATGGTAGGATCCCAGCTTTAGGCTTTCACCACATGGAGTAGATTGGGGTCTGCCTACATACTTACCTTATAGCTTCTGTAGTATGGCTTTTTTTCCTGCGACCAGTTACCGAAACCTTAGGTTCTTCACTGCCTTACTGGTTGCATCCCTCTGGTGTCGTTCTGCACTATACAGGGGATGTCGAGGGACCATTCATATTCCAGGGCATCAGAAAGTAGATGAGAGTGCAGGTAAGGAACAGGACACACTGCATGGGTACATTTTTTGTTTCCTAAGTTTAGCTTTAAATGGCTCAGATTAAAGGATAACTGTACTTTCAGAGAAAGTAAAGTTATTATTTTGCCTATCCTCCAAACTAAAATAAATCCCCCCCCCCCACTTCCCACCCACCTACTTACCTGAATGAGCTTGCCTCTGGCTAAAACGTTCCTTTCCTTTGTGTGTCTGCACATTTGACCCTCTTAGACTTCTACAGTGCGTCCGGAAAGTATTTACAGCGCTTGACTTTTTCCACATTTTGTTATGTTACAGCCTTATTCCAAAATAGATTAAATTCATTATTTCTCTCAAAATTCTACTAACAATATCCCATAAAGATAACATGAAAAAAGGTTGTTTGAAATATTTGCAAGTGTATTCAAAATAAATGAAAAAAATCACATGTACATAAGTATATACAGCCTTTGCCATGACACTCAAAATTGAGCTCAAGTGCATCCTGTTTTCACTGATCATCCTTGAAATGTTTCTACAACTTGATTGGAGTCCACATTTGGTAAATGCAGTTGCTTGGACATGATTTGGAAAGGCACACACCTTTCTATACAAGGCTGGATTCACACCTATGCATTTTTAGTGCTTTTTGCATTTTGCAGATTTGCACTACAGAACTTGTTTCATAGGAAACCATGTTAAATGGACTGTAGCGCAAATCTGCACAATGCTAAAAAAAAAAAAAAAAAAACACTAAAACTGCATAGGTGTGAATCCAGCCTAAGGTCCCACATTTAACAGTACTTGTCAGAGCACAAACCAAGCCAAAAAGTCCAAGGAATGGTCTGTCGACCTCGGAGACAGGACTGTATCGAGGCACAGATCTGGGAAAGGGTACAGAACAATTTCTGCAGTATTGAAGGTCCCAATGAGCACAGTGGCCTGCATCATCCGTAAATGGAAGAGGTTTGGAACCACCAGGACACTTCCTAGAGCGGGCCACCCAGCCAAACTGAGCGATCGTGGGAGAAGTTGACCAAGAACATGATGGCCACTCTGACAGAGCTCCAGCATTTCTCTGTGGAGAGAGAACCTTCCAGAAGAACAACCATCTCTGCAGTACTTCACCAATCAGGCATGTATGATAGAATGGCCAGATGGAGTAAAAGCCACATGACAGCCCACCTGGAGTTTTCAAAAAGGCACCTGAAGGACTTTCAGACCTTGAGAAACAAAATTCTTTGGTCTGATGAAACAAAGATTAAACTCTTTAGCCTGAATGGCAAGTGTCATGTCTGAAGGAAACCAGGCACTTCTCTTCACCTGGCCAATACCATTCCTACAATGAAGCATGGTGGTGGCAGCATCATGCTGTGGGGATTTTTTTCAGCAGCAGGAACTGGGAGACTAGTCAGGATCGAGGGAAAAAGGAATGCAGCAATGTACAGAGACATCCTTGATGAAAACCTGCTCCAGAGCACTCTGGACCTCAGACTGGGGCGAAGGTTCATCTTCCAACAGGACAACGAACCTAAGCACACAGCCAAGATAACAAAGGAGTGGCTACGGGACAACTCTGTGAATGTCCTTGAGTGGCCCAGCCAGACTTGAGTCCGATTGAACATCTCTAGAGAGATCTGAAAATGGCTGTGCACCGACGCTCTTCATGATGGAGCTTGAGAGGTCCTGCAAAGAAGAATGGGAGAAACTGCCCAGAAATAGGTGTGCCAAGCTTGTAGCATCATACTGAAAAAGACTTGAGGCTGTAATTTGTGCCAAAGGTGCTTCAACAAAGTATTGAGCAAAGGCTGTGAATACTTACGTACATGTGATTTTTGAATAAACTTCTTTCACGTTGTCATTATGGGGTATTGTTTGTAGAATTGTAAGGAAAAAAGTTAATTTAATCCATTTTGGAATAAGGTTGTAACATAACAATTAAATGTGGAAAATGTGAAGCACTGTGAATACTTTCCAGATGCACTGTATGAGTCATCTCCAGATGCAGGAGATTCTCAGGTAGAATCGTCTACCTGGTTAGATGGGAACCTGAAAAAAGGGTTTGAAAAAGAAGATGTAGAACCAAGCCTGCTGCCCAAGGACCAAGAAAAAAATTATTACAAAACCAGAGAGGAATGACTCAGCATGGCAGAGCTCACCAAACCATAGACCATAAGCATGAAGCTGGTCACTGAAAAAAATTGCATAAATGCCCTAAACGTATCCAGGTGAAAGAAAAAGTGGGGCACTAGTGCAACTGGCAAAAATTAAAACATAAAATGGTAAATGGCATAAAAAAGGTGTATTACTGTTCTTGAGAAATGTTCATATAAAAACGCTGTGGGTTCACATTATGGCAGCGTCAGCAGTCTCTTTTCCAAGCAGGATCTGGGAAGGCTCCCACCAGCAAACCATGTATAAATGGAAATAAGGAGAGAAAAGGGCTGCTACCCAAATGTACTATTTATTAAAACATTTAAAAAAATAAATGAAAAAAGCAATAAT
Source organism: Rana muscosa (assembly GCA_029206835.1). Taxonomy (NCBI): domain Eukaryota; kingdom Metazoa; phylum Chordata; class Amphibia; order Anura; family Ranidae; genus Rana; species Rana muscosa. The sequence continues at coordinate 167,556,802 of CM055117.1, read as the reverse complement.
TATGCACTCAGATGTACAAGGTATTGAAAAGCATATCAATAAGCCTCCAGCAGGTGGCAACCTTCCTGGAGGTCAATGGCGAACAGGCCCCTCCAAGTAGATTTGATGTAAGATGCCTAGAACCAGGAAGATAACCAGAGGGAAACCAGAAAGAGCCAAAAGTAGCAGACTGTTTGTGTATATCACCACAAACACTGTAGGTGAATTAAAGGGATGAGTATTAGCCAACCTTTCCTTAGACTTCTAATGCTGGGGCAGGGAACGTTCTGACCTCCAGCAATATCTTCGATAATAATTCCAAGGGATGGGCCGAAGAGGCATCATCTCTCAAAAGACCAAGTGAATCAGGCACTCCTTAGAAACTATGGGGTTTATTTACTAAACCTGGAGAGTGCAAACTTGGTGCAGCTCTGCATATAAACCAATCAGCTTCCAGGTTTTTGTCAAAGCTTAACTGAACAAGTTGAAGTTAGAAGCTGATTGGCTCCCATGCACAGCTGCAACAGATTTTGCACTTTTCAGTTTTAGTAAATCAACCCCCATTGTCTGGTCCCCAGCACCTTAACCACAGTGCTCGACACATCTGTATGGATAGCAGGTCCATGTAAGACACAAGCTAAAAAAAACTGTCACAATATTTTGGCCTAAGTATTGAATTGGATTTGAATTGTTTCCTGTCTAATTGGTAATCATGTTCATAGTATACAATTTTTTACTATTTTTTATTTATTTTTAGTTTTATTTATTTTTATCTATATTTTTATTATTATTCTATTTTTACTTTTATTTTTCTTTCCTTGTGTAAACAATAAATGTATATTGAAGTAATAAATTATGCTTTGTTGCTCTCTTTTTTATGAATTTTTAAAGTAATGAATTCAATTTTTTTGTACGTTGTTTTCCATTTTATGTATAGAACATTAAGCAATAAAGTTTTTTGTTATCACTTGGCAATAACAGGAAGTGATGTTATTTAGAGGAAGTTGGTGTTTGATTACACCAGATAGTTTTGGTTGTCCATTATTGGCTAATTAAAGAGGAGACGGCCGCTCCTTTGTATATAAATTGTACTATCCGAAACCGGAAGTGATGTCCTTGATGACGCGCTGGAGGAGGGGCAAAACGCATTGACGCATTTTCAATTTCACGAACCAGTGACGCAACTTCCGGCATCCAGCGGCGAACCCGGAACACACACTAAACCTGCTTTACAGAGTTGTCTCGTGAGTGGCGTTGTTTGATTGCGCAGTACATTTAGTACCAATGGTACTTCATTATCGGCTTTTTTTGTTTTCCCATTATGATTGATCTACCTTGATCCATTCACGTGAATACCCATATGGAAGTTTCTCTGAGAGTCCATTTTACATACACCAGATCTTTTAGATCACAGTTTTATTGACCTCAGGCTGCAAGGCTGAGGGTCCATTAACCCTGGTGAGTGGGGTCACAAACGGGGAGTGTGGCACTTGAAACACTTTATCCTGAACCACAAAGTACTTTAATTTGGAGCACTTAATTTTTTTTATATATGTATATATTTTGATAACATTGTCATGGTCAATATTCTTTGAGCACATTATCAAGTTGATATTCAATATTCTGCTAGCGCTATTAATTCATGTATTCAGAATAGGGTGAAGGGCAGGGTGCCAGCAGGAACTTGGTTGTAAGAAACAATTCTAGCCGCTGGTCAGTAGAATCCTTGAAAATAGGAACACCCTTTACTGGCCTAGTAGTTTCTATGTTAAGTTGGGGCACTGGCAAATCCACTGTGGGTATAGACAAAATCCCTTCTCTGAATGGGAACAGATCCAACAAGCACTTAGGGTGGGTCAAGGGTCGCTCAGGGTGCCTCCAATACACATAGGAATATCTTGAAAAGTGGGTGTAATAGAAAGGTCTTTGCAGCTGTGAGATCTGTGAAAGACATAATGTTGGACAGTGGCATCACTATGGGGGTGCGGGTCGCACTCGGATCTCCCTGCAGCACTAGGTTTCTGGGATATGACTGTAGAGAGGTGACAACACCGAAAGAGGGGCGGAGACCTCTGAGGAGGGAGGAAATGAATGGTCAGTTCTCTGTCTGTCCTGCCTCCCCCCCCCCCAATTGCAGGACAAGCCTGGCTCGCTCCTTCTCCTGGACATAGTACATCAAATCATCATGCGGCATGTGCTCCCCGGTTGTCCTGATAATGGGCGGTTGTTTACTATCCGGAGCTAGATGGAGTGATGGTGGCCAGGGGAGAGGTTAGAGAACCTTCTGGGGAAGGGTGCAGGGAAACTGTATGCAATATGAGATTGTGGGGTGCAGGGAAATTTAATATGGAGGGGGGGGGCTGCGGGGAATTATAATTGAAGGGGGAGCTACAGGGAGGCTATAATTGAGGGGGAAGGAAGGGTAAATATAAATGAAGGGGGGCCGCAGGAGAATTATAATTGAAAGGGGGGGTGGCTGGAGGAAATGTAAGGTGTTATAATGGGGGGGGGGAACATAACAGGCCGGGGGAATGTGGGGTAATTATAATGGGGTGGAATTACAGGGTAATTTTGATGTGACGGGGGCAGGGGGAAGTACCATGGGGTAATTATAGTAACGGAGCGGAGGATTCATGATGGGGGTGTATGTAATTGTAATGGGGGAAATACTCTGGGGTAATTATAATGGAGGGGGGTATAGTGGAGTAATTAGAACTATGAAGAGAGTGAGTGTGTGTGTGTGTGTGTGTGTGTGTGTGTGTGTGTGTGTGTGTGTGTGGGGGGGGGGGGGTAGAGTAACTAAATGTAATGTGGGGTAGTTAGAATTAGCGAGGGGGTCCAGGGTATTTGTAATTTGGGAGGGAAGTTTGCAGGGTAATTATAATTGGGAGGGGGTATTGCACAGATATTTTATGTAACAGAGGAGGATGTGTGAGGTCATTTTAATGGGAGAGGGTGTTGTGGGGCAATTATAAAAGGGTAAGGGGTTGCTCGATAGTTGTTAGCAGCACTACTATTCCCATTATATTAAGTGTTACATTGGAATAAATATTATATGTGGGGGGTGGGCACCATGTTTTATACCACACCAGGTGACACCTACCCTAGTGATGCCACTGAGGCTAGAGACAGCAGGCTAATCCTCCAGATGTGGAGGAGTACATACTGCATGAACAAATGTCGATAGTCTCTTGTACGTCTTAAGGAATGGCAAAAAACGACCTCAAAGGTAATCCAATTAGGGAGAGACTGAGGGGACCCGAGAATCTGAGTCAGAAATATTCATTGCGAGTGGTGGACGGGCTATGGAAAGATCAGAAATTGATGTTGCAGGTGAAGACATGGGAGTGTGCTTAGAGTCTCTGCGTTCAACACAACACCAATCTTTTGAGACTGCAGTAGATGTCCCAGACGATAAGGCACAGTTAGACTCCATTCACACAGGGGCAACACGACTTCCAGCGCGACTTTGGGAGGCAACTTGGACACGACTTGAGTATGAATCACAGCGCAACATGAGGCAACTTACAAGGCAACTTCAAGTTGCCTTCAGGACAGGAGGCTTTCCAGTGGCCAATCAAACAAGAATCAGTTTATCCTCCACCGCGGAGCGCAAGCGGTTCTTTACGAAATTGGCATTCTACGAGGAGGGGGAGAAGACAGGTCGCCTTCTGCCCAAAATTGCACGATCCCAACAACAGTCCCCGGTTATAGGTGCCATTCGCGCTTCTAGTGGAAAACTGGTTAGTTCCCCCGATGCCATTATATCCGAGCTGGCTTCCTTCTATATGGACCTCTATGGGGCGAGGGAGACCTACTCGGATGATGAATTGGCTACCTATATGTCCCACATTGATCTGCCCTCGCTGTCTGTTGAGGCTAGGAAACAACTAGATGCCCAGATTACTATAGAGGAACTGCAGGCGGCGGCCTGCTCTTTCCCCACATGCAAGGCGCCTGGTGAGGATGGCTTACCGATGGAAGTGTTCACTCAATACGGTGAGCAATTACTGCCAGAATTATTGAAAGTCTTTAATGCCTTGTTAGAGGTAGGTAGTCTCCCTGATTCTATGACTAGAGCAAATATGATACTCTTACTGAAGCCGGGGAAGGACCCGGTGGACCCGGGCTCCTATAGACCTATCTCATTGCTCCAGAGCGATGTGAAGATACTCGCTAAGGTCCTGGCGCTTCGGGTCAATGGGATAGTCTCCTCCATTATTCACTAAGATCAGGCAGGCTTTATGCCTCAAAAATCCACTGCTACTAACCTTAGGAGACTGTACCTGAATATGCAAATTCAAGCAGAGAATGGGGGTCGTAGGGCACTTTTGTCCCTTGATGCCAATAAAGCATTTGATAGTGTAAGCTGGAGGTACCTGTGGGCAGTGCTAGACAAGTTTGGCTTTGGGACTCAGTTTGTGGCGTGGGTTAGGTTACTTTATGCGGCCCCGCAGGCGACCATTAAGATGGCGGACAAAATATCTCTGGCTTTTGCTCTGGGCAGGGGAACGCGACAGGGTTGCCCACTGTCCCCCCTGCTCTTTGCAATCGCTATAGAACCACTGTCAGCCCTTGTGAGGTCAAGTGAACAGATATGTGGATTTAGGTACGGCACTATACATGAAAAAATTGTTATATGCGGATGACATGTTAATCTTTTTGGAAGATCCCAGTCTATCAGTGCCAGGGGTTACGTCCATAATAACGCAGTTTGGTCACTTTTCAGGTCTGACCATAAATTGGTCCAAGTCTGCCCTGATGATGCTGGATGAAGACCGGGAGGTGGACCTCCCGGCCTCTTGTCCCATCCCGGTGGTTACTGGCTTCAAGTACTTGGGTGTGCAGATTTCACCCAAGATATCGGAATATTGCACTCTGAATGTGTACCCCTTGCTGTCCCGTTTTCGAGATAAGATCAACACCTGGAATAACCTTAAAATGTCCCTGGCAGGTAGGGCCAATCTAATTAAAATGATTCTGATGCCCCAATTACTATACTTACTAAACAACTCACCGGTGGTCATACACCTGAAAGTTTTCAGAGTCGTGAACACTCTCTTCCGGAGGTTGTTGTGGAATGTTAGGACCCCCAGAATTAGGCTGGAGCAGTTCCAGTGCTCTAAGGATAGCGGAGGGTTGGCGGTCCCCAACCCTTGGCTGTATTATGTGGCTGCCCAGCTGCAGCATTTGGTGGGCTCTATGGCTCGGGATCCGGCGGGCTCGGCGGCACAGCTGATGCTGTTTGCTTCAGGAGCTGAGACCATTCCCCTGGGCCTGGAGGCACAAATGTTTCTGAGGTCCAATAAGCAGACCCCAACTCTGGCTTCAACACAAAAGATATGGAACAAGGGTAGGCAACTCCAGGGGGTGTGGGGGTTCACAGACTTTAGCCCAATTTGGGGCAACCGCTCCTATGTTGAGCTGGCTAAGTTACATCAGGGGCCCCAATGGGGTGCCCATGGTGTGACCATGCTATCGCACATATTTGAAAATGGTAGGCTGCTTTCCTTCTCTGAACTACAAACCAACTTTCAACTGCCAGCCAGTATGTGGTTCTTATACCTCCAGCTCCGGCACGCAGTAGCGGCACAGGGAGATGCGGGGGAGTAGACTTTGTCGCCCACTTTGGTATTCCATGTACTGTACTCTACCACTGAGACCAAGGGGATTATATCCCAATGCTATCAGATGTTACTATCTGGACACTTGAGGGCGTATCCTTGTAGGGCAAGGTCTCTGTGGGAACAGGACCTTGGACAGATTACGGGTGACCAGTGGGAAGAAGCTCTACTATCCATAACCACTTGCTCCCTGAACGTGGCACAAAAAGTTTCCCAACTGTACCTGACGCTAAGAGTACACTATACTCCGGTGAAACTCCATAGAATGGGTAGACTTCCAGACCCGCTGTGCTGCCGTTGCCAGCAACACGACGGGGACCTTATACACCTTCTGTGGCGGTGTCCAAAGTTGCATAGATACTGGAGAGAGGTGGTGAGGACACTGAACTCTGTGTTCCAAATTGAGGTCCCTCTCGATCCCATGTGCTGTATATTGGGGGTGCTGGATGTGGTGGTCCCTGAGGAACTGATCAGGGTGGCAGTCTCTAGAGCGCTGTTCCAAGCTAGGAAGCTAATTTTAATGGGATGGAAATCAGCGGCACCTCCCGCCCACTCTTCGTGGATTACCCATATGGGGAACACCCTCATTATGGAGAAATATATTTACCAACATAGGGGGTGCCAAGGCAGGTTTGAGCGGATATGGTCACGATGGCTGGAAACACCGGGTCTAAGCCCAAAAGAGCTGGTGATGACCAGACTTTTGCAATGTTTATAAGGGATATTGAAATATGTACTGTATGTATACTGTATGTATGCCTGGTATGACATGTTAAGGGTCGGGGGGGGGGGGGATGGAGTAGTTTATGGAAGACCATGCTTAATCGGTACATGAAAGGCAAATGTGTATATTTGTATGATGAGCAGTTGACGGAGTCGATTATATGCTTGTACATTGGAAATTGTTGTTGTTGATTTGTTCAATAAACACCCTTTTGATTTAAAAAAAAAAAAAAAAAAAAAACAAGAATCAGTTTGACTTGAGGCGACTTGAAGTCGGATCCAAAGTCGTCCCTGTGTGAATGGGCTCTTAAGGAGGACTCCTTATTGCCCTGTATATTCCGATGAAACAGAGTAAACAGGCCCAGAACCATGTGAGCTGGGGTCACCCATTGCAGCTGGACAGTCCCATCTGTAATTAGACACAGACCATGTTGCAGAAATGAAACTAAACTCTGCTTACAAAGCAAGAAAAAGCAGAAGCTGGCAACTGGTGAGGGTCTTGTGGCTAAAAGTGACCAAAGTCACTGTAGAGGGCAATAAACCAGACTGGAAATCAAAAGTTCACATGGCTATTTGCAAAGGAGGAGCAGCAGCAGAGTGATACTTCCTCAATGCTAAATTGCAGGAAAGGGAGCATGAAGTGAGAAATTTCATCAAGTAGATAATGTCCCTTAGAATCAACCTCCTCTGACGAAAGTCAATGCTGGACCTCTGACCCCCCAAGTGCTCAGGTCTCATAAGTGGTCTTTGCAAGTACTGCATTGTGGGTGGAAGGGAAGCGTTATATGTTCCCCCCATAACCAAAGTATGGGACATTTCCAGCGACTGACTGGAGCACAGGGTGATGAGGGAGGGAGTATCTACAACAAAGAGGGCATATTGAGGATGTTAAAATCAAAAATAGGAGTGACAGAGTTATACGTGAAGGTATACAATCCCTATGTAAATAGAAATAATTTGGCAATAGGTTCTGCCGACAAGGGAGGTGGGATAGTTCTTCTGAATAAGACTGGCTACATTAAGGAATTGGAAAATATTGTTTCGATAATAGTACTTACCTTTTGATGAATAAAGACCCTACCAAATCTTTTAAGAGACAACTGGAGGTCATTGTTAATTTGGGGTATGGCAATGATATTCTGAATAAAAAGAGACCATTTCTTGTTCCGAGGGCTCCAAGGGTACCCATTCTTTATTGCTTACCCAAAATTCACAAAAGTTTGCAGAATCTCCCAGGTCGGCCGATAGTCAGTGGAATAGATTATGTTGCATCCCAAATTGGCAAGTATTTTTAAACATATCTGCAACAATTGGTGGTTGGTACCACGGCCTTTCTGTAGGATACTACCCAGTTGAAAGAACTGGGAGGTCTTAGTACAGAGGGTCACTGCTTAATGGGTACTCCAGGATGTATCTTCTTTGTATTCCATCATTCCTATGACAGGGGGTATGAGGCTGCCAGCTTTTACCTGTCTAAAGAGGATTCCCTATCAATCCAATGTAAGAGGTTTGTTCTACAGCTCATTGAGTTTACTATGGAGCACAATTATTTTTACCGCCAAAAGACTGGCATGGCTATGGGGGGGGGGCCAAGTTTGCCCCCAGCCTCGCCAATCTATTTATGGCAAGATGGGCGGAGGTGACTATTTATGATCACGCACTGCCCGAATGAATATTTTGGAAGCGTTATATAGATGACGTCCTGTTTTTATGGCGAGGCGATTGTCATTCTTTGAAATCCTTCATAGAGGACTTAATAAAAATGAGTGTAGTATTCGTTTTCCTCTCGAATATAGTGAGGAACGAAATTCATTTTTTAGACCTGACCATTCTAAGGGAGGGGGAACGCATTATTACTTTCTCCAAACACACCGAGTGGAATGGGTATATGCCTTATGAGAGTTGCCACCATCCTTCATTCCAAAGGGAAATTTGCTTACAATTGGATGCAACTGCTCTAACCTTGATGAGTTCCAGTCACAATCCCTTGTTCTCAAAGATTTTTGTATAAGGATTATGGCGAACAGGAACTTGACCAAGTAATCAATAAAGTTCAAAATCTTGAACGTAAATCATTGCTTAATCAAAACTCTTCTCGTGTCCCTGTTAAAAATGACTATCAGCTTTCTTTTATCACCACTTTTTCAAGTTCTCATACTTTGGTTAAAAAACTCCTTTCTAATCACTGGAAAATTTGAAAAATTACAGTTTTGGGACCCGTTTTACCTGACCACCCTAAAATAAATTTACGAAAAGGCCCAGACCTTGAGGGATTTTTTGGCCCCAAATGTGGTTGAACCATCCCTTAGGCTAGGTCTACACATATGTAAATTGGATACATTTTGAATCGCATCCAATTCTCATGACGTGAAAGAACATAGTTCTCTATTGTGCCTGTTCAAATATGTCCGGTGCAGTCAGAGTGCGGATTCAGTGCAAATTGAAAGAAAGAGTCCTGTCAGTTTTCTCAGCAGTGCGGTCTGGCTCAGGTGCAAATTCAGGCCCATTGACTTCTATGGGAATGCTTCTGAATAGCACATCATTCATTTGTGAATAAGATAAAATCCAGACCTGATCCTGATGTAAACCTGACCTTAAAATGCTGCACTACTACTTTGTCAATTAGCTGTGAAAAATGAGCTTCAGTTGGCACATGTGTGAACCCAGCCTTAGGGTCTAGATGTTTTGTGTCCTGAAAAGTTTCATCCCTTGCCGTAGGTGCAAGATGTGTGGTACTATTGGGAGAAACACTGTCAGGGCTAAATCCTTTACCTCCCATAGTACAAGTTATACGCAATTGACAGTTTAATTTTCAGTTCTACTAGGGGTGTGGTCTGTCTTCTGTAATGTGGAATGTGGAATTCAGTATGTTTGTAGAGTCACACAGGCACTGCAGACTAGAATTAATGAACATATAGGGAACATCTATAAGGGTTTTAAGGGCCACAGACTATCAAGACACCATCATTTGCATCACAATAGGGATCCTTCCTCTTTGAAGATAATTGGTATTGATCTTTTCTCTCCTCATTGGAGCGGTAGCCACTTCGTAAGGGGGTTCTCTAGACTTGAAACCAGGTGGATTTTGCAATTAAACATGAGGTTAGAGGAAATCTCCCAAAGTAGAGAAAATTAGCTTTTCAGACTGTTGTCTGCAGAACAGGAGTGCTCTTTGGAAGATTTCCCCTTACCTTTTGTTCTAAAGACAACACTAAAATTTAGCATTTCCCCTCACTTTCCCGCTCAGTGGCCCTATTCACCAGTACAGAGAAGTCAATCTCAGCAATGGCGACACAGACCGCAATCAAAACTTTACAAAAAAACTCTCCCCCACTCTAGCCAAACCCCCCCCCCCCCCCCAAAAAAAAGTTTTGCCCAAAGCTGCACTTTAAACATAGCCATAGATTTATACAGGCTGTGGAATGTGCAGGCATGATCTGAGCACCCTCGGGCTATGCATAAACTTCACAGTGCAGGAAAAAAAAAAATTGTATTATAAAACAAGATTATATGAAAGGAAAGGGAGTAGGAGAAGGATGCTGTGAATGCCTTATTGGTGGAAAGGAAACAGTAGCCATCATGACAAGTTTTCCAGTGCAGACCACATCAGTATTTAAGAGACACAAACCAACTTGGAGAAAGGGTAAGTTTGAACCTGAAGCATAGTATTTTCACAATAAAGCAATGTTGTTGTCATCATGCTGCCGGTTCACAATGTAATTGATGGAATAAAAAATAAATAAAAAATAGATAAAATATCTTTTATGCACAAGTCCCTGGTACAGACTTTATAGATCTGGCCCTATCGATATCTACGCACAGATGTTAAATTGATGCCCAATCCAGACATTTTCTTTGTTCTCGGTCTTTGGGAACTTTTAGTACAAGCACAGTCTCCCTTCACGATGTACAGTGCCTTGAAATAGTATTCATATCCCTTGAAATGTTCTACATTTTGTCATGTTACAACCAAAAACTTAAATGTAGTATATTGGGATTTTATGTGATAGACCAACACAAAGTGGCACATAATTGTGAAGTGGAAGGAAAATGATAAATGGTTTTCAATTTTTTTTACAAATAAATATCTGAAAAGTGTAATGTACATTTGTATTCAGCCCCTTTAAACTGATAGCCCCAACTAAAATCTAGTGGAACCAATTACCTTCAGAAGTCACCTAATTTGTAAATAAAGTCCACCGGTGTGTAATTTAATCTCAGTATTAATAAAGCTGTTCTGTGAAGCCCTCAGAGGTTTGTTAGAGAACCTTAGTGAACAAACAGCATTATGAAGGCCAAGGAACACACCAGAAAGGTCAAGGATAAAGTTGGAGAAGTTTAAAGCAGGGTTAGGTTATAAAAAATATACCCCAAGCTTTGAACATCTCACGGAGCACTGTTCAATCCATCAGCCGAAAATGGAAAGAGTATGGCACAACTGCAAACCTACCAAGACATGGCTGTCCACCTAAACTCACAGGCCAGGCAAGGAGAGCATTAAATCAGAGAAGCAGCCAAGAGGCCCATAGTAACTCTGGAGGAGCTGCAGAGATCCACAGCTCAGGTGGGATAATCTGTCCACTGGACAACTATTAGTTGTGCACTCCACAAATCTGGCCTTTAAGGAAAGAAGAGAACCATTGTTGAAAGAAAACCATAAGAAGTCCCGTTTGCAGTTTATGAGAAGCCATGTGGGGGACACCGCAAACATGTGGAAGAAGAATTCTTTAGATCAAAATTGAACTTTTTGGCCTAAAAGCAAAACACTATGTGTTGCGGAAAACGAACACTGCACATCACCCTGAACAAACCACCCACACCCTGAAACATGATGGTGGCAGCATCATGTTTTGGGAATGCTTTTTTTCAGCAGGGACAGGGAAGCTGGTCAGAGCTGACGGGAAGATGGATGGAGCCAAATCCTAGAATAAAACCTGTTAGAGTCTTCCAGCAGGACAACGACTCTAATCATACGGCCAGAGCTACAATGGAATGGTTTCGTTTAAAGCATATTCATGTGTTAGAATGGCCCAGTCAAAGTCCAGACCTAAATCCAATTGAGAATCTGTGCAAGACTTGAAACTTGCTGTTCACAGACATTCTCCATCTAATCTGACAGAGCTTGAGCTATGTTGCAGAGAAGAATGGGCAAAAATGTCACTCTCTAGATGTGCAAAGCTGGTAGAGACATCCCCAAAAATACTTTCAGCTGTAATTGCAGCGAAAGGGGTTTCTACAAAGTATTGATTCAGGGGGGCTGAATACAAATGCACACATGCTTTTCACATATTTTTTTTTTAACTGTTAAAAACCTTTTTTTTTTTTCAGTTTTTAGATTCCATTTTTATTCATTAAGTTATATACATTGTTTCTCATCGTGGTGCATAAACAATTTTGATGTTATCATTATCCTTCCACTTCACAATTATGTGCCACTTTGTGTTGGTCTATCACAAAAAATCCCAATAAAATACATTTATGTTTTTGGTTGTAACATGCCAAAGAGTTGAAAATTTCAAGGGGTATGAATAATTTTTCAAGGCACTGTATGTGTAACAGGTACACTCAAATAATATTCTTGCACTTATATTAGACATTTCTAGAATAAGGCACACAATAAAACACACAAAAACCATGTATGTTTAAAAGTAACAATATGATTTTTAATCATCATTGGTGGAGAGCAATCCGTACCAAAAAGTGCAAATGTCTGCAGATGAGAGCAGGAGTTTATACACCTATGTAGCAGCAACAACTGCACCCAGCCCCACCTCAATGCATATAAATATGTATATATACATTTATAAAAAGTTACACCACCTCTGGAAATGCTCTTACACCATAATCATGAATGTATTATTACAAAGGTAAGTGAAGTCCATGCCCACCACACTGGTGGCATGATACCCCAGAAATATACAGTCCCAAGATCTGTGTTAATAAAAAATAGGAATAAGGGCTATGGGAAAAAGCCAAAGAGTCAGCAACAGAAAAATGATATCAGAAATATCAGAATTACAAATGAATCTCTGGAAAAATAAATATTTCATCAGGAAGCGATTTTCATTTAATGTTCATTAGACATTTGTCAGATAAACGCTTGCAGCTATTGAGGTCAGAAACAGATCCTTCTGGCAGCAACAGTGTTAATAGTGAGGCAAAAAGAGTGAAGGCAACATGCAGCAGCCTCTTAGTGAGTGGTTAAACAGGGAGCTTATACTTCATGTATCAGGGTCCATCCGTCTATCGGAGGAAGGGAGTGTGTTCACATCAAAGCATGTCTAGTGGGTCAAGTCATTTATATAGCATCGTATCTGTAGCATTTACTTGGTGCTTATTGCTGGACTATATTATCTATTATCATAAGGAAGCTAGTTAATTGGATATTGCATACAGACCTTAAAGACAGTAACATGGTGTTAGCAGCAGTGATGAGCAGTAACCCACAGCAAACAAACCCATAAGGCTACGCTAGGAAAAAATGCTAATTTCTGAGTGGCTTCCATAGGCTACTGTACTACGTAGCTTTCTGCACCATGTATGGATGCAGTGAGGCTCTTCAATCATGTAGGTGATCAGTATCCTTTGATTTATTAAAGTGAACATGTGGCCAGGCTTTAGACATGCAAATATTTCCGTATTCTTAAAAAGCAGTAAAGGAGCTCTAAAAACCCTGACTGACCCATGTAGCTGCAGGCACTGTAGAGAAATTATTTCTAAAATTTACAAGAGAGGCACTGAAATTGCAGCTCATCTTAGATGCTGACACTTTAACTATTGCTTTCGTATGTGTGGTACCATCTTTGCCTCCTCTGGCAACAGGAACATGGCAGCTTGAAAGCCCTCTAATGCAAAGAAACAGCAGGTGCTGTTTAGAAAAGGGCAGCAATCTGACTTGAGTCTCTGTTTTCATCTTTCAGGATGAACTACTCCCTAGTGCCTATAGCTAGAAAGGTTACTTAAAGTGGATGTAAACCCTCTCCTATATCCGGTGAAGGGACAGCCTCAGATGATACACAGAGATAAAACCAATCTCCCTAAGTTTTACATGTATATCTGCTGTCTTCTGCTTTATATATTCTTTAGAAAGTGCACATGGTGTTAGAGATGTTCTCCTCCTGTTCAGCACTGGGAGTGGATTCTTGGCATACAGCCGGTTTGAGGAAAGGCACCCCCCCCCCCCCATTCTCCACATAGACAGAGGAAGGAAGGAATGTGCAGAGCTGTGCCAAGTCAAGCTCTCTGCTAATCTATTTATAGCAACCTCCCATGACACAAATTTCAGGCTGGTTTGATCTTGGTTGACAGAGAACTTGTCAGAAGTTATCATGCTGATAACAGAGCAACGAAACAGCAGAAACACACAGGATTTAGGGCTTTGGATTAAGATAATAAAACACTACAGATATATGTGCTTAGGTCACATTTCATGAATCAGATTTACATCCACTTTAAGGCTTGTTTTAACGCTCATTTATGGCTTGTCAAGAATTTTAAGTGTAGACTTGAAATTGAAAAGCCTGCACCTTTTTCAGCATCTGATAAGGTGCACTAGTGTTAGGAATCGCATAACAGCCTATATCTAACAGTTTGCATCACCACACTGATATTAAAAATTAGCCTTGCAGTCTGTTCCAATTTTACTTACCATATTTGTAGGTGTTTTACAGTGTACTGCTAGAGTAAACAGAGTTGACGAAGGGTAAATGCAGTGTTTAAGTCAGTTACTGTACAGAATATGCTGTAAAGACATAGTGCCATTTCTACTGTTCCAGTTGATGTTCCTATTAAGTGCTCAGGCAGGCGCTACTCTTGGTCAGATGTTTGCCCTCAATATGTATACAGGCACAATCACAGGGCATACTGCTGGTTGTGTGACCTGTTTTCTCAGGATTATTACCCTTTGATAGAACATTCACAGAATGTACTTTACTCTTTCAACCCTTCCTTAAAATTTTAAATTGCACTTTGATCCTCTGTGACAGCTACTACACCATGAGGCCGTCTTCTGTATTAGCTGGGATATGAAATAAAAATAGACTGAACCAGCAATATCTCTCCAGTGCTTTCGAAAGGCCTAGGAACAAAGGGTCTCAATTAATATTCTAGGAAACTAAATTATTGGGCAGTTTTAAATTCTACAATTCTAGTTTTAAGTGCATGGCATCCACTTAGTCAAAATAATGAACTTAGGTGGGATCACAATATCCTTCTAGTAACTTCCAGTAGGAAGGATAGTGATAGGAGAACAACGTTCAGGATCATTTACTCTATTTCCAGACCCAATTGATAGACATGGCAAAACTCCAAGTTACTTGGCCGATTTGGATCCTACAGAGAGGAGAAAAGACAAGTTGATATAGGGACTTGATGTTTAGGTCTCCTAACTGTAGCAAGGTCTTTTGGAATACAGCATTTCTATAAGGAGGGAAAAATAATGCCCCACAATAATTTTACAAGCTATTCCATAAAGCAAAACTGGTAGCCGCAACACCGGTAGGACTCTGCTTATCTTTTCACAGATACTTCGCCCACATTTCTGTCTTGGACCTAATGCTTAGGGCATGACCTCCAGTAAGCAATCCTCTGAGCTATACAGCCAAAAAGGCCATCTAAATACGTGTCCACAGTTTATTTCCTCCTGCCAAATATGGACTTCTTTCCAGTATTTTTATCAGTCATACTGAGTCCAATGATAAGTCTTGCCTTCTCGTCCTCCTCCTGTTGATTCATATCAGTCTTTGTTTCAGTCTTGCCTTTGGTTTCTGCACCTGCAGCAGGTTTCAGTCGTAGCTTCTCTTTAATGACCTGCACAGTATAGGTTAATCAGTAACAGCTGGCATCAATAACATATAAAAAGACAAAATATGTTTTATAATAAAGCCGATTAAGATGATCTACCAAGGGTCCAATCACACCACTGCACTGCATCAGAGCATGTGCATTAACATGTGCTAAGTTAAGGCAGCCAATTCATTTCAACCGGCTGTCTAATGCACTGAATAGGTGCTTTTAACATTTTTGACAGCGCACTGCAACTTAGTGAGCTGCTTCATGGTGTGCTGCAATGCATGTCTCTTGGCAAGGAGTGTTGGGATTCAATTCAGAATGAATTACCGTGCATCGCACCAAGAACCAACAGGACCTATTCACACCACTGCACTGCATTCGTGTATGCGCATTAACTTACATTATGTTAAGGCAGCCCATTCATTTTAATAGGCTGTCTAATGCAACAAATAGGTGTATTTAGCATTTTTGACCGTGTACCGCAAGTTAGTGGCCTACTGTAAGGTGTGCTGCAATGCAAGTCCATTGGCAAGATGCATTGGGGTTCCTTTCAGCATGAATGGCACTGCATTGCATCGGGCCTTATACCACAGTGAGGGTGTGAACAGGTCCTTAGAGGCTGATTGATTGAACAACATAACACCAGTATTTAAAACTAAACTTTAGGCAGATATAAAAGCCAAAGACACAAGTTATTGCAGCTCTGAATTGAATACACCTTTAAAAATTATTTTTTTTACGTTAAAGTGGATGTAAACTCACTCTCATCCCTTCTAAACTACTGCCATAGTGGTTATCTATAAGGATATACATGCCTCCTGCATGTATCCTTACCTGTCAAATGTCTCCCCTCTGTCTGTTATGAGACCTGAAAAACTGCAGATTCTGTGGGCGGGTCTGTTGTCCGGAGCTCAGTGGGTGGAGTTGTGATGTCAGTAGACTGCCCGCCCTCCTCTACACTCCTCTTGTCAGCATGTATTTTCTCCTGTGTATTTCTTGCACTAAATTCTGCTATGATCACTAACATCCAGTCAACCCAGAAAAGTAACCACATGATTTCAGCATGCCCAATCATGCTGAGGTGTGGAACAGCCAAACCTGGGAGAGCTGCAGAAGAAAGGAGGGGGGGGGGGATTATAAAATAATGCCGGTTTCAGACTTGTGCATGAAATATGTAAATCACCTGTCACACACAGCAGGGGGGAAGACCAGACAGGGTTTTCTCCATTTGTCTGTTTTATCTCACTGAAAAAAGATAAGAGGATTGCTCAGAGCTGGATTAACTCTTTGTGGCAAGACTGGGCACAGATGATCTGAAATCCTATACTATACATTGTGCTAGCCAAAAAAAAAACATCCACTTTAAGTACTTGAATATAACATGCCATAAGCCTCATTCCATACCCTGTGTACAGCAGACCTATAGTGATAGGAATAAGCAGCATAGGGGCCAAACAGATCGCTAAGCTCATTACTGCTTCTCCTTTTACTGTCCAGTCACAGGCCTGGGCTGGTCAACAACCACCTGGGCTAAAAAGATGTAGGTAGAGTGATGCTGGGCATTAGATTAAGGACATGTAGTTAACAAATATTAAGAATTGTGATGTACCTGTAAATTCCCTATTTTGTACAGTACAGGACACAGGAATTGATTCTTAGACCATAGGACACCTCCTAACAATAAATTAGGGGTGGGCAACAAAACAACCAAAAACCAGCAGTAACAGGCCCACAGAAAAGAGCGGTCAACTGACCCAAACAGACAGTCAACAGCATAAGTGCCTTGTAGCTGAAACACGGATCAATAGAGGCTCAAACAGCCACCTGTCCAAAAACTAAGAACAGTTTTGGAACATTAAAAAAAGGTGATGACCCTATGAACCCCTACATCTTTGGGAGAAAGGGCTCGAGTATAGAAGGAGGGACTCGTTCCATGAGGGCAGAGAAACTAGAAAGATGGGGAAAATTGCCACCCAGCCGGGTGAAAGGGTAGAGAGGAATACAGTACAGAAACTGTCCTGTAAGGCATGGAAGAGCGGTGAGTTTGCACGGTAATAGGTGGCAGGCAGCCACAGATGACAGCCCTGACCCCACCTGTAAGGGACCCATAACAGTCTGATATGCCTTCAAGGAAGAAGAGGAACAATGACATTCCCTTGGAAGGCGATAAGAAGAGTCAACTTCCAGGGTACTTTGTCTCCCTGTAGCGTAAAAGAAAGAGAGGATGCTAGGAAGAAGACAGGGGAAGTCAATGCAGAACTATGGCTGCCCGGGGAAATGGAGGTAGTTTCATTCTTACAGAGACCCATGGGCCCCAAATGGGCACAGAAAGTTTAAATGAAGAGAGCAGCTTCTTTAGAGTGCACAGGGTGTGCGAAAGCCAAGGTGTTAACAAAAGGATATACAAGGCCAAACTGAAAGAATTAGGAATGGGAACCATTTCCAGGATGAGTTCCCTATCATTACACTGGGTGAGTGTTACCTCAAAAATTGCAGAGTATGGGGAAATTGATCTGCATACCCCTAGGACAGAGGGGCAACCAAACTAGAGGTAAAATGTACCCAACTGGTCAATATTAGGGAATAAGAGATGCTAAGAGATCTCATTTTAAAAGTCTGCAGATCAGTCACATAACTGAAGATGTGTGGTGAGAGAGGCAGGCAAGTGCAGAGGCATCTATAGATCACAAATAGAGGGGGAAACGACCCCAAAAACACGGAACTGAGAAAAGGAGCAATGCAACCTTTTCCAGTACTAAGCTGGCAAAAGAAGTCGACCAGTGCCAAAGGGTAATCTTTTAAGGAATCAAAAGCAGAAAAAATGTCTGGATACAGGGAGGAAGGGTATATCAAAACTAAGGTCAGAGTCTGAGGATCATGGAGACCTGTGTTATAAAGGAGGTCCATGTAGCTAACCTCCCCATGCAGTGAGGAGTAAAGTTTCTATGACATTGAGTGGAGAAGCCGGCACTGGCTCGCCTGAAGAAGTCTGCCAGCAGAACCTGAGGGAAATTTTTATGTAGAAGGTGCCAATGACAGTGTGTTCATTAACATGAGTTAGAGATAGTCAAAATGTCATGCTGAAGGGAAATGTGAATAATGAGTATAGGACCCAAATATCCCAAGCAGTACAAGGTCAGGGGAGGAGCCAACTTAAAGTTAGTGCATGTCATATCGACCAGAACTCCCAATGGGGTCTTCTGTGTCTGAGACAGTCCTGGACCCTGATATTTCTCCTCGGAGGACTCCCCACAGCTTTCACCTCATCCTGCTTTTCTTCGACACCTCACCCCCCACCCCCCCAAAAGTGGAGGAGAAGGAGAGTACACATGTTTGTGTTACAGGTGCTTCAAACTAGCGAGAACCCCTGGAAACTGATCAAGCAGCCCAGATATGGCTTTAGAAAAATCCTCCCTTGAGATGAAGGAAGTGGAGAATTTTGTTGCTGAAACTGTGGAAATACCAGATATAGGGCAGGTAAATCAGAACTAAGCTGTCCATTTGGGAAACCACTGCAGGAAGAATTATGCAGGGGGGTCCTCCCTACATAATTGAGGGATATGGGAGCGCACCCCATCGTTATTCCTTCCCACCTCTCTGCCTTTGCTTTCCAAAAATGGCCTGTGAATCCAGAGGGAAGCGGCCAACCAGCTGAGAGGAGAGTTGGTCTAAGCCAGAACACCTATGTGGCAGTCACCCCCAGTAGACAATGTCCCAACTCTTTCTGTATCTAATTAAGGAAGTGGAAACTGCTGCTAGGGAGGGTTGGAGGCAAACTTGTGCTGAGCAGGCAGACTTTCAGAGATGAGCAACCAGGAATCCCTATTCTGTGTAGGCTCACACAGCAGTACATGTGTACATAAGGCATGCAAGGTCATCAAATACACTGTACTACGAAGATTACAGCCTGCAGGATCCACTGCTGCTCCATTCTTGTTCTGCTGGCTTGGTTCTGACCAATAAAGACAGAACCTACCTCTGCCCCATCAGTGTTGGAGATATATAGGAACAAAGCTCACATGAGAAACCTTCAGAAAGGAACAGCCATCACCTAAGGACACAAGCTAAAAACTGAGGCTTAGATGAGCTGGGAGGGGTTATGCCTAGACAGGGATTCCTGCCTCTGGGCAAACAGGTTGGGGACTGCTGATCTACTGTATCCCAACAATTGCCCAACTGCAGGGGGTAGAGGATAAAGCCCAGAAGCAAGCTAAACTGGAGCCTTTCCCCTGCAGTTCCCCTATGGGCAGAAATGCATATTTATCTTGTTTGAGACCTGCACTGAATAGCACAGTGTTACTTGTACAGTAATCCAGGATTTGCTTGTCTTCAGCTGAGAGAACTTGCAATAATTTTAAGACTTTACATAAAGTCTCAGAAATCATTCATTAACCGCTTCCTGACCAGCGCACAACGATGTATGTCGGCACAATGGCATGGCTGCGCAAATGGGCGTACAGGTACATCCCCATTAAATCGCGACGTACCCCGTGACCCTGCCCGCAGGTACCGCAGGCTTGATGTCCGCTGGGGGCCCGCGATCGTGACACGGAGCTGCAGAACTGGGAGATGCCTATGTAAACAAGGCATTTCCCTGTTCTGCCTAGCAACATGACAGTGATCTCTGTCATGTTGTAGTGAGCCCATCCCCTGCACCACATTGGTGTACGAAGGTTGCCAAGGCCTAACCGGAGCTAACAGAATGACCAGAGGGAGAGCGAGGAAGAAGCCTGAGAGTAGGGAAGGTAAATGAGTTGGTAACGACTCCACAACACTCCCAGAGCTTCCATCACATCCGCCAAGGGATCCCTTGTTCAAGCCACGAACCTTGACACCTTCCTGTGGATACGGGAGGCCAGGAGATTCATGTCTGGCGTGCCCCCAGTGCCGGTATAATTGACAAAACGCACGCAGTTGTAAAGACCACTGTCCTTGATTTAACGCTGGACACTGAAGGGAATTCCACATCCTTGCCGCTCGAACAGTAAAGAACCCTCTACGCAGTTGAAGGTTAAACCTCTCTTCTTCTAATTTTAATGAGTGGCCACATGTCTTATTAAACTCCCTTCCACAAAAAGTTTTATCCCTATTGTGGGGTCAACAATATGGTATTTGTAAATTGAAATCATATTCCCTCTCAAGCGTCTCTTCTCCAGAGAGAATAAGTTCAGTGCTTGCAACCATTCTTTATAACCAATATCCTCCAGACCCTTTATTAGCTTTGTCCTTCTTTGTACTCGCTCCATTTCCAGTACATCCTTCCTGAGGACTGGTACCCAGAACTGGACAGCACACTCCAGGTGAGGCCGAACCAAAGTCTTGTAGAGTGTGAGAATTATTGCTTTATCCCTGGAGTTAATCCCCTTTTTAATGCATGCCAATATTCTGTTTGCTTTGTTAGCAGCAGCTTGGCATTGCATGCCATTGCTGAGCCTATCATCTACTAGGACCCCCAAGTCCTTTTCCATCCTAGATTCCCCCAGAGGTTCACTCCCTATTGAGTAGATTGCATTCATATTTTTGCCACCCAAATGCACATCACACATGTACTTGAGGCCAAGGACCAGTTGGTCTGCAACTTCCACAGGTACTGGTGATACCTGCTCACTACCAAAATCACAGTGCAAGAGTCAGTAAATGTCTGAGACACAATCGCTGTGGCCAAAACCAGGTGAAGTGCAGAGCTAGTGACCGTAAACATAGAACAGGTGATCGACTCCGCCAGCTTGTTCGCGGGATTCTTAAAGGAAGGAGATCCCTCCACCAGTATCATGGCTACCTTCAGAAGGGCCTCCCCAAAGGAATAACACACAGAAAGCTGCTTCGGGAACACAAAAGGCCGCTTCAGGCATTCCCAAACCTTGTAGTTAAAATGTACCAAAATAGGTATAGAAAGGAAAAAACCTTAGCGGGATGAGCTGGCTTGTGAGTCCCAAAAGGAGACTTCCTCGGAAGCCCCTGGGAGTATCCTCAATTGTTAAAATTTCAGGCATAGATGTAATCAGTGCGGTCACCGTCTCCTTTTTATGAAAAACAGTGGCATAGGAATCATCCACACTATCCGAGGAACCAGCGACTGTTCCTCCAAGAACACAGGACCCACCGTGGCTGAGCCAGCTCTGGCTCAGAATCATGGCTAAGCGAGTGGCTAAAGGTCTACGCGTGCTTGCTGGCCAGACTGGGGTGACCACTGGATCTAGATTATCCAGCCTGTCTGTTAATTGAAGGTCTCTGCAGCAAAAAAAAAAAAAGTTTTGGAACCACAGGCCCCAGAAGGGAGCTAGGTCTTACCGCTAAAACTAGGCAGAAAGAACTGAGCTGCCTATAGCAGAGATGGGGTTTACTACAAACTAGGACTGTCCATATGTGGTGCTGTGCTTGTTCTTTTCTGCCTAGTGTCTTAAGCCCGGTACAAACAATGAGATTATCGGACGAACGACCGTCTGGTTTTTTTGCATGCAAATCTCAGATCTAATCTTATAAGTTTACTAAAGTCACGAAAATTCTCGTACGACAGAATAAAAATTTGTAAGCGATTTCATGTGTTGTAATGCCTTTTCGAACGGCAGCTGTACTGATTAAACAAAAATCGTACGAAAAATATTTTTGTGCATGTCCGATCAAATAATATTGGATGAACTGTCCTGATCGGCTCTCGAAAGCTCTGTACTAATGATCCGATTATCGTATAATCGATTCAAAAGCGGTATGATTCAAAAGCGGTATGTTTCATACGATTTTCTGATTGTGTGTACCGGACATTACTTCTGAAGGTGGCGCTATAACCCTACGGAGAAATGCTGTGTCTGTCAATGAATGAAAGGGAGACATAGTTTGTTCTAATCTGATCAGATTTACACATTTATTTACAGCTTGAACAGAGATAATCTTACCTGTGCAACCAAAGCCTTACGACTGTCCCTCTTCACTGCCATGGCAAAATCCAGCCACGTCCAAGTGTTGTTGTGATATTCCAGACAAGGCAACACCAAATTAAGGTCTCCCCAGTCCACACTGTTTTTCTCACCCTATACATGTGTCACATAAAAGAATTTGCATTATTTTTCTAGTTACTGTAGGACTGAGCAAAAAAAAAAAATGCATTGACCTTGCCTTGCTGGCTAGCCAAACAAACTCCAATTCACTGCAGGTGAAAATCCTTATTTTAAATACAGTAGTGATTTAGGCTCATGCTGGAATATGTAGCAGTATGCTGAGAGTAAATGGATCATGATAATTACAAAACAATGACTCAATTGAAACAGATTTCTTGGAATTCAATATAGCTACAGAGACACAGACAGACAACAGTAAGGCCTCTTGCAAGAAACAAAGCTTGCGGGGGGCGTGTCCGGATGTGAGGAAGAGAGGACGTGTGCGAGAGAGCTCCGGCTCCTGTGTTAATAATCCTGTGTATATCTCCTGCACTGAGCGGCGTCCGGGCCGGCTGACAGCTGCTCCGTGCTCGGGGTCACCTCCGGAGTACACCGATGCCATCCAGGAGGAAATCGACCAAGAAACAGCCGCCTCCTAAGATGCAGGGCTCCCCAGCGGTGACACGTGCGGCGGCCATCTTGCCCTCTGGAGCGGAGCGTGTAGTGGCCATACAGACAGCCCTGCAGCTTCTAAGGGACATGGAGCAGGTGGATGGTGACCCGCAGCAGCCCCAAGGTATGGAGAAATCTGAGAGTACTGCCTCCACTGCAGCCATTCTGGCGGCCATTGAGGAGAGCAAAACCCTGGTTATGGGGAAAAATAGGATTTTTATAACAGCTTACCTGTAAAATCCTTTTCTTAGGAGTACATCACGGGACACAGAGCGACATAGTCATTACTAATGGGTTATATAGATACCGTCAGGTGCTGGCACTGGCAACTTCCAAAACCGGAAGTACCCTCCCCTATATAAGCCCCTCCCATCCGGGAGCACCTCAGTTTTGTAGCAAAGCAATAAGTGTCCCCAAAGAGGGGCGGGAGCTCTGTGTCCCGTGATGTACTCCTAAGAAAAGGATTTTACAGGTAAGCTGTTATAAAAATCCTATTTTCTTTCTCGTACATCACGGGACACAGAGCGACATAGTCATTACTAATGGGATGTCCTAAAGCAATGCCCAATGAGGGGGGGGATACACCATATATAAGCTGAGCGCTATCAGACATGAGGATCTTTTGCGGCCTGCAACACACTGTGCCCAAAGGCGACATCCTCCTGACTTCTAACGTCCACCTGGTAGAACCTAGTAAACGTGTGAACTGAAGACCACGTTGCGGCCTTACAGATTTGAGCCAGGGAGGCCTGGTGATGCACTGCCCATGAAGTTCCAACTGCTCTCGTGGAGTGCGCTCTAACTTTGAACGGAGGCGGTCTCCTTCTCAAGCCATAAGCTTGCATAATGACCTGTCGAATCCACTTGGCTAAAGTAGATTTTGACGCTGCCTGACCCTTTCTGGGGCCTTCCGGCAGAATAAACAAAGTATCCGTTCTGCGAATCTGAGCAGTGGCTTTTAGATAAGCTTTAACTGCTCTTACTACATCCAAAGAATGCAATAACTTTTCCTCTACCGAAGTAGGTTTGGGGAAAAAAGAAGGAAGAACCACATCTTGGTTCAAATGAAACCTCGATACCACCTTAGGAAGAAAGGCTGGATGAGGACGTAACACTACTCTGTCCTTATGGATAACCAGATATGGCTCCTTACAGGACATAGCTGCTAATTCCGATACTCTTTTAGCCGAACAAATGGCTACTAGAAAAATCAATTTCCTGGTGAGAAGCACCAAGGAAATATGCTGTAATGGTTCAAATGGTTGTTTCTGTAGAACCGACAGAACCAAGTTTAGATCCCATGGACATATGGGAATATTAACCGGAGGACTAATACGCATCACTCCTTGTATAAAGGCTTTGACTAGTGAATGCGAAGCCAAGGGCCTTTGAAAAAATATTGACAAGGCCGAAAACTGACCCTTGATAGTACTCAAGGCAAGCTTCCTATCTACAGCCCACTGTAGGAAGTCCAGAATCCTACCTATTACGTACTTATGTGGATGCCATTTCTTGGCCTCACACCACGCGATGTACGCCTTCCAGATTCTATAGTAGATCTGCCTGGATACCGGCTTCCTGGCATTGATCATGGTAGATACCACAGCATTAGAGAGCCCTCTCTTTTTTAGAATGTGGGCTTCAATAGCCAGGCCGTCAAACCTAGGGCTGGTAAGGAAGGGTGGTATATCGGTCCTTGCGAAAGCAGGACGACGTGGGAGAGTCCAAGGACTCCCCACTGAAATTTTACAATCTCCGCGTACCACGCTCTTCGGGGCCACGCTGGAGCCACCGGAATCACCGGCTTCTTTTCTACCCTGATTCTGCGGAGTAATCGAGGTAACCATTGTGGCGGTGTGAATGCATATATCAGCTTGAACTGATCCCAAGGGAACACTAGGGCATCCGAGCCGCAAGCTAGGGGATCCCTTGTCCGAGAGACAAACCTGTCCCCCTTTGCGTTGAATCTGGATGCTAGAAGATCTACATTCGATGTTCCCCACCGCTGACATATTGTCCAGAAAACCTCGGGGTGAAGGGACCCTTCCTCTGGGCCTAATTGCTGGCGACTTAGAAAGTCCGCCTTCCAATTCTCCACTCCTGGAATGAATACCGCAGATATGGCTGGGACATATTTTTCTGCCCATTTCAGGATGTAATTTACTTCCCTCTGGGCTGCACGACTCCTGGTGCCCCCCTGATGATTGATATATGCCACTGCTGTGGCATTGTCTGATTGTATTCTGACAGGGGACCCTTGGAGTTTGGATGTCCATGCTACTAGGGCATACCGGGCTGCTCGTATCTCTAAGAGATTGATGGGCAGGGCCTTTTCTGCATCCGACCATCTGCCCTGGAGAGACTATTGCTCCAGTACTGCTCCCCAGCCTATAAGGCTGGCATCTGTAGTGACCACCTTCCAAGAAATCGGACTGAAGGATTTCCTTTTTTCCAGATTCTGGGGAACCAACCACCAACGGAGGCTCTTGCGAACGGAAGGGGACAAGGACATTGTAAGTCTAGGGCCTGAACTTTTTTGTTCCAGGCTGACAGTATGGCCCCTTGCAAATTCCTTGAATGGAATTGACCGTAGGGTACTGCTTCGAATGATGCCACCATTTTTCCCAGCAGCCTCATATACAGGCGTATGGACAGCTGTCTTTTTTGTACCCACTAAGTGGATCAAATCTTTCAAAGACAACACCTTTCCTCGAGGCAAGAATATTTTTCTCTGGCCTGAATCCAACCTTAGCCCCAAGTATTCCAGACTTTTGACTGGTTTTTAGGGCTGACTTGTCTCGGTTGATAATCCAACCGTGAGATTCCAGATACTTGATCGTCTTGTGAACGACCACGTCTAATTTTTTCACTGAGTGGTCTATCAGCAACAAGTCATCCAGATATGCCATTATCATTACACCTTGTGTTCTTAGATTGGCCAATAAAGGGCCAGAATTTTTGTAAACACTCGTGGTGCTGTGGCCAAACCGAAGGGTAAGGCTCTGAACTGAAAATGGCGCCCTTCTACTGCAAAGCGTAGAAATTTTTGGTGGACTGGAAAGATGGGAATGTGCAAATAAGCATCTTTGATGTCGATCGTGGCTAACCAATCCTCCCCTTGTAGGGCAGTGGCCACCGATCGGATCGACTCCATCGGAAAGTCCTGATATACAGGAATTTGTATAGCCCTTTTAGAATTAATATGGGCCTCCCGTCCGCGTTTGCTTCGGGACTGTAAAGAGGTTTGAGTAAAACCCGAACCCTCATTCTTCCAGGGGAACCTCCATAATTACTCCTTGGAGCAATAGTTGTTCTAGTGCCAACAGGAGGGACTCTCTCTTCCGGGGATCCCTTGGCACGTTTGACCTCAAAAATGGGAAGGAGGAGAGTCTTTTAACTCCAAACTGTATCCCAAACCTACTGCGGAGAGCACCTATCTGTCTTGATCGTGTCCCGCCAGGTCTCTTGCGAACAACTGGAGTCCTCCCCCCACCCGACTGAGTGGGGGCTTCATGAATTTAACTTTGGGGGAGGTTTTGTACCTCCCCTGACCCAGGGTTTCTCATTACCCTGCTACTGTCCCTGTTTTTTACCCCCGGGATTTGACCGAGGAGGCCGTCGGAACTGTTACACAGCCGATGCCCCAGGGACTGGAGAAGCAGGCCTCTTAAAGAGGGACCTCTAACTCTGCTTTTAACCGGCAAGCGCGTATTTTTACCGCTGGAAATTTTCTGGATATATTTGTCCAGGTTTTCCCTGAATAAGCGTTCACCATGAAATGGGACGCTAACCAGCCATTCTTTACAGGGAGCTTCAGCAGACCAGTTTTTGAGCCATAGGAGCCTACGCATATGTACTATAGACAGCGTAAGGCGGGAGGCCTGATGGACTGAATCCTCTATGGCATCAACCGCAAAGCCTAAGGCTCTAGGTAGATCAGCTAGGGCAAAGCCTGCTGATCTGTCAAGTCCCTCAAGACCTGTTTCAACTGATCCTTCACTGCTTAGCAGACCCCAATAGCTGCTACTGCTGGTTGTATCACCAAGCAGATTTTCATAAGGACTCCAATCTTTTATCTATTGGGTTCTTGAACATTTGGACATTATCCACTGGACATGTCAGTGATTTATACATACAAGAGATGGCTGCGTCCATTGTAGGGACCTTCCATTTTTTTTTTTTTTTGATGAACTTATCCTCCATGGGATAGACCACCGGAAATCTCTTGGGGGAATAAATATTTTCTCAGGACGTTCCCAATCCTGGTAAATGAGCCCTTTCAGTAAAGGGTGAAGTGGAAAAGAACAAACAGTCTGGGGGCTTCTAGCGACCCCAACGAGGATACAGTAGTGGTTGATGGTTCCGCAAGGTGCATTTTTAAATGCTGATCGGACCATGTTAGTCAGAGACTGAACCCATAATCTTTCAGCTTGAGATGCTGAGAAAAGGTTCCCCCACTGTTGATTCCTCTATAACAGAATCAACCTTATCCTGATCCCCTTCAGGCAGGTCGATCCCTGTATGGGACTGTTGCTCTGCTAACAGGCACTCTGAAGGAGGAGACGGAGATCGGGCGTGCTTTCCCTGACAGGGAGGCAGCAATAAATTTTGACAATCTCTCTCTAATCCTCCCAGAGCTGAGGAAAAAACCTCCTCTGTTACATACACAGGAGCAGGTGACTGAGGACAGCCACAGTACCAAGTACCCCTGCGGGGTCTCTACGGTCACTTACCTCTGAACTTCAGGGGAGACTGGTGCAGCAGGAGTATGCCCAAGATCCTCAGAGCCCGATGAGACCCCCTTCGCTTCCTGGAAGATTCAGTTCCGGAGCTTCTGGACGGCATATTCCTAAGCCTAAAGCTGAGGTATTCCAGCCGTAATACACCACTTTTACTGAGAATAGTCTAGCACAATTGCTGCTATATCACAGTTGGTGTCTACTAATGTGCCTTTCTAGGGGATGCCTGTATCAACCGCTTGCTGTATGCCTTTAAATGTTGCCAGCTCTGTCTCTGTACTTCATAGCCAGCTCACTACATATTGTGGTTTTTTTAAACTGCTGGGACGCCCGCACATGCGCAGAAGCGCTGCGGCGCGCACAGAGCGTCATCCCCCAGGCTCCGCCCCCTTTCCCGGCTCACCTCTATATATAGAGGCGCGTGCACGCGCACGCGCACGTGCGCCTTCGGCGCTAATTTCAAATATGCTAACAAGGGACAGGAGCCAGGGCCCCTCTTTGCCGCAGGCCGGGGGATGGACGAGCACTGCAACATGGCAGAGGAAGCAGTTTCCTATAAGAGAACTCACCATCTGCCTGGACTTTGCTCTGCTGAGAAGAAGCTAGTCCACATGACAAGAAAACATTCCACAGCGGCCTCTAGTGGACAAACACAGGTACCGCAGTCTAATATATTAAATATATATATAAAAAAAAAATTTTTTTTTTTTTTTTTTCTTGACCACCATTAAAAATTATTACATTTTTTTAGTAGTTACAGGCATGCACAGAATTTTGCGGGAATACCATTAGGTAACAGACAGAAAGACAAATTAGGCTTGGGGGTCCCCCAATAGAACCAAGTTCCTGGGGGCCCCCACTTACCTGTTCCCCGCCGCAGGACTTTGTTTGGTCCACAAAAGCCCAAACTTCACCTATCACGGCAGGCATTGTAATCAAACCTTCAGGGACCGGGTTCCCAAGGATTCCACTCCCCTGGACCTGTATAGCACCCTGCACAGAAAACATCTTGGTCGTGGGTATGACCAGAGCTCTGGATCCCAGGGTCCAGCTCTCCTAAGAGAAGCATTACAGGCAAAACCTTGCTCTTCTCTGCAAGGCCCGGGTACCGACCGTTTAGCTATGAAGCTTTTTTGGTCGGATCCGGAATAGCTTACTGAGGCCCAAAAGAACCTGTACGCAAGCTCAGTGAAAAACACATGTTTCTTCTTGGCCAACACCTTAGACACTGGCAAAAAAACTGAGGTGCTCCCGGATGGGAGGGGCTTATATAGGGGAGGGTACTTCCGGTTTTGGAAGTTGCCAGTGCCAGCACCTGACGGTATCTATATAACCCATTAGTAATGACTATGTCGCTCTGTGTCCCGTGATGTACGAGAAAGAAATAGACACACTGGCCATGGAGTGTGGCCTCATCAGGCAGGATATGGACAAGTTTAGAGGCCGTGTCACTGCTGCGGAGGCTCGTATCTCGGATATTGAGGATACCGCGGCTATAACATCCCAGAATGTCGCTAATCTGCAAAGCACGGTTAAAACCTTGATGGCGCGGTCTGAGGACGCCGAAAACAGACTGCGCCGCAATAATGTGCGCGTGGTGGGCCTGCCTGAGGGTGTGGAGGGCTTGCAGCCAGCCAGCTTTGCTGAAACCTTTTTTAAGGATATCCTGGCGTTACAGCATGTCTCCTCTGCATATATTGTGGAGCGGGCTCATAGGGTCCCCACAGGCCCGAGACCACGGGGCGCATTGCCCAGACCATTCCTTGTGCGGTTTCTAAATTACCGCGATAGAGATCTCATTCTGGCGGAAGCCCGGAAGTCACCACAGCTCCGGTTTGAAAATACCAATGTGCACTTCTTCCCGGATTTCTCCCCAGAGTTGCAGAGGCGCCATTGCACGTTCATGGATGTTTGGAAGAAGCTCCGGGACAAGGGCCTCAAATACAGCATGCTATACCCCAGCAAGCTCCGTGTTGAATACCAGGGCTCTGTGAAATTTTTTGAGGTCCCCTCGGATGTCTCGGATTGGTTGGAGACTCTGGCTTAATGTACAACATTTATTTTACTTTGATATATTTTTTCTATTTTTGTCATACTCTGTTTGGCCTCCCTTACATCTGCTTCTGCTGGAGTGCACGCTGGTAGACACATATACTTTGACTTTCATCCTACCCCATGTTACCCCCTCCAGTGAGCTTAGTATTGGTGTGCCTGGTTGGTGGATGTGATCTGGACTGACCTTGCTTTTCCTGTGCAAAATGTTACCTTCAGGAGGCTGTGGGATGCATTTAGCTGCTTAGTGCTGCATGACTATGGAGCCGGATGCTCTCTCTGTTGAACTGAGTATTCGTAAAAGGCGTGTGGTGTCAGCACTCACCTGGTTGACACTTTAGTCCCCTCCAAAGGGGCATATGGAATAACTCTATAGAACACCTTTCCATTTTTTGTTTTTGGTTTTGGGGATTAAGTCTGCTGGCGCTGGTTGTTCCCTTTTCCCTTTTTTTTTTTTCTTTTTTTTTTGTTGTGTTTTTGTTGCTGGCTAGACAGGGAATTACTAAGATGGGACTGTTTATGAGCAAATGTTTTGTTCTGTTTTTTTGTTTCTGCTCCACTTTTTTTGGGGCTGCTTGTTTGTGGTGTCATCCTCGGCATTCCACAATTGGTGGGCCAGGGGACACTCAGAAACGGGCTCAGGCACAAAGTACTGTCTGTAGAGATGTTATAGTTATTCTTCAGCTTGTTGTGTGGCTCTGTGTACTTCTGGACCTCTCCTGTGCTCTTAGGCCCCCATCTTGTGGCAAATTTCGGAATTACAGTCATGTCTTTAAAAGTTAAAATCATCTCTTGGAATGTCAGGGGATTGAATTCTAAATACAAGAGAGCTTTGGTGCTGAAATTTTTGCAGGCCCAACATCCTCACATAATGTTTTTACAGGAAACGCATTTATTGGGCAACAAAATTCTGGCCATGAAGCGTCCCTGGATGCACAGAGCCATACATGCCACCTATTCGTCATATGCTAGGGGTGTATCTATTTTATTAAACAAGTCCCTACCTTGCTCCATAGATACAGTGATCACTGATCCTGGGGGAAGGTATTTAGTGGTCATAATTGAAGTTTACTCTCGGAAGTTGGCCCTGGTAAATGTATATATTCCCTCTCCTTTTACAGGCAATATCCTGTATGAGGCATTGGAGAAATTGGCACCTCACGCTCCATTTCAGTTGTTGATGGCTGGTCATTTTAATAATGTTCTCAATTATACGTTGGACACGTCAAACCCACATAGGGCTCCAAACCGTGAATTGTCACAGTGGGCGGATGCTGCGGGTCTTACGGAGATCTGGCGGTGGAAGCATCCTACTGACAGATGCTATTCACATCTGTCCTCGGTACATGCTTCGTCCTCCAGAATAGACCTGGCGTTTGCTAATGGAGCAATGTTGCCTCTGGTGGCTGAGACGTCCTACCTCTCGGGGGTATCTCGGATCACACTCCTCTCCAGATTACTTTGCAAGTGGGTTCCCAGAATTCAAGGAGAGTCTGGCGTTTATCCCCGGGTTGGGTGGGGGAGCCCTCTGTGGAGGAGATGCTGCAACCACACATTGACACATTTTGGCAGGTTAACGAGGGATCGGCCACATTACATACGGAATGGGAGGCCTTCAAGGCCACCACTAGGGGGAATACATATCAGCCATAAAAGCCCTGAAAATTGAGCGGAATAGCATAGAAAAACAACTCCATGACAGGGAGCGGGAGTGCGCTAAGGCACATGCGGACTCGCCTTCTCCTGACACGTTGGCTCGGTTGCGGTTTGCAAGGAGGAACGTATCTCTCCATTACCGAGACACGACTACTTGTCATCTGCAAAGGAGTGTGGCGCGTGTTTTTGAACAGGGGGATAAAAACGGTAAACTCTTGGCTTTTTTGACGGCTGGGGACACGTCCCCAACGGTAGTGCCTTGCGTACTGTCCCAGTCTGGACACCTGTTGAGAGACAGGGAGGACGTAGTACGGGAGTTTGTATCCTTCTATAAGTCTCTGTACTCGCCTATAGATCCCTATGACACGGGTGACCTTGGGGCCACATTGGGAGCCCTGCGGTTGCCCGAGCTGCCAGGGGAATCTCGTAATTTTCTTGATGCCGCATTCAGGGAGGAGGAGGTGGTCGCCGCAGTTGGGTCGTTTCCTGGTGGCAGGGCTCCGGGTCCTGATGGTCTGCCAATTGACTGGTACCGTCGTTACTCGGAGATCCTGGTGCCTAGACTGCTGCAATTGTATTCCGACTGTTTTCAGAAGGAGGGCCTCCCCCCTTCCTTTTATGAGGCTCATATTGTACTGTTGGCCAAACCGGACAAGGACCCAATGCTATGTTCTTCTTATAGGCCCATTTCTTTACTGAATATGGACTTCAAAATACTTACTAAGATGTTGGCTACTAGACTTATGTCGGTCTTGCACCATGTTATTTCCCCTGACCAGACAGGTTTCATGCCCAAGAAAGCCACGGATATCAATCTGCGTAGGGTTTTCACCCACACGCAGTTGGGCCCAGACAGTTCCAGCGGCGGGATACTGGTCTTTTTGGATTTGGAGAAGGCCTTTGATTCCGTTGACTGGAATTACATGAGGGTGGTGCTGGAGGTATTCGGTTTCGGGCCTCATTTCAGGAAGTGGATCGACATTCTATATCATTCCCCTACGGCGGCCATTAAGTTAAACAATATGTTGTCAGAATTTTTTTCAGTGCGGAGGGGCACTCGCCAGGGTTGCCCTTTGTCCCCGGGTCTTTTCTCCATCATGATTGAACCCGTGGCTGCGGCCTTGCGGGCCTCTGAGGAGGTGCGGGGGATCATGGTGGGTGACTTGAATGAAAAGACGGCACTCTATGCGGACGACATGGTTCTTTTTCTGCGGGACTCCGGAAATTCCTTGTCGGCAGCACTAGATATCCTAAATTCTTTTGCACGTTTTTCGGGTCTGAAAGTCAACTGGGGAAAATCCCAAATTCTATCACTCAGGACGCCATCCCCCAGGTGTGAGATTCCTGTTGATTGTCCTTTACAGCGGGTGGAAGTGCTCAAATTTCTGGGGTTAAACATTTCTAATTCCGTGTCCGATTTTATTGCCTTGAATGTCGATCCACTTTTGACTAAACTGAAATCCAGGCTACAGGCATGGCAAAACTTACCTTTGACGCTCATTGGTAGGGTGAATTTAGTGAAAATGAAATTTCTACCTTTGTTTTTGTATATATTTCGGAATTCCCCTGTCTGGATACCGAGATATGTTTTAAAAAAAATAGATAGTCTCATAACAACTTTCATATGGCAGGGACGACGCCCTCGAATTAAATTCCGGGTGTTACAACTGCCGTGGAAACAAGGGGGACTGGCGGTCCCGGACTTCCACCGGTATTTCTTAGCCGGTCAGCTAGTATTTGTCCACAGGTGGTTCACTCTACCTGAGGACGACACTGCTAATACGCTGGAGGCGGCTGTTGTGGGTTCGTATGAGGCACTGAAGCATCTCCCGCTTCGGGGAATCAGGGCTCCGTATAAGCTCACGATATCCATGCGTGCCGCCTGTAGGGCATGGGTGGCAGTGAATAAGGCGGGTGGTGCCTCTGAGATTTCTCCTCACACACCACTTTGGAAGAATCCTCAGCTAGCACACTTTTGTGAGTACCCCGATCCAGTCACCTGGACTAAATATAGCATTAAGACTCTGAGGGACATAGTGGGGGGTGGGAAACTCTTACAGTTTGACGCCCTTAAAGCCAAGTTTAATCTGCCCAACACGCACTTGTTTTGTTTTCTTCAGCTCAGACATGCATTAAATGCCCAATTTGGAGATATTGGTATCACCATGCAACCTAGTGATATGGAGTCTCTACTGAGAGAGGACACTTTAGACAAGGCCTTGTCTAAAATATATAAACAGCTGTTCAGTGAGGGAGGTGATCTCCTAGCAAAGTGTAGGGCGGCGTGGGGTGAGGTGCTCCCCCAGATGGACAGGGATGACTGGGATGATGTATGGGACATTAATTTTACTAGATTGGTCTCTGCTAGGGACCATCTCATCCAATTTAAATTCCTGCATCACATCTATCTTACGCCGGCTAGACTGGCCAAGATATTCCCTACACAGTCTCCTTGTTGCTGGTGGTGCAGTTCCCTCACGGCCGATTTCATGCATGTCTTTTGGAATTGCTCATTCATCCAGGGGTTCTGGAGGGGGGTTGCCGACTGCATAGCTGGGGTGACTGCCATCCAGGTACAGCCTTCAATTGAGGTATGCCTCTTGGGGCTGGTAGACAATCTAGCCCCAGGGAGAGCGACTCGTGCTCTGTTACCTCAGAAATTTGATAAAGTATGGGGCAGTTGGATGAATAGTGAACTTACGGTGGCGGATTGAGTGGCACCCATTATAAATGCACCTGCAGTAAGAGTTGAATATGATTGTGATTATGTGACATTTCCAAACAACATATAGACTGTGACCGAGTTAAAGTGACTTTATAACTGTATTATTCCTGTTGATGGGTGGGGGTCTGGAGGGAGGGAGAGGGAGCCAATGCTGAAGAATTGTATATAGTTTGTGTTTGTGTTTGTGTATGGCCCACTGGGTCTGTTTGTTATGTCAAAAGCTATAAATAAAACTTTTCAAAAAAAAAAAAAGAAACAAAGCTTGCAAAGATCAAATGACGACTGGGTTGTATACATCCTTTCTAAAGTGTAATAACACGCACTTCTGCCCACGTGAAGCTCAGCTAATCTAAAGTTTTAAAGGGACTAGAGATAGAGAAAAATTGTGTTTTCTTCATTTTGTTGATAAAGAAAAAAAATGCAGATAATGGCGCCGAAAAGGCACTCGATTTTGCAGCGATTTTACCGCACTTATGGTGTGTTTTTCATAGGTCATGTGACTCAAAAACTGCATTAAAAACATAAAACAGGTGTGTTATTGAGGTGTTTTCAATGCATTTCAACGGGGAGGTGCGTTTTTTTTTAACTGACCAAGAATGCAGCAAGCAAGATTTTTACCACAACAGATGGGCAACGGACCAGTGTGAAGATATACCGTATAT
This sequence comes from Rana muscosa, assembly GCA_029206835.1. Classification (NCBI taxonomy): domain Eukaryota; kingdom Metazoa; phylum Chordata; class Amphibia; order Anura; family Ranidae; genus Rana; species Rana muscosa. The sequence continues at coordinate 167,522,305 of CM055117.1, read as the reverse complement.
ACTCGAGTATAAGCCGACTCGAGTATAAGCCGAGGTACCTAATGTTGCCCAAAAAACTGGGAAACCTCACTGACCCGAGTATAAGCCGATGCCCCACTGTTCCCTAGCTCGCTGTTCCCTGTAAATAGAAATTTTTACATTGTAATTATTACCTGTAAAGAAGTTGCGGCTGCGGCGTCCATCGTTCAAATTCCACGGCGTCCATCGTTCAAATTCCACGGCGTCCATCGTTCAAATTCCGCGGTCTCTTCCTGTTCCTTACTTGATAGGCGAGTCTCAGCAGACACTCTCCGCCTATCACGATCATTCTCTCATCCTTAGTTTTCCCAGCAGACACTGTGTTGGGTATTCCGCCAATCACAGACGTCTGCTGGAAAACTGAGGATGAGAGAACGTTCGTGATAGGCGGAGAGTGTCTGCTGAGACACGTCTATCAAGGAAGGAACAGGAAGAGACCGCGGAATTTTGAACGATGGACGCCGCGGAATTCGAACGATGGACGCCGCAGCTTCTTTACAGGTAATATTTACAATGTAAAATTTTGCTGACTCGAGTATAAGCCGAGGGGGGGACTTTCAGCCCCCAAAAAAGGGCTGAAAATCTCGGCTTATACTCGAGTATATACGGTACATATAATTTAAGGGGATGCATTTTTCTTGAGCTTTTCTTGTGCTAAAGGTGCCGATAATAAATGTATATTTATTTAAATTCATGATATGAATTAAAAAGTCGAATATAATTATATATATATATATATATATATATATATATATATATATATATATATATATATATTTTTTTAAACTGCAATTTTCGGTTTCTGCTTTCGGCCAAGTGCATCCTGAATTTTCGGCACCTAAATTTCCATTCAGTACACCTCTAAAAAGGGACCACAGCAAAAAGTCAAGTAACCAATGGACTTTACCAACAGTGAAAATCTAATATGTGTTGAAAATATCTTTAAATATATTTTGAATATTGCAGAATTTTTTGTTTCACTTTTTAATACAGCTTTTTTTTCTAATGTCAGAAAATATATTATTTCTAGCCATAAAAAAGGCATATTTTAATGGTATAGCTAAAAATTCAATACTTGCATCTCTTTCTGAAAACCACTGCCAAGCAATTGTAACTAGGATATTCTCCCTCCTTCTGAATGAAACCTTTGCCCGATTTATTTCAGGTTTTACATCAAACATTTTTCCAGTAAGCTGGACAGTTTCCATAACAGATTTTCCAAAACTGTAAATTTTGGCTAAAATGTCAAACACCTACCCACTGATTATTACACAATTTCATCACATCAGCTAAGAAATCCAGTTCACTGTCAAATGAAATTGAGCTAGATGTAAAGTGACCCTGAAATCAGAATAAAAAAGGTTTCCCTGGAAAGAAAAGACATTATTCTTACATGTCCCACTGCCTGCACTGCTGATATTTGCTCTCTTCAAGAGTCATGGTGTTTAGAGAATTTTCCATTTCTGACAAACTTCCTGAAGTGTTGGATTCCTGATGCCCTGCCAAGCACTGTGTTTTCTTCCACCAGCGCCATCATCACGACTTTGTCGTGCAGAGATTGGTGGTGTGGGCAGATGAACAGTTAAGTATACTACTTCTTTACAGGGGAACCTTTTTATTTTTTCAATTTTCAATTTTTCAACAGGGTCACATTAGCATTGAATGGAGAACAGTATCTACCCGTGTGCTAGGTGCCAACAAAGACAGAGTTCATCAAATACCATCATCATTAGATCAGCACCCGGTGCACCCACCTTATAGCTGACACAGATAGGCACCTGTGGGATTTTAATGTAGATAAATGAATTGTTCATGGCAGCTCGCTCTTTCATTTTGTCCAGATCATCCACAGGATGCTGAAAGAAGAGCAAGACACACATTAGAGCTTGGAGCAGTCTCATTTAAGCATATTATTCATTATTAAATATTCTCTGCAGTACGGTTACTATTTATCTGTCATGTAGGTGAAGATTTTGCAGAGAAATGCACCAACAAATCCTCATCAGATAATGTCAGAAAACGACATACTGCGCCTTGCTTGGCACACAAGGAGATGTATTTTCTGCATACCATATATACAGCCCCATGTGTATGATACAGTGTGTAGTTACGCCAGCTACTGGTTGCTAGAAGTACAGACAAAAATGAATTGTTGTAAAGCACCTAATTTACCTTAAAGCGGAACCTTCAGTCATCTTTTCAACTTTCCATCTAATAAATCTTCTGCCATTGTTGCTTTAACTTTGAATAGTAAAATATTTTTTTTCCAGCCAGTAAATACCTTCTACAGCCCACTTGGCCTAAGCTTATGACATCATGCACAGCTCTCTCACTCACTCAGAGTTTGCCAGGAAGGGAGGGGGGTGGGGGAGTCATAAGAGGGCCAATGAGAGCTGCAGAGCTGGAGGTGTGCTTCTGTGTAAATCCAAGAAGTGAACAGGCAGCAGATTCAGCTGCCCACAGTTAAAATGGTTGCAGCCAGACTCAAAAGGGAGATTTCAGCAGCATATTCGACAAGAACAGAATCACAGTATATATATATATATATATATATATATATATATATATATATATATAAATATGCAAAGTGGTTGGAGGGAAGCTTCACAATGGCAAAGATGTTTTTATTACAAATTATGTGAGCAGATTGCAGTTCCCCATTAACCTGTTTACTGCAATGCAACAAAAGTGAGGTGTAAGGCCATATACTGTATCTTTTTATACATAAAGGTGAGACTCAGATTTTATTTAATAGAATATAGTCTTTAGTGTGACATGGTTGCAATGGTTATATCAGAAGTACCACAAACTTTATTTACTTATTTCTTCTCCTCTTTGAACGCAGGAAACATAACCTATAGTACAGTAGACTCATTGTTTTGGGCTGAACCAATATAGATACGAATGTAGATAATGTATAGATAAGAATTTAGGCTCTCAGTACACCATGAACAGGTAACAAGGTTGATTTTGGTAGATTTTTGGCATGATGTTCAGTGTGGGAGAGTCCAATACCTCCAATGTCTACAAAATCTAAGGGTGGCCACAGAATGGCAGAAATTCTCATAAAGCAGCAGTAAAGGTATGTGCTAAATATGCACCGTATACTACCACATTATGAAAGACTTACCTTGAAATTAAGCCCTCCAGTGGCATGCTGTCACCACTGGAAAGGCTTCCAGTCTTTCTTCTGGGTTAGTCACGGCACAGAGCTCTAAAGTAACAGCACACGAATGCCGTTCCTTCAGAGTGCATGTGTCAGAAAAGGGTACTCACCGAGGCCGAGATGCAGAGAGCGGCTCACTCTTGCGACTAAGTGCACTCCACCCCCTGGAGATGGGACAGAGGGTGGATGGCACAAAGAGGCACAAGCTACCAGTAAGCTGAGCAGGACTTGCGTGAAGGTCACAGAAGACAGGTACAGGAACTGATGGTGGTCAGAACTCAGCTGGTGTAGTTGTGCAGAAAGTCCAGAGCAGGCCGGGGGTCAAACACCCAACAGGAGGGAAGTCCAAGGCAAGCAAGGGTCAAGTACTGGAGACTGGAGGTAATCCGGGTCACAGGCAAGATGGTCAAGTGCAGGAGGCTGGCAGCAAAGTCCGGGTCACAAGCAGAGGGTCAAACACAGGAGACAGCAGCGAAGTCCAATAAGCAAGCCAAGGGTTAGGTCAGGAGAGATCAGGGTAGTCAAGAGGCAATCTGGGTCACAGCAGTAGATCAGGCAGGCAGGAAACAGGAACTTGAGACACAGGAAGCTGAAGACAAAACAGCAATTTGCTTGGAGATTTGCTCAGCTTATATAGGCAGCCAGGATGTCATGTGACACGTTGAATCAGATTGAGGCCGTTTACTTCCTGACAGCCAGGATGTCATGTGACACGCTGAAGCTGTTTATTTCCCCGACAGCATGCGCCAGTGAACATTTAGGAGATATTCATTTAACCTACAGGTAAGCTTTATTATAAGCCTACCTGAAAGGAAAAATGAAATTCCGGAGTTTACTACCACTTTAAAAATGATGGGGTAGGAAAATATGTGCCTGTTATTGAGCAAGCACAGGGACCAGACGTAATATTTCCCCAACAGTTACAGTGGAGCACAGGTACTACTACATTCATTTACAGGAAGATCTATCACCAAGTTGGAGAAACTCCCTTTGTGATAACAAATGCCGCCAACCACCAGAAGTGCTCATTATCAACCCCTATAAGATCAGAATTATCCCAGTTATGACACGAAACGGCCACCCCAAATGATAATCCTGACTACTTTAACCACTTTGGCACTAGAGCAATCTTTAAATTTTTTAGCACACATGTAAAAAAATAAAAAAATCTGCATTTTTGGCTATACCATTAATTAAACACCAAAACCCCCCGAAGCTTGATATATTTTCTGAAAGCAGAGGACCTGTAGAATAAAAAAAGATAGTAGTTGCAATTTTTTAAGCCGCAAAATATTTGTGCAACTGTCTATCAAATGTATTTTCAGAAAAAAATTAAGTAAAATAAATTTTAGTGCAATACACACAATATAATGCCTGGTTTTGATAAAACATAAATGATAAAGTAGCGTTGAGTAAATAGATGCCAAACACTGGAGAAAACTGAACAAAAAGTTCCAAAACAGGCGACGCGTTTCACAAGGTGCTTCTTCAGGACAAAGTTGGGTAGTGTATTTCACTGACTACAATAGAAAAAACATGTTATATAACGTTCAACATATGAATGTTATTATAACATGTGGCCACCATTCTGAATTTTGACTATGTGGCCAACTCGGAGAGGTCAGTATATCCTTTTTGACCCCTTAAGTCTGCCCCCAGACCCGTTTTATAAGCATCTCAATAGGTGAGCAACCTACATTATTTATGAATATAAAAAAAAAATATATTTTGACATATTGTTAAAATGTTTTGAATGTTATATAACATGTTTTTTTCTATTTTAGTCAGTGAAATACACTACCCAACTTTGTCCTGAAGAAGCGAATACCTCTTGAGAAACGCATCGACAGTCTGGATCTGGAGTTATACCTTGTAGCACCAGTACTATGCAATATTATGAACTACATTATCTAAGCTATATGTATACTGGGCGAGCCCCAAATCCATTAGTGTTGGGTATTCTATCCTGCTTTATATGTTCCCCTTTGTAGGGTTGTTTTTTTAATGTGCATATTTTATTGATTGTAATAAACTTTGTGATTTTATTGTATATGGTCTCCGCATCATTTTGTGCCTGAAAATTCCCCGTTTTGGAACCTTTTGTTCTGTTTTCTCTAGGACTTTTAGGATGTGGCACAGTGGAAGTTTTGTATTTTATAGATACCAAACATGTTCAGCCCTAAAATTGCATGCACCTGTGATATTGCGGAAAATTATGGTACTCAAACATCTCCATAGGCCATGCTTTAAAAGCCTTTACAGCTCATCAGTTAAGAATTAACTGTGGGCTATGGTACTAGAATTATTGCTCTTACCGTGACATTTGTGGAGATAACTCACACGTGTGGTCAAAATCTCAGTTTACATATACATGCGCACCCTGTGCAAGCGTTTGATTTGTGTATGTGTGCGGGGAAATGGGGGTTGCGTTTAACTTTGTATTTTTAATACATTTAACTCTATTGCCATCACAAGGATAGCACAGGGCAGGTGAAAGGTACTCTTTATGGATACACTGGGGGGGTATTAGACCACAGTGTCTCTCCTGCCCTCCAAAGCATCTAACCAAGCACAGATCTGCACTGTAAAAGTGATCAGATGTATGTATGAATGTATATATAGATATATCTCTATCTCTATAGATAGATAGATAGATAGATAGATAGATAGAGAGAGAGAGAGAGAGAGAGAGAGATCTATATATTATGGCTGTAACCAACGTTTATTTTCATAATCGATTAGTTGGCCGATGATTTTTTCGATTAATCGGATAAAATCATAAAAAAAAAAAAAATTTCTTGTTTATTTAAAATAATAATTAAAAAACGGAGTGTTACACTCAAACTGCATCACAACATAAGAATTTAACCACTTAAGCCCCGGACCATTTGGTAGCTAAAGGACCAGAGGTGAATTCAGAATTTTGCACTGCGCTGCTTTAACTGTAAATTGTGCGGACATGCAATGTTGTACCCAAACGAAATTTGCGTCCTTTTCTTCCCACAAATAGAGCTTTCTTTTAATGGTATTTGATTGCCTCTGCGATTTTTATTTTTTGCGATATAAACGGAAAAAGACCGAAAATTTTGAAAAAAAAAGATATTTTCTACTTTTTGTTATAAGAAAAATCGAATAAACTCAATTGTAGTCATACATTTAGGCCAAAATGTATTCAGCCACATGTTTTTAGTAAAAAAAATGTCAATAAGCGTATATTTATCGGTTTGCGCAAAAGTTATAGAGTTTACAAACTAGGGTACATTTTCTGAAATTTACACAGCTTTAAATTTATGACTGCCTATCTCATTTCTTGAGGTGCTAAAATGACAGGGCAGTACAAAACCCCCCCAAATGACCCCATTTTGGAAAGTAGACACCCCAAGGAAATTGCTGAGAGGCATGTTGAGCCCATTGAATTTTTTATTTTTTTGTCCCAAGTGATTGAATAATGACTAAAAAAAAAAAAAAAAAAAAAAAAAAAAAATTACAAAAAGTTGTCACTAAATGATATATTGCTCACACATCCCATGGTTATATGTGGAATTTCACCCCAAAATACATTTTGCTGCTTCTCCTGAGTACGGGGATACCACATGTGTGGGACTTTTTGGGAGCCTAGCCGCGTACGGGACCCCGGAAACCAAGCACCGCCTTCAGGATTTCTAAGGGCGCAAATTTTTGATTTCACTCCTCACTACCTATCACAGTTTCGAAGGCCATAAAATGCCAAAATAGCACAAAACCCCCCCAAATGACCCCATTTTAGAAAGTAGACACCCCAAGGAAATTGCTGAGAGGCCTGTTGAGCCCATTGAATATATTTTTTTTTTGTCCCAAGTGATTGAATAATGACAAAAAAAAAAAAAAATACAAAAAGTTGTCACTAAATGATATATTGCTCACACATGCCATGGTTATATGTGGAATTACACCCCAAAATAAATTTTTCTGCTTCTCCTGAGTACGGGGATACCACATGTGTGGGACTTTTTAGGACCCTAGCCGCGTACGGGACCCCGAAAACCAAGCACCGCCTTCAGGATTTCTAGGCACAAATTTTTGATTTCACTCCTCACTACCTATCACAGTTTCGAAGGCCATAAAATGCCAAAATAGCACAAAACCCCCCCAAATGACCCCATTTTGGAATATAGACACCCCAAGCTATTTGCTGAGAGGAATGGCGAGTATTTTACAGCTCTCATTTGTTTTTGAAAATGAAGAAAGAAAAAATATATATATATATATATATATATATATATATATATATATATATATATATATATATATATATATATATATATATATATTTCAATTTTCAAAACTTTGTGACAAAAAGCAAGATCTGCAAAATACTCACAATACCTCTCAGCAAATAGCTTGGGGTGTCTACTTTCCAAAATGGGGTCATTTGGGGGGGTTTTGTGCCATCTGGGCATTCCATGGCCTCCGAAACTGTGATAGGCAGTGAGAAGTGAAATCAAAAATTTACACCCTTAGAAAGCCTGAAGGCGGTGCTTGGTTTTTGGGGTCCCGTACGTGGCTAGGCTCCCAAAAAGTCTCACACATGTGGTATCCCCGTACTCAGGAGAAGCAACAGAATGTATTTTGGGGTGTAATTCCACATATGCCCATGGCATGTTTGAGCAATATATCATTTAGTGACAACTTTGTGCAAAAAAAAAAAAAAAAAAAATTGTCGTTTTTCCGCAACTTGTGTCAACATATAAAATATTCCATGGACTCGACATGCCTCTCAGTATATAGCTTGGGGTGTCTACTTTCCAAAATGGGGTCATTTGGGGGGGTTTTGAACTGTTCTGGCATTTTATACACAACATTAGGAAGCTTACATCCACTCTTCTAACCACTTGAAGACAAAGCCCTTTTCTTTCTCGTACATCACGGGACACAGAGCGACATAGTCATTACTAATGGGTTATATAGATACCGTCAGGTGCTGGCACTGGCAACTTCCAAAACCGGAAGTACCCTCCCCTATATAAGCCCCTCCCATCCGGAAGCACCTCAGTTTTTTGCCAGTGTCTAAGGTGTTGGCCAAGAAGAAACATGTGTTTTTCACTGAGCTTGCGTACAGGTTCTTTTGGGCCTCAGTAAGCTATTCCGGATCCGACCAAAAAAGCTTCATAGCTAAACGGTCGGTACCCGGGCCTTGCAGAGAAGAGCAAGGTTTTGCCTGTAATGCTTCTCTTAGGAGAGCTGGACCCTGGGATCCAGAGCTCTGGTCATACCCACGACCAAGATGTTTTCTGTGCAGGGTGCTATACAGGTCCAGGGGAGTGGAATCCTTGGGAACCCGGTCCCTGAAGGTTTGATTACAATGCCTGCCGTGATAGGTGAAGTTTGGGCTTCTGTGGACCAAACAAAGTCCTGCGGCGAGGAAAAGGTAAGTGGGGGCCCTCAGGAACTTGGTTCTATTGAGGGACCCCCAAGCCTATTTTGTCTTTCTGCCTGTTACCTAAGGTATTCCCGCTAATATTCTGTGTATGCCTGTTACTACTGAGAAAATGTAAAAATTTTAATAGGCAAGAAAAAAAAAAAAAAAAAATGTGTTAGACACTAGAGGCCGCTATGGTTCTTTTTCTTGTAATGTGGATTTTTTTCTTCCAGAATCAAATCCAGGCAGTTGGTATGTTCTCTGCTGGGAAGCTGTCTCCTCTGCCCTGTTGCTGCGCTCATCCATCCCCGGGCCCTGCGGCAAAGGGGGCCCTGGCTCCCATCTAGCTCCTTATTGTTTTTAAAAAAGGGCGCCGAAGGCGCACGTGCCCGCGCGCGTGCGCGAGCACGCGCATCTATTCATAGAGGCGATCTGAAAAAAGGGGCGGAGCGGGTGGATGACGCTCAGGTGTGCGCCGCGGCGCTACTGCGCATGTGCGGGCGTCCAGCGTGTTTTAAAGATAGCTGGCTATTGAATGCACAGACAGAGCTAGCAACAGATAAAGGCACACAGAGGCGGTTGATGCAGGCATCCCCTAGAAAGGCACTTTAGTAGACACCAACTGTGATATAGCAGCAATTGTGCTAGACTATTCTCAGTAAAAGTGGTGTATTACGGCTGGAATACCTCAGCTTTAGGCTTAAGAATATGCCGTCCAGAAGCTCCGGAACTGAATCTTCCAGGAAGCGAAGGGGGTCTCATCGGGCTCTGAGGTGGGCATGCTTCTGCTGCACCAGTCTCCCCTGAAGTTCAGAGGTAAGTGACCATAGAGACCCCGCAGGGGTACTTGGTACTGTGGCTGTCCTCAGTCACCTGCTCCTGTGTATGTAACAGAGGAGGTTTTTTCCTCAGCTCTGGGAGGATTAGAGAGAGATGGTCAACATTGATCGCTGCCTCCCTGTCAGGGAAAGCACGCCGATCTCCGTCTCCTCCTTCAGAGTGCCTGTTAGCAGAGCAACAGTCCCATACAGGGATCGACCTGCCTGAAGGGGATCAGGATGAGGTTGATTCGGTTATAGAGGAATCAACAGTGGAGGAACCCTTCTCAGCAGCTCAAGCTGAAAGATTATGGGTTCAGTCTCTGACTAACATGGTCCGATCGGCATTAAAAATGCACCTTGCGGAACCATCAACCACTACTGTATCCTCGTTGGGGTCACTAGAAGCCCCCAGACTGTCTGTTCTTTTCCACTTCACCCTTTTACTGAAAGGGCTTATTTACCAGGATTGGGAACGTCCTGAGAAAATATTATTCCCCCAAGAGATTTCCGGTGGTCTATCCCATGGAGGATAAGTTCATCAAAAAAAAAAAAATGGAAGGTCCCTACAGTGGACGCAGCCATCTCTTGTATGTATAAATCACTGACATGTCCAGTGGATAATGTCCAAATGTTCAAGAACCCAATAGATAAAAGATTGGAGTCCTTATGAACATCTGCTTGGTGATACAACCAGCAGTAGCAGCTATTGGGGTCTGCTAAGCAGTGAAGGATCAGTTAAAACAGGTCTTGAGGGACTTGACAGATCAGCAGGCCTTGCCCTAGCTGATCTACCTAGAGCCTTAGGCTTTGTGGTTGACGCCATAAAGGATTCAGTCCATCAGGCCTCCCGCCTTACGCTGTCTAGAGTACATATGCGTAGGCTTCTATGGCTCAAAAACTGGTCTGCTGAAGCTCCCTGTAAGGAATGGCTGGTTAGCGTCCCATTTCATGGTGAACGCTTATTCAGGGAAAACCTGGACAAATATATTCAGAAAATTTCCAGCGGTAAAAATACGCTCTTGCCGGTTAAAAACAGAGTTAGAGGTCCCTCTTTAAGAGGCCTGCTTCTCCAGTCCCTGGGGCATCGGCTGTGTAACAGTTCCGACGGCCTCCTCGGTCAATTCCCGGGGGTAAAAAACAGGGACAATAGCAGGGTAATGAGAAACCCTGGGTCAGGGGAGGTACAAATCCTCCCCCAAAGTTAAATTCATTGAAGGGTTGCCCCCACTCAGTCGGGTGGGGGGAGGACTCCAGTTGTTCACAAGAGACCTGGCGGGACGCGATCAAGACAGATCGGTGCTCTCCGCAGTATGTTGGGGATACAGATTGGAGTTAAGAGACTCTCCTCCTTCCCATTTTTGAGGTCAAAACGTGCCAAGGGATCCCCGGAAGAGAGAGTCCCTCCTGTTGGCACTAGAACAACTATTGCTCCAAGGAGTAATTATGGAGGTTCCCCTGGAAGAATGAGGGTTCGGGTTTTACTCAAACCTCTCTACAGTCCCGAAGCAAACGCGGACGGGAGGCCCATATTAATTCTAAAAGGGCTATACAAATTCCTGTATATCAGGACTTTCCGATGAAGTCGATCCGATCGGTGGCCACTGCCCTACAAGGGGAGGATTGGTTAGCCGCGATCGACATCAAAGATGCTTATCTGCACATTCCCATCTTTCCAGTCTACCAAAAGTTTCTACGCTTTGCAGTAGAAGGGCGCCATTTTCAGTTCAGAGCCTTACCCTTCGGTTTGGCCACAGCACCACGAGTGTTTACAAAAATTCTGGCCCTTTATTGGCCAATCTAAGAACACAAGGTGTAATGATAATGGCATATCTAGATGACTTGTTGCTGATAGACCACTCAGTGAAAAAACTAGACGTGGTCGTTCACAAGACAATCAAGTATCTGGAATCTCACGGTTGGATTATCAACCGAGAAAAGTCAGCCCTAAAAACCAGTCAAAAGTCTGGAATACTTGGGGCTAAGGTTGGATTCAGGCCAGAGAAAAATATTCTTGCCTCGAGGAAAGGTGTTGTCTTTGAAAGATTTGATCCACTTAGGGGGTACAAAAAAGACAGCCGTCCATACGCCTGTGCATAAGGCTGCTGCGAAAAAGGGTGGCATCATTCGAAGCAGTACCCTACGGTCAATTCCATTCAAGGAATTTGCAGGGGGCCATACTGTCAGCCTGGAACAAAAAAGTTCAGGCCCTAGACTTACAATGTCCTTGTCCCCTTCCGTTCGCAAGAGCCTCCGTTAGTGGTTGGTTCCCCAGAATCTGGAAAAAGGGAAATCCTTCAGTCTGATTTCTTGGAAGGTGGTCACTACAGATGCCAGCCTTATAGGCTGGGGAGCAGTACTGGAGCAATAGTCTCTCCAGGGCAGATGGTCGGATGCAGAAAAGGCCCTGCCCATCAATCTCTTAGAGATACGAGCAGCCCGGTATGCCCTAGTAGCATGGACATCCAAACTCCAAGGGTCCCCTGTCAGAATTCAATCAGACAATGCCACAGCAGTGGCATATATCAATCATCAGGGGGGCACCAGGAGTCGTGCAGCCCAGAGGGAAGTAAATTACATCCTGAAATGGGCAGAAAAATATGTCCCAGCCATATCTGCGGTATTCATTCCAGGAGTGGAGAATTGGAAGGCGGACTTTCTAAGTCGCCAGCAATTAGGCCCAGAGGAAGGGTCCCTTCACCCCGAGGTTTTCTGGACAATATGTCAGCGGTGGGGAACATCGGATGTAGATCTTCTAGCATCCAGATTCAACGCAAAGGGGGACAGGTTTGTCTCTCGGACAAGGGATCCCCTAGCTTGCGGCTCGGATGCCCTAGTGTTCCCTTGGGATCAGTTCAAGCTGATATATGCATTCACACCGCCACAATGGTTACCTCGATTACTCCGCAGAATCAGGGTAGAAAAGAAACCAGTGATTCCGGTGGCTCCAGCGTGGCCCCGAAGAGCGTGGTACGCGGAGATTGTAAAATTTCAGTGGGGAGTCCTTGGACTCTCCCACGTCGTCCTGCTTTCGCAAGGACCGATATACCACCCTTCCTTACCAGCCCTAGGTTTGACGGCCTGGCTATTGAAGCCCACATTCTAAAAAAGAGAGGGCTCTCTAATGCTGTGGTATCTACCATGATCAATGCCAGGAAGCCGGTATCCAGGCAGATCTACTATAGAATCTGGAAGGCGTACATTGCCTGGTGTGAGGCCAAGAAATGGCATCCACGTAAATACGTAGTAGGTAGGATTCTGGACTTCCTACAATGGGCTGTAGATAGGAAGCTTGCCTTGAGTACTATCAAGGGTCAGATTTCGGCCTTGTCAATATTTTTTCAAAGGCCCTTGGCTTCGCATTCACTAGTCAAAGCCTTTATACAAGGAGTGATGCATATTAGTCCTCCGGTTAATATTCCCATATGTCCATGGGATCTAAACTTGGTTCTGTCGGTTCTACAGAAACAACCATTTGAACCATTACAGCATATTTCTTTGGTTCTTCTCACCAGGAAATTGTTTTTTCTAGTAGCCATTTGTTCGGCTAAAAGAGTGTCGGAATTAGCAGCTATGTCCTGTAAGGAGCCATATCTGGTTATCCATAAGGATAGAGTAGTGTTACGTCCTCATCCAGCCTTTCTTCCTAGGGTGGTATCGAGGTTTCATTTGAACCAAGATGTGGTTCTTCCTTCTTTTTTCCCCAAACCTACTTCGGTAGAGGAAAAGTTATTGCATTCTTTGGATGTAGTAAGAGCAGTTAAAGCTTATCTAAAGGCCACTGCTCAGATTCGCAGAACGGATACTTTGGTTATTCTGCCGGAAGGCCCCAGAAAGGGTCAGGCAGCGTCAAAATCTACTTTAGCCAAGTGGATTCGACAGGTCATAATACAAGCCTATGGCTTGAGAAGGAGACCGCCTCCGTTCAAAGTTAGAGCGCACTCCACGAGAGCAGTTGGAACTTCATGGGCAGTGCATCACCAGGCCTCCCTGGCTCAAATCTGTAAGGCCACAACATGGTCTTCAGTACACACGTTTACTAGGTTCTACCAGGTGGACGTTAGAAGTCAGGAGGATGTCGCCTTTGGGCGCAGTGTGTTGCAGGCCGCAAAAGATCCTCATGTCTGATAGCGCTCAGCTTATGTATGGTGTATCCCCCCCCTCATTTGGCATTGCTTTAGGACATCCCATTAGTAATGACTATGTCGCTCTGTGTCCCGTGATGTACGAGAAAGAAAATAGGATTTTTATAACAGCTTACCTGTAAAATCCTTTTCTTGGAGTACATCACGGGACACAGAGCTCCCGCCCCTCTTTGGGGACACTTATTGCTTTGCTACAAAACTGAGGTGCTCCCGGATGGGAGGGGCTTATATAGGGGAGGGTACTTCCGGTTTTGGAAGTTGCCAGTGCCAGCACCTGACGGTATCTATATAACCCATTAGTAATGACTATGTCGCTCTGTGTCCCGTGATGTACTCCAAGAAAAGGATTTTACAGGTAAGCTGTTATAAAAATCCTATTTTTGACACTTTTTGTTTACATGAAAACATTTTTTTTTTTTTGCAAGAAAAATATGTTGAACCCCCAAACATTATATATATTTTTAAAGCAAAGGCCCTACAGAATAAAATGGTGGGTGTTGCATTTTTTTTTTCTACACAGTATTTGCGCAGCGATTTTTCAAACGCATTTTTTGGGTTAAAAAATACACTTTTTTTAATTTTAATGCACTAAAACACACTATATTGCCCAAATGTTTGATGAAATAAAAAAGATGATCTTAGGCCGAGTACATAGATACCAAACACGACATGCTTTAAAATTTTGCACAAATGCGCATTGGCGACAAACTACATACATTTTTAAAAGCCTTTAAAAGCCTTTACAGGTTACCCCAGTAGATTTACAGAGGAGGTCTACTGCTAAAATGATTGCCCTCGATCTGACCTTCGCGGTGATACCTCACATGCATGGTGCAATTGCTGTTCACATATGACGCCAGACCGACGCTTGCGTTCGCCATTGGGCAAGAGCAGGGCAGGACAGGGGTGCTTTTTTTTTTTTATTATTAATTTTGCTTTTTTATTTTATTTTTAAATTGTTCCTTCCAAGTATTTTTTTTTTTTATCATTTTTATTGTTATCTCAGGGAATGTAAATATCCCCTATGATAGCAATAGGTAGTGACAGGTACTCTGTTTTTGAAAAAACTGGGGTCTTCTAGACCCTAGATTTTTCCTCTGCCCTCAAAGCATCTGACCACACCAAGATCGGTGTGATAAAATGCTTTCCCAATTTCCCAATGGCGCTTTTTATATCCGGGGGGGGGGGGGGGGCATTCCCTCCCACTGCTTGTAAAAGCAGTCCAGAGGCTAATTAGCCGCTAGGATTGCTTTTACATGAAAGCCGGCCGCAGGCTGAAAAGAATGATACCAAGATGATACCTAAACCCGCAGGCATCATTCTGGTATAAACATTCAAAGTCCAGCAACATACCAGTACGTTGCTGGTCCTTGTTGGACATGTATTGTAATCTTTTTATTTCATGCAGCCAGTTGGCTGAACGAAAAAAGAGATTGATCGGTGGGTATGCCCACCATTAGAATACCGCCCTTCATCCACCCACTTCCAATGATGGGCATACACGCACCATTTATATATGCCGAAGCATGGGGGCATCCTACCGCAAAAAAGTTATGCCGCACACACATGGTCGGACTTTTCCACGGGCAAGCCTCCGTCGGAATTTCGACCGTATGTACGCGGCATTAGGAGCAAAATCGCTCCTCCGCCCCTGCTGCCCCAATGCTTCGGCATATTTGCTTTTTTTTTTTTTAACTGTGGTGGTGAAATCACCTCCTACAGCACTGGAGTCGCAGGGATCAGGCCTGTCTCTGCGAACGCTGCAGTTATGTGTGTTTTTGTTTTGTAAGTGACAGTGATCGATCGATACTGCACTTGGGTGGCCTGGGCTGGACGGAGGGGCAAAACGCAGGTGCCAGCAGGTATCTGGGCTGATCCCGCTAACACTGCGTTTTTGGGAACCCTAAACTGCTGGGGACGCTAGTATAGATCTGATCAGATATTGATCTGTTCAGATACTATACCACTAAGGGGGGTGTATGCTTCACGCGTGGGTGTTAGCGTTACTGGCACTAACCTGACGCTGCCTGGGGTGTGACTCAGACCCTCTCTGACGCTAAAACCTAATTGATATCACCCGCCGGGCGATCAGGGGGTTAAACCTTTATTGGGTTATATACACGGCGGGTGCCCTGACACTATAAAAAGCAAACTAACTAACCAGCGTCACCCGTAACACTTATATGGTGATCACTGGTGAAAGGGTTAACTAGGGGCAATCAGGGGGTTAAAACCTTTATTAGATAATATATGGGGGTACCTGACGCTATAAAAACCTGCGGCGAACCTAAAAAAAATTACCAGCTACCGATCTGCATCACCGACACTAAGACAGCGTTTAGAAAAACGATCGCTTAGCGACAGTGGTGATGGGGGTGAAAGGGTTACCTGGGGGGCGATCAAGGGGGTTAAACCTTTATTAGATAATATATTGGGGTACCTGACGCTATAAAAACATGCGGCGAACCTAAAAAAAATTACTGGCTACGATCTGCATCACCGACACTAAGACAGCGTTTAGAAAAACAATTGCTTAGCGACAGTGGTGATAGGGGGTGAAAGGGTTACCTGGGGGGCGATCAAGGGGGTTAAACCTTTATTAGATAATATATTGGGGTACCTGACGCTATAAAAACCTGCGGCGAACCTAAAAAAAATTACCGGCTACCGATCTGCATCACAGACACTAAGACAGCGTTTAGAAAAACGATCGCTTAGTGACAGTGGTGATAGGGGGTGAAAGGGTTACCTGGGGGGCAATCAAGGGGGTTAAACCTTTATTAGATAATATATTGGGGTACCTGACGCTATAAAAACATGCGGCGAACCTAAAAAAAATTACTGGCTACGATCTGCATCACCGACACTAAGACAGCGTTTAGAAAAACAATTGCTTAGCGACAGTGGTGATAGGGGGTGAAAGGGTTACCTGGGGGGCGATCAAGGGGGTTAAACCTTTATTAGATAATATATTGGGGTACCTGACGCTATAAAAACCTGCGGCGAACCTAAAAAAAATTACCGGCTACCGATCGGCATCACTGACGCTAAGACAGCGATCAGAAAAATGATCGCTAAGCGACAGTGGTAATAGGCGGTGAAAGGGTTATCTGGGGGGTGATCAGGGGGTTAAACCTTTATTAGGGGGGGGTTAGGGGGCTACACTGGACCTAAGACTAAACTTTGGTGACACTTTTACAGTCACAAATGTCACTGATTGCAGTGATCACTAAATAAATGGTCACTGCAATCAGTGACACTGACTGGGGGGGTGATCTAGGGGGTGATCTGGGGGGGCCTGGGGGGGCGATTTATGTCCCTATGTGTCCTGGTGTCAGTGTAGTGTTGTGTGCACTGACCTGATGTCTTCTCTCGTACGGCGCTCGGTATATGTGAGCGCCGCACCAGAGATGACATCACTTCCTCCTGCTCCCTCTGTCTGACACAGACAGAGGGGGCATTTCCATTCGCCGGGAGCGATCGCGAGGGGGTGGCCAGAAACGAATGGCTGCCCCCTCATCCCGGAACGCTCCCGGACACTTAGCCACCGCTCACTGTACAGAAGGGGGGTCCGATTGGACCCCCCAACTATACAAAGGCAATCACGTACACTCTACGTGATTGTGCCTGTCGGTGCCATTCTGCCGACGTATATATACAGTGAGCGGTCGTTAAGTGGTTAAGTAAATTCCTCATTCATTACTGACAATGCAGTGAGGGGCAGGTTTGGAGACCAGGCGTTCGAGGGAGTAGGTTGGGAGGGAAGGATTTTGGAAAAGGCATGTGGGGGAGGAACCGGACCAAAGGGAGGGGGGGAGCGGGCTGGAGGAACCGGACCGGAGTGTGGGAAGGAAAGGCGGCAGCTCTGAACCAGAGTGTGGGAAGGAGAGGTGACAGCTCCGGACCGGAGTAAGGGTGGGAGAGGTCTGTGTATGCCTCAAACTGACACCAATGATGGGGCACTACCCCCCCCAGCAACACCAATGATGGGGCACTATCCCCCCCCCCAGTAACACCAATGATGGGGCACTATTTCCCCCCCCCCCCAGGAACACCAATGATGGAGCACTATTCTCCCTCCCCCCCAGGAACACCAATGATGGAGCACTATTCTCCCCCCCCCCAGGAACATTAATGCTGGGGCACTATTCCCCCCCCACCCAGGAACACCAATGATGGGGCACTATCCCCCCCGAACACCAATGATGGAGCACTATTCCCCCCCCCTCAGGAACTCCAATGATGGAGCACTGCCCCCCCCCAGGAACACCAATGAGGGAGAACTATCCCCCCCCAGGAACACCAATGATGGAGCACTATTCCCCCCCCCAGGAACACCAATGATGGAGCACTATTCCCCCCCCCCAGGAACACCAATGATGGAGCACTATTCCCCCCCAGGAACACCAATAAGGGAGCACCATTCCCCCCCCAGGAACACCAATAAGGGAGCACTATCCCCCCCCCCCCCCCAGGAACACCAATGATGGGGCACTTGTCCTCCCATAAATACCAAGATAAATGCTTTGCAAAGTTCACTATATTTTAAAAGAAAGCCGCTACCTTATCGCAGCTCGGCTCTCACGTGACCGGCTGCTTCTCTCCTCTCTCTTCTCCCTCGAGGCAGCAAAGCGAGCAGGGCTGAGAATACAGTGCTGACGTACGTTAGCAGAGAGGAGGAGAGAGGCGGACGTGCCTGGTCACATGAGCGCCGCTGTTTTCTCGTGAGAATACGGCGCCGCCGGCGGCTTGAACACAGGATTCACTAACACTGAGACGGTCGGAGGCGGGACTGGCAGAGAGGAAGGTGCGCTATACCAACTAATCGATAATGAAAGTCGTTGACGATTTTCATTATCGATTTTATCTAATAATGGTTTCAGCCCTAATATATATATCTATATACAGGTCCTTCTCAAAAAATTAGCATATTGTGATAAAGTTCATTATTTTCTGTAATGTACTGATAAACATTAGACTTTCATATATTTTAGATTCATTACACACAACTGAAGTAGTTCAAGCCTTTTCTTGTTTTAATATTGATGATTTTGGCATACAGCTCATGAAAACCCAAAAATCCTATCTCAAAAAATTAGCATATTTCATCCGACCAATAAAAGAAAAGTGTTTTTAATACAAAAAAAGTCAACCTTCAAATAATTATGTTCAGTTATGCACTCAATACTTGGTCGGGAATCCTTTTGCAGAAATGACTGCTTCAATGCGGCGTGGCATGGAGGCAACCAGCCTGTGGCACTGCTGAGGTGTTATGGAGGCCCAGGATGCTTCGATAGCGGCCTTAAGCTCATCCAGAGTGTTGGGTCTTGCGTCTCTCAACTTTCTCTTCCCAATATCCCACAGATTCTCTATGGGGTTCAGGTCAGGAGAGTTGGCAGGCCAATTGAGCACAGTAATACCATGGTCAGTAAACCATTTACCAGTGGTTTTGGCACTGTGAGCAGGTGCCAGGTCGTGCTGAAAAATGAAATCTTCATCTCCATAAAGCTTTTCAGCAGATGGAAGCATGAAGTGCTCCAAAATCTCCTGATAGCTAGCTGCATTGACCCTGCCCTTGATAAAACACAGTGGACCAACACCAGCAGCTGACATGGCACCCCAGACCATCACTGACTGTGGGTACTTGACACTGGACTTCAGGCATTTTGGCATTTCCCTCTCCCCAGTCTTCCTCCAGACTCTGGCACCTTGATTTCCGAATGACATGCAAAATTTGCTTTCATCCGAAAAAAGTACTTTGGACCACTGAGCAACAGTCCAGTGCTGCTTCTCTGTAGCCCAGGTCAGGCGCTTCTGCCGCTGTTTCTGGTTCAAAAGTGGCTTGACCTGGGGAATGCGGCACCTGTAGCCCATTTCCTGCACACGCCTGTTCACGGTGGCTCTGGATATTTCTACTCCAGACTCAGTCCACTGCTTCCGCAGGTCCTCCAAGGTCTGGAATCGGTCCTTCTCCACAATCTTCTTCAGGGTCCGGTCACCTCTTCTCGTTGTGCAGCGTTTTCTGCCACACTTTTTCCTTCCCACAGACTTCCCACTGAGGTGCCTTGATACAGCACTCTGGGAACAGCCTATTCGTTCAGAAATTTCTTTCTGTGTCTTACCCTCTTGCTTGAGGGTGTCAATGATGGCCTTCTGGACAGCAGTCAGGTCGGCAGTCTTACCCATGATTGTGGTTTTGAGTAATGAACCAGGCTGGGAGTTTTTAAAAGCCTCAGGAATCTTTTGCAGGTGTTTAGAGTTAATTAGTTGATTCAGATGATTAGGTTAATAGCTCGTTTAGAGAACCTTTTCATGATATGCTAATTTTTTGAGATAGGAATTTTGGGTTGTCATGAGCTGTATGCCAAAATCATCAATATTAAAACAAGAAAAGGCTTGAACTACTTCAGTTGTGTGTAATGAATCTAAAATATATGAAAGTCTAATGTTTATCAGTACATTACAGAAAATAATGAACTTTATCACAATATGCTAATTTTTTGAGAAGGACCTGTATATATGTCCAAAAAGTTAAATTGATTAAAGGACAATTTAACTTATTAGATTACCTACCACCCCACCCTTAGCCACCTAAACTACTCTGTTAAACAATTCCCCACTAGGTTGCTTATTTAACCTCCATCAAAGGCAGCCTCCTAAGTCATTTCAACCCTAGCCAATAAAAATCTAGTGCCAAGATGCCCACGCTTATGCAGAAACATCCCACAGACCTGAAAAGGGACATAGCCTTATGTCAACAGGAGTAGTCCATTCTAGTCTATGGGACCATAATTGTAAGAGCACAAGCAGCAGTGCATTTGATTTTTACTAGCCGGGATAGAAAAACACAAGAGGCCACCACCATTGGGGGAGGTAAACACCCGAGAAAACCGTTTAGCTAAGGATAGTTAGGAGGCTTGGGATGGGGGAAGGGGTTATGCAATAAGTGAAGCTGACCTTTAAGCAGAGATCTATAGTGTATTGTACAACATTTTCGAGTTCCACGTGGTTCTTATGTCATACCTCTGGTGCTTTTCTAAATGATCGTCTGACGCCTGTTGTTCGATTTAATCCCTGTCCAACACCTTTGCCTGGACCAAGAGATACTGTGTCTTCTGATGCGATAAGTTGCCTTGGTTTCACTACTGGCATCCCTAAGAAAATCAGGAAAAAAACAGTAAGCTTCATGCATATCTATAAGCAGTAGAAAAGTAAAGTACATACCGCACAGGCTATTTACAGAACATTCATTTATTTCCTGCATTTCTACAGAGTAAATATTAATACAGGTCCACAGGATTTGCAGAACATAACTTCTATCAACTCTGCTACCATGCTGCCCATCTGACAGTGACCACAGCAGCAAACCCCTGCCATAACTTCTGTAAGGATGGTACCTGTAACATTTAACAGCCATAATGGTCCATACCAGTTGTAACAAGTTTTGATTTGTCTTCTTCATCCCCAACCTCTTCTTCCTCTACATTGCGTCCTGGGAAGAAAAATCCCATCATTCGGTGGAAAAACTGATGTGTCAGCTGGATGGTAAGAGGCACCACATTCACCTGCAAACAAAAGATATCATTTTGTTACTAGAGAAAATGATGCAGACTGCTAATGATCAACACACACATTGCCTGTATCTGATTTCTGGGAATCAGGATCAAACTAAGTAGATACAACACTTACAAGAATACAAACCTGTTGTATATACAGGTGCATCTCAAAAAATTTAAATATCTTCAAAAAGTTAATTTATTCCAGTAATGAAAATCAAAAGTGAAACTCATATTATATAGATTCATTACACAGATATATTTCAAGCATTTCTTTCTTTTATTTTGATGATTATAGCTAGTGAAAAAACTAAATTCAGCATCTCAGAAAATTAAAATGGTGGAAAAAGTTTAATATTGTAGACTCACACTCTAATCAGCTAAATAACGTAAAAACACCTGAGCCTTTAAATGGTCTCTCAGTCTGGTTCAGTAGGTTACACAATCATGGGGCCGACTTGACAGTTGTCCAGAAGACAGTTATTGGCACCCTCCACAAGGAGAGTAAGTCCTAAAAGGTCATTGCTAAAGAAGCTGGCTGTTCACATAGTGCTGTATCCAAGAATATTAATAGACAGTTGAGTGAAAGAAAAAAGTGCACAAGCAACAGGGATAACCACAGACTTGAAAGGATTGTGAAGCAAAGGCCATTCAAGAATTTGGGGGAGATTCACAAGGAGTGGACTATGGCTGGTGTCGGTGCTTCAAGAGCCGCCACACACAGACCTATCCAGGACATGGGCTACAACTGTCACATTCCTTGTGTCAAGGCACTCCTGAACCAAAGACAAGGTCAGAAGCGTCTTACCTGGGCTAAGGATAAAAAGGACTGGACTGTTGCTCAGTGGTCCAAAGTCCTTTTTTCGGATGAAAGAAAATTTTGCATTTAATTTGGAAATCAAGGTCCCAGAGTCTGGATGAGGAGTGGAGAGGCACAGAATCCAAGTTGCATGAGGTCCAGTGTGAATTTTCCACAGTCAGTGATGATTTGGAGAGCCATGTCATCTGCTGGTGTTGGTCCACTGCGTTTTATCAAGTCCAAAGTCAGCGCAGCTCTCTACCAGGAAATTCTAGAGCACTTAATGCTTCCCTCTGCTGACCAGCTTTATGGAAATGCCGATTTAATTTTCCAGCAGGACTTCGCACCGGCCCACACTGCCAAAAGTACTAAAACCTGGTTTAATGATCATGGTATCACTGTGCTTGATTGGCCAGCAAACTCACCTGACCTAAACCCCATAGAGAATCTGTAGGGTTTTGTCAAGAGGAAGATGAGACACCAGACTCAATGATGCAGACAAGCTGAAGGCCACTATCAAACCTGGGCTTCCATAACACCTCAGCAGTGCCACAGGCTGATCACATCCATACCACGCCGCGCTAATGCAGTAATTAATGCAAAAGGAGCGCCGACCAAGAATTGAATGCATACTATAATGTACAGTACATGGACATACTTTTTAGCAAGCCAACATTTCTGTATTAAAACCCCCCTTTTTTTTATTGGTCTTATGTAATATTCTAATTTTCTGAGATACTGAATTTTGGGTTTTCACGAGCTGTAAGCCATAATCATCAAAATTAAAAGAAAGAAATGCTTGAAATATATCACTCTGTGTGTAATGAATCTATATAATATATGAGTTTCACTTTTTGAATTAAATTACTGAAATAAATTAACTTTTTAATGATATTCAAATTTTTTGAGATGCACTTGTACATGGGCACAGTGCACTAGAATACATTGGAACATGATCATTAAATCCAAATTACACTGCATCCAAGCGCCACAAACCAAAAACGCCATTTCATTTATTAATATTCAAAGCAAACTCCCCCATGTCTCCATGCTTTATTTTGCTGGGAAATCACTTTGATAAACACCCCTAGCATTTTTGGCTGTGGCCGTCTTGAGTAAGGGCAGATGATCCCTGTAGTATTTAGTTCCTGGCATCCACCTGCCCTTAGCTCAAGCATACAGGCAGGAAAGTGTGCGTAGCTGAGAAAGCCCCTCCTCCTCTATTGAAGATTCCTGGGATGTTTGACATAATTTGCCTAGGCCTGGAAATCAGGAAGCTGCTGAACAAAAATAAAAAATAATAATATATGTAAAATAGGTAAATATTAGGTATACTTTCCTATTTAATAATGTCAGCAGCTTAAGGATTTAAAATAGTCAATGTTGATTGAGGGAGTGAAGTTCCGCTTTAAGGTAGTTGAATATGCTTTGTTATTTAGCTCATGAACTTCATTTTGATTTTACTTGAAACATAAGGAATAAAACTGAACTCAAATCAATAGTCCTAATGCTACCAAACATAAAAGTAAAAGACTTTACCTCAAAGTGCTCTTTGACGGAGATGCCACCAACAGGTGGGCGAACTTTGCTGTACAACCTTAGCGCAAGCTGTCTGCCAGACTGAGCAGGGCTCTGTGGTCGAAGAGACACCTGTGTGTGGTGAAAAAAATCCAAAGCATTATATTAGCAAACAATTATTTTTACTTTCTATATTCACTGAAATATTTGTAAATCCTATCTTGAAATAAATAAATAAAAAAAGCAAAAAAAATAAAATCAGCTCTGAAGTTAACTGGAGAGAGAGGAGCCCTACAGCCCAGAAGCTGTTCCCTCTTATTTTTATATTCAGAGGTGGGCACTTTCTGGGGTGAGAGGAGAGATATAATCCACACTGGAAATGGATGGTCAGAAGGTGAGGAATGCCCACGGAAGGATCAATGCCCAGGTAAATAGGGATCACACAAGGATTAATAAGTATAACTCGCACTCAAAAATATTAATATGCAGCTATTTTTAATCCGCCCCAGAAATGCGATTCTGCAGCTTTGGGCAGGGAGTGCTTAGCAATAGCTGGGCATTTCTTGAGTCACCCATAGAGTCCTATGTCCCAGCTGTTGTTGGTGCTCCCTCCTCTCCCCTGCAGCGGCCACTTACTGAGACAGGAGAGTTAGAGCTGTGGGATCATGTGACCAGACTTGATTAGGTAAGCATACAGATCTTTTTTACAGGTTAGGCAGGAGGAGGGGGAGGGAACATTTTTAAGAATAGACGTTAGACTTTTCTTCCACTTTAAAATGACATCAGCCTGCTTATCTATGGCTCCAATACTTTCTGAGTTACTTCATTAGTACGCAGTAGGGAAGTGCAAACAATGGAACTGCATACTTATTCCAGGTCAATGACTCAAAGAAAGTAAGACACTGAATCAGTCTGACAGTCAGGCGACTAGTAGTTTCAGACTAAAATGCAGCAATGGTAGCTCAAATATTTGCCATGCAATTCCCCTTTAAAAAAAAGCTTAAAGTGGTTGTAAAGCCTAAGCATTTTTTACCTTAATTCATTCTTTGCATTAAGGTTTCAGCACCCCCCCCCCACCCCCCTTTTACTTACCTTAGCTGTGCACGTCTGAAGCTCTTCTCTCCCCTCACTTCCGGGTCTCTCTGGCTTTGCTGGGGTACCGGCAGCCATTGGCTCCCAGTGCTATCAATCAAAGCCAGCGACAAGGGGGAGGGGCAGAGTCCCGCTGTCGGTGTCAATGGACGCAGTAGCAGGGCTCGGGTGCGAGCACTAATGAGTGCCCCCATGGGAAGCTGCTTCCCATGGGGGCACTGAACAGGAGCACCAGCAGGGGACCCGAAAATGTGAGGTTCGCGGCCGCTCTGTGCCATTCCATGGCACAGAGCAGGTAAGTATAGACAGGTTTGTTATTATAAAAAAAATATATAATTAAAATCACTTTTAAGAATGTTTAAAATGTCTCAGATGAACCTACCGGATAAGGCTAAATGGTAAGGAAGCAGGCCTGAGGTCCTTACCTTGTAAACTGCATTTGGTAGCAGATTGTTCATGGTGAACCAACCCAACTCCAAGAGATGCTCAGCTGTATCGTCAGACTTATTTACCTAAAAAACAAAAACAAAAAAAAAAAGCTTTGGTTTACCCGAGGAGACAAACAACTGCAGATTACGCTATATTTTATTAAACTTCTAACCCAGAACCACCCTGGTCCCCCACTACCTGTAGGGAGAGGAGGAAAACTGTGATTTTAAAGCAAGAGAAGATGGAAAGCGGCAGGGCAGACATCTAGCACATTGATGTGAGTGCGATAAGAAATAAGAAGCCAGAAAGACAAATGAATAGGTCCTGGGATAAACTAATTGTCAAAAGCATGACATAAAGAGGAAACCCTGGGCAAGGTAAACGGTTTCAAAGGCTGGGCTAATTTTGGTACTGTTATTTTTCAAACTGGCAGTGCTTTTGATTCACAATGCCTTCAATATTTGAAAAGGAAAATAATGAACCTAAATGGTTATATAATTATCACCTTCATTCCTGAGAGACACCAAGCCAATTCATACTAGTCTAAGTTATAGAAGTTGCTACAAGCAGCCATCTTTAATTACTTATTATGTTAGGTTGATGCTGCACATGAAAAAGGACAGTCAGACAGCCCCTACCTGCCAAGTTAAAGGCCAAGTTAACCTTTATATAAAAAATAATAAATTCACATATTTTTGCAGGTAAAAAAAATGTGCATTTATTTTTATTTTTTTAGAACAGGAGCCTGCAAAGTATTGCACTCACAATCAGCAGATCACTAGTGCAATGTCAGGCTCCTCCACACAGCCTACAATTTGTTTGTCGTCTGTACCTCTGTATGGGCTGTAATTTTTTTTTCCAGAGCTGTAGGCAGTGTAAATGAAGTACGGGTGTGATCAGCCCACAGTTCACTCAAAACTACAAATCCGTCTGCTGCAGAGGCAGAGGAACTTGTAGTTTATGCATTCACAGAAATCTGTGAATGAATGATGCGACTGTGTGGGTGGAGCCCCGCTATTTTTAAAAAGTGACAGCGGGTGCAGGGAGAAGAATCCCCGTCAGCTGTCACACAGGAAGTGGGGGGCAGGGAGAGGAGGAAGGAGCTGGCACATGTTACAAGTGCCCTAAATATGGGCAGAACATGCAACATGTTTCAAAGTGAAACAAATCCTTTAAAATATGGTTCCTCAAGATGTCAGATTATAGATGCCCAGAACTCTAAAGCATACCTAGGCAAATGAAGCACCAGCTGATTTTAGAAGGAAAACAGTGACCAAATTATCCCCAAGATTGATCAGTGAATAAGTCATGCACGCTACCAAACTGACTTGCATGGGTTTGGTCATCTGTACACAATATAGCCAATTCTAGAACCTTTTCCCACCCACCCCCGTGTCCCTTTGAAAGATTCTGAGCACCCAGGTGAGTAGGAAGGATCAGCGATCTTGTGACCACTGATTGTCATAGTAGTCACATGATCTGGAGACATTCCCATCGGCTACCAATTGTTAGTGGGGGCCGAGAATTGTCTGACAGCTCAGTCTCTGTGCTGGAAGCATGCAGTGAACACACTCTTAGCACAGAAACACTGGTTGCTCAGTGACACACATGTGGAGTGTGGACATTAAACCCATCCTTTTGCCACCGCAGTGATACACAGGTGGCAACAGGTTAATGTTTGCTCTAACCTTGCTATAGAGGAACCTCTGCAGCTCCAACTCTGCAATGCCGAGCTGTCCATCCTGCTCAGTGAGGCGCCATCGCGCCTGTGCAAAATAGAATTCTGTGCGACGAACCACGCTTACATCTTCTAGCTGTTTACGCAACTCCATTTTGTTTGCTCTTTGCAGCTGGAAGTCTTTAAAACACCTAAAATATAAGCCACCATTATGTTACTTACATAGAAATCAAGTTTCTGCTATTTCATTTAGTAAGAAGGGACATTTTATTCATATTGCAAGTCATTTGGTTGTGCACTCTTCTTTAAGTATTGCATGCCAAAAAAAATTATAAAAAGGGCATTCATGTGAACTTTACTAAAGTAGACTGGGGAGAGAAGCAGTCTGTTAGCTTACGTTTAACACATAAAACAGGCGCAGGGCAGTTGTCTTTAAAAATAAATAAATAAATAAATAAATATATATATATATATATATATATATATATATATATATATATATATATATATGTTGTACTCAGTAACTACAAAGGCTGTGATGGCGGACTGACAAATACAGTTTCAAATGTTCCCTTACATGCCTAAAAGATGTTAGAAAATACAGAAACCTTGCCCTTTCTTCTTGTTAAAAATTACCTAATAAGGATGTTCAGCTCCTCACTCTTCTGCTGCAAGTCCATCTTCTCTTGGCAAAGCTGAGTCTGAAGCTTCTGGTGCTGTTCATGCAGCATATCATTCTTACTCTCATCATGCAGCCGCTGAAACAGACAACAGATTTTATTTTTAGTTATTATTATGGAGGATGCACGGGCGCCTTATTGCACTGGCACACAGCTGATTACACAAGTCAATGATCAATATGTATCATAAGTGCAAGAAACTAACTGGGCACCGATCCAAGCATCGGATGCCCACCAAAGGTTTTAAATAAGACCGTAAAGGAGCACGTGTTTTGAAATTCATATCTGCAAAAGCTGGACAAACTACCACAGTGGCACTGAAGACAAATTTTGCAAACTAGCACAATTTTCTAAGGCTATATCTAACCCCTGTATGACCAAGGTATTTAGTGCCTCTGGGGCAGAGGAAGGCACAATGCTAAAAAAAATAGGAGTAGTCAATCAACACCACTTTTCAGTTTTTACCGTTAAATGGCAGCGATCAGCATTTGGGAGTGCCCGTCTGACTATAAATCCCTTCACTGTGACTACAGCAGTTAGTATAAGCCTGGCCACAGCAAGTGTACAGTGCATGCAAAAAATACAGACTTGTTCACATACCTTCATCATAACCTTCCACAAACGTACATGCCTTACAAATCCTGTGTACAGGTGCAGTCAAGGAAAATGCATCCACTCAAGTAGATTTAACGCTCTAGTGCCTTTAAGCTGGCCATACATGGGTAGCAAATTTGGTCAGTTCAGCAGGAACAGGACACATTTTGATCCAGGTATGGCTGTGGCCATTCATGAGAAGTTGATCTACTTTACATGAACCTGCTTTGTTGGAAAATGTCTGCCTGAGGAGCTCATGCAGCCAATGGGCTGCACTGCTGATCAGTATGTTCTGCTGGTGGGCAAGTCCAACGGTCAGAATACAAAAACGCAGTGGAGAGAATTTCACCAGCTACCTTGAATGTTGATGGTGAAATCGGCTTAGTTTTTTAAAATGAATGTATGGCCAGCCTTACACTCATCTCAGCATACTATTTGTTTTGGATAGAGCAGGTAGGGGTAAAGCCCCTACAAGGTTTTTTACTTCCATTTCAATTGTTCCCTAAACTTCGTGCGAGTACAGGAT
Organism: Rana muscosa; assembly: GCA_029206835.1. Taxonomy (NCBI): domain Eukaryota; kingdom Metazoa; phylum Chordata; class Amphibia; order Anura; family Ranidae; genus Rana; species Rana muscosa. The sequence goes on along the minus strand of CM055117.1, from coordinate 167,493,888 downwards.
GTGATAAGAAAGCTCCCCAACAGGATAAAAAAAAAAAAAAAACACAATTATTAAGAAGGGATATAACTTTTCATAATGTTTTTATTGATGTCTCTGTCTTCTTGTCCTGGTGATAACTGTACAGCCATGGCCAAATGTTTTGAGAATGACGCAAATATTACATTTTCACAAAGTCTGCTTCCTCAGTTTTTTATGACGACAATTTGCATATACTCCAGATAGTTATGAAGAGTGATCAGATGAATTGCAATTAATTACAAAGCCCCTCTTTGCCATGAAAATTAACTTAATCCCATAAAAAAACTTTTAGCCCTCGTGCACACGGCCGAGATTCTCGTTGAAAAAAACATGTCGTTTTTTTCGACGAGATTCTTGGACAAGAAACTTGTCCCGGCCGAGTGTACACATGCTCGTTTCAAAGAACCCGCGGTGACGTCATCGACTACGACGAGCATGCGCTCGTCACAATCGATGCCGTCGCCGCCATCTTGGTATACCCTACGTATGCCTAGGAAGCTACCGCGCATGCGTCGAATTCATTTCGAACATGCGCGGGCTTCCGGGAGGACAGGTAAGTGTACACACACTCACTTTTCTCGTCGAGAAACATGCCGAGGAGAATCTTGACGAGAAAATAGAGAGCAGGTTCTCTATTTTCTCGTCGAGGTTTCTTGTCGGTTTTCTCGACGAGAAACCCGATAGCCGCGTACACACGACCGATTTACTCGGCAAGACCTCTCTGCCAGCAAGTTTCTTGCTGGTTCTTGCCGAGAAAATCGGCCGTGTGTACGAGGCCATACACTGCATTCGTGGCTTCAGGGCGCCCAAGAAAATCCAGCAAGTGCCAGGACCGTCTCCTCCTACAGTTGATTCAGCTGTGGGATTGGGGCACCACCAGTGCAGAGCTTGCTCAGGAAAGGCAGCAGGCAGGTGTGAGTGCATCTGCACACACAGTGAGGAGAAGACTTTTGGAGGATGGCCTGGTGTCAAGAAGGGCAGCAAAGAAGCCACTTCTCTCTAGGAAAAATCAGGGACAGACTAATATTCTGCAAAAGGTACAGGGATTGGACTGTTGAGGACTGGGGTAAAGTCATTTTCTCTGATGAATCCCCTTTCCGATTGTTTGGGGCATCCAGAAAAAACCTTGTCCAGAGAAGAAATGCTAAGCGCTATCATCAGTCCTGTGCGATGCCAACAGTAAAGAATCCTGAGACCATTCATGTGTGGGGTTGCTTCTCAGCCAAGGGAGTGGGCTCACAACTTTGCCTAATGCCGCGTACACAAGACCATTTTTCTCGTCGGGAAAAATTTAATTTTTTCTCTTTGACGAGAAAAACGCCCGCGTGTGGGCTTTCCAGCATTTTTCCAGACGAGAAAAGCGGCAAGAATCACGACGAGAAAAATTAGAACATGCTCTAATTTTTCTCGTCGTGATTCACTGCATTTATTTCCGCTGCAGTTTTCCCATAGGGAAACACTGCCAGGGAGCCCACACATGATCGGTTTTCTCGACCAAGAGGAAAAATGTCGTGAAAACCGGCGGTGTGTAGGGGACCAAGCCGGTCCTCGTTTTTCATGTCGAATTTCTCGGCGGTGTTTTCACCGTCGAGAAAATCGATCATGTGAACGCAGCATAAGAACACAGCCATATATAAATAATGGTACAGAAACCTCCTCCGAGAGCAACTTCTCCCAACCATCCAAGAACAGTGTGATGACGAGCAATGTCTTTTCCAGCATGATGGAAAACTAAGTGGCTTTGGGAACAAAACATCAACATTTTTGGTCCATGGCCAGGAAATTCCCCAGACTTTAATCCCATTGAGAACTTGTGGTCAATCCTCAGGCGTGTGAACAAAAAACCCCCCACAAATTCTGACAAACTCAAAGCATTGATTATGCAAGAATGGGCTGCCATCAGTCAGGATGTGGCACAGACGTTGACTGACAGCATGCCAGGGCGAATTATAGGGGGCTTGGGGAAAAAAAAAAAAGGGTCAACACTGAAAATATTGACTCTTTGCATAAACTTAATGTAATTGTCAATAAAAGCCTTTGACACTTATGAAATGCTTGTAATTATACTTCAGTATACCATAGTAACATCTGACAAGGAGATCTAAAAAGCCCCGTAGCAGCAGACTTTATGAAAATTAATATTTGTGTCACGCTCAAAACTTTTGGCCACGGCTGTACTCCACATTTTTTGTTTTTGCACCTCGCCACAAAGAAAATAAAAGGTTGGCAGAAATTAGAACTCTTATTCACGCTTTAAAAAAAACTAAAAAAAAAAAAAAAAACTCATCTGGACTTTAGAGCACATAAATAGGCAACAGAAAATATGCTGTCCATGCCATTGGATGTTTTCCAGATAATTTTGGCCAGCAACTCCCACGCTTCATTATTATTCAATAAGGGCGCTCATCACAAGTTTGGACCAGAAGGGAGGACAAGGGGGCTAGACAGAATTGTTGTTTTTCATGGGTTTTGGAATACTACACATTTATTTCCTACTGTCAGTTTATATTTAAGTTGAGAAGTATGCTTTAAGATTGTTTCCAGTTAGCACATGACTTGAGAATTGTGTTCCCAGGTAACAAATAGTGATTTGAACCTTCATTATAGAGTACATCTGCTTCTCCAGTAGGCGGATTTGCACCACATGTTGTCTGACGGATTCCTGGAGGTGCAAGATACTGCTTCGCTGCTCCTCGGGGTTACTGGAGATCTCCAGCTGGAAACGCACTCTCTGCTTTTTCTCACTATGCTCCTAAAGATGGTGAGAACACAAGACAGAATGATATCACTGTGTTCATTTATATTCGTAAATACATTTGATTAATGTCTTTGTAATTATAGTAGTCTTGTAGCCCACTTCTACATGCATTTTGCTGCTCTGCTGTGGTCATTGGCCAAGCAGGAATAAAAGTTAAATAAATGCACTTAAAATTCTTCATAGTTTGTTTGTTACAAGCTAGCAAATGTGTCCGTTCCTTAAAGAGTAACTCCACTTTTGTTCTCGGTGATCTATTTACATTGCAGGGATTTTTAAGAAATTTTGGTGCAGATGGTTACCGTTTGTTATTCTGAAGAAATAGATGTTCGTTTCTCTGTGTCCATGTGAAAAGGGAGTCTAATGGGAGTGATTTTATAATTATCAATCAGGGTTCTAAGGAAAGCGGCAGGGTCTGCATCCCTTTAGACATGATTTCCGTTTGGGAGTATCTTACCAAAAATGAAATTTTTGTTGCAGGAAATTCCCAAAATCTGACTTGTATCTTAGTGCAGACTTCTGGGAAAATCAGTAAGCCAATCACACAAGCAGGAAAGGACATATCTGGGGGGATTCTGTACAACATCTGTGCACAGAACGCCTCCAGGTAGACATATTGCATTGTATTTTACAGAAAATTACAGAGCTGCAGATTGAAAACAAAATGTAATTTTTAATAACCATCAATTACAATATGACTTGTGCAGCAATTGTATATGCTATATTCATTTTTTTTTTTGAGTCCCTATTTTTTCCCCTCACTAAAGTGGAGTTGTCCTTTAAACGGGTTTACTTGGAACAGGTAATGCCATGGTGTGCAGTGAGGAACTTCCCTAAAAAGCCATCGTCTTGGGCTCTAATAAATAAAAACAATCACGTACCTTACGCTTTGGCTCCACATGTAGAAGCAAGTTGTTGACTATGTCCAGGATCATGGCATACTGTGCTGGATTTGTGGAGATCTCCAGGTGTTGGTGTTTGAGGGTAAATGTATCTGCAGCAGCTACACATAATACATGAACACAATTTTTGGTTGCACACATTATTCATCATCACACTAGCAAAGACAAACAGAAAGACCATTTAAGCTAAAAGAAAAAGAAAAAAAAATAGCAACACTGGTCGAGTTAAAGCGGAGGTCCACCCTGAAAAAATGTTTACATTAAAAATCCTGAAAAAAAAAAATAATAATAATAATATTATAGAAAAAAAAAAAAAACTTTTTTTTTATACTCACCCTAAATGCCTGTTTCTATGCGGAAGTCCCCTAATCTGCCTCTAATGTGCCTCTTCTCGTCCGCGGTGGGTCTCCTTCCGCTTCCTCTTCTTGTGAATGGGGCGCACTGCCTTCTGGGAACTGTGTGTATCCCAGGAGGCAAGCCGCCCATTCACAAAGCGTCGTGCGAGTGGCGCATGCGCAGTAAGAAACGGGTAGTGAAGCCGTAAGTCTTCACTGCCTGTTTCCCTTAGTCAGGATGGAGGAGCTGGAAGCTGCCAGCAGCGATCGATCGCTGTGGCGGGACCGACATCGCGGGTGAGTAGGACAGGTAAGTGTCCTTATTAAAAGTCAGCAGCTACACTGTTAGTAGCTGACTTTTTTTTTTTTTTGGCTGCACCTCCGCTTTAATAACAAAAATAATTCTACTAACTTGTCAGTATTATGCTTGCAACAAGGATAAATACATTACATTTGCTGGTTACAATCTCTGCACTTTGCCGAGTCCAAATTAAAACAGTTTCATTTGATACCCCTGTCCTACAGCTACAGAAACTGCAGAAGTTGGAGGAACTGCAGAAGCTACATCTGTCCCTGTGTCTCTTGTGGAGGTGGGAGGAGCCATATTCCTTCATGTCTCATTTTCTTATGAGCCAATGATGCAATAATTTCATTACATCATTAGATCAATGCTTACATTGTGCATGTGCAATACCAGACATGGCACCATAAAAGAGATGGATTCTGACGTTAGGGAATTCTTTAAAGCGGAGTTCCACCCAAAAGTGTAACTTCCGCTTAAACCACTCATCTGCCCCTTACATGCCACATTTGGCATGTAATTTTTTTTGGGGGGGGGGGGTAGGGGAGTGGGGGCTTCAGTAGGAGTGGGACTTCCTGTCCCACTTCCTCCTTCCGCCCAGGGACCGCTTAGGCGACTCGTCATATCGCCTTTTGGCGGCCCCTCCCTGTAGGAAATCACCTGGGACACGTGACAGGTCCCAGGCGATCGCCTGTCCACTCAGGGAGCGCAGTGCCCTGCTGTGGAGCCGAAAGCTATCACAGCCGGGTGCCCACAGTTAGAATGGAGGCGCCGGCGGAGAGGGGGGGGAGGAGAGAAGCTCTATCTATCTCTCAACAATTCAGTAGATTAATACAAAATTTGGAAATCTGGAAAAACGACCCCCTTCTTATCAGGCTATCTCGCAATCAAAACACTGCACAGAACACAGGCTTTTTCCAAAGCATTGAAATCTAGTACCTTGCACAGAAAATTCAAAACATACCTTCTTGTCCTTTGAGCAAGTCTTCCTTCTCTGGGTTTGAAGGTGTTGAAGGTGGTTTGATCTGCAGAGCCAGCTCTGGGTCAATATCATGACTGTAGCTGATATAATACATATGGCAATTACAACGGGAGATTATTCTCTGGACCTGCTGGTTTTGGTGGGCTTCTGCCGGCTGATGGCAGTCTGTTACATGGATAGACAAACAGAAGAAATTTAAATCGGTTTTTCATTTATTTACATAGCAGTAAAAGCTACTAATATGGTTCTGACCTGTAGTTGTGTTGACCATGCCTCCAACAGCCTGACCACTCTCCATCAGCTCTTGCACAGTGTCCAGATTCCTGTGACGATGTTCCTCAATGTTTTTCACCTAAAAGGGAATGAGAAGATACTATATTTTCCATTGACAATGAAAAGCTGACAAGGCTGCACAACAAAAGCTATACAAAGCCACACATCACAGTAATCATCAATGAGCCGAAAACAACTGGTTCAACAACTTTGGGCCTTACTTATCAAAGTGACTTTATATAGAAGCTCCAGTCTCCTGTGTAAAAATTAAAAGTCTGCTCTGATCGCCTAAATGCAGGTACCTCTGCAGGAACTTACATTTAGGCATCCTGGCAGCCTTACAAAGGGAAGGTACAAAAACCTACTTATAGATCATCCGCATCTTCCTTTTAGGAATTGTTTGAAGAGGGTTTAATTAGGCCAGTTGACTGGTCCTGCAAGGAAAAAGCTTGACATTGTCAGAGTAGAGAATCTTTGCACAGGGAGAGTTGTAACAGACTACTACCTATGGCAAGCTGTTGTGTTGCTGACATCTTCCTCCCTGGATGCCTGAACAAGGCAAGAAATACAGGCTTTTGCCCGCCAAGGTATGAGCAGCAAAGTCCAAGATTACGATGTGCATAATACATGCAGATCCGGAGAGGCTTAATAGCAAGTGTCCATTAGTCAGCTTCCCATACACCAGCTTTAAGAGGCCCGCAGAAGAGCTGACAATCCAGGAACCGTACCAGCAAGGAGGACACTGCCCCCCCCCCTCCACCATACATCTTCCATTCAGTGGAAATCCAAACCATGGATTCAATAATCATCATTTTGGTTCTCCAATCTTTTAAAACTGTGCTTTTTGGAGTATCCCCCCCCCTTTAAATGTGACTTTTGGAGAACTCACACACACAGGAATCCATATTCTTTATGCAACCTGGCCATTTTTTCAAAAATCCCCACTTTTTTTTTGGTATGGTGTCATTGAACTCTGCATTTAATTATTACAACATTATCTGATAAGCCACTTATACACGATAATGGGCCCATGTGTGTTTGATGTGTGAATGAGCGATATGAATGCAGCAGCTGCTTTTTATTATAGACCACATTGTCCGTTTTAATTTTTTATGCTTAGGTGTTGGTGCTGGAATTTATATATCCATTTTTTTTTGTATCATTAGCTACTTTGTAATAAAGATCCTCTTTCAAGCTGCTTAGTCCGCGGTAATTACTTTTAGGTGGGGTTTCCCAACCTTCTTTTTGTTCCTTGTCTGCTCAAATTACCTGGATTACACCCCGATCGGTGAGTCAGCAAATAGAGGATCACTGTCATTTACTTTGAAACCTGAATCGCAGCTCTTATACGATATGGAGTTCTAGGACATTTTTCTTTTCTTTTTGTTAACCCCCTCCAGCTATACCCTGCATAGAGCAGCCACAGCATAGAAGGATTAGACTACGGCTGCACAAGGACCTGTTGCAGTAAGACATAAATACCTGCAAGTCTAAGGGAGAACACCACATTGTAAAGAAAAAAGAAATATTATAACATGTACAATTGCTACTCAAGCCATGTAGTAATTTATTAAATAACCTTCCTAATTCAAAATGCAGCTGCTGAAGTTTCCTAAGCTGTCCAAAAAGACAATGTAATTGTTGGTTCTGTTTTCTAGGGGATAACTACTGCTAAAGGAATACTGGCACTGCACTCTCACCTCGGAGCACCACCACAACAGGTGATTCATTAAACAAAGCCTGCAATACAGAAATCAAACCTTGCTTAAAAGTGTTTGTTAAAGCGGAAGTTCCGCGGTACAACCTTTTTTTTTTTTCTGTGCAATCAATAATGTTTCAGATAACAACTTGGTACTCACTTTTTTCGCAATTAAAACCATCCCCCGTCCGTTTTAGTTTAAAAGATAAACTTTTAAAAAACAATTCTTGCATGTTCCATTTTGCTTGTGGGCATTGTGAAGCCCACAAGCACGGACTTCCGGGAATCGGTGAGTGCTAGTCCCCCGGCATCTCGCGCATGAGCAGTGTTGACGGCGAGCAGCGCCGTCAACACTTCCTGGTTGCTATCTATTCACCTGTGTGCCCTGATTTAAGATGGCGGAATTGGATTCGTCCTCGTCACGTGACCAGCTTGATGAGTCACGCGACGAGTGAAATCTCGAGAGATTTCGATGGATAACGTTCATCATTGTCTCCTGGGAAGCATGACGCTGTGCTCCCAGGAGACATTGCAGAGACATCCCAGCGACGGGGAAAAGAGATACGCCTACTCCCGCGGGAGGAAAGCCCGGAAGTCCACCTTTACAAAGCTTATTAAAGGTATTTAAATCATCACAAAAAAAAAAAACATTAGGCTTATGTATACGTATATGGTGCACTAATCAGGATAAGCTAATGTTAATATTTTGTGTGAACCTCCGCTTTAGGGTACATTTTTTTCTGCTATAGTTCCCGCTGATATAGAACACTAAGCTCTAGGGCTGCAACTAACAATTATTTTCATAATCGATTAATCGAAACAATAATCGGCCAACTAATCGGTTAACAACCTTTTAAAAAAAAAAACGTGATTTTGCGGTGATTTGCATTTTTACATTTTTTTTTGGGCCAATTTGTTGGGCAGATTAAAAAACACAAATTGCCGCAAAAACGCATTACATGCTTTTCTGCAGCTTCTCCATTGAAGTATATTGAACCAAAAAAACAAAATAGCACCGTTTTGCATTAAAAAAAGTCCTTGCCCTTTCCAGATACGCAGCAGCTGAAAAAAGCTTAGATGTGAACGTGTCCCATAGGAAACCATGTAAATGGACTGTAGTGTGTTTCTGCAAAAAGCACCAAAAAACACAGAGGTGTGCCCCAGGCCTGAGATGTTGAGTAACATAATGGGTTTAAAAAAAAACTAAAATTAGTACAAAAAGAGCAAATAATCGCTACTGTAAGGGGTTCATTTTTTACTGTGGGACAGTGAAAGTAATATTTACAGTAGCGATTTGCTCTTTTTGTACTAATAAAGGGCTAATTTTAGTTTTTTTTAACCCCATTATGTTACTGGCCGATTAATCGATTATGAAAATAGTAATCGAATAATGTCAATCTATTAATCGATTAGTTGTTTCGGCCCTACTAAGCTCCCCAGTGGATGTCATTTATAAATATTTACTGTCTAATAGCTTACTTCAGAGCGCCTTTTGGCGCTCGGCTGACTGCTCGCTGTTCTCCTCTCCCGATGCGATAGTTGAAGGGGGAGGTGCTGGGAAACCCCCGTTAACGTCAGCTGAGACGAGGAGAGGAGGGGAGGGGATCGGCGGGCAGTCACGTGCGGGACGAACGGCGCTCTGAAGTAAGTTATTATACAGCATATTTTTGATGAATGACATGCACTGGGGAGCTTAGTGTTCTATATCAGCGGGAACTATAGAAGAAAAATGCCGTTATACTTAGAGCAGGTTAGGCGAATCGGGGAGGGGGGGAGGAGGACAGAGGGAGACAGACACAGGAGAGCAGGCTGCAGATGACAGAGGCACATACTCTGACCACGGGGTCAAGGCTCAGCAGCCCTGATTATCGTGCTCAGTTTACAGGGGGGGAGAGTATAGCCAGGCAGGATCACCCAGGTACTTCAGGTGATATGGGGGGCCAAATTACACAGCACAAGCACTGTGCTGTATAACATGCTTTAAATAAACAGGATGTATGTTATTTTTTTTTGGGCTAACAAACACTTTAAATAGTTATTTGTTCAGGACAGAAAAAAGGCAAAGGTAGGCAAATGCACCAAACTTTGATAAAATGCTGCAGTGCACATCACCCAGAGCATAGTTATCTCCATATGTTTTAAACATAAGTGGAGTTACTCCCCAACAGTCTGAATGGCATCTGGTCCCTCCTGCTGACCTCAAGCCAAACATACTCATGTATCCTGGACCTCTTCCACAGGGCAATCAATGCATCCGTAGGGCGGCTCGGATCCCAGAGGCAGGAACAGCAGCTACAGCAACCATGCTGGTCACCCATTGATAGCAGGGAATCCGACTAGAGAAAACACCCGCCAATGGCTGAGCGCTCCGCTTATCCAGGCATCGATCCTCTGCATATGTGTAACATAACACCACCCCACTAACAGCTGGGGACTCAGTGACCACTTGAGCCACCCTGGAAGATGTCTGGATACCACAGAACGCTCCTGACATCCACACAGCTGTCCCGTACGAGATCCGGCCGACGATACTTCCAAAAGGTAGGAAAACTTCATACAAAATGGTCCAAGAGTCAGGACAAAAAATAAACTCAGCCTCTGGCTCAGACTGAAAATTTATGGAAGTGGGGTTTTATGGGGTAGGAGCGAGGGCGGGGCTACCCAAAACGTATGCTGCCATGAAAGTCTTTCAGGAAAACAATATTTTTTACTTTCGGCTACAAAACACATCCAATAAAAAAAAATTGCCTTCATAAATTTTGGCCAAAATATATTCCGCTACAGGTTTTTAATAAAAAAAAATCCAATAAGTGTAGATTGATTGGTTTGAGTGAAAGTTATAGCGCCTAAAATCTATGGGATATAAACTGGCATTTTTATTTATTTTTATACTACTAATGGCGTAATCAACGATCTGACACTAAGACTCCTGGGACGTATTACATCATTTGCCTAGGCATGGAAAGCAAGAAGTAACTAAAGTGTAAAAAAAAACTTTAAGTAAATATGATATACTTTCCTATCTACCGTATTTAATCGGCGTATAACACGCACAGGCGTATAACACGCACCCTAACTTTAAGAGGGAAGTTTCAGGAAAAAAACTTTCCACAGTCGCCTGCGTATAACACGTAGGCACAGTTTACCCTCTATTTTCAGGGTAAAAAAGTGTGTTATACGCCAATAAATACAGTATTTACTAATGCTAGCAGCATAAGGATTGAAAATAATCAATGTTGATTGCGCACCCCCGAGACTTAAGCAGTGGAACTTCACTCTCGCAATCAACATTAACTGCTAGGAACCAATGTCAGTCATACAGAAGAGGAATAAAGGGGTGGATCCTGGCTTTATGGTCGGGATGATGCTACATGAGAGACATTAGCCCCTCCCACAGGTATTTTCTTTGATTTCACAAGTACGGTGTACATTTCAGAGGGCAGGACATTGTTTTTCATAGTAGCAGCTCACCAGTATTAAGATAATGTAAAAAAAAAAAAAAAAGTTATGCTATACCTTTTAAAGACATATAACATGTAATGTGAATATCTAATGAAGGTAATGCTCACAAGTAAAATGATATCTAGAACAAAGGCTTACCTCCAACCAGCACTGGCCATCTTCTCCCTCATTTGGGCTGCTCTCGGTAGTAGCAAAGTACTGCATGCTGTCAAGCTGGCATGTCCAAGATGTTTTCTGCTTTAAGGTGTCTCCATACCAGGATGGGTGGTGCTGGCACTGCAAAAGTTGGGCTTTTGCTGCAGACACAATCACACAGCCTTCTGTCTCGGCTCCTCGAAGCACCATCTGCAGACCCAAAAGTGAGAAGTGTATAAGAGCATAGAAAGCTAGGTTTATTTTATGGGAATTGTAAATGGTGGAATGTTGTTCGAGGTCAGGCCTTTTTTAATTTTTTTACTTCGGTTAAGACCAATTCAAGTTTTAAAAATTATCCAAAAGGCCAAACATTAATTCGACGATTGGGAGCTGGCTGCTTAGGCCCCCAGCACAGCAACATAGGGGAACAATAGTGGTGCACTTAGCTAGATTATGAGGAGCAAGTGAAAGGGGAGTAAAATACTCAAGAGGGCTGTAAGAAGTCCAATAAAATTCAGTCTTTAAAAATCAAAGGAAGACAGTCCTTGAAGAATCCATCCTAGGGCTACACTGTGGCTGCCACCTTAAAAGATAAGATCAAAAGGGAAAAAAAATCAGCACCCTCCTGTTGGCTTGCCTGAGACCCACAGCAGGACTGACCCAAGGACACAGCGTGATACTACCACTGATATGCCATGCTCAAGATACTCTATATGGGAGTTGTTCACCTTCAGAATAAACGGTTGTTCTTATATACTACACTTAGTGGGCGCTGCTTTTTATCCCTTACAGCAACATAGGGGCTGAAAGAATCTTTAGCTGCAACTCAGGGCTTCCCCTTTGCTCCAGGCAGTCAAGCAGAGCAGTGGGGGAGTGAAAAGAAAATGAGTATATAAAGCAGGAGAGGGTGGCAGTTAGAGAGTAGGTCCAGCCTCCTTCAGAATTTTTTTTTTAAAAAGTCAGCAGCTACAAATACTGGAGCTGCTGACTTTCAATATTGGGACATTTACCTGTCCCAGGGATCCCACAATGTCAGCATCCCAGTTGATTTTTCCATTGGCTCTCGGGTGCTGCTACTGCCATTGCTTGTAAAGGGAAACCGGCAGTGAAGACTTGCGGCTTTCAAGCCAGTTCCCTACTGAGCAAAGTGCGCTGCGCTGTCAATGGTCTGGCCACAGGGGAAGGAGAAGGGGGCCGAACTTCCGTGGCATGATTACCTGGAAGTGGAAACCTGTCAAAAACCAGTAACCACTTCCCCCTCCCACCAGAAAGGTGCCAAATGTTGCACCGGTGGGGTGGTGGGGAGGCAGATACGCGGAGCTTCCACCTTTGGGTGGAGCTACGCACGTTGCTTTCCTTTGAATAGGCAAAGCACAAGGTTACTTTAAGGCTGCCTTCCATTGGACTCTTTTTCTACAAGTCTAGCTTATAGCTCTTAAGCTCTATAAAGGATAAATACAGCTATACAACATTACCTGACAGTTTACCAGCTCAATAAGCCAGTTGTGATTATAGATGTCTGTGTCCAGACAGGCAGCTTTTCCACATAACTGCTCACTCACACCAGACTCCTCTTCAGTAAAAACTACAAACTTATCCGTTTCCTCAATCAACTTCTGTAGCATATCGGCTCCTAAAGAAGGATAGACACGAATAAGCATACAGCGGCAACTGAGTCAAACCCTATGTGGAAGCCAATACTTATTACTACTTTTTATACATTGAGCTGATATCACACTTGTCTGCAGTGACTGTGCATTGGGCACAAACAGACCACACACACTAAAGTTCTGAATGGGGGACCAGATTATTTTAATGCATTTTAGGTACAAATGCAGCAATTTTTGGAGGAGGGAATGGGGTGCAGCACTATGTAGCTCAATTACTCACCAGCTATTTTGGAGAGGTAGAGTTACCCTAGAAGCCCTGATTTCACATCCCATCCTGGATATGACACCAATGGGTTTACATCATGCCATTTTGTCATCTAAGCTCATTCTAAAATCTTTACCCTTGGAGAATCCAACAGTAAGCAAATACTCTATAGCACAGCATAAAGCAATATACTACAGCTCTGTTAGGGGGATGTCAAGTGACTGAAACTAATGCTGTTTAATGCTCTAAAGTATTCAGAAGCCAAATGACTAAATTGAATGCCAATTTTCAAAGAAATAAATTATTTTTTGAATGACTTACCCTTTTATGCGATTTGGAGAGAGTAAACTTAATATTTGCTGCAAGTTGGCATTCAAACCAATAGGACAAGGTTAAAAAAAAATAAAAAAAAGTCACCCTAGTTACAGATATTTAATTCTGGACACAGAAAAACATTTAATGGCCCAAATATACATTTTATAAATTGTAAATGCACAGATTACAACCCAATTCTAAAATAGTTGGGACGCTGTATAAAATCTACATAAAAACAGAATGTAATGATTTGTAAATCTCATAAAAACCCATATTTTATTCATAATAGAAAATAGAAAACAAAATGTTTAAACTGAGAAAATTTACCATTTTAAAAGCGGACCTTCAGCCTCCCGGGGACCATCCCGCCTCTCCATCCCTTCTCTCTTCCTCTGCAGAAATAGGGCATTGCTTTTTATTTTTTTTCTTTGGTGTACTTTTTTTTAATTTAAAGGCCTCGTCTCCCAATGCATGTCACTCGCCTTAGGCAATAGATGCGCACACTGCCCACTGAGCCTCCCAGGATTTGTACATCACATATACCAGGAGGCATAGCGTTTCATTCAAGAACAGAAAGAGTGGGCGGGCCTATTGGCGCGTCACGGAGAGGCCCGCCCGTCTCTCGATGACGTTAGAGAGAACATGATGGTGCAGAACGGTCCTGTGGCTGGGCATTAGAGAATCTCAGTAGGACAATGCTGTATCCACTGGATGGGCAAGTATCTTAAATAGGCAGATACCACCATCAGGTAAGCGAGGACCAAAAAAGAAATAAAAAATAGAGAGGTCGGCCGGAGTTCCTCTTTAGGAAAAAATAAATTGATGGTAACACGTCTGAAAAAAAGTTGGGACAGGGCCATGTTTACCACAGTGTAGCATTGCCTCTTTTAACAATACTCTGTAACTGTCTGGGAACTATGGAGACCAGTTGCTGGAGTTTTGGGAGAATTTTTGTTGTCCCATTCTTGCCTGATATAGGATTCCAACTGCTCAACCATCTTGGCCTTTTGTCATATTTTTGATGCACCAAATATGTTTAACTCGATGAAAGGTCTGGACTGCAGATAGGCCAGTTAAGCACCCGGACGCTTCTACTACGAAGCCATGCTGTTGTCATAGATGCAGTATGCGATTTAGCATTGTCCTGCTGAAATATGCAAGGCCTTCCCGGAAAAAAACGTGATCTGGATGGGAGCATATGCTGCTCTAAAACACAGGTCATATTTCTGACCTGTTGCCAATTAACTTAGTAGCAAAATGTTCTTTCACCTTGTTTTTGTTACTTACTTTGCCAGCTTTATGTTGACCAATCTCAATTATCTTGGGACATGTGTTTGTCATCCATTTTTAAAATTACCTTATTTTGTTTCTTTAAATGGGACGTTTTCTCACTTAAAATGGTTCATGAACACTGGCTTAAAAAATGCCACTGCCCCTGGCAAAAAAAAAAAATACAAATTTTTGACTTTTTTGTACTAGCATTTAGGAGAATTTAGTGACTTTTTCTGCCAGAAAACATCTCAAAAACACAAAACAGAAGGGTTTTTTCTGCCTCAAAAAGTTTTACTTAAAGTGTTACTAAACCCACAACAGTAAAAATCAGTCTGTATATGCAGTAAAGCATGCTTGTTATACTCACTGTGGAACCTACGGGGGTTAATCCTTTGCATTGTGTATAAAGACTGTTTGATCCGGTCTCCCTGATCCTCTTTTACTGACTCAAAAAAATAACCTGATATTTACAGAGCTAGTAGACAGGCTGCACATGCTCAGTTTGATATGTTGTGCTAGAGAGATTTTTTTTTTCTTTGGAGGGTGCATGTCCAGACAGAGGATCAGTGCAGTATGAAAACTGCTCCTACAAGGTTTACTATGAACTGATAGAAGTCACAAGGCTGCTATATACTGCTGATGAGAAAAGGTATTTAGCAGTTTATATTTACTAAAATAGTTGCATTTCCATGTTCTGTGGGAGACCAGATATAGTGAATGCAGGTTCTGGGTTTAGTAACACTTTAAAATATACCTCTAAACGATCTAATGTGCATGGACACATTGGATAACATTAGATGCTTCTACAGGCAAAATGCTAAACTCCTCTAGGAGCAGCGTTTTTTAAGCCAGTGTGCATGGACCCCAAACATCTGATGTTTTCCATTCTGAATGGATTTATGAGATTTGCAAATCATTGCATTCAGTTTTTATGTAGAGTTTACACAGCATCCCAACTTTTTAGAAATTGGGGTTGTACAGCAACTCATAACGGACAACCTAGCAATTTTGGTGTGAACACACCAGTTAAATCTCCTACCTCCCGATAGAGATCTCTCGCTCCTTCCAGTAACTACAGGTGGTATGGCATGCTTAGGAGAAGGAAAGTTGCGTGAGGAGCTGCGTTTCAGCTTCTTAGCCTGCAACTGGGCATCAATTTTGAGTCCTTTCAAGGCCTCTGTGGAGAGATTGCGCTTCAGGACTGCTGCTTTCTTATAGCCATCATAAAGACCAAAAGCTATGTCTCTGTTAAGAGTTGTCCAAGAAGCCCTGAGGTCAACCAGGTGCAGCCGATGGGTGTAGATTGCATTCTCTTCACCAGTAGGAGACAGTTCCTGTCAATCAGCAGTTTGCAAAACATGGTGAAAGTGAGAAATGGAGTTCTGTATATACAAGCCTAAATGTTTTCCATAGCTCTACTATAAAACAATGTTTATAATGTCAGTAAGGATCTGTGTTGATTGTTTTGGGCTTGTGCCAATGGCATCAGTTTGAGAGGCTTTTAAGTTTCCTAAGAATTCATTCCCATAGACTTGTTTGGCAATGCAAAACCTGTTGATGTGATGTGAGCAAAAACCTGCACACAGGCCCTAAAACTGTGCGATATGTACTGAATATTCAGCTTTGGCAGAGAGATTGGACACCAGCAAACAAAAACAAAACCAAAAAAAAAAACTGTAAGCTAGACCAGAATAGCCCCTCCTACCAGCATTCCTCAGTTTTGTATTCAACAGTACCCAATCAGACATGATGTGACAAAGTAAGGTCACAGCCACGGTTGGGTGATAGGGAGGGCCCACCAACGATAAACAGCTCTAGAAAAGGAATTTCACCCTCTTAATAGTTGGGACCCTGAAGACAGATGCATCTTCTACCAGAATAATAAGAGAAAAATACAGGTATATGCGCAAAGGCTAATGCTCTTATCCTCTGTCAGTTAGCAGCATTTGGTGTCATAAACAGGACATAGTCTCTGAGAGACCATATAAAACAAGTATAAGAAATGGGAGCAAAAAGTCCAGGGACTCCAGAGCCTGCCGTTTAATAGCGGAACAGAAACCTGATTCCAGACTGCAAACAAAACACAAAAAGAGAGGAGCCTCTAAGAGTAGACGTTTGATAACACTTTAATTGATTCAGTCTGTTGTTGAAAAAGGAGTGCGGCTTGCCTCTCTATCGCAGCGCGCCAACTCAGGAAACGCGTCCACTACTGGTGACGTCATCTCCCTGCTACCATCCTTGCCTTACTTCTCAAGCCTCGGTCTGACGCTGAAGTTCCTCCAGACGCCGGCTCCCATCTGATGGAGTGATACCAGCACAACGAGTACCGCCGCAGCTGCTTGGATTTGGGAAACAAGTCGTAAAGGTGGTCACCCTGGCTTCATTTGGACGTTTACATGCCCGTTTTTATTCATCTAAATGCGAGTGCATACCACATATGCTAATTAAAGTGTTATCAAACGTCTACTCTTAGAGGCGCCTCTCTTTTTGCGTTTTTTTTTTTTTCAGAATAATAAGAGACCTGTTAAAAGGTAGGACACTGCCAGATCCACAGTGGGAATAGACCACTTCTGCACAAAATCCTCACTAAAAGGATACAAGACTAATAAGTGTTTAAGAGAAGCAAACAGTTTGTCAGGATGTTTTCCAATTATTTCTCTATGGAAATGCAAAAGCAGGTGTAAGGGGAAAGTCTTCATGGCCTTAGGAGTTGTAAGCCATCCATGCCTGGACACAGAACTGGTGGCAGCAACAAGCTAAACCTTTTGTCTCAGAGTGTTGAGTATTCTATTAATAAGGGCTAAACTGAAGAAATCTACTGCGACTCCTCAGAGGCAAGCCTTATCGAAGGACTGGAGCAACTCAGTCACGCAGAGTTTCTGTGACCGATGCTCTGGAAGCCGTGTGCAAATCAGATATAGAATCTGCCGGAGAGGGCTTGGGAGCGTGCTTGTGGTTTCTGCAATCCAAATTTAGCAAATAACTGGATAATTTGGATCATGAAATCTTGCATGATCACAGTAAAAACCTCAGTCAAAAAAGGTAGAGGAGCCAACCACACCAGACGGAGCCAAACAGGACTCAGAGGACAGAAAAGTATCTAGGATCTCACGTTAACATGATTCCTGAACGCAGAAGTGGGCGCCATCAGAAGACACTCTGTAAAGGAGCCCCACAAGCTTTAGTAGAATGTGAGGCTGCTGCCCTGTGTCTAGAATCAGACAGGTTGTGACTGCCCGGTGGTAAAGGCTCAGGTAAAGAGGCTTGGCCTACGTCAGAAAGAGTGCGGACCATGCACATGACGTCAGTGCTTAGTCCCACGGTGTTAACCCCTTCTGCAGCAAAACCCATGGGAACGGGGAATAAAGGTAACCAGCAACCCAAGTAAGGGCCAGTTCACACCAGACGCAGTTCCGGTCAGTTTCGTGCGCATTTTTTCAGCACTAAAAATGCATGCACAGTGTTTTCCATCTATTCCAATGGCTCTTGTTCACACCATGCAGTCAGTTTCCGGTGCAGAAACTGACCGGAAACTGACTGCATGGTGTGAACTACAGCCAACTAGAGCCATTGGAATACATGGAAAACACTGTGCATGCATTTTGTGCAGAAAAAAAGCACACGGAACTGAACGGAACTGCATCTGGTGTGAACTGGCCCTAAGGCTACGTTTTTTGTTTTCCAGTGTCCAATTTCCTTGTAGATGGCAGATAACTTGAAGGTTTGACACATCCTGTGTCTTTCAATTGACAAGTTGGATGTAGATTTTCTTACCAAAACTGGAAAGCTGCTTTAAATCATAAACACACTGTTTAATAAAGTATTCTCACCCAAAACCCTGATTAAGAGACAAAGTATTCTGTTTGTTGCACATTCTGTTAGTCAGTCCTACCTGTCTGTCATAGCTCAGTGATGAAAGGCTCAGCAAATGGGTTTTTTGTACCAGGTTGTCAAGCTGGTGATCTGCATTCTCATCACAGGTAGAAGCCATGAGATGTACAGTGACAAGGTTGAGTTTGCTGGTCATTTGAGGTACACTCCACTCTGAGATGAGGCGACGCATCACTGTACCAGCTAAGGTGATAAGGATATAAACCAGTTTATAAAGAGACAAAGAATCATTTTTAGCTGATAAACTGCATACTCTGGAACTCTGAAAAAGCTATAACCAAATCAAAAAATGAAGATGAAATGCTAAATAAAGACAATTTACCCAAACAGACCATCACTTGAACAGCTAATGTGTGATTAATGAAATCTATGAAGTGAAATAATGCACAAACATCAAGAACAAATCAATACATACATTTTAGTTTGAAATTGACATCCACATTCGTCAGAACCAGTGAAAAGAGAAACAGTCACACAAATTAATACTGCATTCCATATGCAAACATCAAATGTGACAGGAAATTTAATCAACTGTTACTTCCTATGATCTATGTGTCTAAACCAGATCGATTATTGGTTGAAACTAGGTCAGACACTTGACCATACGCAAACACTGCAAATTGAAGACATTTTAGTAACAAAAAGCAGCCAATCAGATTTCAGTTTACTAAAGTCAAAAGGCTGACAGACGAATTCCTACTGATCTCTGTTCTGTGCGTATACTGTATGTATTAGAAAGAGATGGGAGGTGTCTCCCTTACTTAGTGAAGGGGAATTTTGTATTGCATTGTACATTTTATAAAACATTTTTACCACCAGATGTAATCTTTAAGCAGCAATTAATCAGTAACTGCAAGTAAAGTAACAATGTGATATACAGTCATTTGAAAAAAAAAAATGTACACCCCATGAAAATTGTTGACTTTTTCAACATATTCGGCCAGGTTAATATTAGATCTTTATTCGAACAGGGCCTACAGATAAAGGTGATATACTTCTATACTTGAATAAGAACACAATATTTGCCTTTTGAATAATTTATTCATCAAAAATATCAATGCCTGTAATGTTGTACTGTAGAAAAAGTAAGTACATCCTTGACATCAAAAACTGGTCTTGTGCTCCAGAAATGATGTCTTGTAGGCATTTTGTAGAACTGCTCACCACACTCTTGACAATAACCAACATTGAAATCAAATCAGAGCTTTGGTTAGGGCAGTTCATAACTCTCTATTTCTTCTTTTTGAGCCGTTCTTTGGTGAAGCGGCAAAGCAACCCCAAACGATAATGTCCACCATTATTCACAGTTGGTATGAGGTTCTTCTGAAATACTGTCTTCAGTTTACAGCAGACATGTCTACTGTTACTGTGACCAAACAAATATTTCTTTGACTATTATGCCGCGTACACACGATCATTATTCACGGCGGTTAAAAAACCGCCGTGAATAATGTCATTAAAAACAAGGGAACAGCTTGTTCCCCACACACGGTCGTTTTTCACATCGTTTTTTCTCTTGTCGAGAAAAACGACCGTCTGTGGGCTCCGCGGCAGTGTTTCCCTATGGGAAACACTGCCGCGGAAAACATGTCGAAAAAGACGAGAAAAATTAGAACATGTTCTAATTTTTCTCGTCGTTTTTAATGCCGTTTTTCTCGTCGAAAAAAACGACAGAAAGCCCACAGACTATCGTTTTTCTCGTTGAATGGGAAAAATGGCCGTGTGTACGCGGCATTAAAGTGGTTGTAAACCCACTTGGACAACTTGCACCTACAGGTAAACCTAGATTAAGGCTTACCTGTAGGTGCAAGAAATATCTACACGGTTAAGGAGATATTTGCAGAAAATACTGCACCGATGTTTACGGCGCATGCGCGCCGTAGACGACGGCGCAAGCACACTGAGCATGGCGGTTTTCTGAATGGGAGATTGCCGGCCCCGCGCGCATGACGTCATTGGCGATCCGGCCAATCACAGCGCCGGAGTGACGATACCCGGAAGACGGACGGAGGGGACATGGCGGCGGAGAGGAACGAGGAGCGCTTCGGAGGCTTCGATCTGAGTTAATTGCCACATAATGAGCTAGTATGCTTTATGCCTTTTTCTTGCAGGGTTTTTTTTTTTCCCCCGCAAATTTTTTTTTAGGTTTACTTCCTCTTTAAGCCAGCAGCACATTGCACTAGAAGGTATAGTCTTTGCCTATATGATGAATGGCAAACTATAATCTTTTTAGACAGCAAAGGCTTTTTCGTAACATACCTTTCATGCAGGTTGAATATGTTACAATCTCATTCTGATTGTAGATGCATGCACTTCGACCACAACTGTTTCAAGTTACTTCAACACCCCACAATTCAATTTTGGGGTTCTTGAACACTTATTTTAGCTCAGCTCTTTGGTTAGGTGTGGTAGCCTGGCCAGTTCTGAACAGATTAGATGTTGTTTGAATGGTACGCGGCTTATAGATTGATTTTCACTAATTTGGCGATCTTTTAAATTCCATGCCAGAGACATAGGCGTTCATATTTTTCTTTCTGAACCCCTTATTTGATTTGGCATGTTATTTGAACACGTCAATAACAAAAGAGAACACTGGACTCTAGATGTCTATAGTTTAAAATTAGACAAGTTCCATCTGCCTACTCCCTAAGGAGGTTCTAATAATTGGCACCTAATCTATCACCCCAGACTCAAAATTTAATGGACTTGAAGTGGTGATAAACGTAGATCCGTACTTCTTTTTCCATATTCACATTTTTGTTCATTTAGATAATGAAAATTTATAAAATGTGCCATTTTCTTAAATACATCACCTTTATCTTTAGGCAGGTTTTGAATCAAGATCTAATGTTTGCCTGTTCAGATATGTTAAGAAAGTTGAACAATTTCCATGGGTTGCACTGTACTTACTTTTGGACATAACTGCACATTTTCTACAAAATTATAATAAATCTAAATCACGATTCTTTGTAATATGACAACAGAATGACCTTCTTCATTGGAAAAAGCAGCAAGACTACTGATGTCTATAGCTGAGTACAGACTTGTATAATCTTGTAAAACTGGGACATAACATTAAAGTGTATGTCCAGTCAAAATGTTTTTTAGGCTTTGGATAGAGTAGGGTAGGGTTACAACCCGTCAGGTAATTTTATGCTGTCTGTGTCCTTATAGGCAGACGTCTCTTCCTTTTTCTCTTTTCCTGTCCTGGAGACACAACAGGAAGAGGGAGGACATCTCCCTAAATTGAAGGGAATTCTCTTCTTAAGCCTAGTACACACTATAATTTTTATTTATTTTTTCTGTTCAACCCAGTAGGCTGAAGAAAAAAAACAGAAGCTGAGGAGCTCAGTATCCGATGTTAGTACAGCAATCTCCCCGCTGAGCTATTGTGTTTTGACAGGGCGACTGCCCCCACCCTGCCAAAACACACTGGTCAGAGCTCACAGCCACCGGCTGCCAGCGCTGATCAGATGCCTAACGGATGCTTGTTTT
This sequence comes from Rana muscosa, assembly GCA_029206835.1. Lineage (NCBI taxonomy): Eukaryota > Metazoa > Chordata > Amphibia > Anura > Ranidae > Rana > Rana muscosa. Next base: position 167,472,178 of record CM055117.1, on the reverse strand, counting down.
CCGTGATGCCTGTTCAGCTGACTTCTGCCAGAAAGGCTGGTGTACACATTGCCCGAATGCCAGCCAGTTTCTGTTGAACTGGCCTATACCAGCCAATATTCGGCCCATGCGTACCAGGCTGTAGATAGAGGTCGCTTTGTGTTGCATTATTCTCCCTCACCTTTTGATCTTTGTTACCCAGAGAAATAAAGGGGTGAATCCCTCCAGTGGAGACACAGACAGCCATACAAATTTGACAGAGGATCTAATCCTCCTCCAATCTATCAAGAGCAAGAAGAAAAAAAAAAAGAAAGCTTTGCCTTAAGAATTAATAGGAAAATGGACACATCACCTTTCCTTAGACCCCATTCACACAGGGGCGACTCGTCAGGCGTCTCAGCCGCCTGACGAGTCGTGTCCCATTCTGTACAATAGAACCGTTCTAAGTGGAGCGACTGAAGTCGCTCCGACTTAGAAAAAGGTTCCTGTACTACTTCAAGGCGACTTCCATTGACTTCAATACAGAAGTCATTTTGGAAGTCTCCTTTGAAGTCGTCTGCAGATCGCCCAGCACAGTCACGGCACAAGTCGTGGCCGTCCCTGTGTGAATGGGCTCTAAGGCAACATTAATATATGGCAATAAATATAACGTATGACAATACACTCCTTTATATGGTGCAAACATTATCTTTCCTGCATGCACAACAGTAGAGTATGGCAGTCACTATATAGTACATGACACTGGTCACCATTGTCTATGTTTTTTTTGTGCAATAAAATTCATTACAGCTATTGTGTATAATTACACCTAATGGGTTACAGATGAAACCACCACGTGCAAGATACATTAGTAGACATTTCCTCTTGCATGTGCAGTATTCCCAATATAGTAATACATGCAAGCATAATGAGTAATTAATGGGTTTTAACCCTCATTTACCCAGTCAAGGGGACAGGAAAATGACTTCTGTGTAAATTCTAAACTACATCACTGGCCTTGCAATGTTTCGGTGCAATATACACTCACTGGCCACTTTATTAGGTACACCTGTTCAATTGCTAATCAGTCAATCACATGGCAGCAACTCAATGCATTAGACATCTAGACGTGGTGAAGATGACTTAATGAAGTTCAAACCGAGGATAAGAATGGGTAAGAAAGGGGATTTAAGTGACTTTGAACGTGGCATGGTTGTTGGTGCCAGATGGGCTGGTCTGAGCATTTCAAAAACGGCTGATCTACTGGGATTTTCACGCACAACCATCTCTAGGGTTTATAGAGAATGGCCCAAAAAAAAGAAAATATCCAGTGAGTGGCAGTTGTGTGGAGGAAAATGCCTTGTTGACGTCAGAGGAGAATGGGCAGACTGGTTCAAGACGATAGAAAAGCAACAGTAACTCAAATAACCACTCATTACAACCAAGGTATGCATAATACAATCTCTGAACCATTGAACCAAGAGGCAGATGGTCTACAGCAGCAGAAGACCATACCGGGTGCCACTCCTGTCAGCTAAGAACAGGAAACTGAGGCTACAATTCACACAGGCTCACCAAAATAATAGGATTTTTATAACAGCTTACCTGTAAAATCCTTTTCTTGGAGTACATCACGGGACACAGAGCGACATAGTCATTACTAATGGGTTATATAGATACCGTCAGGTGCTGGCACTGGCAACTTCCAAAACCGGAAGTACCCTCCCCTATATAAGCCCCTCCCATCCGGGAGCACCTCAGTTTTGTAGCAAAGCAATAAGTGTCCCTAAAGAGGGGCGGGAGCTCTGTGTCCCGTGATGTACTCCAAGAAAATGATTTTACAGGTAAGCTGTTATAAAAATCCTATTTTCTTTCTCGTACATCACGGGACACAGAGCGACATAGTCATTACTAATAGGATGTCCTAAAGCAATGCCAAATGAGGGGGGGGATACACCATATATAAGCTGAGCGCTATCAGACATGAGGATCTTTTGCGGCCTGCAACACACTGCGCCCAAAGGCGACATCCTCCTGACTTCTAACGTCCACCTGGTAGGACCTAGTAAACGTGTGTACCGAAGACCATGTTGCGGCCTTACAGATTTGAGCCAGGGAGGCCTGGTGATGCACTGCCCATGAAGTTCCAACTGCTCTCGTGGAGTGCGCTCTAACTTTGAACGGAGGCGGTCTCCTTCTCAAGCCATAAGCTTGCATAATGACCTGTCGAATCCACTTGGCTAAAGTAGACTTTGACGCTGCCTGACCCTTTCTGGGGCCTTCCGGCAGAATAAACAAAGTATCCGTTCTGCGAATCTGAGCAGTGGCTTTTAGATAAGCTTTAACTGCTCTTACTACATCCAAAGAATGCAATAACTTTTCCTCTACCGAAGTAGGTTTGGGGAAAAAAGAAGGAAGAACCACATCTTGGTTCAAATGAAACCTCGATACCACCTTAGGAAGAAAGGCTGGATGAGGACGTAACACTACTCTGTCCTTATGGATAACCAGATATGGCTCCTTACAGGACATAGCTGCTAATTCCGATACTCTTTTAGCCGAACAAATGGCTACTAGAAAAATCAATTTCCTGGTGAGAAGCACCAAGGAAATATGCTGTAATGGTTCAAATGGTTGTTTCTGTAGAACCGACAGAACCAAGTTTAGATCCCATGGACATATGGGAATATTAACCGGAGGACTAATACGCATCACTCCTTGTATAAAGGCTTTGACTAGTGAATGCGAAGCCAAGGGCCTTTGAAAAAATATTGACAAGGCCGAAATCTGACCCTTGATAGTACTCAAGGCAAGCTTCCTATCTACAGCCCACTGTAGGAAGTCCAGAATCCTACCTATTACGTACTTATGTGGATGCCATTTCTTGGCCTCACACCACGCGATGTACGCCTTCCAGATTCTATAGTAGATCTGCCTGGATACCGGCTTCCTGGCATTGATCATGGTAGATACCACAGCATTAGAGAGCCCTCTCTTTTTTAGAATGTGGGCTTCAATAGCCAGGCCGTCAAACCTAGGGCTGGTAAGGAAGGGTGGTATATCGGTCCTTGCGAAAGCCGGACGACGTGGGAGAGTCCAAGGACTCCCCACTGAAATTTTACAATCTCCGCGTACCACGCTCTTCGGGGCCACGCTGGAGCCACCGGAATCACTGGTTTCTTTTCTACCCTGATTCTGCGGAGTAATCGAGGTAACCATTGGCGGTGTGAATGCATATATCAGCTTGAACTGATCCCAAGGGAACACTAGGGCATCCGAGCCGCAAGCTAGGGGATCCCTTGTCCGAGAGACAAACCTGTCCCCCTTTGCGTTGAATCTGGATGCTAGAAGATCTACATCCGATGTTCCCCACCGCTGACATATTGTCCAGAAAACCTCGGGGTGAAGGGACCCTTCCTCTGGGCCTAATTGCTGGCGACTTAGAAAGTCCGCCTTCCAATTCTCCACTCCTGGAATGAATACCGCAGATATGGCTGGGACATATTTTTCTGCCCATTTCAGGATGTAATTTACTTCCCTCTGGGCTGCACGACTCCTGGTGCCCCCCTGATGATTGATATATGCCACTGCTGTGGCATTGTCTGATTGAATTCTGACAGGGGACCCTTGGAGTTTGGATGTCCATGCTACTAGGGCATACCGGGCTGCTCGTATCTCTAAGAGATTGATGGGCAGGGCCTTTTCTGCATCCGACCATCTGCCCTGGAGAGACTATTGCTCCAGTACTGCTCCCCAGCCTATAAGGCTGGCATCTGTAGTGACCACCTTCCAAGAAATCGGACTGAAGGATTTCCTTTTTTCCAGATTCTGGGGAACCAACCACCAACGGAGGCTCTTGCGAACGGAAGGGGACAAGGACATTGTAAGTCTAGGGCCTGAACTTTTTTGTTCCAGGCTGACAGTATGGCCCCTTGCAAATTCCTTGAATGGAATTGACCGTAGGGTACTGCTTCGAATGATGCCACCATTTTTCCCAGCAGCCTCATATACAGGCGTATGGACGGCTGTCTTTTTTGTACCCACTAAGTGGATCAAATCTTTCAAAGACAACACCTTTCCTCGAGGCAAGAATATTTTTCTCTGGCCTGAATCCAACCTTAGCCCCAAGTATTCCAGACTTTTGACTGGTTTTTAGGGCTGACTTGTCTCGGTTGATAATCCAACCGTGAGATTCCAGATACTTGATCGTCTTGTGAACGACCACGTCTAGTTTTTTCACTGAGTGGTCTATCAGCAACAAGTCATCCAGATATGCCATTATCATTACACCTTGTGTTCTTAGATTGGCCAATAAAGGGCCAGAATTTTTGTAAACACTCGTGGTGCTGTGGCCAAACCGAAGGGTAAGGCTCTGAACTGAAAATGGCGCCCTTCTACTGCAAAGCGTAGAAATTTTTGGTGGACTGGAAAGATGGGAATGTGCAAATAAGCATCTTTGATGTCGATCGTGGCTAACCAATCCTCCCCTTGTAGGGCAGTGGCCACCGATCGGATCGACTCCATCGGAAAGTCCTGATATACAGGAATTTGTATAGCCCTTTTAGAATTAATATGGGCCTCCCGTCCGCGTTTGCTTCGGGACTGTAAAGAGGTTTGAGTAAAACCCGAACCCTCATTCTTCCAGGGGAACCTCCATAATTACTCCTTGGAGCAATAGTTGTTCTAGTGCCAACAGGAGGGACTCTCTCTTCCGGGGATCCCTTGGCACGTTTGACCTCAAAAATGGGAAGGAGGAGAGTCTTTTAACTCCAAACTGTATCCCAAACCTACTGCGGAGAGCACCTATCTGTCTTGATCGTGTCCCGCCAGGTCTCTTGCGAACAACTGGAGTCCTCCCCCCACCCGACTGAGTGGGGGCTTCAATGAATTTAACTTTGGGGGAGGTTTTGTACCTCCCCTGACCCAGGGTTTCTCATTACCCTGCTACTGTCCCTGTTTTTTACCCCCGGGATTTGACCGAGGAGGCCGTCGGAACTGTTACACAGCCGATGCCCCAGGGACTGGAGAAGCAGGCCTCTTAAAGAGGGACCTCTAACTCTGCTTTTAACCGGCAAGAGCGTATTTTTACCGCTGGAAATTTTCTGGATATATTTGTCCAGGTTTTCCCTGAATAAGCGTTCACCATGAAATGGGACGCTAACCAGCCATTCTTTACAGGGAGCTTCAGCAGACCAGTTTTTGAGCCATAGGAGCCTACGCATATGTACTATAGACAGCGTAAGGCGGGAGGGCCTGATGGACTGAATCCTCTATGGCGTCAACCGCAAAGCCTAAGGCTCTAGGTAGATCAGCTAGGGCAAAGCCTGCTGATCTGTCAAGTCCCTCAAGACCTGTTTCAACTGATCCTTCACTGCTTAGCAGACCCCAATAGCTGCTACTGCTGGTTGTATCACCAAGCAGATTTTCATAAGGACTCCAATCTTTTATCTATTGGGTTCTTGAACATTTGGACATTATCCACTGGACATGTCAGTGATTTATACATACAAGAGATGGCTGCGTCCACTGTAGGGACCTTCCATTTTTTTTTTTTTTTTTTTTTTGATGAACTTATCCTCCATGGGATAGACCACCGGAAATCTCTTGGGGGAATAAATATTTTCTCAGGACGTTCCCAATCCTGGTAAATGAGCCCTTTCAGTAAAGGGTGAAGTGGAAAAGAACAAACAGTCTGGGGGCCTCTAGCGACCCCAACGAGGATACAGTAGTGGTTGATGGTTCCGCAAGGTGCATTTTTAAATGCTGATCGGACCATGTTAGTCAGAGACTGAACCCATAATCTTTCAGCTTAAGATGCTGAGAAAAGGTTCCCCCACTGTTGATTCCTCTATAACAGAATCAACCTCATCCTGATCCCCTTCAGGCAGGTCGATCCCTGTATGGGACTGTTGCTCTGCTAACAGGCACTCTGAAGGAGGAGACGGAGATCGGGCGTGCTTTCCCTGACAGGGAGGCAGCGATAAATGTTGACAATCTCTCTCTAATCCTCCCAGAGCTGAGGAAAAAACCTCCTCTGTTACATACACAGGAGCAGGTGAACTGAGGACAGCCACAGTACCAAGTACCCTGCGGGGTCTCTACGGTCACTTACCTCTGAACTTCAGGGGAGACTGGTGCAGCAGGAGTATGCCCAAGATCCTCCGAGCCCGATGAGACCCCCTTCGCTTCCTGGAAGATTCAGTTCCGGAGCTTCTGGATGGCATATTCCTAAGCCTAAAGCTGAGGTATTCCAGCCGTAATACACCACTTTTACTGAGAATAGTCTAGCACAATTGCTGCTATATCACAGTTGGTGTCTACTAATGTGCCTTTCTAGGGGATGCCTGTATCAACCGCTTGCTGTATGCCTTTAAATGTTGCCAGCTCTGTCTCTGTACTTCATAGCCAGCTCACTACAATATTGTGGTTTTTTTAAACTGCTGGGACGCCCGCACATGCGCAGAAGCGCTGCGGCGCGCACAGAGCGTCATCCCCCAGGCTCCGCCCCCTTTCCCGGCTCACCTCTATATATAGAGGCGCGTGCACGCGCACGCGCGCGGGCACGTGCGCCTTCGGCGCTAATTTCAAATATGGTAACAAGGGACAGGAGCCAGGGCCCCTCTTTGCCGCAGGCCGGGGGATGGACGAGCACTGCAACATGGCAGAGGAAGCAGTTTCCTATAAGAGAACTCACCATCTGCCTGGACTTTGCTCTGCTGAGAAGAAGCTAGTCCACATGACAAGAAAACATTCCACAGCGGCCTCTAGTGGACAAACACAGGTACCGCAGTCTAATATATTAAATATATATAAAAAAAATTATTTTTTTTTTTTTTCTTGACCACCATTAAAAATTATTACATTTTTTTAGTAGTTACAGGCATGCACAGAATTTTGCGGGAATACCATTAGGTAACAGACAGAAAGACAAATTAGGCTTGGGGGTCCCCCAATAGAACCAAGTTCCTGGGGGCCCCCACTTACCTGTTCCCCGCCGCAGGACTTTGTTTGGTCCACAAAAGCCCAAACTTCACCTATCACGGCAGGCATTGTAATCAAACCTTCAGGGACCGGGTTCCCAAGGATTCCACTCCCCTGGACCTGTATAGCACCCTGCACAGAAAACATCTTGGTCGTGGGTATGACCAGAGCTCTGGATCCCAGGGTCCAGCTCTCCTAAGAGAAGCATTACAGGCAAAACCTTGCTCTTCTCTGCAAGGCCCGGGTACCGACCGTTTAGCTATGAAGCTTTTTTGGTCGGATCCGGAATAGCTTACTGAGGCCCAAAAGAACCTGTACGCAAGCTCAGTGAAAAACACATGTTTCTTCTTGGCCAACACCTTAGACACTGGCAAAAAACTGAGGTGTTCCCGGATGGGAGGGGCTTATATAGGGGAGGGTACTTCCAGTTTTGGAAGTTGCCAGTGCCAGCACCTGACGGTATCTATATAACCCATTAGTAATGACTATGTCGCTCTGTGTCCCGTGATGTACGAGAAAGAAAGGACAATAGACGATTGGAAAAACGTTGCCTGGTCGGATGAGTCTCGATTTCAGCTGCGACATTCAGATGGTGGGGTCAGAATTTTGTGTAAACATGAAAGTGACCAGTTACACTTACCGGTAACAGTGTTTCTGGGAAGTCTTCCAGGACGGCACAATCAGAGATGACTGGCTCCACCTGACAGGAAACACAATCAATTCAAAGAGGTTAAAGCACCCGCCCCTCCCTGTGCTCCTCAGTTATGAAAAAGTACAGACCCACACCAGTGCACGAGAGAGAAAACACACACCCAAATAACTCTATACAAACCAATGCATCAACCAAAGCGGTGGGAAGTAGGCCTGCCGTCCTGGAAGACTTCCCAGAAACACCGTTACCGGTAAGTGTAACTGGTCACTTTCTCAAGTCGTCTTCCAGGACGGCACAATGAGAGAGAAGCAAGTAGCTTCAGGCCTACCTTAGGGTGGGACGACTGCTTGCAGGACCTTTCTACCAAAGGACAGGTCCTGAGGTGACAGCAACTCCACTCTAATGCCTTAGGAATGTATTCTGGCTTGACCAAGTCGCAGCTTTACAGATCTGTTCCACCGAAGCTCCGGCTCTTTCTGCCCAGGAGGTCGCCAAAGAGCGAGTAGAATGAGCTTTAACTTTCGGGGCTGTCTTACCAGCCTGGTCATAAGCTATGGAGATTGTCTGTCTGATCCATCTAGATATGGATGCTCTAGATGCCTGTTGGCCCTTTTTCTGTCCAAAAAAATTAATTAGTAAATGGCTGGATTTCCTAAATTCACCCACTCTATCCAGATAAGCTAGCAGACACCGTCTGACATCCAGACAATGAAAGGAGGCCTCTCTTTCATTTTGTGGATTTGAACAAAAGGAAGGAAGAATAATTTCTTGTGATCTATGAAACTTTGACACTACCTTAGGGAGGTACAGGGGGTCCTGCCTAAGAATAACTCTGTCCTCGAATAAACTAAAGAAAGGCTCTTTAATCGTCAGAGCCTGCATGTCGCCTATTCTTCTGGCTGTAGTAATTGCCAGAAGAAAAGCAAACTTAAATGTCAGTAATTTAACTGAAATATCTTCTAGTGGCTCAAACGGAGCCTTAGTTAATTGTTCCAAAACTAACGTAAGGTCCCAGGGCGGGACTCTAGAGATCCGCACCGGGGACAATCTATCCCTGGCCATTAGAAATCTTTTAACTAGAGGGTCCAGTGATAACTTTTTGGCCATAAAATACGATAAGGCCGCTACCTGTACTCTTAGAGTCTTGGTAGCGAGACCTAAGTCGGCGCCATCCTGGAGAAAGTCCAGGATGACCGAGGTTTCTTGCTGGGATACCTTTCTCACTAGACACCAGTGAGAGAAGACTCCCCACACCTTCCTGTAGATACATCTGGTGACTTATTTTCTACTTGAGAGGAGAGTGTTAATCACTCTCTCGGAACATCCCCTCTCCCGCAGGTTCTGCCTCTCAAGCACCAGGCCGTCAGCTTGAAGAAGCTGGGATCTGGGTGAAAGACTGGTCCCTGCCGAAGAAGGTCCACCCGAACTGGTAGATGGAGGGGAGGTGCTACGGACCAGTTCTGTAGAGCGGGAAACCAGGCTCTCTTGGGCCACCAAGGAGCAATTAGAATGAGTCTGGTCTCTGAGAGACCTAGTTTTTGTAGGACTCTTGGAATGAGACTCAGAGGGGGAAAAGCATAAGCCAGGTGAAAACTCCATACCTGAGCCAGTGCATCCACCCCCCCTGAGCCCCACTCCTGGGACAGGGAAAAGAATCTTCTTACTCTCCTGTTCTCCTTGCGGGCAAAGAGGTCTATTTCTGGCCTTCCAAAATGTTGGCACACCAGGTTGAACACCTCTGGGTTCAGCTCCCATTCCCCCTGGAGAATCCGATGACGGCTTAGATAGTCCGCCTCTATGTTGTACCTTCCCTTTATGTGTACTGCCGTAATAGAGGCAATCCGAAGCTCTGCCCAGCCCAGAATCCCTAGAGACAAGGTCAGCAGGGAGGGAGACCTGGTTCCCCCCTGATGATTTATGAAGGCCACCGTGGTCGCATTGTCGGAGAGGATCTGGACCTCCCGGTCTCGGATCCTTTCCTCGAACGCTTTTAGGGCCTCCCCGACCGCCAATAATTCCCGGAAGTTTGAGGAGGCGTGTCTCTGATCCTGATTCCAGGAACCTTGGGCTCGGAGTTCGCCTAAGTGGGCCCCCCAACCCCAGGAGCTTGCGTCCGTCGTTATCCTGAGGGGGTCTGTCTGAGTCCATAGATGACCCACCTGCAACTTCTGAGGAAGAAGCCACCAGCTCAGAGAGTCCTTTACTACCTCTGGGATGGAGATTCTGTGGTCTAATGTTCCTCTTGTTCCATCCCAGGAGGATAAGAGGAATTGTTGGAGGGGTCTGGAGTGGAGCTGAGCCCACGGAACCGCAGGTATACAAGAGGTCATTAGACCCAGTACCCTCATGATGCCTCTGAAAGAGGACTCCCTTACCTCCAACAGAGACCTGACCGCTGTCATGAGGCCCTGGACCTTCTCCTGGGGTAAACAAAGCTTCCTTTGTAAGGAGTCTATCAGGAAACCCAGGTAAATCTTTCTTTGGTCCGGGATCATCGAGGACTTCTCTCGGTTGATGATCCAACCCAGGGATTCCAAGGTACTCACAACCTTGGCCAGGTCTGCGAGGAGGAGATCTCGACTCTGGTTGTAAAGTAAAAGGTCGTCGAGATAAGGGACTATCGTTATACCCTCTAGGTGTAGGAAGGCAACCACCTCTGCTACGATTTTTGTAAATACCCTTGGGCTGGAAGCCAGTCCAAAGGGGAGGGCAGCAAACTGCCAGTGTTGAATCCCCTGAGGAGACCCGATTGCGAATCTGAGGAAGGCTTGATGTCCTGGAAAGATCGGGACGTGAAGGTAGGCGTCCTTTAAGTCGATCGTTACCATGTATACCTCCTTCAGAAGGAGTCTTCTGAGGGTGTATATGCTTTCCATGCGAAATTTCTTGTGACGCAAGGAGGTATTCAGGGGTCTCAGGTTTATTATCAACCGGTACTTGCCTGACGGCTTTGGGACAACGAAGATGTGGGAGTAGACCCCCAGTCCGCGTTGTCCCGCAGGTACCGGGACTACAACTCCCTGTTCTGCTAGTTCTGAAATGTTTTGCAGAAGACCTGCTGCCTTGAGGGGGTCCCTGGGGAGATGCGTTACTAGGAACTTTGAGGGGGGGGGGATGAAGAAACTCCAGCCTGTAGCCCTCCTTTATAATGTTGAGAATATGAGGGCTCTGGGTAATACTCTCCCACCTGGAAAGGAATTGGGAAAGTCTTCCCCCTACCCTTACGTCACTTAAAGTATTTTTCATTTGATTTTTGGTTGGAAAAGAGGATACCTCCTTTTTGCTTATCCTTTCCAACGCCCCACTTCCTATTACCGGCAGGCTTCTTGCTCGAGAAACGATTTCTACCCTGGGGGCCTCGAAAAAATATTTTTTGGTCCCTTTTAGGTTTAGTGGGGAACTTTTTGCCCTTTTCGGTAGATCTTGATAGGGCTTGGTCCAGCCCTGTACCAAAAAAGGAGTGAGCCCTCAAATGGGAGTCCACATAAGCGGGTCTTGGATGCGTTATCCCCATCCCATGTTTTGACCCATACGGCTCTGCGAGCCGAGTTTACGAGGGCACCCGTTTTTGCGGTGGTTCGCACGGTCTCAACTGCAGCATCTGCTAGGTATGCCACTGCGCTACCTATTACCTGTAGAGAGTCTAGGACTTCCCTGGACTTGGACACACGGGAAACATGTTCTATTAGTTTGGTTATCCATGTATCCGCGTTCCTAGCTATACAAGCTGAAGCCAGCGCGGGGCTCATTGCTGCCGCATTGGCTTCCCAGGCTCTACGCAAGGTCGTCTCAGTACGGCGATCCATAGGATCCTTGATATTACCTGCGTCCTCAAAGGAGAGGTCGGATTGCTTTGACACCTGTGCCAAAGAGGCGTCCAATCTGGGAATCTTAAAGAGTTTCTCCTCATCCTCCCCCTTAAAAGGGCACCTACGCTTCCAAGTTTTATATTTCAGAAGCTTCCTCTCAGGTTCCTTCCACTCTCTAAGAATCACATCATGGAGAGCCTGGTGAACCGGGATGGTTCTGGGTTGGGCCCTTACCAAGCCTCGGTACAATCTATCCTGTGCGGATACCTGTTCCGTCGGCTCCTGAATTTCTTCAGAGGTGTAGATTGCACCAAGGAGGCCTTCCATGTCGTCAGCTGAGAAGATGTGTCTTCCTGACCTAGAGCCTTCTTCCTCCTCCTCAGCCTGACTATCTATCAGGCCCTCATCGGATAGTCCCTGATCAGGGATCTCCGAATCCTCTTCTGCCTCTGAGTCCTAAGACAGGAGGGATCTCAGGGATTCTGGGTGTCCTCTCCCCCTGGTTGAGGAGAAAAACTCCTGTGAGGAAGGGCCCTCCCTGCTTGTCTGGGGCTCTGGTTCCTTAGCTTTAAGGGAGGCTTGAAAATCCTTAAGGGTGGCAAGCATCTGGGTTTGGACAGAGAGAAAGTCTCTCATCACCTGAGATGTTTCCTTCCCAGCCAGCTTCTGGATACATTTGAAGCAGAAGGGCTTGGAATGGGTTGAGGGTAATTTCTCGTTACAGTAACCGCATCTTTTGGAGCGGGCAGGGGTTCTAGAGGAACGACTGGCAACCCCCTGGGCAGTGACATCCTCTCCTGCAATGTAAGGGTACACAGGAATACATTAACAACCAAAAAGAACCCTGTGACAGGCAAGGGGAAAGAGTCGGGGTACCATCCCCCATCATGACCCCTGCTGGCTGGGTTGACTCACCCCCTGTGGTCTCCTCTGTAGCCGCGGCCGTAGTCGGCCTCTCCTCATGCTCCATGTAGGTGAGATGCTCTGCTCCCGATCGCAGTTCCACTGGAGGAGAAAAAAAGGGCGCCTCCTTCCTGGCGTCCCTCCGTTTTTGAATGCGGTAACAGACGCCGGCCGCCGCCATTTTGCCGGAGACCGGAACCGGAAATGACGCGGCACGCGATGGCGTCATCCTTGACGCTAGAGGACGAATGTCCTAGACGCCAGGAAAATGGCGCCGCAATGCTATGCACCTGCATAGAGCGGCGCCCTAAGCAAACGGACCGCGCGAGCGGACGGAGGAACCTGCCAGCCCCCCCCCTCCAGGATGGACACCCAAACAGGTAGGAGGGAGGAAGGAGGATATCTGGCCCCTGAAGTCCCGGGTACAGCCCCGCACCTAGGGAGCTTCAGTGCTCAGGGAGGCTCTTCAACTGCCCTCCCTGAGAAGGAATGGGATACCCCCCAGGATGGACAAATAGAGTCCTGCTAGGCCCAGAGGCTTCCCAGGCATGCGGCTCAGCTCCCGGGGGGGGGGGGGGGGGACTTCCAGCCCCAGGCCTTCAGTCTGTGGAAAAAAAAATTAACGGTTTCGCTGTGGGGAAACACAATCAAGAACTGAGGAGCATGGGGAGGGGCGGGTGCTTTAACCTCTTTGAATTGATTGTGTTTCCTGTCAGGTGTAGCCAGTCATCTCTCATTGTGCCGTCCTGGAAGACGACTTGAGAAAGCATGGATCCATCCTGCCTTGTATCAATGGCTCAGGCTGGTGGTGGTGGTGGTGGTGTAATGGTGTGGGGGATATTTTCTTGGCACACTTTGGGCTCCTTAGGCTGGGTTCACACTAGTGCGATGCAGGAACCCTGCGAGTCCACTGCGGGTTCCCGCAACGCACCGGACTCGCAAGGCAGTTCACACTGCCATATGTGAACTGCTGGGGAGTGTCAATACATTGTTAATGACACCCCCAATTTAGCTTGCATATCGCACTGCAAACTGTCAGTTCGGACATGAATCGGATCGCATAGGTGTGAACACCCATGTGATCCAATTCTGGTGCGGACCAAAAAAGGGTCCTGTGCGAGTTTAGTCCGAATGCGATGCGATTTCAGCCATACTATCTGTATGGCTGAAATCGCATCGCACGGACATCGCATGTGATTTGCAGTGTGGTACGAATCACATGCGATTTTGCACCACGCAGCAGTGTGAACTGGTCCTTAGTACCAATTGAGCATCATTTAAATGCGACGGCCTACCTGAGTATTGTTGCTGACCATGTCCATCCCTTTATGACTACAGTGTACCCATCTTCTGATGGGCACTTCCAGAAGGATAATGCACCATGTCACAAAGTGCAAATCATCTCACCACTGGTTTCTTGAACATGACAATGAGTTCACTGTACTCCAATGGCCTCCACAGTCACCAGATCTCAATCCAATAGAGCACCTTTGGGATGTGGAACGGGAGATTCGCATCATGGATGTGCAGCCGATAAATCTGAAGCAACTTTGTGATGCCATCATGTCAATATGGACCAAAATCTCTGATGAATGTTTCCAACACCTTGTTGAATCTATGCCATGAAGAATGAAGGCAGTTCTGAAGGCAAAAGGGGGTCCAACCCCGTACTAGCAAGGTGTACCTAATAAAGTGGACAGTGAGTGTATGGGTGGTATATATTTTCTATAATAGTTGAGTTGGCATTTACTGTTGAACCATGTCCAGCGTAACACCATCAATGCTGAATGAAAGTTCTATATACTTGTCATACAGACACGAATGTAAAAATATGACCACGGTGCTTGCCGGTAGCCCATACATACAAAATAGCACCATTTCTTATATACTAAGGACGAATGCAACATGTCTAAATTGGTGCATGCATTCCCAGTGTATACTTGTTTGTACATGCAGGGTGCCATTCTGCGTTCATGTGAGTATTCCTATACAAGCCTATCTACAATATCCTAGTATGTAGTAAAAGTAATAAGTCACTTTCCAATAAATTTTACCTTGTGGGATGAGTCTCTGCACTCCACGGGTGAAGATTTCGCCTTGACTACACTCCACCTGGATCCCTCTCTGCTGGGCAAAGGAGGCCCAGTAGTGGATCTGGAGAAGAAGAAAACATATAGCGGTGTACTTTATTATACAGCCCCCTCTATTAAATTAGGGTTTCAGAATGTTCACTGCAACCATCTAATTATGTGCAGATGCAATAAGTAAACAGTAATTTACCTTTCCCATGATTGGATAAACAAAGAGAATTTTCACACAATTTATTGTGTGAACATTCTCAAATATTTCTTAGAGAGAGTGTGTTGGGTTCTCCTACCTGTAGCATTGGAAACAAGGCAGTGTAGGAGAGTTGCTTGTAGTGCTGTCCCAGCTTCTTCTTTCCTGGTTTCAGGTTATTAAACAGCTTCCCTCGGCAGATGGGGCGGGTCACACTGCTCCATGTTGCCCAAAAATTCTGCATCCAACGCAAGGTGCTGCTGTATAGCAAAATGCGGGGCTGGCACACTTCTAGACAAAGTAAAAAATATATTGTTTTAAAAACACCTTATGTTTTTTGGGCATATTGCAGCATGATCAAAAAATGTTTTTAAGTGATCAGATTACACATGCTTTGCACAAAACAGTAGCATTGTTATGTTAAAAGTAATGTAAAACAAAAAAAAAGGCTTTTTCACACAATCACCAAAATTAAATATGTAAAGCCAACATGACCTGAGTAGTGTGTGCACGTGGACTGCGAGTCCACGAGTGCAAGTGGACTGCGAGTCCACGAGTGCACGTGGACTGCGAGTCCATGTGGACTGCGAGTGCCCAAGTGCACGTGGACTGCGAGTGCCCAAGTGCACGTGGACTGCGAGTGCCCAAGTGCACGTGGACTGCAAGTGCCCAAGTGCACTGCAAGTGCTGCGAGTGCCCAAGTGGACTGCGAGTGCTGCGAGTGCACGTGGACTGCGAGTGCTGCGAGTGCACGTGGACTGCGAGTGCTGCGAGTGCACGTGGACTGCGAGTGCACGTGGACTGCGAGTGCTGCGAGTGCACGTGGACTGCGAGTGCTGCGAGTGCACGTGGACTGTATTGTTAAGTTTTAGTGTCAGGAAGCTAGTTGTTAGTTAATTTTGGACAGGGTATAATCCCCAATAGTCATTAAATTAGTAGGTACGATGACTGGCGGACGGGTGTGGAGAGGATACTCGGTGTACATCTTGCGGTATGTATGCGTTCCCTGATCATCTGGTCAAGGGTCAATACTACTGTGCAAAATGTAAGCATGTTGTTTCCCCTGGAAGCCCAGGTTCTGAATCTAGTAAGGCAACTGTCAGCACTGAAAAGACCCTCCATTCTACAGGAGAGCTGAGAACGTACCCGGCAGGTGCTGGCAGAGGCCAGCACAGAGGCGGGTGGAGACAAAGAGGTGCAGGCACTAGAAAAGAGTAGATGGGTGACAGAAAGGCTAGAGGGGAAAGTGTCAGGGAGGCTGATCCTGGGCTGGAACATTCCAATAAGTACGCCTCATTGAGTGACATTGGTGAAACCAGTCAGGGACCAGCACTGCTGGAGCTGAGGGACTCCCCTAGCTACCAGGGGAAGAACACCTCCAGTGAGAGCGTGGAGGAAGCCAAGGGAAAGGAAAGAGATTCTGGTGGTAGGGGGACTCAAAAGACCTGAAGCGTCGAACTGTTTGCTGTCTACCGGGCGCTCGGGTTCAGCACATCACGGATCTGGTGGACAGATTACTGGGAGGGGCCGGAGAAGACCCGGCTGTCATGGTGCACGTTGGCACCAATAACAAAGTCAGAGGCAGATGGAGTGTCCTAAAGAACGATTTTAGGGACTTAGGAGCTAAATTGAGGAAAATTACCTCCAAGGTAGTATTCTCAGAAATACTACTGGTACCTTGAGCCATACCAGAAAGGCAAAGGGAGATTAGGAAAGTAAACAAGTGGCTGAGGAGTTGGTGTAGCAAGGAGAGGTTTGGATTCCTGGAGAACTGGGCCGACTTTTAGGTCAGTCACCAGTTCTATAGAAGGGACGGACTGCACCTAAATGAGGAGGGTGCAGATGTGATGGGAGTGAAGATGGCCAAAAAGTTAGAGGGGCTTTTAAACTAGGCGATGGGGGGGAGGGTCCAGAGATAGAGATAGTCAGCCTGGAACATATTCCAGAGGGTAGTATTGGGGGCATTAGCGGTAGGTTGACTAAAGCACATAAACCTGTGGTAAGTATAGTAACAAGTCATATTTGCAACCTCGGAATACCCAAAAGAAGACAGTATGCGACTGGTCTAAACTACGTGGCATATTCACCAATGCCAGGAGCCTGGCGGACAAGATGGGAGAACTAGAGATACTGTTGTACAAGGAGGAGTTCGTATTTGTGGGAATTTCAGAGACTTGGGTCAACGGCTGTCATGATTGGCTAGCAACCATTCAAGGGTATTCCCTTTATCACAAGGATAGGAAGGGTAAAAAAGGGGGAGGGGTATGCCTGCATATCAAGAATAATGTACAAGTGAATGTGAGAGATGAAATCACTACGGGAGCTAGGGAGGAGGTGGAATCCTTATGGTTAGATGTCCAAAGGGATGACACTAAGGGAAAAGTAATACTCGGAGTATACTATAGGCCCCCTAACCTGGAGGGAGGAGGGGGAGACGGACCTTCCATCAGAAATTGGATTAGCGGCAAGGATGGGAGGTGTCATCATAATGGGGGATTTTAATTATCTAGACATAGACTGGGCATAAGGAACCGCGCATTCGTCTAAGGCTGGCCAGATCCTAAATGTCTTGCAGGGCAATTTCATGGGTCAGATGGTAGACACACCAACTAGAAACAAAGCATTACTAGACCTACTGATTACCAACAATACAGAGCTGGTCACGGATGTGGAAATAAGGGGCAATTTAGGAAACGGCGATCACTGGTCAATTATAGCTTCAGTATAAAATCACACAAATAGGAAACATAAGGGGAATACAAAAGACACTGAATTTCAAAAGAGCCAACTTCCCCAACTATGAACCTTGCTAGAATATTCAAATTGGGATAAAATCTTAAGAACAAAGAACACGGAGGAGAGATAGGTTTGCTTTAAGAGCATATTAAATAAGGGCATTAGCCAATGCATCCCATTGGGAAATAAATTTAAAAGAGCAAACAGAAGTCCTGGATGGCTTAACTCCAGTGTAAAAATGCATATAAAAGCAAAGGAGAAGGCCTTCAAAAAATACAAGGCTGAGAGATCATTATCAGCATTCAGACTTTACATAGAATGCAACAAGACATGCAAGGGTACAATTAGGGTGGCCAAGATAGAACACGAACGACACATAGCGGAGGAGAGCAAAAAAAAATAAAAAATTCTTTAAAGCGGGATTCCACCCGCAATTTTTTTTTTTTTTAAAGTCAGCAGCTACTAACACTGTAGCTGCTGACTTTTAATAAGAACACTTACCTGTCCTACTCGCCCGCGATGTCGGGCCCCCGACGGCGATCGCTCGGTCCTGGCAGGTCCCGGCGCCTCCATCCTGACTAAGGGAAACAGGCAGTGAAGCCTTACGGCTTCACTGCCCGTTTCCTACTGCGCATGCGCGACTCGCACGGCGCTTTGTGAATGGGCGGCTGCCTCCTGGGATACACACAGTTCCCAGAAGGCAGCGCGCCCCATTCACAAGAAGAATCCGAGTGTAGGACGTGGAAGAAGATCCACCGAGGAGGATGAAGAGGCAGATTAGGGACTTCCGCATAGCAACCGCTATTTCTGGTAAGTAAAAAAATTTTTTTTTTCATTTACCGTATATACTCGAGTATAAGCCAAGATTTTCAGCCCTTTTTTTGGGGCTGAAAGTGCCCCCCTCGGCTTATACTCGAGTCAGTGTACCTGGAAATAGAGAGGCTGCGGGCGTCCATCATTTAAAACTTGCGGTCTCCTCCTGTCTCTTCCGTGATAGGCGGAACTCTGTCTGCTGAGAATCGCCTATCACGAACGTTCTCTCATCCTCACCTATCCCAGCAGACACTGTGTTCAGTGTTCCGCCAATCACGGATGCCTTTTCATCCTCGGACAAGAGGACGTCCTGGTGAGCTGCCATCTGGATAAAGGAAGGCCCGTAGATGTGGTGTATCTGGATTTTGCAAAAGCATTTGACACAGTTCCCCATAAATGTTTACTTTACAAAGTAAGTTCAATTGGCATGGACCATAGGGTGAGTACATGGATTGAAAACTGACTACAAGGGAGAGTTCAGAGGGTAGTGATAAATGGGGAGTACTCAGAATGGTCGGGGTGGAAAGTGGGGTCCCCCAGGGTTCTGTCCTGGGACCAATCCTATTTAATTTATTCATAAACGACCTGGAGGATGGAGTGAACAGCTCAATCTCTGTATTTGCGGATGATACTAAGCTAAGCAGGGCAATAACTTCTCCGCAGGATGTGGAAACCTTGCAAGTAGATCTAAACAAATTAATGGGGTGGGCAACTACATGGCAAATTAGGTTTATTGTGGAAAAATGTAAAATAAAGCATTTGGGTGGCAAAAATAGGAATGCAATCTACTCACTAGGGGGGAGAACCACAGGGGGAATCAAGAATGGAAAAGGACCTGGGAGTACTAGCAGATGATAGGCTCAGCAATAGCATGCAATGCCAAGCTGTTGCTAACAAATCAAACAAAATATTGGCATGCATTAAAAAGGGGATTAACTCAAGAGATAAGTGGTAATTTTCCCACTCTACAAGACTCTGGTCCGGCCGCACCTGGAGTATGCTGTCTAGTTCTGGGCACCAGTCCTCAGGAAGGATGTGTTGGAAATGGAGCGAGTACAGAGAAGGGCAACACAGCTGATAAAGGGTCTGGAGGATATTAGTTATGAAGAAAGGTTACGAGCACTGAACTTATTTTCTCTGGAGACGCTTGAGAGGGGATACGATTTTAATTTACAAATACAGTACTGGTGACCCCACAATAGGGATTAAAACGTTTCTGCAGAAGTGAGTTTAATAAGCCACGTGGCCACTCATTAAAATTAGAAGAAAATAAATTTAACCTTAAACTGCGTAGAGGGTTCTTTACTGTAAGAGCAGCAAGGATGGTTTCAGCGGGGAGCAATCGGTAGTTTCAAGAAACTATTAGATAAGCACCTGAACGACCACAACATACAGGGATATACAATGTAATCCTGACATATAATCACACACATAGGTTGGACTTGATGGACTTGTGTCTTTTCTTGTTCATACATCACGTGACACAGAGACTTAGATAATTACTTAGTGGGTTAGATAGTCACTATCAGGTGATTGGACACTGGAAACCCTAATTACAAGGCGAGTTCCTCCAATATATAACCCCTCCCATATGGAGAGCACCTCAGTTTTTTCGCCAGTGTCTAAGGTTCACGTTGGACATGTGCTAAGAAGAAAGCTCTGTTTGATGGTCTCTGCGGAGGCCTAGGAGCTATACAACCGGATCCATACCTCAGGCCAATACTAAACGCCTAAGATGGATGGGTACCCGGGCCTCGTGAAAATAAGAAATTAGGTTTCGCCTGTAATGTCTCTCTTCGGAGGTCTGGGCTCTGGGATCCAGTCTTTGGTGTACTAATTTAAGTGGCAGAAAAAGCTCCTGGTAGAGTCTTCTACAGGTCCAGGTGTCAGGGTCACCTGTGGCCAGGTGACAGATGCACACCGTAGGGGGACAGGAGTGCACCGCGAGGTAGTGAACCCTATGGCTGGCTTCTGCGGATAGGAAACTGGGTGGTTGTGGAAAGCGGGACCAGAGGAGCACAACCGGGATCCAAACGGAAGCTAGAGCCAAGATTCCCCAGGGCGCGGAGTCTAAGACCCAGCTGGTCTTCTCCAGGGCCTCTAGTGGTGAGGATGTTAGCTGCAGGCTGGGACCAGGTCGCGGCCCCTGGAGTTTCCTAGCTCACGCCCCGTAGGATAAGGGGAAAAGAGGGGAAGCAGCAGCACACGAAGAGAGAACCGAATAACAAGCTGAAGGTCAGGGGCCACAAGCAGACAAGGATAACGAAGAACGAGCCGAAGGTCAAGGGTCACGAGCAGACAGGGATAGTCGGGGACAAGCCAATAACGTAACAGAGAGACAGACGTAGCACACGGCAGGCAGGAACCCAAACACACAATGCCTAACAAACACGTTGATCAGCAAAGCAGGCTTGCAGTGCACAGGTTAATATAGTGTTCAGTGATAGGGCCTGGGGTGGAGTCAGGCTGGGAGGAGATTATAAAGGAAGCCAGGTGAAGGAGGTCTGGTCTCTAGATGAACACACGAGGAGGAAGGTAAGATGGCAGACAGACATTAATGCATATCCATGACACCAGGGAAGAGTTTCCTTTAAGTAGGGACCCAGAACCCTGAAGGTTGGCACAACATTACCCGCCTTGATGGGTGAAGGCTGGATCTGTTGTTCTCAGCAGTTTTCCTGAGGCGGGGATCAGGTAAGCGAAGATCATTTTTTAAATATTATCTTCTATGAGTTAGTTGCATGTCTTACCTGGTTTCCGCCACCAGAGGGAGTAAGTCACATACCTGGTGTATACTTACA
The DNA here is from genome assembly GCA_029206835.1 of Rana muscosa. Taxonomy (NCBI): domain Eukaryota; kingdom Metazoa; phylum Chordata; class Amphibia; order Anura; family Ranidae; genus Rana; species Rana muscosa. Next base: position 167,451,248 of record CM055117.1, on the reverse strand, counting down.
TGCCGTCCAGGAACACGTTCAGTGAAGTTGGTCTGATATAAAAAACGCTCACCTCCTCCACTGCAGGCTCTGCCACAACACATAACCCCACACAGTCTACGGGTCCCACAAAATCCTTTAGCGGTCTTCTCTCTCCCCGCTCACTCCTGGCTGCCGCCATGACAGGCGCACGCAGGGGCGCGCTTTATGGCTGTACAGGTGACAGGGAAGGAAGGGGGGGGGGGTTTGGTTGCGCACGCCGCATCAGTGTGCAGGCGCCAAATCGGCATGATTTAAAAGCCCAGCACGCCAGAGCCTTCTGTACAGCGGTGGGACACAGAGCTGTGGGCTGTAAGCATCTCAGTGGATCAGATCCAGGCATACCCAAGACACCTACTCTGCATCAGGTTGTGCAGTGAGCTAATATAAATATAAGTATTTAATATATAAGTATTTCTCACAGAAAAGTATTGCAGTAACACGTTTTGCTATACACATGTTTATTCCCTTTGTGTGTATTGGAACAAAACAAAAAAAGGGAGGAAAAAAAAGCAAAATTGGACATAATGTCACACAAAACTCCAAAAATGGGCTGGTCAAAATTCTTGGCTTCCTATATCAATAAGCTTCTTACACCTCTCACACGGAATTTTGGGCCACTCTTCCTTTGCAAACTGCTCCAGGTCTCTCTTATTGGAAGGGCGCCTTTTCCCAACAGCAATTTTAAGATCTCTCCACAGGTGTTCAATGGGATTTAGATCTGGACTCATTGCTGGCCACTTTAGAACTCTCCAGCGCTTTGTTGCCATCCATTTCTGGGTGCTTTTTGACGTATGTTTAGGGTCATTGTCCTGCTGGAAGGCCCAAGATCTCGGACGCAAACCCAGCTTTCTGACACTGGGCTCTACAGTGCAACCCAAAATCCTTTGGTAATCCTCAGATGCACACATTCAAGGCACCCAGTGCCAGAGGCAGCAAAATAACCCCAATACATCATTGAACCTCTACCATATTTCACCATAGGTACTGTGTTCTTTTCTTTGTAGGCCTCATTCCATTTTTGGTAAACAGTAGAATGATGTGCTTTACCAAAAAGCTTTATCTTGGTCTCATCTGTCCACAAGACGTTTTCGCAGAAAGATGTTGGCTTACTCAAGTACATTTTGCCAAACAGTAGTCTTGCTTTTTTATGTCTCTGTGTCAGCAGTGGGGTCCTCCTGGGTCTCCTGCCATAGCGTTTCATTTCATTTAAATGTCGACGGATAGTTTGCACCGACACTGATGCTCCCTGAGCCTGCAGGACAGCTTGAATTTCTTTGGAACTTGTTTGGGGCTGCTTATCCACCATCCGGACTATCCTGCGTTGCAACCTTTCATAAATTTTTCTCTTCCGTCCACGCCCAGAGAGATTAGATACAGTGCCATGGGTTGCAAACTTCCTGATAATGTTGCGCACTGTGGACAAAGGCAAATCTAGATCTCTGGAGATGGACTTGTAACCTTGAGATTGTTGATATTTTTCCACAATTTTGGTTCTCAAGTCCTCAGACAGTTCTCTTCTCCTCTTTCTGTTGTCCATGCTTAGTGTGGCACACACAGACACACAATGCAAAGACTACGTGAACTTCTCTCCTTTTTATCTGCTTTCAGGTGTGATTTTTATATTGCCCACACCTGTTACTTGCCCCAGGTGAGTTTAAAGGAGCATCACATGCTTGAAACAATCTTATTTATCCACAATTTTAAAGGGTGCCAAGAATTTTGACCAGCCCATTTTTGGAGTTTTGTGTGACATTATGTCCAATTTGCTTTTTTCCTCCCTTTTTTTGTTTTGTTCCAATACACACAAAGGGAATAAACATGTGTATAGCAAAACATGTGTTATTGCAATACTTGTCTGTGAGAAATTCTTGATTTTCTGGAAAAATTTCTGGGGTGCCAACAATTTCGGCCATGACTGTATTGTAAGACTAAGAGCACAACAGTGGTTGCACTTGTACTAGTACCTCTGCTTTGCAGCTTAGGGCTATGTCTCCCAGTAAGAGGGGTTCAGGGGCAGGTAAAAGAGGCACTAAGAAATCCCCGCCTAGAGCTAGGGGTTCTAGACATGCCTGCAGATTACCATCCCCCCTGACAGTCTGGTAGCAGTCTTACAGGATGAATCTGTACCCCTGTCAGGCTTTGCAGCCTCACCTAATGTTGCAGCTCCTGTATGTCACTGAAGACACTATGAAAGCTGCTTTAGATGGCTTGGAAAGAAAGATTGCCACATTAATTAATTAAAAAAAGTGTCAGAAAGTGGGGTAGATCCCCTTCCTCTGCTCTGGGTTCCTTATCAGATCAACCCTCTGATGAGATATCCCTATCTGGGGATGGGAATCAGAAGCAGTCTGAGGATTCAGAGGATGAGGAGAAGATGTCTTCTACCTCTCAGGCGCTTACGATGCAGGTGCAATTTTATACAGAAATGGTGCGTACCACATACAATTTGCCTTCTGCTGATGCTCCCATGTCCTCTGTTTCCTCCTTGGGATCCCGGAAATCCCCACAGGCTGCATATACCTTCCCAATTTATCCCTTGTTGGAGAAATTGATGGATGACGACTGGGTTCTCCCAGATAAACAGTTTTCTCCTCCTAAGAGGTTTTCCCTCCTTTATCCAGAGGAGGAAGGATTTGCCAAGAAATGGGGGGTGCCAGCTATAGACGCGGCTATTTCTTGTGCGAATAAAAGCCTGACCTGTCCCATGGACAATGCTCAGGGCTTCAAAGATCCAACTGATAAAAAGCTGGAATCTTTGCTTCAAGCCTCCTTCTCTATGGCTGGTGCTGTGGTCCAACCTGCAGTTGCAGCGATTGGCATGTGCCAGTTCCTCAAGGAACAAGTGAAACCGGTGGTTAACCTCCTCTCTGCAGAGGAAGTTGAGGTTTATGCAGACCTTCCTAAGGCCCTGTGTTTTGCGGTTGATGCGATTATGGACTCTGTTCAGCAAGCATCCCACCTAAATCCCCTGCTGGTACACATGTGCAGGTCCCTTTGGTTAAAGCATTGGGAAGCCGAGGTTTCTTGCAAGAGATACTTGGCGGCGTTCCCAATATATTCAAAAGATTACCGGAGGCAAATCCACGTTGTTACCGGTAAAGAAAAATAGTAAACGTCCCTCATTTAAACGTTCTTTCCCCAGCCCCTGGAGCTTCGACTTCCAGGCAGTGGCAACGGCCTCCCCAGTCCAATACTAGGGGAAAGGCCCAGGGCCAAGCCCAAGGGCAGAAAAGATTTTGGGGTTCAAGATCTATTAAGCAGAACCCCAAAACTTCCCTAAGAAGGGGCGCCCCCGCTCAGCCGAGTGGGGGGGAAGGCTGCTGCGGTTTGCAGACGCCTGGCGGGAAGAGGTTCAGGACAAATGGGTCATCTCCTCAGGATCTCTAGGCTACAGGCTTGAGTTTCGGGAACTCCCGCCATCCTGTTTTTCTGAGATCAAGAATCTCCAAGAATCCAGAAAAGAAGGCCTTTACTTTTGGCCCTGGAGCGCATGTTGGCCCAAGGGGTAACCATAGAAGTAGCCCCAGAGGAGCAGGGCTCAGGGTTCTACTCAAACCTCTTTATGGTCCCAAAAGCAAATGGGAATGTCAGGCCTATTCTGGATCTAAAAGACCCGTATCAGTTTCTGAACATTCGCTCCTTCCGCATGGAGTCTGTCCGTTGAGTGGTCTCCACCCTTCAGGGAGGAGAATTCCTGGCATCAATAGACATCAGAGATGCATATCTACATGTGCCAATATTCCCCGCTCACCAAAAGTTTCTAAGGTTTGCCGTGGATCAGCGCCACCTTTCAGTTTGTGGCCCTACCATTCGGTAAGGCTACCGCACCTCAAGTGTTCACAAAGGTGCTAGCCCCGCCCCTGGCGAAACTAAGGGCATGGGGCATAGCAGTAACAGCTTATCTGGACGATCTGCTGCTCATAGATCAGTCCGTAGCACGCCTAGACCGCAATGTGCGCAGCACAGGAGTAGAGTACCTAGGCTGGGTCCTCAATCCAGAAAAATCCTCCTTACAGCCCCAAAGAAGGCTGGAGTATTTGGGCATGGTCATAGACACGATCCAAAGCAGGGTATTCTTACCCAGGTCAAAAGCCAAAGCCATAAAAGGATTTGGTCCGTGTGATCAAAGCAAGGAAAAATCCTTCCATTCGTCTGTGTATGAGGTTATTAGGAAAAGTGGTGGCCTCATTCGAGGCCATTCCTTACGCCCAGTTTCACTCAAGGCCTTTGAGGAGCAGCATCCTGTCTGCCTGGAACAGAAAAGTTCAAGCCTTGGACCTTCCAATGCACCTGTCACCGCGGGTTCAACAGAGCCTCAATTGGTGGGTTCTCCCTCAGAATCTGCTAAAGGGAAAATCCTTTATTCCGGTTACTTAGAGAATCGAAACCACAGACGCCAGCCTTATAGGCTGGGGGGCAGTTCTGGAAGAAGCCTCTGCCCAGGGAAAATGGTCCAGAGCCAAGCAGCTCTTGCCCATCAACATTCTGGAGATTCGGGCAATTCATCTGGCCCTCAGGGTCTGGACTTACAGGTTGCAGGGTTGTCCTGTCCGGATACAGTCTGACAATGGCACAGCAGTGGCTTATATCACCAAGGGGGCACCAGGAGTCTGGATGCCCAAAAAGAGGTGAATCACATTTTTTCTTGGGCAGAAATGCATGTTCCCTGTCTGTCTGAGGTCTTCATTCCAGGGGTAGAAAATTGGCAGGCGGGTTTTTAAGCCGCCAGCAGCTGAGTCCAGGAGAATGGTCTCTACACTAGGGCTGCAACTAACGATTATTTTCATAATCGATTAGTTGGTCGATTGTTTCGATTAATCACCGTTAAAAAAAAGAAAAAAAGAAAAAAAAAAAAAAAAAATAGATAATTTTGTTACGATTTGCATTTTAAAAATTTTTTTTGCCCAATTTGTTGTTGGGCAGACTAAAAAAAACACAAATTGCCGCAAAAACACATTATTACATGCTTCTCTGCAGATTCTCTATTGAAGTATATTGAACCCAAAAAAATAAATATCACCATTTTGCGTTAAAAAAAGTCCTTGCCCTTTCCAAATACACAGCAGCTGAAAAAATCATGCATGTGAACGTGGCCCATAGGAAACCATGTAAATGAACTGTAGTGTGTTTCTGAAAAAGCACCAAAAAAAACAGAGGTGTGACCCAGGCCTGAGATGTTTAGTAACATAATGCTGTTAAAAAAACCGAAAATTAGTACAAAAAGAGCAAATAATCGCTGTAAGGGGTTAATTTTTTACTGTGGGACAGTGAAAGTAATATTTACAGTAGCGATTTGCTCTTTTTGTACTGTAAAGTGCTCATTTTAGTTTTTTTTAACCCCATTATGTTACTGGCCGATTAATCGATTATGAAATTAATCGATTACTATTTTCATAATCGATTAGTTGTTGATTAATCGATTAGTTGTTTCGGCCCTACTCTACACCCATTTTTCATGCTATATGTCGGAAATGGGGTACCCCAGATGTAGAGCTGTTGGCCTCCATGTTCAACACAAAACTGGACAACTTTGTGTCAAGGACAACAGATCCGCTGGCACAAGGGTCGGATGCCTTAACAATTCCATGGGATCAGTATTCTCTTATTTATGCGCTCCCTCCAGTACCGCTTCCACCACGATTCCTCCGGAGAGTCAAGAGAGAAGGAAAGCGGGTGATTCTGGTAGGCCCAGGCAATCCTGGTATGCGGAGATCGTGAAGATGGCAGAGGGGAACCCTCGGGTTCTTCCGCTCCGCTCAGATCTACTCTCGCAGGGTCCAATATTCCAGCCTGCCTTACGTAGTCTAAATTTGACGGTTTGGCTGTTGAGACCCACATTCTGAAGAGTCGTGGGCTCTCGGGCCCAGTCCTATCCACTCTGGTTAACGCTAGAAAGCCGGCCTCCAGGCTCATCTACTGCAGAATCTGGAAGGCATATGTTTCCTGGTGTGAATCCAGGGGGTGGCATCCTAAAAGGTATGCCATTAGTAGGATTCTTGCCTTTCTTCAAATAGGCGTTGAAATAAAGCTGGCCTTGAGCACTATCAAGGGCCAGATCTCGGCCTTGTCGGTATTCTTTCAACGACCGCTTGCCTCTCATTCCCTGATCCGAGACTTTGTCCAGGGAGCAATGCACTTGAATCCGCTGGTTAAGCCTCCTGTGTGCCCATGGGACTTAAATTTAGTTTTATCTGTTTTACAGAAATAACCTTTTGAACCATTGCACCATGCTTCTTTAGTTCTTTTGACAAAGAAACAGTTTTTTTCTTGTAGCCATATCCTCAGCAAGGAGGGTATCGGAGTTGGCAGCTCTTTCTTGTAAGGAGCCATATTTGATCATTCATGAAGACAGGGTGGTGTTGCGTCCTCACCCAGCCTTTTTACCTAAAGTGGTTTCAGGATTCCATCTGAATCAAGATGTAGTCCTACCGTCCTTTTTTCCAGATCCGCAGTCTGCGTAAGAGAAGCTACACTCTTTAGATGTTGTAAGAGCGGTAAAAATTTATCTGCAAGCTACGGCTCAGATACGAAAGACTGATTGTCTATTTATTCTGCCAGAGGGCCCGAGGAAGGGCCAGGCAGTGTCAAAGTCCACTATTTCAAGGTGGATTCGACAAGTCATTATTCAGGCCTATGGTTTGGAAAAGAAGATTCCTCCTTTTCAGGTTAAAGCACACTCGACTAGAGCAGTTAGTGCTTCATGGGCAGTGCATCACCAGGCCTCAATGGCTCAGATCTGCAAGGCTGCTACTTGGTCCATACATTCACTAGACTTTACCAAGTGGATGTGAGAGAGGGCATAAGGATGACGCCTTCGGGCACAGTGTACTGCAGGCAGCAGTGTAGGTCCTCTTGTCCGATGGCGGTCTGTGTTTCTGATCTGTGTCTCCCTCCCCTCAATTTGGGCATTGCTATGGGACATCCCACTAAGTAATTATCTAAGTCTCTGTGTCTCATGATGTATGAACAAGAAAATAGGATTTTTTAAAACAGCTTACCTGTAAAATCCTTTTCTTGAGAGTACATCACGGGACACAGAGACTTAGATAATTACTTAGTGGGTTAGATAGTCACCAAGTCTCTGTGTCCTGTGATGTACTCTCAAGAAAAGTATTTTACAGGTAAGCGGTTTTAAAAAATCCTATTTTTTCAACTTCACCTACTATGTAATATATGTAACATTTCATATTCCTCATATGTGCCTGCTGTACCATGTCGCATGACAAAGTATTCAGTTTTCTTTGTATGGCTTCCTTTGTGTAAAAACCCTGTTGTTCCTGCCAGCCCTTCTGCTGTCCTATTAAAAACGGTCAGGAAGGCACAGCGTGCTCAGTTTTCTGGCTGTGCTGGGAGCTAATCCAATGATCAGGCTTGTGCTGTCATGCCTCTTCCTGCACAGCCATTCACTGATCAGTGTACTGCTGCTTCTCCTTCCCTAGCACTTATGCAGCTGAGAACAGAGGGTATGTGATCACTTATTAAAAAAATTATTATTATTATGGTCCTGCAGTGGGCCACATTCCTGCCGTCTTGGGGTCCCCTCACAGTGGCGGAACCCCAGAGCCCAGTCACATGTGCAACCTTTGCGACCTTGGAAGTTCTGCCACTTACGTCAGTAGTATTTTATTTTTGTTGTTTTATTTTTTATGTTTTTTTTACCATTTTATACTATTTTTTACATATTTTTTAGTACTCTGTTGGGGGGTTTTGGTGAAATATCAGCGGTCTAAACAGACCCCTGATGTCTCACTTTTGAGACAGAGAAAGGAACTGAGGACAGATTCATCAGTCCCTTTCTCTTCAGCCTCATCTGAATGAATGGACAGGAATAGCTATGTACAGAGCTTCCCGTTCATCCACAAACTGAAGCATAGCACAGAACAGAACACAGTTTACCATGCCTCAGCTATGGGTGAATAGAACCCCCCCCCCCCCCCACAAAAAAAAAAAAAAATCACTGACTATTCATTAAGACAGATCCCCTGCAGCAGTAAATTATTAATAGTAAAGCAACAGCACATATCACTCACCATTATGTAATGGAGACAGGTCCATCTTAATGGAAAGGTTGAGGTTCTCAGAGCGGAAGGCACGGTAAGAGTCATGAGGCTGGATGGAAGAGAACTCTGCAACATGGTCAGGGGAGCGAAGTGCTACATTATGATGATCATGGGGGTTCCCATGGCACAACCACTGCAGGTCAAAGATCATAAACAGGTCAGGCAGGTGAAGGAAGCAGCAGTCATCATACCTGCAGGGGATTCAGTACACATTACAAACAGTACTCAGCCATTTATATTGTAAAGCATCCTTCTTTTCATATATACAGTACATATACAGTTAAAGGCAGATATGAAATCACGTGGCCAGAATCTCTCTCTATGTTCTATACATTTACTGGTACATCACAATTTGCCCCTGTGCCCTCCCCTACTGTAAGCTTACCTAAATATTACCCCCACCCCTCCAACTTCCAGTGAAAAATAATTTTAGACACAAATGTGCAATTTAATAAAGTCTAATTGGCTCCCTATTCTGGCACTCCAATGTGCAGCCTAATTTCTGGTAAGATGTTAACCCCTTTACGACTGCCCAACACATATACGCACTGGCAAATACTTGGGATTTACAACCCACAAACCACACATATGCGGATGGGCACCGGATGTTTATGCTCTGAGAGCATGCTCACAGTGTGTTCTCAGCACAAAGACCAAGCTGTCAGACAGCTCTAATTCCGGGCAAAAGATTGGTAGCTGTCAGGAATGGCTTTCAATCATGTGACCACTGGGACAGTGGTCACATCCTCACCGATCCTTCCTGATCTCCAGATATTCTGAACTGTGTAAAAGGGACACTAGGGCAATCCCTGCTGCAGAGAAACACCCCCATAACAGGATATTACCACCTCCATGCATTACTGTAGGAATGGTGTTATTTGGATGGTGAGATGTATTGGATTTCCGTCTCATCTGACCACCTTAAAAACGCACCTTGAAGATTCTGAGGCCACATGGAAAAAGGTGTTCCGGTCAGATGAAACTAAAATTTTATTATTTGGCCTTAACAAACAATATGTCTGGCAGAAATCCATTACTGCTCACCACAGAGATAACACCATTTCTACAGTAAAGCATGGAGGTGGTAACATCCTGTTATGGGTGTGTTTCTCTGCAGCAGGGACTGGAGCACTTGTCAGGATAGAAGGAAAAAAGGGATGGGGCAAAAAATACCATAAAATTCTTGAGGAAAATCTGCTGCCCTCTGCCAGAAAGTTGTCAATGGGAAGAAGGTTTACCTTCCAACATGACAATGACACAAAGCACACAGAAGAAATGATCACACAGTGGTTGAAGGAGAAAAGGGTGAATGTCCTTGCATGGCCTGGTCAGAGCCCAGACTTAAACCCCATTGAAAATCTGTGTAATGTCTTAACCAATTAAGCCCCGGACCATTTGGCAGCCTAAAGACCAGAGGACTTTTTACAATTTGGCACTGCGCTGCTTTAACTGGTAATTGCGCGATCATGCAATGTTGTACCCAAACAAAATTTGCATATTTTTTTCCCCACAAATAGAGCTTTCTTTTGAAGGTATTTGATTGCCTCCGCGGTTTTTTTTTTTTGCGATATAAAAACGGAAAAAGGCAGAAAATTCTGAAAAAAAAAAAAAAAAAGATATTTTCTACTTTTTGTTATAAGAAAAATCCAATAAACTCAATTTTAGTCATACATTTAGGCCAAAATGTATTCCGCCACATGTCTTTGGTAAAAAAAATGTCAATAAGCGTATCTTTATTGGTTTGCGCAAAAGTTATAGCGTCTACAAACTAGGGTACATTTTCTGGAATTTACACTCAGTTATTGAGGTGCTAAAATGGCAGGGCAGTACAAACCCCCCCAAATTACCCCATTTTGGAAAATAGACACCCCAAGGAAATTGCAGAGAGGCATGTTGAGCCCATTGAAGATTTTGTTTTTTGGCCAAAGTGATTGAATGACAAATTTTTTTTTTACATAAAGTTGTCACTAAATGATATATTGCTCACACATGCCATGGTTATATGTGGAATTGCACCCCAAAATACATTCTGCTGCTTCTCCTGAGTACGGGGATACCACATGTGTGGGACTTTTTGGGAGCCTAACCGCGTACGGGACCCCGAAAACCAAACACCGCCGTCAGGATTTCTAAGGGCGTAAATTTTTGATTTCACTCCTCATTACCTATTAGTTTTGAAGGCCATAAAATGCCCAGATAGCACAAACCCCCCCCCCCAAATGACCCCATTTTGGAAAGTAGACCCCCCCCCAAGCTATTTGCTGAGAGGCACGTTGAGTCCATGGAATAATTTTATATTTTGCCACAAGTGGCGGGAAAATTACATTTTTTTTTTAAAAAAAATTGCACAAAGTTGTCACTAAATAATATATTGCTCAAACATTCCATGGGCATATGTGGAATTACATCCCAAAATACATTCTGCTGCTTCTCCTAAGTACAGGGATACCGCAAACATTGCAGAATAGAATATACACCAATTTGATGACCAAACAAGTGACTAAAAAGTGGCACACTCGTGTGATAATTGTCCACATACAAGTGATACCTCTTTCCGAATAAGGGTGACACCAAGTCCCACATAATCTTGCCAGCGCTCCCTATGTAATCTGGTCAGTTCTCCGGCTCTACGTGACTATCTTTTCACTCGTAAACCATAAAACTATATTTATAGCCTGTTGCCCTGTCACAGAGCTTATACATCTTGACCCCGTATCTGGCACGCTTGCTGGGAAGGTACTGTTTGAAAGACAAGCGGCCAGAAAATTGAATCAGGGACTCCTCAACGCAGACAACTTGATGGGGAGTAAACAAGGCTGCAAAACGTTAGTTGAAGTGGTTTATGAGGGGCCGAATTTTGTAGAGCCGATCGTATTCAGGGTCTCCACGAGGACGACAGAGTTCATAGTCGTTGAAGTGCATGAACCGCAAGATCTGCTCGTATCGTTCCCTGGTCATGGAGGCAGAGAACAGGGGCATATGGTAAATTGGGTCAATGGACCAATATGACCGCAACGTACTAATTTTAACTATGCCCATGTCGAGGGATAGGCCCAGAAAATAGGATTTTTATAACAGCTTACCTGTAAAATCCTTTTCTTGGAGTACATCACGGGACACAGAGCGACATAGTCATTACTAATGGGTTATATAGTTACCGTCAGGTGCTGGCACTGGCAACTTCCAAAACCGGAAGTACCCTCCCCTATATAAGCCCCTCCCATCCGGGAGCACCTCAGTTTTGTAGCAAAGCAATAAGTGTCCCCAAAGAGGGGCGGGAGCTCTGTGTCCCGTGATGTACTCCAAGAAAAGGATTTTACAGGTAAGCTGTTATAAAAATCCTATTTTCTTTCTCGTACATCACGGGACACAGAGCGACATAGTCATTACTAATGGGATGTCCTAAAGCAATGCCAAATGAGGGGGGGGATACACCATATATAAGCTGAGCGCTATCAGACATGAGGATCTTTTGCGGCCTGCAACACACTGCGCCCAAAGGCGACATCCTCCTGACTTCTAACGTCCACCTGGTAGAACCTAGTAAACGTGTGTACTGAAGACCATGTTGCGGCCTTACAGACTTGAGCCAGGGAGGCCTGGTGATGCACTGCCCATGAAGTTCCAACTGCTCTCGTGGAGTGCGCCCTAACTTTGAACGGAGGCGGTCTACTTCTCAAGCTATAGGCTTGTATTATGACCTGTCGAATCCACTTGGCTAAAGTAGATTTTGACGCTGCCTGACCCCTTCTGGGGCCTTCCGGCAGAATAAACAAAGTATCCGTTCTGCGAATCTGAGCAGTGGCTTTTAGATAAGCTTTAACTGCTCTTACTACATCCAAAGAATGCAATAACTTTTCCTCTACCGAAGTAGGCTTGGGGAAAAAAGAAGGAAGAACCACATCTTGGTTCAAATGAAACCTCGATACCACCTTAGGAAGAAAGGCTGGATGAGGACGTAACACTACTCTGTCCTTATGGATAACCAGATATGGCTCCTTACAGGACATAGCTGCTAATTCCGATACTCTTTTAGCCGAACAAATGGCTACTAGAAAAATCAATTTCCTGGTGAGAAGCACTAAGGAAATATGCTGTAATGGTTCAAATGGTTGTTTCTGTAGAACCGACAGAACCAAGTTTAGATCCCATGGACATATGGGAATATTAACCGGAGGACTAATACGCATCACTCCTTGTATAAAGGCTTTGACTAGTGAATGCGAAGCCAAGGGCCTTTGAAAAAATATTGACAAGGCCGAAATCTGACCCTTGATAGTACTCAAGGCAAGCTTCCTATCTACAGCCCATTGTAGGAAGTCCAGAATCCTACCTATTACGTACTTATGTGGATGCCATTTCTTGGCCTCACACCACGCGATGTACGCCTTCCAGATTCTATAGTAGATCTGCCTGGATACCGGCTTCCTGGCATTGATCATGGTAGATACCACAGCATTAGAGAGCCCTCTCTTTTTTAGAATGTGGGCTTCAATAGCCAGGCCGTCAAACCTAGGGCTGGTAAGGAAGGGTGGTATATCGGTCCTTGCGAAAGCCGGACGACGTGGGAGAGTCCAAGGACTCCCCACTGAAATTTTACAATCTCCGCGTACCACGCTCTTCGGGGCCACGCTGGAGCCACCGGAATCACTGGTTTCTTTTCTACCCTGATTCTGCGGAGTAATCGAGGTAACCATTGGCGGTGTGAATGCATATATCAGCTTGAACTGATCCCAAGGGAACACTAGGGCATCCGAGCCGCAAGCTAGGGGATCCCTTGTCCGAGAGACAAACCTGTCCCCCTTTGCGTTGAATCTGGATGCTAGAAGATCTACATCCGATGTTCCCCACCGCTGACATATTGTCCAGAAAACCTCGGGGTGAAGGGACCCTTCCTCTGGGCCTAATTGCTGGCGACTTAGAAAGTCCGCCTTCCAATTCTCCACTCCTGGAATGAATACCGCAGATATGGCTGGGACATATTTTTCTGCCCATTTCAGGATGTAATTTACTTCCCTCTGGGCTGCACGACTCCTGGTGCCCCCCTGATGATTGATATATGCCACTGCTGTGGCATTGTCTGATTGAATTCTGACAGGGGACCCTTGGAGTTTGGATGTCCATGCTACTAGGGCATACCGGGCTGCTCGTATCTCTAAGAGATTGATGGGCAGGGCCTTTTCTGCATCCGACCATCTGCCCTGGAGAGACTATTGCTCCAATACTGCTCCCCAGCCTATAAGGCTGGCATCTGTAGTGACCACCTTCCAAGAAATCGGACTGAAGGATTTCCTTTTTTCCAGATTCTGGGGAACCAACCACCAACGGAGGCTCTTGCGAACGGAAGGGGACAAGGACATTGTAAGTCTAGGGCCTGAACTTTTTTGTTCCAGGCTGACAGTATGGCCCCTTGCAAATTCCTTGAATGGAATTGACCGTAGGGTACTGCTTCGCATGATGCCACCATTTTTCCCAGCAGCCTCATATACAGGCGTATGGACGGCTGTCTTTTTTGTACCCATTAAGTGGATCAAATCTTTCAAAGACAACACCTTTCCTCGAGGCAAGAATATTTTTCTCTGGCCTGAATCCAACCTTAGCCCCAAGTATTCCAGACTTTTGACTGGTTTTTAGGGCTGACTTGTCTCGGTTGATAATCCAACCGTGAGATTCCAGATACTTGATCGTCTTGTGAACGACCACGTCTAGTTTTTTCACTGAGTGGTCTATCAGCAACAAGTCATCCAGATATGCCATTATCATTACACCTTGTGTTCTTAGATTGGCCAATAAAGGGCCAGAATTTTTGTAAACACTCGTGGTGCTGTGGCCAAACCGAAGGGTAAGGCTCTGAACTGAAAATGGCGCCCTTCTACTGCAAAGCGTAGAAATTTTTGGTGGACTGGAAAGATGGGAATGTGCAAATAAGCATCTTTGATGTCGATCGTGGCTAACCAATCCTCCCCTTGTAGGGCAGTGGCCACCGATCGGATCGACTCCATCGGAAAGTCCTGATATACAGGAATTTGTATAGCCCTTTTAGAATTAATATGGGCCTCCCGACCGCGTTTGCTTCGGGACTGTAAAGAGGTTTGAGTAAAACTCGAACCCTCATTCTTCCAGGGGAACCTCCATAATTACTCCTTGGAGCAATAGTTGTTCTAGTGCCAACAGGAGGGACTCTCTCTTCCGGGGATCCCTTGGCACGTTTGACCTCAAAAATGGGAAAGAGGAGAGTCTTTTAACTCCAAACTGTATCCCAAACCTACTGCGGAGAGCACCTATCTGTCTTGATCGTGTCCCGCCAGGTCTCTTGCGAACAACTGGAGTCCTCCCCCCACCCGACTGAGTGGGGGCTTCAATGAATTTCACTTTGGGGGAGGTTTTGTACCTCCCCTGACCCAGGGTTTCTTATTACCCTGCTACTGTCCCTGTTTTTTACCCCCGGGATTTGACCGAGGAGGCCGTCGGAACTGTTACACAGCCGATGCCCCAGGGACTGGAGAAGCAGGCCTCTTAAAGAGGGACCTCTAACTCTGCTTTTAACCGGCAAGAGCGTATTTTTACCGCTGGAAATTTTCTGGATATATTTGTCCAGGTTTTCCCTGAATAAGCGTTCACCATGAAATGGGACGCTAACCAGCCATTCTTTACAGGGAGCTTCAGCAGACCAGTTTCTGAGCCATAGGAGCCTACGCATATGTACTATAGACAGCGTAAGGCGGGAGGCCTGATGGACTGAATCCTCTATGGCATCAACCGCAAAGCCTAAGGCTCTAGGTAGATCAGCTAGGGCAAAGCCTGCTGATCTGTCAAGTCCCTCAAGACCTGTTTCAACTGATCCTTCACTGCTTAGCAGACCCCAATAGCTGCTACTGCTGGTTGTATCACCAAGCAGATTTTCATAAGGACTCCAATCTTTTATCTATTGGGTTCTTGAACATTTGGACATTATCCACTGGACATGTCAGTGATTTATACATACAAGAGATGGCTGCGTCCACTGTAGGGACCTTCCATTTTTTTTTTTTTTTTGATGAACTTATCCTCCATGGGATAGACCACCGGAAATCTCTTGGGGGAATAAATATTTTCTCAGGACGTTCCCAATCCTGGTAAATGAGCCCTTTCAGTAAAGGGTGAAGTGGAAAAGAACAAACAGTCTGGGGGCTTCTAGCGACCCCAACGAGGATACAGTAGTGGTTGATGGTTCCGCAAGGTGCATTTTTAAATGCTGATCGGACCATGTTAGTCAGAGACTGAACCCATAATCTTTCAGCTTGAGATGCTGAGAAAAGGTTCCCCCACTGTTGATTCCTCTATAACAGAATCAACCTTATCCTGATCCCCTTCAGGCAGGTCGATCCCTGTATGGGACTGTTGCTCTGCTAACAGGCACTCTGAAGGAGGAGACGGAGATCGGGCGTGCTTTCCCTGACAGGGAGGCAGCGATAAATTTTGACAATCTCTCTCTAATCCTCCCAGAGCTGAGGAAAAAACCTCCTCTGTTACATACACAGGAGCAGGTGACTGAGGACAGCCACAGTACCAAGTACCCCTGCGGGGTCTCTACGGTCACTTACCTCTGAACTTCAGGGGAGACTGGTGCAGCAGGAGTATGCCCAAGATCCTCAGAGCCCGATGAGACCCCCTTCGCTTCCTGGAAGATTCAGTTCCGGAGCTACTGGACGGCATATTCCTAAGCCTAAAGCTGAGGTATTCCAGCCGTAATACACCACTTTTACTGAGAATAGTCTAGCACAATTGCTGCTATATCACAGTTGGTGTCTACTAATGTGCCTTTCTAGGGGATGCCTGTATCAACCGCTATGCTGTATGCCTTTAAATGTTGCCAGCTCTGTCTCTGTACTTCATAACCAGCTTATCTGCAATAATGTGGCTTTTTAAAAACCTGCTGGGACGCCCGCACATGCGCAGAAGCGCTGCGGCGCGCACAGAGCGTCATCCCCCAGGCCCCGCCCCTTTTTCCGGCCACCTCTATATATAGAGGTGCGTGCACGCGCACGCGCGCGGCCACGTGCGCCTCGGCGCTAATTTTCAAACATGGAAACCAGGGACAGGAGCCAGGGCCCCCTTTGCCGCAGGCCGGGGGATAGACGAACACTGCAACATGGCAGAGGAAACAGTTTCCTGTAGGAGAACTCACCAGCTGCCTGGACTTTGCTCTCTGAGAAGAAACTAGTCCATATGACAAGAAAAACATTCCACAGCGGCCTCTAGTGGACAAACACAGGTACCGCAGTTTAATATACTAAACATATATAAAAAAACATTCTTTTTTTTTTTTTTTTCTTGACCACCATTAAAAATTATTACATTTTTTTAGTAGTTACAGGCATGCACAGATATTAGCGGGAATACCGTTAGGTAACAGACAGAAAGACAAATTAGGCTTGGGGGTCCCCCAATAGAACCAAGTTCCTGGGGGCCCCCACTTACCTGTTCCCCGCCGCAGGACTTTGTTTGGTCCACAAAAGCCCAAACTTCACCTATCACGGCAGGCATTGTAATCAAACCTTCAGGGACCGGGTTCCCAAGGATTCCACTCCCCTGGACCTGTATAGCACCCTGCACAGAAAACATCTTGGTCGTGGGTATGACCAGAGCTCTGGATCCCAGGGTCCAGCTCTCCTAAGAGAAGCATTACAGGCAGAACCTTGCTCTTCTCTGCAAGGCCCGGGTACCGACCGTTTAGCTATGAAGCTTTTTTGGTCGGATCCGGAATAGCTTACTGAGGCCCAAAAGAACCTGTACGCAAGCTCAGTGAAAAACACATGTTTCTTCTTGGCCAACACCTTAGACACTGGCAAAAAACTGAGGTGCTCCCGGATGGGAGGGGCTTATATAGGGGAGGGTACTTCCGGTTTTGGAAGTTGCCAGTGCCAGCACCTGACGGTAACTATATAACCCATTAGTAATGACTATGTCGCTCTGTGTCCCGTGATGTACGAGAAAGAAAGGTCTTAATTCGGAAACCTTAATTGGTTTCCATCCTCTGGCAAGGGAGGACTGGGGATTAGCAGCGATGAATTGACCAGCATACAAATTAGTTTGGTCCACAATAGATCTATAGAGATCTTCCGTGAAAAACAGCGAATAAAAATGAAGTGACATAAAATCAACTGTTTCCACCTGAATTCCGGGTTGGCCAGTGAATGGGGGGAGTAGGGGTGCTGCAGAAGTGGTGGGCACCCTATCAGGATTGGCAAATTCTGCAGGAAGGACACTATAGGCACGACGGGCATGTCTGTCTTCTTGGTGGCAGCGGGACACTACTTGTGCTTGCCACCTCGCCAGCTTGAACTGCACTTATGGGACTCGCCACGTCACCATGTGATACTGCAGTGCTGGAAGTACGACCAGGGTTTACTAGGCCACTGGTGCTTGCCAGTTCACCAAAAGGATGAGCGGCACTAATACTTCTCTGCTCCATACGAGAGCCCTGCGGTTCTTGCACCTCAACAACAGCAGAAGAATGGGGTCGGGTACGCCTGATCTTGGCAGGGACCACAACTCCGTCGTCAGAGCCATCTGTCATGGAGCCGCTGTTGTCTACAGGATCGTATTCTGAGCCTGAATATGACAGGTGACTTCCTCTTCACTATCTGTCATGCTCAGAAACGTGTAGGCCTCTTCACTACTGTACCTTCGATTTGCCATTTTGGGCTCTAAATTTACTGGTACAGTAGTAAGATTCACAGGAAAAAAAGCTCTTAGGCTGTCAGCAACTGTATCAAATGCTACCAAAAAAAACTGTTAGCGATCGCAGGGATCAGGCCCGACTCTGCGAACGCTGCAGTTATGCGTTTAATGTTTTATAAGTGACATTGATCGATCGATACTGCACTTGGGTGGGCTGGGCGGAGGGGCAAAGCACAGGTGCTAGCAGGCATCTGGGCCGATCCCACTAACACTGCGTTTTTGGGAACCCTAAACTGCTGGGGACGCTAGTATAGATCTGATCAGATATTGATCCGTTCAGACACTATACCACTAAGGGTGGTGTGTGTATGCTGTGTGCGTGGGTGTTAGTGCTACAGGCACTGACGCTGCCTGGGGCGACGCAGACCCTAAAACCTAACTGATATCACCCGCCGGGCGATCAGGGGGTTAAACCATTATTGGGTAATAAACGGCAGGTGCCCTGACGCTCTAAAAAACAAACTAACTAACCAGCGTTACCCATAACACTTATAGGGTAATCACTGGTGAAAGGGTTAACTCTAGGGGCAATCAGGGGGTTAAAACCTTTATTATTAGGTAATACATGGGGGGTACCTAACGCTATAAAAAGCTGACGGTGAACCTACATAACTAACTGGCTAACTAGCGTTACAGTGACACTTATACAGTGATCACTGGTGACAGGGGGTGAAAGGGTTAACTCTAGGAGGCAATCAGGGGGTTAAAACCTTTATTAGGTAGTATATGGGGGTACCTGACGCTATAAAATGCTGACAGCGAACCTAAATAACCAACTGGCAACCTAGCGTCACCCGTGACACTAATACAGGGATCAGAAAAAAGATCGCTTAGTGACACTGGCGACTAGGGGTGAAAGGGTTAACTGGGGGACAATCAAGGGGTTAAACCTTTATTAGGGGGGTTAGAGGGGTACCCTAGACCTAAAGGGGCCTACCACTAACTGCCCTAACACTTTTTACAGTCACCAAATGCAGTGATCAGTAAAATTAACACAGCAAATGGTGACACTGACTGGGGGTGCAGGGGGTAATCTGGGGGTGATTGGGGGGGTGAAAAGTGTGCCTACGTGTACTGGTGTCAGTGTACTGTTGGTGCACTTACTCCGAGATGTCTTCTCTCCTCGGCGACGGACGAAAAGACCGACACGAGGATAGTGACATCACTTCCTCTGCTTCTGTTTACAGTTACAAAAGCAGAGGAAGCTTTTCATTCGTCAGGAGCGATCGTGAGGGTGTGGCCATGAATCGGTGGCCTCCCCCTCATCACGGATCGCTCCTGGAAAGATGCCGACCGCCGCAGGCACCGGGGGTGGGGGGCCCCGATTGGGCCCCCCACCTGCTGGAAGGCAGGGACGTACAGGTACGCCCATCTGCCTGTCCGTGCCATTCTGTCGCCGTATATTGTCGTGCGGCGGTCGTCAAGTGGTTATAGACTGCATACCACTAATGGTCACCATCGATTTTAAATAAACATGAGCAGTTATGCAAAGAAGAGAGGGCAAATATTGCAAAAAGTCTAGATGTGTAAAGTTAGTAGAGACATATCCCAACAGACTAAAGGCTGTAATTAAAGTAAAAGGTGGTTCAGCAAAATACTGACACAAGGGGGTGATCCTTTTCCAACTGAGAGATTGATTTTATTTTTATTTTTTTCTGGCATGTTGGTTTTAGATTTTTCACTTGGATGTTATAAGTTGCACTAGTAAACACAGCTAGTTAAAAAAATAAAAAAAGTGTCTTCATTTCAGGCTGCAAAGCAACAATATATGATTATTTTAAAGGGACGATTCTTTTATATACCCACTGTATGTCATCCAGAGCAATTTTAACACTTTTGTTTCAATTTAAGAGACGGAAAGGGAGAGAAAAAAAAAAAAAAAACAGAAACCAATTGCTAGCATTCACACACACTTTAACTTTGCCTAAACTAAGTGCCTTAGCCAAGTACGTTCTTGTTTCAGTTGTGTCATGTATTGACACCCACATTTTATTAATTAGTGTTGGGATAGAAAAACAAGTAAATCAGTTTTGCCCCACTCACTTAGATGCTGTTCGTACATTGACATCCAGATCGCCTTTGAAGATAAACTGTCCTGGATTCCAAGCAAACTTGAGTCGATTCCACTCCCAGTGCATATTCTCTGTTGTGTTATACGGGTCCTACAATAACAGATTATCACAACCATGACCTTTCACCATTATAACCTCATGTTTCTATGTTCCAAAATATCTATTAGTCTATACATTGTTTTTATGGGCTTTTAAATACTTTGTAATAAAGATTACATTTACCTCAGTGGCCAGTTGATGAAGATTAGCCTGTTCAATGTCCATGCTGAAGTGTCCATGAAGAAGCAGCCTGCTCTTGTCCCACCACGGTAATGGGACACTGGGATCCACAGAAGCTTTGGTCAGAAGGTCCACATACTGGCCCACCAAGGTCCAGGCCGGGTCCCAGCATGGTCCCCACACAATTGTGTATAACTGTATGTCAGCTGTAGGAAGCACAGCAGGGTATAAATGAGTCACGAGAACACTTTAATCCATCATACAGTGAGAAATTATTTTTATAAAAATATGGTTCGGTTCACACTGCTGCGTCGTACGACTTTACCTGCGACTTCCTTCCGACTTGAATGCTATTTAGGAGCCTGCACAAGGGCTGAAATCGCACCCAAGTCAGACCAAAGTAGCGCAGGAACCTTTTCTAAAGTCAGAGCGACTTGTGTAGTATCAGTTAAGATGGCTCTCATAGGGAAACATTGAATTTGACATGTCATTCGACTTGGGGCTCTCACATGTCATGGCAGGGTGAACTGAGCCTCAGTGAACATTCAGAATGAATTATAAAAATGTCCGTATAACCATTGCGGACCGCCCACCGTACATTTACTGCGGCAGCTCTGTGCCAGATCGCGTACCTGACATTTCCAGGCTTGGGGCACGTGCCACCGGCGGCGGCCCGCTTCCGCTGTGATTATACACAGTGGGAGCTGATCAGTGGATAAGGGCAGACCTGATGTCTGCCGCACCCACTGATGCTTCGGTAAACAAGCCGAACTGCAGTCTGTAAACAAGGCAGATTGCCATTCTGGGAGTACAGAAGGCTTGAATCTTACGTTGCGGTAAAGCAGGAACACCAATCCATGCCCTCTAGTAAAAGCACCTCCCCCACTATACTAAATCACAGGCTAGGCACACAGTTAACCCTTTGATCACACCTAATGTTAACCCCTCCCCAGCCAGTGTCATTAGTACAATGATGGTACATTTTTTTTTACCACTGATCACTGTATTAGGGTCACTTGTTGCAAAAAAAAGTGTCAATTAGTGTCCGCTTTGTCCACAGCAATATTGCAGTCCCACTATAAAAGTCACTGATCGCCGCCATTACTAGTAAAAATAAAAAAAACAGTTTGTAGACGCCATAAGTTTTGCGCAAAAACAGGATTTTTATAACAGCTTACCTGTAAAATCCTTTTCTTGGAGTACACCACGGGACACAGAGCCAGTCATTACATAATGGGTTAAGGGTCACCAGCGGTGATTGGACACTGGCACAACCAATAGAAGACAGTTCCCCTCCATATAACCCCTCCCATCAGGGGAGCACCTCAGTTTTTTCGCCAGTGTCTAAAGGTTTTGGACGCGATAGGAGGTGCTAAAGGAAAGCTCTGCCAAAGAGACCCTCTGTGGGTAGAAAGAGCTATGCTTTCGAACCCATCCAAGACGCCTACGAGTTAAGCCAAAACTGGATGGGATCCGGGCCTCATACATGAGGCTTAGCCTGTAATGTCTCTCTTCGGAGGACTGGGCTCTAAGATCCAGCACCTTCGCTACAGTCCTGGTAAGAGTCTTGTACAAGGCCCAGGGGAGAGGTATCCTTTAAATAGGAACCCATATCCCTGAAGGTTGGCACACATAGCCCGCCGTGAGGGGTGAAGTTTGGTATCTGTCTGAAAATTTCAGCAGAAAAAACCTGCGGCGTGGATAAGGTAAGAGGTTAGGTCCTAAAACTAGGTTTAAGGACCTTTCCAAAGAAAAACAGTGGATGTCTTCTCTTATTCCTCCACTGGGGGAGTAAAGAGCCGAGTGTAAAGCTCACCTCGCTCTGCTTCAGTGTCTGCTTCGGCAAAGTACACTGTCTGTCCCTCTGCTGCTGAGCTGGCTTGGGCGCCTCCCTCCTCCTCTCGGATGGCTGACCAGACACCTGCGGAAGCAGGTAAAGTTGGAACTAGGGCTGGTGAGAGGGAGCTCCACTCTCACTGTTACCGCCGCCATTAGAGCCGCGCGGGAGCGCGCTTTATCGGAGGGGGGGCGGGAGGCCGCAAACGACACGTGCGCGGGCACGTAGGGCATGCGCATGCACGAAAACGGCGCAAAATTTTAAAAAATGTCAGTGTGCAAAAGCGCTGCAGAACAAGCAAGTTAGTTTTTCTCTCTCTCTTGGCAGGGATACACAGCAGCGATACAGGGACGTAAGACTCCATGTGGTTGGGCTGGGTACTTCCTAGAAGACATCCACTTTATGCATAGCTGTGTGTTTTTTTAAGGTTGCATACTTTATGTAAATTGCTGAACTGAGCACAGTAATATATGCATTAGAGTATCTTGTGTTTTTTTTCTGAGCAGTATGCCTTCCAGGGGAAAGAATGCTGACAAAAAAGATAAAAAAGCACCGCTGCCTGAGACAGGAGGCCCTAGCCGTGCTAACTCAGTACCTTCCTCTCCTGTGTTGCCGGACGCAGCTGTACAGGATGAGCCATTACCTCTGTCAGGTATGGCGGCTTCCCCAGTGAAGCCTGGGCCTGCGTATGTCACTGAAGACACTTTGTCAGCAGCCCTAAGTTTTAGTGAGTTAACAGATAAAGGTTTTGTAAATTACCCAGTCTAGACCGTGTTACATTGTTCACAAGAGATTCATAGCCTTCCCAGGTCTATGCCACTCATGCTACGGTCTGTCTGACATGGAGATTTTTATGATCATACTCAGTGGTAACTGAAAAGAGAACTGTAGCTTTTGTATAAAAGTAATCTGCAGGTCTTAAAGTGTATGTAAACCCCAAAAAAATTCTCTTATTTGCTCCCTTTTAGCCTAATATACCAATAGAAGCACTATGTTACATCTGTTTAAAAAGTGCAAAAATAAAAAACCCTATTGATCTCGTCAGAAAATTGGAAGTGTTCTGTGTCCTCTGCATACTTCCAATGTTTCATATTTCATCCTCCTAGTTTTTATCTTGGACTACAGAATAATCAATTATGTGGCTGAGATCTGAGAGTGGAAGTGGTTGGTTTTGCAAGAGATACTGAAAGGGATTAACACTACTCAGAACTGTGTTTGTCAGTCCACAATGGAGCTTAAAGCTGGGTAAACACTAATGCCGCGTACACACGATCATTTTTCCCGTCGGGAAAAATTAAATTTTTTTTTGTAACAAGAAAAACGACCGTGTGTGGGCTTTTTGTGATTTTTCCCGACGGGAAAAACGGCATTAATCACGACGAGAAAAATTAGAACATGCTCTAATTTTTCTCGTCGTGATTCCCGTGGTTTTTTTCCGCGGCAGTTTTCCCATAGGGAAACACTGCCACGGAGCCCACACACGGTCTTTTTTCTCGACCAAAAAAAAAAATGTTGGGAAAAACGGACGTGTGTAGGGAACCAAGCCGTTCCCTCGTTTTTCCCGTCGATTTTCTCCGTCGAGAAAATCGATCGTGTGTACGCGGCATGACAGTTTTTTTTCCTCGCTCAACCCAGTGGACTGAACGAAAAAAAAAAACTGTGGAGCTTGCAGTGCTAACTATGCAATGTTAGTACAGCGATCTCCCCGCTGAGCTATTGAGTTCTGACAGGGGGACGGCCCCCTGGCCAGAACACATCATGTAGCCATTGGCTGCTAGGGCTGATCGGATGCCGATCAGCTGCATTTTTTCCAGCATGCCCGTTCAACAGAAGCCGGACAGGCTGCTGCACACACGGCCGAATGTTGGAAGGTTTCTATTGAACCAGTCAATACTTCCCCCGTGTGTACCAGGCTTTAGAGAGCAGCATGCATTTCTGGTAGAGCAACAGTAATTTTTCTCTATCTGCACAGTCTTTAAAATAATAAAACAAGGGGAAACCTGCATCTATTGCAGAGATGTACTACTTGCTTTTTTTATTTTATTTTGCCTTGACATACAATTTAAAGGATATCTTTTCATGTGATCTGTGCCCCCCCCCCCCCCCCCAGTCTGTCTTTCTTATCAAACACAGCGAGCCCCAACTGAGGCAGTATTCTACCACAGTGGCCGTGGTCATTATATGAAAGCAGAAAATCACAAGGATGCTCTTCATGTAGTGTTTACCGTCATCTTCTTTTTTTTTTTTAAGTTTTATTTATTGAGTTTTTTCATGTATAAAGCAAAACACAGTCTCGCAAATGGTTACATCACATGTATATAACATTGCACATTAATGATAGCACCACAGGGCTATATGGTATTATCAAAAAAAAAATTGAACCCCGGTTCCTCAACGGAGGAAAACTAAAAACACAAAATAAGTAGGTCGACCAAAGTGGGCCACGTAGGGCCCCACTATGGGAAATCATAGTATAGTAAGCAGTGGAGATATAACCAAGTACAGTCATCTTAAAAGACCTACCTGCCAGCTCGGAAATATTACATAAAGGCTCCGCTATAGCCAGAGTGACCAACATGATACACACACACGTAAACCAGAAAGCCAGCCTGCGCAGCTCATAGTTCATCAGCGTTCTAGTACAAGATGTTTCTTTGTATGCTGAGAGAGAGAGATATATATTGAGCACTAGGTTTAATAGATAGGCGTGAGGCACTGCATGCAATGGAAAAGTACGAATTAGCCTTTGGCTGCTAAACGTACAGTGACACATACAAGGGGATATGGAGACGAGTCAACATATCACACAAGTGTGCTTCCTGGCCAAACACAGCCTTCAACATAAGGCAGTGCAAAAACAAAAACAAAATAAGTGGAGGTGCAGGATTTGTTGTTGATGAGTGATGCCATGTTTGGGAGAGATGTTGGCCCATTTTTCCCCAGACAGAATGGAATCAGGTTATTCAAGTGACTGGGACGCCCCTCCTGATGTTCCTTATTGGATGATACGTCACGCAGAGTGGAGCCCGGAGATCTGACATCACGACACAATGACCACGGCCATTTTGTTGGTTGGAAACAAATGTTAATCAAGGACTTTTTGTGTTCCCGAAATGCTTGTTCTAATTATCCAAATGCGAGTACCCTGTATGCTTTTTACCTAATAAAATCATCTTGAATTAACATATTACACTATTAGGAGCTGCTTCTCTTTTATCCTACATATAACCCTGTGGATTTACCCTATGAGATTCAGCTGTCTGGTACCAAAATCATGCTATAGTGCAGGGATATGCAATTAGCGGACCTCCAGCTGTTGCAAAACTACAAGTCCCATCATGCCTCTGCCTCTGGGTGTCATGCTTGCTGCTGTCAGAGTCTCGCTATGCCTCATGGGACTTGTAGTTTGGCAACAGCTGGAGGTCCGCTAATTGCATATCCCTGCTATAGTGGATATATCATGCTTATCTGACCACCTATAACCTAGTGATCCATTTTCTGCGGTAAGAGGACCAGTGTGTTGGTGTTCAGTGGAGGATTTCATAGTTCACCTCAGCTTGCCATATTTATACTGTATGACTGTAGGGGGTGCCATTTCTTGGAACATGGACTATTTACACTCAAAGAAAGTGGATTTTTATTTACATAGTTCATGTTTATATTTCTAGCGCTGCATATTATCTTTATACATTATTTTAATATTGTTACCTATATTTTATGATCGCTGCTGAATAGACATTAGCGCAGTGATTAATTTTATTTAATATCACACCAGTGTGCTGCCTGGACAAGCACAGACTTCAACATAAGGCAGTGCAAAGAAAAGAAGTGGAGGTGCAGGATTTGTTGATAAGTGATGTTATGTTTGGGAGAGATGTTGGCCCATTTTTTTCAAACAGAATGGAATCAGGTTATTCAAGTGCCTGAGACTTGAGTAATACAATCACTGGCAAACACTGTCAACTGTGAAGGCATTGACTGGCGATTACCAACATATGCCATTAATGCTGTATTCATAAATTTTAATACAATATAATTTTCTGTGAAAAAATTCCAGGTTATGGAAACATATACTCACAGTGAAAGTCATAGAAGAATTTGAGGGGTGGCATGTTCCTCTCGACAACTGAATCCCCCCAGGGAGCGCCCAATTGAACGACTTGTTTCCTCCGCGCACTGGCTTGTCCACTTTGTTCAGCCCCAAGTAGTCTGCCCGAAAGATGCCAATCTCGGATTTCAAAGAGATATCGGGGGTAGTCCCGAATTCGCACTAAAACCCATAGATATAAAATTTCAGATCACAGACCATTTTAAGCAGCAAAGACGTATGTGTAATGGCTTTTAAATAACTTGCATATCATTAAGCATCAAAAAGAATAAATAAGGTTACGTTTCTAGTTTGAGTTTCGCGTTCACAACTGATGTCACTAATCAGGTACACATAACTTTAGCTTTAGCAGTGTGTACAGCAAGCTTTCATAATTCACTTTGGAAGGTCTTGTTAAAGCCTAAAAAAAAAAAAAAAAAACCTTTCAGGGGGGAGGGGGGTGCAGATACCTGTATAATACAGATAGCCGCAGAATCTGCGTGTTTCTACGCCACCCCTCCGCTGCTGTCTTCTGGGAAACACATAGTTCCCAGAACACAGCAGGGACCAGTGAAGACACGCAGCGTGACTCGCACATGCGCAGTAGGGAACCGGGCAGTGAAGCCGCAACGCTTCACTTCCTGATTCCCTCACTGAGGATGGTGGCGGGGGCAGCCGAGAGACGAGCGATTGCTCGTCTTCTCCTGTTGACATCGCGGGCACCCTGGACAGGTAAGTGTCCTAATACTAAAAGTCAGCAGCTGCAGAATTTGCAGCTGCTGGCTTTTAATATTTGTTTTTTTAGGTTGCCCCAGTTTTAAGTGGGAGTGCTGACCATCACTTTAGACAAGCTGCTAGAAGACCTTCAAAAAAAAAAAAACTTACAGGAAGGGTTAGAACCCCATATGGGTTCCTATTGCTGTCTGTGTCCCCACTGGGTAGATTCATCTTTTCTACTTGGCCTTGGACCATTATCACTGGGATGGAATGTGAAGAAAAATCACCCAAACAGCACAGGTACAGCAAAACAAACTAATACAAAAAAGGACTTTGGGCAAGTAACAAGCGTGTAGAACTACCTATTACTAACAGAGTTTCCTCACAGAGCCCAGGGCAATACTAAAACACAGACCTGGTATCAGAAAATATTGCCAGGATTCTCCTGTGAGCTCAGGCCGGCAGGGTGATGTACCCCCAGGGATGGCTCCTTGATGCTCAGAGGATGTGGGTTGAATGATGCTGACCATCATTCAAGCCAGAAGAGCAGTATAGGATCGCAAAGCAATTCATTTGCAGGGGACAGCACCAGATATAGGGCGAGTATAGCAGTGACAGATGCTTTATTACTTTGTTTTCACACATACTGGGCAGGTAATAAATAAAAACACAAGCTGGAGTCTAGCTTTAGGGCGACACTTACCATAAAATGTTTTTAGAGAGCACTTCATCATACGACACCACTGAATTACTAAAGACAAGCCCTCGGAGGGAAAAGGGCTCATACTATCAATGTCTTTCATATTCTCTAGCACCTTGTCTGGTCCATGAAGAGATTCATCAGCCAAGGCTACTATTTCTAAATCAGACATGGTCCAGGTCAGCAAAGACTTCCTCATGGGGGTGTTGCTGTAAAGGCGATGGGAGCGCTGGATGTAAATCTCAATGTTTTTCTTCTCCAGCGATGAATAAAGTTCCTCAATTTTCCTGGCTGGTAGCAATTCCCCATGTTGTTTTCGGAGAGCAGTCACCTTGTCATCAAGTAGCCGTAGCCTTTTTGCACTTTCTTTACTTTCATCCTTCATCAACTCATAATTGTCCCTCAGTTTAACCTCAAATACATCATCCAGGAATGCAAAAGAAAACTGTTTAACTCTGAACACCAGATCGGGTGGTAGAGGTTCAGGCTCAGCCCGAGATGAGCGATGGAGTCCTTTAAGCCACTTTTGCACCCCTATGGCCTCATCAAGTATGCACGAGAAGTCATAGCGATGTGGGAATTCTATGGAAACGCTGTTAATAGCCAAAACCCAGGCTCGATTCCTTTCTGTAAGAAGCGTGTTGAAATGACTGCGATGCAGCAGCATGTCTTCCAGTTCAGGTAGTCTTTGTGCATCCATGTCTTTGAAAAGAAATATGTTGTGCCCATCTGCATTGACTATGACCTCAGGGGAGCGCAGCTGAAGAGAGCCTCCATGTTGACTAAGCCAGATGTTCTGAGCCATGAACAGAAAATAGTTGTCCTTAGTAACAGTGGCTCTCAGTTTCACAGATTTTAAATCCACAGTAATCTGAAATCCCTTTCGATGGATTCCTGGGCTCCCTGCAACTGGAGTCTGACCTTGTGTAGGTGAACAAGCTCCAGAATCAGTTCTTGCTGGCTCCAGGGGTTGGGTTCCTTTGGCTAAAGTTGTCAACAGTAGATCCTTGCACTGCAGGGTAGACAGTGTGTGCTGATACAAGTACATGTGATCCCAGGGACTCCAGTGCAGACGCAGCTCCTCACCACATTGCACCTGTAAACAAGAGAGATAAATACTTACACCAAGAGCAGCATCTGGGTATCACATATACTACAGACATTACATGGTAATAATCATTTATTTATACTGAACTTTTTATTGTAAAAAATTGCAAATATTAATACAAAAGCATTTCAAACATGACAGGTGATTAAAATGTATGTCCAAAAGAAAGGTAACACAGCTCCAGGTGGGACCGCAATCCATATACAGAGCTCTCCATGGTGGGTGCTCACCCCGGCTCGAAACTGTTGCACAGTAAAGTAGAAAGAGTTGGCCACACACCACTGTAGTGCTCAAACTTTATTCCATGTATTCATAACCAAGAATAAGCACTGATACATATGTGAAACGCGTTTACAATTGCGGACCCGGTGTTACTTGTGCCGTCCCTGTTTGATACATGGAATAAAGTTTGAGCATCTTAGGCAAGGCAAGGAATAGCAGTGACGTCTTAGCACTCGTGGAGAGTGTCTGACTGATGTTTTTCCGATATGCCTGTGTAGCTTACCAGTATCTTTGCTGTAAGTAGATATGCCATTAAACTCTTGTGCTTTTTTTTTTTTTTTTTACTCTGGGGTAGGGTTTGGAGCCGGGGTTT
This sequence comes from Rana muscosa, assembly GCA_029206835.1. NCBI lineage: Eukaryota > Metazoa > Chordata > Amphibia > Anura > Ranidae > Rana > Rana muscosa. Next base: position 167,422,109 of record CM055117.1, on the reverse strand, counting down.
GCTGCCACCAGGGGGACAGGGGTTGCCCCCCGGGTTGGCCCCCCCTCTTCTGTACCTCCCTATCCCCGCCTGCATTTGCTCTAAGACACCACCTTAGCCTCATTGAGTCTGGAACATTATTTCTGAGGTAGCCTGGCCTGGGTCCAGACACGTGTTGACCTATGCCTAACGTCCCACCCTCCACTGGGATCCGACCCACTACTCTGGGATGATCTTGGATCGGGGCATATATCCTGTAATATGTCTTACCGTTTTTGTTATGGCTACTGTCCCCTTGGGTTTTTTTCTCCTCTTTATTGCTCAGGGTGCATCTGTGTAATGTTCTCTATTTTTACTGTTAACTTGCTGACCTCATTTCTAATCCTGTACCATGGTTTAAGCCTTCTGCTCATAGAACAGATTGTCGAGATTGTACCACAGTGTTTTTTGTATGTTGTTTTTTTCTAAATTAATAAACTTTATGTTAAAAAAAACAAAAAAAAACTCTTGTGCTTTTAATTGAAGATTAGATTGTTTCCTCTTCCTTCTGGTTTACTGCATGATCGGGTCTGAGGAGATCGATATATGCATCACTGGCATCCCTTAACAGGCTGAATA